>CP106721.1:11085398-13485398 GCA_025503065.1 Gossypium bickii | reverse complement strand
TAGTTAGGATTAGTAGGTTAAGTAGTAATTAATTTAGTTAGTTAGTAAGTTAGTTATATTATTATTGGTAGGTAGTTAGAAATTTTAAATAAATAAATATTTTGGTTAGTTAGTAAAGTGTATATATATATATATATTAATATGTTAGTTTTTAACTCTAACATTATTTTAGGTAGTATATTGTTATTAGTTAATCCTTAATGATTAATTTATAGTTAGTATATATATCAAACTGTTACTATTATTGTTAGTGTAGTATTATTGTTAGTAAAAAATAGTAAATATTATTTTATTTAGTATTATATTATTATTTTTAGTAAAGAAATATTATAATTATTGTTAGTATAAAAGAACATTAAAATAATACATATTTGAAACATTATGTATTAAAATAAATAATATAAAATAATGAAATACGAAAATAATATATATTATAATTATTGTTAGTAATGTAATTTGACAAAAAAGAAAATACAAGTAAATAGTCAAAATAAGTGTTTTTACTAAATCTAATAGTATTTTATTGAAAGTTATAGAATTTGAACACTTAAGAAATACGAACGAACATAGTGCCAAAATAAGAGGGTTTTACTAAATTTATATAAAATAAATAGTAAAACCCTATATTTGAATCACTATGTACTAAAATAATATAAAATAACACGAACAAATGCTCGTAATATATAATTATTAAAATAAAATGAACAGGGCTCGTAATATATAAAATAAAATGAACAGGGCTCGTAATATATAATAATTATGTACTAAATTATTATGTGATAATCACTGATTTTATTAGAAAGAGGTATACGTATACATAATATTATTACTAAAAAACCGTAAATATTATTTTAGTTAATATTATTATTATATGTGTATAAATAATAAAAAAATTAGATAGTATTATGCGTCGTTTAGATGATGTTTTTTTGTTATATTATTAGTATTGGTATGTTATTTGTCACTAATTTAATATAGATTTATTGTTTTTTATGTAGGTGAAAAATTTATTTGAGACCGAAATGGCTTCATTGATTAGTAAAGTTCCTCACATATCTGACGCTGCTAATAAAATGGTAATGTATTGTTATTTATTTATCGCAGGTTGTATTAACAAAATAGCAACATAATAAATTATGTTATTAATCATTTCTAATTTTTTTATGATTTAACACCGCCGTGACTCGCACATCGTATTGCTGGTCGGGTGAATGGCTTAAGAAATCCTCTGATGAACGATCGATGTCGATATTGAGCAAGTCGGATTTGGGTCAAGAAGATCGATCCGGACGCTTGACTTGCTGCAGATGGTATCATATCCGCACTAGTCGAGCGTTGGCGCCGGAGACCCACACTTTTCATTTCGTGTGGAGAGTGCACAAATACTCAGAGGATGTTGCATGCGCGACTGGGCTCCCATTGACAGAGAGACCCGCATGCTTCGATCGATGCGATAGTCGACCCATATACGCTTTGTCGAGAGCTATTAGGGACTCGTGATTTGATGACGGAAAAAATTTTACAGAGTTGAAATTGACATGGCTGAGAGCGAGATATGAACAGTTATCAGCTGATGCCACTGCAGCCGAGTTGATGTGCTCTAGTCGAGCGTACATTATGCACATCATAGGGGGTGTACTGATGCCCACTGCAAATAATAATAGGATTCATATTCAGTACCTACCCCTATTGGCTGATATGAGCAATACTCGCTCGTATAGTTGGGGCTCTGCAGTCCTTGCGACGTTGTACCGTGAGGTTTGTCGGACGACAGAGTCAAGTATGGTAGATATAGGCGGATGTCTAACACTATTGCAGTCATGGGCTCTGTATCGGATGCCATTCTTGGCATCAGTTACCCACCAACCATACGTATATTCGCTAGTAAACAGGTGATAAAATATAACTTATTATTAATATAAAATTTGTTAATATTGATGTTATTTGACTTGAAATTTATTTTTTTTAGGTGGAGTATTTATTCGGGTATCGGGAGGTCGTATAGTGTCCCGATATACCGACTTATGATTGAACAACATGCCGGGGAAGGGGTAAGCGATTCCAATATTGGTTATGTAGTAGTTTTTATATCTTACGCACATCGTGTTTAATTTTAACAATGTTATTAATCATGCAGTTTATATGGATGCCATACCGTAGACCGAAAATTGCAGCCGTTATACCCCCGGCCTCGTATAGTCCCTCGTATATGTGGTGCACAAACGCACCAATTCTCTGTTTCAATGTAGTCGAGTGGTATCATGGGGATTGAGTGCTGCGCCAATTTGGTTGCGTCCAATATATCCCGGATCCGCCATGCCAAGTGGGAGAGGTTCATTGCAAAACTAAGAGGGAGACAGGACTGCGATTGGGGGGTTAGGCACCAGGGATTTATCGCGGTGTGGAATGCTCGCATTTCCTGAATACCCCGGATGGATATCGCTTTCGGTCTTTAAGCTCCATTAGAGTACATACAATGGTACTCTAATATGGGAAAGTCATATTTATTTACTCTGAGGGCGATCGATCAGTAGTCCTCAAAGACAGATAACGATGACATGAGGCATACGAGCCAGTAGTCGTTATGGAGGCTGAGGTAGCTGCAGATCTTAATCCCGAGCTGGAGCCCGAGCAATCACATTCACATTCGGAGGCACATTCATATCATCCATATGTGCCGGGCTCGTCAGGAGGTGGATACCAGTACGAGGTTGATATATTTAGATCGATACACAAGCAAAGAAAGACACTCGGCCGTATCCATCGTTTCGGACATTAGGCGCTTCCGGTCGTATCCATCGCATCGTAGCACTACTCGCTCGAGTTCATCTACGCCCTCCGAGCCATATGATTTTTTTGCCATGTTTAGCACACCCCCATCGGAGACTGAAGAGGATGTTGGACGTCGCGGGAACCCACGACGTGAACGTCGAGCACCGCAGAAGTACACACCGAGGACTGCACCATCGAACCATCAGTTTTAGGTGTTTTTTGTGATTTTGGTTTTCTTATATTTTGTATTTGTAATTATTATAATGTTTGTAATTTATTTGTATAAATTTAATTTGATTATTTGGAGCTGCAACATTTCGTAACAAGATTTGACCACGCGATGGAATATTTCATTTTGATTTTTGGTCATGTATATGGTCACTATGATTAGTTAATATTGCTATTCAAAAATGTTAAATGGTTGGAATTGATATTTAAGTGAGATCGATTAGGTTTTTTAAAATTAAAGATGTGTATAGGTTATATTGATTAGATTTGAATTGGCAATATATGTTATATTAATTGTTCGATTGTAGATTAACTTAGTTTGTGGTACGAATGAAATTTATTTTGCATACAAATCCTTAGATTACTATATTTATAAAAATTCATACATGTTAATCTTCCACAAAAATCACCAAAAATCAGAATACAAAACATGTTAATCTGAATAAGCTCAATTCCCTGTCGCTTGTGACGATTGTCCAACATGATAGTTTTGCTGCGGGTATTTACTTCAATTATGACGACCTAACCTGCATATTCCACAGCGCTTATCGTCGGATTTCTCCTTAATGTCCATTTCATTACGGATTCTGGATGATTGCGGACGGCCTCTCGGATTCCTGCGTAGCGCTCTATCTGGGACAAGCTTGAAAGTCGTCCGAGGCACCTCCCATTTAGATAGGACGGGCAGGACGGGAAACTCATTTTCCCAGACACGCAACGTACGCTCTAGCGTGTACACATCATCGACAAAATGTTCAACACTAAGGTTCGCTTTAGCACACGCTGCCATAACTTGTGCACACAGATAATGAAGTGTTTGGAACCTCCTGCATTCGCACTGTCTGTTCCGAAGATCGACTCCATAAGACCTAGGTGGCAAACCGGGTCGACGACCGATAGACTCCATAACTCGAAAAAGTTTTCATTTGTCGTGAATATATTTCTATAGTCATCGACCTCGCAATCTAACGGTTTGCAATCAATGCATCCCTGACATCTTCCACAAACACGTGACCTGCATCCATCTGGTTGACTTGTTGTTCACCCATTCTTGGCATCAAGGTTGCCAACCTGTAGAATGTAGCCGAGAAGACAGATGAAATCGGTAGATGTCGTGTTTTCAACAACACAGCGTTGACCCCCTCCACCAAGTTTGTGGTCATTTGACCATAACGAAAGCCCTCGTCAAAACTTTAAGCCCATTGCCATGGCTCCATTGTACCCAACCACTCCCGAAAAAATTTGTTCGTTTGACTTTCAATGTCACTCTCAAGTTGAGTCATCATTTGGTGAAAAATATGTGGCTCTAACTTGTACGCTGTACATGTTTTAAAAAATGTAAGTTACGGTAATTGGATAACTAAAAAATATTAAACTTATATTGAAAATATAAGGTTATCATTTACCTATTTTCACTACTTCTGTCTTCCAGTTTGGATTCCTATACTCTCGAAGAAAGTTAGCCGCAATGTGACGGATGCAGTAAACGGATCTCCATGGCACACCGAAAATCTTAATTGCGGCAATTGGTCCTTTCCCTTTATCGGAGATGATGCAAATAATATCGTTGCTAATAACATACCTCCGCAGGTTGGTAAGGAAGAATTCCTAAGATTCCATATTCTCCTTATCTACTATTGCAAACGCTATTGGGAGCACGTTCCTATTGCCATCTTGAGCAACCGCAATAAGTAATATCTGTGTATATTTTCCGTATAGCTATGTCCCATCCACCTGCACAAACGGCTTGCAGTGTGGAAATGCCCGTACACATGGATCAAACGTCTAGAACATCCGATGAAAAATTCTTTTTCCCTGCTGTAATTGGTTATTTGGGCCGTAAAAAGGTCGTGTCTGTAACTCAATCACATTTTTCGGTATATACTCCCGCATAGCAGCTATCCATCCCTGTAGCTCGTTATACGAAGAATCGTAATCCCCATACAATTGTTCCATTGACATCTGTTTAGTTATCCACGCCTTTCGATATGATACTCGATACTGGAATCGTGCTTGTATTTCAGCAATCAATACCGAAACTTTAATAGTCGGCGCGTCCTTCGCCATTGGCATAATACACATACATATAGTTTTGGAATCAAGTTTTCGATGGTCTTCTGTCATACGTGTCAATCTGCATCTGTGAGGCCCAACCAATTTTCTTATCTCTCACATCTGCGAATTTTGTACGAATGCAGCTCGTATCCGCCAATTACAGCCTTCCGCTACCTTCAAACACTTCGCAATATATACCAATGATTTAGACGATGTGACTTTGTAATCCACTGATATATCCATGCTATACCATTTAATAGTAGATACGGACTCTTCTTTACTTCTAAACCTCTGGCCTACGAATAACTCCTCATGATTAGAATTTACTGACGATCGGTGAGCGTGATATATTTCGTGGTACTCGGGAACTCACCGGACACGCTGCATCCGGGTACATGAAGCGACATGTGTGGCCCAGGTTTATTGTGTATCACAATACATCCCAACTGGTTCCCGATCGGAGACGCGCTAATGTTTTCATCGTCATTCACGTCTTCATCGTCAATATCATCAGGTATATCATCTATATTGGGATCACTGTCACTATCGACCTCTTCCCCACAATGATCACTACTATCGTGTCCATCATCACCAACCACATCAATATCGGGTGTAATATTAAGATCGATATCGATCCCACGTATATTCGATTCGGCATCAACATACGATATTGGACGCACCATGGACGGTTCTTGAGCTCCATGTTCTTCACCATATACATTGCTGTCTTCATTTGCTTCAATACCGGCTAACTCAGCAAATAAGTGAATCGGTGTATTTCTGTTACTCTCGTTCTCACAATAAAGAACGATCATTGTCTCCACGTCTTCTTCATCTACAAGTTCCATTTCTGTGAATTTGATCGGATCTGCGGAAACTGGAAACTTGTAGAAAATTCTCGAGATCGTTCTCTCACACCGTCTAACAATTTTTGTGTTTATCCTTCGTTTCATATCATCCAACGAGACATTTTTATTAAATCTCATTGCTATTTGTTGCCGACATTCAAATATGCATCCAACGGTTGTTGTCAAGATGATTCCATCGAAATAAACGTATACGAAAAACTGATCATTTATCTTCAATATTTAATCTGTTAAAAAATAAACAAAATTGCTCAGAAAATTTTTGATCAGTATATACTATTCTTAAATAAAAAACTTAATGTTTGAATATGCTATTTTTTTCATTCTTAAGCTCACACTATTAGAATTATCATTTTGTACATGAACAACATTTATCTTTACATCTAACCACTTTATCATTTTTTATTATTTTAATATAAACATAAAACTTACGAACAAATCAAAATAAAATAATAACAAAAATAATATTTAGGGTTCCTTACTAACAATATTTACTAATACTAACTAAAATATTAATATACTAACATATCAACATACTAACTATCTTACATATTTAATAAAATATTAATAGTATTCCAATATTTTAATTATACTACTAGCAATATATATTAATATACTAATACATTAATATACATACTAACTAACAATATATTATTTTAGGGTTCTTAGAGTTTTAAATTAACAGATTAATATACTAATAATATATTAACTAACATATTAATATACTAATAATTTACTAACTAACATATTAACTAATATATTAGTAAACTTACTAACCAAAATTTTTTTTAGGGTTTCTAACTACCTAACAATTATAATATAAGTAACTAACTAACTAATTAAAATACTAATTAACCTACTAATCCTAACTAACTAACTAAACTAACTATTGCTATTATCTAAACTAAACTAAACACAAGCATTGTTTAAAAAAAAAATTATACCTAATTTTTATTTTTATTTTTCTTCCCTCTGATCTTTCTTCCTTCTTTCTTTTTTCTTTTTTCTTTCTCCGGCGCCACCACCTTCTTCTTCTTCTTCTTCTTCTTCTTCTTCTTTTTCTGCCTTCACATTTCCGGGGGGGGGAGGGGATAATGGGCAGAGGTGCCGCCTATGGGAGGCCATTGTCCAGGCCTGGTGCCGCCTGTGGCAGGCTATTGTCCAGTGGTGCCGCCTCTACCATGGCCTTGTTCAGCCATTGTCTGCATGTCTCTGCCATATGCCTCTGCCATTTACTGTTTGGTGCATGTACCAGGGTGGTGCCGCCTATGGGAGTGGCGTGACCACCCTGGTCATACCATTTCGGTAAATAACGAGGAAGCCAGCCCATTTTCGTTCTTTTTTTTTCATACCATTTTGGTAAAAAACCCTATTTTTGGCCTCCCATGAATCAAATAAGCACCTTTTTAGTTTTAGCTCATTTGGGATTATGAAGGCCATCACTTTCTTTTTCTTTTTTTTGAATACATAATGAAATAAATATACCGTCATAAATGAGATAATGGCATTACAAATAGCGAAAATTCGTTGAAATTTTTATGGGTAAACTATAAAAATTGTCACTTTTGTTTGTCTCAAATTATATTTTAGTTACTTATATTTGAAATGTTATGTTTTAATTATTTACGTTATCATTTTGTTACGGAGTAGTCACTCTACCGTTAAGCTTTGTTATCTCCCTAACGGCGGTCCTACGTGACAATCCAAATAAGTTTTAAATGCCAACTTAAATATCTTTCGTGATAATTTAAATTAAATTTATTTAATTAAAAATCTATTTTCATCCCAGTAATTAGACATTCAAGTTGGTATTTAAAATCTATTTGGACTGCCACATAGGATTACCGTTAAGGAGGTAACGGAGTTTAGTAGTAGGGTGATCACTTCATAACAAAATGATAACGTAAGTGAATAAAACGTAACATTTCAAACATAAATAATTAAAATGTAATTTGAAATGAATAAAAAGAACTATTTTTATAGTTTAATATGATATACTCTTAAATGATTTGATAGTCACTTAAAGTGCTTTGATTGGACATAAGGGAATTAAATCTCTATCCATTTATTATTGGTAATAAAACAATAATCCATGTAAAACGCCAGAAATATTAGTAGTGTTTAAAGGAACTCACTGAGTTATTATTTATAAAATTATAATCAATACGTTATTTTTGTTAATTTCTTTCAAAAATAATGTATGGAAATGAATTTTTTTTTTTTTAGATTTGAAGTAATAAAAAGTAAATTGAAAAAAAAAGTTTACTAATACAAGTATGTTTTAAGTGTCCAAAAAGGGAAGAAGACTTTCCCTTACCGAATTTTCTTCAAAATTAATGATAGAAGCGCGTGAGCAGTACAATCATAAATGAGGGTTTAGACAGAACTAAAAAGAACCAAAAACATAAAGATATTCTGAAAAAAAAAAGGAAAAAATAACTCATCTAAAGAGGAAATTTAAAGTTGGGCCTCTAGAAATTCTTTAGCCTTTTATTCGTGACCTTTTTATCCGAATTTTGTTAATTTAATCAAATTGTTAAGTTTGGTTTAAATGGACTGCTTGACATATTTCCTTAAATATAGATTGTAAGGGCCCAATTTTGCTCGGGCTCAACCAAATAGAAACCAAACAAAATAAAATAAAATAAAAAATTAACAGTCCAAAGTCCATTTATAAAATGTCAAAACCCAAATTACATCAAGCCCAAACAACTCAAATTAACAAAAAAACCCTATGGCCCAATGACTCAACAGCTTAAACTCTTTTCAGAAAAAAGAAAAAAACCCTAGCGCAGCACCTTAGTGTCGTCGCTGCTCCTAGCCTCTGCCACCATTAACCACTCCTCAACCATCACTTGCAAAAAATAGCAAAGAACACGCAAGAAATAGTGACAAGAACAGTAAAAAATATATAAAAATGGTATGAAATTGTTATAAAAGCCATTGAACAAATTTGTAAGGTTTTTTTTTTTTAAAGAAGAAATCGAATACAAATACAATTTAAAAAAAAATAGAATACCCAAAATATCAAAAGGTGATTTTTTTCTTTATTATTTCGAATCTATTATTGTTGATAAAATAAAAAATATAATAAAAATAACAAAAAAGAGAGGTTTGAGGACTCATTGGACATCTTGTACTTAGTCACCGTGAATAGGCGAGGTCGTCACCTCCGATGAAAGGTGACTCTAAGGAAATTTTCAAAACTCAGAAAACTGAAAGGTTTTTGGTCCTTTCTTGATAAAGGGATTTCTTGATAAAGTGGAAAACAATGCGGCCATCCGAATATGGTTTGAGAAGACACATCAAAAGAAGGGTAATAGCCTGATAGAGGGACATATGTCAAAATTGTGAGATTTCACTCGTATCAGTGTGGCTCAGAATAATCTTTAAGAGTTGAAAGAGATATGGGACTAATGGGATGACAAAACCAAAAAGTTATTCTACCATAATTATGGTAATTTGCCTTGTTTACTAGATGTCGAAGTGGATAAGCACTTATTCCGAGCTCTGGCCCAATATTGGAATCCCGCCTACAACTGCTTTACTTTTAAGAAGGTAGATTTGGTGCCTACTGTAGAGGAGTACACAACTTTGCTCCGTTGCTCGAGGATCCAAGCCGACAAATCTTATTCTAGAGCCACCAATGTCCCGACTTTCCTAAAGAAGCTAATGAGCATCACTGGGACGAGTGAGTAATGGGTCGCGGCCTGGATTAAACAAAAAGGAGATGATAAATGCATCCCTTAAAAAAATTTACGGGATTTGATCTTGGCACATCCAGATACGAAGAAAAGAGTTGACGTCTTCGCCTTGAGTATCTACAGGTTGGTCATCTTCCTCAAAACATTAGGGCACAAAGATAGATCTATTTGACCGGCTTAACAAAAGGGTCACGCCCGTCTTAACCATTTTGGTCGAAGCTTTCAGATCTTTAAGTGCATACCGTAAAGCGGGTGAAGTAAGATCTATCGGGTGTGCCCAACTCTTACTAGCTTGGTTTTACAGCCACTTTTGCAAGGTAGAAAAGGTCTCTTATCGAGTATTCTCCGAGAACTACTCTCCGTTGAAAGAATTTGTGGCTACACCAAGATGAGACGACATTTCAGAGAAAATAAATGGCAATTCTCTAGAGTCTCAAAGACGAAGACAATGAATGGAGGGCTCCTTAGATGATCTCTGATGAGATTTTGTACCGATATGGAGACTTTCACTGAGTCCCTCTACTCGGGATATGGGGAGCTATCGGATACGCCCCTCTACTTGTATTGAGACAGTATAGATCGAGGCAATTCATATCGACAATGCAAGGGTTGGTTCAGTACGAGTTTGCGTACAAGGGTGATAATTGCAAGAAGAAGGTTCGTGAAATATCAAACGCTTGGAACCAAACTCAAAGAATGAAAAGATTCGCCGCAAATCCCATGATGACCTCCGAGTATGATTAGTGGTTGGGTAAAAAAGTCAATGACAATATCCCTATGTCAAGTCAAGAAAACACTCGGCCAATAGAAGAACACTTACAAGTAATCCAGCCTGAGCTAGAAATTGTAAAGCAAGACTTTGAAAGAGGAGTTTAGAGATGGAGAAAAAGATAGAACAATTTGAAGAGGAAAAGATGCAGCTAGGATTAGACGTCGACATCCAGAAGCTATAGGCCGAGAAAATGAAAAAAGGAAAGAACAAGGTTGATGAAGGCTTAGACAGTCCAAAAAATGTCAAAACTCAGAAAATAGCATACATTTGTAAGTGTGATTTAAGTTTCATCTTATAAAAGATGATCACTATGCAATTGTCTTGTACTCAATATAATTGCCTCAATTCTGCAAGGCACTAATTCTCTCTTTGCAAGCATAATTTGTTATTCTTGCAGGTGATATTACTAAGGCTTGCAAGTGGAGAGCCGTAATCTCTAACACAGTTAGCGAGAGCAAAGTCCCCAGCTGTCATATTAAGGCTCGTAGGTGAAGAGTTGTAGCCTCTAGCACAGTTAGTGAGAGTAAAGCTCTCAGTTGTCATATTAAGGCTCGTAGGTGAAGAGCCACAGCCTCCAACACAGTTAGCGAGAGCAAAACTCTTAGCTATCATATTAAGGCTTGCAGATGAAGAATCACAACCTCCAAAACAGTTAGCGCAAGCCCAAGCTCTTAGATGTGATCTTAAAGCTCGTCGATTTAATATCGCTATCTTTAAAACAACTCGTGGACCTGCGTTCTCGACTCATATTATAGAGGTTAGCCGGTGCAACATTCAATTATTTGAGTTAGCTTATTTAAGACCGCAGCTTCACACAGCTCACTAATTTAAGATCGTAGCTGTCATCTCATGTTCGCAGGTTAAATACCGTAACCTTTGGAACAGTTGGCGCGAGCTCAAGCTCCCAGCTGTCATCCTAGGCTCATAGATTTAACACCACTGCCTCCAAAACAGTTAGTATGAGCTTAAGCTCCCAGCTATAATCTTAGTCTTGCAGGTTCAATACCGTAGCCTCCAACATAGTTAACGCGAACTTAAGCTTCTAGCTGCAATCTTAAGGCTCGCCAGTTTAATATTGTGACCTCCAAAATAGCTCGTGGACCTACTTTCCAACTAATATTCTAAAGGCTCATCGGTTTTATATCACAACCTCCAAAACAGCTCGCGGACCTATGTTCCCGGCTCATATTATAGAGGTTAGCTGGTTTAAAATTGTAACCTTCAATTATTTGAGTTAGTTGATTTAAGATCACAGCTTCACGCAGCTCGTTGATTTAAGATTGTAGCCTCCGAACAGCTCGCAGATTTAAGATCAAAATTGATATTGAATAATTTTCTTTGAGTCCGCTGATTTACAAAATTTTTCTTACAGGAAATATAATCATTACAATTCTTGACTCCTGTTCCACACTATCAGACAATAAAATTTGTTCAATAAAGTTTCAAGTTAAAACTTATATAGGAAGCCCCAAATTAAAAACGCTATAAGTGTAAGTTTGTCTTAGAAGAGTCACTTTATAACTCTTCTTCAACAAGATGGGGAATAAATTGTTATATAATTATAATAAAATAAAAATGACCCGATTCGGGGTCTAACTTGATATAATAAAAAGAAAACCTTAAACCCCAAAATAAGAAGACTCCTTCTCCTACCTCTATTTTTTCTTTAAAACAAGAGGAGACCATTTTCTCTCATCTAGGGGCCTCTATTTCTATTTTTGTTGATTCTTTGTATCAACAAACTTGATACGTAAAGCATCTTTGATTGCATATGACTTGCTCCAAGCGTAGATTGCTCATCTCTTTGATAGAAGCATCGTACATAATAGATAGTCTCAACAATACTCATATTCATCCATTAACTATACTTGGGTTCATCTTACTTGTTGCAGAAACATCGCCGTAGACATTAATTATGTTGTTTACAACTGGAAATAGAGCCAATGGGAAACTAAATTATGTTGTTTACAACCGGAAATAGAGCCAATGGGAAACTATGTATTTTGCACTGAAAAATGTAAAACATCAAATAAGATATGTGATTTAAATATATTCGATTTAACCCTATTCTTTTTTATACAATTGTAATTCAAATTCAAGTTATTTTTAATAAATATCTGTTAGAATATTATTATGAGATATATTATATTTTATTGTATATCTTTTAAGCATAGTTTAAAGAATATATTATATATATTTTCTATTTCTACGTGACTATTGCTACATAAATATTATGTATATTCTTGAGATAAATCAATAAGATTAAAACAAATTACTCTATTTTCGTCAATATCCTACTTGTAGGAAACAAACAATAGATATTGATTATTTGTGACTATTTGTGAAAGGATAATGATATTGAAAGACAAAAAAATATTATTATATTAACCTGTTGAAAATGGAAAAGTTGTTTACCTTGCGATTTTGCCTGTACTTGAAATCACTGTCTTTGAGGTAAAGTTTAGGTCTACCACTACCACGTCCAGTTTTCGCTGGACATGAAACTTGGGGTGTTTCGACTTGATTCATCATTTAGAGACTCTCCAATTAAAGCAAATCAATTGATTTCCACAAATTTAGATTCATTTGCAACCATTTAACAACATCATTTATGAAGCTCAAAATTATTCTCATCTAATTTCAAATCAATCTGATGCAAAACTCAAATTTATAATTGAATCATCATTAATATAAAATACATAATTTGATATCTAAGTTTTGACATTTTTTTAAAATATGATACTTGTGTAATTTTTTGGTTCAATATGGTACTGAAAAAAGTTTTATATTTTGGTACCTACAAATAACAATGTTAATTTTGTAGTGTTTCATTTCAGTTTGAGTTGATTTGATGAAAGTTTATAATCAGTTAATAGTATTTGCAATTAAATGTCATCAAATCAACCATAGAACCCAAATTAAATATTATATTTGACAAATTAAACAATTAACACTATTTGTTCTTGTTAGGATTTGGTAACCGCCAGCCCAAATGACCCAATAGGGTTCGGGTCTCCAACCAGGATAGACCTGATCCGGAAGAAGAATGTTCGCCGTAAATATAGTTTGTTGGGGACCCTGCAAAGATAGTTCGCTAGGGATCCCATTGGGATGCTAGATGTTTGTAAAGATAGCTTGCAGGGAGAGCTCACGAGGGACCCCGCTAGGGTGTTGGGTGCTCGCAAAGATAGCTCGCGTAAGCCTCGCGGGAATGGGGTCGCGAGCTATATATGCAGAAGGGATCACGAGCCCTACAAGGGACCCTCACTCGTGACTAGCAGGCACAGGGCTCACTGGAGGTGACAGTCCCAGGATTAGAAAGGGCTATGTGCTCCGCAGACATGTGTCCAATAAGCCAAGGGATGCACATGGAATGTTAGCACCAAAGACAGGGAATGTCAATGCCATCGGCCCCAAGACCGAGACAATATAGTGAACCCTATTGTGAGTTGTAACAGTATCAATAGGAACATATATAAATACCCCTACGTTTCCCTTAATACGATACGAGAAAAATATTATTCAACAATTCTGTTAACAAAATCATGGAGAATTTAAATATAATAATATTACCAGTTACTTTCATCAAATCAATATTAAAATATGAATTGAACACTAAAAAGTTTACATAATTACCTTCGGGTATCAAAATATCAAGTACCAAATTAGACCAAAAATTAACATAGATACGACATTAAAAAAATGTCAAACTCGAGTACTAATAATACATTAAGCCTTAATATAATTACACGATAATTTTTAAAATAAATAACAATTTTTTAATTTAAGAAAATGTATTTAGAAACCACAACTTATTAACAATAAAAATAATTAAAATTAAAAGTAATTAATTATGTTTATAAACGTTTGATATAAATATACGTATAATATAATTTTAACTGCTTATATATTATAATGGGTGAAAATAGTTGTTAAGTGACTTTATTATAGACACTTGATCAAAGATAGAAAATATTTTAAAGAAGTAATTACCTTAATCAAAAGTTGTATTGTATTGTAGAAGGATCAAAATGTGATGAAAATGTGAAAGTTACAAGTGATCCAAAAACACTTGGTAATTAAGCAAGAGTTGTCAATATTAATAGTGATCAATTATGTTTCTTATCATCAAAAGTTATATCACTTAATTAATAACAAAGAGTCATAATTATTCAAGTTAATACCTATTGAATAATTATATTTGTGGTTAAATATTCGTTTGAGTAATTAAATCTCTATGAAGAGACATGAAACCTCCTATAAATAGGAAATAAATTTCATTTATTGGGTAATAAAGTCCCTATGAAGTGGTCTCCGCTTCATTTTTTGGCTCTAGGACGGTAGATGGATGGGATCTGATTAGCACTGAGTTTTGGTTTGATGTAAATGGTGGAGTCACGGATTCTGTAACAGACCATCACCAATTGAATCAAGGTGAAACATAAGAAGCTTCATACCAAACCACATCAGATGGTGGTAGCGGTGGTAGAGCTAAGCTTACTCCAGCTCAAAGAAAAGAAAACAAAAGACTAAGTGATCACAAGTATAGGCAAAAGCGCAAGGTAAACTAAATGGGGGAACTTTATGATTGCCATGGTTTCTGTTGTTCTGATGTTAAACATTTTGTAGTTCAAATAACAACATATGAACAGATTGCCTAGATTAAACACTTGAAAGAGGAAAATGAATAGTTAAATGGTGAGAATAGAAGGTTTAAACAGAAAATAGGATTGTTGCTCCCCCATGGGCAGCTTGAGCATCAATGTTTTTCAGCCCAAGTACCCAAGTGTTTGGTTATTTTGAGGTTTTCACTCTTTTCATGCTCCATCAATATTCAAATATAATGACCTATTTATGAAGATTGCTGCAGATATGATAATTTTTTAATCAAAGGTCAATGACATCTCTTTAATTTATTGTTTCTAAACGCTAATGTCATTTGTGTTGTTTCCTGTAATTTGTAGGACCACAATGGATCTAGACCTGAAGCTTCAGACGGGGTATTGCAACTGTTTTAGATCTTTATGAGACTATTGGTTTTAAGATATCTTGAAATATGATTACTAGTTGTCTATGAATCAATATCTCATACATATATATTTGCTTAGAATAGTACCTTGCTTGTGATGAATGGCTATTTGGTCGAGAGGAAGCGTTGCAAAACAAAGTGAAACAAGATATGTTAGAAAGAGGTAGAGAGGAATATCAAATGCTATATGAAGTGTGTGTAAGCTTCTTCTTATTCTGGAATCCTAATTTTCTTTTCCTTCCAATTTATTGTTTCAGCTCAGCAGTTTACAAATGAATAGGTTAAAAAATCTACAGCAGAAAAATTCTGAAGCTGGAACATGTAGTAATGATGATAAACCCATTTCTGACCTCTTTATGAAAATCAATGTTGATGAGGAGAGTAAAGTGAAGTTATCGGACTTCATTGGCTTAGATAGGGAGCATGCCACGATAGGTAAATATTGTTTCCCACTGTCCCTACATCAGACTCTAAAGTTTATCATTAATGTCTATGGTGATGTTACTGCAACAAGTAAGATGAACCCAAGTACTGCCGAGAAGATCTACGTAATATTTTGTGCTTTGATCAAAGAGATGCATGATCTACGGCTTGAGCAAATCACTAAGTGTAGGATATTGAAGTGGAGAGATGCCGTCAAGGATGCTTTACGTATGAATTTCAAGGTGTATTGCAGTTGGGTTTTTACAATAAAAAATAGAAAAACATGAAAGAAAAGAAGCTGTAGAATGAAAGATGATCAGCAAAAACTCTTAGTTGATATGTTTTTCATTAAGAAATTGTTCCCTTTTGTTACAAATAATTACCTAATACATAACAACTATCACTAATGACATTGAAACTCACAAAACATAATTACTTGCACACATAAACAAGCTAGCTTATCAGCTAAATCATCGCCTAAACATAAACAAATAAGCTAACTAGTCTTTGTACAATAGTAAGACTGATTACAAAATAAACTTGACTAGTTTGAAAGAAAAAAAAAAATAGTTGCATGGTTAAGCACCAAAACATCTTCGATGTTGCATTGCTAGCCATTATAACTCTCTTTCTTGGCCTCTATGCAGCAAACACCAATATTTCTTCTCAAACTCTCAAACCTAGTAGCTCCAATGGGCTTGGTTAAAATGTCAGCAAACTAGTCTTCTAAACTGCAATGAATTAGGTTGACCTCCTTTGATTGCTCACCTTCCCTTACAAAATGATATCTAATCTTAAAATGCTTTCTTTTTCTATGAAACACTGCATTCTTTGCAATTGCAACAGCAAACTGATTATCAACATCAATTTTTTGTTGCTTCCCCTTGACTTAGATTGAAATCACACAAAAGCTATCTTAGCCAAATGGCTTGATTAATAGCTGTAACAACTGCAATATACTCTGCTGTTGATTGTACCACTGTTTGTTGCTTCTTCGAGCTCCAACAAAAAATTCTTGAGCATAAGGTGAAAAAAATACCCTAAGGTGCTTTTCATATCATCAATAGAACTAGCCTAGTCACTGTCTGAGTATACAACCAGCTTGAGCTCTTTAGTTTTCATAAATTTCACCCCAAAGTTAGGAGTTCCTTTTACATATCTTAGGACTCTCTTAGCTACTTTGAAATGAGCAACATTACATTAATGCATGAATCTTGATAGAAGGCTGACTACAAACATAATGTCAAGCCTCAATGTTGTTAAATAGAGAAAACAGCCCATTAAGGCTTCTATAACCCTTTTCATCCACTTTCTCATAGTCACCTTTGCTGGAAAGCTTATCATTTTGTGCCACTGAAGTGCTTGCAGTTTTGCAGTTTCCTATGTAGAACTTATTCAAAATCATCCAAGCAAATGCTTGTCGACTTATAAAAATGACATGTTAAGTCTAGATTACTTCCATGCCAAGAAAGTAAGTCATCTCCCCTAAATCAGACATCTTAAACACAACTTGCATCTGCTTCTTGAATTCATCAATCAACTCATTTCTGCTGCCAGCTACCAAAAAATCATCTACATATAATGACACAACCAACAAAGTCTCATTCTCAAACTTTTTCATATAAAGAGTAGGTTCACTAATGCTCTTTTCAAACCTAAGCTTTGACAGATAAGCATCAATTCTGTCATACTAGGCTCTTGGAGCCTGTTTTAGGCCATACAAAGCTTTCTTAAGCTTATAAACTTTGGATTCTTCACCAATCACTTTGAAACCTTCTAGTTGTTCAACAAAAATCTCCTTCTTGAAAAAAACCATTCAAAAAATCATATTTTACATCCAACTAATGTATTTTCCATTGCTTTTGAGCTACTAAAGCAAATAAGAGCCTTATAGTGTCTAACCTTGCAACTGGTGCAAAGGTTTCAAAAAAATTAACTCCATGTTGTTGCCTATATCCCTTCACCACCAATCTTGCTTTGTGCTTATTTAATGACCCATCTGCATTGTACTTGGTCTTGAATACGCATGTTACACCAATGATTCTTTTCGGGACTGACCTATCAACTAGTTCCCATGTATCATTCTTGTGTATCATATGCATTTCTACTTGCATTGCTTATTTCCAACAAGCTTCTTTTGTAGCTTCAACAAAACTTGAAGGCTCCAAAATGGCCAGATCACACCTTTGATAAATGTTAGTGATAGACCATGTACCTCTAATAGGTATGTCATCAAACCCTTTATCAAAATGAACTTCATCTTCAGCTGGCTATAGATCACTTTTTTGTTGATCTTGTTCAAGTAAAGTTGCATCAGTGCCATTCCATTTTCATCTACTATTTTCATCAAACTTCACATTCCTACTTACAACAGTCTTTTTGGTAGAAGGATAATAAACCCTGTACCCTTTCTTTGTGTTGTTGTAGCCAACAAAAATTCTAGGCATTGACTTTCTCTCCAACTTGCTTATCTTTTTAGCTGGTACAAATGCATAACAAATGCATCCAAACACTCTCAAATTTGAAATAGATGGTTTGTGTCTAAACCAGGCTTCAAAAGGTGTCTTGCTTTTTATTGCATTAGTTGGTAATATGTAGAGTAGATACACTAAGGTATTAATTACCTCGGCCCAAAAAATGTTCGCCAATTTGATCTCAAACAACAAACATCTAGTCATGTCCAACACTATTTGATTCTTTCTTTCACAAACACCATTTTGTTGATGTGTATAAAATGTGGTCAGTTGATGCTAAATTCCTGCCTCTTCACACAGTCTTTGAAACTTTTCTTATACATATTCAGTGCCATTGTCTGACCTCAATGTTTTGAGCTTACAATTTTCCTGATTTTCAGCTGAAGCTTTAAACTTTCAGAAGAAATAAGCTGCTTCTGAATTTTCCTTCAAGAAATTCACCCAACAAAATCTTGTGCAATCATCAATAAATAAAACAAAATACTTGCTATCACTTAGAGAGGAAGTCTTCATAGGTTCACAAACATCATTATGGACTAATTAAAGCTTATCATAAGCTATCCATGCTTTGTTGACTGGAAATGAAAATTTGACTTGCTTCCTAAGCTGGCAAACCTCACAAACTTCATCTTTAACATCAACGCTAGACATGTCTTCAACCAGATCCAACTTGCGCAGCAAACTAAGTGCTGTAATTAACATGCCCTAGTCTTTTTTGCCATAAACATGATTCATAAACTAAGCTAGCATAAGCCTTCAAATTTAACTAATTTACATTTAGAACAAACCATTTATCAACCATGGCCACTGTTACTAACTCTTGACCAGATGATTCCAAAATCATACATGCTTTATTTTTTAAGATAAGAGAATAACCTTTCTTTATTAACTGGCTACACTAAGCAAATTTTGATCAATTTCAGGTACAAAAAGGATTACTGAGATTGTTTTGATACTTGAGTGAGTGTTGATCACAGCCTCTCCTCTTCCTTTACTAGCCTTCATCATGTTGGAACTTTGGACAACAAACAGTGATTAAAATTGAAGCTTGAGCTGTAAGGCTCTATGCAAAAAAGAAAATTTGCTAAGAAAATTAGAGAAGCAAGAAAGGGAGCTTATTTTTTTTTTTTTTTTTTTTGATAATAAGCAAGTGGGTGAACATGGAGATAATAAAGGTATGGGAGATGAGTGGATGCATGAGAGAATAAAAACAAATTGAAAGTGGATTGTGCATGGAGGCCATATTTCAACACTCCTCCTTGGTCTCTATGCAGCATATTATCCAAACTTCAACACTCCTCTTTGGATAACATGTTGAGCATTACCACCAGCATTGTGCTTAGCTCCTCCTTTTACCTTAGCTTCTTCAAAGTTGCTTGATTCGACTATGGCAGTATGTGCATTTTCATAAATCTCAGCCAAGGTCCTTGTGCCGCTGACTGGTATGTCATTAATGTCCATTTCAGGACTATTTCGAACAGCTTCAACTTGATTTGATGCAAGTTTTTTAGAAACTGCTTTTGGTTCATTCTTTTCTTCCTCAACTGAGTTGGTGAAGTTCTCAACCAGATCTTGATTGATCATTCGAGCCATTGATTTTTCATTGCTATGACCAAGCCTTTGGTGCCACAATTTGGACTTTTCTGTTGAGGTTGTGTAGGCCAAGTTTGAGCCACTTGACCAGTTAACCTCAAACCATTTATCAGTCATTGTGACTGTCATGAGGTTTGATCCATTCGGATTAGTAATCTGGCATTCTTTGCCTTTGAACATGACTGAATAACCTTTCTCAAGCAGTTGAGCAATGCTTAGCAAATTTCTATCAATTTCAGGCACCAACAAGACATTTGTAACAAGTTTGGTACCTGTAGGAGTGTTTATCAGCACATCTCCTTTGCCTTCAGCTTTGATGAAGTGTCCATTTCCGACCTTCACATTTGTTTTGAAGCTTCTGTCAATTGTCTTAAAAATGCCAGCATTAGGGGTCATGTGGTTTGTGCAACCACTATCTATCAACCATCCATTTGTGGCCTTCTTTTGACCAGCTGAGCTGAAACAGCAAACACTTGCTCTTCATAATCACTCCCTTCTTCAGCTACTTGAGCCTCTTCTTGAGTTTGTTGTGGTTGATTCTGCCTTGGTCTGCCCTTATTTTTGCAAACCCTTTCAACATGGCCCATTTTATTGCAGTGTAGGCATGTTGCATCTGGTTTGAACCAACATCTTTGTTCTGGATGACCAGCCTTCTTACAGAATCTGCAAAGTTGATCACAACTTTTTGCAAAAGATCGAGCTTAAGCTCTGCTTTTTCCAAGTCATCTTGCCATGATCGCGATGTGCTCGAGGCAAACTTGGCATTGGCTTGAAGAGCACCTTCTTGATGTTCCTCATTTCTCACGCCCTTCTTTGCTCTTGTGCATAGAGAGCATTGATCAGCTTTGTTAGGGTGATGCTGGACAGGTCCCTTGAGTCCTCAAGAGAGGATATTTTTGCTTCATACCTCTCAGGTAAGGTAGATAGCACTTTCTCCACTATTCTTGCTTCATTGAACTGCTCACCTAGGAGCCTTATGTCGCATTTACAACACCATTATTCTGTCTCGAGCATCGTTTCTTTGTCTCCTCTTCTTTCATCTTCAAATTTTCAAAATCCCTTCTCAAGTTTAAGAGTTGCTGCTGCCTGGTTCTCTCAGTGCCTTGGAACTCCTCCTTAAGCTTGTCCCAAGCCTGCTTTGGTGTTTCACAGGCCATGATTCTGGTGAAAATTACATCAGACACACAGTTCTGAATGCATGACATGGCCTTGTGCCTTTTGGTCCTCTCATCTGAATGTTGCTTTATCGAGAGCCATCGTTGGGTTGGCTCGAAGGGGTTCTGGCTCAACATCTGAGATCACAACTTGCCACAGATCGAAGGCCTGCAGGTAAGTTTTCATCTTAACCTGCCATATGTGGAAGGCTTCTCCATTGAAGACTGGTGGTGCAACTGGTGAAAAATTGGCAGCCATTTGTTTTCAAATTTGAAATATAACAGGTCCACTAAGAATATAGCTCTAGATACCAATTGTTGGAACTTTGGACAACAAACAGTGATTAAAATTGAAGCTTGAGCTGTAAGGCTCTATGCAAAAAAGAAAATTTGCTAAGAAAATTAGAGAAGCAAGAAAGGGAGCTTATCTTTTTTTTTTTTTTTTTTTTGATAATAAGCAAGTGGGTGAACATGGAGATAATAAAGGTATGGGAGATGAGTGGATGCATGAGAGAATAAAAACAAATTGAAAGTGGATTGTGCATGGAGGCTATATTTCAACACATCAGACTAATTGGTATATGAAAAATGAGAATATTTTTTTAAAGATATGTATATATATACAGATGGTTAAATGTTGAAAGGATACCGAAAATAGTAATTGGATAGTTAATTTCATATGAATAGCATTGAATTGCAATGTTAAATGTTTATATTGCCATATAATACATTTTATGATTGACTCACTTTATTAAATGTATTGCCATGTATAGGCATTTATATGTAAAATTGAGGTAAGTTGTTATCCATTTCCTATGAACTACTTACTCTATTGTTGCTATTTTTTTCTGTAGTTGTTAGCTTGTGGGATGTGTTGATCAAATCAACTTGAAGATCACACTATCTAGCCTTTGATTCAGTAGCCTTCGGTCGTTTTATGTCCGGTTATATGGCATGTATATAAGCATATGTTATTTTCAATGGTAGTCTTCGCTTGAATCTTGATGAATGTTGAATTTTGAATTAGTAATGCTTATATGAAAATTAGAATATAATGGTAGAATGCTAAATAATACATGTAGTACTTGTATGGTAAATTTGGTAGTTATATGACATGACTTATTAGATGGTGCATTGACATGAATTGAATATGAAAATGACATAGTATTATATGTTATTATGAATGCATGAATGAATGAATGATAGGTAAATTATACTTATATTAAAATGTTTGAGGTGTTTTGGTGCCAATTAAGGCAAGTTGTTTCGGATGATTTTGGTATATGTTAAATGATTGATTGGTGTGTATGTTTTGTAACATCCCAAATTCTTAATTTTAAATTGTAAATTATGACAAGAGTGAGCTATTGGGTTAATGGTTAAGAGATAATAAGTAGTTAGTGTAATTGCCTCATCCATTCTTTTTGCTGTTGCTGTTTAACACATTTTTCTCCCTAAGAATTTTATTTTTTTCTTCTTCTTCCTTTCTCATCTCTTAAGCCGTCCAAAACCTTAGCCTTTCGCATCCTTCTTTGTTGTCCACTCCTCCTCTTTTGGTGGTGGTTTGTAGTTCATTTTCTCATCACTTTGCTACCCTCCATTTTTTTCCAGCCTTTGATTTTATGTTTTTAATCACTCAAAAATTGCCTACTTTGATACTTTGTTGCGATTTGGTTATTCAAGTCACTCTATTCACTGAATGACCAAAGGCATGTTTTGTTTCCCTTGTGCAGGGTATTTTCAAGGATATATATGGAGGGGTTAGAGGCTATGGTTAGAGATATAACTATTGATGAGATCCGTAGCACTCTTTTAAATAGGGGTCCGCTGAAGGCCCCGGGGTCGAATGGTTTTCATACTTTATTCTACAAGAACCAGTGGGAGACTATTGGCCAGGATGTGTGTTCTTGGATTTAAGGAATTTTTGCAAGTGGTTCGATTAATTATTCTGTCAATAAAATCTTGTTGGTCTTGATCCCTAAAGTCAAAAGTCAATCTTTATCCCAATTTCACCCTATCAGCCTTTGTAATATTTTGTATAAGATTATTACAAAGATTATTGCTAATCGATTTAAGCCTGTGTTTTCTAGACTTATTGCTTAGAACCAAGTCAGTTTTTTTGCAGAGAGGCAAATTATTGACAATATTATTATTTCCCAAGAGGTCATTCACTCAATGGGAACTAAGAGGGGTAGAAAAGGGATGATGGCAATAAAGGTGGATCTAGGAAAGGCCTATGATAGATTGTGATGAGACTTCATCGAAGACATGTTAGTTGATGCAGGTATCCCTCCCTCTTTGTTTAGGATTATTATGGAATGCATTTCTATATCTATACAATTTTTTTTGGAACAGAAGCCTTGTGGAGGGGCTTAGGTTGAGGAATTCGTCAAGGGTGCCCTTTTTCCCCGTATCTATTTGTTCTTTGCATAGAGCAATTGGGTCAGCTTACTCATAAAGAAGTTGATGACAATTCTTGGAGGCTTATATCTATTATAAAAAATGGCCTATCTTTATCGCATGTGTTCTTTGCTGATTACCTTTTCGTGTTTGCGGAAGCGGATGTGAATCAAGCACGGATGGTGAGGAAAGTTCTTGATTTTTTGGGGCTGCATTAGGTCATAAAGTGAATGCTAGCAAGACAAAGATATTATTCTCTAAAAATATTCGGCCTCTTGAAAAAGATGCAATTTGTAGTATTCTTGGCTTTGTTGAGACAATGATTTGGGCTCTTATTTGGGCATGCCTTTGCTGCATTAAAGGGTAACAACTAGCACTTTCAAGTTTATAGTGGATAAAATCAGGAGGAAGGTAGATAGTTGGAATGCTAAAATGTTGCCCATGGCAAGGAAAGTTACTCTGGCACATTCGGTTCTTATGGATATACCAAATTGTTTTATGTAAACTATTAAAATCCTTGTTAGCATTTGTGCCGAAATTGAAAGAATTGCGCGGGGTTTTCTTTGGGAAAAGATGCAAGAAGGCAAGGGATGTCTTTGGTTAAATGGTTGGATTGTTGTCAAACTCACAATGGAGGTCTCGGCATTCAGAATATTAAGGAGCAAAATGAATCATTTTTGCTTAAGTTGGGATTTAATCTTCTCAATAATAAGCAAGCATTGTGGGTTAAGATCTTTAGAGCCAATATGAAGGTTTGTCCTGAAGATATATCGAGGAGATCGTGCTATTTTGTTTGGATATCCTTGTCTAAAGTCTAGCCAATCTTTCATCAAAACCTTACTTGGTGAGTGGGAGATGGTAGTCGTATAAAGGTTTGGACTGATAATTGTATCCCAAAGATTGGGCCATTAACCAACTTCTATCATAATACTGAGAATATTGATTTGAATACAACCTTAGGAGATTTCATTAACTGATTGTAGTTTGGATTGGAATTTTCTAAGCTTTTTTATGGATAATAACATCTTGTCTTATATTGCGGCCGTTCCACCTCCAATCCCTTTAGTCAACAATGATGAGTTGATCTTTAGATGCTCTAAGGGCTAGTTTGGCAATACTTTTAAAAAGTGTTTTTGAAAAGTGCTTTGGAAAAGTGGTTTTGAGAAGTAATTTTGAAAAGTTTAGTTTAAATTTGAGTGTTTAGCATTGCTGTCAAAAAATACTTTTGAGAAATAAAATATCTATTTTAGACACGTTATTATCAAGTAACAAATATGCATTTAAATAAAATTTAAATTAGTTAATATTATTATATTTTAGTAAGAATATAAAAAAATTACTATAACTTGTTAATATTTTTATATATGAAATATAAATTTTAAATATTTTTAAGTAATAAATATTAATTACTTATAAAATTTAATTAGAATATATAAGCTACATTTTAAATATTTTAAATATAACCATTAAATATTTGTAATTAGTATTTTAAAAAATATTTTTATTTTTAATTAACGATTTTAACACATTTGTAATTAAGCACCAAGAAAAAAAAAGGGAAAGTACTATGTTATTAGAACGGTAAAAAAATAATTAAGCACTAAAAGTGCTTTTGGGAGAGGAAAAACTAAAAATTTTAGCTTCTCCTTTTCAGAAGTGCTTTTGAAAAGCACTTCTAAAAAGCTAAAAATTTCAGCCAAAAGCAGTTTGTTCTGCACAACTTTTCTTCCAAAAGTGCTTTTTTTAAGCACAGAAGAACAAACCCTAACCATGGTAAGCTTACTGTTAAATCCACTTATAAGTTTATCACGCATGATTCTCTTAATCCAGAAGACAATAAATGGAAGCTCGCTTGGTCCTTTACTGGACTCCAAAAAAGTAATACATTTCTATGGTTGGGTTATTAAGAAGAGGTTGATGATCAATGGCGAACGATGCAGGAAAGGTGTTGTTGGAGATCCTTCTTGCGCAAGTTGTGGGAATGTTGAAGAACCTATTATTCATGTTCTGCGAGATTGTGCCAATGCACGAGAAGTGTAGAGGCAGGTAGTCCCTTCGAGGATTTGGGGGGAATTTTTCTCTGTTTTGTTAGTGGCGTGGATCTCGTTGAATTTAAAAAAATGAGTTTGGCTTGGTTTTTACAGAAGTTGAATGACAGTCTTTCTTTGGAATTATTTGCTGGAATCTATAGAAGTAGAGGAATTTGTGGGTGTTTCAAAGGGAAGGTTTTAATAGCCCTCACATTCTTCATTCGATGTGGTGTTGGGTGAGCTCCATCAAACATTACCACATTCTTCATTCGATGTGGTGTTGGGTGAGCTCCATCAAACATTACCTACAATTTTTGCGGGTGGTACTACAAAGCAAATACGAGATCAATTTTGGAACCCTCCTCCAGTAGAGTTCATAAAGTTAAACACAGATGGTGCAATGGAGCTTATTTTAAGGGATGCTTCAGCTACTGCTGTAGCCAGAGATAATCTTCGTTCATGGCGTCGAAGAGTTGGGAGAAATATTTGCAAATGTAGTATTATGAAGATTAAACTTTGGGCAATCTATGATGGACTCCGTGTGGCATGGGATAATTATTAGGTTAATATTATGGTTAAAACAGATTGTATGCTATGGAAGCCATTTTCGATAGGTCTTGTGGGCAATTGTATAAAAGCCTAATTTTGAGAATCTAAGAACTTTGTAGAAGACAGTGGAGTGTGATTATTAAAAAAAAATAAAAGAAAAGTCAATGTAGTTGCGTTGGTTAAAGAGATAAAAGTGTACCTTTATGCTCCGATAGATTTTAAGGAACCCCTGGAAGCAATTGACCACTTACGATTTAATAATTGATTTATGCATGATGATACTGAAATAATGCTGTAATTATTTTGACATTTTATTTTAAAGAAAAATTAAATACTAATTTGAGTACCAACGGTTTATTTTTTTATCTTTTAGCTAGCTTAAGTTTAGGTCTACCACTACCACCTCCGGTTTTCGTTGGACATGAAATTTGTGGTATTTTGACTTGATTCATCATTTTAGAGATTCCCCAATTAAAGCACACCAATTGACTTCGTTAGTCCCCTCCACCAATCCGAATTCACTTAATTGTGAAAAAAGCCTTTAATAAAAAATCAATTAAAGTGTTTAAAAAATTATCATCATATTTAGCCTTTATTGTTCAGAATTTATATCACCTTAATCCTTCCTTTAATAGATTTAGGGTTTAACTACGTTAATAGTAAACCATCCTTCCAAAAAGCCATATGATTGTGTTTAGGGATATTCAAACGATTAACTGAATTGAATTAATTAAAAATTTTAACTATTTAACGGTTAATTAAACAAAAAATTTTTAAAAAAATTTAATCAAATCGAAATATTTCGATTATTTCAGTCAGTCCAAAATTTACATGTTTTTATTTTTATGTTAAAACAAGTATAAAATATATTAAAAATAAATAAATTAATAATATTCATTTAACTAAATTAATTGTACTAACCGAATTAACCAAACTAACTAATACATATAATATATAATATTAATTATTAAATTAAGTTAATTATCTAATTTTAAACCAAATTAATTGATAATTAAATTTTTAAAAATTATTAATTAAACTCTAACCGATTAACTGAATTAAATAAATTCGATCATTTAATTCAATTATAATTGAAATTTGATCATCCTAATTGTGACATGCTATCTGGTTTTTAATAAAAATAAAAAATGACATGTAAAATAATTAACTCGAAAACGGTAAAAGAATTTTAAAATCTAAATTTTCATTACACCCAAAAAGTTAATTAAACTGGTAAAAGTTTTTGTCGGAACTTCTTACTCTGGGAATGGATGAATCGAAAGTGAAAAGGCAACCTAAGAAAAAAAAAAAAAAAAAAAAAACCCCAAAATTCCCAAACTGCAGAAGAAAGAAAATAAAAACTGTGGAATTTTCTAATTGAAGAAGGCAGTTGGTGAACTGTAAAAAGTAGATCGACTTGTTGAATTTAAATCCCTTACTGAAATCATTTTGCTGCTACAGTGCATCTGTGGAGTTGAGGTGACTCATGAAACCCTAAATGTCGAAGTTGTAAAGATGGAGTGAAGAAGTGTAATTCATTTTTCTGAACGAAACCGTAACCCATTTTCTGAAATGGAATCGATTTTTCTAAACGAAACAATCAAATCGAATTTTTCTGAACAAAACCCTAACACTCTTTTGTGAAATCGAATCAAAATTTTAATTTTTCTGAAACCATAAACCCTCTTTTCTGAAATGGATTCGATTTTTTGGTGAACGAAACCAATCAAAACGAAACCTAAAGTCCATTTTGGTATTTTTTGTAGGGCTTCCAAATAAAGAGGTGGGCAATCAAGTTTTTGAATGAGGAAGGTATGGTTCTACTTTTCTTTTGGTTGAAGTAGCACTAAAACTTGTAAGAAAAAAAGAATCTAATGCTTCAGAACTTGTGTGTATGTTTTTATTTCTTGCTATATAATCTGAGACTTGTATACGTCATATGAGCTTAGTCCAAACATCATTGATTAAGATCAAATTAATCTCATCTTGCCATTCTTTTCCCTTATATTAAAGATTCTTGAGCCACTCAAACACATTTTCTGAAATCAGTATCTGGTGTGGAGTTGTATCCCACTCAAGATTACCATTAAATTCAGATAGCCAAGGCGATCTATATCATGTTCTGTGCTTCTGTGAAAGAGATTTGCTATCTATGCCTGAAGCAAGTTACCAAGTGGAGGGATGCAATAAAGGATGCTTTACACATCAATTTCAAGGTGGATTTAGCCATGGAGCATTTGAAGAAACTTGCTTGCGCTTACATCAGTTAGATGGAGAACTGAAAGCTGGATACTGTGTCTTTGAGGATATCAAATTTTGAGGCTCAGTTGAGTGCCGGGAAAGAAAAACAGGCTAAGATATGTGAACAGTCCAAGGTGTTCATAGATGCTGTACAAGAGTTTAACGGTAAGACAATCAGCTCTGGTTTGTTTCAGAGTTTAGAAGCTTGGTTGAGCTCGGTCTAGCTCTATCAACTTTCACTTTTTAACGTTCCAGGTCAATTTAAGATACAAATTGAATTGCTCAGGTTTGCTCGATTAGGCTCATTTACCTTATAAAATTGAGCTTAATTCTCATACTTACTTGGCAACTCAATTATTTAAGCTCAAATTTTAGTTTCAAACAAAGGGAAAAAAATAATTAAAAAACACAATTAGAACTGATATCTACTCAAATCAAAGAACGAGAATACTTGAATCTTGCTCATTTGATAGCTCTAGCACAACATTGACCTAGCCAACACTCTTAAACATACCTGAGCTGACAGGCTTACCGTTAAACTCTTCTGCAGCATCCATGAACTGCTTCGACTGCTCACATATCTTCGAATGTTCCTTTTTCTCAGCATTCAACTGAGACTCTAATTTGGATATCCTCAAACCCACATTATCCAGCTTTCGAAGCTCCTTTAAACCAATGTAAGCACAAGCAATTTTCTTCAAATGTTCCATGGCAAAATCCACCTTGAAATTGATGCGTAAAGCATCCTTTATCGCATCCCTCCACTTCAATATCAGATCCTCGGTGACTTGCTCCAGCCGTAGATTGCTCATATCTTTGACAGAAGCACAGAACATGATATAAACGGTCTCAGCAATACTTGGGTTCATCTTACTTGTTGCTGAAACATCACCGTAGACATCGATGATGTTGTTTACAATCTGGTGTAGAGCCAGTGGGAAACTATATTTGCCAAGTGTCATGCGCTCACCATTTAAGCCAGTGAAGTCAGAGAACTTCACTCTGCTCTCGTCATCAGCTTCAAGTTTCATAAGAATGTCAGTCATGGCTTGATCATTATTACTGCTTGTTCCAGCTTCAGTTCTGGTCTGATTTTTTGCTATACAGTCAATAGTATCAACTACATTTACTGGAACAGCTGGAAGCTGTTTGCCAGTTGATTGGGTAATGAAACTCTCTTGTCTCAGTGGAGCTGCTGCTTGGAGTTGGCCATTGGAAAGAAGTGATCCTATTTTGTCTTTTAACCTTGTATTCTCAGCATTTAAACGTTCATTTTCCTCTTTTAAGCGTTTAATCTCAGCAATCTGTTCATCTGCTGTTTTCTGCACGCAAAATATGAACATCAAACAAGACCAATTTCTGCAGACCCAAATATATCCTATTAACACTAGTTTTAAAGGGAGACAAAAATAGAAAAAAAGTTGTTTACCTTGAGATTTTGCCTGTACTTGAAATCACTTTTTCTTTTGTTCTCTCTTCTTTGAGTTGCGGTAAGTTTTTGTCTACCACTACCAGCTCCAGTTTTTGTTTGACATGAAGCTTCAGATGTTTCGACTTGATTCAAGTAGTCAAATAGAGGCTCCATTGGTCCACCAGCAAACCAATCGATGTCATTAGTCCCCTCGGAGATCCAAGAGTCAATAATTTTGATATCAGTTTGGGATAGAAATTGGGATTCATCTGGCATCTCTGAGGTGAAAAATGAATTGGAACCATCTGAAGAATAACCCTCCATGGATGCAGAGTTTGCTTGCTACCTTGATTTCAACCGCTCTCGCTGAGGACCTTGCAATTCAACTAGATTTCTTAAACATATTGTTCAATAAATACAGGGGAGATGGCAAGGGGTGTTAAAATCTAGAAGAACTTCGGGGAATCTTCCTTTCCTGCTTTAGTTGAAACCTGATTTAAGATCATTGGATTCATATTATAAGCTAAATGAGTTGACTGTATTTGTTCACACCGTCAAAGTCAAACATTCCTCCCGAATTTGTCGTCCGAAAGTGTTAAAAGCTTATCTGTCCTATTATCAATGGATATGAAACTGCAGGCAAAACAGAGCGGATCCAAACTCCACAAATTCAAGCTTTAAAAATTATGAGTGCAAGAAAATTCAAACCTATAATCTCAGCTCGAAACCGAACTCCAGAAATTTAAGTTCTGAAAATCTGACTTAAGCTTCAGAAAATTCAAATCTACAACAATTGACGCTTGGTCCGGCTTGAGGTTCAAATTTATAATTAAATAGTTATTAAATTTTATTGCACAACAAATTATGACTCTTATTCTAAATTGTTCTCAAACTTTAGAACATTCTATTTACGTCTCTAAACTATTGATTTTAAATCAACGAATCTCATTAATTATTAAAATTGTTAATTTAACTGTTAAATAATACGTAAAATCTTATGTGACATAACTTAAGTGATCAATTTAAAGAAAAGTAAAATATTGTTACATAACTTTTAAAATTAAAAACTAAATAAAGTAAAACTTGAAAAAGGGAGAGTGAGCTATAGTTTCTGTAAAAGCTTTGAAAACCTCAAAATTAAAATTTTTGCAATTTTCATTTTAAAGTATATCACGTAAGATTTGATGTTTCATTTAATGGTTAAATTAATTATTGTAGTAACGAAAGGACCTTGTTGATATAACATTGATAGTTTAAGGATGTCTTTAAAATTCTTTAAAGTTTGAGTATCAATTTAAAGTAAAGATTATAATTTGGGGATGTTTGGTGTAGTTAACTCCGTTATTAGTATATATATGATAACACATTAAATAAAAATATTAAAACTTAAGCTCAAATGCTAAAAGACCTCCTGTAAAATTATTTAAAAAATTAATAAATCCTAATTACAAACTACAATTAGTTTAACTCTTAATCGAAAGTTAGTAATCAATTGAGCCCATAAAATATCATTTTTTTGTTAAATTCATTGACGGATCGTTAAGTGATGACATGGCTACTGATATAACAATTAACGTGAAAAATTGATATAGTGACTGACATGGCATTTGACATGGAAAAATGATGATGTGGAGAGTTTATTTTATTTTTTAATTATTTAAGCCTAAATATTAATAAAATATTATAACAATTTTTTTTAAATATTATAGAAAAACTATAAAAACTTTAAAACTATTGAAAAATAAAAAATGTTATTGTAACACCCTTAACCCTTATCCGTCTCCAAAACAGGGTTACGGAGCATCATCAAAATTTATAGATCAATTACATACATTTCATATCGTTTAACATCCATATTAGAAATAAATCATATTCAATCATATTGTCTCTTATATGAGCCCTCGACGCCCAAAATACGTATTAGAAACAAGTCAGGACTATACTGGGTACTCAGAAAATTTTTCGCAAAACTTTAAAATTTTTCCTAGGTGCAGGGGACACATTGTAACGACCCGTTTTTAGTGAAATCGGAACAGTGGTTTTGAGACCACAAATTCGATTTAAAAATATTTATTTTATTATTATTTTAATGTTTACAACATGTTAGTATTATCGTATAAAAATTTCGATAAGAAATTTTACCGTTTGCATGCTTAATTTGATAAAAAGGACTAAATTACAAAAAGTGCAAAGCTTGGGTTCTATTAGTTAAAGGTATCAAATGATTATGAAGTTAATTAATTGAGGGGTTTATGTGGTAATTATGCCATTTTTGTTTTGAGTGGACAAATATGGACATTGGTTATGAAAATTTAAAGGTTATATGTTAAGGTTAAATTAGTAAATTAGTTAATAAGTAAATTAAAAACAAAAGAAATAATGTATCATCTTCCCTAATTGGAAAGAAACCACCGAAAATTGAAGAAAGAAACCTCCATGGAAGTTTGAACATTCAGCTATCCTTATTTTGCTTGCATGTGAGTTTTTTTGTCCCGTTCTTAATAATTTCTATGTTTTTGGAGTCGTTGTAGCTTAACCTAGCTAGCCCAGGGATTAATTTGCAAAATGATTGAAGGTTTAGGGTTTTACCATTGATGCATATGTTAGGGTTTTAAAGTTTAATGGAAGAAAACGAGTCTTTGTTGTTAACTAAACAACTTTTGTTAAGGGATTTTTAATTAAATTACCATTTAGGGGTTAAATTGTGAAATGTGAAAAATTTTGTGTTAAATGTGTGAAATTGTGGAATGTATGGGATACTATGGGCATGTAGTAAATTCTACTAGGCTTAGATGTGGATGAAATTCCATGAATTTCATTTTATGAGCCAAAGGACTAAATTGTAAAAAAGTTAAATGTTTAGGGGTAAAATGGTAATTTTGCCACAATATGAAATTGGATTGAATTGAATGGAATAAATATTAAATTAGTTAAATTTTATTATATATAGATCAAGAAAAATCACATTCGGATTTAGATAGGGGAAGATAAAGTAGTCGATTGATCGATCGATTTTCTCCGTATTAATTTGAGGTAAGTTTGTATGTTAATAAGAATTAAATTATATGTGTTTTAAATGCTTTATTATTATAATTGTAATGATATGAATCTACGAAAATACTCGACATAGAGTCGATAAGTTATGGATTGAATCTCGGTTGAACCTTAGGAATAGATAGGAAACAAATAACATGTCATTAGGGGTTACCGTGTTTTGGGTGCTGGTCTCGTACGTCCTACCGGTGGCTGAGTTTTCGGCATGTGTTGCGATTACTTTACAGCTTGTGTGAGCAAACCTAGTGATGGCTCAAGAGTGAGCATCTATATGAGATATGAGATAAAGGTGGTTTCAACTACGTATTGGCCCTTAGTGTGTGAGATACCCAAGTATCCGATAGTATTCCAAATGTTTCAACGGGCACAGATGATGAATTGAAGTTACATGAGTTCAATTTGAACTAGTATAGGTATTTATGTGAAATACGAGAAGTGACTTATATTTGATATATAAATACATGGCTAACATGATTGTGATTGTGTGATAGGCTTTGGCCAAATTAAGTTGCATCTATGCTTTTATTTGTGTTTACCTGAATTGTGGATGATTTGGTAAGTTGTATTTGTTATTCATATGAACTTACTAAGCTTAATTACTTACTCCGTTTAATTACTGTGTTTTATAGTGATATCAGAAGCTCGCTTGGTTCGGAAGTTGTTAGAGATCGCGTTACACTATCAAACTCTTATTTTGGTACTTTGAACTTTATATTTTGGGTAAATGACATGTATAGGTATTTTGGCTAATGTGGCCTATGTTTTGTTGAGTTTTGGCCATTTGAATTAACTTGTAAAGTGGTTACATACTTTTATATGTATATATATGTATAAATGGCCTTATGGTATGTGGTGTATAGGTACTATATGAGTGCCTTGCTTGTGAGATTGTGTGTTGGCACTAAATGGTTGTGTTTTAGATATGCAAGTATGCTAAGTTTTAGGCACAATGTCTCATATATGTGATTGACCTTGTAGGTAGACTTTGGAAGTATATTTGGTATGTTTAAAATTGGTTAAATGAATGTGCTTATGGATATCTTATTGTATGTGTGGATAATGTATGATATTAACTTGATATTGGTTGGTTTTGAGTGCCTATTTATGCTATGGTGATGTGCAATTTGATATGTATTGGTAGGTACCAAAGTGGGTGAAGAATAAGGCTTGAAAAATGGCCTATTTTTGTCCACACGGGCAGAGACACGGCCAGGTGACACGGCCATGTGTCCCCTGATACTTCTTTAGAGATCAAGTCAGTAGCTTCACACGGCCTAGGACACAGGCGTGTGGCTTGGCTGTGTGGCACAAGTCAGTATAGCCTCCAATTTTCACACGGCCTGGCACACGGGTGTGTGGTTGGTCGTGTGACACAAGTCAGTGAGTTACACGGGGTCGAAAATGGGCTGGGACACGGCCGTGTGTCCCCATTTCGAATGCCCACACGGCTTGAGACACGGGCGTGTCTCTTGGCCGTGTAAGACATACGGCTTGGCCACACATGCGTGTGTCCCCTGCACTTTGAAAATTTGCAATGTTTTTCTATAATTTCCTTGAGTACTCTATTTAGTCCCGAACCACTTTTAATGTCTATTTGAGGCCTCGAGGGCTCGTATTAATGACCATATGAATATATTTAAATGTTTTTTATTTGAATGAATATTGATTATTAAATGTATGATTGTTTAAGTTATAAGTTTGGTAATACTTTGTAACCCTATTTCGATGTCGGATACAAGTTAGGGGTGTTATACACATGCCCGTGTGGCCAGACTGTGTGTCCCACATAGCCAAGAGGCATGCCTATGTCTCAGGGCGTGTGGGCATTTGAATTATAGACACACGACTGTGTCCCAGTCTGTGTCCAAATTAGGGAGGTTATTGACTTGGGTCACACGGCCAAGCCACATGCCCGTGTGCTAGGCCTTGTGAGCATACTGATTTGTATAATTAAAGTGAAGGGGTCACATGGTCAAGTCACACGCCCGTGTGCTAGGCCGCGTGAAAATACCTAAGCATTCTGTTTTGAAATTTTAAGGATGCAGGGGACACACGACCAAATTATATGCCCATGCGTGAGGTTGTGTGTCACACACGGCTTAGACACACGCCCATGTCTCTTCCCATGTAGACAAAAATATGCCATTTCTAGGCCACATTTCTCACCCAAATTTGTCTTCCACCTACATTAGCTCTTTAACATACTCACAAGCCAATACCAAACAATCAAATCAAGCCAAAACGAAGTCTTAGGCATATTATATCATCACATATGTTAAATATCCAAACTTACCTATTTAACTAAATCTACATGTATGCTTATTTATATCATTTATACTAGCTTAACCAAATCAAACATAACAAACATGATAAAGCCACACATATATACATATCAAAATATGTCCAACATAAGCCATTCCAATGGCTAATCACAACCATGCATATACATGCCATCATTGGCCAAATTTAGCCTATACATGCCAATATTATAACCCAAAAGTTTGTTTGTTACATATATCAAAATGGGCTGATGGATAGTGTGAGATATCTCTACCAAGCTATTAACTTTTACAAGCTTCAGAGTACTATAAGATAGAGAAAATAAAATAGAGTAAGCATTTTATGCTTAGTTAGTTTGTATAACGGGAAATTAACTTACCATTCATTTTCATTTAAGGTAAACATACAAATCATACTCAAGCAATTTGGCTAAAGCCCTAACACATATCCTAATCAACAATGTTAGACATGTATTTCATATAAACATCAAGAAACATGTGTGAGCTCAATAATAATCAAATTTCTATATACTTATACTTTTCACATCATATGTCCATATATCATGAATAAATCATATCCATGTATTTCAAGTATTTACTCATAGTAATTTATCTTGAATTCATATTATCTCACACCAGAACTTTGCTTGTTGAACCACTTAACAATGGATACAAGGGTAGTACACACGAAGTGTACAAAACTGTAAACCATCAATTCATATTCGAGAATGCTCATACGAGCACATAAATGGGAAGTTCTCTCTCGAGCCATATAACAGGAAGCTCATTCGAGCTGTATAACGAGAAGCTCATAAGAGCCGCAATCGGGAAGTTCAAGCGAGCCAATATCGGGAAGCTCATGAAAGAGCCTTTAATCAGGAAGCTCCGAAGAGTCATATATCGGGACGCTTATAAGAGCTATGGTGTGTCCACAACACATGCAGGATTACAACCAATCGGGATGCTCCGAAGAGTTATTAACGAGAAGCTCCAAAAAGTTATTAACGAGAAGCTCGCAAGAGCCATATAACGGGAAGTTCATGAGAGCTAATAGCGGGATGCTCTTTTGAGTTGTAGTGTGTGCGCAACACATGCAGGACCACAACCAATTCGGGAGCCCTATATATATCGAATTTCATTTATTCAAATGTGATTAATTTCATATACATGGCAATTACACATTTAACATACATATAATTCAATTTAGACATATAAATATACAAATTAGTTACATGAACTTACCTCGACAAGTATTCGTGTATTTGTAATCTACTAATCCGATACCTTCTATTTTCCTTGTTCTGATTACATATTTGGTCTATCCGGATTTATATGAATGAATTTAACATCAATTCACATTCAATTCAATTCAATTCAATTCACTTTTTTGGAAAAAATTACCATTTTGCCCATATACTTTTATTTAATTACGATTTCATCCCTAGGATCAAAAAATGAAATTCATGCAATTTAATCCCTATTCCAAGTGCCTAGTCAATTTTTACATGTAACAATAGCAGCCCATGTATTTTAAAAAATTTAGAATTTTTCATAAATTTTACATCTTTTTAATTTAGTCCCTAAATCATAATTTCATCAAAAATCCCTTTATAAAAGTTGTTTATCTATCAACAATCTTTCATTTTCTACCATAAAACTTCATAATTCAACTATGTTCATCCATGAAAAAGCCCTAGTACTTTGATAACTTTGCAAATTAATCCCTGAGATAACTAGATTAAGCTATTATGATATCAGAAATATAAAAATTACTAAAAAAGAGACAATAATACATACCTATTTGAGCCAAATAAGTTTGTTCAAGTTTTAATGGCTAGGGTTTCCATGTTTTAATTTGGGAAAGATGATGATAAATGATGATATATTAGATTTTTATTTTATTTATCATATTTTATTATTTCTCTTTCCAATTTAGTCATTTTCTTTATTTAATTTTCCATGGATGAATCATCATACTTATCTACTAACTCCTCTTAATGGTCTATTTTCCATATAAGGACCTCAAATTTTGAATTCCATAGCTTTTTGATACCTATAGCTACTAGAATTCAACTTTTGCATTTTATGCAATTTGGTCCTTTCCATCTAATTAGACATGTAACCGATAAAATTTTCTTTACATTTTCATATGACATTCCTATCATAATGCAAACCATGAAATAATATTAAAATAATTTTCCTTCCAGACTCGAATTTGTGGCCGCGAAACCACTGTTCCGATTTCACTGAAAACGGGCTGTTACAGTTATAAATTTTATAAATATATATTGAAAAATATGAAATATTATAAAAATATTAAAAACTTATAAAACTTGAAAAATTATGAAATTCTTTTGTTATTTTTGCGGTTTGGAGTCTTTTATTTTTAATAAGAGATTAGGGAGTTGTAATAGCTTGAAAGTTAGTGGTGTAGAAAACATGGATTTAGAACTTTATTATCGATGTTCAAGTTTGTAACTATTATTATTTAATATTTACAAGTCTAATTTAGATGTATATTGAGTTTGATCTCTTAATTTTATTGAATTGATAGCTAGTTAAGGTACAATGACTAAACTAAAAAAGTGCAAAAAGTTAATCGCTATGAATTTTTAATTGGTAAATGGTTTAAAGGATTTCTATAGTAAATATACCAAAACTTTAAATGGCATATAGGCCATTTTTAAGTGTAGTGGACAGTTGTTCAATGTTTCTTTTCATTAATATTAAAATTTATTTTAATTAAATTATTTTAATATGTTAAAAACATAAAATAAAAACATATCATTTTCATTCTTTCCTTCTTCCACTGAAATTACAAAGGAAAAAGCCCAAAAGCTATTGTTTAAGCTTTAAAGTTCGACCATGTGCATGGTAAGGAATTCAAGGTCCTTTTTTTTGTGTAAATTTTAGGTTTTTGAAATCGTGGAAGTTCAATTTAGCTAACCTATGTTTTATTATGTAAAATTGTTAATGTTTTCAAATGCTTCCATTGTTTAATCTTGAAACTTTTGGTACTAAATTGTTAGATTTTAAACTTAGATATGAAAAATGACTAGTTTGTAAAGTAAAATTTGTTAGTTTTGAACATAGGGACTAAAGTGTGAATAATTCAAAATTAGCATGGAATTTCTATAAAAATAGATATTAGAGTACTGTAGAAGGATGAAATTGAGATTGGTTTTGTAATCGAAGTTCGAATTTGAAAGATTATGAAAAATTTAGTTTTAGAGACTAAATTGTATAAAATGTAAAACTCTTGAAAAATGAAGATTTAAAATGTCATATGCATATAATTAGATGTTATAAGGTATTTGGAATTGATAAATTGAAATGAATTATTATATAGTTCATGAATTGAATCAATCAGAGGATAACCTGAAAAAATAAAAAAATTACAAATTAGTCCTTAATTTCTCGTGTGTGTTGTTTTTTATAGGTAAGTTCATATAAAACTTATTATATTAATTCTTGTTATGTTTCTAATGTTTTATTTTACTTGGTATTTTAGTTGATGTGAATTTAATAATTTTTTGGATCGTGTGGACTAAATTGTATGTGACAATTAAGAGCATATATGATGTATCGAGTGGATATGTAATGTTTTTAAGATGGGATGATATGTACACGATAACACTATAGTGATTTAAAGGGGTACGAATATTGTATCAATTCTTGTGTGAACTTAGTAAATGATTAGGATACTAGTGACATGCCAATAGGGTTATTTTGCGCGCTTATACGTGTTTACCATTTTGGTGCTCTATGTTCAACACTTTGGTGATTTCTACTTAGCACTCTGGTGCTCTCTGCTTAGCACTTCGGTGTTCTCTGCTTAGCACTACGGTACACCCTGGTGTGATGTAGTTACTTGTGTATCTAAATTTATTAATTAGCATTCATCGGATTAATTGGTACATGAAAATCAAGAATAAAAAAATGAAATGATATGGTGTGTGTATATATATGGATGGTTAAATGTTGAAAGGATACCGAAAATAGTAATTGTATTGTTAATTTATATGATTGCAATGTTATATGTTAAATGTTTATATTGCCATAAAATACATTTTATAATTGACTCGCTTTGTTAAATGTATTGCCATGTTATCGAGTAACTTATTTAATTTATATGTAAAATTGAGGTAAGTTGTTATTCATTTCCTATGAACTTATTAAATATTTGAAATATTTATTCTATTGTTGCTTTCTTTCTTTCTTTTTTTCTGTAGTTGCTAGCTTGCGGGACGTGTTGATCGGATCAACTTAAAGATCACACTATCAAACCTTTGACTCGATAGCCTTTGGACTGTTTTATGTCCGATTATGTAGCATATATATAAGGATAATATATGTTATTTTCAATGGTAGTCTTGGTTTGAATCTTGATGAATGTTGAATTTTGAATTGATAATGCTTATGTGAAAATTAGAATATGATGGTAGAATGCTAAATAATACATGTATTACTTAAATGGTAAATTTGGTAGTTATATGACATGACTTATTTGATGGTGCATTGATATGAATTGAATATGAGATGACACAGTATTATATGCTATTACGAATGATGAATGAATGAATTATAGATAAATTATACTTATATTAAGATGTTTAAGGTGTTTTGGTGCCAATCAAGGCAAGTTGTTTCGAATGATTTTGGTATATGTTAAATGATGGATTGGTGTGTATGTTTTGTAACATCCCAAATTCTTAATTTTAAATTTGTAAATTATGACAAGAGTGAACTATTGGCTTAATGGTTAAGAGATAATAAGTAGTTAGTGTAATTGCCTTATCCATTCATTTTAACACATTTTCTTCCCTAAGTATTTTTTTTCTTCTTCCTTTCTCATCTCTTAAACCGTCCAAAACCTTTGCCCTTTGCATCCTTCTTTATCGTCCACTCCTTATCCTTTGGTGGTGGTTTGTAGTTCATTTTCTCATCACTTTGCTGCCCTTTTCACCATTTTTTTCCAGCCTTTGATTTTATGTTTGTAATCACTCAAAAATAGCCCACTTTATTGCCTTTGAATCACCATTGTGGTTCCTTTCTTATCATTATGTAAGTACCTATTTATTTCATTTTCTTCTACCTTTTTACTACCGTTTTATTTCTGATTAATTACTGATTTTTTTCTATTTTGCTGATTAAATCATCTTCTATACAACCCTTAAACATCCCTTAAAACTATCCAAGACAACCCCTTAAGGCACCGTCATTGGGGGTTTTTGCCGTCCTTTGAAACCCCTTTTGTGGTTGTTGATTTATGCTTTTGAAATGCTGACTTGTATTGATATTTCCAACCCTCTTTTCCTTTATTTTTTTTTTCAAGCCTTATTCTATCCCTAATCAGCCCTTAAATTTCCCTCATTGTGCTGCCCAATGTATCCCTCTTATGTGCTGTTCATGGTGATGTGTCGCTATTTTAAACACCACTTTGGGGTTGTTTTTCTCTTTGTTAATATCTACAGTAAGATGAATAAAACTATAATGAATGTAAGAGCCCAATTTTGCCCGGGCTTAGAAATAAACTAAAACAAAATAAAAACAAACCAAATAAATGACCAGCACAGTCCATTTAATAGTTACAGTCCAAAACCAATTTATAAGCCCAAAATTACAAACAAATCACCCTCGGCCAGTTACATTTTGACCCAATTCTAAACAGCCTACCCGAATACACCAAGCCCAAATAAACTGCTCACTAACTCATTACCAGACTAGCCCAAAACCCATTTACAAGCCCAAAAATCAGACTCAATCCAGACCCCAACTAAACTAACACCCAAATTTAATGGCCCAAACACCAGTAACCCAGATTACAAAACAGAACCCATTGATCCAATACCCAAAGACCCAGACCTGGATGACCCAAACCAATGCAGCCCAAACGGGCCCAAAACCTTAGCAGATTCAGAGACCTAGGGTTTCTAAGAAACCCTAGGCGCCGCTCTTCGCGCCGCGATCCATGCGCAAATCCCGCACCATCGCCGGACTTCTTGCTCCAAGACCTGCACAAATGGAAAGAAAAGATAGCAACAAATATGCCAGAATATATTTCCTATTTCATTTTTTTTTCTTTCGGGTTATAAAGAACCATCAAATCTGTAAACAAAAAAAGGACACAAACAAACATAAAGGAGAACATATACATACAGACATTCAGATAAAAAAATACTGAAATAAAAAGGGGAGCAGAGGTGGTTTTGAACGATTTCCTTTTCCATTTTATTATTTTTTATTTCTGAATACTGTTTTCTATTTTTCTTTCTATCTTGTTTTTTTAAAACATCAGAAAAATATATATATATATATATATATATATATATATATATATATATATAAAGGGAATTTTACCTATTTGGAGGAATTTCGACCTCCGTGCATGGTGGCCAGCGATAGAGGCGAGCGACGACGCCAGTGTCGGGGTTTTGCCGGAGGTACAGGCCAGAACAGGAAGCTTGAGAGAAAGGGAGATTTTTTTTCTGGAAAGAAGAAGGGAAATGAATAAAAAAAAGGGAAGTGGCTTTTATAGGGCTCTGGAACGGTGCCGTTTTGCACCAGGCCCTTAAGCGTCAATACAACGCTGTATCGCCCCAGGTCCGACCCGATCCGGCCGCTCCGGCCTAGGATCAGCGCTTTTTTATGGGAAGGGTTAACTGCGCTTTAAGCCCTTCCACTTTTTTTGGTTTTATAATTAAGTTTTTTTTATTTTTAATTCAGCCCCGAAAGTTTGTTTTTGTTTCAATTTAGCCCTTCAGGCTATTCCAAGGCAGGAGATCGAACGACGTCGTATAAGAGATGAGGTTTAATTGCCTAATCAGTCCCTACATTATGACATGCGTTGAAATCTGGTCCTTTTACACTTTTACCCTGATTTTTTTATTTTCTTTCGATTTAATTCTTTAATTTTTTTTATTCTTTGCATTTTCATTTTTTTATTATTTAATATTATATATGTATCAGATTATTATTTATTATACTAAATCATTTTTATTTATTTTATTATTATTAATCTTATTTTATATTTTTTATATTATTTAGTGTTTGAATATTATATATATTATTGTATTATATTATTATTTTTTAAAATTTCTGTATAAAATTTGTTTATATAATATATTTATATAAAATATATTATTTAGATTTTTTATATTATATATATCTAATTTTTATAATTACTATATTATATATATTTTGTTTAAAATTTTATATATTACCTATTCATAATTATTTTTATCATGTATTGATATTTATATTTATATATTAATTTATTAAATTATATTTATAATAGATTGTCCTTTATTTTTTTTATATATACCCTAAGTTTTTTTTATCGTTTATATTTAATTGTTTAAAAGACTGTCATGTTCTTTTACCCTTGTCATAATATTCAAATATATCATTCATTTATTTATTCATATATTTGATGTTGTTTATAGAATTTAACATTTAATTTTTGAATTTTTATATTTCATGAAAACTTTAATTTTAGTTACTAATTTTGTATCTCGGATTTATATGTTTATTATTGCTTAGTATAGTTCTTTTATTTGTTATTCATGATATATTATCCTTCAATTATTTGTATTAGTAATAATTGTTATTATAAATTGTATGACGATTTCTTACTCAAATCATTGTTTTATAAAAAATATCTTTCGAATTGATGTATTTTATTTAAATATTTTTTTTAAAAAAAAGTATGGTGATATCTAATATTTGAGGGCTTCGAGAAAAAATATGCTTTAACTTACTGGGTTTCGAGAAAAAAAGTATCTTTTTTCTTTCAAAACTCAAATTCATAAAGCTCTAAATCAAAACTTATTCTCAGAAATTCAAAACGTTGGATCCTAACTTATTGGATATGGTGTTTTGTGTTTCGAGATAAGAATTTTCTACAAATAAAGGCGAGCCTAACTTTGAAGTCATGAGATGTTATATCCTAACTTACTGGATATAATGTTTTATTTCTTTGAAATAGGTAAGTCTTAGTTTTCTTTTTAATCAAAGGATCATATTTTGTAATTTTCTTTATTTTCAACATTCGGACATGATTTTATCGATTAGGTACCAATTTTTGGGCGTTATGAGGGTGCTAATCCTTCCTCATACGTAATGACTCCCGAACCCGTTTTCTGGTTTTTTGTGGACCAAAATTGAATGTTTTTTAAAATAAAATATTTACAAGGTGATCCAATCACACCTAAGTAAAAAGGGATTGGTGGCGACTCCCATTCTTGTTTTTTTTTAAAAAAGTCGATCCCCGTTTTTAAATCAAATTTTTAAAATGGTTTCGACAATGAGTATTGAATGAATTTTTGTATTATCTTTGTATATAATTTCTTTAATCAGTATAGCAAAGTATATGAGTACCTGAGTAGCTACTACTAACAATTTAACAGCATAACTGCTTTGGATAACAGATTAACAACTAACAACTAATAAGCTAACAGAGTGTTTACTTATACTCTTAGCATTCACTCATCTTCTCGACAGGCAAAACTTGAAGAAGACTGCGAAATCAAGCAAAGGATGAAACAAAAAGAGGGTTGGTAAGAATGTCGGCAACCTGATCACAAGTAGGTACCTTACCAACGACAACAGAACCATCAGCTACTTTCTCGCAGATAAAAAATAGGTCAAGCTCTACATGTTTGAAGTTGGAATGTAAGGCGGGATTAGCAGCAACTGCGACTGTACTAGAGTTATTACACCAAATAGTAGGTGGATCGTCAGAGTGAATTCCTTTAACAACGAGACCAACCAAGTAACATCATTGGTAGCTGCAGCGTGACTCCAACATTTAGCCTAAGCCGTAGATCGCAAAATGACTTGTTGTTTCTTAGAACACCAGGAGATAGGTGTGTGACCAAAATACATGCAGTAGCCCATTATAGATCGACGATCATCGAAATCTAGCCCCCAGTTAAGATTGGCATAACCAACTAAAGAAAGCCTTGTAGATGGACAAAAGACAATCCCATAATCAAGGGTACCACATAAATAACACAAGATTCATTTTAATGCAACCAAATGTACAGTAGTAGGTGCATGCATGAATTGACATATATGATTTACCGTGTAGACAATATCAAGTCGAGTCAAGACCACATACTGTAAAACACCTGCAAGGCTTCTGTATTCAATAGGGTCACGAAGACGATCCCCATCATCCTTGGGCAGAGCAGACGAGCTAATCATTGGAGTATAAACACTCTTTGCATTAGTCATAGAACTTCTATTTAGCAGATCACAGATGTAATTTTGTTGGCAAAGATGAAGACACCTGATGGATGAACGAGCAACCTCAATTCCTAGAAAATAATGGAGATCACCCATATCATTAAGGGAAAACTCCTCATTCAATTGCTGAAAAAAAAACTACTTATGCAGTTAGGCATACTTTCAGTAATGATAATATTATCCACATAAACAAGAACATAAAGAGTGGAGTCAAGTGTAACTCTAACAAACATAGATGCATCAGACTTTGATAATAGAAAATCAATAAAAATGAGAAAACACTTCAATTTATCAAACCAGGCACGCGGAGCCTGACGTAGCTCATACAAAGCTTTCTTCAGACGACATACCAAAGGTTCACCAGTCAGACCATGTTGAGCATACCTTGGAAGTTGCTGTATGAACACTTCATCAGCAAGATCTCCATTTAAAAATGCATTATTCATATTTACCTGACGAAACTGCCAACCCTTGGAAACAACAACAGACAGTATGGTTTGAATAGCAGCAGGTTTTACTACTGGACTAAATGTTTCCTTGAAGATGCACCCAGGTACTTGAGAACATCCTTTTGCCACTAACCGAGCATTACGACGGGTGACAGTTCCATTAGGATTTTTCTTTACTTTAAAAATCCATTTACATCCGATCACCTTGTGACCATTTGGTAACGTAACAAGTTCCCAGGTGGAATTATTAATGAGGGCATCATACCCAGCTTGTGTTGTGACACTCTATTCTGTGGTAGAAAAGGCTTCCTTAATCGTGAGAGGCTCGACAACTTCAACAGACATATCCTTAGGCTTAAAAATGCCAGCTTAGATTGAGTAACCATTGGATGAGTATTTGTCAGTAGCAAAGAAGATGACAGAATATTGGAAGTAACCGTCGTTGAACTAGGAACACTATCTTTGGTGGTAAGGAAGAGAGACGATGTGGCTCATAGACAGAGCCCAAAGCAGCCTGGGGAACTCAGGAGACAGAGGGCGAGGGTCAGAAAATAGGAGGAGTTGATGACTCAAGGGGTTGAGCGGAAGAGGACTCCGTGGGTCGGTAAGAAACAAGCTGAACAATATGAACATATGTTGAGATATATTAGTTGGACGAAGATGTTGAACCTCCCTTAGCAGATGTAGTAGATAGAAACCATTGTTCATCAAACACAACGTGACGAGAAATAACTATTTTATCGCCTGGTGTGAGACATTAACAACCTTTATGTTGGGAACTATATCCCAAAAACATACAAGGCTGAGAACGAAAATCCAACTTGTGACGTAGAAAAAGACTTAGATACGGAAAATAACAATGCCCAAATACTCGTAGATGATCATATGTGGGGTCTTGTCCATGAAAAACCTTGTATGGAGACTGTTCCTTCATAATTGAGGTAGGAAGACGATTAATAAGATGAACAACACAACAAAATGCATAGCCCCAATAATTCATAGAAAGATTTGCTTGGACCAAAAGTGTGAGACTCATGTCAACAATATGTCGGTGTTTGTGTTCAGCCACCCCATTCTGTTTGGATGTATGTGGATAAGACAACCTATGAATTATCCATTGAGTCGCCAAAACAGACATAAAAACTCAAAACTCTCCATCCCAGTCACTCTAAAATTATTTGACATTTTTTCCGAAACTGAGTTTGACTAACTGCTGAAACTGAGCAAAGCAGTCCACCATTTGAGGCTTTTGGTAAATAAGATAAACCCAAGTAAAGCGAGTGCACATGTTAATAAATGAGACATAATACCAATTACTTCCACAAGCAACATACGCAGGTCCCTATAAGTCAGAGACAAACAAAACAAAAGGATCATTATATTCAGTAGTAGAGTTTGGAAAGGGCAATTTTGAGACTTTCCTTTCTGACATGCAGTACAAACATTATCAAGACAAATTTTATTGGAAGCAATATTAAATTTGTGTAAAACAGATTCAACAACAGAAGCAGAGGGATGACCAAGATGTTTGTGCCACAAAGCAAAAACATCAGAACTGTCAGGACGAGTTTGGAGTCCAGTGTTGGCAATAGAAGAAGCCACAATAGACTGAGTAGAAGCAAAAGCAATTGGCAGAGAAAAATGATAGAGCCTATCACGAATGTGGCCCCTCAGTAGAATTTCCTAATTCTTGATGTCCTTAACAACACAATAAGTTGGATAAAATTCAAAAAACATGTTATTGTTAGTGGCAAACTGAGACATAGATGGGAGATTCTTTCGTATAATCGGTACACACAAAACATTAGACAAACAAAGTAATTTAGTCTATGTAGGTAAAACAGAATGTCCAACATATGAGATCCTGGTGGGAGTCACGTCACCTATTAAAAGAAAGGATGTACCTGAGTAAGGTGTAGAGTCATTCAAAGCAGAGGCATCTCAACAGATATGGTGCGTAGCCCCTGAATTTGAATACCAAGACGTAGTTCCTATAGGCATAGGAATATATGAATCATTACCATCAAAATTGGATCTAAATTGAGTGGCATTAATATTAGACCTAGTAGAGTTGGAGACATCAAATGCATGCAAATTGGGTAGCCCAATACACGGATCGGACCCAATATAAACACGAGCCCTTGGTTTGGTCTGCCAAGGGACAGACGACCCAGACGTATTATAGACACCGCCGCCTGAAATCTCAAGCTCGCATCCATGACCAAGAAAATTGGCAAACTCCACACAATTTAATGTTGGCCTATTGGGAAAAGTATTAGCAGTCAGCCCAAATGGAGAATATTCACCCCAAAAATCTTGGTCTGGGCCAGATGGCTTATCACCTACGAGCAGTCCAGTAGGATGGCCAAAATTATTCGGCCTAGTAAACCCAATAGTAGGCCTAAACCGCGAACCTGACCCAGGCATAAATTGAGTCTCATGGCCAAGCCCAAATGGCTAGCTTGACCTAGTATGGTACACAAGCGGTAGGCCTGCTACATAATTAAATGCAACAAAAGGGTTAGAAACCCTAGTATGCAACATAGGCATGTGAGGCATAGTAGATGGAAAATGGCCACCTTAGCAGTTACCACCATAAAAGAAACCTTACGGCACCGTCGATGTAGAACCACCAAATTGACCAGAGGCTTGCGGCAGAAATGAGAAGCCAGTATCCAAGCCTTGTCCAGTACAATCGATTGGATTAGAAGCCCAAGCCACCGACGGCTGACCATCTTACTCGCGGTTATAGTGATAATAACATCTTTGAGCTAAATGCCCAAATTGACCACAAATCTAACATTGTAGTTAGGATCAAAACCCTTTCCCATGACCGTCAGACGGGGACGGCCACCATGCACAGATTCCACCACCGGCGACGACGAAACAGATTCTAAATGATTAGCATGAAACGACACTTCTTGAACTGCACGCATCTGACGGCTTTCATATTCCAATAATACATCAATGAGGTGTTGCAACAGCAGGGTTTCCGACGAGAAAATGCTAAGGTAAGCACGCGTCGATCTCCTAAGGTAAACCGCAAGAACAATCTCCACTTTCTTTGCTCCAAGATCTGAGATCTAGAAGCCTCGATTAAGGTGCAAGTATTCTGAATCTTTGTTTCATACTCTTTTATCGACATATTACCTTTCTTAAGTGAGTATAAGTCATGAAGAATGCGAGATAACTTTGCACCTGTAACTTCGGCGAAGAGACGAGTGACAGTATTCCAAACATCGCATCTCGTCCTAGTATTTATAAAAGAAGACAACAGTGAAGGACTAATAGTGGAAAATAACCAGGAGGCAAGTAACCTATCCTATTGAATGAATATCGAGGCATTTGGATTTGGAACTAGAGACCCCTCAAGAGACTGCACAAAAAGCGGTAGAGCAGGTAACGTTCCCTCCAAAAACCAGTCAATTCATAACGTTTAATGATCAAGCGAATATTCTGCTGCCACTGAACAAAGTTTCCGTCATCCAACTTGATAGTGTCATGGCGAGGAAAGGACTGGACGATTCGAGCACCAGTGAACGCTGGGCAGCCATGCTCGATAGAGGCAGAACCAGCAGAAGTAGTGGTAGTCATGTAAGCAGACGAAGATCAGGTCTCTAACACCTAGGCGACTGATACCATGTTAATATCTACAATAAGCTGAATAAAACTATAATGAGTATTGAATGAATTTTTGTATTATCTTTGTATATAATTTATTTAATCAGTATAGCAATAGTATTTATAAAGTATATGAGTAACTGAGTAACTGCTGCAAACAATTTAACAGCATAACTGCTTTGAATAACAGACTAACAACTAACAACTAATAGGCTAATAGAGTCTTTATCTATACTTTTAACACTCTTTTTAGCCGTATCTTTCCAGAAAATAAAATTGTTGTTCCACTCCTCTAATCAATGTCGAAACCATTTTAAAATCGCTTTAGAAAATTGGATTTTTAAAAAGGGGATCGACTTTTAAAATATAAGAGTCACCACCAATCCCTTTTTACTAAGGTGTGATTGGATCACCTTGTAAAACGTTTTATTTTAAAACATTTGATTTTGGTCTACGAAAAAATGAGAAAATGAGTTCGGGAGTCGATTACGTATGAGGAAGGGTTAGCACCCTCATAACGCCCAAAAATTGGTACCTAATCAATAAAATCATGTCCAAATGTTTGAAGTTTAAAAGTGTTCAAAAATATGATTTCTTAAAAAACTTTGAGCCATTTAAGTTAAAACTTGAGATTTCTTTGTTCCGAAGGAATATAAACATCACATCCAGTACGTTAGGACACGATATTAAAAAACCTTCGTAATCAAAATCATCTCATGATTTACAAAACTTGTAAAAGGGTATTTAGTTATTTAGCCAAACGAAAAATTGCAACCCAGTATGTTAGGGCACTATTTCCCCAATTTTTTAAATACCAAAACATTGCCTTATTTTAAAAACTTTTAATAAAATATAGTAATTATGCAAAAAATGTATTTTTATTTTAAACAATAATCTATGTAACAGTATTGCATTTATACATTATCGAACATAAATATTAAAAGCAATTATAATACACTAACATTTAATATACAATATAAAATACAACCAAAATAACTACACTAAAGTAATCATAAAGTAATAAATAAATAAAAGGGCATTATATGGACAAATAAAATATATAAAATAATATATATAAAACATAAAAAAAACTAAATAAATATGAACTTTTCGTGCAAGATTAAAAAATAAATAAATAATTACATATATATATAATGTGAATAATATAAACAATGTATAAATAAAAAATAGTATATAGATTTTAAATAAGGATATATAAAATTACATATATATAATATAAATAATGTAAATAGAATATGTTATACAATATAAATAAATTTTAGTTAATAATATACAATATAATTTAATATTATATAATGTACAAAATTTTAAAATATAATATAATAACTAATATATATAAATACTAAAATAATATGTAATAAAAAAACAAAACAAAATAATAAATAATAATTATATATGAATTTTATAATACTAATAAATTAATATAAATAATTTCTAAGATAATATATAAAAATATATATACATAAATAAATTAATATATAGATAATAAAGAAAATAATATAAACTATTTAATGTAATGAAAAATAATAAAATAAAATAATAGGATAAAAATAAGATACAACAAAGAAAACAGGGGTTAAAAAAGCAATTAAAACGGATATAAAAGAACTAAATTACAACGCACGTTAAATCACAAGGGTTAAAATGGAAATTATGCCAAATTTCAAAACGACGCCGTTCTTCTCTGCCCTGAAAAGGCATTGGAGGGCCAAATTGGAACAAATACCATAATTTTGGGTCATTGTAAAAATTAAAGAAAATGCCAATTAGATGTAATTGTAAAGATACAATAATACGGAAGGGCTGAGAACGCAAATAATCCATTTTTCAAGATCACGCAGATCCTCTATGCGGGTCGGGTCAGTGTGCGGGTCCTGGGTGAAACGGCGTCGTTTTGGGCTATAGTAACCAGCCCTAAAACGACGCCGTTTCAATTATCTATATAAACAAAACAAATTTACAGAAAATCATTTTTCTCTTCAGCAAAGAAAAAAAAACAGAGAGGTGCTCCCCAGGGCGATTTCCAGTCATTATCCGGCGAGGCCTCGACCGCCTTTCGCCACCGAATTCAAAAAAGGTAAATTTTCATCTCCTTTTTTTTTGTACAGTTTATTTTAAAAATATATATAGAGTAAAAAAATAAAATAAAAACTTTGCATATAGACTGATTCAAAAAATATATAATAAAAAAAACCTTTTGATCGACTTTTATTCTGTATTTCTTTGTGTATTTGTTCGTCTCTATTTTTTTTGTTTACAAATTTTGGAAGGCTTTTATAGCCTTCGAAATAACAAAATAAAAGGAAACAAAAGATTTTTGCCACTGTTTTGCCATTTTGTTGCGTTTCTCCTTTTCTGTGCAGGTCGGAGGGCGCAGATCTCGGCGTGGGCGTCATTCGGGCGCGGACCGCGACCCGACTGAGGGCTAGCGTGGGCGCGAGGCGTTGATTGTGGCGCGAGACTGGGGGTGCTTTTGGTGTGCTTGCGGCGCCTAGGGTTTCAGAAAACCCTAGGCCTTCTGATTTCTGTTTAAGATTTGGGCCGTGTTGGGCCCCGTATGTTTTGGGTCTATTGGTTAGGTCTGGGTAGGATTGGGTTTAGGTCTGTTTAGGGCTAAATGTAACAGGCTTTTGTTTATTGTTTTTGGGTTTTTGTGAAAGGATTATATAAAGACATTTTTTTATTTTTTCTTTTCTGCTTTATTTCTATGCCCGGGCAAAAATGGGCTCTTACAATCAATATTTAATTGTCATTTTCAGGTGTATTCGATATCCTTCATTCGATGATTTTGAAGTAGTTAACTAGTGAGATTTAATGCCGTATTAATTTCATTTAAAGATGCTAATTTTACCGATTATTCTAAGGAGTTATTAATTGTTTTAGCTATTGATTTTTGATATAAAATTATCGTAGGTGTTGATCGTAACATCCTGGATCAACAGTAAGCCAGAACCTATTCGCACTCTCGCTTGGCATTATTTCAATATCAATGTTCGTTTAAGGTTTAAGCTACACTGTGACTAGTTATCCTTAGTTGTTCATTTTTGAAATTATCAGAGATAATTTGCTCCATTTCTTTTAGAGGAACCAATTTGCTTTTGATCAAGATTGAAAGGCACATAGAAGTGTTTTTACTAATAAATATAGAAGTATACATTTCGATAACAGATACACTTGCATACTTAACCCTATTTTCATAAAACATGGACAAAAATCATATACCCATAAATAATTTAAAGCATTCAAATTAGCAATATATATTATCTCTACATTATATATTTTTTAAATAATATATTAAAATTTATCAATTTCAGTAAATTTTATAATTTTTTTGAATTTTTTAATATTTTTGAAATTTTGATAAATTTTTATTTATATATTTCAAAAATTTTATTTATAATTTTTCTTTTAGAATTAAAATCAAATTGACACCATGTATCAATGTTGAAGGTTGAATTTATTGAATTAAAAAAAAAGAACTAAATTATCAAAATGTGTGAATGTTGAAGACTAAATTTGTTATTATTCCAATATTTCATTCGGTGATAAAGGTATTTTAATAGTAGAATGACTATAAATTGTAATTGATGTAATGGGGGTGACTAAAATAAAAATAAATAAATTTTGTGACCAATACAAAAATACCTTAAAATTTGGGTGACTATAAGGAAAGTTTACCCAAAATAAAACATTGAAAGCTTTTACAAATTCGGACGACTTCTACAGTCGTGATTGTTCGTTGACTGACAGTGCAAACGAATAGCAAACAATACAGAATATAAAAAAATGTAGGAATAGGTCGGGAGTTGTCGAGCGATTGAAGTTTTTCAACTACGAGACCGCCTTAAGCAAATATGTCAATAAATAAATCATCTAACTCCATCCAATCAGAGACTTCAAACTCTTACTTCCCACCTCTCGCCTTCCTCCTGTATATGGTTTTTCTTTTTTTATTGCAGAAATCTGGTTGAATTCAAGAATTGTTACTTTGTTTTGGCCGTTCAAATCGAGGTTCTACATCTGGGTAAACATGGAGGGTTATTCATCAGATGGATCCACTTCATTTTTTGGCTCAAACATACCCAACGAGGCACAACTCCCACACCAAACTGATTCTTGGGGCGTAGTAGATGGATGGCTGGAGCTGATTGGCAGAGACAATGGGTTCGTACAGGACAAAATCGACATCTCTGCTGTAGACGATGGACCAACGGATCAGTATCTGCTAGACCAACACCATCAATTCAATCAAGGAGAAACATCCGAAGCTTCATATCAAACAGTATCAGAAGGTGGGACTCGATCTAAACTCACACCAGCTCAAAGAAAAGAAAACAAAAGACAAAGTGATTACAAGTATAGGCAAAAGCGCAAGGTATAAGATAATCCAATTGTTTTTCTCTCTCTCTAGAATATAGCCTCTAATGTAATTACTTATAATCAAAATGTTTAATTTAAATGGCCTTTTTAACCCATCATATTGATTGTTTTTATTATTATTATGCTAGGGAGGGTGTTTTAAGGGAAAAGAAAGCTTGTATTTTAACTAGAATGGTCAAGTGGTGACCAAATTATGTAAATTGATTTCTTAGATTTGTCCTGTTTGATATTAACATTCTGCGGTGTAGGTAACAGCAGATGAACAGATTGGGGAGATTAAACGCTTGAAAGAGGAACTTCAACGGTGCAACGTTGAGAATGGTATGTTGAAGGCACAACTTGGATTGCTACTCTTTAATGCGCAATTCCAAGCAGCAGCTCAACAGAGACAGGATGGTTACATTACTCAGTCAACCGGCAAGCAGCTTCACCCTCAAACTGTTACGGTCCATGGCTCTGAAGTTGTTGACAAGGTATGGCATATTAATTTTCTACATGTTTGAAAAGTCTAATGCTTGAACTGGAATTTATGTTTGGATTTCGATACCTTGTATTAAACCATATTTAGTTTCTCATAAAGATTCAAATTCTGGAATCCTGATTTGTTTTCCCTCACAATTCTTTATCTTGGCTCTGCAATTTGGAGATGAATGAGATACAAAATCTGCAGGGAAGAGTTCCTGTAAATGTAGTTGATGGTAATGACGGTATAGCAAAAAATCAGACGAGTTCTGAAGTTGAAACATGCAGTAATAATGAACCAGCCATAACTGACATTCTTATGAAACTTGAAGCTGATGACGAGAGCAGAGTGAAGTTCTCTGACTTCGCTGGCTTACATGGTGAGCGCATATCAGTAGGAAAATATAGTTTCCCACCAGCCCTACATCCGATTGTAAACAACATTATCGAAGTCTATGGTGATGTTTCAGCAACAAGTAAGATGAACCCAAGTATTGCCGAGACCATCTATATCATGTTCTGTGCTTCTGTCAAAGAGATGAGCAATCTACGGCTGGAGCACGTCACCGAGGATCTGATATTGAAGTGGAGGGATGCAATCAAAGATGCTTTACGGATCAATTTCAAGGTGGATTTCGCCATGGAACATTTGAAGAAAATTGCTTGTGCATACATCGGTTTAATGGAACGTCAAAAGCTGGATAATGCGGGTTTGAGGATATCCAAGTTAGAGGCTGAGTTGAGTGCTGCGAAAGAGGAGCATGCAAAGATATGTGAGCAGTCCAAGGTGTTTATGGATGCTGCAGAAGAGTTCAACGATAAGCCTGTCAGCTCTGGTATGTTCAAAAGACCTGGCCAGATCAACGTTGAGCTAGAGCTAACAAATGAACCGGATTCGAGTACCCTAATACTTTGATTTGAGTAGCTATCAAGTCCAATCGAGTTTTCTTGTTAATATATATGTTTTCATTTTTGCTTATTTGAGTTTAAATAATTGAATGAGAATTATGCTCATATTAATAAGGTAAGTTGACCTCAAACATTAAAAGTGAAAGTTGATAGAGCTAGACCGAGCTTGACCAAGTTTGTAAACTCTTCTACAGCATCCATAAACACCTTGGACCGTTCACATATCTTAGTATGCTCTTCTTTCCCAGGATTCAACTCAGACTCAATTGGATATAATTGGATATCCTCAAAGCCATATTATCCAGCTTTCGACACTCCATTAAACCGATGTAAGCGCAAGCAATTTTCTTCAAATGTTCTACGGTGAAATCCACCTTGAAATTGATGCCTACAGCATCCTTTGTTGCATCCCTCCACTTCAATATCCGACACTCAGTGAAGCATAGAACGTGATATAGATTCCTCGAAAATACTTGGGTTCATCTTACTTGTTGCTGAAACACCTCCATACAAATCAATGATGTCGTTTACAATCGGATGTAGAGCCGGTGGGAAACTACCGTCAACTACTACATCGGCCTTTTATAGTAGAAAATGTGTGAATAAAAACAGAGAGGAAGAAATTCATATGTAATGGAGCATTAGATTTTGGTTTTCTTACAGTTTTCCTTGCGATAATCGTTCGAAAACTTGCGATGACACCCAAGTTAGTCGTACGTTTTGTATCATTTGGTTGTTTTGTGTTTTTCTTGTTCACATTGTAAAAGTCAACAATCCCGTGTGTAGAAGTCGCACGGAAAAGTGCAACCGCTTTTATTATGGGTAAATTTTATTATGCTTCTTTAGTTTTGTCAGTTTCAAAATAGCCACCCAACCAGTTTGTTTTCTTTTATCTATTTCTGTTAAGTATTTAACAGAAAGGTGAGGTCGCAGTTCAAATATTAATATAATAACAAATCTGTTAAGTATTTCTGTCAAGTGTTTTTTGCCTAGGCGCTATTTTCATTTCATTTTATTTGAATACAATTTATCCTTTTCTTTTTTTATCGTTGTTCAATTTTTTGATTTAGTTTTTATTAAATTTGTACATGAGTTGAATCGAACCATGTTTGAGTCGTGTTAGGATAAGACTTTAGGTTGGACTGATAGGATTAACAGGCACAAACTAGGAAATGGACTTAGATTTTTTTTAAGCTCAACCCAAATTAAAGCTACTAAGTTTAGGCCCGACCTATATTATTTTTAAAAAATATTTTATTATATGAGACAAATTTTAAAAAAAATCAAATCTGAAAGTGTTCTTTTACACCGGGATATTTTCAACACCAGTTGACAAATATTAAACATCATTCTAATAAAAATAAAGTATTAAGTGTAAGGGCCCAATTTTACCCGGCCCAACACACATAAATAAACCCAATAAACAAAACAAAAAAAGAACAATAATAATAATAACAACAGGGTCCAGTCCATCATACAAGCCCAACTGAGGCCCAAATATATTATCCAGTCTAACAAAACCCTAATACCTAATAACCCCAAGCCCGATAAGCCCATAACCTAAACTATTTTCAGAAAGTCAAAAACCTTAGATCTCCTGTTCAAAAACCTTAGATCTCCTGTTTCGCTGCGCCCCATGTCGGCGTGCCCACCGTCCAAGGTTTGCTTCCCTGCCACCATTGCACCAAAATGGAAAGGCACGACTCCCATCATCGTCGTTGACCGCCAGAGACGCCTGAAAAGAGAAAGAAACAACAGTAGAAACAATAGCAGAAACAACAAAAAAAAGAAAATAAAATGAATATATTGTAACACATTCGACTATAATAGCCAAAATAACCATGTTATTTTGGGGAGGAATAAAAAAACAAGAATACAAAAAGAGATCAATTCAAAAGGTAGATTTTTTGCTCAATATTTATTTTCTCAAAAATATATAATAAAAAAGGAAATATAACAAATAGGCCCTTACCGATCTCGTTGCGTCGTCACCGTGGGTGGGCAGGGTTGTCCTCCTCAACGAAAAACAACCCATCTTCGACGCGGAGGGCCTTTGATTCCCTCGGATTCGCTTGGGCTCCGTCGGAGGAGAGGGAGTGAGAGGAACGTGCCTAGGAGGCCAAAAGTCTTTTTTTTCTTTTTTAAAAAAATACAAACGGCACCTCCCTTTGATCTAGTCTAATGCGAGCTGTAGAAATTTATAATAAGAAGAAGAAGAGAAGAATAGGAGGAGGAAGAAGAAGTAACATAGAGAAAGAGAGAGAAAGGGATTGAGAGAATAGTACTAATTTTTCATAACCAACCCCAACATACACGAGGGTGCTAAAAAAAAAAAAGAAAATAATGGTCATTACAGCTGTCGTTCTATTACAAGGCTAAGCATGAAAATGCTTCATTTAATTAGGCAAGCCCTTCACCCCAAAACGCAACATATTCATTAAAGTACCCCTCTCCAAACTGTGTTGTTTTGTGTAACATAATTAGCTCAACAATTTAAACAAAAATAAACAGAAATTAACGACTTTTTTAACCCCATAATTATACGCCATAACAATACTACCTCTCTGCAGCAGATCCTTGTCCTCAAGGTTCGAAAGTAGGATATTGCCTCTGAAACTCTGTCCAAGCTTCCCAAGTAGAGTCCTTGGGAAAAGTGTCTGCCCATTCCACGAGCACCTCGGTGACAACTTGATTACCTTTTTTGATCATTCTTCTGTCAAGGATTCGTGCTGGTACCTTCAGTATCGAGCCATCTGTTCCAATAGGTGGCAATGTGGGTGAGTGTATAGCTGAGCCAATATGTTTTTTCAGTTGAGACACGTGGAATGTAGGGTGGATTTTTGTTCCTTTAGGTAACTTTAATCTATAGGCCACCTGATCGATTTTAGCTTCAATAGGATAAGGGCCATAAAACCTAGGGGAAAGCTTTTGATTCCGTATCTTCCTCAATAAATGCTGTCTGTAAGGTTGGAGTTTTAGGTATACTAGGTCTTCAACTATAAACGACCGATTAGATCATTTCTTGTCTGCTAGCTGTTTCATTCGTTATTGAGCTCGTTTCAAGCGAAACTTAAGGAGCTGCCTTAAAGTTTCCCTATGTTGAAGAGTTCTGTCTACTTTGGCTACTGTGGAGGACCCTAACAGATATGGTAGATGAATGAGAGGCTCCTGACCATAGAGGGTTGTATAAGGAGTGGTGTTGATGGCTGAATGGTGTGTGGTATTGTACCACCACACTGCCAAAGGTATCCAATGTAACATCCTAAATTAGGGGTTGTGCGTTTGGAGCATAAAATTTTATGCTGTTGTGCGTTTGGAGCATAACCAAAGTGTTAGTAGGCTTTAAGAGAGGTTTGGATGTGTTTTAAGGGTTCTTAAAGCTCGAGGATAAAAAGGGAGTGATTTGGAAATTTTTGAAAATTTTGGGTTAAAAGTGGAATTTGGGTGGAGGAGCCCTTAAGTAAAATTTTTGGAAGGTTTTGGACATGAAAGTCCAGGTGGTAAAGTGGCTTGGGGCGCAGCTTTGGGGGCCTTGGAGGCCTACCCAAGAAGGGAAGAGGTTCGAACTGCAAGGGAAGCAAAAGGGGAGAAATTATGTTTTTGCATTAATGAGGCGCGCGGTTAAGGAGGCTTTATAAGAAAAATCGAGGTGATTCTTGTCACAAAAAGGCGCTTGGGAGAGGTGGCTAGGACGCTAGTAGCAAGTGAGCTCTCGAGGTTGGGTGTTCGAGTCCTAATGGAGGCGCGCTGGTATTTTATTTTTGGCTTTGGCGATTAAGGCAAAGGAAGCTAAGGAAAGTAAGGTTTAAAAGAAAAGTTGATGGGATTATAGCATGAATTGCATAAAAAGCGCGATGGCTGGGGGCTTGGAGAGTTCTCTCCAGGTCTCGGGTTCGAGACCTGGGGGCTGCAGTGGGGTTTTGTTTTTGGTTTTCTTCTTTTGCCGACGTGGGAAGGTGCCTGCATGTGCCATGCGCGCATGAAGGCATATTGTTTTCATTCTTTTATATTATTAGTATTTTAATTGTATTGAAGTATGGGAGTGTTATATTTTTTATTTGGATGATGGGTTGTTTGTATTTTATTATTTTTATAAATATGGGGTAATAGTTATATATTTATTATTATTATTATTATTATTATTATTATTTTATATTGTGTTATTATTTTAATAGTGATGGGTAGTATTTTATTATTATGATTATTATTATTATTATATGTTAGTAAGATGGGTTAGTAATGGGGTAGGATGGAAGATGGAATAAACAATATTTTTGGTATTGAAGCATGGAAAGTGATGTTGAAATTAGCAATAAAGAGAGAGCATGACCAGTGGGTAGCATGCTTTGGGGTTGGACGGCCTTGTGTTTGGGGAAAGCATGGGATTGTTGTTATTTTGTAATTATTATTAGTTGTATTATTTTATAGAAGTTGGGGTAGTTGTTATTATTATTATTATTATTATTATTATTATTATTATTATTATTATATGTTATGTATAGAAAGATGAGTTAGTTTATGCGTGGTGGGCATATTAATAATGTTTTGTTTTCAAATAGTAATGGGAGCTTGGATAAACAAAGTTCTATTGTTTTTGGTGATATTAAATTATCACAAATAGAGGGGCATGGTCGGCCTTATTTTAGGGAAGGATGGCCGAAACTTCTTGTTTGTTTATTTTCTCTCCATTTTGTGCATGGCCGTTTGAAGGATGGGGAGTGTATTTTATTTAGGAAGTATGGGTTAGTTTTAATTATTGATGGTGATAGGTTAATTTATTTTAAGTGGTAGGTAGAAAATAATGGGGATTGTGTTTAATTATTGGAAGAGTGGGATAATAATTATTTTATTTATTAGAAGATAAGGATAGCCATTAATTTATTTATTTTTTATTATTTAGAAGAGGAGATAATGGATTAAATGGGATATTAGTAGGGATAATTGATGTTTTTGTTTTTCTTCATTTGAATATGTGGCCTAGAGTTAATTGAGGAAATTGTTGAGTTTTAAACTCTTCAAAGGAAGAGTGGACGGCAAGTATAGGGGGTTAGTGCCGAATTTTCTTAGCTTTTTCTTCATAATTTTCGGCTAGTTCATCTTTTTGATTTTTCTTCTTCATGTTCTTTCAAACCGAAACACCATTATCATCTACCTTTTTCTTCTAAAACCTTGGCCGAATATCAATCAAAGGTGACCTCCTCTAGTCTTTTCTCCAATTGGTTCATAAGGTGCTCCGGGATTTTGAGATCTTCAAACCAAGCCTTCTTTCATTATCAATCGGTTGATTCGGGTATCGAGTGCCGTGGTTAGTACTCAAAAGCGTGTAGGGCAAAAGAAGGCTAGTGTAGCCGATTTGGTTCTTCGGGATTTAGAAATTTTGTCGATTGGTATCAGGTGTGTAAGATCTCTATACACACTTTATTAATTTACATGATGTTATTATTTGCCTTAGATCTTTTGGTTGTGGTTAGCTTGTGGCTAATCATGGATTTCGGGTAAGTCCCCTAACTTGTAACTTTTGATATATGCTTACATGCCATCACATGATGTTTAATATTATGACATGATATATAAGATTTGATGTATAAGCATGTGATGGTGGGATTGATGAGAGGAGGGGGAGGAATTATGGACTGTCATCAGTGGTTTTGACCACAAGATGGGTTGGCCCCATCAGATTATTTGTGACCTATGGTCATCAGTGGTTTTGACCACAACGATTGATTATTGCGACTAAGTCTCAGTGGTTTGGTACCACCAGTGGTTTTGACCACATTTGATATATTGTGACCTACGGTCATCAGTGGTTTTGACCACAAGATGGGTTGGCCCCATCAGATTATTTGTGACCTATGGTCATCAGTGGTTTTAACCACAACGATTGATTATTACGACTAAGTCTCAGTGGTTTGGTACCACCAGTGGTTTTGACCACATTTGATATATTGTGACCTACGGTCATCAGTGGTTTTGACCACACGATGGGTTGGCCCCATCATTTAAATTGTGACTTTAAGTCATCAGTGGTTTTGACCACACGGGGTAGAAAAGGAGTATGGATGGCTAGTTGGGTTGCATGAGCATGTTTGTTAATAAATTGTGTATGAGATATATTTTCCGGGTAGGGGATTTACACACTGAGTCTTGTTGACTCACCCCTTCCCTTAACATTTTGCAGATGAGTAGATCGCGGAGATGGAGCCGGATGGACTCGAGGTGGCCATGCAGTGGACATTTTAATTTAATGGACTTGGGTTTTACTTTATTAAATTTTAAAGTTGGTTATATTTTTGTCAAGTTGTAATAAGGCCTCCTAGTTATATTTTTATTATTCTGTGTTGGATTAATTTGTTTAAACTATTTCTTAACATTAAATTAAGTACACATGTTTTCAATCAAACGTAAAATGTTTTAAAAATGCCATCGGGCACCTTTGCAATCTACAAACAACCCGACTTAATAAACATTTCTAATCAACACTAAGTATGGTTTTTAACAAGAGACTAGAAAATGAAAGATTTTCGACAAAACTTAAATCGGTTTTAAAATGGTTTTCAAAATGTTTTCTCTGTAGCAAACCAAATTCGGTCGTAATGTTTGGGCCGGGTTTGGGGTGTTACATCCAATGAACTCATGCTGAAGGTTTTTCACCAGTCATACAACGCAAATAACCTTCAAGGCACCTATTGAGAACTTCTGTTTGCCCATCTATTTGGGGGTGGTAGGCAGTGGAGAGATACAATCGAGTACCAAGTAATTTGAAGAGTTCTTGCCAAAATTGGCTAAGGAAGATTTTGTCTCTGTCAGATACGATGGACTCTGGAATTTCATGGAGCTTGTATACTTGATCCAGGTAGAGATGAGCTACTATTGTAGTAGTGAAAGGGTGTGTCAAAGCTAAAAAATGAGCATGCTTGGTTTGTCAATCAACTATTACCAAGATGGTGCTTTTACCTTTGGATAAAGGAAGACCTTCTATAAAGTCCATACTGACAGCAGCTCATGCTCAATTAGGTATTGGCAAGGGTTGCAATAAGCCAAGGTATGCAGTATTGTCACTTTTGTACTATTGACAGGTGGTGCATTCTTGAACCCACTGTTTGACATCCTTCAATAACCCTTTCCAGTATAATAGTCTAGCTATGCGACACTAAGTAGCATGGGTTCCCGAGTGGCCACCAATGGCCTCACTATCGAACAGATCAAAAATTGCCTTCCTGAGGTCTGTGTTGTGGCCGATCATCACCTTCATTTTCTCTTAAGAAACCTGCCATCCATGAGTATTTATGATGGGATTAAGGGTTTTGTAGTAAGCCTATGGACAACTTCAGTAGCTTCTCATCGTCTAACCCGGCCTGTAGAATCTTATCATATAGCTCAGACTATGTAAGTGACATCTCCCCCAAGCATTGGTGAATTTGACCTCTTGACAGATGAGTTCTTTTGGATAAAGCATTAGCCACTATATTCTAAGACCCTTTTCGATAAACAATCTAGTAGTTATACCCCAACTCTCATCTTTCTTCTTTACCATTACAATAGGTGAAGCAAAAGAACTATTGATGTCCCTTATAATCCCTTCTTGTAACATTTCACGCACTAGTTTTTCAACCTCATTCATCTAAATAGTGGGGGTACCTGTATGGTCTTACTTTGACCACTCGTGATTCATCCAGTAAGGGAATACGATGATCCTAAAGTCGAGTAGGTGGTAAGCCTAATGGTACTTGGAAAACATCATCAAAAGCAGCTAATAACTTATTTAACATTGGATGGTCAGGAGACTTTGGAAGAGTAAGTACTGTCTGTTGGCTAAAAGGTAATAGCATAGGTGGGGACCATAGGTGAAGACTTTGAAACATTTGGCTGCTTGATTATCAGACAATAGTTGAAGACTGCCAGGAATAACTCCTTGTAGGATATGGTTCTTGCCCCAATGTTCAAATTACATAATGAGGAGGAAAAATTCCATATGATGGATCCCAAAGATAAAATCCACTGAATTCTCAACACTAGATCACACCCCTTCAAAGGTAACAAATAAAAATTAGTAGTGAATGTCGATCCCTAAGCTTCCCATTGGATATTTTTGCAGACTCCCTGGGTAGACAACCGAACTCCATTAGCTACCATACCTTCAATCCAACAATTTGCTCAATAGGTAAGTTCAGATGCTTCACCAACTTAGAATCCATGAAATTATGTGTACTTCTAGAATCCACAAGAATAATGACTTCTGTTTGCTTGATGTGAGATAAACCCCTCATAGTGTTGTGCCCTTGAGAGCTATGCAAGGCATGCAAAGAAAGGACAGGCGAAATGACTTCGGGTTCCTGCTCCCCTTGTTCCAATTTCTCATTGCAATCTTGAAACTTATCGATTTCAGGGCTCTTTGGCTTAGCCTCACCATTAGAGGAAACTTCAATCACCAATTGGTACCATTGAGATTTTTGGCATTTGTGTCCTAGAGTGTATTTGGAAGCACACCAGAAACAAAGCCCTTTACATCTTCTATCATCCATTTCTGCTTGAGATAAGGACTTCACAGGGCTTTTAGGACCCCTTGTGGTGCTAAAAGTGGAAACGGCTTGAATAAGTTTAACATTAGGCAAAAAGGGTCTGATTGGTCCTCCAGCTCCCTTGTTATATGTTGGTTCCTTTATAGGCGTTGAAATAATACTTTCCACCCTTCTAGCTAAATGAAATCCATCCATTAGGGTAGAAGGTGGAAACAACCGCAAGTATTGCCCTATTTCTGGTTTGAGATTACTAACAAACAAGCTAATTGCATGTTCTTCAGTGAGATCTATTTGGTTAAGCAAACTAATGAATGTATCATGAAATTGAGTCACTGACCCTTACTACTTCAAGGTAACAAGCTCAGACATAGTATCTAGAAGAGTGTCTGAGCTAAACCGGCCCCTTAGTCCACGAGCATAGACCTTCCAGGGTAGTTGTTGCAACCCACAACGCCTCTAGACAAAAAAATAGTGCCAGTCCAGTGCCTTGCCTTCAAGATGGAGCATGACTACCTTTACCTTAGCCTCGTCTCTAACAAATTCAGATGAGAAGAATTGTTCAAGCTTCGACTACCATCCATGAAAATCTGTGCCATAAAAACGTGGATAGTTCAGTCTGTATAGGTTACTGGTGCCATCCCCTGAAGACCCCTGTAATAATGAGCCAGTCTGCCTTGAATCTCGTAAGGGTGATAGTATCAACTGTTCCTACTTTAAAGATTCAGGAAGAACACTCCCTTGTATGCCTTTTCCTTTGTCCAAGCTTACTTCTACCGGCGTTGCCTTGCTGGTACCTACAGAAATGGTTGGTGTCAATTACCCCATGTATTGCTCAAATAAAGCTTGAAGACCCGTGTGAATCTCAGTTCGAATCTCCCCTCTCATTGTATCATGGAAGGATTGAAACTTGGTATCAATCTTGGTATCCAGATCTGATTTCGACTAGATGAAATCCTGTTGCAGTTGACTCATTTCTTTTTGAGGGCTAGTGGTTACTCCATCGTTGGCCATGAGGAAAGAGAGGCTCTGATACCTTGATGTGAGATGTAGAAATTTAGAAGAAGAAGAAGAGAAGAATAGGAGGAGGAGGGAGAAGTAACAGAGAGAAAGTGAGAGAAAGGGATTGAAAGAATAGTACTGCTTTTCATAACCAACACCAACATACACGAGGGTGCTAAAAGAAAGAAAACAACGGTCATTGTAGCTGTCGTTCTATTACAAGACTGAGCATGAAAATGACCTGTTTCATTAAGCAAACCCTTCACCCCAAAACGCAGCATATTTATTAAAGTACCCCTCCCCAAAACGTGCTACTTTGTGTAACATAATTAGCTCAACAATTTAAACAGAAATTAACGACTTTTTTAACCCCATAATTATATGCTATAACGTAGTCCTCCCTTTTTTTAAAAAAATAAAAAAACAAATTTTTTAGACTCCAGCCACCGGAGGCGACGATCGCTGTTGTCGATGACTGGTGGCCACGGCAAAGGTCTGCCATCTCTATGGCCGGATGAGGGAATGATATGAGAGAAAAAAGAAGGAAAGAAACCTTTTTTTAAACTGATTGAAATCATTTTTTTTTTATATTTTTAACTTATATAGACTGGACAAAACGACGCTGTTTCGAAGTGGCTCTAAATGTATCAACACGACGTCGTTTTGAAGCGCTACTGGACGCCCCGACCCAAACTGTGCAGGATCCGCATGTTTTTTGACATGGAGGTCTATTTATTCCTCGGGTCCTTCTGTTTTTGAGGCTCATTTCAATTTAGGCCTGTTTTATTTTTTATTTTGCCATCTAATTCTGTTTTATTTTCATTTTGGTCCATGGGTCATTTTTGAGAATGGATACTTAAAAAGACGTCATTTTGACATGACCTGAGCCTCGACCTGAATGCTGGCAAGATCCGAGTGTTTTCACGAGAAGGGTCTAATTGTGACCCTGGTCCTTCTGCTTTTTAAAATTTTTCAATCCAGTCCTATTTCTTTTTTTAAAAAAATTTATACCTTGTGATTCTGGATTTTTTTGTTTTGGACCCTCTTGGAACGATGAGTTTAGGGCGGTCTGGGAATAATTTCCCATTTGACCCTTGCTTTTTTTTGCGCGTTCGGGTTTGGTTCATTATTCTGCTTTATTAGTCTATTTTTTATTTACAATTTATGCCCTTAATTTCATTTTAAATTTTGATTTAGTCATTTATTTTCAACCTGTTATAAACTATTTTCTTTTATATTTATTTATTTATTATCTCTTTATTTTTTTATATATATAAAAATTATATTGTTTATATTTCCTTTTATTTGTGCATTTTGCCCATTTATTATTATTTTATTCTTGTTATTTTATTATTTCTTTTATTACTCTCACGCCATTTATATTTACATTTGTAATTATGCATCTTTCATTTTGAGTTATCTTATTTATTTTAATATCTAGCATGGTATTATGATTATTATTGTTATCCTTACTGCTACCGATCAAAGTCATCATCATTATTATTATTGTTATATTATTCATGATACATTATTATTGCTACCGCTACTATTATTTCATTTCTTATTTTTTATTTATAATATTATTTGAACTCGTATAACAACTTCATTTTTGCTAAATATTCTATTATACTTCCATTTTATTTTATTATTGCTACAACCACGCCACGAATCATGTTTAAATATACTTATCTATTTTTATACTATGCCCGAATAAATTAAATGTACATCACTTTAAATGTTACATTCGTTTTTACTCGATGTTAAAAAAGGGAAATTTTAAAATCAAGGCAATGTTCTGTATTTGGAGATTCGAGAAGTTGCGCCCTAACTTATGAGGTTCGATTTTCTCTTTGAACCTATATAACTGAACATCTTTCTTTATACTAAAACATATGATATTTAAATAGTAATTAAATAATGAGCAAGCTTTTTTTGAGGATTCGAGATGTCGTACCCTAACTTACGGGACATGACCTTTTTGGTTACCTTGAGATAAGAACGCCTTTTACATATATTTTAATTTATTTAAGTGATTTTAATTAAAAATATCATTATGCAAGGTGGGATCGTGTTTTAAATTCTCTTAAAATTTTCAATTCTCAACACTAAGACATCAATTAATCAACTAGGTATCAATTTTGGGCGTTACGAGGGTGATAATCCTTCCTCATATGTAATCGACTCCCGAACCCATTTCCCAGTTTTTGTAAACTAAAGTCATCATTTTAGTGAATCTAAATTTTTTATTAAAATGATCTAATTACGAGGTGATCCGATCACACCTCATAAAATGATTAGTGGCGACTCCCATTTTAGTTCTTTTTAAAATAAAAAGTCAATTTCCAAAAAGGTTTCGACAATAAGCATTTAAAAAAATAAAAAGAAAAGCATGTCGAGACCATTTTAAAATTGAGTTTAGAAAATAAGGATCGACTTTAAAAAAAAAGGGAGTCGCCACCAATCCCTTTTTACTTAGGTGTGATTGGATCACCTCGTAAAATGTTTCATTTTAAAACAATTAATTTTGGTATACAAAAAACGAGAAAACGGGTTCGGGAGTCAGTTACGTATGAGGAAGGATTAGCACCCTCATAATGCCCAAAAATTGGTACCTAATTGATAAAATCATGTCCAAATGTTTGAAATTTAGGAAGTTTTAAATAAGATCCCTTATTAGAAGGAAAATCAAGATTTACTTATTTCAAAGAAATAAAAATACCGCACCCAATAAGTTAGGATACATCATTTTATAACTTCGAAGCTAGGTGCATCTTTATTTTAGAAAATTCTTACCTCAAGACACAAAACATCATACCCAATAAGTTAGGATGCAACATTTTAAGTTCTCAAGAATAAGTTTTTTATTTGAAACTTAAGACTTCTTTATTCCAAAAGAATATAAACATCACATCCAGCAAGATTGGACACGACATTTTTAAACCCTCGTAATTAAAGTCATCTCATAATTTACGAAATTTATTAAAAGGGTATTTAGTTATTTAGCTAAACAAAAAATCGCAACCCAGCACGATTGTGCACTATTTCCCGAATTTTTAAATACCAAAACATTACCTTATTTTAAAACCTTTAAATAAAATATTAATTTTATAAAATGCATTTTTATTCTAAGACAATGATTTTATGAAAATTTAAAATAAATCACGAGAAAATATCAAAAAATAATAGCAAAAGTGGAAGCTAATGAGAGGATAAAAAAAAATACTATATAACATAATAAGAAAAGTATTAATAAAATAAGGATAATAACACGAACACGAAAATAATGATAATAAAAGATAAAAAAATATTAGTAATAATAGAAGAAAAAAATAATGTTGATAAATAGAAATAATAATAACAACAACAATATATATATATAATGATTATGCATAATAAATAATTAGTAAATAATTTTAAATAATCATACATACATTATATACTAATTATAAAAATAATATAAATAAAATAGATTATATAATATAATAAATATACAAGTTAAATATAATATAATAGATAATATATAGATTATAAAATAATATATAATAATAAAATATATAAAATATATGTATATGTGAATTTTATACTATTAGTAAATTAATAAAATATAGGAAAATAATATAGGACAATAAATTACAATAATTTAATATAAAATAAAATAAGAAAATTTAAAATAAATAAAGAAACAGGGGTTGAACAGCAATTAAAACAAATATAAAAGGATTAATTTAGAACGCGCGTTAAATTCCAAGGACTGATGTGGCAATTAAGCAACTTTTTGAAAACGGCGTCGTTTCAATTTTTACCCTTAGACTGCTTGAGGATTAAATTGAAACAGAATATGAAATTTGGGGCCAAATTAAAAATAAAAAAAAAGTTTAAATTAAGCGGAATTAAAAATAATAATAATATGGGAGGACTGAAATGGTAATTAAGCCATTTAATAAAAAGCGCGGATCTTTGCCCCGGGTCAGGTCAACACGCGGTTATTATACGTGAAAACGGCGTCGTTCTTTGGCATCTATAAAAGTCAAAAAACAGTTAAAAAATCATTTTATTCAATGTTTTTAAAAAAAAAAAAGAGAGAAGTCTGAAATGTTCTCTGCCCTCTTCGTCTGGCCCCGATTGTGGGACTGGTGGGCGCGTGCGCGCCTTCGTGGCCGATGGCCGAAGGCCGGAAACTTCATTTTTCGGACGTGAATCAGAAGGTAACATTCCTATTCTCCGTTTTCATATCTTTATATATATAAATATACATGCATGAAAAATAAAAAAAAGTGCGAAAATAAAATCACCTCTGTTATTGCGAAATTTTTTTTATTCCTGTATTTTTTCTCCGTGTAACAGTGTATTTTGCTTCTAAAGAAAAATCGTGTCCCCCCTATTACAAGATAATCAAGCTTTTATAGCCTTTGAAATAAAATGGAAAAAGGAAATTATCGTTGTTGCCTTTCTCACCACTGTTTTTCTTTCTTCTTTTGCAGGTCGAAGATCTCGGCGGTGAAGGAGATTTGCGAGGACTGCGGTGCAATCGAAGGTGCGGAGTTGCAGCGTGTTGGTTGGCCTGGATGAGAGGCTGCGGCACAAGGGTTTCTTAGAAACCCTAGATTTCTGTTCTGCTTAACATTTGGGCCAAAGGTGTAAGTGGGCCAATTGGGTTTAGATTAGGTTGTTGGGTATCTGTTTGGGCTTAAGTTGGTTTCGGGAATTATTTTGGTCTGGGTTTTAAGGTTGTAAAGGGACTGTTTAAAGGATTTTGACTTTATTTTTTATTTTATTTTGGTTTATTTCAGCCCAGGCGAAAATGGGCCATTACAACTGCCCCTCTTTGCTCATTATCGTGTAATGAGAATAGAGCAAAGACAATAGAAGGACTAATTTTGCCCGGTCTTGGCCATGCCTCGTCTTCTTGGTCATCGTCTTCTTCTAGTGGCTTCCAATCCGAACTGCATCTTCAGGGGTACTGGAATTTCATCTTGATTTAATTAAGTTTGATATCTTCAACTTCATGAAGGCAGTATCCACTATCTTTTAATCTGCTCCACTGCAAACCCAGGGAGACCAGATCTGATATTTTTAATTTGATCCCTGCAAACTCAGGGATCACCAGACTGATGTCTTCGATTTGCTTCCTACAAACTCAGGAATTGTCAGATCTGTCATTTTCAATCTGCTTCCTGCAAAGCTCAGGAATGCCATATTGGTATCTTCGACCTGCTTCTTGCAACTTCAAGAATGCCAAATCTACTATCTTCAATCTGCTTCCTGCAAAGCTCAGGAATGCCAGATTTGCTATCTTCAATCTGCTTCCTGTAAAGCTCAGGAATGCCAGATTGGCTATCTTCAATCTGCTTCCTGCAAAGCTCAGGAATGCCAGATTGGCTATCTTCGATTTGCTTCCTGCAAAGCTCGGGAAGGTAAGATTTGATGTCTTCGATCTGTTTCTGCAACTTCAGGAATGCCAGATCTGCTATCTTCAGTCTGCTCCACTGCAAACTCAGGGATGCCAGACTGGTGGATTTGTCATTCGATCTTGGTCCACTACTGCTTAGGGTGACAAGATCTACAATCTTTGACCTATTCCATTGCTGGTCAGGGAGATAAGGCCGATGGCTTAAATTTGTTCCACTACTGCTTAGGGAGACAAGACTTGCCGTTCGATCTTGGTTTCCTACTGCTTAGGGTGACAAGATCTACAATCTTTGACCTATTCCACTGCTAGTCAGGGAGATAGGGCTGGTGTCTCTGATCTGCTCCTACAACCTTAGGATTGTCAGATCTGCTATCTTCAATCCGCTTCGCCCAGGAATGCGAGATCTTTGAATTCACCAATGTTATGACAACTTCCTCTACGGGACCTATCCTGTAAAATTAACTTTGTGTTTATGCTTATGCAAAATGGTTAGAATGCAATGATCAGAATGAATCTAATGCTCCTAACTAAATGTATTATGGACGACATTTGCATTAATGTTATGAATGCAGAATTTAATGAGAATGATCCCTTTTTAAAAATTTAAGGTTGTCATCGCTCATTGTTTATCAGAGCTTTATCACCGACGTATCATGCTCCATCTCGTTCAGCTGATATTCTTGTCAGGAAACCTAAGAAAACAAATATATCTTGCTCAACAGTTTTGCCCCACTGCAACTTCAGGGTTCATTTGATTGTGACTTGGGGGTATAAAATCTGAATCTATCCCACTGTGACTCCAAAATGTAGGATTTGTTCCTTCTTCAATCCATCCCAGGACTTGTATCATTTTTCATCCATACCACTGCAATTCAAGAGTAAAGGACTGTAACTTGTTCAATCAAGTAATCACTCCTCCGGGTAACCTAACCAAATGTGTATGCATGATGTTTGCATGGATACAGAATATCATTTCTTCTTACGAATAATTCCCTTTTTACACTTGGGTTAACATTGCCCATTTTCGTCAAGATTGTATTTTGTTCAATCACCATTTTTGTCAAAAATCTAGAGAGATAGTCTCATTTTAGACTCGTCCTCCACCAATATTTCCATCCCTTAGACTTGGTGGGTTTTAAACGATAGTCCTGTTTCAAGTTCTTGTGTTATTTGGAAGCTTCCAGAGTAATATACGAAACTCCTTTTATGAAAGTGTTTTTATTCCATTAATCATTATTTCAATATAAAATGCTTGAAAAGGATTACAACAATGGACAAGAAAGAAATTAATCAGGAGCATAGCTCGAAGCAAATAAGCTAATCAAAGATAACCAAGGCAATAAATGAAAATTGATTGGTATATCTTAAAAAGAATAAAGTAAAGGCTATAAAAGAAAATTAATTTGGATGTTTCTTTAAAAAGAATAAAGCAATCAAAATTTTAAAATGAGTAAAATGGGAAACTAGGTGCCCTAGATATCGCAGTCTGAGCTTCTCCGTTCCGATCTCTTGAGGACCATTCTAAACTCAGAGTGTGTTTAGGGGATCCGAAGTACTCTTTCAATGCCCCAAGACATAACATACTTCTTCATTACTAATTCAGACGTAGCAAGACTACTGTATGCCCCGCTTTTTAGTCAAAATTTGAGCCGCCCTTTTCAGGTTTTCAACTCAAATACCCTTTGGTCTTAAAGCGCCCTTTGCGGGTTTTCGCCTTGGCCTTTCCTTTTTTCTTTTTCTTTTTCTTTCTTTCTTTCTTTCTTTCTTTCTTTCTTTCTTTCTTTCTTTCTTTCTTTCTTTCTTTCTTCTTCTTCTTCTTCTTCTTCTTTTTCTTCTTCTTCTTCTTCTTCTTCTTTTGAATTTGTACTCAATGCGCCCTTTGCGGGTTTTCACCTTAGATCTTCCCCTTTCAGGTAAAATACTTCTTGTTTAAACCTGAATTTGCAGGATTAGGCAAGTCTTCGCCATTCATCTCAGTCAATATCAATGCTCCTCCAGAATAGGCCTTTTCACATAAGGTATTTCCTAGTTCGGCATATGCTTTCCTCTAGAATCATTTTGTAGAGGAAAATTCTTTTTTCAACCTCAGGTTTCTTCATGGAATTTCCTAAGATGAACTTCTTTGACGTAAGTTCGCATCATCTGGCCGTGACGAATAACTTTTAACCTTTTCTTCAATTAGGTTCAATTGGCAGAGCGCTTTAATTCCATAAACCAATGGGTAAGACGTTGCCCTCAGCGAAGGTTCTGGCCGACGTTCAATAAGACAGAAGGTAACGGTAGCTTCCTATGCCAATCCTTACAAGTCTAAGTCACCTTTCATAATTTTTTATTGTTTTTCTTTTTTTTGTATTTTCTTTTAGCAGCTTTTGCTGTATAGTGATATGCTACTGGATTTTTGGACAAACTGTAAACTTTAACTTTGTACAGTTATACATTTTGTGTTGGCGTTTGATCCTTTCCTTTATTCCTCATTTTTTTATTTGATTTGATTTTTTTTGAATTTGATGACTGTCGACTTTGCAATATTGGCATATGAAGCAACATTCACCCTCTTAGTGAAGCAGACGATGACCATGATAGTGAATCGATGTCAACTAGAAACATTTGACAAGATTGGCCCCATAATATCCATGCCCCACATATGGAAAATTTGTGAAGAGTTAGAGTAAGCCCATGAATCTTGTCTCCTTAGATACGGCATAGCTGATACCATCACTTCCTTTGTAAATTGGCAGTGTCCAATCCTCATATTTAGGGTGCTTCTTATTAGCCCATGCATGTTCTGATATGATCGTGCGAAAATATCTTCGAATTATAGAAAATAACTCAATAATATCTCACTTTATTTCTGTGGTGAGCTAGGCTTCGATCATCATTCCTTTCTTAGGCTCACAATATCCATTGACCCTATGTAAGGTAAGGTCCGTTTTTCATCTTGTTAAACCATTCTTAACAAGTCAGAAGATATGTCACAATCTCTGACATCTTCAAAATCCTGAGATCCCCTAGACCCATATCTTGTTCAAAAAGGGAGTCAGTAACAACGTCGCTCATGATGTTGATATCTGGATACCTAGGTACAAAGGCGAATGAATCCAAAGAATAAATGATTCTAAGGATGATTATTGGTATGGTCATGAATAAAGAATGAAAGAGTATTTAAAAAAACAAAATAATGTACAGTATGAAATGTAAAGAATGAAAAAATATTTACTTAAAAGGATGCATTTTATTGAAATAAAAATTCTGGACACAAGCCCATTTCACAAAAGGATTCTTATTGCTTCTGGGCTTAAAGCAACAAGCATGTTTTGAATATTACTCTAGATTAACCCTAAAAATATAGGGATCTCTTCCACAGTCCCATTGTTTAAAATCTTCCCAAGTATGTAAGGGCTTGGACACTTTTATTCACCGATTCCCTCTTCGAATATGTCATTGGTGTTTTGATTCCCCAATTGTTAGGTTTTCTGATGACTTCTTCAAGGAATCACAACTCTCCTGCCCCCTCCTTCAATTATCACTGCTCCGTTCGACTCATCGAACTTTACAACCCCTATTTTAATAAGCCTTTCAACCAATTTTTTAAATGCCATGCAGTTATCGATTGAATGACCCGTTATTCCCGCGTGATACTCACATTGAGCATTCAAATCATACCATTTGGGGTACGGGGGTTGTATTGGTTCCATGTAATGAGGAGCCACCACATGTTCATCAAATAGACTTTGATACAACTCCTTATATGTCATTGGAATTGGTGTAAACTGGAGTTGCTCATTGCTTTGCCTTATGCCAGATTTTTTCCTTGATGAATCTTGATACCTAGTAGTCACTGTTTTTGGTTGTTTAACAGCAATTGACTTTGAGCACCCCATACTTGTATTATCCACTTCATTTTCTCTCTTCCTTGTGGCCATTCTTTTGTTACTTTCTCCCACCTCGATCTTTCCACTTTTTATGACATTCTCGATCATTTCTCCTGTCATTACAATGTCCGAAAAGCTCTTTGTAGCACTTCCTAGCATATGCATTATAAATGGGGCCTTCAGTGTATTAATAAAGAGCATTGTAGTCTACTTTTCTAGGAGTGGTGGCTGAACTTGCATGGCAACCTCTCTTCATCTTTGCGCATACTGTCTGAAGCTTTCATTTAGTTTCTTCTCCATGTTTTGCAAAGTAATTCTGTCAGGCGTCATGTCCGTAACATGGTTGTATTACTTCATGAAGGCTTGAGCTAAGTCTCTCCAGAGCTAATGTTAGCGCGGTTGAGTTGATTGTGCCACCTAAACGCTGCTCCCACCAAATTGTCTAATGCTGCTCCCACCAAATTGTCTTTGAAACAATGAATCAGAAGTTGATCATTATTCACGTAACCAGTCATCCGTTTACAAAACATAGTGATGTGGGCTTCAGGGCAATTAGTTTTGCTATACTTCTCAAACTCTAACATCTTGAATTTATGAGGAAGCACTAAATCTGGAACCAAACTTAAGTCCTTAACGGCAATACCCTGATGATGGTCAGCATTTTCCAAAGCCTGGAACTTTTCTTCCAACCATCTACAGCGATCCTCCAATTTCTTTGAAGATTCAATTCTTTTTCCCTCTTTTTCTATAATGTCCAAATCAAGGATAACAGGATTGGCAGGGTTATCTCCTGTTTTAGATCCTGAACCTATTTGGAAGTTCATAGGTGGTCTATTATCAGCTTGCCCCTGTTGAGGCCCAATCGTGACAGGTGGTCTTTGGGGATACTCTTCCGGTTTTACATGCGGTGGGGTGGAATCCTGAGGAAAATCTTCATTATCATCAACATTTATTACGAGACTCTTTCCATTGTCCATTGCCCCACTCAGCATCTGGGCCATTTGGGCCATCATTTTCTTTTGGACTTCCAACATCTGGTCCCTCATCTCTTGTTGAAGCTTTGCCATATGTTCCTGTATCTGGTCTTGCATATTTCTTTGGAATTGCTCCATTCTCTGGTCCATTTTCCTTGACTTAGCTTGTGTACCATGAGGGTGTTCCGTTCCCGGATTTTCTTTCTCTCTCTCTCTCCCCTATAATTTAAACTAATTAGACTCCCTCTAAAGATTTGAATGCATATGATGTTATATAATGGAAATGCATGAATGCAAAGAAAGAGAGGCGTTGATTCTGAATTCAGTTACATTAGAAAAACATTTCTAGAAAACAAATTTCTTTACATAAAACGGATCGCATACACGGCCTTGCCCTTATATTCCAAGCAAAAACATTAATACCCTTCATCGCAAAGGTCAAATCTTGCAAACTTGTAATAAATGCCTTCACTAGCGCGACTCCCTGCTCCATAATACTCGTTAGCTTCTTCAAGAAAGTCGAGACGTGATGATTCCTGATTTGTCTTTGTCAGCTTGAATCCTTGGGTAATAAAGTCTTGTATTCCTTCGCCGGCTATCAGTCTTCTCTTATTGTGTTTACTTGGACCATATTCGGATGAGACCGTATTATAATCCACTTTATCAAAAAACTCGTTTTCTTATGACAAACTTTTCTATTTAGCAATTGAATTTGAAATCAACACCTCTTTTCTATGATATAAATGCAATGCAACCAAAATAAAAGAGAACATGTTAGTTTAGGAAAAATAAACAATATAGAACACCTATCAGAGTGACCACTAGGGTTTGGCATAGTTCTACTTAAGGTGGGTTCCTAGGTTCTCTACGTGTGGTTTAGCTCTAAAGTCGAGGTACCCGAACCAGCAGATTCCTCGATCCTCACCCATTATAAGCTCATATGGACCGAGTTCGGTTCAGGGGAATACATTTCCCTATGGCCATGCAGAAGTGAAAACTTCACGAAGACATAGGTACAGATGTATTCCGAAAGCAATCCACTAGCCCATGCGGAGGTGAAAACCTCACGAAGGCATAGCTTCTCGCTCCCACTTAAGGGTGTGACCACAACGGTCATGCAGTGCAATGCAAAGAGATATATTTTAAAATCACATGCAACAAAAGAATCATATTTTTAAAATCAGAATTTCAAACTCGAACAAAAGGACATGAAATTATCAATTTTACGGCCTGACTCTCTTAGTCCCCAGCGGAGTCGCCAAGCTGTCGAGACTATTTTAAAATCGAGTTTAGAAAATGGGGATCGACTTTAAAAACAAAAATGAGAGTCGCCACCAATCTCTTTTTACTTTTGTGTGATTGGATCATCTCGTAAAATGTTTCATTTTAAAACATTTAATTTTGGTATACGAAAAATGAGAAAACAGGTTCGGGAGTCGGTTACGTATGAGGAATGATTAGCACCCTCATAGTGCCCAAAAATTGGTATCTAATTGATAAAATCATGTCCAAATGTTTGAAATTTAGAAAGTTTAAAATAAGATCCCTTATTAGAAGGAAAACCAAGATTTACTTATTTCAAAGAAAAAAAATACCGCACCCAATAAGTTAGGATACATCATTTTATAACTTCGAAGCTAGGTGCATCTTTATTTTAGAAAATTTTTACCTCAAGACACAAAACATCACACCCAATAAGTTAGGATGCAACATTTTAAGTTCTCAAGAATAAGTTTTTTATTTGAAACTTGAGACTTCTTTATTCCGAAAGAATATAAACATCACACCCAGCACGATTGGACACGTCATTTTTTAAACCCTCGTAATTAAAGTCATCTCATAATTTACAAAATTTATTAAAAGATTATTTAGTTATTTAGCTAAACGGAAAATCGCAACATAGCACGATTGGGCACTATTTCTCGAATTTCTAAATACCAAAACATTGCCTTATTTTAAAACCTTTAAATAAAATATTAATTTTGCAAAATGCATTTTTATTCTAAAACAATGATTTTATGAAAATTTAAAATAAATCACGAGAAAATATAAAAAAATAATAGCAAAAGTGGAAGATAATGAGAGGATAATAAAAAAAATACTATATAACATAATAAGAAAAGTATTAATAAAATAAGGATAATAACACGAACACGAAAATAATGATAATAAAAGATAAAAAAATATTAGTAATAATAGAAGAAAAAAATAATGTTGACAAATAGAAATAATAATAACAACAATAATATATATAATGATTATGCATAATAAAATAATTAGTAAATAATTTTAAATAAACATACATACATTATATACTAATTATAAAAAATAATATAAATAAAATAGATTATATAATATAATAGATATACAAGTTAAATATAATATAATAGATAATATATAAATTATAAAATAATATATAAATTACTAAATCAAGTAAAATAATATATAATAATAATAAAATATATAAAATATATGTATATGTGAATTTTATACTATTAGTAAATTAATAAAATATAGGAAAATAATATAGGACAATAAATTACAATAATTTAATATAAAATAAAATAAGAAAATTAAAAATAAATAAAGAAACAGGGTTCAACATCAATTAAAACAAATATAAAAGGATTACTTTAGAACGTGCATGAAATTCCAAGGACTAATGTGGCAATTAAGCAACTTTTTAAAAATGGCGTCGTTCCAATTTTTACTCTTAGACTGCCTAAGGATTTAATTGAAACAGAATATGAAATTTGAGGCCAAATTAAAAATAAAAAAAGTTTAAATTAAACGGAATTAAAAATAATAATAATACGGGAGGACTGAAATGGTAATTAAGCTATTTAATAAAAAGTGCGGATCTTTGCCCCGGGTCGGGTCAACACGCGGGTTATTATACTTGAAAATGGCGTCGTTCTTTAGCATCTATAAAAGTTAAAAAATTATTTTATTCAATGTTTTTAAAAAAAATATGAGAGAAGTCTGAAATGTTCTCTGCCCTCTTCGTCTGGCCCTGATCGTCAGACTGGTGGGCACGCGCCACACGCGCTGTACGCGCCTCCGTGGCCAATGGCCGGAGGCCGGTAACTTTGTTTTTTGGATGCGAATCAGAAGGTAACATTCCTATTCTCCGTTTTCGTATCTTTATATATATAAATATACATGCATGAAAAATAAAAAAAAAGTGCGAAAATAAAATCACCTCTGTTATTGCGAAATATTTTTTTATTCCTGTATTTTTTCTCTGTGTAACAGTGTATTTTGCTTCTAAAGAAAAATTGTGTCCCCCCCATTACAAGATAATCAGGCTTTTGTAGCCTTTGAAATAAAACGGAAAAAGGAAATTATCGTTGTTGCCTTTTTCACCACTGTTTTTCTTTCTTCTTTTGCAGGTCCAAGATCTCGGCGGTGAAGGAGATTTGCGAGGACTGCGGCGCGATCGAAGGTGCGGAGTTGCGGCATGTCGGTTGGCCTGGATGAGAGGCTGCGGCACAAGGGTTTCTTAGAAACCCTAGATTTCTGTTCTGCTTAACATTTGGGCCAAGGGTGTAAGTGGACCAATTGGGTTTAGATTGGGTTGTTGGGTATCTGTTTGGGCTTAAGTGGGTTTCGGGTATTATTTTGGTCTGGGTTTTAAGGTTGTAAAGGGACTATTTAAAGGATTTGGACTTTATTTTTTATTTTATTTTGGTTTATTTCAGCCCGGGCGAAAATGGGCCATTACAAGCACATGACAAAGAAGCAAAATTGTCAGGTAAATTAGACATTTCATTTCATCATATATATGTAACACCTATATCTTGTCTTTGTTACCGGATTAAGAATTGGAATGTTGGCGAGATAAAACGAAACAATTTATTTTAAATCATATCAATATTCAATAAAAATACAAACTTATGATAACTAATAGAATAATTAATCACCTAGGCTTTATTTCAGGTTTACGGGGCCTTAAAATTTCATTAGAAACAATCAAGGATCAAATTGAGAGAAATTAGAAACTTTTGAGAAGAACATGAAAATTTGAGATGCAGGGGTCACACGGTCGTGTGTTTAGGCCGTGTTACATAGCCCAGACAGTGTGAGCATTCGAAGTTGGAACACACGGCCGTGTCCCAGCTCGTGTTTCTACTTGTGCAACTCACTGACTTAGATCACACGGTCGTGTGTCAGGCCATGTAACTCTCTGACTAATTACACACGGCCGTGTCGCAGACCGTGTAACTCACTGACTTGATACACACGGCCGTGTCGCGGGTCGTGTCTCAGACCGTGTATGTCACATGGCTGTGTGGCAGCCCGTATCCCATACCGTGTGCTCCCAAATGAACCTTAAACATCAAGTTTACCAAATCATGCTTAGTTGGACACTAAGTGACCTAATTACTAGTCATTTAGCCTATTCAAAACACAATTAAACAGGATCTACCCAAAAAACCATATTAAGTACCTAACCAATGTACCCTCAATGGTACCACATTTTATATTTTCCAAAATTAATAAAGCATCAAACATTCATGATTCACATTCATACCAAAATTTTGTTATATTTGATTTAGTATTTAGCTATTCAAACAACAAAGCTTTAAGCTAAAACATATACCAAAACAAAGTCTAAAAAAAATCAAAAGACCTCCCTATATATGTCATTACAAAATAAATCATCATACCACAACTCTAAACCACATCATTCAACAACTACACATCAAGGTATTCATACATGCCAATCATTCAACAACTAAATCATCAACTATATATGTCATATACTTGTTCCATCATTACAAAATGTACTTTGAGAAATCTACAAATTTCACTCATAAACTACAAAATGTACTCTAAGAAATCTACAAATTTCACTCATAAAACTCATCTATTCATCTAATATATACAAGCCACTACCCATAAATAAAATGCAAAAACTATCGACTTAAATGGATAGTGTGAGCTAGTTGATTGATCCTTCTTAAAAGTTAGCAACGATTATCTATAAAACAACCCCAGAACACCCGTAAGCTTACTTATGTAACATCTTTAACCCGTTTCTGTCACTGGATTAGGGTTACAAAGCATTACCATACAATCAGAAACATTTAGCATCAAAAAAAATTTATAATTTAAAACATGCATAATCCATTCATTCACATGAAATACGCCGCTAAATTGAGCCTTTGAGGCCATAAAAATAACTTAGAAACAATTCGGGATCAAGAAATAGTTTGGAAAGTTTAGGAAAAAGATGCAAAATTTGCAAAACAAGGGTCACACGGTCGTGTGGCCAGGTCATGTGCCTCACATGGCTGAATCACATGCTCGTGTCTCAAGTCATATAACTTTAAAACTAGGGACACATGACCGTGTCCCAGCCCATGTCCTCACCTATGCAACTCTCTGAGTAGTGCCACACGACCATGTCATATGCCCGTATGCCAGGCCGTGTGTTAGGCAGTGAAACTCATTGACTTTTGTGCTAAGGAAATCATCAGATGACACACGGTGTGCCTCACACGGCTAAGTCACATGCCCATGTCTCAGGCCGTGTGGACCCAAAATTTACCTAAAATCAAGCTATCTCAAAACCATTCCATGCATAACTTTTCAATCCATTTAAACATACATTCAAGAGTTCAAACACCATCCATACATACACATAAGTACCATTTCAAGACCTTAATTCAACTAAACAATATGCCATTCAGAGGCACCACAATTAATAACCAAACATTACTTACTTAAACATGTTCATATACCTAATTCCATCCATACAATCTTAGCCCATTTAAGTACTAAAACATACCTCATTTAGCCATTTCCAAAACATACTATAAAAGACCATTATTAACCACTACAAACATACCAAAAGAACCTTTTATACATGCACTTATAAGTGACCAAAATGACATACTTTGTTATGACATTTCAAATTACCATATCAACATAAACTTCGAAACACAAACATCCAAATTACCATTACATAACATCCTACACATGCCATTATAAACCTTGGCCAAAATGCTTAAAAACTACCAAAAAGATTTCTGGATAGTGTGATAGATCTCCGATGAGCTTCCAAACCGATCGAGCTGCCTATAATCTATGAAACAAAGGAAAGAAACTATGTAAGCAACAATGCTTAGTAAGCTCGTATTAACATAAACACAACTTACCATTTGCATAATACACAGCATAGATTAAATGCAATTCAACACCAATGCCATAAGCTTAGAAATGCCTAACCAACTTCGTCAATTCACAAGTTAGTAAGTTTTTCCATGACATAATAAAATCAACCATTTGTACATCATCGTGTAGTTCATATTTCCATTCATAAAGTCATGATTCCTTCCAATTGCATACTTACCTTTCCGTTCCCTTCTCTTGCCCATTGAACCATCTGAAATTTCATCGGATACTGGAGAAAGCTTACACAAACTGTGCCTATACATATAATCATAACCTTTCTTTCACATTTTGCTTACATGAGCTATGAAATGGGCCTGCTCACACGAGTTGTGGGTCAGAATGTAAGCTACATGATGCTGCTCACACGAGCTATGGAGAATTCGTAACAAATACAGGACCTCAACCATCAGTAGGACATTCAGGACAAGCACCCAAAACATGAAATCTCTAATGATATGTCATTTGTATCCTAAGAATTCTTAAAGTTCAATCGAGTCTTGATATCAGTCAATTCATCATAGCATTGATATGTTTATACATCAATCATTTACATAATAAATTACATAATAACATTCAATTTAGATAACATAAACGCAATATTCGTTCATACGAACTTACCTCGATGACTAGGGGTGTTGAAGTTAGGTCGAACTAATCCAAAGCTTTCGCTTTTCCTCAATTTAGGTCCGTACGTGGTTTATCTTGGTATAAATATATAATTATATTCAATTAAGTACTTCAATTAACCTGAAACATTCAATTCAATACACATTTCATATTTATACAAAATTACCAATTTGCCTCTAATATTTTAACTTTTTTACAATTTAGTCCTTAAGCTTATAACTTAAAATCTAACCATTTTAATCTAATTCTATGTTAACCAAATATGCAAGAGACCTTGAAAAACTCGTATTTACCATAATTTCACAATAAAATCTTAGAATTTATACCTTTAACAAATTAGTCCTAATTCTAAAATTCAACAAAAATCACTTAACAAAACTTGTTTATTTTTCAACAAAGATACATAACCTATCATTTAACAAAAAACCCATTCAAGAACATTCATGGCATAGCCCTCAACCTTTAACAATTTTACAAATTAACCCCTGGGCTAGCTAGATTAAGCTAAAACTATTATAAAAACATAAAAATTATTAAAAATGGGGCTTGAAATCACTTACGTGCATAAGGGAATACCAACTGAACCTTCAAACCCTAAAAATAGAAGGCCCATTTAAGCACATATTGACCCCATGGAAGGCCCTTAGTCGATCGGAGTGACGAGAATGGTCTTAAGGAAAATTTCACAATGTTGGGCCCATATGCATGTGTAGCCCACACGGCCCAAATGGCCCAGACCATGTGTCACACATGGTCCAACACATGGCCTGTCACACAACCATGTGTCGTACATGGCCTACAGCAGGACCTAACACACGACCATGTGGCATTGTTCGCTGATTTTCGAGTTTTTCGTTACACTCTTGGTTCTATTTTAACACAAAAGCAACCATAAGATAACCATTAACTAATATGAAAACCAAATCACCAATTGAGACAATTTTTCTCAAACCTGATTTACAAAATCAATTTTACCAACAACAAGGTTAATGATGAAATTCAGTCCAAATCTCCAATTTTGATTCTTACCCTCAAGAAAAAGTAGTCCAAATAACGATTCTAAGTCGTCGAGTAACTAATCGCCTTGTGAACTACACCTAAAACTAAAATAATTGATTAACATCAATAAATCACACCAACCAGAACTCCACATAATCGAAGCTAACGAAGGCAAGATTCCATAACAGAAGAGAAGTAGGCAATACTTATGCACTGTAATATCCTAAAATAGGGGCTGTGTGTTGGAAGCATATCTTAAGTGTTAATAGGCCTTAAGATTTGTTCTCATGTGTTTTATGGGTTATTAAAGCTCGAGGATAAAAAGGGACTAATTTGGAAATTTTGAAAATTTTGGGTCAAAAGTGAAAATTGGGTGATGGAGGCCTTAAGAATAAATTTTGGTAAGTTATGGCATATAAAATGCCCTGGTAAAGTGGTTGTAGTGTGCCACTTAAGGCTTTGGATTGGCGCTAATCAGGTTGAGGGTTCGAGTATTGGGCACGGCATAAATTTTTATTTTGTTGAAAAAGGGCGTTGACGCTGAGGAAGGCTTTAAAAGAATACTTTGAACGTTAGAGGACATGAAAGTTAGGGTGTCCGAGTGGCTGAGGCGTTGGGGAGTCTTCTCGAGACCTGGGGGCTGCGTCTAGGGAATTCTATTTTTCCTTCTTGTAGGCGTGGGTAGTTTTTGCATGGCACATGCACGCATGGGATTTTTAATTTGTTTATTTATTATTTTTATTATTTTGCTACTTGTTTTCAAAAGCTGCAGAGTATGGATACTATTTTAGTTTTAGTTTATTATTTTAAAGGTGATGGGATAATTATTTTATTTATAGGAAGTGTGGGATAACATTATTTTCTTTCTTTTATTATTTGTTTAAAACGGTGGCTAAGAAATAGGATGGAAGATAATGTTTTTATTTTATTTTAGATGGGTTATTTTATTTTATTTGATAATAAATAAATGAAGGGTGTTTTGTTTTATTGTTATTTTTTTTATGTAGTGATAAGGGAGATGAAAGTGGGAAATGTTAAGGAGTTGACGTGGTGGCCAATATGGGATTATTATAGTTTATATTAATTTTATTTTTATTTATTGAAGGATGGAATTAGGTGATGGGAGTTTAATAAACAATGGTTTATTTTATATAGTGATGGGAGTGTTTTTATTTTATTAATTTTATTATTAAATTATGTAGGAAGCATGGGTATTATTTTTAGTTTTAGTTTTATTGTTTTAAATGGTGATGGGATAGCTTTATATATTATTATTATTATTACTATTATTATTATTATTTTAAGATGTTGGGTTAGTATTATTTTATATATAGGTAATGGGGTAGTAATGGATGAATGAATAATCAATGTTTTGTTGTTTTGGTGATATTAAATTATCACAAATTGGCATGGGGAGCAACGGCAGAATGGGTCTTATGCATGGGATAGTTTTGTTTTATTTTTTATTTTTTTTTTTATATTTTTGAAGGATGGGTAGTGGTAGAAAAGTGATTAAACTATGTTTAATCTTCAATGGATGGGTCTTGGCGTGGGGAGAAGAGCATGGGCAGCCTTGGGGTTGCAAAAGCTTGGCCGAATGCTTCACTTTGTTTTTGGCTTCTCCCATTTGATGCACGGCCGAATGAAGCAGCTTTGGGGAGTTTATTTTATTAGGAAGTATGGGTTAAGTTTTATTTTATGGGAATTATTTTATTATAATTATTATTTTATTGGAAGAGTGGGATAATAATTATTTTATTTATTAGAAGATAAGGATAAGCTTTAGTAATTGTTTTGATTTAGAATTCGGCTGGAGTGGGGGGGGGATAGCTATTAATTTATTTTTTTTTATTTAGAAGAGGAGATAATGGATTAAATGGGATATTAGTAGGGATAATTGATGTTTTTGTTTTTATTCATTTGAATATGTGGCCTAGAGTGAATTGAGGAAATTGTTGAGTTTTAAACTCTTCAAAGGAAGAGTGGACGGCAAGTATAGGGGGTTAGTGCCGAATTTCTTAGCTTTTTCTTCATAATTTTCGGCTAGTTCATCTTTTTGATTTTTCTTCTTCATGTTCTTTCAAACCAAAACACCATTATCATCTACCTTTTTCTTCTAAAACCTTGGCCGAATATCAATCAAAGGTGACCTCCTCTAGTCTTTTCTCCAATTGGTTCATAAAGTGCTCCGGGATTTTGAGATCTTCAAACCAAGCCTTCTTTCATTATCAATCGGTTGATTCGGGTATCGAGTGCCGTGGTTAGTACTCAAAAGCGTGTAGGGCAAAGAAGGCTAGTGTAGCCGATTTGGTTCTTCGGGATTTAGGGCTGTCGATTGGTATCAGGTGTGTAAGATCTCTACACACTTTATTAATTTACATGACATTATTATTTGTTTTGATTATTTTGATTGTGATTAGCTTGTGGCATAATCGCGGATTTCGGGTAAGTCCCCTGTCTTGTAACTTTTGATATATGTTATATGCCATCACATGATGTTTAATACTATGACATGATATATATGAAATTGATGAATAAGCATGTGATGGTGGGATTGATGAGAGGAGGGGGATGAAATATGGACTGTCGTCAGTGGTTTTGACCACAAGATGGGTTGGCCCCATCAGATTATTGTGACCTATGGTCATCAGTGGTTTTGACCACAATGATTGATTATTGCGACTAAGTCCCAGTGGTTTGGTACCACCAGTGGTTTTGATCACATTTGATATATTGTGACCTATGGTCATCAGTGGTTTTGACCACACGATGGGTTGGCACCATCATTTAAATTGTGACTTTAAGTCATCAGTGGTTTTGACCACACGGGGTAGAAAAGGAGTATGGATGGCTAGTTGGGTTGCATGAGCATGTTTATTAATAAATTGTGTATGAGATATATTTTCCGGGTAGGGGATTTACACACTGAGTCTTGGTGACTCACCCCTTCCCTTAACATTTTGAGATGAGTAGATCGCGGAGATGGAGTAGAAGGGACTCGAGGTGGCCATGCAGTGGGAATTTTAATTAGTTGGACTTTGATTTTACTTTATTAAATTTTAATGTTGGTTTTATTTTTGTTAAGTTGTAATAAGGCCTCCTAGAATTATTTTATTATTGTTACATACTTTGAATATTTGTTTAAACTATTTAATTATGTTAATAATGAGTTCACATGTTTTTTTCAAATCAAACGAAAAATGTTTTAAAGTACCATCGGGTATATTTGAAATCTATAAATAACTCGACTTAATAAATATTTTTTTTTAAACAACACTAAGTATGGTTTTTAACAAGAGACGTGAAAACACAAGGTTTTCGACAAAACTTAAATCGGTTTTAAAATGGTTTTCAAAATGTTTTCTCGGTAGCAACCCAAATTCGGTCGTAGTGTTTGGGCCGGGTTCGGGGTGTTACATGCACGAATCAAATTACACTCAACATAATAGAGTATCCACCATCAATTTGAAAAGGCATAAAAAACAACATTCAAGAATGAACAAAAGATTGAGAAAAGAACAAGAGCTGGAAAAAGAAAGGAAAATTGAGGGTCTTCTCTGCTAAAATCCACGTGAAAGAAAAGAAAGGAATAAAGAAAAAAAAACAAAATAGAACCAGAAAGGGGAAAGAAAAAAATGGAGAACATGTAAACAAATGGGAGCAAAAATTGGGGATTGAAATTATTTTAATCAATTAATTCCCCACCATTTAAAAAATAATAAAATAAAATAAATATCTTGATAACCACCTACTAAACTTAGATAATTACCCAGATTCTTTTCAAGAATTTGAATTTAATCAAAACTTATCCACTTGAACAACACAAAGCATAAAATATTTCATTTGCTTGCGTGGAAGCTTGAATACATGACCAAAGAGTACTCAAGAACTTAACCACTAAATCAGCAAGTTTATTCTTGTCATAGATATAACGATAATACTACTTAAGACGAATAAATAGAGATAGACATAGGAACAAAAATAATTGAATTTTTTCAAAGAAGTGCAACTTAAACCCAAGACCTCACTACAGGAAAACATACTTTTTGCGGCGTTTTTTTTCCTTAAAAGCGCCGCTAAAACTATTTGCGGCACTTTCACAAGCGTCGCAAAAAACGTCGCTATTGAAAGCGCCGCTAAAATTTGCGGCGTTTAGAGGCGTTTTTTTAAAAGCGCCGCTAAAGATCAAGAATTTTAGCGGCGCTTTTAAAAAACGCCGCTATAAATAATTGTATTTCGTGGCGCTTTTTTACAAATGCCGCTAATTTCGTCATGAAAAATAAAAAAAATAAAAATATTTTTCTTCATATTTTGATTCACAGAAGTATGAATACAAGGTATTCTGTTAAATATCACGTCATTAGTTGAAGTAAATATTCATATCCAAGTTCAAATTTCTGACATTTCAACTGGACTTAATACTTTTTCAAGCTGTTCCAATCAAAGGGGACTGGACTTATTTCGCTAGCAAGAAATATCTACTCCTTATTTCGCTAGCATAGGATCCACTACTTGCTTAGTGACTGCCATAATAAACTATTCACAATTGCCTTTAAGCTTTTCTCCAGTTCCTGCATGTAAACAAGCACATAAGACATCTTATGCTAATTAATGATAAAAGCAGAACTGTCAAGCCTTGAGATTACTAGATAATAAAAAAAATCATAATTTAGAAAAGCAACAGTTTCTAAATGCTGAATGCATTAATTAATGGTGAATTATAACTAAAATAAATGATACTAGCTTTAAATTTATCATAAAACCTAAAATTAAAAGCCACTTCTATCCTAACGATTTGCAAGTTTAATCAAACTTTAAAAACCATAGATTCAAAAACTACCATTTGCATTAAAGTCTTAAACTTTCATACTATAAATTTCTAAAATTATAATAAACAAATCAAATGACAGAATGACAGCTTTAATTAACAAATGTAATTTTCAATTGAAATAAACAACCAACAGAGCACTGCCTATAAATTAAAAACAAAGAGAAAATAAAAACCCAAATTTTGTTTCCATACAAAAAAGCAAACAAAACCAATAATTAATATACAACTGATCATCTGCAGGCCAAACATCAGTTATCGATCATTAGTAAAGCCTTGCTTTTCAAATACTAAGAAGCTGATCATGTCAAAACATAAAACATGCTTGCTAAGCCATTAACAGTAGCCTGCTGATGTTTAGAACATTTCCAATTTCATTCTAAAGTTCAAGGTAACGATGCAAAGAAAATGGAAATAGACCTAAAGGCTACTTACTTTCCAATTGATCCTCGTCACAGGAGAAATTGTTATTTTGCCATGCACTATCCACTACAACAAAACAATGCTAAGACGACACTTATGAGGCGACACTTTCTTAAATGTTGGGATAGACTGGCCAACATACGCTTTAGCCAATTCTTTTATAAGGGTTGGGATATGCATGTCTAAGGCAATGCTTAAATAAGAGTTGGCTTTGTCTAGTCCTAAGACGACACTTTTGGGGCGACACTTTCATAAGTGCTGGGATAGAGTTGTGAACATATGCTTTGGGAAACTCTTTGTATAAGGGTTAGGATATGTATGCCTAAGGCGACGCTTGAATAAGAGTTGGCTTTTGTATAGTCCTAAGACGACACTTTCTTAAGTGTTGGGATAGAGTTGCGAACATACGCTTTGGGCAACTCTTTGTATAAGGGTTGGGATATGTATGCCTAAGGCGACGCTTGAATAAGAGTTGGCTTTTGTGTAGTCCTAAGACGACACTTTTGTGGCGACCCTTTCCTAAGTGTTGGGATAGACTATGCTTTGGCCAACTCTTTGTATAAGAGTTGGGATATGTATGCCTAAGACAACGCTTGAATAAAAGTTGGCTTTTGTGTAGTCTTAAAATGACACTTTTGTGGCGACACTTTCCTAAGTGTTGGGATAGACTATGCTTTGGCCAACTCTTTGTATAAGGGTTGGGATATGTATGCCTAAGGCAACGCTTGAATAAGAGTTGGCTTTTGTGTAGTCTTAAGACGACACTTTTGTGGCGACACTTTCCTAAGTGTTGCGATAGACTACGCTTTAGCCAAATCTTTGTGTAAGGGTTGGGATATGTATGCCTAAGGCAACACTTGAATAAGAGTTGGCTTTTGTCTAGTCCTGAGACGACAGTTTTGGAGCGACACTTTCCTAAGTGTTGGGATAGACTTGTCAACATACGCTCTGGCTAACTCTTTGTATAAAGGTGTAACGTCCCAAATTTCCTTAGTTCCTCCTTTTTTAAATGTGTAGCACCAAAAAATTGGATTTAAAATATGAATATTCTTAAAATTTTACATCATCAGTTTGTGAATATTTATATATATTCAAATTAAAAACAACTTAATAGCTTCGTGTGAATAAGGTTTTTAATAAAAATGTCGCAAAAAATCAATTTAGTTCAGGGTTTAAGGTTTAGTGTTTATAGCTTAGGCTTTAGAGATTATAGTTTATTGTTTAAGGTTTTAGGGTTTTGTGTTTATGGGTTTGAGGTTTATGATTTTAAGATTTTGTGATTATGGGTTTAGGGTTTAGGGTTTGGGGTTTAGTATTTTAGGGTTTTTTAATATAAATGTTTCAAAATTTATGTTATATATATTTAAAAATTTTAATCATAAATAAGATAAATATAAATTATTATTTTTCAAATAATAAAATATAAAAATAGGATAAATCCCAAAAGCATACATGAACAATGGTTTAATGTGCAATTGAATATATGAACTTTAATTTGATCCAGTTCTTGTAAATCATTAACACAATTATTGATATAACATAATTTGAAACAAAAATAATTTAGGGAAACAAATTAAAATTAAAAAAATTGGTAAACCATGCATCTCTAGAGAAACAAAATTAATAAGTAAATTGAAAATGTTAATTTAAATTTCCTAAAATATTGAAAGAATATATAATATTAAAATTTTATCTAATTAATTTAGGGTTTAAGGTTTGGAGTTAAGGGTTTAAGGGTTTGTAGTTTATGGGATATGGTTTTGAGTTTAGGGTTCCAATATTCAAGGGTTATGGTTTATGATTTAGAGTGAGTGTTTTAGAATTCGGGGTTTAGAATTATAAGGTTTAGGGTTTAGGGTAGATCAAATGAAGACATGAGTGATGGAGAGGCCAATGCTACTAAAAAACGGTTTGGTCTGTAAATCAGTTAACCGATGTCAATCGGAACTGAGCTATTTTTAATCAAGCCTTTTTCACCCTTATTTGTAGGGTTCTTAAAATGTCATATGTTCGTGCTCGTGTTAGAAATCAAACTAATCTAATTAGAATTAATCAGTTCAGTTTGACTAGGTTTTTTGGTTTCTCATTAATTGTTAGGCTGGATAATGATACCATTCTAGAAATCAATTTACTATTTAAGTGTTGGTCAATGATATTTGAATCGGATAATATTGGTTGGTCGGATTGGGAGTTAGCCAGGGTTGCTAGTCTGAAGAATGGCTTTGATTCGGTTAGACTAGTAACTGGTATGGATCGATTAAATTGACAGTTGACTTGGGGTTTTTATTTTTTAATTTTTAACGATTTTTTAATCGAACCGGTCGGTTTGGTGAATTGGTGGCTAAACTGGTTCGGTTTTAAAAAAACATTAGTGTTGGTTTGTTTAGTTATTCGATTTAGAAATTAAAAAAAAACTTAAAAATCAACCACACAATCACGTCCAAATTAAAATACATATCACTAAACATCTTGATAAAAATTGATGTCCTGGACAAAGTGCTCAGCTTTAAGCCTCTCATTTTGTATAAATATTGAGATTTATATTTAGCTTAGATCTTTCAATATGTTAATTTTGTCCAATGTTATTATAGTCTATGAAAGTCATGATTGAGTCATGTTTCTAATGTTTATTTTTATATTTATACTCGCTCAATAAAAAAGAATTACCTTATCAAATAAGGTGAAAGTCTTAACAAATTTCTATTTTAGTCTTTGTAATATTAAATGGGTCTATTTATTCAGTGTGTTATAAATAAATTTAAATTAAAATAGAGTTAACATTTATTGTTTAAAATAATAATATTTTTTTATAGTTTTGCAAATAGAACTTTTTTTTAATTGAATTGGAATTGAAAAAAGTATTTTTTTATATTATAAATGTTAATTCTAATACAATTTAGATTTATTTAATTGATTTAAATAGTATAAAAATTATTTTTTTACAAAAAAGTGTCACTTTGTAATTAGTTATTTTTATCCCAAAATTTCAAATCTCTTTTTTTTCTTTCCCTTTCCCCCCACCCCATAAATCCCTCCTAAAATCTCTTCTTCGTTTATTTTCCCCCCAATTTCCCACTTTTATTTCCCCCCAATTTCCCACTCTTGGTTTTATTAATTTATTAATGTTTTTTGATTTCTTCTTCTCTGGGTTTCAGTTCGCCCATTTCTTCTGGTTCTTGTTGTTTTGAATTTTTCCTTTGTTTTATAAATAGAATCCGAAGATGGGTTCTTGTTCTTTTCTTCTTTTGTTGTTCTATATAACTGCTATCTGTTCAATACGCTGCGTTTTGGGTTCTCCGATTTGCTCCCATAAAGCTGATGTGTTCATTGAAAACCTTCGATTTCAATGCTCTCCTTCGTTATCTCCAATCCCCCCTCTCGAGGTACGTTCTTTTTTCATCAAATTTTGGTGGGATTTTTTTTTAGATTGGTTTTTATGAAAAAAATGGATTCTGAGTTTTTTTTTTCTTTTTTAGATTCTTGGCATATATGAGCTTCTCTTACCATGTTCAAAAAAGAAGAAGAAAATTTGGGTTTTCTTTTGCCTGAAATATTAGAGTATGATCATGATTTTTTTAAAAAAAAATTAATTGTATCAGAGTAATGGTTTATGGATTATTTTCTGTTAAATGATAGAGAAAGAACTAGAAATGGAATTATAAAATTTATTAGCCAGGATTAAGGGCTTTGATTATTTATTTTCTTGTAGAAGATTTTGAATTTATATAATATTTATGTATTTGAAAAGCATGAGCACCTAGAATTTAAGACTATTATGGCTATGTTAAAGTAATAGATATTCAGCTTAAGTGTTATATGCTATGATTTAAGCCTTATTCAATTCGGCTCGACCTTGCCACATTGTTAAAGATCGCATATGTTTCTTAAAGCTCTGAACTTGTTTGCTAAAATGGCATATCAGACTATCAGTAGCCCTTTGGCACCGGCATTAGGTTCATTAGGTTATGGTTAGAAAAGAATCTATATGGCCTGGTTACTAGGGATGTGAATTTTCTTCATAAATAACAAAAAATGTTGTCACTTAGTATGCATTTTGATTTTCTATAAGAAACTGTAATCTTTGTACCATAGGTTAAGGTACCATTTCAATGGGTTTAAGAATCGTAAGAGTTGATAAGTTAAGACTTCTTTCTTCATCAAATTCTGTTTTAGAACATATATGCTATGATGTCCATAGCTCGAAAGTTAAACCATGCCATATCCATCATTTCTGCTTTCAGACATAATAGTAGGAAATAAAGCAAATAATGTTTCTTTCATGGGCACTGTTTGCGATATCTTCATGAAAATAAGTGCCCGTTCAAGCATGTATCTTCCAAGTTTCTTAAGTTAAACCTTTGCAACCTGTGATTAATTGTATGTCTAATGTATGCATCCATCGCATTATGTTTCTTAACTAGAAATGCTTTGTTGTATGCTCGTGTCTGTTATGACCTTGTAGTTAGCTAAATCCTCTGTGCAACTGGAAGTAGTTTGCTTTACTTTCTGTATTTAAAGACAAACATTGTGATAGTATTTACATTATATGTATATTCATTTTGCTCGCAGGTGGATGGAAACTTCCTGGACAGAGCATTGACTTCCAAACAGAGAAATGGTTACGTTTCTGTGCTCTTTTATGCTTCTTGGTGCCCATTTTCACGAAGATTGCGTTCGAAATTTGACATTATCGGTTCCATGTTTCCTCAGTTGGAGCATCTGGCAGTTGAAGAGTCTTCAGCTTCACCAAGTATATTTTCAAGATACGTACACTGGATATATAATTTTTAAGTAGCCATTTTTCCTTTCCCTTTTCCTTTTCACTTTTGTTTTAGGTTTTCTATTTCCTTTCTTATCTAAATTTATTTGAAACCGATTTTCTTCAGTGGAAAGATTGCATTCCTCTCACTTGGTCGGCCAGAGTACCTTTAAGATTTTGATATCGTATCTAGTCGTTTTCAGGTGTGTGCAGTAGTTTATATACAGATATTTGAAAATTATTCAAGTTTTATTCCTAATTTACCTTTTCATTTTTTACATAAATTCAGAGAAGAGAAGTTTACGGTGCTTGGGAGCAGTATCTTGGGTTGGAGGACTCTGACAATATTCCTAAAAGAGCTTATGCAATTAATCAGGTAATTTGCCTTTTATTCCAAAAATATTATTTCATCAGAATTTCAATAAAATATTATTTCATCAGAATTTCACCAAAACAGACTTTTAGCGGCGTTTTTAGTGGCGTTTTAAAGAAAAACGCCGCTAATATTACATATTAGCGGCGTTTTAATTCAAACGCCGCAAAAAAATGACAAATAGCGGCGTTTATTTTGAAAAACGCCGCTAAAAAGGATCTTTAGCGGCGTTTTTGTGGAAACGCCGCTAAAAGTCCGATCTTTAGCGGCGCTTTTGGGAAAACGCCGCTAAAAGTCCGATCTTTAGCGGCGCTTTTGGGGAAACGCCGCTAAAAGTCTGATCTTTAGCGGCGCTTATGGGGAAACGCCGCTAAAAGTCCGATCTTTAGCGGCGCTTATGGGGAAACGCCGCTAAAAGTCCGATCTTTAACGGCGCTTTTGGGGAAACGCCGCTAAAAGTCCGATCTTTAGCGGCGCTTTCTGGGAAACGACGCTAAAAGTCCGATCTTTAGCGGCGCTTTTGCGGAAACGCCGCTAAAAGTCCGATCTTTAGCGGCGCTTTTGGGGAAAACGCCGCAAATAATTTGAAAGTTTTTTGGGTATATATGAGTGACTGTTAAGGGTTTCATGGGTTAAGGGTTAGGGGTTCTTACATAATTGTAAGGTTTAGGAGTTTCTATTTTAAATGTTTAGGGATTATGGTGTATAGTTTGTGGGTTAAAGTTTAGGGTTTCATGGGTTTAAGGGTTAATGATTAGGGGTTAGGGGTTTATGTTGTATGATTTAGGGATTATGAGATATAAGATTGGGGTTTAGGGTTTAGAGTAATTAATCTCTTTTAATTTACGCATATAGATTCTAAACCCTAAATCATAACTCTAAACACTCGACCATAAACTCCTAAACTACAAACACTAAACCATTAACCATTAATATTTATAATTTAAGGTCTATGGTTTAGGATTAATTATTTAGGGTTTAAGATTTAAGATTAATGGTTATGTTAGGGTTTAGGACAGGGTTTATAGTTTAGTTTTTAGTATTTTAGAGTTATGGGGTTTTGAGTTTAGTAAGTTAGAGTCTTAATAGTGTTTAGGGATTTAAGTATTAAGGATTTTGATAAAATAGATAAAAATCATATTATTTTAGGGTTTAGGTAAGCAATTAGATTATTTCTTTAATTACTTCTGCAACTTGTAATATATATATATATGAGTTAAGGTGTATAATTTAGGGTTTAGAGGTAGGTGTATATATAATTTAGGGTTTTAGGATTTTGGTATGAGAAATTAAATTATAAAACTGCATACAAATTAAATATATTGTTAGAAACAAAACAAAATTAATTTAAAAGAATCTAATTAATAATTAAACAAAAAATTATTAATATTGAAGGTATTAGCGGCATTTTTTGAGAAAAAATATTTTGAAAATATTGTTAGAAGGGATTCGGGTTTAGGGATTATGGTTTAGGGTTTGGGGTTTAGAGTTTGGGATTTGAGGTTTGGGGTTTATATTTGAAACTTATTGTTTTTGTTTTCTTACATAAAATATATATATAAAAAAATATGTCATGTATCTAATTCTTTTAAATATTGCTCAAAGTTTCAAAAATTATTTATTTAAATTTGATATGAATTATATAATAACTAAATATAAAATTATAATAAAAGTCAAGCACTCTTTCATCTAGCCTCTTCTATTTATTATTTAACTAGTTTAATTATATTAATTAAAACATATTTTTAATTTAATATTTAAAATCTTTACAAAAATTAATAACACATAGAAAAAAATTAAAACAAATAACATAGAAAAATATATGTTAAAAATGAAAAAAATGAAAATACAATTATTTAAAATACTTTTAAAGTTTTTTAAGTATATGACTTATTATTGTTTAAATTATATATTAAATAATTTACTATATAATGGTAAAAGAGATAATTTTAATTTTAATAATATTTTAAATTATTTAAGAGATATTAGATAAACTTTATGTATAATAAAATTTTAAAAAATTGTAAAAATTATAAAAAAATATTTTATATTGAATTCAAGTATTAGCGGTATTTAGGTTAAAAGCGCCGCTATAAGTAGACAATAGCGGCGCTAGTTTAAAAAACGCCACAAAATTTAGATTTTTTTTGAAAAAACGACGCCGTTTATTTATATCGTCTTTTATTCAATTTTATGACCCGATCGAAATCCTTAGACTCTTCACCTTTTTTTCAGAATCCCTAAATTCCAAAAATCAGAGTCCTCCTCAAATCCTCTCCCGCTTGCCGTTGATTCTCCATTCTTCCTCATCGCGTCGGCCTACGTCGACCTAAATTCCAAAAGAAAAGCGAAATGGCGAAATCTGAGCCAAGATGCGATTTCAACAATTTTGGTTAACCCATCTCCTGATTAACCTTAATGTTTTTGATTCTTTGCACCTTTGATTCTTCTTTCTTGTAATGAAATTAACCTTAAATTTTTACTTGTTAGTTGGTTCGGCAACTACAAGGCCAAGAGGAAAATCCTTTTGGAGAGGAGGAATCAACTACGCCCAAGAAAATATTCGAGTTTTGAATCAGTCACTCATCTTCAGAAGCTGCAGTTAGGCTACTACACGCTTGGGTTTTGAAGTATGAATAGATTATAATCTCACGATCATGGCGCATTTAGATTTCAAATTGTGATTTGTGTTCGCAAAAAGCTATATTTGAACGCATATTGAAGGTCCTCATGTCTATTCAATTCTATCTGAATTCCTCGCATTTTTTTTTTTTTTGCATATTTGATGATGTTGGTAGTTTTAGTTTTGCATCGTTGAAACTCTCTCTAACATTCCGCCCCACGAGTTGGCACTACATTGCTTGTTTCGCAGGTGTCTTTGAGGTACATGGTGTTTTTGGACCTTAAATATAAAAATCATAAGCTAGATAATTTATTTTTTTCCTAATATTTATGATGGATTTTTATTGATCAGTGCGAATGAGTGTGATTTAGAACTGTGGCATATGAATTTTTCACACAAGCTTACATTTTATACGAGGAAGAGATTTGATAAGTTGGCACAATCTGATGAGTATTACAATGCCTCTAGAGTCTCTACAACTTACATGGCTATTACTAATAAAACGTTGGAATTAGTAATTGATTTTTGCAAATATATGCTTTTATAGGACTCAAGGGCACATGTTCTTTGCTATACATTTAATAATTGGAACTCGCAGAGGATGCATGTCTTTGGTGTTGAACAATTTTTAGTGCCATCTCTGCTAATTTTGGTATATTGGTTTCTAATTTATTTTGCAGATCATACATGCATAGATTGTGATACTTGTCGTTGGATGGCTCCGTAATCACTTATCAATCAAGCTAAAAGTCTTTTTGGAGTTAACTTTTGGATTGGATGAATGTCAGCCATCGCTAGTTGAATATAAGTTTGATGATACGGTTTACAAGGTATAGAACAAGATTGTTCATCAACAATTTTAGTTTTCGAATGCATTGAGACTTGAAGAAATGAAAACTATGAATTGCCGTTTTTTATCGTGGTTCGAGATGTTGGCATATGGCAATATGAATTGAAAATAAAAATTGTTTGATTAGCAATGGTATATATATAGGTGAGAGTCATGGAAGGCATCACGCTTGCCATTAAAGGATTTCTTCCTTTCTTTTGCCTTATCTCTTTCCCTATAATAACAAGATCCATGAGACCATGCAGAGTGAGAGTTATTAACTATGCTGCATAACAATATTCCTACTTTAATGTTTCTTTATCTCTTGTTTGTTTTTCAGCAAGTCTTCACAAGAGTTGGTGAAATGTCTGCAGTTTATAAACAGCCAACTTCTAGCGAAGATCGATTAAAGGCTCTCCAGGTGCCGTTTTATTGGTTCCCTTTCTTGTATATCTATAACATGATATATCATAATTTCACACATCCATACGCTTGCACATCTATATGCCCCAGTTTCATGGACTTTTCAATATGACCTGCCGGATTGGAGCTCGGTTGTTAACGTGTGAGGCCTTTTTTAGAAATATTTTTTTAATATTAAAAATCCAAATAATTGGACATGCTTAGTTCTGAAATATATTATACTCTACTGTTGTTTTTATTTATTATTTATTTATATAAACTGTTATCTTAATTATTTGATAGACTTATCAAATTTCTCCCAACTCAAAAAATATTGTTTTTCACGAGAAATTTTTTCATAAAGACAACATAATACTATTATCATCAAGCTAAAAATTATTAACATCTTACATATTTAAAAGTACAGTGAACATTTATTAATATGAACTATCACTACACCAAAAGCAGGACTTTTTAGCGGCCTCAATTTTTGAGATAGTTTTGAGATCCCAAAATCCGAGAAAGAATGTTTTTCATTTTTGGTCATGCCTCAATTTTTGTCTGATATCTGAGTTATTCATTCAGGCATGTACCAGATTCAAGAAGCAAACCAAATGGTTGAGGAATTCATACTTGCTGCCCATGTTTCAGTTGCCAAACAAATCCGTGATTGTTTTCCTTCTTGTTCACTACTAAGGTAAACTTGTTTTTTCTGTACTTCTTTGCTATAATGTTCTTGTGGGACTTGCATTCCTATTGTACCTCTTCTTTCATTCACTGTCTAGTTCTGGTTTGTGCTTATGATTTAACCATAAGGTTTATCCCATCAAAAAAATTATTTTATTTTTGTAAATGCCACAGGAAATCCTAACCAGTTTATGATCTTGCGTAAATTTATATCACTGGAATTATTTATCATAGGATAAATAAGATTGCATGTTAGTATTTTTAATGTGAACCACTTGGTCCAAGATGGTGTTTAATCATAAAATTAGCATTAGCGGATGATAATTGTCACTATTATACATCGTGTAATCTCTTCAACAATCCAGATTATCAATGGAAAATTCGGTGTTGTGGCTATTTCTTTGACATTGACATCGCTATTGTTTGGCACTCGGCCTTGCCTCTCGACATTAATTTTTGGTTCAAAGTGGCATCCAACTCCCACGAGAGAAATGCTTGAACCTTTGTTGTGCATTGCTACGCCATTGGACTCAACTTGGATGTTTCATCATCAAAGGCGTTGGTGATTGTTTAATTGTCTTTGGTCTTTGGATTTGACACCACCTATTTTCAATAGTAGGAGCTCGATTTTTTTCTGTGAGTTGGATAAACTCATAGCATAATATAGACTTATGAAATTTCTTGTGTATTGATTGAGTTTCTATTTGCTTGTTAAATAGATTTGTGCCCTTGGAACATAAATTGATTGTATATAAGGATTTATTATCAAAGTAATGCTAAAGGATTTGCTTAAGTGGAGTACGAGGGATAAGAATGGATTTGTATGTAATCGTAATCAATTAAAGCTTGTTTGGGTCTTTGTGATAATAGTGTTGCTTTTTATATAATATTTTAATTTTTTTTTAATTTTCATGACTTTTAGCGGCGTTTTTGGAAAAAGCGCCGCTAAAAGTATGATATTTTAATTTTTATTTTTAATGACTTTTAGCGGCGTTTTGGGGAAAGCGCCGCTAAAAGTCATGGTTTTTAGCGGCATTTGTGTGAAAAGCGCGCCTAAAAGTCATGCTTTTAGCGGCGTTTATGGGAAAAGCGCGCAAAAGTCATGCTTTTAGCGGCGTTTTTGGGCAAAGCGCCGCTAAAAGTCATGGTTTTTAGCGGCGTTTGTGTGAGAAGCGCCGCTAAAAGTCATGCCTTTAGCGGCGTTTGTGGGAAAAGCGCCGCTAAAAGTCATGGTTTTTAGCGGCGTTTGTTGGAAAAGCGCCGCTAAAAGTCTTGGTTTTTAGCGGCGTTTGTGGAAAAAGCGCCGCTAAAAGTCACGCTTTTAGCGGCGTTTGTGGAAAAAACGCCGCTAAAAGTCATAGCTTCTAGCGGCGTTTTTTGTTCATAAACGCCGCTAAGTTTTGCGGCGCCTCTTTTAGCGGCGTTTTTTGCGGCGCTTCTAAAAGCGCCGCAAATACTATTAGTGGCGCTTAAAAACGCCGCTAAAGGCCTAAAAAAACGCCGCTAAAAGTCCAAATTGCTGTAGTGGGGATTAGGATATTCTTTGGTTGCATATGCTTTTTCTCTAAGGCTATGATTAATCTAGCTGCTTTTTATGTAAGTCCTTTTTTTATCTCTATAAATCTCTTTTTGTAAAAGAAGAATAAAATCACTCTAATGGAAAAAACAAAAAACTTAGGCTGGTTTTTGGATGCCTCAGTGCGGGAGGACTAAAGGAGAGGTTGCTGTAAATGGACCACATATTTATAGTTTGTCCAGTTCTTTACTTTCTTTTCTATGCAAATTAGAACACTAGATCAAGATGGATTCTTTTTGTCCTGTTTGGATGTTAGGAAAATTCAGAGAGAAAAATTGAAGAGTGAGATGGGCAAGAACAAGAGTATTGGGTTTAGAGTAAGAAGGGTCACTAAAGGAAAAAAAACTATATTTTTTAATATTATTTTCTTATTGTTTTTCTCCTTATTTTGCTATCATTTTACTATTATGTTTCTATTATTTTGTTGTTATTATTTAGATATTATATAAAACTTATTTTATTGTCAATTTTGTTATTATTTTAGATGTATTTGTTTGTTAAGTTATATCTATTTTAGTGTTATTTAAATCTACATATTTTTTAAAATTTATTTTCAATTTGTTGAAAAATATTTATTTTGATTTTTTTAGTATTTTTGATTTATTATTTATATTTAAAAATTATATAAAATAATATAAAAAATTAATACGGGCGAGCTGGGCCGTACTCGAATTTTAGCATTTTTATATGGGCTGAGCTTGGACAAAATTTTAGGCCCATTTTTTGGGCCCGGCCCGAGCCCAATGAATGGGCCTAAATTTTTAGTTGGCCCAGCCCGAACTCGACCCGGCCCATGTACACCTCTAGTTATATCACATAACTTGTTGGAATTGTTTAAAAATTATGCTTGAATGTTGAGTTGAATTAAACATATATTCTAACAACTATATTTATATTTTCATTCTTTTAAATAGGTATTTAATATTTTTAGGATTTTAAAATATGTGTTTGTTCATGAGAACTGAAATCTGATTTTGATTAAAAAGTGAATCTAAAGTTAAATATATGATTAGAGATAATTTTTGAAGTAGTTCCTCATATATTTATTCTTAATTTTTATCTCTCTTTTTTTTAGTAATAAAGGAGTTTGTTCTAGAAAAACAAAATGCTTCAGCAGCATTAAAGATGAGCACCTCTCTTGTGGTAACAAAATAAAATCTCTCCCGATTTCACACAGCATTAGGACGACGCCTATTAGCAGCTTTGCCCACTCCTTCAACGGTCTCTGTCCACCATCTCCACAGCATAAGCAGGTACATCTCTATTTGAGTTGTTTTGTTTTTTATTTTTTATAATATAAGAAAATGTTAAATAAATTTAAAAAAAAAAAAGAGAAATTCTTTTGTAAAAAAATCATATAGTGTAGCATATCATCTCATGTTGTTAGTTAAAAGAGGAAGGAATCCCACATTAGTTAGGAACAAGCTGCAAAACTATTCATGAGTCTATAAATACACATATCTCATATCTTACTTTACTCAAAAAAGCAAGGGAAATGAGACTTTGGGTCTATATAAAGATTTCCTTTGTAAGTTTTATTTCCTTATTAATTGATGACACCTTAAAAAAAATGGTGTTGTCACTTTGAGCTTTTATAAAGGTTTATTCTCGTAAATTTTTAAAATATTCGAGAATAGTTTTTTTTAAAAACACGGGCTAAAGCGCTTCGTGAGGACGCGCTTTTGCCACCAAACAAAAAGCGTGCCTCACGTGGACGCGCGTTTTTGTCGAGGTGGCAAAGCAGCGTCCTCTGGCGCGCTTTTTAGTTCTCTTATTCCCAAAAACGCTCTGACGTGGACTCGTTTTTTGGGGAAATGACTCTTTCCCGTAAATTTTCTACAAGTTGGCCCATTTCCGTAATTTTTTAAATTTTTGGGCATTTTTAGGTAATTTGCCCCTAAAAAAAGTTTGAAAACCTCTCATCTCTCAACTCCTTCAGCTCTTTCCATGGCCGACCTTAGATCTTTCATTGGACCACCGTAGTCGGTGATCGAAAGATGAAATGAACACCCTTTAAGCTCCTTTTTGAAAAGAAAACCGAAGGCAAAGCCTTCTTAGTTTTAAAGAAGAAAAAGAGACCTCTTAACCACCCCCTTTGAGCCGATTTCGACGACAAAGCGGACGGTTCCGGTGACGGAGGCGCGATGTGAATTCGGAGAGTTTTTCCTTTTCGTTTTTTATTATTATTTGTAAAAAAAGTTTTTAAAAAAAATAAATGAAAAATAAAAAAAGGGTAAAAGAAAAAAAACAGTGTTGTATGAAAACGGAGAGATTGATATCAACCTTTTATTGCTTTTTTCTGTTTTCTATTTCCAATGGTTCGTTTTTTTTATCCCAAAATTTCTCTCCTTTTTCTTCATACAAATAATGAATGGCTTTTATAGCCATTTTACAACTGCTTTATTATTTTTTTATGCTACTGTTTCTCTTTTCTACTAATGTTGCTCTTTTCTTTTTTTACAAATATTGAGGGAGCAAGTGGCTAAGTGGGGGGTCGGTGGTGTCGGTAGTGGAGGCCAGAAGACTAGTGGAGCGGCGCCAACTCTAGGGTTTCTTTTCAGCAAAATTTCTAAGGTTTTTTTTTTTTTGGGCCATTGGGCTGCTGTAAACTTGGGTTTAATAAAAAAAAATATTTATTCTTTTATTGGTCTTATTTGGGGCCTTCTACAGTGTGTATGTTAGTTTAAAAGTATGCATTTTTTAAATGATTTATTTTCTTTCCTTTCATTTTCTACCAAGCAAGCAATGAATAGAAATAGAATGAAAATTGAAAGTAGAAAACTAGAAGGATGAAAAACGTAATTTTTATTTTTTTATTTTTCTATTTTTCCTACCAAACACAACTATGAAATTTTCTACCGGTTTAATCTACACTCTAGAAAGCAAAACTTAAATGTTGAAAATTTAATTCCATAGCAGATAGATTACAAAGTGAAACTAAATGCTAAAATGATTATATTATGAATGTGAAATCTCCACTAATTCTGAAACAGTATTACCAATGGAGAAGTAATGATTTCTAATTGTAAAAATGTGACGAGAACAGGTTTACTCTTACAAGTAAGAATTTTTTGAGCATCCTTCATATTTTTACAATTAAAAGCCAACTCCATAGCCAATTTGCTTTGACAATGAACTGTGTATCTTCAAGACTTCCAGCTTCAGTACAGATTAAGTTGAGCATTGGATGAACTTGCCAAGGCTTCTCAGACCATTATTGCACTTCTTCCACTATATTCAGCATTTCTTGGAAATATTCATGCAATACTATTGGTAACATGGCTCTCTGACATTAAGAAAGTAGCAAAATTTGTGGAACTTTGATAGCCCCATTGACAATAAGGAAAGATGGGTTCCATTCTTCTTATTAATCTCCCTTTTTTCCCCTTCATTAAGCACTGGTTATTTGCAAGTAAAAAGCATAGTTGGATTAGATTGTAAAATTGGCACCTAAAAACATAATTTTCATTTTAGCACAGGGTGATTTAGATGGAACAACTCTAATTATTAAAACAAATGCTGAACACACATTAACTGAAAGGAGCAAACCTGAAGAGGCAAGGAAGCTCAACCAAGACCACTGTGATCTATTTGTCTCTACATTAAACAATTAAAGAAGATAAGATAGAAACTTAGAGAACACCTCCAAAGAGATAAGCTTTCTTCAATTCATCAAATGATTACATAAATATCATAAATTGCAATCAAACATAACAAACCTTATACTTGACTAAAAGTAAACCAGCTTCCTCGTCATTTAGGCTTCTCTACCAAGAAATGTTTCAAATGTTACAAGGCTCAGCATGGAACCCATGGACAGGTTTTAGGAGGCCTCTCTGATACAGAAACAATATGAAGTGCATTAACAGATCAACAGCTCCTATTGTAGGAAATTCAAACATCCTTAGTTTAAGAAAATTACATTTTAATAGATCAAATTCAGTGTAGAATATCTTTACCTTGTTCTAAGCTTGGCGCCTTTGACTTGTCAGCTATGTTACAATACAATACAGTTGCTTTAACTCATCTTCTGGGGTTCGATACCTCAAAAACTTTTAACGCCAATGACAAGATAAATAATTTAATAAGTAAACGAAATTGAAATGCATACCTTAAAACTCCTTTTTGGTACAAAAGTAAAAACACATTTTACCGAAAAGAAAGCAAGGAAAAGTCCAAATATAGAAGTACAACAATGTTGAAATCCCAAGAAAAGATAAAAGAACATAAAAATTAACTAACACAAGCAAGGAAGTAGGCAAATAATCAGTCTAACACAGAAATAACTTAATCCCCCAGTGCTATCATAGAGTGAAATTGTTGGAAGGGTCTGCTTCTGCTACTAGTTCTGCTGTTGAGAGACTTGCAAAGAGATCCTAGTACATAAGGGCAAATGAGTGAGCAAAGAGTTTACGTATCATATATAGAACACGATACATCGAGGATGAATCATATATATATGGTTAAAATACAAAAATAAAATTAAATATGGAGTTAAGCACATTACCAAGAGTAAGTTAATAACCACAAGCATACTCATCGTTGGATGTTGTTTAGAAACCTTTGTTTGATTTTCTTTAGCTCAACCACAACATCCTTCATATCTTTTCTTTCTTCTGGCAACTCAGCTGAACAATCCAAAGCTAACTCCATGATAGAAGAAATACAATTTGCTTTAATAACAAAATTCTCATCCTCTCTTCTTAATAAATCAGCATCCACAATGTCTATCATTCCTTCAGATAATAATCTTTTCACCCAATGCCTTATGGTCATTTCATCACCAAAAATTTCATCTGTTGGCTTTTTCCTAGTGAAAGTTTCTATTAGGACAATTCCATAACTATAGATGTCACATTTTATAGAAACAATTCCCGTTGATCCAAATTCTGCATTTCAAGCATAAGTAATCCTGGATTATTTCTAATATGTTTATCACTATATATAGACATACACGAAAAAAAATCATTAAAAAAACTCAAAAATTCACCTGGTGCCATATAACCAATAGTTGCAAGAGTCATGGTTTGCTTCACTACATCACCTTCTCCCAACAATTTCGCAATGCCAAAATCTCCCACATGAGCAACCATGTCTTCATCTAGTAGAATATTGCTTGGTTTTAGGTCACAATGAATTATAGGTGTTGGATGTCCAGTGTGGAGATATTCTAGAGCAGCCGCAACATCTACCATTATGTTGATCCTTTGTACGATATCGAGGAAACAACTGTTTGAATGTAACCATTTCTCAAGATTTCCATTAGACATGAAATCAAGCACTAAGGCTTTGAAGTCAACATTGGAGCAGCAAGTAATGACCTTGACAAGATTACGATGAACTATGTTACACATAGCTTCGCATTCAATGTCAAAACTCCTAAATGCTCCTTCTATTTGCAAATTGAAAACTTTTATTGCAACTTCTATTCCATCCAAAAGTCTCCCTTTATATACATATCCAAAACTTCCTGAACCAAGCATATTGTGCTCCTCAAATCCACTAGCTGCCCGTGAAAGTTCGGCATGTGAAATTCTTCTCCATGTTCCCAAACATAGTGAATCATCCGTAATTGGTAGAGTTGTACTCCTAATTCGGTATCTTCTATACATAATAACTAAGACTAATAGTACCATGACAATGCAAATTATTTGTAAACCGTACCTTAAATCATGCAATACACCCATCGTGGAATTTTTGCGGATGTCATTTTTGCAAGGTGGGACTAGCAATCTTGGTGGACCACAAAGTGCATAATTCTTCATGAATGATGTGCTCGGAAAGTTTGGAAAACATCCTTTGGTAGGAATTTCCCCTTCAAGTCTATTGAAAGACACGTTAAAATACTTTAGATATAAAAGCTTTTCTAAAGATTTGGGAATGACTCCAGCGAGATTGTTATTGCATAAATCCAAAAATGTCAAACTAATCAAACCACCAAATGATTCGGGGATATGACCATGTAATATATTATTTGATAAATCTAATAAAATCAAAGTTTGAAGACCCCCAAATGTGGACAAGATATCTCCTGTGAAAAGATTCCTGGATAAATTTAGTTTCAGCAGACTCCTCAAATCTCCAACATCAAGAGCATGTGAATTGTTAAGGTAATTTGATGATAAATCTATTTCTAATATATCTTTAAGTTTCCACAAAGTTGAGGGTATTGCAGAACTCAATTTGTTGGAATTTAAATAAAGATATCTCAAAGAAGTAATATTACCCAAACAAGAGGGTATGGATCCATGCAGCTTATTCAACCCTAAAGACATCCAGTATAGTCTCTCCAAACCGCAGAGGCTTTCTAAGATAGGCCCTCCTAATTTATTAGAGGAAAGATCTAGACCTTGGAGATTTCTCATTCCTCCAATTGATGTCGGAATAAAACCACTTAATTTATTATGGTCAAGTCGTAAAAGCAATAGGTTGCTTAAGTTAGCTATTTCCATTGGAATATTGCCTTTAAGCTCACAATCAATAGCGTAAAAGTATATAAGGGATGCAGAAAGGTTCCCAATATTAGTAGGAAGAGTGCCATTCAAAGGATTTTCTGAAATATCCACTCTTGTCAAATTCTTGCAATTTGTCAAAGAAGAAAGAAAGGTCCACTCATGATTTATAGTAGATCCCAAGGTCAAATAGTTGTTTGCTATTCGGAACCATTCAAGGTGTCGTAAGTTACCAAACGTTTCAGGAATTGGGCCAGAGAAGAAGTTATCTCCCAAGTCTAGAAGCTTAAGCATGGAAGCATTTAAGATAGAGTTGGGAATGTTTCCGCGAAGTTTATTTCGACGCAACAAAAGAACATTCAGCTTTGGAGCCTCGATCTTGGGTGGCAAGGTACCTGTAAAAGTTGCATCTTTTAGTGTGACCTGCATTCATAGTCGAAAACTAAAGCGAAAAACATACCTCCTAAACTGTTCAACTAAAAATACTTTAAGGAATGTTATCACATAATTCATTCCAGCTCAAGTAAATCACTTCAAGCTTCGGAAGATGTTGAACATATCATTAGACAAACTACTTGATAGGCCATTGTTGAAGAGATGTAAGATTTTAATATATTTCAGCATATTTTGTTCATCAAATTAATTATTTTACCTTGAATGAAATAAAAAGCTCTTACTTTTTGTTATCTATTACAAATCAAACTCTTATATAAAGAAAATACTTTAAACTAAAGAAACCAAAGAAATTCAGTATCTTCTAGATTATTAAACCCCAAATATAAAATAGATTAGTTTATGCAATAAAAAATAATTTCTTTTTTAAAGTTTACTGAAAATTAAAAATTTAAAAATAAATCAATTCATATAAATCTTATTGTTTATTATCATATTAAAATGATAAAAGTATATGACCAAATAGAAGAAACAAATTAAAGAGAATGTTTTTGGAGTTTGGAAAAAATTAAAGTGAAAAACTTACCTTCTAATTTGTTCTCAAATAGATCTATTTCTTGGAGCGTAGTTGAATTAAAAATACTTGGTGGAATCTGGCCTGCACACATAGTCCAAAATTAAAGTGAAAAACTATTTTGCCTTGAATAAAATAAAAATACTCTTACTTTTGTTATCTGTTACAAATCAAACTCTTTTATGAAAAAAATACTATGTATATAAATGTATATAAATCTAGTTAAAAATCACGTGCAACAGGTGATATGAGAATCTATGTATATGTATATATATCGTTGTTTCATTTTTTAAAATAAATGTATTTTCCACATTGGTTTCTTTTCTTCTACAGACAAAGGATTTCTAATGATTTTTTTATTTTTTTTTACTTATCAAATTAAAATGATAAAAGTATATGACCAAAATAGAAGAAACAATTTTTTTTTTTTTGAAAAAAGAAGAAACAAATTAAAGAGAATGTTTTTGGAGTTTGGAAAAAATTAAAGTGAAAAACATACCTTCTAATTTGTTCTCATATAGAGCTATTACTTGGAGCGTAGTTGAATTAAAAATACTTTCTGGAATCAGCCCACTGAATTGATTTCCTCCTAAATTTAAAATCCGAAGCTGGTAACATTCAGCTATACATGATGGAATCTGACCTGCACACATAGTCCAAAATTAAAGTGAAAAACATACCTTCTAAACTGTTCAACTAAAAATACTTTATGGAATGTTATCACATAATTCATTCCAACTCAAGTAAATCACTTCAAGCTTCGGAAGCTGTTGAACATATCATTAGACAAACTACTTGATAGGCCATTGTTGAAGAGATGTTAGATTTTAATATATTTAAGCATTTTTTTATCAAATTAATTATTTTACCTTGAATGAAATAAAAAGCTCTTACTTTTTGTTATGTATTACAAATCAAACTCTTATATAAAGAAAATACTTTAAACTAAAGAAACCAAAGAAATTCAGTACCTTCTAGAGTATTAAACCCCAAATATAATTCTTCAAGTCGAGTTAGATTTCCAATACTTCTTGGAATGATCCCCGTAAATTGATTAGAATACAATGACAACTTTTCAAGGTTGCTGCATTTACCCATACTTGACGGAATTTTACCAGATAATTCATTGCTATGCAAGTAAAGCGCTTCAAGCTTGGGAAGATGTTGACACATATCATTAGGTAAACTACCTGATAGGCTATTGTTGGAGAGAACAATGGTCTTCAGAGAAGAAATGTTGAAGACCGAAGTTGGAATTTGACTTGTAAGGCCTTTAATTGCTTGAATATTAAGCATTTCCAAACCAAGAAGATTACCAATTTCCTCAGGAATTTGACCTGTTGACATAGTCGAAAAATCAATGTGTTAAACTACCTATTTTTTTAGCATATGTCAAAAAGGTTTTCTTTTCTGTTCTACAGCAATTTGGCGATGTTAGATTTTAATATATTTCAGCATATTTTTTTTTCATCAAAAACTGTTTTTCCTCGAATGAAATAAAAAGCTCTTACTTTTTGTTATCTATTACAAATCAAACTCTTATGTAAAGAAAATACTGTAAACTAAAGAAACCAAAGAAATTCAGTACCTTCTAGATTATTAAACCCCAAATATAATTCTTCCAGTCGAGTAAAATTTCCTATACTTCTTGGAATGATTCCCATAAATTGATTACAGGATAATGCCAAATTTTTAAGGTTGTTGCATTTGCCTATACTTGACGGAATGTTACCAGATAATTCATTCCCACTCAAGTAAAGCACTTCAAGCTTGGGAAGATGTTGACACATATCATTAGGCAAACTACCTGATAGGCTATTGCTGAGGAGATCAATAATCTTCAGAGAAGAAATCTTGAAGATGGAAGATGGAACCTGACCAGATAATTGATTGAATCCCAAGTTCAAGATATCTAGATTAGAGATGTTAACAAGTGTTTCAGGGATTGTGCCTGTAAAGTTATTATTTTTCATTTTCAGCCATCGAACTCTCTGTAAGTTCCCAAGCCATAATGGAATTTCCCCATTAAGACGATTGTAGCTTAATTGAAGGATCCTCAAATGATGCAATTGGCTCAATTCTTTAGGGAGACTGCCATAGAAATGGTTGCTACTCAAGTCAAGAGAGAGTAGAAATGAAAGATTTCCAAGGTGTGGAGGGATAGTACCCCTAAGTTTCATGCTTGTAAGATTCAAAGCTATAACTCTTTTATGGAGGATGCCACAAGAAACACCGATCCAATTGCAAACAGAGGTTGAGGCCGTCCAATTGTTTGCCAAGACATTTTGAGGACCGGCAATGCGATCCTTAAACTCGAGAAGAGCAAACTGATCGGAGTTGAGATTCCTGACTGTCATAGCGAAGCAAACTATGGAACATGGTATGAGTAAAGCTAAAAGAAGATGAAAGCAAGTGTTGTAGTTCATGATTTCAAGACGGAATAAGCCAAGAAAATAAAAAAAAGTAGGAAAAGGGAAGTTGAGTTGATAAAAAAGCCCAGAGAGCATGCTTTAATAGGTTTCAACCCTCGCACACTTGATAAACTTGATAAATTTAAGACTACCCTAAAAATTAAAAAGGAAAGCAAAGTTTTGAAGAAATTTCAAAATAAATGTCAAAGTCTTCTTCTTTAAAAAATACGTACAAAGAAGCGAATTTTCAAAATTTCTCCTAAATTTTCTTCACATTACTCCACATAATCCATTTAAAAAAAACTTAAAAAATATATTTTATTAATTATTATATATTCTTTTATTTTCAGAATAATAAATTCTTTAAAATATGCTATTAGTCCCTATAATTTAAAAGTTAAAAAAATCCGATCTTCCTATTTTTCTAATTTAAAAGTTTTAGTCCAATCATTTTCTTTGTTGGTAATTTCATTAAAATTTGTCAACTTAATAGGTTTTTTATTATCAATTATATGCAACATTATATGAATGCAGTCTACTTAGTATATATCCAAGTTTACAGATTTTAATAGAAAACACATACAATCCTAATGTTAGGACTGAGTTTTTTAAACTAGAAAAGTAAGAGGACCTAATTTTTAACTTTTTAAGTGCAAGGATTAAAATTTAAATATTGTCAAAGTAGAAGCACTAACAAAATATTTTGATCTAATAAATGTAAAAAACTTTTTAAACAAAATATGATTGAAATAATCAATTTGTCCTTATACTTTGATAAAATTTGAGATTTAATCTTTATACTTAAAAAGTTATAATATGAGTGATTAGCAATGAATCTCAAATTTAATAGAAATAAAAGAGACTAACAACTAATTTATTACCTTGAAATCTCATTCCATCATCCTTTTTCTACGTAGAATTGGAATGCAAATTAATTAGCATCTAAAGTGTGAATCAAATGTGAAAGTGATTTATCAAACAATAATATTCTAACGTATAATATATTTAGTAATTTATCAATCTAAACTTAATTAGCATCCATCAATATTTCACCCATCAAAAACGCAAGCATCAAATTCCTCCTTTTATTATTATTAAATGTTTTATTTCAGTTACTCCAATCAAATATATCCAAATTGTATTAGAGTTAATATTTATATTTTAATTTTTTTTGTAATTATAGTTTAATTCTAGAAGAAATATTTCATTTATAAAACCATAAAACTTTAAAAATATTAACTCTGGTAAATAAAAAATAACATTTTTTAAGTAGTAAATGTTGACTTTATTAACAAATAGGTCTTTAGGGTTAAACTTCAGTAATCGATGAGCTCTTCCACAAACTGTGGATGATTTGGGGATAAGAACTTCAATAATTCCAGAGTTAAAATATAAATTTGCCACTATATAATAAGTAAATATTAAAATTTATTACTATATTTTAATTAATGCTTATCATTACACTTTAAAAATATAAATAAAATTTCCATTGAACTTGTCGCAACCATTTTTTTGACAAAACGGAAATCGAACTTGGGTTTTGAAAACGGATAAAACGGGAGTCGCCACCGATCTTTTATTAGATGTGATCGGATCACCTTTGTTTTAATAAAACGTTTCGGTTTACTAAAACAGTGTTTCTGGTCTGCGAAAGTTTAAGAAAATAGGTTCGGGAGTCGGTTACGTGTGAGGAAGGATTAGCACCCTCACAACGCCCAAAATCGGTACCAAATTGATTAATCAATGTCCTAATGTTGAAAAGTTGAAAATATTTAAAAAAAAGAATTAAAAGAATGGATTAATTGAATCAGGATTGAATCTTAAGATAACCTCGTTTCGAAGGAATAAAAGTATTATACCCAACACGTTAGGATATAATACCCTTATATTTCGATACCAAGTTCATCTTCGACAAGAAAAGGATATTTGATCATTTAGTCGAACGAAAAGATCGACACCCAACACGTTAGGGTGTAATTTTTCGACCTTCTAAACACACAAATAGTACCTCTTTTGTATAAATAAAAATAAGTCGGATTGTGATTTACAACCGTTGATCCGCATGAAATGGTGAAGACGAGAAATTAACAACACATGATGATAAAAGATGTAACAATAAAAACAATAAGAAATAATATAAAAATAGTAACAATAAATAAAAAAAAACTAAAAATGTTAGTAGCTATAGAGAAAATATTAAGTATGAAAGTAGTAGTAATAATAATAATAATAGTAACATGATAATAATAATAATAACGACGATATTAAATATGTACAAGATAATAATATAAAATATAATAATAATAGTAGAATAATAGTAATAATAATATGATGTTTATACAATATAACAATATAATAATACTTAATAATGGTAGACACAATAATAATAGTAACGATAATAATGCAAAATATATACAAGATAATAATATAGTAATAACCATAGTAAAAATACTAATATAATAACATAGTAATGATAATAATAATAATAGTAAAATATATACAATATACTAACATAATAATAACAAATTACAACCATAGTAATAATAAATACAATAATAATAATAAATAAATAATAATAATAATAGTAGTAAGTATATACAAGCAATAGTACAATAATAGCAATATAGAAAGAATGATACCATAATAGTATAATAATAAAATAATAGTATGGTAATAATAATAACAATAAGATTAAATAATAATAAATTAATAATAATAATGATAATAATAGTAAATAGTATAGTAATAATAAAATAATAATAATAACACAAAATATGCGCGACATGAAAATGATAATACTAAAATAATAATAGTAGTACGAAGTATATACAATATAATAATATAAATATAATAGTAATAATAATAATAAGGAAATTAGTTAAATTAATAATGAAATAATGGAAATAACAAAAGAAGGATAAATTGAATAAAAAAAAATATTCGGGGCGAACTTGAAATAAAAAGAAAAGGCAAAGACCAATTTAGAATACACACAAATGATCAAAGACTGAAACAGAGAATATTTCCAAAGCCCAAAACGTAATGTACAAGTAGGACTTAAATTGAAAAGGGATACAAAATTTAGGGCAAAAATGAAAGAAATAGTATAGGATTAAAATAACGGTGGCGCAAATAGGAGGGACTAGCCGCATAAATTGCCCATTTAAGGTGGAAAGGCACCCATTCAACTTTCCAACCGTGAATGTGCTGGCCTCCACCTCTTTTTTTTTTTACCCCACTTTAAAGATTAATAAATCTTTTATTATACTTATTATTATTTTTTTTGTTTACAAGTTCTTTTATATTTTTTTAGCAAAAACAGAACCACCCCAACTTTTCCCTTTTTTTTTTTTAGACTCACTTTCTTCAAAAATGAAAACTTCAACCCTTTCTCCTCCCTCTCCTCTTTTCCCTCTCTCCGGCGAGCGAGATCCCAGGCCGATTATCGCGTCACTATTATTCGATGGCCGTCGGCGCGGGGAGAGAGGGCTTTAAACTCGTTCGAGGCTGGGCCTTTGAACCACCATGGATCGTTAAGGCCGGAGGCTCTCGGCCTCCCTCTCCGATCCTGACCCCGACGACGGTGTGGGTCTCTTTTCAGGTGAGATCTTTCCTTTTCTTCTTTTTATTTTGTTTTTTGTTTTTTTTTTAGGCTTGAAACAGTAAAAAACGGAAATGAAAATAAATAAAATATAAGATGATCAAAAAAATGGAGACCTTGTTATTCTCTTTCGTTCCTTCGGTGATTCGATCCGTTTTTTTTTTTGTATGCTTGTTGATTCCAAAAAAAATCAGAGGAGGAACCCCTCTCTACATACTTTTGAACGGCTTTATAGCCGAAATAAAGCAAAAATATTTTCTTTCTTGTGCTACTGTTTGTTTCAAATTTTTATTGCAGGCATTGGTGGAGTTGTTGATGGTGGCTGAAAACAGGGAGAGGTGGAGCAGCTAGTGGAGTAGGTGGCCAGCAATGGGGTCACCCGTGGTGCGCACATGGGGAAGGGGTAGTGGCAGAAACGGCGCAAGAGGGAGAGGGACTCTAGGGTTTCTGTTTTGGCCAAATTGGGCCATCCGGGCGTTGGGCTTTAGTTTGGTTTTGGGCCCTGGGTTAATGAACCCGGGCCAAAATTGGTGATTACAGCTGCCCCTCTTTGCTCACTGTCGTGAAACGATGGTGGAGCAAAGACAATAGAAGAACCAATTTTGCCCGGTCTTGGCCAAACCTTGACTTGTCGGTCTTTGTCTTCTTTAAACAGTTTCAAACTCAATTGTAACTTGTCGCTTTGATCCGCTTCACCGTTTCGTTACATCTTCGGGGAGATAATATTTCCATCGCTTCTTCTAGCGCCTTGATGGCCGATGTGATTTACGGGCTTTGATCTCTCCACCGGGGCTTCAAGAAAAATAAATGCACTTTCAAATTGCTCCTTACTATCTTTGGGAGACCTCGATCTTCATTCTCGCTCATTTGCTACTTCAGAAAGATATAGCCCATAGCTTCATCTTGCTCTTGTTCAATTTTCTTTGTCTGCTGGAACTTCCTTGTCAAATTTGCTCAAAGCGACTTCAGTCTCCCGTCTATAAGTACCTTCGCGTGTGCCCCGAGGCTCGACTACATTCACATGAGTTTTTTCTTCTTCTTTTTTTTTTCAAAGCGATGAATTAAAATACGGAAATTTAAATACCTTGGCGAGGCTCAACATTCCTCTCGCATGGCGACTTGATTTAATGAAATTTAAAGACGAAATTAAAAGACGAGAAATTAAATACCTCGGCGTGTCCGAGGCCCAACTCACTTCAAGGATTATGAGTTGATTTTGAGCAGAAATTTAAAGACGTAAATTTAAAAACAGAAATTAAATACCTCGACGTGTCCCGAGGCCCAACTCACTTCAACTATTATGAGTTGATTTTTGAGTAAATTTAAAGAAGTAAATTTAAAGACAGAAATTAAATACCTCGACGTGTCCCGAGGCCCAACTCACTTCAACTATTATGAGTTGATTTTGAACAGAAATTTAAAAGACACCTCGTGGTGTGACCATGGCTCAACTCACCTCTCTCTCGATACAAGTTGATGTTTTGAAAAGAAATTAAAAGACACCTCGAGGGTGTGACACGAGGCTCAACCCACCTCTCTCTCGAATATGAGTTGATATTTTGAAAAGAAATTAAAAGACACCTCGTGGTGTGACACGAGGCTCAACTCACCTCTCTCGATACAAGTTGATATTTTGAAAAGAAATTAAAAGACACCTCGTGGTGTGACACGAGGCTCAACCCACCTCTCTCTCGAATATGAGTTGATATTTTGAAAAGAAATTAAAAGACACCTCGAGGGTGTGACACGAGGCTCAACTCTCACCTCTCTCGATACAAGTTGATATTTTGAAAAGAAATTAAAAGACACCTCAGGGTGTGACCTGAGGCTCAACTCACCTCTCTCTGATACAAGTTGATATTTTGAAAAGAAATTAAAAGACACCTCAGGGTATGACCTGAGGCTCAACCCACCTCTCTCTGAATATGAGTTGATATTTTGAAAAGAAATTAAAAGACACCTCAGGGTATGACCTGAGGCTCAACCCACCTCTCTCTGAATATGAGTTGATATTTTGAAAAGAAATTAAAAGACACCTCAGGGTGTGACCTGAGGCTCAACCCACCTCTCTCTGAATATGAGTTGATATTTTGAAAAGAAATTAAAAGACACCTCAGGGTGTGACCCGAGGCTCAACTCACCTCTCTCTGAATATGAGTTGATATTTGCAACCGGAATCTCAAAATATATCATCTGGTGGAACTCGGATGTCTTCTTTCTCCTCGATTTGGCGCAACCATAGTCAAGACTCCTTGCTTTACTGCGTACCTATATGTGTCATGCGTGATGATGTCATGATATGCATGTGTTTGTCCTAAATGCCTACATGATTATGCTACGTGTCTTTGGTTCGTTTGTCACGTATCTTCTAGTTATGCCTCTCATGATGACCTGTTTTGATCACTTCGACTCTTGACTTTTATTTCATGTTTCGTGCCCGCCCTCGAGTTTTATGAGTGATCTGCATTTCACGTACGTCACCCTTTTGCCCATGTAACTTCAATGCTCGTCTTGTTGTGATCTGAGGGTATAGGATTTTAATACCTTCCACTTATCCCACTGCAATTTTTAGAACATAGGACTTGTCTCTTATTCAGCCCACTCTTTTGTCATTCAAAGGTATATGATTTGCATCAGTTTCCTTCTAACGATCACTCTTTAGGTGACCCAACCAGATATGTGTGCGTGACGCTCGTGCGAATGCAGAATGTCATTTCCTTTCGAGAATGGTTCTAGTTTTACACTTGGGTTAACAACGCCCATCTTCCGTTAGGATTGCGTTACTGAAGCGATACCTTGTCATTTTGTTCAACCACCTTCATTTGGACTTAGATATTTCCAACTCTTAGGCTCGGTGAATCTTAAGCAATAATCCTGTTTCAGACTCCTGTATTTGTTTAGAGATTTCCAGAGTAATATGCAAAACTCTTTTCATGAAAGTATTATTAGTCCAATAATCGTTATTTCAATGCAAAATGCTTGAAAAGGACCATAATGATGGATGGAATGGGAATTTATTAGAAGTATAGCTCGAATCAAACAGGTTAATCAAAGCTAGCATATGCGATGAATCAGCAAATTTATTTAGAGTGTATTTTGAAAAGACAAAGACAGTAGACTCAAAAATGGGTGAAATGGAAACTAGGTGCCCTAGATATCGTAGCTTGAGCTTCTCTGTTCTAACTTCTTGAGGACCTTTCTAAACTCAAAATGTGTTTAGGGGATCCAGAGTACTTTGTCGATGCCCCAAGACGCAACATTACTCTCCATTATTATTTCAAGCGTAGCAAGATTACTGTATGCCCCATCAAAATTTGAGCTGCCCCTTTTTTTTTTTTTTTTTAAATTCACCAGATTGGACAGGTCCTTGTCACCTACCTCAGACAATATCTTTGTTTCCCTAGAACAGGCCTTCTTTGCTACCTAAAGTGTTTCCTGGCTTGGCATCTTCTTTCTTCTGAAGTTCTTGTTGCATGGAGAGGATCTTCTTCAAAACCCTATCTTGAAGTTTTCTAAGGCGATCTTTTTTTTTAAAAAACTCACTTCATCTGATCGTGACGGACATCTCTCGACATCTTCTCTACACATTCACTTGATCATATTGGGATCCGTTTCGCCTCACCCAATTTGGGCTTGGCTCGTGCCCCAGAGAAGAGGATTTTGACTTTACTAGGCGAAACCTAAGAAGGCGTTGTCCCAGAAGAGGTCCTGGCCGACGTTCAATAAAAGGGTAAACGTGACTTCTATATGCCAACATCTACAAGTTTAGGTCATCTTCCTAGCGATCTTTGTTTTGTTGCCCCCCTGTCTTCTTTTTCTCTTTTTTTTTTTTTTGAGTATACCATCAGCATGTGGTCTTCAAATATAGGTTTCTTCTGCGACTTTCAGAAATAGGCTTTATCAATAATTTTGTACCTCCTTTTCAAACTCTGCATCATTTCATTCATGTCATGCTTTTACTTTTGTACCTCCAAGCCCACAAAATTAACATTATGCTTGGAGGTACAAAATTAAAAGCTTGAGTTGTGATAAAGCCAACCGTCAACGTGCTATAATGTTCTATTGATGCTGAAACTGAAGTTTTAATTCTATTGTTAGAGCTTATCCTTCAACGCGTATATCGTCTTTGTTATTTCCCCGCTCAAATTGTATGGTTTCATTCATTAAATAAATTAATGAATTTCCCTTTAGAAAATATTTTTTTAAAAAAATTAAATATTTTATAAAATATTTAAAACTATTTAAAAAAATTATAAGCCTTAAAACAATCAATAAAATATATTTTTCTCATAAAAATAAATTAAAAATATGTTTGGAATTTTTTATGAAATTTAAAAATTTTTAGCTAATATATTTTAAAATTATAGTAACGCTACAACATATATATTTACTAATTATATACACCTTTTTTATATTTTTTCCTAACATATCATTATTTTCAACACTATCGTAATCCTGTTTTGATAATTCCCTTTCCATACATCCTTTTGTCTACATAGAATTTCAAAAGAAAATGTGAATTAATGTAGACGTGAGAAGACTTAGAGGTAAGTCACCCAATGGAAGTGTAGAAACCACCATGAAATTACTTGTCATGGGTGTAGAATTTTCTCACCAATTTTCCAAATTTCTCAATCACAATTGTTCTTTTTAAATGAGACAAACATTTTCCATCACTTTAACATAGACTAACTTTTCTATAACTAGTCCTTGGTTTGCTTTGGGTGGATTCTTCCAACTAGCCTGTTCCTCATTATTTTTACCTAGAGGTGTGCATGGGCCGGGCGGCCCGACCCGGCCCGAAGGCCCGCCCGAAATGTGGGAGGGTTTGGGTAAAAATATAGGCCCGAAAAATGGGCTTGGGTAAAAAAATGAGGCCCGTTTAGAAAATGGGCCGGGCCTCGGGTATGATTTTTTGGCCCGGGCCCGGCCCGAAATATTCTAATAATAATATTTTTTTATTGATAAAATGTTAACTTTAGTATTATATTTGATTTATTATATTTTTATTTGTTTTTTGTTTTAATATTTATTTTTATTTTTTAAAATGTATTTAATTTATTATATTTTATTTTTTAATAAAATAAGTAAAAAAAATTTATATTAGACGGGCCGGGCTAAGGTCGGGCTCGGGCCTACCAATTTTATGGCGGGTCGGGCCTGGACAAATTTTCAGGCCCATATTTCGGGCCGGGCCGAGCTCGGGCCTACCAATCGGGCCAAAAATTTTTTTGGACCCGGCCCGGCCCGGCCCATGCACACCTCTATTTTTACCCGACAGATAAAAAATTCACCAATCAAATTAGCTCAAATATTTTTTTTTTTCTAAATCATGTGAATTCACGAGTTTTGTTTTCTTTAAAAAATATTTTTGATATCAGTTTTTGTCCTCCAATCATGTTTAAATGCGTTTTATCCTCCAATGTAGGAGTTGGAGAGGATTCTCAATAGTTAAATTATATCAGTTTTTGTCTATTTAAAAATGATTTATACATAATATAAGTAGAAAATTTTTAAAAAAATACATAAGCATATTGATCGGCTTTTTCATTATTAGACTTTTTTTTCCCCACAGGTAAAAGTATTTATGGACAGGATGATGTAAAATTATGACTTGAATAGTTTTAAACCTTTCATCACTGCAAAAATGAAATAATAGAAATGAAAGACTAGCCATTGTATGAAATTTATAATTGAACTGTCAACAAAATTGTGAGATTTTTAAATTTTAAGAAATTTTAAAATTAAACTGTCAATAATAGAAAATTGCCTGAGTGACTTGGGATAAGAGGTTGAACATTTCTGGACCACATTGCATTTAAGACAAGTCTTTAGGGTTATACTTTAGTTATTGAGAACATTTTCCACAATTTAGCGTCATTATCTGTGAGTGATTTGTGGGCTAAGAGGTTGAACACATCTGGATCACATTGCATTTAAGACGGGTCTTTGAAGTTATATGATACTTTAACATAGACTGACTTTTCTATAATTAGTCACTGCTTGCTTTGCTTTGGCTGGATTCTTCCAACTAGCGTGATAGTTGGTGTTACTCTCCAAGAATTATTGTAGCCTCCTCTTCCAACTAGCGTACGGTCATCTTTATTCCTACTCGATAAAATATATTTTTCTCTAAAAAATAAATAAAGATATGTTTGAAATTTTATATGAAATTTAAAAAAATTTAACAATAATATATTTTAAAATTATAGTAACGCTACAATATATATATTTACTAATTATATACCCCTTTTTTATATTTTTTCCTAACATATCATTATTTTCAACACTATCGTAATCCTGTTTTGATAATTCCCTTTCCATACATCCTTTTTATACATAGAATTTCAAAAGAAAATGTGAATTAATGTAGACGTGAGAAGACTTAGAGGTAAGTCACCCAATGGAAGTGTCCTACACCAACTCATGGAAGAATCAAACAATAATTTTGTATCTTATAATATATTTAATTACATTTATTAGTTTATCAATCAAAACTTAATTAGAATCCATCAATATTTCACACATCAAAAACCCAAACATAAAATTGGTTGAGTATCCTCCTATGAGGATTTAATCTATTGATTTTGTAATCTTTTCTTTACACCAAAAAAAAAAAAAAAAAAACCAAACATAAAACTCACTTTTAAAGTATTTGGGATGTATTTGTATTATAGGAAATGGATTAAATTAGTCTCTTTATTTTTAAATGTATTATTTTAGTCTTTGTATTAGGTATGAATGATATCTTCCAGATTGAAGTCAAAGCGATTCTTGGAGGATAAAAATTGGCTTGGTCTAGAGGATTTAGTTGTGTTGAGATGGAAAGTGATAACACAATGTTGATTGAAACTATTCGTAACGGATTGGCTATAGTAAGTAGTGTTGCTGAAGTAAACTGATTCACGATTGGTGTTCTAAAAATTGAGAAGTCAAATTTTGACATATTCAGCGGAATGCCAATAAAGCTATTGATTTCATAGCTAAGATAAATGGAGGCGTAATTAAACAGCTGGTTATTATTGGTGTTCCAACTAGCCTGATCCTCATTATTTTTACCCGACGGATGAAAAATTCACTGATCAAATTAGTTCAAAGATTTATTTTTTCTAAATAATGTGAATTCACGAGTTTTGTTTTCTTTAAAAAATATTTTTGATATCTTTGTGGATATTAGGAGATGCTCAAATTTATTTTACTAAGAAATTTTAATTTAACTCGAAAATAAGTGGTTTATTTAAGGGGATCAGAATTAAACATTAGATTTTCAATTTTTTAATTTTAAATTTTTTTTATCAATTGCATAACCTTTCTTATGCATAATTGACTCTTGAATCCACTTTTTTCTCCAAAATTCTACACAGACTATAAATTTATTTTTAAAAGAATTTTAAAATCTCTTTATAAAAAATAATTTTTTAAGTTATTCACAAAAAAATAAAAAAATTGAGCACTGATTTGATATGTTGAGAAATAGCTAAATTTGTTTCATGAATCAAGAAATTTAAAAAAAATATGTTGAGAAATATTTTAGAGATTCTCAGCTTTAACAACTTCCCTTCACCATCTCCCTGTCTCCAGTCCCACCTCTTCTCTTATGCTCCTTCCAGGTTCTTGCTTTTTGTGTGTTGAAAATTCAAAGGAACAAATTTAAAAAAACCCTTATTTGAGCACTTCTGTAAAGGTTAAACTCTTATTTGACCATTTTAAAAGGTTTGATCCTTCTGTGAACAACCTCTAAAAGATTGAGCACTGATTTGATATGTTGAGAAATAGCTAAATTTGTTTTCATGAATCAAGAAATTTAAAAAAAATATGTTGAGAAATATTTTAGAGATTCTCAGCTTTAACAACTTCCCTTCACCATCTCCCTGTCTCCAGTCCCACCTCTTCTCTTATGCTCCTTCCAGGTTCTTGCTTTTTGTGTGTTGAAAATTCAAAGGAACAAATATCAACCTACATCATAAAGCACGAAGGCCAGAACTTTACTTTCTATCCCGTCCGATACAATGAAAGAAGAACAAAGAGTGTTGAGACCTGACAACTTTATTTCATTTTCATTTTCTTTGTCATTTTCTATGTTTCTTGTCAAATACAATGAAAAAAGACCATAGAAAAATGTTGCCTATTTATTTCCCAATCATCGTGAAATTACTTGCCATAGACTTAGAATTTTCTCACCAATTTTCAAGCAATCTTTCATGATTTCTCAATCACAATTAATTGAATTCAAGATCTTTTTAATTTGTCCGACATTCTATATTTTTGAAAAAGAGAATATGTACTAATTTGAAAAATTAAAACTACCAATAAATTCAGATATATTAATAAGTACCAACTAAACAATACTTAAACATAGATGTGTTTTATAAATAAAAAAAAAAAATTATCAACTTAATGAAGTTGCAACAAAAATTTATAATTCATTTATCAAACAAATATTTAAAACTTATAATCTAAACTGTGACATAATAAAATACATGAGCATAAATTGGATTTACCAAAAACCTATCTACTTTTCTAAAATTTAAATTTAATCCCCATATTTTAATTTAGAGACATTGAGTCACTATACGTTTTTATTTAAAAATTTTGGTCCCTTCATCAATTTTATCATTATAATTGTTGATTTAATTGTTGTAAAAAAAAGGTAAAATAACTTTTTTATCCTTAAACATTTATAGTGTTTGTTAATTTGGTCCTTACTCTTTAAAATTACATAAAAATTGCAAAAATATTTTAAAAATTTATTTTTTTCGTATTTTTAAAAACATTTATAGTTTTTTTTTTTTGTGTGGTTTGGTAACTTATCAACTCGACTCTTAATTGTAACCAACTTTTCTGACCTTTTTCGTACTCTTAACCTAAGCCCCATTACAACTTTCTAAAGATCTCTTGATTGGTGTATCATCTCAATTTGTTTTTATAGTGGTGGAGATTTGGTTTTCAAGCAAGCCTTTGATAATCGCATTTTTCGTTCGACTATTGAGCACACAGTACTTGAACCTTAAACACTTTAAGTGCTTTGAGTGAATCTTAGTTATGGTATTGATTATTGTTGAGTTTGAATTTCAGGTAATTATATAGAGAGAGAGGAGACGCCTATGTTTTTAGTTTGTGCTTTACAAATTTCTGCTTACATTGCTTTTATTCATTAGTGTCATGCTAGTTTCAATTTCCAGTGCATGATTATCTGTAGATTATTCCTAAGGTATTGTCGGTGAAAACAATAAATTGAGAGAGATTAACTTGGATAAGGGTTTTGCTTAAGGACAAACAAATGGTTAAGTGTGGAGATATTAGATAAGTGCTAAAATTAATATGTTTTAACATCATTCTTAATGTGTTTTTGGTTGATTGTTCAATGTTAACTATGACTTTTATGCTCCTAATCCTTTTAATTTGTGTTTTTATGCTTAATAGAACATTTGGGAGGAAAATAAGCGAAAAATGAGAGAAAACCGGAAAATGGGGAAAACTATAGGACCCACACGGGCTGACCTATTCCACATGACTGTGTGACCCACATGGTCATGTGGCAGGCTATGTCTATATCATAGATTTGCACTCTGAACTGCGAACAAATGCGAATTTGAGGTCTTTCAAGCATTTTAAGACGTATATATGAAAAAAATAAGAAGATAGGAGAGAACCTTCCAAGAATATTTAAGAAAAGAACTCCAAAAACACCATTGAAGCTGAATCTGAAGTAGATTTTCATTAGGATTGAAGATTCTCAGTTGATTTCTTAGGAGATTATCATGAGTTTCTTTATTTATTTAAGTTATACTGCCCTTTGGATGTTTTTATTTTTAAGCATGAACTAATTTTCTAAATACCTAAGAGAGATGAACCCTATGATAGATTGTGACACCCCAAACCCGACTGGGATAGACTGTCCTGAATTTGAAGCATTATATTAGCCACCTAAGTGACTCTTCAGCTAACGACAGCCCAAGGCACACCTCAACCTTATAACACCTTAATCTTATCTAATTATTAGTTATTTATTAATGCAGAAGTAAATTATGAGCCAATTTTAAACTTTTCCTAGGTAATTTAACCTAAGGGCAATTTCGTTATTTTGCCACCTATTGTAAAACTAACCGGATTTTAGATCTAAGTGTTTATCAACCTTCTTTTAATCAAATTATGCAAGCCTAAAATTTTCAGCTTAATTTGAGTTCGTTTACTATGTCTAATTCAAGGTTTATTATTAGAGGCTAAATTGTAACTTAAACAAATTAGAATACCAATTTAAAGAGACAAAAATTCAAAACCCCAAAACCCACACGGGCATGTGGATAAATGACAAGGGCGTGTGGAGACTGGAGCTATCACACATGGGCGTATGGGATTGAAAAATATGAAATAAATTAATCCACTCAATTTTCCGACAACCATGCTATACTACCAGACCAAATAACGCTTGAAGCTTTGAATAGGGGTGAATCTAAAATTTTTTTTAGAGGAATTAGAATTAAATTATAAAATTTTGAGAAGTTAAAATATAATTTTATCATGTATTAATTTATTATTTTTTAAAGGGTCGCAATAGAATTTTTTTCCCATTTTGGTTGGGCCAATACCCCCGCCTGCCCCTTTAAATTTGATCAAACCCTAAACCCAATATTCGAGTTGGATTAACAACAATATATAGGTTAATATTTGTGGAAGTTTGACGAAGAAAATTTTATTTTTTAGAGGTTTAAATTATAAATTTTTGAAAGATTAAAATAAATTTGTATTTTTTATTAACAAAATATAAAAGAAAAAGAAACATGTTTAGACAAGCCAAGAGACCTTTGGGACCATACGGGTGATTTTTTTGAAGTGGATGGTTATTTTGGTGGAGAGGGTGAAAAAGAAACAAATTATTCATTATATATAATATAATTATGAAATTCAAGCCATATATTGTATGTTTCATACATAAAAATTTTATAGGAGGTCCAAAGGTAATTAAATGACTTGTAGGCTTGCTGAATTTCTTTGAAAGGCCCAAAGGCAATTTAACTTTCACAAAATAATCTCTAAATACTGTAAAGACAAATCAAATCCACAGCAACATTAGAGTTGATTAAGCTGAGCAATGGCAGAACTTCAATCATAGGAAATATTACTTTGATTTTGTATGCAATATTTACAAAACCCCCTCTTAAATTAGAAAAACAACATAATCCATGCAACATTGATAGCCCAATACAAATTTCATCGAGATAAAAGTCTCTTTATTTTGTAGCACATGATAGTAAAGCATGTGGAGTTTCATTCTTCTTATTGGCCTCCTTTAGTTTTCCTTGATGAACAACCATTAGCCAAAAACACAATTAGATTAGATTATGAATGATACTTTCAACTATGATAATATTAAAGACAAAACACACTGAATAAATGGAAATCAACAAACTACCTGACGAGGTAAGCTAGCTCAATTAGGACCATTGTGATATACTTGTCTCTGAATTGAAAAATTTAGAAGAAAATGAAAAGAAAGATTTAGAAAATACTTGAAAACAAATAAAACTTATATGTCATTGATTGGATAAACTACGATCACCCATGATAGACTGATCGTGTCCAAACTAGCTATGACAACGAATAAGGCAAGCGCACCTATCGTTTGGTAGTATAGCTATGGCAAGATCGGAAATATCATATCCTCAAGGAGCAAGAGTACTAGTAATTACTATCTTTTTATTATTTAGCCTAATAATTGAGGGAATTGGTTTTAATCTAAAACTAACTAATTAACTACTTTCTAAGCTAAGGATGCTAAGACACAGAGAGTGAATTGGGAAAATACTTTTGGGAAAATCAATTGATCAAGATAATACCCGAGGAAGAATCCACCTAAACTTCACTTGTTATCTAACTCTAAACCAGACGATTTATTCACTTGACTTGATCCGTAGGATTCCCTAATTTATATTAATACCTTTTTCAAGGCTACTAACGTCCAACCCTAGGTTAATTAATTGAAATCTCTTTCTAATTAAAACCCCTAGTGCTGTATTAACTCGATCTATGGACTCTCATATTAGGTTTGACCCTAATCTGGTAGATTTTCGTCGTCCTATCTCTAGGAGTGAGGTTAACTTCGCTTAACTATGCTAGATCTACTCTTAAAAAGGAACTTTTGCTCCTCTAAATAAGCACATCAATACTTGAATCAATATCTTGGGATATCAAAGTAAGAATTAAGAACACATAATTAAGAACAAATCAAGTATTTATCATATAGTTCAGAAAAAAATAACAAGATCCGTCTTAGGTTTCATCCCCCTCAGGTATTTGAGGGGTTTAGTTCATGTTTATGAGAGAAAACATCTCAGAAGAAAAATAACAAGACATAAAGAAAACCTTAAAACCCCTTGAAGGAAATTGAAGGGAGAATCTTCCGTCTTGAGAGTGATTCCGGCTTCTCGAGATGGATCAACTGGCTCTCTTCGAGTAATTTTCAACATTTTAGCCTCTCTAGCTTCGCTCCTCGGCCTCTCCCTTTTAGGTCACACTTAGGGTGTTTATATAGGCTTTCGGAATGTATTTCTTGGCTCCTAAGTAACCTAATTCAAATGGAATTAAAACGAGTCACGGAAGGGACACGCCCGTGTGGTACGACCGTGTTCGGGTCTGCTGAAGTGGCATGGCCGTGTGGGATTAAAACATAAATTAAATGATTAGGAGCATCAAATTCTACAATTCAAGGGATAAATCATCCAAAAGTCTGCTAAATGTGGGATTAAAATATGTACATATTACGGTTTATCAAATACCCCTACACTTAAGCATTTTCTTGTCATCAAGCAAAATTCTCAACTCACAATTAAAATGAGCTTCCTCAATTTATAATCTTCATCAATAATGTTTCATCATAATTCAGAGGTAATTCATACATTTATAATTTAACCAAAAGAGTCCTAAAGATTTAAACAATCTAAGTCATAGTTTTTGTAGCACGAAAACATAGGTGTTTCCCCTTACCTAAATAACCACTTTTAATTCAAAATCGACAAGGATTGACATCCTCACTAAGGATTCCCTCAAATCACTCAAGGTATTTAAGGTTCAAAATTAATCACTTAAGAGTCAAACATGAAAAGTTAATCCCATAGGCTTGCATGAAAATCAAATCTCCACCGCTATAAAATGATATGATACACAAATCAAAAGGTCTTTTAAGAGTTGTAACGGGGCTTGTGTTAAAGGTGTGGATAAAGGCTGAATTAAAAGGATTAGAATCGAGATTGATTTGACAAATTACCAAACTAGAAAAAAAACTAATACTTGAATAATTACATCAATTAAAACTTCATTACAAATAACACGAGTTTCTTCAAGATGTGAAATTAAATGTAACTCAACTAACACCGAACTAATAGCGAATATACTTTGTTTTTCTTAAGAACAAATCAAACAATAAAGAATTTAACAACTGAAATGGAAAGCATAATTAAGCTAAGTAATTCGTTCAAATCAGATCTCGACAGAATAGGGATCAAATTAATTAAAGGGATTTTAACAAAAATAGGTTTTTGGTTAATATTGAGGGTAAATCAATAAAAGGGTTGTTAAGCTCAATGGGGATCACTAAGGGTTAATTATTAAGGTAGGCTTTTTGGAGTAAGTGGTTTAGAACTTAGGTGCCTTTATCATTTCAGTATATCAAATCAAAAGTGTGGTCTCGACATGTATAATCGAAGGAAGTTCTAGAATAACAAATCAATGTTGACACACTCATAATCAATAAAGTGAGTACAAAAGGATGTATGCTCTAAAAGGCTGAAGATCTCACAAAAATTATGAGTTTTTGATGTCAACCTTATAAATTTCAAATTCAAAGTAATATTTAGATTTAGGTAGACAACCTAACAAATTTTTAATTCTGAAAAATAGACTCATCATGCTTGATTTTCTAGTCTCCTAAAGTTTAAATCATCATTGCACAATTACCTATGACTTAATCCAAAACATATCAATAAAAATCATGAATCAAAGGAAGTTTCGTTCTAATTAGTGTATGAGAAAATTACATAAGAATAAGTCGTAACTCAAGGATTTTCAAATAATACTATAGTTAACCCCCCACACTCAAGACGTACATTGTCCTCAATGTACAAAGATGGATAATAGTTAGTAAGAAAATCATAAGAGAGGGATAGAAGTGAAACTTCCTAAATTATGGATGAAATCCTTGGGGACTAATTGTTGATGAATATGATAACTAGGCATAGGTGAAGGTGGTGGAGAATACTTCGACGGTGTGTTCGTTCCTTGAGAGGCATATTGAGCCTTTTTAAGCTACGAAGTCATCAGTAAAATTATTAGGAGTTCTATTAAGGGATGTTGCTATAGTTACTTGATAATAGACAGCCAGGGATAAAAAGAAATCGAAATAAACTAATAAAATTTTAAAGATAAGAAAGATAAAGAGAAATAGTTTTAAAATTAAATTAAATTAAAATAAATAATAATAATAAAAATAAATGGACTATAGGCATGGGCATATCACACGCTCGTGTAGATGTTTCAGTTTCAACCACGGCTTAGGTTCACTGGCGTGTCGAATACCCGTGTCATTTACTCAGTATAGACCACGGCTGCCTCGCACGATCGTGGTATTTAGTTGGAGCTCGTGTCTTGGGAAAAATTTTTGTCCTATTTCTGCACGATCTCTACCATGTCCATGTACCTATACGTGGTGTCCACATGGCTACGGCCACGCCCATGTGCAAGGCCGTGTGATATGGAATTCTGTGCTTAAAACATGAACGAAAGTAAAAACAAACTAATTAGTAGAGTTAGTGCTCGGGTTGCCTCCCGAGAAGCGCTTGTTTAAAGTTCTAAGCTAGACTCACCTCGTGTTCACATAGTCATTGTGGTTTGAGGAGTTAGTACTCCGCTCTCCTACTATCAATTCTAACAATATATGGTTTGAGTCGAGTGATGTTTACCTTAAAAGTGCTAAATTTAGGATTAGTTACCTCGTCTGTTTCGTATGGACAGACATTGAGTACCTTAAAAGGGATTTCTTCGTTTGTGTTAAGGTCTAAAGTGGTGATTCGAGGGTCTGTCTTATCCAACAATACCTAATCCCCGATCTGAAATTGGTTTGCCCCATCCTTAAGTTTGACATGGTTTTGCATTAGTTCTGCTTCATGTGTTATTGGTTTCTCCTTGACACGTGGCTTCCGCTCGTCTAGTTTGTCGATTTGAAGCCTTTGTTCCTCATGGGTTATTTCCTTGTCGGCATGAGGTCTAAGATGTGGCTCAGATGTGTACTTCTGAGGTGTTTCCTGGAAAAGAGGTTGAACTGAATGGTCATTAATAGAATTTATGTTCTCACCTTTATCACTCGATGTCATAACCGAGTCAAGAGCCTAAAAAGCGACTGTTTCGTCACTTACACAAAGTGTGAGTTCACCTGCACCAACATCAATTTTAGTTTTAGCAGTTGCTAAGAAGGGCCTTCCTAAAATCAAAGGAATATTATTGTCCTCATCCATGTCTAAAACAATAAAGTTTGCTGGGAATATGAATTGATCGGCTTTTCCTAGGACATCTTCGATTATACCCCTAGGAACTTTAATAGTTTTATCAGCTAATTGGATGCTCATCCTAGTTTGTTTGGGTTTCCTGAGACCTAGCTGTTTAAACATTTTATAAGGCATAACATTGATGCTCGCCCCTAAATCAGCTAAAGCATTATTAACAGATATATTACCAATTAAGCATGGAATTATAAAACTCCCTGGATCTTTTAACTTTCGTGGTAGTTTATTTTGTAAAATTACCGTGCACATTGCATTTAGCTCCACATGCGCTGTATGGTCTAATCTCCGTTTGTTGGTCAGGAGTTCTTTTAAAAATTTCCTTGAATTGGGCATCTGCAAAAGAGCTTCAAGAAACGGTAAGTTAATATGTAATTTCTTCAAAAGTTTAAGAAACTTACCAAATTGTTCATCTGTGCTATCTTTCTTGGTCGCGTTACGATATGACACTCGAGGTTGATATTTTATAATTACCGAATTTGGTTTATCATTGCTTACCTCAACCTTACCTTCCTCTACCATATTTTCTTACTGTGGGTTTGGTTCATCTAACCCTTTACTTCTGTGAGTAGTCATGGCATGAAGTTGCTCCTTTGGGTTAGTTTCGGTGTTGCTTGGCAAGCTTCCTTGTGGTCATTCAGAGATCAGCTTAGCAAGTTGCCCTAATTGGTTCTCAAACCTCTGAATCAATGCTTGCTAATTTTTGAGTGCTGTTTCGGTGTTTTGGAAACTTGTTTCTGTCACAATGATGAATTTTCTCAGCATCTCCTCAAGGTTTGACTTCTTTTCCTGTGGGTAGGGCTATTGTTGAAAGCCTGAAGGGGGTTGTTGTCTCTGATTTCCTTACCACCCCATGAGAAGTTGGGGTGGTTCCTTCAACCTGGATTATACGTGTTACTGTAAGGGTTATTTTGAGTTCTAGAATTATTACTCATATAGTTTATCTGTTACTTCTAAGCCAAGATTGTAGGATGGATATTTGTATTGTTCATTCTTCCCCCACTCGTATCGCACTGCATCACTAGGTGTACCTGCAAAGAACCACACAAACCATCAATTTTTGTTACTTAAAAGTTCTACCTAGTTTGATAGCATGGTGACTGTGTCGAGATTGAAAACGCTGGCGGCTTTTGTCAACTTTTGTCGGCTTTGTCCTTGTAACTTGCCACTAATAGTTATTCAGCGACATCTCCTCTATAAACTCATAAGCCACTTCAGGGGTTTTGTTATTCAGGGTTTCGCCGGTGGCTGAATCAGTTAACTGCCTAGTTAAGGGGTTTACACCATTGTAAAAAGTTTGAACCTGTAGCCATAAGGGTAACCCATGGTGAGGGCACCTTCTTAGTAAGTCCTTATATCTCTCCCATGCATCGTAGAGTGTTTCTAAATCCATCTACACAAAAGAAGAAATATAATTCCTCATCTTGGTTGTTTTAGCTCGCGAAAAATATTTTAATATAAATTTTTTGGTCATTTGTTCCCATGTAGTGATTGATCCTCGTTGTAACGAGTTCAACCACTGTTTAGATTTGTTCCTTAATAAGAAAGGGAACAACCAAAGACGAATGGCATCGTCAGGAATGCCATTTATTTTGAAGGTGTCGTAAATTTTTAGGAAATTTGCTAGGTGGATGTTTGAATCTTCATCCTACAAACCATCAAACTGAACAAATTGCTGAATCATTTGAATGGTGTTAGGTTTCAGTTCAAAATTATTTGCAGCAATAGCAGGTCTAACAATGCTTGATTCAGTTCCTGTTAAATTTGGTTTAGCATAATGAAACATAGTACGATGAGCAGGATTTTAATTCACCGGGTTTGCGGCCACCACAAGAGGTAGCAGATTATTATCAGCCATATCTTCGGTAGTGTTGGTGTTGTCCTCTTGCTCTTCTTCTATGTACTGTAGGCTTCGCCTTATTTCCCTACGATTTCTGCGAACCATACCTTCTATATCACTGTCAAAAAGTATTGGTCCTGATGGGTTCCTTCTAGTCATAAACTAAAAGTTCCTGCCAGAAGCAAAGAAAGAAAAATTAGAAAAGTATAAAAATAAAAATTAATTGCAAAAGAAATAAAAGAATGGCTAAAGTAATAAAAATTTAGTGTTCCTAATATCTCAGTCCCCGGCAACGGCGCCAAAAACTTGATCGTGTCCAAACTAACTATGACAACGAATAAGGTAAGCGCGCCTATCGTTGGATAGTATAGCTATGGCAAGACTGGAAATATTGTATCCTGAAGGACCAAGAGTACTAGTAATTACTATCTTTTTATTATTTAGCCTAATAATTAAGGGAAATGGTTTTAATCTAAAACTAACTAATTAACTACTTTCTAAGCTAATGATGCTAAGACACAGAGAGTGAATTGGGCAAATACTTTTGGGAAAATCAATTGATCAAGACAATACCCGAGGAAGAATCCACCTAGACTTCACTTGTTATCTAACTCTGAACCAGTCGATTTATTCACTTGACTTGATCTGTAGGATTCCCTAATTTATATTAATACCTCTTTCGAGGCTACTAATGTCTAACCCTAGGTTGATTAATTGAAATCTCTTTCTAATTAAAACCCCTAGTGTTGCATTAACACAATCTATGGACTCCCATATTAGGTTTGACCCTAATCTGGCAGATTTTCGTCGTCCTATCTCTAAGAGTGCGATCAACTCCGCTTAACTATGCTAGATCTACTCTTAAATAGGGACTTTTGCTCCTCTGAATAAGCACATCAATACTTGAATCAATATCCTAGAATATCAGAGAAAGAATTAAGAACACATAATTAAGAACAAATCAAGTATTTATCATATATTTCAGAAAACAATAATAAGATCCGTCTTAGGTTTCATCCCCCTCAGGTATTTGAGGGGTTTAGTTCATGTTTATGAAAGAAAACATCTCAGAAGAAAATAACAAGACATAAAGAAAACCCTAAAACCCCTTGAAGGAAATTGAAGGGAGAATCTTCCGTCTTGAGAGTGATTCTGGCTTCTCGAGATGGATCAACTGGCTCTCTTCGAGTGATTTTCCATACTTTAGCCCTCTCTAGCTTTGCTCCTCGGCCTCTCCCTTTTAAGTCACACTTAGAGTGTTTATATAGGCTTTCAGAATGTCTTTCTTGGCCCCTAAGTAACCTAATTCAAATGGAATTAAAATGAGTCACGGCAGGGACACGCCCGTGTGGCACGGCCGTGTGAATCAAGCCCAGGCCTTATTTGGGTCTATTGAAGTGTGGTTGCCTCCAGGCCGTGTGGACTTCTTACCTTGGCCCATTTTCTCTGTTTTTGGCCCGTTTCTCGTTCTTTTCATCCTCTGATGCTCTCTCATGTATAAAACATGAAATTAAAGGATTAGGAGCATCAAAATCTACAATTCAGGGGATAAATCATCCAAAAGTCTGCTAAATGTGGGATTAAAATATGTACAAATTACGGTTTATCATAGACCTTGTACTTAACTTTTTGTTGAGGGAGATCGACTCCTATAGGAGAAGTTTTCCAAGTGTTGTTTGCTAGGCAATCGATGCTGCCCTCAACAATTAATTGTATTGTCCCCATGTCAAGATTTTATCCCCATTCTCTGCAGAATAATCATTAAGGATATGTGCATAGGGATTCAAACTACCAACCAATGCATGTATAGCCTTTACCTTGCAATCATCTCTATGAACCCGTAGGGCTCTTTGCGGAATCAAGAGACAAAATCCTAACATGAGAATAATACCATTTGTTGACGGTTTTGTTAATAGGGTCGTCCGTACCTAGAGGAGTTGGCAAAGGCCCCGACCCCTTTAAAATGGAAAAAGTTTCCATTTTGGTCCTTTAAAATTTTTAAAATTTTAAATTAATAAACGTAAAAATGTACTTTGGCCCCAAAAAATGATAAACATTGATTTAATCCTTTAAAAATTATAAAAAAATAGGCTATTAAAATGGTGAAATTGCATTTTTACTATCATAAAAATTACAATTTAATTTCGCCCTCTAAAAAAATTTTCTAGCTTCGCCCCTAATAAATTCTTTGGCAAAAGGTTAAAAAAAATTATACAGTAAATGAAAAAAAACCAAGAAAATCCAATAATGAGATAATATATGGTTTTGAAAAAAATAGAGGGCTATCCCGCGATGAACGAAGAATGGAGAATTTTCGTAATTTTTTTGCGGATTGTTAGCTATCAGATGTGGGGTTTTCTGGAAATTGGTTTACATGTGAGAGAGGAAACCTTCCGAAGACAAACATTGTAATGCCCCAAAATCTAGGTATTTATTTTTGTATGTTAGTAACACAAATATCTATCTGTCTCAAGGGTTAAGTGATTTGGGAGTGTTTAGGAGTGTCTGAGAAGTCTTGGGTTCAAGCTTGGGCATGTGCAAAAATTTTGTTTTTAAGGAATAAACCCTTGCCTATAGTTAGTAAGCTTTTAAATTATTGTGGGTAAAGCAAGACATAAAGAGTTTACTGGTCTAGGGGTAAGTGGCGTGTTACCTATGCCAAAGGACTGATGTTCAAATTTTGGTGGGGGCAGTGGAGTATTTATTGTGCTACTGCTAAGGTTGGAGCGTTAAGGACAGAGTTGTCATTGGTAAGTGGATCATGTTTATTGAACCGCCCTTAGTATTAGGGTCTTGATTAAATCGTTGTTTTAAAATTAATAAATGTGTTTTATTATTCGGCTTTTAAGCTGGTAATTGGGGAATCTATGTTAATTGTGATGATAGCCGAAATTCTGGAGCGAAGGGTTGTACTGGTGCCGAATTGTAGAGGGAAACGTCTGGTGTTCGTAAGGTAAAAGTTTGGTTAGGGTGTTGGAATAATGTCCTCTGGTTTTAGTTAATTGGTTATTGATTGAGGTGTATAATAAAGTGTTATACTGGTCAATTGATAGGATTTGGGTGCTCAGGAGTGCTTTTGCAAAGAATTGAAACCAGGTGTGTAAACACTGCCCAAATCGTAAATCGACAAAAGCCAAAAAATATGACAATTGACGATACACGAGCGTGCGCTTGCTCATGTGGTAATCTAAATGCATAAAACGTGGGCGTTTGACTATTGAGGCCACCATAAGTGATTTCTTGGTCTTAGGCCGTTTGGGCTATATTGGGCCGAAATGGGCCGTATGGGCCTAACAGGCTTGTGGGCCACACATGGGTAAACTACACGAATGTGGGGAGAATATTGGGTCAAGCTGTGTAATTTGCATGGCCGAGATCAATTCTGGGCTATGTGCGCCACACGAGCGTGTGGGCTTACATGGGATCGCATTATGGGCCTTGGGGCCATTTTTACTGTTTGACTGTTAAGGTTGCACGAGTCGCCCGAGACGACTGTGGACCTTTTGATGGGTCTGTAAGTATACCTAGACCTTAAATTGATAAAATGACTATTTTGCCCCTATGATATAAAATGACTGTTATGCCCTAGGATATTAAATAACTGTATGCTGTATGTTATGTATGATTGTGTATGAGCATGCCATGATACATATGTTGCGTACATGTGTGATATTTTGTATGGGGATGGGATTATTATGATTGGAGGAAGTGTCTGCATGTCTTGTGACTCTCATCAGAATACTACTATTTAACACCAACTTGGGGCTAATTTTTAGAATGTAGGGATGGGTGGGTGATTTTATCCCCACATAGAGTGTAGGGCTAGACGGAGTGGAGTGTAGAGGCTAGTGGGTAGGATTTCTTATTGCATGTCTGAACTATTACTGCCACTGAAATGGGCTAAGGCCGCAACTGAACTGAACTGTTATTGATTTGGGCTTAGGCCCAGACTGTACTTGCCTACGGAATGATTGGCCATTTTGCTTATATGGGGTTACACACTGAGTTTTCATAAACTCACCCCTTTGTTTATCTGTACAAGTAATCCCAATCTTAGGCGGATCGGTGTTGCGAGGGATTCGGAGGTGGCCACACAACCGTACATGCTTCTATATTTGACTTTTTATTTACAAGCAATTTAATTCGGGTATTTATTTTTGAATAAGGCCTCTTTAAAATTTTTATCTTTTAATTTGGGATTTTACTTATCTTAATTCATATCTGATAGTAGTAGGATACGGTTTCTCAAAAGATAAATATGTTTCAAAACACCACATTTTCGTAACATACTATAAAAGCTTCTGCTTCAAACATTGTTTTAAAGTATAGAAACAAACTAATATGATCAACATTCTACTAAAAACAACTTGAGTTTTAAATGAATAGGATACCCTAAAATTTTCGTTAAAATCATAAACGAGATTTAATATGGAATGGGTTTTTCTAATGAAACTATGTTTTCAAAAAACACTTCAATGTGATATCGTCAGATTCAGTCGTAATGTCTAGGCTGGGTTTGGAGTGTTACATTTAGTGGTATCAGAGTCAAGTTTCAAAACTCAACTGTGGTTTTTGAGTTTCTTCTAAAACTTGAAATTTTCAAAAAGAACTGTTCCAAATGATTTGGAAGTATTTTGAAATATTTTTTGAAAATGTGGTACACTGAATCTCTAGCGCCGATATGGTAAGTCCTCTAAAGCTTCTGTTTGTTTAAAGTGAAATATTGAGACTACTATAGGTAGTAGACTGTACTAAAATATTCAGTTTAGGGAAAACTAAAACTATAGTAAGACTGCGTTCTGTGAAAACAAACTCTTAAATACTGATATTGCTTTCCATAAGATATCTGCTAATCAACACTGTAACTATAAACTGATGCATAAAATTGTTAAAAACAAATAATACATAAATATATAATGAGCACTACAGGTACTCGTGGAAGGGGTAAAAGAGGCCGTTGCAGAGGCCATAGAGGTGTTCGGGCTAGGTCTTCGTCATCGGGCTACATGCCTAACGTTGAAGCTAGAGAGGCACCGACTTTACCTATGACTAAGACTGGGTCTCACGATTGAGTAGCTAGGGATGACACATTGTCCCAAGCTATGTTACGAATTCTGAAGAGGGTAGCTGGACCCAATACTGGTACTGTGGGCATTGGATCATTCACAGAACAACTCCAGTCTAATGGGGCTAAAATTTTTAAAGGTATTGCTAGAGTTGCCCCTGACGTGGCTGAATATTGGATTGAGGCCACAGAGAGGATCATGGATGACATTGACTGTACCTCTGAACAGAAACTAAAGGGTGCAGTGTCATTGTTACGAGATGAAGTCTATCAGTGGTGGCTTACAGTTAAAGAGGGTACTTAGGCCGACTGATTGACATGGGAATTCTTCAAGACTTTTTTTCCAAAGGAAGTATTTGGGCGCTAGTTATGTGGATGCCCGGAGGAGGGAGTTTTTAAATTTGACTCAGGGGGATAAATAAGTGGCTAAATATGAAGCTGAATTTTTTTTATTAAGCCGCTATACGAGTGGGATGGTGGCAACTGAATATAAGTGGTGTGTTCATTTCGATGGTGGCCTTATGGATAATCTGATAGCTTTGATAGCTCTACAGAGGAAGCAAGATTTTGCCACACTGCTAGATAAGGTGAAGATCGCCAAGGAAGTAAAGCATACTGAGTGTCAAAATAGAGAAAACGATAGGAATAAGAGGGATTCGGAGCCTTCAAGTTCTGTTCCGAGGCCAAAAAAAAAGGCCAGAGTGGATGAGCCGGTCAGAGTTGGGGCCCCTATTGCTACTACTCGATCGCAACCATGTGTTGACTATGGTAGACGCTATCAGGGCAAGTACTGTAAAAGGATTGGGGCATGTTTAAGGTTCGGATCATTAGAGCACTGTATCAGAGATTATCCACGGAGGCCCGAGTAGATGCAAGTTACAGGTCGGGATACTGTTCAACCGTCGAGAGGTGTTCAGTAGCCACCAAGAAGCCGTGGTCAGGTCAGAGATGGAAATGGTATGGGCCATGGTCGTGGAGCACCGGACAGAGGTGCTAGTCATGCTGAGGCGAGGCAGCCAGCTCTGGTTTATGCTGCACGTTGTCGAGAGGACAGAGAAACCCTATATGTTATTACTGGTATATTCTTTATTTATAATGTACGTTATACTACTCTGATTGATGTTGGGTCTATGCATTCTTATATAGCATGCTCGATGTCTGAGACTTTGGGTATAATGGTTGAAACCACTGCGAGTGAGGTTACTATGGTAAACAAATTATTCAGAGATGTACCTTTGGAGGTTCAAGGAACTATCTTTTTTACGGATCTAATAGAACTTTCTTTTGGAGAATTCAATTTAATACTGGGCATGGATTGGCTAGTTAAGCATTAAGTGAATGGATTGTGCTACTAAATAAGTGGTACTAAAAACTATGGAGGGTGATGAGGTGGTGGTAATAGGGGAGCGTCGGAATTATTTGTCAAATGTGATTTCTACCTTGAAAGCTGAGAAGTTGGCTCGTAAGGGTTGTGAGACGTATATAGCCTATATAGGTGATTTTGATTCTGAGGTTTCGTCTATTGAAGATATCAGAACAGCTAAAGATTTTTTAGATGTTTTTCCCAATGAACTTGGGGAGCTCATCCTACCGGGTACAGCTCCGGTGTCCATCACTCCTTATAGAATGGCACCGAAAGAGCTAGTAGAGCTTAAGGCTCAGATTCAAGAGTTACTGGATCGAGGGTTTATCTGCCCTAGTGTGTATCCATGGGGAGCACCAGTGTTATTTGTGAAAAAGAATGATGGATCCATACGCATTTGCATCGACTATCAGAAACTAAATAAATTGACTATTAAGAATAAGTACCCTCTGCTGAGGATTGATGATCTATTTGACCAGTTTCGGGGAGCTTCAGTCTTTTATAAGATTAATCTTTGTTCGGGGCACCATCAGTTTAGAGTCAAAGAGGCTGATGTTCACAAGACGACATTTAGGACTCGTTATGGTCATTATGGGTTCTTTGTGATACCATTTGGACTGACGAATGCACCAACAGCTTTTATGGATCTGATGAACTGAGTGTTCCAGCCTTATTTGGATCAGTTTGTATTGGTTTTTATAGATGACATCTTGGTGTATTCGAGAACTGAGGAAGAACATGACGCGCATCTCCAATTTGTTTTGCATATTCTGAAGAAGAAATAATTATATGCTAAGTTCAGCAAGTGTGAATTCTAGCTACGAGAGGTAACATTTCTGGGCCATGTAGTATCTGCTAAAGGGATTAGAGTTGACCCTTAAAAAATTAAAGCTATTTTGGATTGGAAGAAGCCTATGACGGTATCTGAGATTTGAAGTTTTCTGGGTCTGGTAGGGTATTATAGACATTTTGTTGAGGGGTTTTCGTTGAGTGCTGCACCTTTGACTAAATTGTAGCGTAAAGGGGTGTCGTTTGACTGGAATGATAAACAGCAAGAGAGCTTTGAGAAACTTAAGAGGTTCTAACGGAAGCCCCTGTCTTAATACAACCAGAGTCTGGGAAAGAATTTACTGTCTACAGCGATGCATCACATGTCGGTTTGGGATGTGTGTTGATGCAAGAAGGTAAGGTTGTGGCATATGCATCTCGTTAGCTTAAGTTTCATGAGGCAAATTATCTAAAGCATGACTTGGAGTTGATGGCGATGGTATTCACACTGAAAATCTGGAGGCATTACCTGTACGGTGAAAAGTGTATCAATTGCATAGATCATAAGAGCCTCAAATACCTCCTCACTCAGAAGGAGCTAAATCTTACGCAGCATATTGGATTGACGCACCGAGCCGTAGGGCTATGGCGGATCTGAGAGCAATGTTTGCTTGTCTCAATTTATTTAATGATAGTAGTTTGTCGGCTGAACTTCAAGTTAAACAGTCATGGATTGAGCAGATTAAGGGTAAACAGTTGGATGATAGGTCTTTGTGTCATCGATTCTGATAGATTGAGAGTGGAGAAACTTCAAACTTTGGACTGAATAGCGAAGGGGTACTGTGTTTCTGTGGGAGAGTCTGTTTACCAAGGGATACTGATTTGAGGTAGCCTATACTGCGAGACGCGCATAGTAGTCCTTATACCATGCATCCCAGTGGAAATAAAATGTACCGAGACCTTTGTGAATTATATTGGTGGCCAGGTCTTGAGCGTGAAGTTACCGACTTTGTGAGTAAGTGTCTGACTTGCTAGCAAATTAAGGCTGAACATCAGTTACCTTCAGGGTTGCTTCAGCCAGTTAAAATTCCACTTTGGAAGTGGAAGAGAGTTACTATGGACTTCGTTAGTGGGCTGCCCCTAACGCCTACTAAGAAGGATGCGGTATGGGTCATCGTGGATTAGTTGACCAAATTAGCCCATTTCATACCAGTTCAGACTGATTACTCTTTGTAAAAGTTAGCTAAATTGTATGTGGCTGAGATAGTGCGACTGCATAGGGTACCGGTTTTCATAATATCAGATAGAGATCCTCGTTTCATGTCTCAGTGCTGGAAGAAGTTATACGAAGCTTTGGGTACAAGATTAGACTTAAGTACTACGTTTCATCCTCAAATAGATGGTCAATCAGAGAAGTTGATTCAAATACTGGAGGATATGTTAAGGAGTTTTGTAATAAAATTCTAAGGCTGTTGGGAAGACTATTTTTCATAGGCAGAGTTTGCATATAACAATAGCTACCAGTCTAGCATACAGCTGGCACCATACAAGGCATTATATGGTCGTAGGTGTCGTACTCCTTCGTGTTGGATTGAATTGGGTGACCGGCATGTATTGGGCCCTGAACTGGTTTTTGATACCGAGGACAAAGTTAGATTAATTCAGGATCGATTGAAAGCAACATCAGATAGATAGAAGTCGTATGCAAATTTGAAGCGCAAGGAGATTGAGTATTCTATAAGGGACTTTGTTTTTCTTAAGGTCTCGCCATAGAAGAAGGTACTAAGATTTGGACGGAAGGGCAAGTTAAGCCTTAGGTTTATTGGGCCTTATCGCATATTGAAACATGTGGGACCGATTGCCTATCAACTTGAATTACCACCAGAGTTCTCTGCTGAGGCGTTATCGCTCTGATCCCACACATGTAATTTCGACTGACGAGATTGAGGTTAGACCAGACCTGACTTTGAGGAGGAACCGGTTCAGATTTTCGATCATGATGTGAAAGTTTTGAGGAAGAAGTCTGCCTACTGGTTAAGGTGCTTTGGCACAATCACAACTCTGAGGAGGCCACATGGGAGCCCAAAGAGGCGATGCGTCACCAATACCCTCATCTGTTTTGATCATGTAAATTTTGAGGCCAAAATTTTCTTTTAGAAGAGAGAGTTGTAACACCCCAAAATCTAGGTATTTATTTTTGTATGTTAGTAACACAAATATCTGCCTGTCTCAAGGTTAAGTCATTTGGGTGTGTTTAGGAGTGTCCAAGAAGTCTTAGGTTCAAGCCTGTACATGTGCAAAAATTTTGTTTTTAAGGAATAAACCATTGCCTATAGTTAGTAGGCTTTTAAATTATTGTGGGTAAAGAAAGACATAAAGATTATGGTAGTTTAGGGGGTAAGTGGCGTGTTACCTATGCCAGAGGATTGATGTTCGAATCTTGGTGGGGGCAGTAGAGTATTTATTATGTTACTGGTGAGGTTGGAGCGTTAAAGACATAGTTGTCGTTGGTAAGTGGATCATGTTTATTGAACCGCCCTCGGTATTGGGGTCTTGATTAAATTGCTATTTCATGATTAATAAGTGTGTTTTATTGTTGACTTTTAAGTTGGTAATTGGGGAATCTTTGTTAATTGTGATGATAGTCGAAAGTCTAGAGCGAAGGGTTGTGCTGATGCCGAAATTGTAGAGGGAAACATCTGATGTTCGTAAGGTAAGAGTTCGGTTAGAGTGTTAGAATGAGGTCCTCCGATTTTAGTTCATTGATTATTGATTAAGGTGTATAATAAAGTTTATAATGGTCAATTGATAGGTCTTGGGTGCTTAGGAGTGCTTTTGTAAAGAATTGGAACTAGGTGTGTAAACACTGCCCAAATCGTAAATCGGCAAAAGTTGAAAAATATGACAATTGACGCTACACGAGCGTGCACTCGATCGTATGGTAATTTAAATGTATAACATGTAGGCGTTTGACTATTGGGGCCACTATGAGCAATTTCATGGTCTTAGGCTGTTTTGGGCCATGTTTGGTCGAAATGGGCCATGTGGGCCCAACGGGCTTGTAAGCCCCACATGGGTAAACCACACGAACATGTGGAGAATATTGGGTCAAGCTATGCAATTTACATGGCCGGGACCAATTCTAGGCTATGTGGGCCACATGAGCGTGTGGGCCTACATTATGGGCCTTGGGCCCATTTTCACTGTTTGACTGTTAAGGTTGCACGGGTCGCCTGAGATGACTATTGACCTTCTTATGGGTCGGTAAGTATACCTGGACCCCAATCTGATAAAATGACTATTATGCCCCTATGATATAAAATGACTATTATGCCCTAGGATATTAAATGACTGTATGCCTTATGTTATGTATGACTGTGTATGATCATGCCACGATATATATGTTGCATACATGTGTGATATGTTGCATGGGGATGGGATTATTATGATTGGAGGAAGTGTATTGTACTGGCAGCTCTGTTGCAAGAACTGTTTAGTGTCGCAACCGGTGCTAATTTTTGGAGTGTAGGGATGGGTAGGTGATTTTATCCCCATATGGAGTGTAGGGATGGACGGAGTAAAGTGTAGAGGCTAGTTGGGTAGGATTTCTTATTGCATGTTTGAACTATTACTATCACTGAATGAGCTAAGGCCCACACTGATACTGATACTGTAATGGGCTAAGGCCCTTACTAAACTGTTATTGATTTGGGCTTAAGCCTAGACTGTACTTGCCTATGGCATGATTGGCCATTTTGCTTATATGGGGTTACACACTGGGTTTTCATAAACTCACCCCTCTGTTTATCTGTACAGGTAATCCCTGATCTTAGGAGGATCGGTGCTGCGAGGGATTCAGAAGTGGCCACACAACTGCACCTGCTTCTATATTTAACTTTTTATTTACAAGAAATTTAATTTGGGTATTTGTTTTTCTAATAAGGCCTCTTTAAAATTTTTAACTTTTAATTTGGGATTTTTCTTATCTTAATTCATATCTGAGAGTAGTAGGACGCGGTTTCTCAAAAGATAAATGTTTTTCAAAACACCACATTTCTGTAACATACTATAAAAGCCTCCGCTTTAAACATTGTTTTAAAATATAGTGACAAACTAATAAGATCAACATTCTTCTAAAAAACAACTTGAGATTTAAATGAACAGGATACCTAAAATTTCCGTTAAAATCATAAACGATATTTATATAAAACGGGTTTTTCCAATGAAACTATGTTTTTGAAAAACACTTCAATGTGATATCGCCAGATTCGACAGTAACGTCTAGGCCAGGTTTGGGGTGTTACAAACATTCATGAACGACTAGATCGCGGAGTTTCTAATGACGCATGGATGACTTTATTTCATAGGCAATTATTCAACATATGTCTCATTCTTTCTCAAATCATTGTCCTCTTTTAATTACTACTAAACGGGTTGAAAATTGGGTGACTACTAAATCTTTCAAGTTTGAAGCTTGGTGGATAATGAAAGAGTCATTTAATGAAGAAGTCAAAAATGTATAGGAGTCATCATCTGAAAACTTATTGCAAAAGTTAGATATTTTAAAAGGGGGATTAAGACGACGGGCAGGACAAATTCGATTTGATAGAATAATAGAAAGGTTCTGCTCAATGAGAAAAGTTCTGCTCACAGCTAGAATATTAGAACTTGCAGGTGCTGACAGAGATGATATCAACATGGCAGAACTGATTGATTTGAAAATTTAATTAAACTTTGAGATTGAGAAGGAAGAACGTTATTGGGAATAGAGAGCTCGGATAAATTGGATGAAATTTGGGGATAGGAATACTTCATTTTTTCATAGCTAAGCGGCGCAACATAGAAGGAGAAATGTTATCCACAAATTGAACAATGAAGAAGAGGGAGAAAAGGAGATTGTGAAGGAAATGGAAGGCATTGCGTGATCTTATTTCCATAATTTATTTACAATAGAAGGGTGAGGAAATTTTGACCATTTGTTATCGGGTATTGAAAAATGCATATCTGAGGAGGATAATCGAAATATTATAAAGCCTTATACGGTAGAGGAGATTAGAGAGGTGCTATTTGTGATGAGACCCAATAAAGCACCAGGTGGAGATGGCTTTCCAACTCTGTTTTACCAAAAATGTTGGCACATCATTGTGGGCGACGTCACCAAATTCTGCTCACAAATTCTTAACGAAGTATGGGCTTTCAACAAATTAATGTTACTCACATAATCCTCATCCCTAAAATTGATAACCCGTCTACTATGATGAATTTCTGACCTATCAGTCTGTGCAATGTGCTTTATAAAATTATAGCAAAGCTATTACAAATCATTTCAAAGGAGTTATTGAAAACTGTATTGACGTGGCTCAGAGTTTGTTTGTACTGGGCAAACTGAAATTGAGGGATTAGAAGAAAAGAAGTTTACCTCTTCCATGGGTATCAGGAGCAACCTTCTAGACACAAACACCAGGGCAACGATTCAGTTGATGCATCATTTGACAATAGAAGTCACAAATCAGCATCGGGGTTAGTGGTTTAGAGCCGGACGGGAGAACTCCTTGCATTAAAGACAGTGGTAAACACAAACATTCTATCTCCGTTTGCAGCAGAGGCTTACGCATGCCGTTCAGTTAGGGGTGTCGATGGCCCTTCCTTCAATAACGATTATGGGAGACTCTCGAACAGTTATAAAAAAATGCCAGTCAAAGAACTCGAACAAATCAATCATCGGTGCAATAATTAGAGATACTCAGAGTAGTATGACTCATTTTCAAGAAATAAAATTCCAGTTCATCAAAAGAACATAGAACGCCTAAGCTCACAACCTAGCGAATGAGTCTTTAAGAAAGAATGAGGAAACGTACCAGAGAACGACGAACCTAACTCAGCACCATTCGCAACCGAAGGGAAGATGGAGAAGCAGCCCAGATTGAGGTTTGCTTGTGGTAAATGAAATGAAACAGATAGTTTAATATGGAATATGGAGCGGCTATCGACAACATAGAGGAGACGAAGATGTGAAAGGACGATAGGGAAAAGGAGTCCAACTGTGTCTTGGGAGTTGGCTAGTTTCATTACAACAAGTTTCCTTTTATTGTTTTCAATCAGTAGGCAGTCTTTTTTTAGGGTTATTTTATTTATTTTATTTTGAAACTATTGGCTAAAGCCGAAAGCTAGTCTAATGTTTCATAGGCCTGAACCAAAAGAATTAGACCATTTATTGGATAGTTAGTCTAGTGTATCATAGGTCTGAACCAAAATAACTAGACCTTTTATTTGATTTTATTCTTTTCATTATTAATAAATCTAGCCAATTTTATTTTCAAAAAAAAATCTAAAAATTAAGAAAAATATATTTTAAAAATTATAATAATATTACAAACCTGAAAAAATTATATTACTAATTACATTCTTTTTTTAATATATTTTACTTAACATATCACTTTTTAATCCATGAGTTTTGTGTTTTTTTTAAAATATCAAGAGATACCAAAAATTATTTTACTAAGAAATTTAATTCACTCAAAAAGTAAGTGTTTTATTTCAAGGGATCACAATTAAACATTAGATTTCTCTTTTTTTTTAACAACTACGTAATTAACAAGTACCAATTTTGGGTGTTGTAGGAGTGCTATAACTTTCTCTATGTCGACTCTTGAACCCACTTTTTTCTCTAGATTTCAATGCAAACCTTAAATTTATCTTTTCTAAAAGAATTTTAAAATCTCTTTATAAAAGACAATTTTTTTAGGTGACAGATCACACTTAACAAAAAAAAAAAAAATCGGTGGCAACTCCTTTCTGATAAATGTAAAAATTTTTTAAACAAAATAAGGTTGAAATAATATAGTGGTATATGACTAACACAAAATAAATAAGTTGATAAGTTCTGACAACAAATATCAAATATGATAAATTTAATTAAAATTTTTAAATTAAAAAAGTAAGGGGTTGAATTTATAACTTTTAAAGTATAAATAATGAATTTATTAAAATACAACAACTAACAACATATTTAAAAATATTACTAATAAATTATATATCTACAACAAGAATTGTAGCCTCTTATATTATAATCGTTTATCTATTTTGCATCTTTCATTATAATATGATTTGTTAATTTTAATATTTTTATAGAATAATGTGCTTTAAATTATTTTTTGTATCATTTATAAAAATTATAATAATCTTACTATTTAATGATATTTAATTATTAACGGAAAAAAAATTATATCATATATATTTTGTATATATTAAGATTTCAAATCATTAATTATATATCTACATATTATAATAAATTCGTCTTTCAAAATTTTCCTTATAGTTAAAGCATAAATTATATTTATAATATAATAAATATATTATATCATAAATATATGTTCTTTCTAATATTTTTTTAATGTTTAATAATAAGTTAATTTATAAAATATTCTTTCAATAAATTAACGTGATCAGATCGTAAGGTGCTTGGATTTGGTGATGGGGATGAGGAGAAAGGGATGGAAGTGGAGAAAAATGTTCAGAAACGGAAAGGGTTAGCGAGGGAAGCCGCCATGAAAGGTGGTTCTATGGATATGAACCTTCAAGCTTTTGTGGATGATATTACTCAAGTTGTTGCAAGTATATTTAAAAATGTTTTTTTAAATTATTTTTTTGTTAAAAATATTATTTTTATTTTTTATGTGGTATGCCACATTATCATACTATTATGTGACAACTTTTAGTGATTTCTGTCCGTAATATTAGTTAAGTCAACGGTTAAATTGTTCAACTCACAGTTTTTATTAAATGACGAGGTCAATTGATTTTTTTGATATCATTGAGTACTCAATTGGTACACTTTTTTCATAAAGACTAAATTAATTTTTTAATTTGTTACCGTTGAGGGCCATAGCAATGAAAAAAGTTGAGGTAAAATGAAAAAAATGTTAAAGCTAAATTTGTCATTACGCCTAAAATGTAAAATCAAAATTTATTGAAAATGAAAAAAATGGAAAATCACAAATTCTGTCACTTATGTTTGCTTAAAATTATAGTTTTGGTCACCAATCTTTTAAAGTAAATATAAGGTCACCAATATTATACATTTGTTACCTTATAATAACTCATGTTAAAGGTATACCCCTATAAAGAAAGGATTAAATGAGATTGAGATACCATAAAGTTTGTATCTTTTTTTTTAATCATCTAATGTCATTTCAGTATTTTCATTAAAAAATTGAAATATCATTTTGAATTGGATCTTTTTCAAGATGAAATTATTGGGAAGAGATACAAGTTTCGTAGTATCTCAAATTCATTTACTCTTATCTCTCTAAGAAAGCTGACACGACACATTAATGGCATCATTTCAAACAAAGTTTTAGGCCAAATTGTTCATCTAGTCCTTGTAATTGTTCTTTTAGGTGAATTTCATTATTATTCTTTTATTTTTTTTGGCTTAAATACACATTTATCTCTAATTTTCTGACATTCTCCCTTAATTGGTATTTATAGTTTAGAAAATTTTACAAATATATTAGTTTTTAAGAAATTATAAGAAGATTACAAAAATTCCAAAATAAGAAAAAAAAGCTAAGAAAAAACTAGAAATACAAAAAAAAAAAAAATCATCTTTTTACAAATTGGGAAATACCTAAATTTGTTTTCATCAATTAAGAAATTAAAAAGAAATTGTTGAGAAATATCTTTTTAGAGATTCTTAGCATTGACAAGTTCTCTCCACAACTTCTCTTATGCTCCTTCCAGGATCTTGCTTTTTGTGTGTTGAAAACTCAAATGAACAAAATATCAACCTACATCATAACTGCATTTAAGACCTCATGATTATCTTTTATAATTTCAGGCTTATCAACTATTTTGAAAACAACAAAACGTCATACACCAAAAAAAAAAAAAAAAAAAGTCGACATTAAATTTGGTTTTTGGAGTTATATATCACTCTAGCATTGACTTACTTTTCTACTGTTAGTCTTCTCCAACAAGTTAAATATTTCAATTTATATAACATTGACAGGTCTTTGGAGTAGGGTCGAGCAAAACTCAATAGAAACAGATGATATAGGTTGAGTTGGCTCGGTCAAGCCCATGCCCCTAGCTATAAGCCCCTGGTAAAATCAATTTTAAATTTAGTTAGAATAGTTTAAGCGAATTGATTATTGAGTAATGAAATACATAATTCAACCAATTGATGTAATCAAATTATAATAAATATTATTTACTTTTATGGTATCCTTCATCTCCTTTTTAGAGTTTGTGGCAATGTGTATTGATGGTTGAAATTTATAATTTTTCGTATAATGTGTCTTATATTTATTTGAAAACATATAATATAGTATATGTAAAACATATATATAATCAGATTTTGTCACACTCATTTTATGTTAAAAATATTTTCTTTTAAAATGAGTATAAGTTGAGTAGTAATGAACTTATATTTTAATACTGGTAAATACATGTTCAATTTTTAAATTTATAATTTTTATTCTTTTAATTAAAGATGATATACAAGCATGAAAAGACAAAAGTGACATAGTAATAATATTAATTATAATTTTTATAATTTCATAATTGAGTTAATGAACTAATTGAAGGTAGCACTAACTCTAAAACACTTAAATATATTACTGAGTTGGTGACACGATTGAGGGTGATACTAACTCAATAAAACACTTAAATATTGACTAGAAATCCTATCACACATGTATTTGTGTGAAAACCATAAACTTAGAATACAAAGATGTGTTTAAAAATAACATACAATAAATAATGAAATTTATGGTTTAAAACTAATTAATAATAACATATGAAATATGTACGATATCAAAATGAAAAAATAAATAAATTGTGCATAAAATAAAATTTTATCATATTACATCAATAAAGTTATATTACATCAATAAATTGTTTGTCATTAAGAACATTACAGTATCCTTGAAAGATATAACTTATTGTAAATAGAGTTGATATATGGTTGACTTGTGATACCAACTCAGTCAGGGGCTTAAAATTATTAAAATACCCTTATTTTAAAGGGAAATTAATATTATTATAAGTGTATTTTCACCTTTTCATAGGGAAATTAATATTATTATAAGTGTATTTTCACCTTTTCATACTTTTATATATACCTTTTCATACAATTGAAAAATATTATTGAGAATCAAACACAAGACCAAAAAAATTCATATAAAAAACCCTTACCACTCCACTAATAATCATTTGTTGATGTATTTTTGGTAAAAAGACCTCTCCAATCCCTCTTAATTTCACAATTGTGCAAATTCGTCCCTCTCAAAAAAATTGGAGCAATTTAATCCATATCAAATTTGAAAGTTAGTAACTAAGGACAATTAATCATGATGTTAAATTCTTCCATCAATTGTATATAATTTTGATTGGTATAATAACAAATTTAGCCTTCATTTTGGCCTTAATTTAAAAAAAAAAATTCAAGAAATTCAACCTCAACATTTACATATTTACACAAACGTTGCAAGAAAATTTTGTTAAATTAAGACCAAATTACAAAGTGTGTAAATTTTGAGGGCTAAATTTATTAATATACCAACCAAAATCATGTACATTTTATGGAAAAATAACATCTTGATTAAATATTCTTAGTTGCTCACTTTCAAAATTAATAGGGACTAAATTGTCCTGATTTTGTTTAGGGTGACCAATTTTCTCAATTTCAAAATTGGTAGAGGCCATTGAGGTATTTTACATATATTTTTGAATAAATATATTTTTTAATATAAAATATATTTGTTCACCCACATAGCAAATGTCATAAAATATTTTTGTTATTAATTAAATTGGTTACAAAAATTAACTCGACATTAATTCAAGATTGATGATATCAATATAATAAATAATTTATTTATTTAATTTTCTTAATTTAACGTATTGATGTAAATTTTAAGACATGCATATCTTATAGAATTGTGATTATACTTTTTGAGTATTGACTCAGTTTTCCATAATTGTGGGTCTCTACTTGAGCAAAACAATTTGAACATTTCTTCATCTCGTTTAATCCAAATGCATTTAGGGTTTTCTTATATCATTTTAAACTTATTGATTGTTTCAAAAACGATAAAAAAAACGTCGACATTGAATTTGTTGTGTCACATTCAATTTTTGGACAAGTAGAATTTTCTAACCTATTTTCCATCAACTTCATTTCAATTTTCAATCATAATCAATTGCATTCAAGAGCACCACATCTTTTTGGATGAAACAAACCTCTCAATTTTAAGATAAACGAGTCTTTAGGGTTATTAAAATTGCCATCGTTATTCGGGGATAATAACTTCAACATTTCTGTATCACATTTAATTCAATTCCACATTCAATTTTTTTTTTTTTATTTTTAGAGAGCTGATTGGGTTACAACAATGGTTTGAAGTGAAGATATTTCAAAAGAAGATCAACACTCTTATCAATAAGTCAAAATTTAAAATTCAGGTTATATTTCATTTCAACTAAGTTAAATGTTAAGATTGGTTTAACCTTTTAGAGGTTACTCACATAAGGATCAAATCTTTATAAAAGTGCTTAAATGAAGGCTAAACCTTTCAAAATAGATAAATAAGAGCCTAACCTTTTAAAAGGTGTTCAAATAAGAGCTTCTCCAATGTTATATATAATGTTAAGTGTTTTACTCTAAACACATCGACATTTACTTATTTTTTCTACGAATTGGGTTGAAATGCGTGAAAAACCTTTATTTGATCACTTCTGTAAAGATTAAACTCTTATTTGACTATTCTGAAAGGTTTGATCCATACGTGAGCAACCTCTAAAAGATTTAGCACTAATTTGACAAGTTAAGAAATACCTAAATTTGTTTTCATGAATCAAGAAATTAAAAAAAATTGTTGAGAATTAGCTTTGACAAGTTCCCTCCACCATCTCCCTGCCTCCTGTCCTACCTTTTCTCTTATGCTCCTTCCAGGTTCTTGTTTTTTGTGCGTTGAAAATTCTAAGGAACAAAATATCAACCTACATCATAAGGCACGAAGGCCAGAACTTTACTTTCTAGCCCGTCTGATACAATGAAAGAAGAACACAGAGTTTTGAGATCTGACAACTTTATTTCATTTTCATTTTCTTTGTCATTTTCTATGTTTCTTGTCAAATACAATCAATGAAGAACATAGAAAAATGTTGGCTATTTATTTCCCAATCATCATGAAATTACTTGCAATCTGACATGATTTCTCAATCACAATTAATTGAATTCAAGATCTTTTTGGATGACACAAACATTTCAATTTTAACACAAACCAATACTTAGGTTATACTTCACTGCTTGACAAGCTCTTTCACATTTGTGGGATAAGAACTCTAACATTTTAGGATCACATTTAATTCAATTGCATACTGTATATGTATAATAATTGAATTAGAAATTGTATAATTTAACTCTACTAAGTTATTATTCTAATGAGTTAGAGTAGAGTAATTCTAAAAAAAAGTTGAAATTTCAATTGCATTTAAGACCTCATGATTTTATTCTATAATTTCAGTCTTATCAACCTTTTCGGAAACAATAAAACATCGACATTACATTTGTTGTTGATGCATTCATTTTTTTGAGGGGTCTTTGGAGTTATATGCATGTGACTTTGGCATTGACTGACTTTTTTATAATTAATATTTTATAATAAGGTAAATATATTGTCGTAACTATTTTTTTTTTTTGTAAAACAGGAATCGACTTTGGTTTTGAAAACAAAAATAAAATGGGAGTCACCACTGATCTTTATTTGGTGTGATCGGATTACCTTAACGTTTTGGTTTACTAAAACAATGCTTTTGGTACACGAAATTTGAGAAAACGGGTTCGGGAGTTGGTTACGCACGAGGAAGGATTAGCACCCTCGATACGCCCAAAATTGGTACCTAATTGATTATCTAATGTCATCTAATGTCGACAGTTGAAAATTTGAAAAAGATTTTAAAAAAATACGATCTCTTTTTAAAATATTTGAATTTACTCGAATTGAATATTAAGATTCTCTCGCTCCGAAGGAATGAAATGTCACATCCAGCACGATAGGACATGGCAATTTAAATCCTCGAATCCAAGATCATCTCATGATTCCCGAGACTCATGCATTGAAAATATCAAAAGGATATTCAATTATTTGTCAAGTGAGAAACCGGAACCCAGTAAGTTAGGGCTCGATTTCTCAGAATTTCAAACGCGAAACATTGCCTTGTTTTTTTTGAAAACATGGGCAGAATTTTAAAAGGATATTTAGTTATTTGGTCAAATAGAAAATCGACACTCAGCACGATAGGGCACGATTTATCAAATTCTCAAATACGAAATATTGCCTTATTTTTTGAAAGAAAACTTATCTCAGGGTATCTAGATATCATGTCCAGTAAGTTAGGGCACAACATTTCAAATTTCTGAGAACAAGTATTTTATTCAAAACTTGTATTGCGATTTAAAAGGGATATTCCGTTAATCTTATTGAACGAGGAAAACCGCAACTCAGTAAGCTAGGGCTCGATTTCCTCGAATCTTTAACACGAAATATCAGTTATTTGAAAACTGATGCATCGAGAAAAATTAGTGTGACAAATGATAATATGAAAACTCGATGCTATAGGAGAAAAGAATAATAATAATAAAATAACGATGTAAAATAATACACTAGTACAAGTGATACTAAGATATTAATAATGATGATAAAGTAAAAGTAATAACATAGGTAGTGTTAAAATAAAAGTATTACGACAATAATCGTATATTAATGATAGTAGAAAATAAAAATAATAATGATGATATAATAATAATAATAATAATAATAATAATAATAATAATAATAATAATAATAATAATAATAATGGTGGCAATTAATAACTGAAATAATATATAAAAAAATATATACATATAAAAATAATAATATAATAATAGTAATAATAATAATAATATGATGATGATAAAAATGCTAAATAATAATAATAATGATGATGATAATAGGAGTAAATAATAGTAAAAAAATAAATAAATAATAGTGATAATAGAAATGAAAATAATACTAGTAGTGAAATAAAATAAAAAAAATAATGGTAATAATAATGACGAAAATAGTAATAAGTATAAAATAGATATGTTAAATAATAATGATAGTAATAATATTAGTAGCTAATAAACATTTAAAAAATATATATGTATAAAATTTAGTGTAGTAATAGTAATAATAACTATAATAATAATAATAATAATAATAATAATAATAAAGATAGACCTAAAATGATAATAAAGATAACATTAATAATAACATATAATATAGTGATGAAAAATGAAAAATGATAAGAAATAATAATAAAAAAACTATTGAGAAGAAGGGATAAGAAGATAATAAGACTAATAATGGTAATAAGAAGTAAATAATAAAATATACAAAAGAATAAAATATATATATTTATATGTAAAAAAATTCTAATATAATAAATGTAATAATAAAGATATTAAGTAATAATAATAAGGTAACTATTGTAATACCCATAATTTGCCCGGCCCAATATTAAAACCGGCCCAAAGAAGAAATAATAACCCTTAATAGTCCAAATGTCCCTTTTACAAACCCAAACCCGCAAAGCCCAAACCCAAATACAACCAAACGCTAGCCTAAAATTCCAGCCCAATCCCAAGCGGCCCGATGAGCCCACAAGCCAAAAGTTTTCAGGAAACCCTAGGTCCCCTTTCCAAGCGCCGTCGCGCGTCCCCCTCACGCGCGCTGCTCCAATGCCTACACGCGCGTCGCTTCAATTCCCACGCTCGTCGTTCTCCTCGCCCACGCCCACTGACGATCGGTGCTCCCTAGGCGCCTCGCCTCCATCGTCCGCATGCCTCGCTTCCATCACCTGCAAAATGAAAGCATAATAGAAGCCAACACAGGAAACAAAAGAAGGAAAAACGACAAAACGGCAATGGCACGCGAGCAAAAAACAAAACGAAGAAAAGAGCATAACATAAAAAAATGAATCAAAAACAGAAACCGAGTCTGTAACACTGGTTATAAAAACCGAAGCAAAAACCATTGTATTTTTCTTCTGGCTTTTGCGGTTATTGAGAAATCAAAGAACAGCAAAAATTTTAAAGGTTGATTCCGATTTGTTATCTTTATTGTTTACCATTTTTTTTACTTTTTATTTTTACTTGTTTAAAATCTTTATTAAACAAAATCGAAACAAAAAGAAAGGGGAACTCCCCTAACCTCATGGATGCGGCATCGGAAGGCGTATTCGTCGTCACCGTCATTTTCAAAAGGGAAGCCGAAAGTCTCTTCCTTGATTTAGGACGGAGCATCGAGGGCTGATCTTTGAAGCAGGGGTTTCAAATGGGGCTAAGGGCCCGTCTCTACACACCGTCAATCACCGAGTATGGTGGCGGCGCGGTGGTGCGACAAGGGTGGAAGAAACCTGATCATCGGGCTAAGGGAGAGGAGAGGTTGAAGTTTTTTTTTTTTTTGGAAGAAATGGGATTTGCAAATGAAAAAAGGGAAATCTGGGGTTGAATATACCCATCAAAACGGTGCCGTATTAGGTATTATTGCGACCCGACCTGACCCAACCCGATTTAGAGGGATCCGCGTGTCTTAAAACCCAAATGGGTTATTTGCGGTTCTAGTCCCCTTTCTCTGCTTTGACTTTCAATCGTTCCCTTTTTCACTATTTTAGTCTTCATTGATTTTACCCCATTGATTTATTCAGCCTTCAATTACGTCCTTGGCCATAAATGCGCATAAGAAGTCTGGGGATATTGCCCCGATCGGTCCTCCTGTCTTAGCGTGTTCTCTAACTTAGGCCCGTAATCTCGTTTCCTTTTAATTCAGTCCTTAACCTTTTTTAACCCTTTTTTAATTTGTTATTTATTTATTGACTTTAATATTTTATATATTAGTTATTTTAAACTGTTTTATTTATCATATTAGGTATTTAGATTTCTTTATATATATTATTTACTCTAAACCTCTTATATTATTTTAAATTGCTTTACATATTATTTTAAACCTTATTACGAATGATTTACTTAAATGGCTTTGCTAATTTTTTTGTATTATTTCTCTTTAAATTGTTGAATTCATTGATCTTTGACTAATAATTTTATTACTTGGATAATGTGTATTGTTTGGCTATTGCTTTTGCATGTGCTATAATTCTTTTACTTGTATTGTCATATTACTACGGTCCCTTATATTATTTTTTGTTTATGGGATATTATTCCATGATCGTTCTTATTTGCATATCATACTATTTCAACTCAAAATGTCATTTTTAATCAAAACCAATCTTACATGTCTTCCAAATATTAGACCCACTATCGTTCTAGAATAAAAATTGCAAAAATAAGGTAACAATTCGTATTTTGGAAATTCGAGGAAATCGTGCCCTAACTTACTGGGTTTCGATTTTCCTCGTTTAGCCTAAATGACGGGATTTCTTTTAAAAAAATATATGCGAGTTTAAAATAAAGAGCTTATTCTCGAGAATACGAAGTGTTGTGCCCTAACTTACTGGGTGTGATATCTCGATACCTCAAGATAAGAATTTCCAAAATGATTTAAAATAAAAGCTTATTCTCGAGACCACGAGGTGTTGTGCCCTAACTTACTGGGTGTGACATCTCGTTGCCTTGAGATAAGGATTTTGCAACGATAATGATCCGGGGTGCTATGTCCTAACTTGCTGGACGTGGCATTTCGTTACTTCAAAGACAATTTTATTCAAATTCATTCAAATGTTCAACTTTAAAAACACACGATCGTATTTTTAAACTCGTCCTCAGTTCTCAATTGTTGACATTAAGACACTAATTAATCGATTTGGTACCAATTTTGGGGGTGGCGAGGGTGCTAATCCTTCCTCGCACGTAACCGACTCCCGAGCCTATTTTCTCGAAATTCGTGGACCAAAAATGTTGTTTTAAGTAAACTAAAATGTTTTATTAAAACAAAGGTGATTCGATCACACCTAACAAAGGTCGATGCCGACTCCCATTCTTACCTTCAAAACCCAAGTTTGATTCTCCTTTCCCAAAAAATGGTTTCGACAACTATAACAATATAAATAATAATGATAAAATAATTGCAATAACAGATCAAATTTGCAAGATAATATAACAAATGGGCCAAATTGAAATTAAAACGGAAATAAATGGGCCAAATTAGATAATAAAAACAATAGAGGGGTGAAATAGCAATGCGCGCGAAATGTTGGGGATGAGGAATGTAATTTCCCCCAAATAATTAAATGCAGCGTTTAGGAATGGACCGAATTACAAACTGCGTGAAATTTTTGGGCCAAAATTGAAATAACGAAAAACTTAATTTTAAAAGCTGAAAATGCGGAAGGACCGAAAGTGCAATTAGCCCAATTGACGAAAACACGCGGATCCTTCAGTCAGCTCAGGTCGCGCGCGGGGATCTTTGGCCAAACGACGTCGTTTTGGGCATTAAAGGCCAGCCCTAAAATGACGTCATTTTGAGGGGCTATTTAAGGCCCTAAAATCAGAAAAAAATCATTTTTGAGCTGCTTGTTAAAAAAAACTGACCTTCCTTTCTTTTTTCTCTGTAGGTCCGAAAGGGAGTGGGGTTCTGGTCCTCGCTCCGGTTACGGTTTTCCGTCGCACCGGCCACCGCGCAAGGTCATGAAAGAAAAATGAAAATCTTAGTATGTATGTAAACAGATTCGAGAAGAAGAAAAGGAAAAAGATAAAATAAAATAAACCACATTTTGCTAACTCTCTGTTTTTGAAGTTATTTGGTTTGTTGTGAATCTATTTCTTTTTTATTTTTGAAAGAAAAATCCCCCCTTTTTTACAAAAGGAATTAATCGGAAAAGGTCCCCCCTTTCATGGTTTGTGGTTAGGCTTTATATAGCCGAATGAAATATTAAAAAAAACAACACAGTATGGCTTTTGCTACTATTTGTTTGCTTCTTCCATTCTGTTTACAGGTCATGGCGGTGGCAGAGGCACGTGGGGCAGTGGCCAGAAGGCAGGGCAAGTGTCTAGGGGCAGCACTAGGTTTGCGGCGCCACTTGTGTTAGGGGCTAGGGTTTTTTTGTTTGTTTCTGTTTCTCTGGTGTTGGGCTAGTGGGCTGGTTGTTTAATGGGCCATTCGGGTTTAATAGGTTTTAGGTGTTATTGGGTTGTAAAATGGGCTTGTATTGGTTTTAATTTGGGTCAAATTCTTGTTTGTTTAATTGGGTTGGGCAAAATGGGCTTGTAAGCCCGGGCAAAATTGGGGTTGTACAACTGCCCCTCTTTGCTCATTGTCGTGTAATGGAAATAGAGCAAAGATTTTAAGACCAATTTTGCTCGGCCTCACCGAGTCTTGGAGCAAAGACTTAAAAAAAGACCAATTTTGCCCGGTCCCACTAAGTCTTGTCTTCTTTAGTACCCCTCTTCTTCAGGTAGCCTCATTCCAGTACACCGCATCTTGCTGTTTTGGTCCACTTCACTGCTGCAACTTCAGAGGTATAGGATTCTTTATTTTAATTTGCTAACTTTGATCTGCTCCTGCAAAATTAGGAATCGCCAAATTTGTTATTTTCAATCTGCTCCATGCAAACTCAGGGATTGCCAAACTGATTTCTTTGATTTGCTTCTTGCAATTTCAGGAATCGCCAAATCTCTATCTTCAATCTGCTCCCTACAAACTCAGGGATTGCCAAACTGATTTCTTTGATTTGCTTCCTATAATTTCAGGAATTGCCAAATCTGCTATCTTCAACCTGCTCCCTGCAAACTCAGGGATTGCCAGACTGATTTCTTTAATTTGCTTCCTGCAATTTTAGGAATCACCAAATCTGCTATTTTCAATCTACTCCCTGCAAACTCAGGGATTGCCAGACTAATCTCTTCGATCTGCTTCCTGCAATTTCAGGAATTGCCAAATCTGTTATTTTCAATCTGCTCCCTGTAAACTTAGGGATTGCCAGACTAATGTCTTCGATCTACTTCCTGCAATTTCAGGAATCACCAAATCTGCTATCTTCAATCTGCTCCCTTCAAACCCAGGGATTGCCAGACTGATGTCTTCGATCTGCATCCTGCAATTTTAGGAATTGCCAAATCTGCTATCTTCAACTGCTTCTCGCAAACTCGTGGATTGCCGATCGATGCCTTCGATCTGCTTCCTGCAATTTTAGGAATCGCCAAATCTGCTATCTTCAATCTGCTCCCTGCAAACTCAGGGATTGCCAGACTGATGCCTTCGATCTGCTTCCTGCAATTTCAGGAATCGCCAAATCTACTATCTTCAATCTGCTCCCTGCAAACTCAGGGATTGCCAGACTGATGTCTTCGATCTGCTTCCTACAATTTCAAGAATCGCCAAATCTGCTATCTTCAATCTACTCCCTGCAAACTCAGGAATTGCCAGACTGATTTCTTTGATTTGCTTCCTGCAAGTTCAAGAATCGCCAAATCTGTAATCTTCAGTCTACTCCCTGCAAACTCAGGGATTGCCAGACTGATCTCTTCGATTTGCTTCCTGCAATTTCAAGAATCGTCAAATCTACTATTTTCAATCTGCTCCTTGCAAACTCAAGGATTGCCAGACTGATATCTTTGATCTGCTTCCTTCAATTTCAGGAATCGCCAAATCTGCTATCTTCAAATCTGCTATCTTCAATCTGCTCCCTGCAAACTCAGGGATTGCCAGACTGATTTCTTTGATTTGCTTCCTGTAATTTCAGGAATCACCAAATCTGCTATTTCAATCTGCTCCCTGCAAACTCAGGGATTGCCAGACTGATTTCTTTGATTTGCTTCCTGCAATTTCAGGAATTGCCAAATTTGCTATCTTCAATCTGCTCCCTGCAAACTCAGGGATTGCCAGACTGATGTTTTCGATCTACTTCCTGCAATTTCAGAAATTGCCAAATCTGCTATTTTCAATCTGCTCCCCACAAACTCAGGGATTGCCAGACTAATGTCTTCGATCTGCTTCCTACAATTTCAAGAATCGCCATATCTGCTATTTCAATCTACTCCATGCAAACTTAGGGATTACCAGACTGATTTCTTTGATTTGCTTCTTGCAATTTCAGGAATCACCAAATCTGCTATCTTCAATCTGCTCCCTGTAAACTCAGGGATTGCTAGGCTGATCTCTTTGATTTGCTTCCTGTAATTTTAAGAATCGCCCAAATCTGCTATCTTCAATCTGCTCCCTGCAAACTTAGGGATTGACAGACTGATCTCTTCGATCTACTTCCTGCAATTTTAGGAATCGCCAAATCTACTATTTTCAATCTTTGATCTGCCCCACTAGGGGACAATATCTGAAATCTTCGATATTGCTACATCGTTCTCTGGGGAATTCGTCCTGTATATTAGTTTTATGTGCTTATGCTTATGCAAATGATGAGGATGCTATGATTGGAATGGCGCAAATGCTCCTAACTACATGTGCTATGGCCGGAATTTACATGAATGTAGAATGTCATGAGAATGAGGATTTTTTCACAATGATTAAGATGCAATGATCGTAATAAATCGAATGCTCCTACCTAAATGGTATCATGGAGGACATTTGTGTGAATGCAGAATGTCATGATAATGATTCTTTGTTAAAAATGTATAAGGATCAAGATGCGATGATCGAACGCTCCTAATGATGATGAATAAATGTAAAATGAAATGATCCCTTTTTAATGCTTAGGGTTGTCACTGCTCGTCGTCCATCAGAGTCGTACGACGCTGCTATCCCGCTCTCGCAGGTACCTTTTCCAGAAACTCAAAGAAACAATCATATTTTGCTCAAATAATTTACCCCAATATAACTTCAGGGTCCATTCCACAGCACCTATAGAACTTTAAGGCTTATACCATCTTCAAACCATCCCATTACGACTTACGGGTATAGAATTTATGTCATCTTCAATCTATCCCACTACGACTCAGGGGTATAGAATTTGTAAACGATTTGGTCTACTGCACCTTTCCATTCCCGAGGGTCATGACTAGGTGTGCATGCATGATACTTGCACGGATACAAAATATCATTTTTTCTCACGAATGATTCCCCATTTACACATGGGTCAACATTGCCCCTTTTTTGTTGAGATGGTATTACCGATGTAATATCTCGTCATTTTGTTCAATTACCATTTTTGACAAAATCCGAAGAGATAGCCTCAATTTTGACATAGCCTCAGTTCAGACTTTTCCTCCACCATTATTTTTATCCCTTAAACTTGAGGAGTTTTAAGCGATAATCATGTTTCAGGTTCTTTTCCTATTTAGAAGTTCCTAGAGTAATATGCGAAACTCCTTTTGTAAAAGTGTCGTTAGTCCATTAATCGTTATTTCAATGCAAAATTCTTGAAAGAGGTTGAAACAATAGGCAAGAAGCAAATTGATTAGGAGGATAGCTCAAAATAAACAGGTTAAGCAAAGATAACAAATGCAATCAGGAAGGAAATTTATTGGTAGTGTATTTTGCAAGGAAAATAACCACAAATAACAAAAATGGGTAAAATAGAAACTAGGTGCCCCAGATATCACAGCCTGAGCTTCTCTGTTCAAACTTCTTGAGGACCATTTTAAGCTCAATATGTGTTTAGGGGATCCAGAGTACTTTGTCGATGCCCCAAGATGCAACATACTTCTTCATTGTTAACTCAAGTGTAGCAAGACTACTGTATGCCTCACTTTCGATCAAAATTTGAGCTACCCTTCTCGGGTTTTCAACTCAAAGCCCTTTGGTCTCAAGGCACCCTTTGCGGGTTTTCGTCTTAGCCTCTCCTTTTCCTTTTTTTCTTTCCTCTTTGTATTTTTTGTATGTTTGTTTTTTTAATTTCTCTTTTTTTATCAAATCTGAACTCATATGATTGGGCAGGTCTTTGCCATCCATCTTGATTAGTATCTATGTTTTTCCAGCACAGGTCTTCTTTGCTGCATAAGACATTTACTTTTCCTCTAGAGTCCTTTTGGATAAGAAGAATCCTTTTTAATGCAGGTCCTTTGAGCAAACCTTTTTGTCATAAGCCTGTATCACCCCTTCCTGGTATATTTGACCATGAATACTTTCAATCAAGCTTACTGTAAACGTTCTATTTCATCCAACAAGAATCTTAACTTCCAATAATTGCTCATTTTGTGAACCAACGAGAAAGACGTTGCCCTAGTGAAGGTCCTCGCCAACGTTCACGAAACATAGAAGGTAAATAGTAACTTCTCTATGCCATATCAAGTGTTTTCAAAAAATTTGAATGGTTTTTGGCGGCCTTTGCTGCACCGATATGGTGTCTGATCTTTGAACAGATTGTAAATTCGTGACATCATGTTAAACGTTTCTTTCTGGTATTCTTTATCGTCACTCTCTCCACTTTTTTAGTTTTTTTTTTGGGATTTTTTTAAAGTTAATGACTGTTGACTTTGTAATTTTGGCATATGAAGTGACTTTCACCCTCTCGATGAGGTAACCAATAACCATGAATACGAATCAATGTTGGCTAAAAGCTTTTGAGGAGACTGGCTTGACAGCATCCATGCCTCACACATAGGAATGTTTCAGTAGTCCCGACGTGTCTGGATGTGATCACGCGATAACATCTTTGAATTCTTCATGATGTCTTGGCTTATTCCTGCGGTGAGCTAAGCTTCCATCTTCATCTCCCTCGTTAGCTTGTAGTGTCTGCTGACACTTCGCAAGGTAGGAGCTACCATTTTTAACAAGTTAGGAAATAAGTTGCAATCTTTGTCATCTTCTAAGTCCTTAAATCCCTCTAGACACATATCTCGCTAGAAAGGGAGTCAGTAGCAGCGTCGCTCATGTTATTGATATCTGGGGACCCGTTGTGGGTATGAAGGTAAATCCTAGAGAATAAATAATTCCAAGAATGATTGTTTATAAAAAATGAAGGAATATTCAAAAGAATGTATAGTATGAAAAAGAAAATAATATTTGTTAAAAAGATGCATTTTACTGAAATAATAATTATGGACACAAGCCTATTTCATAAAAGAAATCTTATTGCTTCTAGGCTTAAAGCAACAAGTACGTTTTGTACATTACTCTAGATTAGCTTTAAAAAATACAAGGATTTCTTCCACAATCCAATTGTTCAAAATACTCCCAAGTCTGTAAGGGTAGATGCTTGGAAAAATCTAGTTCTTTCTTCAGATACGTCGTTAATATTTAGATTTCCCAATATCAGGTCTTGCACTAAAGCCCTAAACTCTATGCATTCTCGAATCTCATGGATCTCATCCCTTCATCTGGATGGTTGAGTGACAGATTTTCTGCCCCAGAGGGATCATCGAATTTATCAATACCCATTCTGTTAAGTCTTTCGATCATCTTTTTGAAAGCTGTGCAATTTTCGATTGAGTGTCCTGTGATTCCCGCATGGTATTCGCATTGAGCATTCCTTTTTTCAAGTTCTCCGGCTAGTAACTGGGTTAACTGGCCCATCATGTTCTTTTGGAAGTCTAGCATTTGTTCCCGCACTTCTTGTGAATTTTGGTCAATTGCTCTTGCATCTGCATTTGCATTTGCTCTATTCTTTCCAACCTTCGGTCCATAGCTTTCTAGGTTAACTAAAATAACTTCACCTAATTAGGACTTTTCTACAAATTTTAATGCATATGATGAGATGCAATGCAAATGCATGAATGATAAGAGGCATCGATTCTGATCAACTTCATTTTAGAAAACCTTATTAGAAAACAAAATCCTTTACATAAAATAGACTATGAATATGCTTTCGCCCTAAGTCTTAAGGTTTTGATTTTCCCAAGCAATGAAGCTAGTTTTTGACTACGATCGGACTGTAGCTTATACCTAATGCTCAACGCATCAGCCTGTGATGTCAAAGCCTATATCTGATCAGCTACCTCTCGAATCTGAACAACTGCTTCACCTCTGAGGCAACCCCGACTTCTAACTTGGTCATGGGAATGATGAAGCTCTTCCTTCCAATGCCCTTCTCTTATTTCAGGGAGCTCGATCTGAAGTTCACAACTGTGCAATATTGTTTCTAACTCTCTAATCTAACCTTTCAGGCTTGACTTTAACTCAATCGCGAAATTATAGCTTCAATAGTGATGAAGAGACCGTCCAAGCTTAGCATTGATCTTCAGAAGAATATTTGTGCAGTATTGATCATACACCCTAGCTGGTGTCATACACTGAGTCATAAGGCCATACTAAAATTTTTCCGCTTTCATGGCCCATAAAAATCAGAATTTTTCCTATCAGGAAGCAGACAGAGAAGAAACTGCGCAGCTCTAGGAAGTTTAGATTGTATCTGTTTAACCATTTTTCAATTCTAACCATAGCTGAAAGGCGTCTATTCTGGTTCATCTTCATTGAATATATCAAATAGGGGATCAATACAAATTTCTCCACAACGAATCAAATCCCTTGCAATGTTGTTTGAACCAAAACTCCTTTTTTTCACGTCATTTTGGGCTATCAAGGCTTGCATTTTCATTGTTTCTGGTAGGTGCAACATCCTCAAGTACAGCAGTAAACTCAAGTTTTTGTTTGGTAGCAGACCTATAATAAATAAACCCTTTTTTACCATCAAAGGCAAAATTCTTTCCATCCAAATCATTTTTGTAGGTCTCATGCACTCTGTCAATCACTTTCTTTCCAACGCCCTTACTATCCACAGGGCGACCATCTTCATATAAAGGAAAATGCTGTAATGGTAGAAGCGTCCATTCATACTTCCCTCGTTCACTTTGAAGTGATTGGTGAGTACAGTTACCTTCTACCCTTTAGCTCCAACACCACGCCTTGCCATAGGGTGTCGTATAATCTTCTTCGCACCCGATTCTGCTCTGATCGGAACAACACCAAGAGGCACAGGTGGCAGGGATTTTAGCGTTGCTCCATTTCTTTCTTGCTCAAATGAATCCATACCCTCCTTTCTCTAATTGACTTTGCTTTGACCATATACGAACGACTGCATTGTCCTCCACTTTATCAAGGAATTCGTTCTCCATAACCAACTTTCTAACTTAGAAACTGACCGTGAATCAATACCCCTTTAAAATATGAAATGATATGCACCAAAAGAATAAATCACAATAAGTTAGTACCATGGAATATAAAGCAAGTAAAATAACAAACACCTATCTAGGTGACCACTAAGGTTTGACAATTCTACCTAGGGTATGCTCTTAAGGCTCATTATATGGGGCTAGGTTCTAAGGTAAGGGTACCCGAACCAGCAGATTCCTCGATCCTCACCCAGTATAGGCTCATACGGACCGAGTTCGGTTCAGGGGAATACATTTCCCTATGGCTATGCGGAAGTGAAAACTTCATGAAAACATAGGTACAGATGTATCCCGAAAGCAATCCACTAGCCCATGCGGAGGTGAAAACCTCACGAAGGCATAGTTTCTCACTCCCACTTAGAGGGTGTGACCACAACGGTCATGCAATGCAATTCCGAGATTAAAACAACATGCAATAAAAGGATCATAATTTTCAAATCAAATCTTTAAATCGAATTTTCAAATCTCGACAAAAGATAAAAAATAATCAATTTACAGCCTGACTCTCTTTTCGAAGTCCCCAGCGGAGCCGCCAAGCTGTCGTAACCATTTTTTTTTTGTAAACGAGAATCGACTTTGGTTTTGAAAACGAAAATAAAATGAGAGTCACCACCGATCTTTATTTGGTGTGATCGGATCACCTTTGTTTTAATAAAACGTTTTGGTTTACTAAAACAATGCTTTTGGTCCACGAAATTTAAGAAAACGGGTTCGGGAGTTGGTTACGCACGAGGAAGGATTAGCACCCTCGATATGCCCAAAATTGGTGCCTAATTGATTATCTAATGTCTTAACGTCGACAGTTGAAAATTTGAAAAAGATTTTTAAAAAAATACGATCTCTTTTTAAAATATTTGAATTTACTCGAATCGCTCTGAATGAATGAAATGTCACATCCAGCACGATAGGACATGGCAATTTAAATCCTCGAATCCAAGATCATCTCATGATTCCCGAGACTCATGCATTGAAAATATCAAAAGGGTATTCGACTATTTGTCAAGTGAGAAACCGGAACCCAGTAGATTAGGGCTCGATTTCTCAGAATTTCAAACACGAAACATTGCCTTGTTTTTTTTGAAAACATGGACAGAATTTTAAAAGGATATTTAGTTATTTGGTCAAACGGAAAATCGACACCCAGCACGATAGGGCACAATTTATCAAATTCCCAAATTCGAAATATTGCCTTATTTTTGGAAAGAAAACTTATCTCAGGGTATCTAGATATCATGTCCTGTAAGTTAGGGCACAACATTTCATATTTCTGAGAACAAGCATTTTATTCAAAACTTGTATTGCGATTTAAAAGGGATATTCCGTTAATCTTATTGAACGAGAAAAACCGCAACCCAGTAAGTTAGGGCTCGATTTCCTCGAATCTTTAACACGAAATATCAATTATTTGAAAACTAATGCATCGAGAAAAATTAGTGTGACAAATGATAATATGAAAACACGATGTTATAGGAGAAAAGAATAATAATAATAAAATAACGATGTAAAATAATACACTAGTACAAGTGATACTAAGATATTAATAATGATGATAAAGTAAAAGTAATAACATAGGTAGTGTTAAAATAAAAGTATTACAGTAATAATCGTATATTAACAATAGTAGAAAATAAAATAATAATGATGATATAAAAAATAATAATAACGGTAATAATGGTGGCAATTAATAAATGAAATAATATATAAAAAAATATATACATATAAAAAATAATAATATAATAATAGTAATAATAATAATAATATGATGATGATAAAAATGCTAAATAATAATAATGATGATGATAATAGGAGTAAATAATAGTAAAAAAATTAAATAAATAATAGTGATAATAGAAATGAAAATAATACTAGTAGTGAAATAAAAAAAATAATAATAATGGTAATAATAATGACGAAAATAGTAATAAGTATAAAATAGATATGTTAAATAATAATGATAGTCATAATATTAGTAGCTAATAAACATTTAAAAAATATATATGTATAAAATCTAGTGTAGTAATAGTAACAATAGTAAATGAATAAAATAATAAAAATAATAATAATAATAATAATAATAATAATAATAATAATAATAATAATAATAATAATAATAATAATAATAATAATAATAATAGAAGAGTAACGATAATAATAACTGTAGAAGTAAAGATAGACCTAAAATGATAATAAAGATAACATTAATAATAACATATAATATAGTGATGAAAAATGAAAAATGATAAGAAATAATCATAAAAAAACTGTTGAGAAGAAGGGATAAGAAGATAATAAGATTAATAATGGTAATAAGAAGTAGATAATAAAATATACAAAAGAATAAAATATATATATATGTAAAAAAATTCTAATATAATAAATGTAATAATAAAGATATTAAGTAATAATAATAAGGTAATTATAATAATATAAATAATAATAATGATAAAATAATTGCAATAACAAATAAAATTTGTAAGATAATATAACAAATGGGCCAAATTGAAATTAAAACGGAAATAAAGGGGCCAAATTAGATAACAAAAACAATAGAGGGGTGAAATAGCAATGCGCGCGAAATGCTGGGGACGAGGACCGCAATTTTCCCTAAATAATTAAACGCAGCGTTTAGGAATGTACCGAATTACAAACCGCGCGAAATTTCTGGGCCAGAATTGAAATAACGGAAAACTTAATTTTAAAGGCTGAAAATGCGAAAGGACCGAAAGCACAATTAGCCCAATCGACGAAAGCACGCGGATCCTTCAGTCGGGTCCGGTCGCGCGCGCGGGGTTTGGCCAAATATCGTCGTTTTGGGCATTAAAGGCTAGCCCTAAAACGACGTCGTTTTGAGGGGCTATTTAAGGCCCTAAAATCAGAAAAAAAAATCATTTTTGGGCTGCTTGTTAAAAAAAACTGACCTCCCTCTCTTTTTTCTCTGTAGGTCCAAAAGGGAGAGGGGTTCCGGTCATGGCTCCGGTCGCGATTTTCCGTTGCACCGGCCACTGCGTACAGTGGCTGAAAAAGGTAATGTTTTCCTTTTTTCTTTTTTTTTTAAATATTTTATCAATATATATATGTATAGTTTTAGAGATGAAAGAAAAATGAAAATCTTAGTATGTATGTAAACAGATTCGAGAAGAAGAAAAGGAAAAAGATAAAATAAAATGAACCACCTTTTGCTAACTCTCTGTTTTTGAATTGATTTGGTTTGTTGTGAATCTGTTTCTTTTTTATTTTCAAAAGAAAAATCCCCCTTTTTTACAAAGAAATTAATCGAAAAAGGCCCCCCTTTCATGGTTTGTGGTTAGGCTTTATATAGCCGAATGAAATATTTAAAAAAACAACACAGTATGGCTTTTGCTATTATTTGTCTGCTTCTTCCTTTCTGTTTGCAGGTCATGGCGGTGGCAGAGGCACATGGGGCGGTGGCTAGAAGGTAGGGCAAGTGGCTAGGGGCGGCACTAGGTTTGCGACGCCACTTGTGTTAAGGGCTAGGTTTTTTTTGTTTGTTTCTATTTATCTGGTGTTGGGCTAGTGGGCTGGTTGTTTAATGGGCCATTCGGGTTTAATAGGTTTTAGGTGTTATTGGGTTGTAAAATGGGCTTGTATTGGTTTTAATTTGGGTCAAATTCTGGTTTGTTTAATTGGGCTGGGCAAAATGGGCTTGTAAGCCCCGACAAAATTGGGGTTGTACATATATCAATTTTAATAACATCGACATGTTTTTGAGTAGGGTCGAGCAAAACCCAACTAAAACCAATGATATTGGTTTAGTTGACTCGATCAAGTCCATTAGATTAAGGTAATTAATTATCGAGTAATGAAATAAATAATCAAATCGATTGATTTTGTTATAAACTAAAAGAAAAAGGGTTAAGCTGAAAACTGAGTGTCCTTTATTAAAATTAAAGAATCTGACTTTTACATATTAGATAATATGAACATCGCATATACAATTAAAAAAAAAGTACATACGATTATTTATTATCATAAAAGGTTTGTTTAAATTTAAAATAATTTAATTTGTTTAAATTTAAAATAATTTAATATGTTTATTGAACTTCAACTATTAAATAAAGTATGAGCCAAATATGTGTAAATATTGTAGAAACCATTTCTAATTGATGATAGGCTAATTCAAAATTAAGATTAATATATAAAAACTAGATAGTAGGGTTATTGTCCTCAAACTACACCTAATTTAATCTTTTTGACATTCTATTTTTGAAAAAGAGAATCACCTTCTTTAAAAAGAACATGTACTAATTTAAAAAATTAAAACTATCGAAATTCAGATATGTTAATAAGTACCAATTAAACAATACTTAAATATATAGATGTGTTTTATAAAAAAAATAAAAAATTATCAACTTAAAGAAGTTGCAACAAAAATTTAAAATTCATTTATCAAACGAATATTTAAAACTTATAATCTAAACTGTAACATAATAAAATACATGAATTTTAAAATTCAAAGATCTATGTACTTTTCTAAAATTTAAATTGTAATCCCTATACTTTAATTTAGAGACATTGAGTCACTATATTTTTCTATTTAAAAATCTTGGTCCCTTCATCAATTTTATCATTATAATTGTTGATTTAGCTATTATAAAAAAAGGTAGAATAACTTGTTTAGCCTTAAACATTTATAGTTTTTGCTAATTTGGTCCTTACTCTTTAAAATTACATAAAAATTGCAAAAATATTTTAATAATTAATATTTTTTTCATATTTTTAAAAACATTTACAGTTTTTTTCGTGGTTTGGTAACTTATCAACTAGACTCTTAATTGCAGCCAACTTTTCTGACATTTTTTGTACCCTTAACCTAAGCCCCGTACAACTTTCTAAAGACCTCTTGATTGGTGTGTCATCTCGATTTTTTTAATAGTGTTGGAGTTTTAGTTTTCAAGCAAGCCTATGATAATCACATTTTTCGTTCGACTGTTGAGTGCACATTACTTGAATCTTAAATGCTTCGAGTGCTTTGAGTGAACCTTAGTTAGGGTATTGATTATTGCTGAGTTTGAATTTCAGGTAATTACTAAGATAGAGGAGACACCTATGTTTTTGTGCTTTAAAAATTTCTGCTTAGATCGCTAGTTTCAACTTCCAATGCATGATTATCCGTAGATTATTCCTAAGACATTGTCAATGAAAATGATAAATAGAGGGAGATTAACTTGAACAAGGGTTGAGAAGTTTTCTTAAGGACAAACAAATGCTTGAGTGTGGGGATATTTGATAAGTGCTAAAAGTAATATGTTTTAACATCATTCTTAATGTGTTTTTGGCTGATTATTCGATGTTAATTGTCGAAACTATTTTTTAAGTTTTTAAAAAACGGGGATCAACTTAAAAAATGAAAATGAGAGTCGTCATCAATCCCTTTTTACTTAGGTGTGATTGGATCACCTTATAAAACGTTTTATTTCAAAATGTTGATTTTAGTCCACGAAATACAAGAAAACGGGTTCGGGAGTCGGTTACATACAAGGAAGGATTAGCACCCTCGTAAAGCCCAAAAACTGATATCTAATTGATTAATTAATGTCCTCATGTCAAGAATTTGAAAAGATTTTAAAATACAATTTCTTTTAAAGAATGTTTATATAACCCGTTTTGGAATATTAAGACTCTTTTGTTCCAAAAGGATAAAATATCACATCCAGTATGTTAGGGTGCGACATTTTAACCCCTGAAACTAAGATCTTCCCTTAATTTCCCAAAACACGAAATTAAAAAGATATTTAGCTATTTGGACGTACGAAAAACCGAGACCCTGCACGTTAGGGCACAATTTCTCGACTTCCAAATATGAAACATTGCCTTGTTTTTTGAAATCCTTATCCCGAGATAACAAAACGTCATATCCAGTGAGTTAGGACACGACAATTTTGAATTCTCGAGAATAAGTTTTTATTTAACTTTCAAAAGTAATAGGTTCTTTGGACTGGAAGAGGAAAATCGAAACCCAGTAAGTTAGGGTTCGATTCCTTTCGAACCCTAGAACGTGGAGTGTTTGCTTATTTTGAGAACATAATGTGATCGTAACGAAATGAAAAATGCATTTAAAATAAAATGTAAAACGGTTTACAATGCTAGCTTGTATAACAACATGATGATGATAAAGTATAATAACAATAATAAAGGTAGGAATAAAATACAATAAAGTAAAAGCAAGATAAACAAATAAAATAAAAGAGAATTGTAACAAAAATGGAGGCTATATACAAGAATGAAAACCATAAAATGATAATAGTAGTAACAAAAAAAATGTGATGATGATGATGATGATGATGATGATGATGATAATGATGATGATAATAATAATAATAATAATGAAGATGAAAATAATAATAAAAGTAATAGTAAAAGTGAAAATTGTATTAGTAATAATAAAATAATAGTAAGGATATTAAAAATAGTAATAATAATATAAAAATAATAGTAGTAGTAAAATAAAAATATATTAATCATAAAAATAATAATATATGTTAATATACAAATAATTAGTAAAAATAAAAAAATAAAAAAAGCAATAATAATGGTAATACTAAAAATAATAGTAATAGTAACAATACTAATAAGGATAGATATAATAATAATATATATAGCTATAGTAATAATATATATATATATAAGAAAATAATGGAGATAATAGAAACACAAATGAATATGATAATAATAAAGAAGTTAATTATAAAAAATAAAATAAAAAATAGTAATGGTGATATTAAAATAATAGTAAAAGTAATAATAATAATGATAATAATAATTAAAAAAGATAAAATTAGTAATGAAAATAATCATAAACAAAAAAAAGATGAAATTGAACTAAAAATAAAAGTTTGGGGCGAATCTGAAGATAAATAAAAGGAAAGGGACCTTGTTGAACACGCCCCAAAAGGACAGGAACTAATTATGAAATTATTCCCCTGTCCAAAACGCACCGCATCAATGAGGACCAAAATGAATCAAAAAAGAAAAAACTGAGGCGAATTTAGAAAAAAATAAAAACTGAATTTAAAAAATAAAAAATGCGAAAGGGCTAAAGCAGAAAATAATCCATCAGCAAGAAAACACGCGGATCCCTGGACCGGGTCGGGTCAACACGCGGGTCGCCATGAAACGGGGCCGTTTTGACGCAAAAAGGACTGGTGCAAAACGGCATCGTTTTGATGCACTATAAAAGCCACCTTTTCTTAAAAAAATCATTTCTCTCCTCTTTCTAAAAAAAACTTCTCCTTTCTCTCTGTGGCTCCCTGGTCCGACTAGGACCTCTCGTAAGCTCCGCGGCGATATCCGCTGCTCGCCACGCCTTGCCGCCACCGTATGCGGTGGTCGTAATTAAAAATCGTAAGTTTTTTCTTTTTAAAAAAATGTATTATATATATTATATTGTTTCAAAAAAAATAAAACAAAATAAAATAACAGTATTTGAAAATAAAAAAATAAAAAATAAAACAAAACCTTGGCTGATTTGGTTTTTTTCTGTTTATTTCAGTGTATTTTTGTATGTATATTTATCTCTGTATTTTTTTCTGTTCGAGTTACAAATTAGGTTGGGCTTTTATAGCCTTGAAAATAAAAAGGAAATACATCGATTCTGCCATTTTTGCTGCTGTTTCTTTCCTTTTTTTTGCAGGTCGGGAGCGAGAAGTCCAGTGTCGGAGTGATTCGCTCGCTGATTGCAGCGCGACCGAAGGCTGGGGTGGGCGCGAGGAAGCGCTGCTTGCTAAGGCGCTTGCGGCGTAGTGGAAACTAGGGTTTCCTGCGTCCGTAAGCTATTTGGGCCACTTGGGCCAGTTTAGTTTTGGGTCTATTGGGTTATGGGTAGTTAGGGTGTAATTGGGCCACGGGTTTAGGTAATTCTGGGTCTTGGGGTGTGATGGATTTTCGGCTAGTGGATTGGGCTATTTAATTGGTTTTGTAAATGGACTGGATATTTATTATTTTTTATTTTTTATTCTGGTTTGTTTGTTTTAAGCTCGGACAAAATGGGCTGATTACATTAATTATGAATTTTATGCTCCTAATACTTTCAATTCGTGTTTTTATACTTAATAGAACATTTGGGAGGAAAATAAGCAAAAATAGAAAAATAGGGGCAAATTATAGAACCCACATGGGCTGGCCTATTCTACATGACCATGTGGTAGGCGTGTCGATTTTGTAGATATGTACTATGAACTGCGAAAAAAATGCAAAGAACATCTCCGCTTGCATTGCACTGCATTACTGGATGTACCTGCGAAGAACATAAATTTTAAAGCTTTTTTGTTCATCATCTCTACCTGATTTGACAACATGGTTACTGCGTCGACGTTGAAAACTCCGGCTGTTTTGGTTGGCTTTGTCCTTAAAACTTGCCACTGATAGTTATTTAGCGATATCTTTTCAAGGAAATCGTAGGCTGCTTCAGGAGTCTTGTTGTTTAAGGTTCCACCGGCTGATGAGTCAATTAGTTGCCTTGTTGAATGATTCACACTGTTGCAAAAAGTTCGGACTTGAAGCCACAAAGGCAATCCGTAGTGTGGGCATCTTCTCAAGAGATCCTTGTATCTCTCCCATGCATCGTATAATGTCTCTAGATCCATATAGTACGTGGAGCATTATGTTCGTGCGCATCCTGTGGTGGTGGATTATTTTCATCTATCCCTTCAGTAGGATTGGATTTGTCTTGTTGTTCTTCTCTCTGGTAGTCTAGGGCTAGTTTCTTTGCAATTCCTTCGAGCAGTAGCTTCAATATCACTTTCATATACTAAAGGTCCTCTCGGATTCCTTCTAGTCATAAACTAGAGGTACCTGCTAACAAAAGAAAAGAAAAAAATTAGCAAAAAAATAAAAAAAAAGAGTAAATTGCAAAGATAAAAATAAAAATAATGGCTAAAGTAATAGAAATAGAGCTTTCTTAATATTTTAGAATTCATCGGCAACGACGGCAAAAACTTGATCGTGTCTGTCAGAGTTTTAAACTTTATAAAGAAGAATGATCGAACCTGTAGACTAACTATGACAACGACTGAGACAAGTGCACCTATCGAACAGTAGTATAGCTTAGGCAAGATCGAATTATCGAACCCAAAGGAACCTAAAAGTACTACTACTCACTTTCTTTCTATTATTTAGCCTAAAATATGAAGCGATTGATTTATTAATCTAGAATTAATGAAACACTAAGCTAAGATGCAAAGACAAAAAGAATGAAACTTGGGAAAAGATTGTTGGAAAACTCAATTGATTTAGACGATACCCTTAGGAAGAATCCACCTAGACTTCACTTGTTATCTAACACTGAACTAGACGATTTATTCACTTAGTTTGATCTGTAAAACTCTCTAACGTATATTAAACCCTCTCTCAAAGCGAATAACGTCTAACCCTAGGTTAATTAACGGCAATCTCTTTCTCGAATAATAACCCCCTAGAATAGCAGTAAATCGATCTATGGACTCCCATATTAGGTTTCATCCTAATCCGGTAAAATCTCGTCACCCTATCTCTAGGCTGCGATCAACTCCGCTTAATTATGCTAGATCTACTCTTAGGCAGGGTCTATTTCTCCTCCACCTAAGCACATCAAATTTAGATTAAGCTCACATAATTAAGAATAAACTAAGTATTTATCAGATAGTTCAGAAAACAATAACAAGATTCATCATAGGTTTCACCCCCTTCAGGTATCTGAAGGGTTTAGTTCATAATTATAAAAGCAAACATCTCAAGAGAAAAGATAAAATAAAACATAGAAAATCCCTAAAAACCCCTGAAGGAATTGAAGGAGAGATTCGCCATCTTGAGTAGAATTTCGGCTTCTTGAGATGGATCAACTGGCTATCTTTGAGTATTTTCCCACGAATCTGGCCTTGTGCCGTAGCTTTTGGCCTAGCTGACTGCCTAACTGATCGCCCCAAAGTATCCAAATCCGAATGAAATTGCTCTTTGCCACGATAGGGACACGGCCATGTCACACACTCGTGTAAATCGTCGTCAGGCCGTGGTCGGGTCTGTCGATGGTGGCACGGTCGTGTGGCTCGGGGTAAGCCGTGTTCTAGTTGTTCGACAAGGCACGACTGTGTGGCTTGAAGTCCAGGCCGTGTCAATTTCCTCTTTGGCCCAAATTAGCCCATTTTAAGCTCGTTTCTCGTTCTTTTCGTCCTCGGGTGCTTTCCTAGGTATAAGATAAGAAAAGAAAGGATTAAGAGCACAATTTTATATGAAATATCTCTACACTTAAGCTTTTGCTTGTCCTCAAGCAAAATTCTCAACATACAATTAAAACGAACTTTCCATGATCCATAATTCCTATCAACAATGCCTTATCATAATTCATAGATAATTTATACATGGATAATTCAACTCAAAGCGTCCTAAAGATTCAAATAATCTAAGTCATGAATTTGTAGCTCGAAAACATAGGTGTCTCCCCTTATCTGAATAATTACCTTTAATTCAAAGCCTACAAGGATTGACATCTTCACAAAAGATTCACTCAAATCACTCAAAAAGTGTTTAAGGTTCAAAGTCAAAGGATCACTCATAAGTCGAACCTGAAAAGTTAATCCCATAAGCTTGCCTGAAAATCAGATCTCCACCACTGTAAAATGATACGATAAACAGATCAAAAGGTCTTTAACAGGGTTGTAACGTGGCTAGGGTTAAAGGTGTGGATAAAGGCTGAATTAAAAGGTTAGAATTACTGAGACAATAATAATTACATCAACTAGAAAAGTAATAACCCTAATAATACAAGCTTTTTCTTTTGATAATTTAGACTTTAACTGTATAAGCTCGCTTTTCATAACACTGAATATACTTTGATTTCGATTTTTTTAAGAACAAACTAAGTATTACATAATAAAGAATGAATTAAAAGAAAGATAAAGATCATAGCTAGGCAACAGATCAAATCAAATCTCGACATAAGGGTAGTCAAATAGAATGGTGATAACAAACACAAATGGGTTTTGGGTTAATATTAGCGGGTGAGTCAATAAAAAGGGTTGTTAGGATCAACGGGGTTCACTACGGGTTAATTATGAAGGTAGGCTTTTTAGTGGAGTAAGTGGGTTAAAACCTAGGTGCCTTTATCATCTCGATATATCAAATCATAGATGTGGTCTTGACATGTATAATCAAGGCAAGTTCTAGAATAACAGTTCATAGTTGACACACTCATAAACAATAAAGTGAGCACGAAAAAGAATGTATGCTCTATAAGGCTCAAAATCTCACAAAAATTATGGGTATTTTTGACATCAACCCTGTAGATTTCAAACTTAAAGATAACATTCAGATTCAATCCAACAACCTAGCAAATTTTTAATTTTTTTGAAAAATAGACTTATCATGCTTGATTCCCTAATATCTTAGAGTACAAATTATCAATGCACAATTAAATATGACTTACTCTAAAACATGTCAATAAAAATCATAAATCATCAGAAATTTCACCCTAATTAGTAATATGAGAAAATTACTTAAAAACAAGACTAAATTCAGGGATTTGAGAATAATGAAAAAAGTCAGGTACTTTTACCCCCACACTTAAGATGTACATTGCCCTCAATGTACAAATATAGATGAATAATCATGTAATGTTAAATCAAAAGAGATGGGGAGAAGTAAAAGTTCCTAAGAGCTGGCAGAGGTCGTGGTGAAAGAGAAGCTGGAGGCGACGGTAGTGGTGTTGGTTCTATGGGCGGCTTTCGACACTCTTTGTCCCAGATGAAGAAATTGAGGGACCTGTGAAGATTTAACCAAGGGATCTAAAGAAACAGTAAAAATATACTAATAATATAAGTGAAGAAAAGAAAAATAAAGAGAAGGAGACTAAGAAGAAAATTAAAATTAAAAGAAAAGGTTAATGGACTAAGAAGTCCTTATTGAAGGATGGTTCTGGAGATGGGACGTGATTCCCAAGTAGCCTTTAGAACCTGACACTAAGAAACTAAAACAAGATAAACTAAGTTAAGCATAAGAAAGTCAAAGAAAAGGAAAATAAAGGAGAATATAAATGTAAAATAAAAATTAATTAGTCTCAAAGACCCTTGGCTTGTCGAGTAGCTGAAGCTGCCGGCATGAAATCATGTGAATCGATCTCTTTTGAAGAGACTGTGGTTGGCCTATTACGCTTCTTTGACATGATGTTTGAATAGCTCAAGAATCTAGAGAAGAGTATGAAGGGGGAGGGTGAAAATCTGGGGAAGGGAGAAAGGGAGAAGAAAAGAAGAAGGAATAAAGAAGATGGGGGGAAGGGGAAAGGCTGAGGGGTTTAAATAGAGGTTCAGTTCTGGTGCTTTCCCAAGACCGTGGTCCAAGGGCGTGTTAACTCCCACGGCCGCTTCGCATGGTCGTGTGTCTAAGTGTGTTGGTTCTCCACGCCCATGTTTCAGCCAACCACGCCCGTGTTTGAAAAGTCAGTACGTTGGCACGGTTTAAAAGCACGAACGTGTTCTGCTTGTTGTTGGCAAGTCAGTAGCTTCACACGGTCTTGGGGCACGGACGTGCCACTTTGTCGGTGCCCGTGGGAAAGTGGTTGAGTCCGTGATTTAGAAAATTGGTTGGGACTGATTTGCACGGCCCTGCCATGCTAGTACCAAGATTCTGGTGTTCCACAAGGCCATGGCCACGGCCGTGTAACATGGAATTCTGTACTTTTGGTTAGTTTAAAAGAGAAGAGAAATAAAATAAAATAAAAACAAATGCAAAAAGAAGTAGGGTTAGTGCTCGGGTTGCCTCCCGAGAAGCGCTCGTTTATAGTCTTAAGCTAGACTTTCCTCCTATTTGAAAAGTTCAGGGGGTTTAAAGGTTTGAGTATCTTCCCTCATGCTAGTAGTTTTATTTTCTTGATAAAGTTTAAGTCGAGAAGTGTTTACCTTAAAATTGTCGAATGTTGGATTGCTTACCTCGACTGTTCTGTGTGGGAAGACATTGTGTACCTCAAGAGGAATTTCTCCCTTTGCTTTCAGGTCTGTTGTGATGATGTGATGATTTGCTTTTTCTAATAGTACCTGGTCTCCTATTTTGAAGTGATTTGATGTTCCTACAAGCTCTTTTGGTGGTTCCTCTAATTTTACTTTGTGTGGTTTGTGTGTCTTCTGGTCTTCTAATTTGTCGACCCTAAGGCTTTGTTCCTTGTGTGATTCTTATTTGTCAATTTGAGGTCTATGATTTGGCTCAAGATTGTATCCTTATGGTGTTTCCTGTGATAAAGATTGCACAAATTGACTATTATCTGTATTGACTTTCTTACCTACATCGATTGTTGTCCTGGCCTAGTCAAGAGCTTAAAGACTGATTGATTAGTTACCTACAGAAAGTATGAGTTCGCCTGTGGCAACATCAATTTTAGTCTTGGCAGTTGGTAGAAAAGGTCTTCCTAAAATTAAGGGGATTGAATTATCCTCATCCATGTCTAAAACAACAAAATCTACTAGGAAGACAAATTTATCAATTTTTACGAGCACGTCTTCAATAATACCCCTAGAAATTCTAACGATTTTATCAGCTAATTGAATTCTCATCCTAGTTTGTTTGGGTTTCCCTAGACCTAGCTGTTTAAACATTTTATAAGGCATGACATTTATACCTGCCCCTAAATCAGCTAACGCATTATCAACAGCTAATCTATCGATTAAACATGGAATTGTAAAACTCCTTGGATCTTTTAATTTTTGCGGTAGTCTATTTTGCAACATTGTTGAGCATACTGCGTTTAATTCCACATGTGGATCCTCGTCTAGCTTGCACTTATTTGTCAAAAGCTGTTTTAAGAATTTCCTCAAATCTGGCATCTGTGAAAGAGCTTTAATAAGCGGTAAGTTGATATGTAATTTTTTTAAAAGTTTAAGAAACTTACTGAACTGCTCTTCTGTGTCGTCTCTGTTCAATGCTGCGGGGTAAGGTATGCGAGGTTGGTACTCTTTGATTACTGGTTTTGGCTTTTCTAGTGTTTCCTCGATTTTACCTTCTTCTTCCTCGATTTCTTGTGTTGAGGTGGGGCCATCTAGTTTTGCACCTTTTTGAGCTGTTATGGCTTGGATTTGCTCCTTTGGGTTAATCTCTGTGTTGCTTGGTAGACGTCTTTGTGGTCGTTCGGACATTAGTTTGGCAAGTTGTCCAACTGACTTAGTAATTTCTCCAACTTAGTTCTCGATTGCTTTGATTGATGCTTGTTGGTCATTAAGTGTTGTCTCAGTTTTTTGACAACAGGCTTCAGTTGCTGCCATGAATTTTGCCAATATCTCTTCGAGGTTCGGCTTCTTTTCCGGTGGATAGGGCTGATTTTGTTAATTTGGAGGAGGTTGTTGCCTTTGATTTCCTTGTCCTCCCCACGAAAAATTTGGGTGGTTCCTCCAACCTGGGTTGTAAGTGTTACTATAAGGATTATTATTAGATCGAAAATTATTACCTATATAGTTTGTCTGCTCATTTTTTATGCCCGATTGGTAGGGTGGGTACTTAGGATTCACACATCTCCGCTTGCATCGCACTGCATTACTGGATGTACCTGCGAAGAACATAAATTTTAAAGCTTTTTGTTCATCATCTCTACCTGATTTGACAGCATGGTGACTGCGTCGACGTTGAAAACTCCGGCTGTTTTGGTTAGCTTTGTCCTTGAGACTTGCCACTGATAGTTATTTAGTGACATCTCTTCAAGGAAATCGTAGGCTGCTTCAGGAGTCTTGTTGTTTAAGGTTCCACCGGCTGATAAGTCAATTAGTTGCCTTGTTGAATGATTCACACTGTTGTAAAAAGTTTGGACTTGAAGCCACAAAGGTAATCCTTGGTGTGGGCATCTTCTCAAGAGATCCTTGTATCTCTCCCATGCATCGTATAATGTCTCTAGATCCATATAGTATACAGAGCATTATGTTCATGCGCATCCTGTGGTGGTGGATTATTTTCATCTATCCTTTCAGTAGGATTGGATTTGTCTTGTTGTTCTTCTCTCTGGTAGTCTAGGGCTCGCCTAGTTTCTTTGCGATTCCTTCGAGCGGTAGCTTCCATATCACTTTCATATACTAAAGGTCCTCTCGGATTCCTTCTAGTCATAAACTAGAGGTACCTGCTAAGAAAAGAAAAGAAAAAAGTTAGCAAAAAAAAGCAAAAAATAAAAGTAAATTGCAAAGATAAAAATAAAAATAATGGCTAAAGTAATAGAAATAGAGCTTTCTTAATATTTTAGAATTCCCCGGCAACGGCAGTAAAAACTTGATCATGCCTGTCAGAGTTTTAAACCTTATAAAGAAGAATGATCGAACCTGTAGACTAACTACGACAACGACTGAGACAAGTGCACCTATCGAACAGTAGTATAGCTTAGGCAAGATCGAATTATCGAACCCAAAGGAACCTAAAAGTACTACTACTCACTTGCTTTCTATTATTTAGCCTAAAATATGAAGCGATTGATTTATTAATCTAGAATTAATGAAACACTAAGCTAAGATGCAAAGACAAAAAGAATGAAACTTGGGAAAAGACTGTTGGAAAACTCAGTTGATTTAGACGATACCCTTAGGAAGAATCTACCTAGACTTCACTTGTTATCTAACACTGAACCAGACAATTTATTCACTTAGTTTGATCCATAAGACTCTCTAACGTATATTAAACCCTCTCTCAAAGCGAATAATGTCTAACCCTAGGTTAATTAACGGAAATCTCTTTCTCGAATAATAACCACCTAGAATAGCAGTAAATCGATCTATGGACTCCCATATTAGGTTTCATCCTAATCCGGTAAAATCTCGTCACCCTATCTCTAGGCTGCGATCAACTCCGCTTAATTATGCTAGATCTACTCTTAGGCAGGGTCTATTCCTTCTCCACCTAAGCACATCAAATTTAGATTAAGCTCACATAATTAAGAACAAACTAAGTATTTATCAGATAGTTCAGAAAACAATAACAAGATTCATCATAGGTTTCATCCCTTTCAGGTATCTAAAGGGTTTAGTTCATAATTATAAAAGCAAACATCTCAAGAGAAAAGATAAAACAAAACATAGAAAATCCCTAAAACCCCCTGAAGGAATTGAAGGAGAGATTCGCCATCTTGAGTAGAATTCTGGCTTCTTGAGATGGATCAACTGGCTATCTTCGAGTATTTTCCCACGAATCTGGCCTTCTGCCTCAGCTTTTGGCCTAGCTGACTGCCTAACTGACCGCCCCAAAGTATCCAAATTCGAATGAAATTGCTCTTTGCCACGACAGGGACACGGCCATGTCACACACTCGTGTAAATCGTCGTCAGGCCATGGTCGGTCTGTCGATGGTGGCACGGTCGTGTGGCTCAGGGTAAGGCCGTGCTCTAGTTGTTCGACAAGGCACGACCGTGTGGCTTGAAGTCCAGTCCGTGTCGATTTCGTCTTTGGCCCAAATTAGCCCATTTTAAGCCCGTTTCTCATTCTTTTCGTCCTTGGGTGCTTTTCTGGGTATAAGACAAGAAAATAAAGGATTAAGAGCACCTTTTTATATGAAACAGGGGATAAATCATCCAAAAGTAAGCTAAATGTGGGATTAAAATATGTTATAATTACGGTTTATCATTTACTATGTCTAATTCAAGTTTTGTTATTAGGGACTGAATTGTAACTTAAAAAAAATTAGAATACAAATTTAAAGAGATTCAACCCACACAGTCATGCCCTCTAGGCCGTGTGTAATTAAACAATCGTGTTTGCATCGTGAAAAACTTTTAGACTGATCGCACACGCCCGTGTATGATAGCTCTAGTCTCCACACACCCGTGTCACTTACCCACATGCCTGTGTGAAAACCATTGTACCTATTTTTGTGAAAAACTTGTTTAAAAACCCGATTTTTTTGCATATTTTAATGGCCAATTAAACTCGATTTAACTACTATTAATTAACATACATATACATACACCTTCAAATGAGTCTATTGACATCAATCAAGCCTCAATTATATAGAATTAGGCAATCAATTTCATCCATAACAAACACCGAATAAATCAAATAAGTGGCCTACCTTAGTCGATAGTAAATCACTCCATGAAAGCTTCATTTAAATAATTGTTAGTATAAATTTCATACCTCACACACCGTCTTATCAATCACCGTGTTATCAAGCAACAATACACTATAACTCATTCAATAATTAAACTTAAACATGCCTTAAAATTAATATAAAACCATCCAAAATAAAATGTCTAATGTCCAATGTCTAATTACAACAAAAATTAAACTAATTCCTAGGAATTCCACAATGCTCGATTAGTTTCTAAAATGTGTAATAAAGTCTCTACTAAGCCTAAATCTGTTGGAACTCTCTTGCTCGGCTCCTAAAGCCCAACGATTATATGTACACATTGTGAGGGTGTGAGCTTTAAAAAGCTCAGTGAATGTTCATAAAAATGACTAGTAAATTAACTTCCAAATTATGCTTAAATCACATCCAATTAATCACAATTATTAACCATAATATTGAAACATGTGATGAATGATAAAACTAACATATTTTAATCCCATTCTTAATGCTTTTTTGGATGATTATTTATGTAAATTGGTGAATTTGATGCTCCTAATCATTTCAATTCATGTTCTTATACTTAGGTGACCATTTGGGAGCAAAAGGAGCAAAAATCAGAAAAAAGAGCAGATTTCAAGAGCCAGACGGGCTGGGTACTCTCCCATGTCGATTTCGCACCTTGCTTCCCAAACAAACGGAAAAAAAGACAATTTTTAGACTTTTTGAGCACCTAAAGTCTATAAATACCAATTAAAAGAAGAGACATAGGAGCCATTAGAGAAGATCAAAGAAGAAAACACTCCAACAAGTTAAATATTTCAATTTTAGACATAGGAGCCAATTGACTTACTTTTCTACTGTTAGTCTTCTCCAACAAGTTAAATATTTCAATTTTAACAACATTGACAGATCTTTGGGGTAGGGTCGAGCAAAACTCAATAGAAACAGATGATATAGGTTGAGTTGGCTCGGTTAAGCCCATGCCCCTAGGTATACGCCCTTGGTAAAATCAATTTTAAATTTAGTTATAATAGTTTAAGCGAATTGATTATTGAGTAATGAAATACATAATTCAACTAATTGATGTAATCAAATTATAATAAATATATTTTTACTTTTATGGTATCCTTCACCTCCTTTTTAGAGTTTGTGGCAATGGTGTTTTTTAAGGTTGGAATTTATATTTTTTATTTATGAGTACAATGTGTGTTGTAATTATATTCGCTGGTTATATTTTTTTTTATTTGAAAACATATATTATAATATTTAACCAGATTTTGTCACACCCATTTTATGTTAAAAATATATTTTTTTAAATTGAGTATAGGTTGGGTGGTAATGTACTCATATTTTAGTACTAGTAATTATGTGTTCAATCTTTAGATTTATGATTTATATTTCTTTTAATTAAAGATTATATACAAGCATGAAAAAACAAAAGTGACATAGTAATAATATTAATTATAATTTTTATATATATTTTCATAATTGAGTTGATGATGTGGTTGAATGTGGCATTAACTCTAAAACACTTAAATATAATAATAGCTTAAATTAACATCATGATTAATTATTCTTAGTTGCTCACTTTCAAAATTAATACGGACTAAATTGCTCTGATTTTGTTTAGGGTGACCAATTTCCTCAATTTTGAAATTCAAAGAGACTGTTGAGATCTTTTACATATAATTTTTAATAAATCTATTTTTTAATATAAAATATATCTGTTCACCCACATAGTGAGTGTCATAAAATATTTTTGTTATTAATTGAGTTAGAAACAAAAATTAACTCAATACTAACTCAAGATTAATGATAACAATATAATAAATAATTTATTTATTTAATATTCTCAGTTAAAGATATTGATGTAAATTTTAAGACATGCGTGTCTGGTAGAATTGTGATTATACTTTTTGAGTATTGACTCATTTTTCCACAATTGTGAGTCTCTATTTGAGCAAAGCAATTTGAATATTTCTTCATCTCGTTTAATCCAAATGCATTTAGGATTTTCTTATATCATTTTAATCTTATAAATTTTTGGAGAAGTAGAATTTTCTAACCTATTTTCCGTTAACTTCACTTCAATTTTCAATCACAATCAATTGCATTCAAGAGCACCCCATCTTTTTGGATGAAACAAACCTTTCAATGTTAAGATAAACGGGTCTTTAGGGTTATTAGCTGAGAGCCTTTTCCACAATTGCCACGTCAACATTTCTGTATCACATTTAATTCAATTATACTCAATTTTAGAGATGATTGGGTTACAACAATGGTTTGAAGTGAAGATATTTCAAAAGAAGATGAACACTCAGATGAACACTCAATTTTAGAGATGACTGGGTTACAACAATTTTAGTGTACTGAAAGGCCTTGAGCTTAATTTACTGGTAGCTCAGCTGCAAACTATTGTCTAGTGCCACATTCGATGCTTTTTGGAGTGTAGGGATGGGTGTGTTGATTATATCCCCACATGGAGTGTAGGGTTGGACAGAGATGGAGTGTAGAGGCTAGCTGGGTAGGACTTATATACTGTATAATCTGTTACTGTACTGATTAGTGTTACTGTAACGGGCCAAAGCCCAAACACCTGATTGCTTTTGTGCTGAGACGGGCTAAAGCCCAAATTGATATTGTCACTAATACTAAAAAGGGCTTAGGCCCAGACTATGATTGCTTTCTGTCTGTTTGCGTTATATGGGATCACACACTGAGTTTTTGTAAACTCACCTTTCTGCTTTGACTATACAAGTAATCCCCAGATATAAGCGGACTGGCACAACGGTGGACTCAGCGGTAGCCACATGACCTATTTAATACGACTTAAAACTTAATTATAATTTTGATTTTATTTTGGGGGTATTGTTTTTATTTAAAATAGAAACGTCGACATTAAATTTGGTTTTTGGAGTTATATATCACTTTAGCGTTGACTTACTTTTTTACTGTTAATCTTCTCCAACAAGTAAAATATTTCAATTTTAACAACATTGAGTCGAGCAAAACTCAATACAAACAGATGATATAGGTTGAGTTGGCTCGATCAAGCTCATGCCCCTAGCTATACGCCCCTCGTAAAATCAATTTTAAATTTAGTTATAATAGTTTAAGCGAATTGATTATTGAGTAATGAAATACATAATTCAACTAATTGATGTAATCAAATTATAATAAATATATATTTACTTTTATGGTATCCTTCATCTCCTTTTTAGAGTTTGTGGCAATGGTTTTTTTTAAGGTTGGAATTTATATTTTTTTATTTATTAGTACAATGTATCTTATAATTATATTCGCTGGTTATATTTTTATTTGAAAAATATATTATAATATATAACCAGATTTTGTCACACCCAATATATTTTTTAAAATTGAGTATAGGTTGGGTGGTAATGTACTCATATTTTAGTACTAGTAATTACGTGTTCAATCTTTAGATTTATAATTTATATTTCTTTTAATTAAAAATAATATACAAGCATGAAAAGACAAAAGTGACATAGTAATAATATTAATTATAATTTTTATATATAATTTCATAATTGAGTTGATGACGTGGTTGAATGTGGCACTAACTCTAAAATGTTTAAATATAATAATAGTTTAAAAATGAGGGGATTTTGGTAAATACATTAGTGAGTTGGTGACATGATTGAGGGTGACACCAACTCAATAAAACACTTAAATACTGACTACAAATCCTATCATGCACTTATGTGTATGAAAATCACAAAATTAGAATACAAAGATGTATTTAAAAATAACATACAATAAATAATGAAATTTATGGTTCAAAACTAATTAATAATAGCACATGAATTTTGTTAAATTAAGACCAAATTGGAAAGTGTGTAAATTTTGAGGGCTAAATTTATTAATATACCAATTAAAATCATGTATATTTTATGAAAAATTAACAGCCTGATTAATTATTCTCAGTTGCTCACTTTCAAAATTAATATGGACTAAATTGCTCTGATTTTGTTTAGGGTGACCAATTTCCTCAATTTTGAAATTCAAAGAGACTGTTGAGATCTTTTACATATAATTTTTAATAAATCTATTTTTTAATATAAAATATATTTAGTCACCCACGTAGTGAATGTCATAAAATATTTTTGTTATTAATTGAGTTAGTGTCAAAAATTAACTGAATACTAACTCAAGATTAATGATAATAATATAATAAATAATTTATTTATTTAATATTCTTAATTTAAGATATTGATATAAATTTTAAGACATGCATGTCTAGTAGAATTGTGATTATACTTTTTGAGTATTGACTCAGTTTTCCACAATTGTGAGTAGAATTTTCGGAGAAGTAAAATTTCTAACCTATTTTCTATTAACTTCACTTCAATTTTCAATCACAACCAATTGCATTCAAGAGCACCACATCTTTTTGGATGAAACAAACCTTTCAATTTTAAGAAAAACTGGTCTTTAGGGTTATTAATTGAGGGCCTTTTCCAAAATTGCCATCGTTATTTGCGGGTGATTTGGGGATAATAACGTCAACATTTCTGTATCACATTTAATTCAATTCCACTCATATTTTAATTTTTAGAGATGATTCGGTTATAACAATGGTTTGAAGTGAAGATATTTCAAAAGAAGATGAACACTCTTAACTCATAATTTAAAATTCAGGTTATATTTCATTTCAACTAAGTTAAATATTAAGGTTGGATTAAACTTTTTAGAGGTTCCTTACATAATGATCAAACCTTTATTAAAGTGCTTAAATGAAAGCTAAACTTTTCAAAATAGACAAATAAGGACTTAACCTTTTAAAAAGTGTTCAAATAAGGGTTTCTCAAATGTTGTATATCAAGTTATGTGTTTTACTCTAAACACATCCTTATTTGCCTATTTGCCTATTTTTTTTACAAATTGGGTTGAAGTGCGTGAAAAAACCCTTATTGGTGCACTTATGTAAAGGTTAAACTCTTATTTAACCATTTTAAAACATTTAATCCTTATACGAGCAACCTCTAAAAAATTGAGTACTAATTTGACAAGTTGAAAAATACCTAAATTTGTTTTCATGAATCAAGAAACTAAAAAAAATGTTGAGAAATATTTTAAGGATTCTTAGCTTTGACAAGTTCCCTCCACCATCTCCCTGCCTCCAGTCCCACCTCTTCTCTTATGCTCCTTCCAGCTTCTTGCTTTTTGTGTGTTGAAAATTCAAAGGAACAAAATATCAACCTACATCATAAGGCACGAAGGCCAGAACTTTACTTTCTAGCCCGTCCGATACATTGAAAGAAGAAGAAAGAGTCTTGAGACCTGACAACTTTATTTCATTTTTATTTTCTTTGTCATTTTCTATGTTTCTTGTCAAATACAATGAAAGAAGACCGTAGAAAAATGTTGCCTACTTATTTCCCAATCATCATGAAATTAATTGCCATAGACTTAGAATTTTCTCACCAATTTTCAAGCAATCTGACATGATTTCTCAATCATAATTAATTGAATTCAAGATCTTTTTGGATGACACGAACATTTCAATTTTAACACAAATCAATATTTAGGTTATACTTCAGTGCTCGACAAGCTCTTTCACATTTGTGGGATAAGAACTAACAATTTAGGATCACATTTAACTCAATTGCATTTAAGACCTCATGATTTTATTCTATAATTTCAGTCTTATAAATCTCTTCGGAAATAATAAAACATCGACATTAAATTTGTTGTTGATGCATTCAATTTTTTGAGGGGTCTTTGGAGTTATATGTGACTTTAGCATTTACTGACTTTTTTTATAATTAATCTTTTATAATAAGGTAAATATATTAATTTTAATAACATCGACATGATATTTGTTTGGTTGACTCGGTCAAGTCCATTAAATTGATAAAATCAATTTTAAAATCAGTTATAATGGATTAAGGTAATTAATTATCAAGTAATGAAATACATAATCAAATCATTTGATTTTTTTAGAAACTAAAAAGAAAAAGGGATAAGCTGAAAACAGATTGCTCTTGGGAAAACGCAGTTTACATATTAAATAATATCAACATCACATATATAATAAGAAAAATTACGTATGATTATTTATTCTCATAAAATGTTAGTTTAAATTTATTTTAATATGTTTATTGAACTTCAACTATTAAATAAAGTATCAGCTAAATATGTGTAAATATTCTAGAAACCATTTTTAATTGATGATAGACTAATTTGGAATTAAGATTAATATATAAAAACTAGATAGTAGAGTTATAATCCTCAAACTACACCTAATTCAATTTTTTTTACATTCTATTTTTGAAAAAGAGAATCGTCTTCTTTAAAAAGAATATGTACTAATTTGAAAAATTATAACTATCAATAAATTCAGATATATTAATAAGTACCAAATATACAATACTTAAATATAGGTGTGTTTTATAAAAAAAAATTATCAAACTTAAGGAAGTTGCAACAAATATTTAAAATTCATTTATCAAACGAATATTTAAAACTTATAATCTAAATTGTGACATAATAAAATACATGAGCATAACTTGGATTTACCAAAAATCTATCTACTTTTCTAAAATTTAAATTTTAGTCCCTATACTTTAATTTAGAGACATTAAGTCACTATACTTTTTTATTTAAAAATCTTGGTCCCTTCATCAATTTTATCATTATAGTTGTTGATTTAGATGTTATAAAAAAAGGTAGAATAACTTTTTAGCCTTAAACATTTATAGTTTTTGTTAATTTGGTCCTTACTCTTTAAATTTACTTAAAAATTGCAAAAATATTTTTGCAAATTTAGAGACACCTATGTTTTTTGTGCTTTACAAATTTCTGCTTAGATTGCTTTTTTTCTTTAGTGTCATGCTAGTTTCAATTTCCAGTGCATGATTATCTGTAGATTATTCGTAAGGCATTGTCGGTGAAAACAATAAATTGGGGGAGATTAACTTGAATAAGGGTTGAGAATTTTGCTTAAAGACAAACAAATGCTTAAATGTGGAGATATTTGATAAGTGCTAAAATTAATATGTTTTAACATCATTCTTAATGTGTTTTTAGTTGCTTATTCGATGTTAATTATGAATTTTATGCTTCTAATTCTTTCAATTCGTGTTTTTATGCTTAATTGAACATGTGGGAGGAAAATAAGTGAAAAATGAGCAAAAACCAAAAAAATGGGGGCAAACTATAGGACCCACATGGGCTAACCTATTCCACATGACCGTGTGGCAGGCAGTGTCAATTTCGTAGATTTGCACTCTGAACTGCAAAAAAATTTAAATTTCAAATTTTTTGGGCATTTTAAGACGTTTATATGAAAAAAATAAGAAGACTGGAGAGAACCTTCCTAGAATATTTAATAAAACAACTCCAAAGACGCCATTGAAGCCGACTCTGAAGCAGATTTTCATCAAGATTGAAGATTCCCAATTGATTTCTTAGGAAATTATCATGAGTTTCATTATTTCTTTCGGTTATACTACCCTTTGGATGTTTTTATTTTTAAGTATGAACTAATTTTCTAAATACCTAAGAAAGATGAACCCTATGATAGATTGTGAAACCCCAAACCCGATTGGGATAGACTAGCCCGAATTCGAAGCACTACATTAGCCACCTAAGTGACTCTCTAGTTAACGACCACCCAAGACACACCCGGACCTTATAACACCTAAAAGTTTTAGCTTAATTTGATTTCATTTACTATGTCTAATTCAAGTTTTATTATTAGGAACTAAATTGTAACTTAAACAAATTAGAATACCAATTTAAAGAGACAAAAGTTCACAACCTCAAAACCCACACGGGCATGTGGGCAAGTGACACGGGTGTGTGGAGAATGGAGCTATCACACACGAGCGTGTGGGATTGAAAAATACGAAATAAATTAATCCACACAATTTTCCAACAACCATGCTATACTACCAAACCAAATAACACTTGAAGCTTTGAATAGAGACAAATCTATTTTTTTTTAGAGGAATCAGAATTAAATTATAAAATTTTGAGAAGTTAAAATATAATTTTATCATGTATTAATTTATTATTTTTAATGGGTCTTAATAAAAAAATTTTCCCATTTTGGTTGGGCCAATATCCCTGTCTGCCTCTTTAAATTTGCTCCAACCCTAAACCCAATATTCGAGTTGGATTAACAACAATATATAGGTTGGTATTTGTGGAAGTTCGACGAATAAATTTTTTTTAGAGGTTTAAATTATAAATTTTTGAAAGATTAAAATAAATTTGTTTTTTTAATTACCTCTGGGATCATACGGGTGATTTTGATGATGTTAATGGTTATTTTGGTGGAGAGGGTGAAAAAGAAACAAATGATTCATTATATATAATATAATTATGAAATTTAAGCCATATAGTGTATGTTTCATTCACAATATTGTATATTTTGATTATGTTAATGGCTATATTGTATGTTTTGTGGAGAGGTCCAAAGGTAATTTAACATTCACAAAATAATCTCTAAATACAGTAAAGACAAATCAAATCCACAGCAGCATTAGAGTTGATTAAGCTAAGCATTGGCAAATATTACTTTGATTTTGCATGCAATATTGGCAAAACCCCCTCTTACATCAGAAAAACAACATAATCCATGAAACATTGATAGCCCAATACAAATTTCATCGAGAAAAAAGTCTCTTTGTTTTGTAGAACATGATAGTAATGATGTGGAGTTTTTTCTTCTTATTGGCCTCCTTTAGTTTTCCTTGATCAATAACCACTAGCCAAAAACACAATCAGATTAGATTATGAATGATACTTTCAACTATGACAATATTAAATACCAAAGACTCGAAATAAATGGAAAGCAGCAAATTACCTGATGAGGCAAGCTAGCTCAATTAAGACCATTGTGTTATACTTGAACCTGAATTGAAAAATTTAGAAGAAAATAAAGAGAAAGAGTTAGAAAATACTTGAAAACAGATAAAACTTATATGTCATTGATTGGATAAACTATGATCACCCATAATAGACCTTGTACTTGACTTATTGTTGAGGGAGATCGATTCCTTTAGGAGAAGTCTTTTGAGTGTTGTTTGCTAGGTAATTGGTGCTGCCCTCAACAACTAATGGTTGTGTCCCCATGTCGGGATTTTATCTCCAGCCTCTGCGGAATAATCATTGAGGATATGTGCTTAGGGCTTCAAACTACCAACCAATGCATGTGTAGCCTTTACCTTGCAACCATCTCCACGAACCCATAGGGCTCTTAGCGGAATCAAGAGAAAACCTTAACATGAGAATAATACCATTTGTTGAGGGCTTTGTTAATAGGGCCATAACTAGGGGAGTTGGTAGGGGTCCCGACCCCCTTACAATGAAAAATTTTCTATTTAGACCCTTTAAAATTTTTAAAATTTTAAATTAATAAATGTAAAATTATATTTTAACCCCCAAAAAATGATAAAACTTTAATTTATTCCTTTAAAAATTATAAAAACATATGCTATTAAAATAGTGAAATTACATTTTTACTAATTACAATTTAATTTTACCCCCTAAAAAGATTTTCTGACTTCGCTCCTAATAAAATCTTCCGCAAAAGATTAAAATAAAATCATATCGTAAATGAAAAAAGAAACTAATTAAGAAAATCCAATCTAACAAAGAAAATAACATGATGTCCAAAAGCTACTATAAACCGTAACTCATGGGAAGGCTTGTTGCTCATTTTATTGGTTTCCATTTTGATTTTGCAAAAGAAGTTTGAATTTTGAAGAGAGCCTAGTACGTGAGAGCAAATAATTGAGCAAAAGAAAGAAAATAGTTTATTAATTTTTTTCAAATACCGACATATTATATATATGATTAAAATTCCAGAATAGATTAAAAATGTTGAATTAATGATAAAATTAAATAAAATTAAGTGTGAATTAATAAAAACAAGTGTACTCATTACTCACCATCTCTGGTAAAAATGTTCGATGTTGTTTAGCAACCTTTGTTTGATTTTCTTCAGCTCAACCACAACATCTTTCATATCTTTTCTTTCTTCTGGTAACTCAGCTGAACAAGTCAAAGCCAACTCCATGATAGATGAAATACAATTTGCTTTACCAATAAAGTACTCATCCTCTCTTCTTAATAAATCAACATCTGCAATTTCTATCGCTCCTTTAGGCAATGAGCTTTCCATCCATTGCCTTATAGTCTCTTCTTCAACAAAAAAATTATCAGTTGGCTTTTTCTTTGTGAAAGTTTCTATAAGGACGATCCCAAAACTATAGACGTCAGATTTTATAGAAACAATTCCAGCTGATCCAAATTCTGCATTTCAAGTATAATTAGAACATCATTAATCCTCAATTATTTCTAAAATGCTTATTCAAATATATATCCACATACACATGAAACAAAAATATAAAATGCAAATTAGGAAAATAATCATACAAAAATAAAAAAGAATTCACCTGGTGCCATATACCCGATAGTTGCAAGAGTCATGGTTTGCTTCATTACTTCACCTTCTCCCAACAATTTGGCAACGCCAAAATCTCCAACATGTGCAACCATGTCTTCATCTAGTAAAATATTGCTTGGTTTTATGTCACAATGAATTATAGGTGTTGGATGCCCATTGTGGAGGTGTTCTATAGCTACCGCAACATCTATCATTATGTTGACCCTTTGTACGATATCAAGGAAACAATTTTCAGAATGTAACCATTTCTCAAGGTTTCCATTAGACATGTAATCAAGCACCAAGGCTTTGAAGTCAACACTTGAGCAGCAAGTAATGACCTTCACAATATTGCGATGAACTATATTACGCATAGCATCACATTCAATGTCAAAACTCCTAAATGCTTCCTCTGTTTGCAAATTGAAAACTTTTATTGCAACTTCCATTCCATCTGAAAGCCTCCCTTTATATACATATCCAAAACTTCCTGAACCAAGCATATTGCTTTCCTCAAATCCATTAGTTGCTCGTGAAAGTTCAGCATGTGAAATTCTTCTCGGTGTTTTCAAAGTCAACAAATCATCTTTAATTGGTAGAGTTGTACTCCTTTGGCATCTTCTATACATAATAGTTAGGCCTATTAGTACTACGACAATACCAATTGTTGGTAAACCATACCTAAAAGCATGCAATATAATCATTTGGGAGTTTTTGTGGGTGTCGTTTTTGCAATGTGGGACTAGCAATCTAGGTGGACCACAAAGTGCATAATTCTTCATGAATGATGTGCTAGAAAAGTTTGAAAAACATCCTTTGCTGGGAATTTCCCCTTCAAGTCTATTGAAAGACACATTAAAATACTTTAGATGCAAAAGCTTTTCCAAAGATTTGGGAATGACTCCAGAGAGATTGTTATTGCATAAATCCAAGAATTCCAAACTAATCAACTCATCAAATGATTCAGGGATATGGCCATGTAGTATATTATTTGATAAATCTAATGAAACCAAAGTTTGAAGACCCCCAAATGTGGATAAGGTATCGCCCGTGAGAAGATTCCTTGATAAATTTAGTTTCAGTAGACTCCTCAAATTTCCAACATCAATAGCATGTGAATTGTGAAGATGGTTTGATGATAAATCTATTTCTAAGATATCTTTAAGATTCCACAAAGTTGAGGGTATTGCAGAACTCAATTTATTGGAATTTAAGTAAAGATATCCCAAAGAAGAAATATTACCCAAACAAGAGGGTATGGATCCATGCAACTTATTCAATCCTAAATACATCTCGTATAGTCTCTCCAAACCACAGAGGCTTTCTAAGATAGGCCCTCCTAATTTATTAGAAGAAAGATATAGACCTTGGAGATTTCGCAGTCCTCCTATTGATGTCGGAATAAATCCACTTAATTTATTATAGCCAAGCTGTAAAAGCAATAGGTTGCTTAAGTTACCTATTTCCATAGGAATATTGCCTTCAAGCTCACAATTATCGGCATAAAAGTATTGAAGGGAGTTTGAAAGGTTCCCGATATAAGTAGGAAGAACACTACTCAATGGATTTCTTGAAACTTTTATTTTTTCCAAATTCCTACAATTCGTCAAAGAAGAAAGAAAGCTCCACTCATGATCAGTAGCAGCTCCTGTGATCAAATTATTGTTTTGGATATCAAGGCGTTTAAGGTACCTTAAGTTGCCAAGCATTTTAGGGATTGGGCCAGAGAATAAGTTATGTGCCAAGGATAGAATCTTAAGCATGGAAGCATTGGAGATAGAGTTGGGAATGTTTCCGCTAAGTTTATTTCTCCACAATAAAAGCTTCTCAAGCTTTGGAGCATTAGTGATGGGTGGTAAATTACCTGCAAAATAGCATCTTTTAGTATACATATTCATTGAATACCAAATTCACAAAATATACAATACATTAAAATATATTTTTAAAATAAAAACAGAAAAACTTTAAATCAATTAAGAATAAAATTTTGGCATGGAAAAATGTGATGAAATCAATTAGAAAGTTGAGACATAATAAGAAGTTTTGAGTAGTAATTAGTCCTTGTGATTTGTATAGACAAAACATATAATACACTAATAATTTTTTAAAATATTGCAAAACTTGAAATAAAATAAAAATAAAAGTTTGGGATGAGAACGTGGCATCTAATCAATTTTAAAAATGAGACTGACACTGAATAATAATTAATTATGATTTGGGAAACAAAAATGTTAAATCGTTTATTTTCCCCAAGAGTAAGAAATCAAAATAATATATTATTTGGTTGTGCAACTTTTCTCTATCTTTTAAGTAATATGTATTGAAAATTAAAAAGAATTTAATATTGTAAAATTCTAAAAGTGACAAAATCTTTTTTGGTTTCTTTTCTAGATGATGATGTCATCATATGTCACATAGCAATTTATGATTAGTTGGATATATTAATCTATTTTTTTAACGTCTAATAGACTAAACCAAAAACACCTGATAATGTTAGAGACTACATTAGGAATGTTGGATAATATTAGGTACTAAAGTGGGCAAAAAAACATTAAGTACCAAAGTAAAAAAAGAAAAAAGAAAAAAAAGAGCAATATGCTGTAGGGAATATTCTGCATTAAGCCATTAAAAATATATCTATAATATATAGAAATGCTTGGATTTTGAGAAACTTTTGAACTGATAATTATATAGTTTTTGTTGTTTACTATATTATTGAATTTGTTATTTTAAATATTTTTTTATTACTTTTAAGATTTATATATACATGGATAAGAATTTTGGTTTTATTAAAATATTTGGTTAAATAAAATCACTTCATAAGAAAATTTTAGCATCCTTATAAATAACAATTTTGATTCCATTAAAAAATTTATTTTAAAAAATATATAATAAAAATTTAAAATTTATATTGAATTACTTTATACTTAAATTATTATTAGATAACTCTATCATACACATACGTGTATGAGAACCATATATTTAGAACATAAATTTGTGTTTTAAAATAACTTATGATAAATAATGAAATGTATGAATTGAAACTATTTAATAATAATAACACATGACATATCTACCATATTAAAATAAAAATAAATTAAATTGCAAGTAAAACATAATTTAAACATATATATACATCAAATTAAGAATACTAAATGAATACAGTTATTTATGATGATGTTTGTAACATCCTGAATTTTTGGGCCTATGCGTTTAATGGGTGAACATGTGTAATGAGTTAATTTAAGTGTTAAGGGTCCAAATTGGGCTCAGGCTTAGGCAGAGGCCTTGGTTAAAATTATCTGTTTGGGGCATTATAGGGTTTAAAAGGTAGTTTATGTGTTTAAAACATCAAAATGGGCTTCTGGCCCAATGGCCAGTGGCGCCACTTAGGGAGCAAGGAGGTGACGCCACACAAGGGAAGACGGGGCTCAAATTTAAGTTTCATGGAGCCTAATTCTTTTAGTTTAAGTTAGCTAATTTTTGGCATTTGGGTTAGGTGGAGTGGATGGCAACAAGGCTCAAAAATAGGAGGATTTACATGAATAAGATAATATAGATATTATAATTGATAATATGGAAGATAAAAGGAGAAAAGATAGGAGCTATCTACAAGGCTAGGAGTTGGCCGAAATTCCATCACCTAGAGGACTGAAGAAATCAGTTTTTTCATGGCAAAGGGGTGCCGAATTTTCCCTTTTTATCTGATTAATTTTTAGTTATCAGGAAGGGCACTTTCGGTTTTTCATGGTTAAGTGCCGAAATTTCTATAAATAGGGAGGGTTCTCTTCTTGATTTTGCGGCATTTAGGGTTTCCACCTTTTCTTTCTCTTCTTTCTTTTAAAAGCCGAAAACCCCATTATTCCTTTCTCTTCTTTCTCCTAAAAGCCGAAAACTCCATTATTCTCTTCTTTCTTCTAAAAGCCGAAAACTCCATTATTCTCTTCTTTCTTCTAAAAGCCCATTATTCTCTTCTTTCTTCTAAAAGCCGAAAACTCCATTATTCTTTTCTTTCTTCTAAAAGCCAAAAACTCCATTATTCTCTTCTCTTCTTTCTTCTAAAAGCCGAATCTCTATAGATTTCTTCGAATCATCTTCTCTTTCTGATTTTCGCAAAAAGCCGGAATCCTCTGGGAGTAGCCGAATCTTCTCTAGTAAGTAGATCTCTAAGATCTAAAAGCCGGAAACACTAGTCCCTGAATCTCATATCTCTTTTCGGGATTTCAAGGCAGACAGCGGTGGTGTTGGCTACGGATAGCGTCGACTTAGAGGGTCTTGTTATAATGGTAATCAGGTGTGTAGATCCTTATCACATAAGTTTTATTTTGTATTATACCTGTTAGGGGCTGAAAAGCCGGAAAATGAGGCCGTATGAACAGTCGTGTGTAGATCCTTATCACATAAGTTTTATTTTGTGTTATACCTGTTAGGGGTTGAAAAGCCGGAAAATGAGGCTGTATGAACAGTCGTGTGTAGATCTCTAACACACTAATAATCTGTATGAATATATGTATGTTTATGTTATGGGCTAAAAAGCCGGAAAGTGGCTATGTAGACAATCGAATGAAACCCAAAAAGGGTTAGGCAAAGAATGCCAGGTACGTAATCATAGAACTTCTCTATGTATATCGATGTATGCAAAAGACTGTAATCTCTTAGGTAGTAGATTGTTTGATTTTGCATGAATGTATGCATGGGATGGGTTTGATATGAAAAGGGGAAGAGCATGATTGATCACATGGTGATCAGTGGTAGAAAACCCTCCTAATGAAATGTTAGATCACATGGTGGTCAGTGGTAGAAAACCCACCTAATGAAATGTTAGATCACATGGTGATCGGTGGTAGAAAACCCACGAAATGAAATGTTAGGTCACTTGGTGATCGGTGGTAGAAAACCCATGTTAAAATTCCTGATTGATAAGGAGTAGGTAGTATGACTGTCGATATGGTGTGTAGCAGTTGGTGGGTTGATTGTAGAAATCCCCAAGGTGTGATGGTTGGTACGGGTTGGTGTGTAGAGGATGGAATTCTAGGATGGGTTGGGTTTTGCATTATTTATTATCTGTCATGTGATTATGATTGTTGCCATTGTGTATGGGCCAGGGCTCATAATGTGTTTGTGGGCCCAAGCATTTTATGTGTCTTCGGAATTTACACACTGAGTCTTGGTGACTCACCCTATTATTTTTCCCTAACTTTTCAGATGAGCAGTAGACAGTGGACATGGGAGCCGAGACGGACTCGAGGGGCCATCAAGTCTTTTAATTTTCATAGATTATTTTCAGTTTTTCTTTAAGTTTTATTTTAGGAATATTTAGGTAATAAGGCCCCATAGTTTATATTCAACTAAGTAGTTTTAAAAAAGAAACAAAAAAAAACTAAGTAGTTTTTTTAATATTTGCAACTTATGAATTTATGTCAGGGGTTTGTTTATACCAAATAATAATAATATAAGGTTCCTTTTCAAATGTCGCTTAATTATTCAAATATTGCCTAATAACTATGATTTTCTAAAACCAACTTAGCAAAAGATTTTAACGTTCAACCCGTAGCATACCAGATCTGGTCGAAATATATGAGCTGGGTTTGGGGTGTTACATTTTGGTATCAGAGCCCAGTTTAAAACTTGGGCTGTGAAATAGGCCTAGTAATGTTTTGTAAAGTTGATGTAAATCTGGAAAAGAAAAAAATAATGGAAAAAGATATGGCCTTCGAGTCTACCGGCACCAGATCCACGCAGGTAAGTATTCTAACTCTTGATGTGATATATATGTTGGGTTTGATGGGCTTGATGGACGTAGAATAGTATGTTAGGCATTGATGGACTTTAGGGTTAGTTTAAACAACTCCTTAAATTCATAAGACTGTTCGGGGTTAATCAGTGGAAGAAAACTAATAATTCATAAAATTCTAATCAGATAAACGCGAATCGGTAGAATGAGTACAAGGAGACGAGGACACTCTAGATGCGAATATCGGTGCGTACTCTACCATAGTATACTAAGTGTTTCTTTTGGCTTTAGAATTAGAGTGCACAGCGAAAGCGTAGTGGTGAGACTTGGGTAGTACGATTAATAGTTGGAAATTTCGAGGACGAAATTTCTTTAAGGGGGTAGAACCGTAACATCATGAATTTTTGGGCCTATGCGTTTAATGGGTGCACATGTGTAATGAGTTAATTTAAGTGTTAGGGGTCCAAATTGGGCTCACGCTTAGGCAGAGGCCTTGGTTAAAATTATCTGTTTGGGCATTATAGGGTTTAAAAGGTAGTATCTGTGTTTAAAACATCAAAATGGGCTTGTGGCCCAGTGGTCAGTGGCACCACTTAGGGAGCAAGGAGGTGACGCCACACAAGGGAAGATGGGGCTCAAATTTAAGTTTCATGCAGCCCAATTCTTTTAGTTTAAGTTAGCTAATTTTCGGCATTTGGGTTAGGTGGAATGGATGGAAACAAGGCTCAAAAATAGGAGGATTTACATGAATAAGATAATGTAGATATTATAGTTGATGATATGGAAGATAAAAAGAGAAAAGATTAGAGCTATCTACAAGGCTAGGAGTTGGCCAAAATTCCATCACCTAGAGGACTGAAGAAATCAGTTTCTTCATGGCAAAGGGGTGTCGAATTTTCCCTTTTTATTTGATTAATTTTTAGTTATCAGGAAGGGCACTTTCGAGTTTTTCATAGTTAAGTGCTGAAATTTCTATAAATAGGGAGGGTTGTCTTCTTGATTTTGTGGCATTTAGGGTCCCACCTTTTCTTTCTCTTCTTTCTTCTAAAAGCCGAAAACCCCATTATTCTTTCCTCTTCTTTCTTCTAAAAGCCGAAAACTCAATTATTCTTTTCTTTTCTTTCTCCTAAAATCTGAAAACTCCATTATTCTCTTCTTTCTTCAAAAAGCCCATTATTCTCTTCTTTCTTCTAAAAGCCGAAAACTCCATTATTCTCTTTTTTCTTCTAAAAGTCGAAAACTCCATTATTCTCTTCTTTTCTTTCTTCTAAAAATCGAATCTCTATAGATTTCTTCGAATTATCTTCTCTTCCTGATTTTCGCAAGAAGCTGGAATCCTCTGGGAGTAGCCGAATCTTCTTTAGTAAGTAGATCTCTTAGATTTAAAAGCCGGAAACACTAGTCCCTGAATCTCATATCTCTTTTCGAGATTTCAAGGCAGATAGTGGTGGTGTTGGCTACGGATAGCGTCGACTTGAGGGTCTCGTTATAACGGTAATCAAGTGTGTAGATCCTTATCACATAAGTTTTATTTTGTATTATATACTGTTAGGAGAGTGAAGTAGGAAAATGAGGTTTGTATGAGCAATGTGTGTAGATCCTTATCACATAAATTTTATTTTGTATTATACCTGTTAGGGGCTGAAAAGCCGGAAAATGAGGCTGTATGAATAGTCGTATGTAGATCTCTAACACACTAATAATTTGTATGAATATATGTATGTTTATGTTATGGGCTAAAAAGCCGGAAAGTGGCTATGTAGACAGTCGAATAAAACCCAAAAAGGGTTAGGCAAAGAATGCCAGGTACGTAATCATAGAACTTCTCTATGTATATCGATATATGCAAAAGACTGTAATCTCTTAGGTAGTAGATTGTTTGATTTTGCATGAATGTATGCATGAGATGGTTTGATATTAAAAGGGGAAGAGCATGATTGATCACATGGTGATCGGTGGTAGAAAACTCACCTAATGAAATGTTAGATCACATGGTGATCGGTGGTAGAAAACCCACCTAATGAAATGTTAGATCACATGGTGATCGGGGGTAGTGTTAGATCACATGGTGATCGATGGTAGAAAACCCACCTAATGAAATGTTAGATCACGTGGTGATCGGTGGTAGAAAACCCACGAAATGAAATGTTAGGTCACTTGGTGATCGGTGGTGGAAAACCCACGTTAAAATTCCTGATTGATAGGGAGTAGGCTGTATGACTGTCGATATGGTGTGTAGCGGTTGGTGGGTTATTATAGAAATCCCCAAGGTGTGATGGTTGGTACGGGTTGGTGTGTAGAGGATGGAATTCTAGGATGGGTTGGGTTTTTCATCATTTATTATCTGTCATGTGGTTATGATTGTTGCCATTGTGTATGGGCCATGGCTCATAATGTGTTTGTGGGCCCAAGCCTTTTATGTGTTTCCGGGATTTACACACTCAGTCTTGGTGACTCACCCTATTATTTTTCCCTAACTTTTCACATGAGCAGTAGACCGTTGACATGGGAGCCGAGACGGACTCGAAGGGCCATCAAGTCTTTTTATTTTCATAGATTATTTTAGGTTTTCCTTTAAGTTTTATTTTGGGAATATTTAGGTAATAAGGCCCCATAGTTTATATTCAACTAAGTAGTTTTTTTAATATTTGCAACTTATGAATTTATGTCAGGGGTTTGTTTATACCAAATAATAATAATACAAGGTTCCTTTTCAAATGTCACTTAATTATTCAAATATTGCCTAATAACTATGATTTTCTAAAACCAATTTAGCAAAAGATTATAACGTTCAACCGTAGCATACCAGATCTGGTCGAAATATATGAGCTGGGTTTGGGGTGTTACATTTTGGTATCAGAGCCCAGTTCAAAAATCGGGCTGTAAAATGGGCCTAGTAATGTTTTGTAAAGTTGATGTGAATCTGGAAAAGAAAAAAATATTGGAAGAAGATATGGCCTTCGAGTCTACCGGCACCAGATCCACCCAGGTAAGTATTCTAACTCTTGATGTGATATATATGTTGGGTTTGATGGGCTTGATGGACGTAGAATAGTATATTAGGCATTGATGGACTTTAGGGTTAGTTTAAACAACTCCTTAAATTCATAAGACTGTTCGGGGTTAATCAGTGGAAGAAAACTAATAATTCATAAAATTCTAATCAGATAAACGCGAATCGGTAGAATGAGTACAAGGGGACGAGGACACTCTAGATGCGAATATCGTTGCGTACTCTACCATGGTATACTAAGTGTTTCTTTTGGCTTTCGAATTAGAGTGCACAGCGAAAGCGTAGTGGTGAGACTTGGGTAGTACGATTAATAGTTAGTTGGAAATTTCGAGGACGAAATTTCTTTAAGGGGGTAGAACTGTAACATCCTGAATTTTTGGGCCTATGCTTTTAATGGGTGAACATGTGTAATGAGTTAATTTAAGTGTTTGGGCTCAGGCTTAGGCAGAGGCCTTGGTTAAAATTATCTGTTTGGGCATTATAGGGTTTAAAAGGTAGTATCTGTGTTTAAAACATCAAAATGGGCTTGTGGCCCAGTGGTCAATGGCACCACCTAGGGAGCAAGGAGGTGACGCCACACAAGGGAATAAGGGGCCCAAATTTAAGTTTCATGGAGCCCAATTCTTTTAGTTTAAGTTAGCTAATTTTCGACATTTGGGTTAGGTGGAATGGATGGAAACAAGGCTCAAAAATAGGAGGATTTACATGAATAAGATAATGTAGATATTATAGTTGATGATATGGAAGATAAAAGGAGAAAAGATTGGAGCTATCTACAAGGCTAGGAGTTGGCCGAAATTCCATCACCTAGAGGACTGAAGAAATCAGTTTCTTCATGGCAAAGGGGTGCCGAATTTTCCCTTTTTATTTGATTAATTTTTAGTTATCAGGAAGGGCACTTTCGATTTTTCATAGTTAAGTGCCGAAATTTCTATAAATAGGGAGGGTTCTCTTCTTGATTTTGCGGCATTTAGGGTTTCCACATTTTCTTTCTCTTCTTTCTTCTAAAAGCCGAAAACTCCATTATTCTCTTCTCTCTTCTAAAAGCTGAAAACTCCATTATTCTCTTCTTTTCTTTCTTCTAAAAACCGAATCTCTATAGATTTCTTCGAATCATCTTCTCTTCCTGATTTTCGCAAAAAGCTGGAATCCTCTGGGAGTAGCCGAATCTTCTTTAGTAAGTAGATCTCTTGGATCTAAAAGCCGGAAACACTAGTCCCTGAATCTCATATCTCTTTTTGGGATTTCAAGGCTGATAGTGGTGGTGTTGGCTACGGATAGCGTCGACTTAGAGGGTCTCGTTATAACGGTAATCAAGTGTGTAGATCCTTATCACATAAGTTTTATTTTGTATTATACCTGTTAGGGGCTGAAAAGCCGAAAAATGAGGCTGTATGAACAGTCGTGTGTAGATCTCTAACACACTAATAATCTGTATGAATATATGTATGTTTATGTTATGGGCTAAAAAGCTAGGAAAGTGGTGTGTAGGTAGGTCAGAATGAATGAAACCTAAAAAGGGTTAGGCAAAGAATGCCAGGTACGTAATCATAGAACTTCTCTATGTATATCGATGTATGCAAAAGACTGTAATCTCTTAGGTAGTATATTGTTTGATTTTGCATGAATGTATGCATGGGATGGGTTTGATATGAAAAGGGGAAGAGCATGATTGATCACATGGTGATCGGTGGTAGAAAACCTACCTTATGAAATGTTAGATCACATGGTGATCGGTGGTAGAAAACCCACCTAATGAAATGTTAGATCACATGGTGATCGGTGGTAGTGTTAGATCACATGGTGTTCGATGGTAGAAAACCCACCTAATAAAATGTTAGATCACGTGGTGATCGGTGGTAGAAAACCCACGAAATGAAATGTTAGGTCACTTGGTGATCGGTGGTAGAAAACCCACGTTAAAATTCCTGATTGATAGGGAGTAGGCAGTATGACTGTCGATATGGTGTGTAGCGGTTGGTGGGTTATTGTAGAAATCCCCAAGGTGTGATGGTTGGTACGGGTTGGTGTGTAGAGGATGGAATTTTAGGATGGGTTGGGTTTTGCATCATTTATTATCTGTCATGTGGTTATGATTGTTGCCATTGTGTATGGGTCATGGCTCATAATGTGTTTGTGGGCCCAAGCCTTTTATGTGTTTCCGGGATTTACACACTGAGTCTTGGTGACTCACCCTATTATTTTTCCCTAACTTTTCACATGAGCAGTAGACCGTTGACATGGGAGCCGAGACGGACTCGAGGGGCCATCAAGTCTTTTTATTTTCATAGATTATTTTCGGTTTTCCTTTAAGTTTTATTTTGGGAATATTTAGGTAATAAGGCCCCATAGTTTTTATTCAACTAAATAGTTTTTTTAAAATTTGCAACTTATGAATTTATGTCAGGGGTTTGTTTATACCAAATAATAATAATACAAGGTTCCTTTTCAAATGTCACTTAATTATTCAAATATTGCCTAATAACTATGATTTTCTAAAACCAACTTAGCAAAAGATTTTAACGTTCAACCCGTAGCATACCACATCTGGTCGAAACGTATGGACCGGGTTTGGGGTGTTACAATGTCGTTGTCAATTCCTAAGTTGGTGTCGAGTTAATTTGTGACAACATAAATTTAAGTGATAAATTTAAAATTTTATATATTGATATTTGTTCAAATATCACTATAATTTTTTTAAAAATAAAAAACTAAAGTACCCTCAAATAATAAAACTTATATTAAATACCAAAGGGTATTTGTAACGCCTAAAAAATTCTGATTTTATTATTGTGAAAATATGATACAAATATCTGTCTGCTTTAGTGGTTATGTGTTTTAGGAGGTCCCAAGTTCAAGCTTTCGCTTTGGCAAATTTTGGTATTTTGAATGAATTAGGCCTTACTCTTGTTTAGTAGGCTTTTATTTGATTGTTGGTAAAAATATACCATAATGGGCTTGCTGCTTTGGTGATTAAGTGGAGTGCTAGTGTGTAGGATGTCCTATGTTTGAGTCCCTGCGCAAGCAGGGGAATTAATTTTTGTTTGAGGCGTGTGGCGTGGTGGAGTTCAAATTAGACTGGGAGTAGTTGTGTTTTAGTGGGTTAGACTTTTGTTTGTCTACCGTTTCTTCTCCCTTCTTGTTCACTTTTGGTTTTTGTTTCCCTTTGGCCGAATCTTGTTTCTTCTCTTTCCCCTCTCTTTTCGTTTTCTTGATCGGTTCATCTCTTGCTCTATAGCTGAAATTCTCTTCTCTTTTCCCTACTTTTTTCGTTTCTGTATTTTTTGCGAGTCATCTCTTTGGGTGTAACTTTCGACTTCATCTGTTTCGATAAGTTAAAATTTTCCTCTTAGTTATCATATTTCGATTGGGCAATTAACAAAGGGATCGTTTTACTCTCGTTTAGGTGTTGTTCAAAGGTTTTAAGAAGATATTCCAGTGTGTGGAGGCGACCGATTATCGGATTCGTCGCAATAAGCTTTCGAATAGTCGTTGGTTTAGTTTCTCAAGTTTTATGTTGGGGATATTTGGTTTGATTGACAAATCAAGTGATTAATTAAGGGATATATTGGTCAAATATAGGTTTTTGAAGGCTCGGGTTACTTTGCATAGAGAATCCATATCAGGTGTGTACCCAAAACGCAGAAAATGGGATTCGATGAAAAGCTGAAATTGCTTGTTATTGAGAAATAAGAGAAATAAGAGAAAATGATGCGAAAAATTGTAGAGAAAGGAAATAAGGGTGTTACAAACTTGGAAATCAACATTTTGCACTAAAATAGTTTTGGACAGCAGTAGTATTCTAACTTTGGAAAATCATCAAAAATAGTGGAAATTGAGTTAGAGGTTGAATAAAATATGAAATTAAAGTTTATTGAGTCTAGTTTTTCATGGAATAAATAATGTAAGCAATGGAATTGTAAATCATGAGATATAATAAATTTTGTGAGACAAGGTCAGAATGATTTTGGGTTCCCCTGTTCTGATTTAGGAAAATCATCAAAAATTTTAAAAAATAATTAGGGGCTTAAATTTATATTTTTAAATCCTTAATGAGTCTATTTTCAGGAGAAACAAACAGAAACATCATCTAAATTCCGTACTAAGAGATAAATAATTTTTAGTAAGGAAATGATGAAGCTGTTAAACAGTAGAATAGTGATAACTTTAAAGATTTTACTGTACTTATTTGATAAACAATAAATTCTGAAAATTTTATGGTAGAAATTTATTTGGGTCTAGTTTCAAAAACATCAAGCGGGTCTTAATTTGGAATTCTGTAGCTCAAGATATAAATAATTTAGTGATAATGACTCAAGTAGACAGCTTTGAATGAACATATAAGTAAATGGTGAAAACATATATGAGTATTGAGCTAGCATGGGTTACTTTAAAATTGGATCACACAGCCAAGGCCAATTTGGGCTGAGTGGGCCACACGGGCAGATCACTTAGGCATGTGAGCCCATTTTTACCGAAATATTTTTAAAGTTGCACAGGTCGCCCAAGTCGACTGTGAACCTACTGTAGGGTCGATAAGCGCTACTTAGACCCCTAAATGTGTGAAATTGATTGAATGATATCTGTACTAGCCATGTTAATATCTGAACTGAATATATGTACTGAAATTGCATAATAGCATGCCATCCATTGTGTGTTGTATTGCATTGGGTTGGGGGTTGTTATTCGGAGGAAGTGTACTGAAAGACTTTAAGCCTAATTTACTGGAAGCTCAGCTGCAAACTACTGTATTGTGCCGCATTCAGTACTACTTGGAGTGTAGGGATGGGTGGGCTGATTATATCCCCACATGGAGTGTAGGGTTGGACGGAGATGGTGTGTAGAGGCTGGTTGGGTAGGATTTTGCTACTGCATAACTATTACTACTACTGATACTGTGATGGGCTAAGGCCCTACTGCATAACTCACCCTTTTTGTTTAATGTGCACAGGTAATCCCTAGACTTAGACGGATCGGTGCGACGGAAGACTCAGCGGTGACCACAGTAATTTTTGGACTTCATGGTTTTCAATTTATGATTTATGATTTAATTATTATTGATTATTTGGGTTGTAATTTAAGGACCCTCTGGGACTTTGTTTTTAAATTTGAGTTTTTATTTATTTATTTTACTTTATGAATTTATACCTGCAGATCGTAGGAAATTCGGTTTTCAAAAAGTTAAAATAATTTCTAAACGCATGATCACTTAGACTGTTTTATTAAAGCTTTCGCAACGAGGGATGTTTCAAAACAAATGTTTTAAATGAATAAAGACGACTTCCTAAGTTCTAACAAAGGTTTACTAAATATAATAACATGGAATGTTTTCATCGTAACAACGAGGTTTCAAAAAAAACTATCGTGTGACATTACCAGATACGGCTATAACGTCTAGGCCGAGTTTGGGTTGTTACAGTATTTTTACAATTTCTCTGACCGAGTTGGTGCCTGGTTGACTGATGACATCAACTCAATCAGAGGCTTAAATAATAGTATAGATATTGATGTTTTAAAAAAATATATATTACTTTAGTTCCAAATAATTATATAACAAGTAAATTTATAATTGATGTATAAATTATATAAATAATATATTTATATGATCTAATATATTATATTTATATTAATTATATATCATCTACAAACTTTGAAGATCAATTTATTGAGTATCAAGAAAGAAAAAATGAAATTGAATTAACACTAAATCAATTTTTACATTTTGTACAGATGATTTAATGAAGATAAAAAATTTATTAGCACTACTTTTGAATTAAGAAAAATTATTGATATGTTTGAATTATATTTATTATTTATTATTTTTAATAATGTTGTTTTTTTTAATTATAAGAAGTAAAATTATATTGTATATAAAATATGGTTAATTATAATTTGAAATTTTATTATATAAATTAATATATTTTAATTATATTCAACCATTTGAATAACAAAATAAAAAAAAATAGTTAGAATAATTTAAAAACATTATTTAAAAGCTAGTTAAAAATCAGGTGCAACAGGTTATATGAAAATCTATGTATGTAAATGTATATGTATATATATCGTTGTTTCATTTTTTAAAATAAATATATTTTCCGCATTGGTTTCTTTTCTTCTACAGACAAAGGATTTTTAATGATTTTTTTTATTTTTTACTTATATAAAAAAGATTAGTTTATGCAATAAAAAAATAATTTTTTTAAAGTTTAATGAAAATTAAAAATTTAAAAATAAATCAATTTCATATCAATCTTATTGTTTATTATCAGATTAAAATGATAAAAGTATAAGACCAAAATAGAAGAAACAAATTAAAGAGAATGTTTTTGGAGTTTGGAAAAAATTAAAGTGGAAAACATACCTTCTAATTTGTTGTCATATAGACCTATTTCTTGGAGCATAGTTGAATTAAAAATACTTTTTGGAATCAGCCCACTGAATTGATTTGCTCTTAAATTTAAAATCTGAAGCTGGTAACATTCAGCTATACTTTCAGGAATCTGACCTGAACACATGGTCGAAAATTAAAGTGAAAAACATACCTTCTAAACTGTTCAACTAAAAATACTTTATGGAATGTTATCACATAATTCATTCCAACTCAAGTAAATCACTTCAAGCTTCGGAAGATGTTGAACATATCATTAGACAAACTACTTGATAGGCCATTGTTGAAGAGGTGTTAGATTTTAATATATTTCAGCATATTTTTTTTCATCAAATTAATTATTTTACCTTGAATATTGAAATAAAAAGCTCTTATTTTTTGTTATCTATTACAAATCAAACTCTTATATAAAAAAATTACTTTAAACTGAAAAAACCAAAGAAATTCAGTACCTTCTAGATTATTAAACCTCAAATATAATTCTTCAAGTCGAGTCAGATTTCCAATACTTCTTGGAATGATCCCCGTAAATTGATTAGAAGACAATGACAACTTTTTAATGTTGATACATTTACCCATACTTGATGGAATGTTACCTGATAATTCATTGCTATGCAAGTAAAGCATTTCAAGCTTGGGAAGATGTTGACACATATCATTAGGCAAACTACCTGATAGGCTATTACTGGAGAGACTAATAGCTTTCAAAGAAGAAATCTTGAAGATGGAAGATGGAACCTGGCCAGATAATTGATTGAATCCCAAGTTCAAGATCTCTAGATTAGAGATGTTAACAAGTGTTTTAGGGATTGTGCCTGTAAAGTTATTATTTTTCATTTTCAGCCATCGAACTCTCTGTAAGTTCCCAAGCCATGATGGAATTTCCCCATTAAGACAATTGAAGCTTAATCGTAAGATCTTCAAACGATGCAATTGGCCCAATTCTTTAGGGAGATGGCCATAGAAATGGTTGCTACTCAAGTCAAGAGAGAGTAGAAATGAAAGATTTCCAAGGTGTGGAGGGATAGTACCCCTAAGATTCATGCTTGTAAGATTCAAAGCTATAACTCTTTTATGGAGAATGCCACAAGAAACACCGATCCAATTGCAAACAGAGGTTGAGGCCGTCCAATTGTTTGCCAAGACATTTTGAGGACCGGTAATGCGATCCTTAAACTCGAGAAGTGCAAACTGATCGTAGTTGAGATTCCTGATTGTCATAGCGAAGCAAACTACGGAACATGGTATGAATAAAGCTAAAAGAAGATGAAAGCGAGTGTTGTAGTTCATGATTGCAAGAGGGAATAAGCCAAGAAAATAAAAAAAAAAGTAGGAAAAGGGAAGTTGAGTTGATAAAATAGTTTGGATGATGAAGAAAAGCCCAGAGAGCATGCTTTAATAGGTTTCAACCCTCGCACACTTGATAAACTTGATAAATTGAAAGCAAAGTTTTGAAGAAATTTCAAAATAAATGTCAAGTCTTCTTCTTTGAAAGATACGTACAAAGAATCGAATTTTCAAAATTTCTCCTAAATTTTCTTCACATTACTCCACATAATCCATTAAAAAAAACTTAAAAAATATATTTTATTAATTACTATATATTCTTTTATTTTCAGAATAATAAATTCTTTAAAATATGCTATTAGTCCCTATAATTTAGAAGTTAAAAAAAATTCAATCTTCTTATTTTTCTAATTTAAAAATTCTAGTCCAATCATTTTCTTTGTTGGTAATTCCATTAAAATTTGTCAACTTAATAGGTTTCTTATTATCAATCACATGCAACATTATATGAATGCAATCTACTCAGCATATATCCAAGTTTACAGATTTTAATAGAAAACACATACAATCCTAATGTTAGGACTAAGTTTTTTAAACTAGAAAAGTAAGAGAACTTAATTTTTAATTTTTTAAGTACAGGGATTAAATTTTAAATATTGTCAAAGTACAAGCACTAACAAAATATTTTGATCTAATAAATGTAAAAGTCTTTTTAAACATATGATTGAAATAATCTATTTGTCCTTATAATTTGATAAAATTTGAGATTTAGTCTTTATACTTAAAAGGTTATAATATGAGTGATTAGCAATGAATCTCAAATTTAACAGAAATAAAAGAGACTAACAACTAATTTATTATTAAATGTTTTATTTCAGTTACTCTAATCAAATATATCCAAATTGTATTAGAGTTAATATTTATTGTATAAAAAATATTTTAATTTTAATTTTTTTGCAATTACAGTTTAATTCTTGAAGAAATATTTCATTTATAAAACCATAAAACTTTAAAAATATTAACTCTGTTAAATAAAAAATGATGTTTTTTAAATAGTAAATATTACCATAAAACTTTAAAAATATTAACTCTGTTGAATAAAAAATGATGTTTTTTAAATAGTAAATATTGACTTTATTAACACAAATGGATCTTTAGGATTAAAACTTCAGCAATCGTCGAGCTCTTCCACAAACTGTGGATGATTTGAGGATAAGAACTTCAATAATTCCAGAGTTAAAGTATAAATTAACCACTATATAATAAAATTTATTACTATATTTTAATTGATGCTTATCATTACACTTTAAAAATATAAATAAATTTTCCATTTAACTCATATGCGATTCAACTTTGCAAGTAAACTTAAAATTTTATTTAATTTTGTCACTAAATTTGATTTGTTCAATATAGATTTTGGTTAATGTTTAATAACAAGTTAAGTTATAAAATATACTTTCATTGGATACAAGCATCTAAGGCGGTAAACAAATCACTGGTCAAATTAATTTGAAAAATATCTTTTTTTTTCTAAATCAAGTGAATTTATGAGTTTTGCTTTCTTTTAAAAATATTATCAAGAGATACCAAAAATTATTTCACCAAGAAATTTTAATTCACTCAAAAAGTTACTGTTTTATTTCAAGGGATCACAATTAAACATTGGAATTTTTATTTTTAAATTTTGAATTTTTTGACAATTGCATAATTAACAAGTACTAATTTTGGGTGTTGTAGGCTACTACAACCTTCTCTACACATAACTGACTCTTGAACCCCATTTTTTTTCTCTAGAATTGAATGCAGACCTCAAATTTATCTTTTTAAAAGAATTTTAAAATCTTTGTATAAAATATGATTTTTTTTTTGTGACCGATCACACTTAACAAAAATTTAAAAATTATTAAAAAATAATTTCTTTTTGAAATTTAAAGTGATCTAAAAACACATTTTTAAGTGCTTTGGACCATTAGATGTTGATTTCCTTATTATATTAAGTGATTGCAATTACTCCTGATATATTGTGCTTGTGTTGTGATAGAGCCAACCGTCAACGTGTTATAATATTCTATTGATGCTGAAACTGAAGTTTTAATTATATTGATAGAGCTTGTCCTTCAACGCGTATATCATGTTTGTTATTTCCCCCCTCAAATTGTATGGTTTCATTTATTAAATAATGAATTTCCCTTTAAAATTTTAAAAAAATTAAATATTTTATAAAATATTTAAAACTATTTAAAAAATTATAAGCCTTAAAACAATCGATAAAATATATTTTTCTCTAAAAAATAAATAAAAATATGTTTGAAATTTTATATGAAATTTAAAAATTTTTAACAATAATATATTTTAAAATTATAGTAACGCTACAATATATATTTACTAATTATATACACCTTTTTTATATTTTTTCCAAACATATCATTATTTTCAACACTATCGTAATCCTGTTTTGATAATTCCTTTTCCATACATCCTTTTTCTACATAGAATTTCAAAAGAAAATGTGAATTAATGTAGACATGAGAAGACTTAGAGGTAAGTCACCCAATGAAAGTGTCCTAAACCGACTTATGGAAGAATCAAATAATAATTTTGTATCTTATAATAATTTAATTACATTTATTAGTTTATCAATGAAAACTTAATTAGAATTCATTAATATTTCACACATAAAAAACCCACACATAAAATTTATAACACCTCAAACCCGACCTGGACGTTATGATTGAATCCGAATATGTCACAGAGAGTGGGTTTACTTACGAAAAATCATTTCAGTTATTGAACTCATGCACTTTTTATCCATATTCGAAAACGTTGATTAATTAGTTTATTTACTAAACTTATTCTACAGCGGAAGCCTAACAAAACTGTTACTTTTTAGAAAACCAATTTGTTAATTTTTAGAAAACTCATGTTTGCATAAAATCATTGTTTCCATAAACCATTTTATCAAACATGCAAAACAAGTTAAAAACCAAATAGTTCAAAGAGTTCCAAAAATTACAAACTTTTAAATAAATCTAAAATTTTAAATCAAATCATAAATACTAGGTTTAAACTATTTTACGGTCGAGTGGTCACTGCTGAGCCCCTGCCGCACCGATCCGCCTAAGTTTGTGGTTTACCTGACAGAACAAACAAACAGATATGAGTTTACGTAAACTCAGTGCGTAACCCAACAGAATTAAGCATGCAACATACAAAATCATACACACAGTCAGAAACATATACAAATTCAGGCTCCGGCCCATTTCAGATACAGTAAACAGATTCAGATATACAGATCAGAAAATCAGAGTCCTACCCCTAACCTTTACACACCATTTCCGACCATCCCAACACACCATGTGGGGTTAAAAACACCCACCCATCCCTACACACCATATTGTGCCTTTACGACACGTATCAGATATAATGCAGCCAAGCTGCCAGAAAATAGGCGATAATTGCCATACAGAACACTTCCTCTGCATGTAAATCCCACCACAAAGTAGATGCAGAAAACATATACAGAATTACATAACAAAATGCTCAACATGCTTAGGTATAGATAACAGACATGCTTAAACAGTACAGTCAGACATACATTTAGCAACCTACTCAGATCAGTCTATCAGAATTTCATCGCATACAAAATAGGGTTTATTTATCCCTTACTGACCCTATAATAGACCCACAGTCGATCGAAGCGACTCGTGCGACCCTAGGAAAAATCACAAAAATATGGGCCCACATGCCCGTGTGGGCCCACATGCCCATGTGGAATGCCCGTGTGGGCCTACATGCCCAAATTAGCCTAGCCCGTGTGGCCTACATGGCCACGCTTAAGCCACCACACGGCCATGTACTGTTCACGGTCGTGCCTTCGTCGACCACACAACCGTGTGGCGTCGACAATGGCCATTTTTGACTTTTGCCGAAACCTCAATTTTTGCGTTTCTAGTACACACCTGTTTTGGTTTTGATGCGAGAACACACCCGAGATCACCAAAACCTACAATTGACCAATTAAACCCCGAATTAATCGCTTAAAATGATATATTAAACCAAACTTCCTCGAAATAGACAAGGCAAAATTCGAGTACTCAATGCTTACCCGAATCCTTGAACGCCTCCAACTATGATTCTACGAGAGGTAAGTCCCATTCTTCACGATTCGCTGCTGATCAGAACAGAATTTTTAAGTCCAAAGAACAGATTCGAGAATAAAAAACATGAATTTAAAGAACAAATCCCTAATCAAGCAAAACACATTAACCCTTACTTAACAACGCACAACCACTTTGAGTCAAACACCGAAAATAAGAGATAATTATGCCCAAATGAAGAAAAAGCAAGAAGAAAAAGGGAAAAGGATAAAAAGGGAAAAAACGCAAGAAGAGGAAACAAGAAAAGTCATATTCAAGAGGGAGAGATTTTTGGGGAAAAGCTGAGCTTTACCCAAATCCCACTACATCCACTATCATAACCACCCACTACTCAGAATAACTCTCAAAACTCTTTCAGTCTACCGAGCAAAAATTAACACACTTGCTAACGCAAGGATTCGAACACAAGACCTCCAACATACTAACCCTCTTACCACTTGAACCAGCAAGCTCATTCTGATATGAATTTGCAGGTTATTAAATATAAGCCCGCTGACTAAGGATAAGGCTTAATTCCAGAAATAACCAAAATTTGCTAAAGGTAAGGCTTGAACTTGAGACCCCTCACACAAATGGGTCTTTAGGGTTAAACTTCAGTAATCGACGAGCTCTTCCACAAACTGTGGATGATTTGGGGATAAGAACTTCAATAATTCCAGAGTTAAAGTATAAATTTGCCACTATATAATAAGTGAATATTGAAATTTATTACTATATTTTAATTGATGCTTATCATTACACTTTAAAAATATAAACTAGAAAAGTATTCTTTCAAATAATTTTTTAATGTTTAATAATAAGTTAATTTATAAAATACACTTTCATTGGACACAAGCATCCAAGGCGGTAAACAAGCCACTGGTCAAATTAATTTGGAGATATCTTTTTTTTTTCCAAATCAAGTGAATTTACGAGTTTTGCTTTCTTTTAAAAATATTATCAAGATATACCAAAAATTATTTCACTAAGAAATTTTAATTCGCTCAAAAAGTTACTATTTTTATTTTAAAATTTTGAATTTTTTGACAATTGTGTAATTAACAAGTACTAATTTTGGGTATTGTAGGGCTACTACAACCTTCCCTACACGTAACTGACTCTTAAACCCATTTTTTTCCTCTAGAATTCAATGCAAACCTCAAATTTATCTTTTTAAAAGAATTTTAAAATCTTTGTTTAAAATATGATTTTTTTGGTGACTGATCACACTTAAAAAAAATTTAAAAATTATTAAAAAATAATTTCTTTTTGAAATTTAAAGTGATCTAAAAACACATTTTTAAGTGCTTTGGACCATCAGATGTTGATTTACTTATTGTATTAAGTGCTTGCAATCACTCTTAATATATTGTGTTTAAGTTGTGATAGAGCCAACCGTCAACGTGTTATAATGTTCTATTGATGCTGAAACTGAAGTTTTAGTTATATTGATAGAGCTTGTCCTTCAACGCATATATCGTGTTTGTTATTTCCCCCTTAAATTGTATGGTTTCATTTATTAAATAAATAAATGAATTTCCCTTTAAAAAATATTTCTTTTAAAAATTAAATATTTTATAAAATATTTAAAACTATTTAAAAAACTATAAGCCTTAAAACAATCGATAAAATATATTTTTCTCTAAAAAAATAAATAAAAATATGTTTGAAATTTTATATGAAATTTAAATTTTTTTAACGATAGTATATTTTAAAATTATAGTAACGCTACGAAATATATATTTACTAATTATATACACCTTTTTTTTCAAATTGATTTACTAATAACAAATATAGATATCCAAAATTTACACTTTCATCAATTAAATCTTAAATCTAACAAATCAATAAAAATATTTTTTGAAAATTCAATTTTTTTAACAGTAATATATTTTAAAAATTATAATAATGTTACAAACCTGAAAAAATTATATTACTAATTACATACTTTTTTTTTCTTAACATATCATTATTTTGTAACTTCCTACATCAAAGAAATGAAAATTTATTTGAGTAGTTAGCCTTTTTATACAAACAACTATACTTAGAGCAATGGAGAATTATTGAATTGTATTATATCATTTATTCAAATATTTATTTATAAAATAACTGTGAAAAATACAAAGTTGGTAATGACAATATATCACAAAAAAAAGAGAAATAAAAATTTAAAGAACACACAGATTTTACGTGAAAACCCTTTTGGGAAAAAAAACCACGGGCAGAGGAGAAGAAAAATTCACTATGTCGAATTCGAATCAATTACAAGAGGAATAGACTATGTCTATTTATAGGCTTGTAAAGCCATATTCTAATAGGAGTGTAGTAAGATTGAAACTCCTTATTCTATTCAATATCAAATAGATGGAGTTTAATAAGGTTTAAAAAACCTTATTCTAAAATAAAATAAAAGAAGTATAGTTCTACAGGGATTATTCTTTTATTTTATTTTACCATTGTATTTTATTTAAACAAGGATTCGGGTCACTTAATTCTAACAATCTCCACCTTGAAACGAATTCTCAATGAACAAGTTCTTCATCGCGAACTCTTAATGAACAAGTTCCCCACCTCTTCCATAAAACCCCTTATGGGTTTAACTTCAACAATGAACACCAACCAAGTCTAAGAAATGCTCAAACTTGGTTATTGGAAGTGACTTAGTCATCATATCTGCAGGATTTTCATGAGTACTAATTTTGCTCACAACAATATCACCACGAGCAATAATATCACGAACAAAATGATACCGAACATCAATATGTTTTGTTCTCTCATGAAACATTTGATTTTTTGTAAAGAAGATGGCACTCTGACTGTCACAAAATACTGTGCTGATTTGAAAGTCTTCATTAAGCTCAGTAAAGAGTCCCTTCAACCAAATAGCTTCTTTACAAGCCTTAGTAATTGCCATGTACTCAGCTTCAGTGGTAGACAAAGCGACTGTAGTTTGCAAAGTAGCTTTCCAACTAATTGCACAACCTCCAATTGTAAAGACATAACCAGTAAGAGATCTTCTTCTATCAAGGTCTCCAGCAAAATCAGCATCAACATACCCAATGACTCCATCTCTAGTTCTTCCAAACTATAAGCAAACATTAATAGTACCTCGTAAGTATCTTAAAATCCACTGAACTACTTTCCAATAATCTTTACCGGGATTTACCATGTATCTGCTAACTGCACTGATTGCATATGATAAATCTGGATGTGAACAAACCATAGCATACATGAGAGATCCCACTGCTCTAGAGTATGGAACATGTGAGATGTACTCAATCTCATTATCTGATTGTGGAGACAAAGCCGATGAAAGTCTGAAATGGGCTGCTAAAGGAGTACTAACAGGCTTAGCTGTAATATCCCAGATTAGGGGTTATGCGTTCGTGCATAATTCATGAGCTAGTAGGTTTTGGCGGTGTGTGGAGGTGTATTAAGGGTTTTTAGAACCCTAAGATAAAAGGGGAAGGCCTTGGGAGAATTATTGGTTTTCAAATTTAAAAGGGGAACTAAGGATGTAAGGCTTTAAAGGATTAAGTGTGAGGGTTATGACACAAAGATGGGCTTGGTTAAGTGGCTGCAAGGCGCCACTTAGGGCCTTGGTACATGACGCTATAAGCTGGGAGGAAGGGAGGAGGTTCGAGCGGCGTGGGAAGCAAATGGGCATTTATTTTTGCGTCAAGAAGGAACTTGGCTAGGGAGGTCTTAAAAGAAATTCTGGGTGAAGCATATCACAAAAAGTGCCTTGGTAAAGTGGCTTGGGACACTACCTAAGGTTCTAGGAGAGTTGCGTCAGCAGAGGATCCAAGGGAAGGGGTTCGAGTCTCGATGACGGCATAGGAATGTGTTATTTTTATCTTTTTGCGTCAAAAAAGGGAACTAGGCTAAGGAGGCTTTAAGGGGAATTCGTGAGGGATTTATGCCACAAGGAATCATGTGGTAAAGTGGCAATGGAGCGCCATGTGCAGTGGCAAGGGCCTTGGTTTAAGTAACGTGGGCGGTAAAAGGGGTGGCTATCATTTTGCATTTTGGCGTTAAGGGAGAGGGGGAGTGATGGACGGCATGTGGACTCCAACAAGATGAGATAAGGCTTGTTTTTTTTGTATTTATTTTAAAATTCGACTGAAGAAGTAGGATAAGTGGGGATTTATTTTATTTAGTTTAAATAGGTAGATAAGGGATAATGGTTGTTTTATTTTATTAATTTTTTTTAAATGAAGTGATAAATTAGGAGAAGAAAGTGGAATAGGATAAGGGAGAAAGCTATGGCCGATTGGGGGACTCCTTAGGGGTGGTATAATCGGTTTTGAAGTGTATAGGTGGTGGATGTGCCGAATATGTGTAGTATAAATAGGGATGCTCACCTTTTGGTAATTCTTTTCTCCATTTAATTTCTTCATGCCGAAATTGTTCCTCTCATCTCACCCTCTCTTGTGCTGAATTTCCTCACTTTCTTTACTTACTCTTTTCTTCTTTATTCTCTTTCAACCCCAATTCTACACCCTTTCTTGAATAGCCGAATCTTGTAAGTGGTCTCCCTTCCATTCGTATTTTATTTTATTAAGAGCCATAGCCGAATCTTCAGTGGCAATATTCTCTCTTCTCTGTCACAAGTTTTGGAAGCCGAAACCTCTTCTCTTTTGATCTTTTCAAGCAAACGATAGTGGTAAGTATTTCCTCTTAGTAATCGGTTTTCTTTTCTCTTCATGGCGATGCCGAAATCAAGTGTTTGACCTTGATTTCTAGGGGTGGCTAAATAGTCTTTAGGCCATAATACGTGTGTCTTTTATATGTAGCCAACGATAAGGTGCAGTAAGGACTCTTTCGGGATTCGATTCTTTCAACGTAAGCCAAGGTAACATTTGGCCAAAGGCCATTTTATGGGTTTAAGTACTGACCGATTGTGATTATGGCTTTTAGAGGCAAATCGACAGGAATAAATAGTTTGGGATTCTAGATTGTGTTAGATCCAAATAGATTGGGATTTCGCTAAATAGTCAGGTGCGTAGTTATCGCACTGTTCTTCTGTTATTTGTGCATGTTGCTATATATGTATATGTGTATGATGTGTATGGTAGCCGAAATAAGGGCTAAGATGGTGGACACCCAATGTGGGTGATCGAATAACCAGGTCAGTGTTTTATGTTAATTAAATGAACACTGATGAATATGTGAAATAGAAAAGAGCATGTGTTATATACTTTATTAAATGATATTTTATCATGATATATCTGTGCATGGGGGCCTGGGACATGAATATTGAAGGAAAGGGTGTACATTTTTATGTACGTGGTCTGATGTTGGCCTTGTGCTACATTGGCGCTTGATGTTAGCTGTGTGCTTCATTAAGGGAGGTGTTGGCTAGGTGCCACATCTCGGCGGATGATAGCTGTGTGCATCACCGTGGATTAAGGATGACTTCGAGTCACCTCGTGGATAAAGATATGTGGGATCACTTAGTTGATCGGTGGATTAGCCACGGCCTTGAGCAGCGGGTCTGCTAAGGTAGGTGTAACAGATGGACTCTAGGTTGGGTTGGGACGCATTTTTGCATGACTGATTATGTGGACTGTGTGGATATGGGCCAAGCCCATATGTATGGAGACATGTGAAATAACTATGCACTGAGTCTGTATGACTCACCCAAATTTTATTAACATCGCAGGTGATGCTTAAAGCTTGGACCGGGTTGGAGTGGATACGAGGTGGCCATGCAGAAATTATTTTTATGCCATGTAGAAGACATTATATTTATTTTACTCAGATTATTATTAAGTATTTGGGATTTATTTATTTATTTTAATAAGGGCCTCCTAAAGTTTTAAGGTTTACTATTATGTTTGAATCGGATGGATATGATTTTACTTTGGCAATTTATATCTCAAAATTATATATTAACGTTTTTCTTTAAAATCGGATAATTGGTAACATCAAAGTTTTATTTGTAATTTTAAACACACAATGTTTTATTATAAACAAAATTTTTAATGTTTTTCCCAAAAATTGAAATCAGTCTTCAAATGTTTTTCCGCAGTGACATACCAGATCCGGTCAAGGCTCGTGGGCCGGGTTTGGGATGTTTTATTAGCACTCTGCACATTGAACTTTCGAAGAACTTTCTCAATGTACCCCTTCTGACTTAGGTACAATTTACTTGCTTTTCTATCTCTGAGAATCTCCATACCAAGTATCTTCATTGTTGGTACCAAATCATTCATCTCAAATTCTTCACTTAGTTGGGCTTTGACCTTTCTTATCTCTCCTTTATCTTTTGCTCTTGTACCACTGTCTTGGTGACTGTTTCAAACCTTAAAGGGACTTTTTCAGCAAGCAAACATAGTCCTCTTTTTCTGAGACTATAAAACCCTCTGGCTGTTGCATGTAAATATCTTCTTCAAGTTCTCCATGCAAAAATGCAGTTTTTACATCTAACTGCTCAAGCTCCAAATCATGCATGGCCACAATACCAAGCAAAGCTCGAATTGAACTATGCTTGACAACTGGGGAGAACACATCTGTGAAGTCCACTCCTGGAATTTGACTGTAATCTTTTGCAACAAGCCTTGCTTTATATATGGGTTCTTCAACTCCTATAGTCCCTTCTTTTTTTTTTAAACACCCATTTACAGTGAACAACCTTTTTACCTATAGGAAGTTTCACAAGATCCCATGTTCTGTTTTTATGGAGTGATTCCATCTCCTCATGCATAGCAAACATCCACTTTTCTGAGTCTTCACAGCTAACCGCCTCAAAATAATTAGACGACTCTTGGTTTGCATCTATATCTTTGGCCACATATAAAGCGTAAGTAACTAGATCAGCCTCGGCATACTTCTTTAGAAGTTTAATTTCTCTTCTAGTTCTGTTTTTGGCGATAGAGTATTGTGGTGAAGAAGCAACTCTATTCTTAATTTTTGTACTGGCTTGAGGAGTCGACTCTGCATTAATCTGATACTCCACCTACTTTTGATTTTCTTTATTAGAAAAGCCTTTAAGAGATAAGTTAGGTAGCATAGCAGTTTCATCAAAAACAACATCTCTGCTAATCATAACTTTTCTATTTTCAGGACACCATAACTTATACCCTTTTACACCAGCTTTATAACCAAGAAAAACATATTTAATGGATCTCGGTTCCAATTTTCCATTATCAACATGAGCATACGCAGGAGACCTAAAGGTCTTTACATCAGAATAATTAGCAAGATTACCAGATCATACCTCTTGTGGAGTCTTTTTTCTCAATGGAAATGGATGGAAATCGGTTGATCAAAAAACATGCAGTAGAGGCTACTTTGGCCCAAAACGACTTTGGTAAGTTGGCATTTGACAACATACATCAAACCTTCTCCATGATCATTCTGTTCATTTGTTCTGCAACACCATTTTGCTGTGGAGTATGACGAACTGTCAAGTGTCTCACGATCCTTTCTGACTTGCACAGTTTATTAAACTTATCAGAACAAAACTCTAAGCCATTGTCTGTGCGAAGGTATTTTATTTGCTTTCTCGTCTGTTTTTCAATCATAGTTTTCCAAGACTTAAATGCGAAAAAAACATCGCTTTTCTACTTCAGGAAGAATGCCCAAACTTTTCTAGAAAATCATCAATAAAAGTTAGCATATAATTAGCTCCACCTCTCGAAGGCACTCTTGATGGCCCCCACAGATCAGAATGAATATATTCCAACTTTCCTTTCGTGTTATGGATTCCTCTGGTGAATCAAAATCTCTTTTGCTTCCCAAAAACGCAGTGCTCACAGAACTTCAGTTTGCAAATTTCTTGCTCATCAAGAAGTCCTCTTTTGCTCAATTCTGCCATGCCATTCTCACTCATATGCCCTAGGCGTATATGCCAAAGTTTAGTAATATCATCATCTGACAAGGAAGAAGAAGCGACAACTGCATCACCAATAACAGTAGAACCCTGCAAAATATATAACTTGGCAGTCTTTCTCTGCCCTTTCATCACAACGAGGGAACCTTTAAAAATCTTCAAAATCCCACTTTCAACTGTGTATTTGTACCTTTTTGAATCAAGAGTACTTAACAAAATTAAATTTCTCTTCAATTTTGGAACATGTCATATGTCACTAAGTTTTTTGACAACTCCATCAAACATCTTAACTTTAATTGTTCCAACACCTGCGATTTTACACGAAGCATCATTTTCCATCAAAACAACACATTCAGATACTGTTTCGTAATTTGTAAACCAATCTCGATTGGGACACATGTGGAAGGTGCAACCTGAATCAAGGACCCACTCATCGTTCACTTTTGAATTATTGATAGAAGCAACTAGAAGTTCACCATCATTGTAGTCTTCTACAACATCAACTTTACCGAAATTTTCTAGTTGTTTTCCCTTTTGATTCGTAGCCTCCCTTTTGATCTTATTTTGTAGCTTATAGCATTCAGATTTAATGTGCCCTTTCTTCTTGTAGAAGTTACAAGTTTTACCTCTGTTTGAAGACTTCGATCTGCCCTTAGATTTACCGCGAGGATTCCGTTCCTGTGTCATTCCACGATCATCATCAGCATTCTGATCTTGTCTCCCACGAACAATGAGACCCTCTCTCTGAGAGTCGGTTTTAACCACAAGATGCTTCATCTTATCATATGAGGTCAAAGAACCATAAACCTCATCAACTGTGAGAGACTCACGGCTATATAAAATCGTGTCTCTAAAGGTTGAATAAGACGGGGGAAATGAACAAAGTAGAATCAACCCTAGATCTTTCTTATCATACTGAACCTCCATGGCCTCCAAGTTTGAGAGAATTTCTTTAAACACTGTTAAGTGTTCGTGCACAGACGCACCTTCCTCTAAACGATCAGCATAAAGACGTTGCTTCGTAACTTGTTAGTTAGAGTTTTTGACATGCATATTTGTTCTAGCCTCTTCCATAATGCAGCAGCGGTCTTCTCCTTCATCACATCCTGCAAAATTTCGTTAGACAAATGCAGATGTAACTGTATTAATGCCTTTCGATCCTTGCACTTCTTTTTTTCTTCGTCAATGTCGAAGGCATCTTATCTACCCCTAGCAGGTCTTCCTCTAAATCCATCTGTGCAAGAACTGCCTGCATCTTTATCTGCCACAACGTGAATCTAGTGTTGCAATCCAACAGCCGAATTTCATACTTCAAATACGCCATTACCGTGATCAAGATGAAAAACCCGGAAGCTCTGATACCAATTTGTAAAAAATATAAAGTGGTAATGACAATATATCGTAAACAAAAGAGAAATAAAAATTTAAAGAACACACAAATTTTACGTGGAAACCCTTTCGGGAAAAAAACCACGGGCAGAGGAGAAGAAAAATTCACTATGTCGAATTCAAATCAATTACAAGAGGAATAGACTATGTCTATTTATAAGCTTGTAAAGCCATATTCTAATAGGAGTATAGTAAGATTGAAACTCCTTATTCTAATCAATATCAAATAGATGGAGTTTAATAAGGTTTAAAAAACCTTATTCTAAAATAAAATAAAAGAAGTGTAGTTCTATAGGGATTTTTATTTTATTTTATTTTACCATCGTATTTTATTTAAATAAGGATTTGGGTCACTTAATTCTAATAATAACTATATCCTCTTCTATTATATTCATGCATCTATTTTGCATCTTTGATAATAATATGACTTATTCATTTTAATATTTTTATAGAATAATATGCTTTTAAATATTTTTGACATCATTCCTAAAAATTATAACAAACTTACAAAATGAGTTAATTATATTTAAAAATATTATATTCATGCATCTATTTTGCATTTATAGAACCATAAAACTTTAAAAATATAAATTCTATTAAATAAAACTAATAATATTTATTTTAAACAATAAATATATACTGCTAAGCTTTACAGTAATATACATTATTCATTTGTTGGTTGTTATTATTATTAGGATTATTATTATTTCTATGATTATAATATTATACTTATCAGACTATAATCATAACCATGTCTATTATCAGAAATTAACACTCTCTTATTAGTTGCCACTAGCTAAGGGACGAAAAGTTGAATTTGTAATAACCCGATTTTAGTCGTCGTCAAAAAATGCAGTTTGAAATCCAATTTCGCAAACTGAGCCTATAAAATTTTGAATAGAAATATTTATGTATTTAGTATGAAAATATATTAGTGGACGATCAAGTAATTAAATAAAGAAAATAAATAATTATAATACACTAATTAAATTGTAAAAATGTAATTGCTATAAAATTTTAATTTAGAAAATGATTGCGGACTCAATTAACAATTATGCAAAGGAACTAATGGTTGTTTAACCATTTCCATTAATAAGTTAGTGGGCGTAGATGATCTAAATCATTCATTTCCATTTTGGTTATTAATTTCCATTATGGTCATCCATTAAGCTTAACTAAACTTATTAAGTTATTAATCCATAATTTATACTTAAGTGAGTGGTGAAAGAATAAAACATTCATCTTTTCTCCCATGTTGTGTTGGAAAAATCTAATTTAGAAAAATTCAATCATAGTGGAAAATTAAAATTTTGAAAACCTAGTCATTTTGTAATATTTATAGTAATATTGTTTTTTTAATAAAAGTACTTGTGGTTTGAGCATGATGGATCCTAGACCTTCTCTTCTATTCTCGTGCCACAAATTGTTTCGAGTGTGGGCTTGAACAATCACAAATTAAACACAAAACCAGAAATGATTTATTACTTTCAATAGCAAAGTAATTCTCTCTCAATAGAAACCAATAGAATTGTAATTCCCAAAAAATAAAATTTATTTTTTGAAAAATATATTCCCACTACTTTCTAGAGAATAACAATATGTGAAACTTATGTCTTGTGTTAATAGCTCTACCAGTAATGTCTATTTATAGGGAGAGATACGAGGATCCTGGTTGAATTAGTAAAACACAAATAATATTTATTTCATAGAAAACAATATTCTACCCTAAGTAGATCAAGCTTGGATGACGCATGGATCGAAGCTCAATCTAGGAGAAAAAAATGAAGGAATTTTATCTATAAAGAAAATATGAGATTGTATTATTTTCGAAGTTATAAATAAAATTATATGTAACGCCCCAAAATTCTTATTTCTGCTTTTCTGAAAATGTGACAGAAGTGTGTATCTACTTCAGTGGTTAAGTGTTCTGGGTGTGTGTGTGAGGTCCCAAGTTCAAGCCTTAGCTTTAGCAATTTTTGGTTTTTTTGGAATTAAGCCCTATCTTTGTTCAGTAGGCTTATATTTAGTTGCCTGTAATCTTATATCAGAATGGGCTTGCTAGTCTGGTGGTTAAGTTGAGTGTTAGTTTGCTAAAGGTCTTGTGTTCAAATCCCTGCGTAGGCAGGGGTATTTATTTTTGCTCGGGTTTGGGTTAAGAGTTTCAGTGGGATTTAAGTTCTGAGTAGTAGGTAGTTGTGGTTGAAAAAATCTGGGATAGCTTTCATATGTAATATTGTTTTATTTTCTTTTAATATTTTTTCCCTAAAATCCCTAGCTTTCTTTTTGACGTTCTTCACTTTCCAAAACAAGGAAAATTTCCCAAATTTGTTTCGTCTCCTCTACTTTCTAGCAGCGAGTTTTTCTTTTCTCGTTACTTTCATTCTTCAACTCTGTTCTAATTTCATCTTTGTGCATTCTGAATGTTTGGTTTCAGCGTATCAGTAAGTAGGTTTGCATTTGTGATTCTTTCGATCGTTTTTGTTTTCAGAAGGATGAATCGTTGTTATTTTTGTGGTGTAGGAGAAGCCGACGAATTGTGACTTTGCGTTTCATTTGTTGATCAGATTAAAGGTGTTCTTTTAATGTCGGTAAGTTGAGATTTTGGTCGTATTGTGGTTTGCAAATTAGTATTTGTAGTAGCTAAATCGATGTTGGTATACTATTCTTAGGTTCGGGAAGGCTCGGGAGTGGTTTTGCAGTAAATTGATACCAGGTGTGTACCCGAAACACAGAAATCAAGTTTTCGGTAAAAGTAAAAAATGGCCACTGTCAACGCCACACGGACGTGTGGTTGCTGTGTGGTAGGTCGTGTGTGAGGACACGGCCCTGTGGTCGACAAAGACATGGCCATGCGCAGCACACGACCGTGTGATGGCCAAGGTGTGGTCGTGTGATCCACACGGGCTACGCCAAATTAGGCGTGTGGGCCCACACAAGTGTGTGATATTTGGGCCAGGCCGTGTGATCCACACGGGCAAGGCCAATCTGGGTGTGTGGGCCCACACGAGCAAGCCACATGGGTGTTGGCCCATTTAACTAAAATGTTTCCTAAGGTTGTAGGAGTTGCCCAAGTCGACTGTGAACCTACTGTAGGATCGATAAGTGCTACTTAGACCCTAAATCATGTGATCTCAATTTATATAATGTATGTGTTGAGCATGTTAAACTTATGCATGTTTACTGATCTGTATGTATGACTGATAACCGAATTTTTACATGTAAGCATGTATCTCTGTATGTCTGCATTAAGCATGTTTAGTTCCATCTGCATTGGGGTGGGATGATTGATTGTTGGAGGAAGTGTACTGAAAGGCTTTCATGTCTATTATCTAGCAGCTCAACTGCAATATTACTGATATGTGCCGCATTCGATACGACTTGGTGTGTAGGGCTGGGTAGGTGTTTTAAAGCCCATATGGTGTGTAGGGATGGTCGGAGATGGTGTGTAGAGGCTGGTTGTAACACCCCAAATCCAGCCTAGAAGTTAGGCCCGAATCTGGCTTGTTACATCTGTGTTTTTCGAAAACCATGTTTTCATTGAAAACCCTTCTGAATATTTAAAAACTTCTTGCCATTTAAAACTTGTGTAAAGCCTCAGCTTGCGTTCGTTTATTTTCAAAACTTGGTCCATTGAAAAAGGTTGTTCACTTTTAAAACGTTATTGATTTCTTTAAAAATCTCCTTCAATTGCAGAAGCTTTTTTTTAAACGCTGCAGAAATGTGATAATCGAAAACAGTTGTTGTAACGTAGTGTTTTGAAAAAGTAATCATTTTGGAAAAAAACCGCGATTTACTTCTAACAAATATAAATTAAAATAAAACCAAACCTAAAATTTAAAATCTAAAAACTTTAAGAGGCCTTGTTACAAACCAAACCAAAATAAAGTACTTATGAATAACTTAATAGAAAAACAGCAGCATTTGTGTGTCCATCTTTGAGTCCCTCACAACTCCGATCCGTTTAAGGCTGGGGATTTCCTACACAGTTAAAAAAATAGGGTGAGTTTATGAAAACTCAGTGTGTAGTCCCCTAATATAAAAACAATCAGTCAGATAAACAGAATACAAAAACAGACTGGGCTTGAGCCCTATTCAGTCACCGTACAGTTTCAGTGGGCCTAAGCCCATTGCCATATTGTTTGGGTCACGACCCATAACAGAATCATATGGGCCTAGCCCATATCAGTATCTGATCTCATAAACAAAAATGCAATAGTGTAAGAATGCACCCCACCCCACCCCAATCCAGCCAGCACACCATACGTACCAATAAACACACCATGCGGGGATAAAATCAACCCACCCAGCTAACACACCAATGTTAGCACCAGTTACGGCACTAACCGATATTGCAGCAAAATTGCCAGAATATAAGCAGCTTAAAGCTGTCAGTAGGTCCAAAGTCGTCTCGGGTGACCCGTGCGACCCTAATAGATCAATCATTTCCTCCAATTACAAAATCCCAATCCCATGCAATATGTCATGTATGCAAAGCACATATATATAAATCACATGGCATACTCTAGAAAGACAGGCAAATCATAGCTCAGGTCAGTCAAAACATAGCATAAAACAATCATTTACCCATGGGGGCAAAACAGTCATTTTACCCTATAAGGGTATTTCGATAATCTTACCCTTCAGAGGTATTTCAGTAATTCTACCCTACAGGGGTATTTCGATAATTTTTGCAAATTGGGGTCTCAGTGACCCAACAAAAGGTCCACTGTCACCTCGAGCGACTTAAGTAACCTAAACAGTCACAACGGTGTAAATAGGCCTAAAGCCCATTACTCGACCCAAGTGGGCCCACACACTCGTGTGGCCCAATTAGCCCAGAAATAGCCTCGGCTATACAAACAACACAGTTCAAACCAATAGAGACCATATAACATGCATTTTATCCTTGTGGGGCCCTCGAGCCCATTGGGCCCACACGGCCCATCGAGGCCCATAACAGCGTCTAATGTCCTACGCCTAAGATTTGTAGGCTCAAATCACCATACGTACGATCGCACACTTGTGTGGCATCAAAAGCAGTATTTTGGCTTTTTTGATTTTTCGACTTTTCAGCTTTTGCTGATCTATAGTCCAATAAGTGTGGAATACACACTTTCGACTTTTCGGCTTTTCAGCCGATCATCAACAGAGCACAAAGTTACATACTTGCTTGTGAACACTCGCGCAACCTATAATCATTCACAACACATGATTACATGCATAACAACAAAACTTAACCAGCCTTAATCAACCAAACCTCCTCACTCAAACCACAGTCACCTACCTTGCTTGAACCAATGGATACTTGCAACTAAGCTGTTGATTAAAAGCGATTACCCACTTCTTGATTAGTATCTACACACGAAACACACCACCTATTAACAAAACTTGTATAACCAAAGGCTTGAAACAAAACCCATTGTCCAACCAAGTCTCAAAACTAGAGATAGGGAGAAATGGCATTCGGTTTTAAGCAGAACCAAAGACTGAAGTCTCTTAAAACAAAAAAAAAATTAAAGAAACAGAGCAAGATTCGATCATACTTACAATTACCAAAGAACCGTTGTCAAGCCTAAATGAGATGAATAGGTGAGGAGAAAGAGAATCGGTCAAAAACCCATAGCCAGAACTGAAGTAAATAATAGAGATGAAAAGAAGAGCAACAATCAGTCAACACAAAACCCAAGCTACCAGATGTGATATTCGGCCAACAGATTTAAGGTACTTAAGTGTAAGAAAGAAAAGCATATCCGACTTAGGAGAAGAAAAGGAGAATAATTGATTCAGCAGAGAAAAGAAAGGTATAAACGGTTTAGAAATATAAGAAGAGAAAGATAGAGATTCGGCCAACCCAGTAGAAAGAAAAGAAAGAAATGAGAGGCCAAAAGAAAAGAAAGATTCGGAAAAATTAAGAAAGGAGAAATCGACCACTCATAAAATACCCAAAATGCAATATTCAGCCACCAGGAAAGAAAATGAGAGAAAAACGGTGCAAAAGGCTACCCCAAAAACACAATTCGGTACTCAAAAGAACTTGAAGAGCACAAAACAAAATGCTGAAACCAAACAAAGCAAAACGTAAGCACCTAAAACCTTCTAGCCGAATTTACACTTACCAGCACTCCAATTCGGCTACAACTTCCCCCCTTTTCAAATTCCTTAAACATCTCCATAAATCCCTCCTCAATTTGCTGCATAATCTTCTCCCAACAACTCAATACCAATTCAAACTTTCTCCCCAGCAGTCTTTTGAATTCCACCACCTCGCAGCAAAGGAATAAAATAAATACTCATTTGTGCACAGGGTGACTCGAACCCAATATCCCTTGCCATCATAATGATGCCACAACCACTAGACCACAAGGCCATCTTGTGTTACATTTTATCCCAAATATTTATAAAGCCTTTCTGTCGATATCCAAGTTCATTCAAGAACAACCAAAAATTCTGCACATGCTATGACTTGAAACTTAAACCACATGCATACTCCTAACGCCTCCTTGCCACTAGACCACAAGCTTCCTTGTGTCATATTTTAACCATGAATATTAATAAGCCTTCCAGCTAATGCCAAGTACACTTAAGGGAAAAATTTAATCTTTTACTAATGCTTAGATTGGAACCTAGGACCTCCCAAACGCCCCCAATCACCCCTAAAGCACATAGCCTGCATGCCCAACATGAAATTGTTAAATTTTTCTCGCACAACTAAAATTCAATTGCTCCTATACCCAAGGCCTATTTCTTCTAGACCCAAAATTCTAGGGCGTTACACTGGTGGGCAGGATACTGATTTCTCTTACTGAACGCATACTATATTTGAGATGGGCTAAGGGCCTTAATTTATATCTGAATCTGTAATGGGTTTAGGCCCTAGACTGTATGTGATTGATAAATACCGTTTGACTGTAACCATGTTATATGTGGGGATTACACACAGAGTTTACGTAAACTCATCGCTTTCTTTTTTATCTATACAAGTAATCCCCAGACTTAGACGGATCAGTGCGGCAGAGGACTCAACAGTGACCACATTGAACTGTTTTAAATTCATTTATGGTTTTTATTTCCTATTTGCTTTCTAGGGTATTTTTTATGTAATTTGGGACTTTTGGACTGTTTGCCTATATTTTAGATTTTAACTGTTATCCATGGATTTTTAAACTGCAAAACTCAATGAAAACTCAGTTTAATTAAAAGCAACATTTTCCTAAACACAAACGGGTTTCTTAAAATACCATGGTTTTAAAAGCTTTCGCTCTAGAGTATGTTTTTAAAACGAATCATATTATCGAGAAAACAATTTTGAAATTGAGGAGAGATAAATAGAAGCTAATAAACGGAAATGGTTTTAACTTGATAAATTCGATTTCAAATCCCATTACATGTGACATTGCTAGATTCGGCCATAACGTCTAGGTCGGGTTTGGGGTGTTACATTATACGCCAAATTTTCAAGTCAATTTTCGACTCAAATTTTTTATATACAAATTTCTAGTAAACTTGATGGGACATTCTTTGACTTTTATCTATTATCTCAAAAAGTTGAAGTTCAAAGTTGTATTAAACTCAAAGAAGATAATCATTAGTAAACCAACTCACAAGCCGGCTCAAGTTAATCCTACAGCTCGTTCCACTTCATCATCAAGCACCAATGTTCTTGCTTATCATTATGGAATTAAACAAAAGGCAAAAGCTCTTTAAGAGTTATTTGAACAGACTTCTTTAATGGTAAATGACAATCCACTCTATGACTGATAACACTTTAGAACGACATGTTTTTATGTGCTGATTGTATATTAATTTCGAATGTGACTCTACTAATTTGGGCTATTTATGGACTTTTATCTCGTAGGGACTAAATTGGAGACCAATGCAAAATTGAGGGCCAAAATCGTGAAATTAAAGATAAAAATGGACCAATGTGCAACAAAGGGAAAAGATGGTGCCAAAAGTGCAAACATGGAGGCGAGAGGATTGAAATGCAAAAAGAAGAGACTTTGCTTTATCAAATTCTATTTTAATTATATTAGGATAATTAATATTAGGATAATTATCTAGGATTATTTGATTTCTTTATTTATCTCTATTTATCTTTAATTAAATTGTAATTATCTTTTAGAGTTTGAGTATAATTAGACTATCTACTCTAAGCACTATAAATAGGGGATGGAGTAACTCATTTGGGGGGTTCATCTTTTTCTGTACACTCCTCCCTCATAATTCTTTTGTGTTTCATTTATTTTTCTTTCAATAAAAATTCCCTTTTCCATATTTTTATATTTTCCACCACAAATATGAGCCACTAAATTCCATCTAGCCGAAGGTTGCCAAATTCCCAGAAAAAGGTTCTTGAGGCTTAGAACCCGTACTCAACTTTCTCACCCAAGTATTCATCGTTTCTCGCATTAAAGGGCCGACGCTTCTCGTCTGTGTCCCTTTAAAAGTAACCCTTTCAACGTATGCAAAGGCGCCGCTTTGTGTGTTTTGGGAGGATTGCACCGTCGGTTCGTGAGCTATCGCGCGTCGAGGTTAGCGAGCCCAAGAGACAAAATGGCGTGGGATTCGCCATTGAGAAACGTTGATCTAGCGTAAATGACTCCACAAAAGCAATCGCAAGCTAGAGTCGTCGCTCCTAAATCCGTAAGTTTAAACTCTTGGAGTTGGTGGTCGAGGCGCCCTCTTCCACTATAATCGGCTTACTTGGGCAAGAGAAGGGTCATCCAAAAGCCGAAGACGGAGCCAAGGAGGAACGGGACAACCGGAGGCTGGAATATCTCCACATAAGAAACTTTTCTCTAAACCCTTTCTTTTTATTTTCCTCATTTTAATTCTCGTAATTTATTCTCGTAACTTCAATTCGTCTTAAATTCTGTTATTATTATTATTCTTCCAGATCGAAAATTATTAATTCTGTTTTTTTATTTATTTTTCAGGAACGCAGGTTTTCTTGGGCACGATTACGCGCCAGATCTCGAAAATGAGCATTTGTATAATCCGATCCTCGTGGATTCGACCCTACTTGCCTTTTACTGTTATTTTCGTTATTTTGCAGGGAGTAGGATATATTTTGGTGCATTCAACGACGCATCAAATTTTGGCGCCGTTGTTGGGGATCGAGAACGTACTAATCCTCTTTTTTTGTTTTCTATGACCAGATCCGCTCCGGGCATTCTTGCGTTTGATCGGAGATTGAAAAGACTGCGAAAGCTAATCGAAAAGAAACTAAGTTGAGGAAAAAGCAGTCAGCGGTGGTAGTGACTAGAAGCAATCCACCACCAGAAGTTAGGACCGACGACGAAGCGGAGTCTAGGGTTAACGAAAACCCTACTCAAACGCTTGAAAGTAAAGCAGAAGAAGTCGATCCATTGGAAGAAGTGTTCAACGCTAGGGTTGACGGAAACCCTAATTTGGTACAAGAACCAATGGCTCAAACGATTCGGCAACTAGCCGAAGCTCCGACGGAACAACCGCCACTGTGCATCGCATATCCTACCATGGATACTGACTTTGAGTTGAAATCAGGGTTGATTCAGTTGCTGCCAACATTTCGAGGGTTACAAAATGAAAACCCCCATAAACACTTAAAGGAGTTTCATATGGTTTGTCTGAGTATGAAACCTCAAGGCGTAACTGAGGATCAGATTAAATTGCGCGCTTTCCCTTTTTCCCTAACAGATTCAGCTAGGGATTGGTTGTTTTATTTACCTCCTGGATCTATAACTACATGGGCTGATCTTTCTCGTTTGTTCCTCAACATGTTTTTCCCAGCATCTAGAGCAGCTGAGCTAAGAAGGGAGATCGTGGGGATAAGGCAGAAAGAAGCGGAGACTCTTTATGATTATTGGGAGCGGTTTAAGAAGTTGTGTGCGAGCTGTCCACAACATGGTATAACAGAGCAATCTCTCCTCCAGTACTTTTATGAAGGTTTGAAATCGATGGAGATGAATATGGTAGACGCTGCTAGTGGAGGAGCGTTGGTCAACATGACCCCCCAACAAGCAAGGGACTTAATCTCCACAATGGCTTCAAATTCTCAGCAGTTTCGAGTTAATCCTGAGCCCCCTAGAAGGGTTCACCAGCTAAGTAATTCAACCTTAGAGGATAAAGTTGACAGACTTACTATTATGATGAATTCTTTTATTGCAGAAAAAGCTAAACCAGCTCGGTTATGTGGAATATGTGCTACACCTGAGCACACAACTGATACTTGTCCCAGTTTGTATGACGATACTATGGCTCATTTAAATGCTGTGGGTAATTTTCCTGGCCCACCACAGAGGCGATATGACCCTTACGCTAATACCTACAACCCAGGATGGAGGGATCACCCTAACTTAAGTTATGGGGCCAACCCACAATATACCCAGCCATACCAAAACCGAGTTCCACAGCAGCCACAAGACTCAGGTAATTCTCTAGAAACTTTGGTCAATAAATTAGCAGCTAATATGCTTGATTTTCAACAGAAAACTGAGGCATCTATAAGAGAATTGACCATATCAGTTGAGAAATTAAACTCTCAAGGGAAGCTGCCATCACAAATAGAACCAAACCCAAGGCAAAACGCGAATTCAGTAACGCTGCGAAGTGGAAAAGTACTGGAACCGATTCCCGACAGGAATCGTGCCCAAGAAACCACCCAGGAAAAATCTGAGAGAGACGAACAGGTTCGACCAAGGCCTCCATTGCCTAAAATTCAACCTCCCTTTCCAGAACGTTTCAACCAGTGTCGAAAAGGTAGGGAGGATAAGGAGATCCTCGAAACTTTTAGGAACGTCGAAATTAACATTCCACTGTTAGATGCCATCAGACAAATACCCAGGTACGCCAAATTCCTTAAAGAACTATGCACCAACAAACGAAAATTAACGGGTAACGAAAGGGTGAATGTTGGTGAAAACGTATCTGCAGTATTACAACGGAAAATGCCGGCAAAATGTAAGGATAGGGGTATGTTTGCGATACCATGCAAAATAGGACATTTAGGAATAAAAAAGGCTATGTGTGATCTAGGAGCTTCCATAAATGTAATGCCCTATTCTATTTTTGAATCACTTAACGCAGGTTTTTTGACAAAAAGCAGTGTTATTATTCGGATTAATGATGTGTCCGTTGTACACCCCGAAGGGGTCCTTGAAGACGTGTTGGTAAAAGTCAACGAACTTATTTTTCCTGTAGATTTCTATGTGATAAAAATGGAGGAGGACAGTACTCCGGGATCTTCAGATCTCTTGTTAGGACGACCATTCCTTAGTACAGCTAGTACTAAAATTGACGTTCAAGTGGAACTCTCACGATGGAGTTTGATGGGGAGATCGTGAAATTTAACGTCTTACGATGCCATTAGCCACCCCAGTGAAATTTTGAGCGTGAATTGTGTCGATATAATCGACTCATTAGTGGAAGAAAATTTTGAATCCATTTATGATTTTAAATTTGACTTTGATAAATTTGAATCTGTTAATGAGTTGTTATCCCCAGGTACTAAGCTTTTACCTTCTGTAGCGCAGGGGCCAGATCCAAAATTAAAACCACCTCTCGAGCATCTCAAATTCACATTTTTGGAGGATGATGAGACCATTGCCGACTTAAAAGGGATTGACCCCTTGGAGGAAAATATGAAAGCAATGAAAAATGCGCAAGGACAATTAAACCCAAAGATGGTGGATGTGATAAAAAATGAGAATTTCCAAGCTCACATGATTAAAAAAATTTATTTTGAGCCACCGTAGAACCATTTAAGTCGTCGAGCTAATGACGTTAAACAAGCGCTTGTTGGGAGGCAACCCAATCTTTATTTTTCTTTTATTATTTATTTTTATTTATTGTTTTCTTTTCTTTTCTTTTTAATTTCATTTATTTAAATATCAATAAATTTCTCTTCTTTGCTTAGCTAAAATGGAGCGCATTGAGGTTCAACTCGATACTTTTGGCCAGCAACTTACCGAACTCATTGCTATCCTCCGCATTCGACAGTAGCTACACGGGGAGTTTTTCTAAACTTTTCTTCTTATTTATTTCTTTTGCGTCCACATTGAGGACAATGTGCTTTAAGTAGGGGGGAGGTACTCTTCAGATTATTCTTGTCGATTCTCGTTGAGATTTGTGTTTCTTTGCTTGAGGCTCTTTTAGGTTGTCCATATTTATTTTAGAACATTCTGTTGCTAATCATGCCCAAGAATTTGCCCACGCACATACATGATTCTTGGCCACTGAGTTAATTCTGATTCTGTCTGTTTGATTTTATCTCCATTGTTTTATTCTTATTAGGCCAATAATATTTATGACTAATAAGTTAACTCTATCTTGCTTTTCGTAAAATTGATCAAGTTTAATATCAAGTGGACACTTATATATTTGCATGCCTAAGTTGTGTTCATGACTATTAGGTGGTTACTAAAACTTATTTTTGACACTTGATTATTTCTCTTAGGTCCTCTTTGAAGTTTATATTTCGTGAAAATAGTGACTAATAAATATTTCCAAGGTTATGAGTCTGACTTAGAACGTGATCGATCGAAAATGCTTAGGGGTAGGGTGCTTGGGTTGTCATTCTACTTCGCGTCAAAAGGTTTTGTGACGTAATAGGTAAAACTCCGCTAGCCAAGGTTATGAGTATGACTCAGAACGTGACTGATTGAGTAACCGGGGTAGGGTGCTTGGGTTGTCATTCTACTTCGGCGTCAAAAGGTTGTGTGACGTGGCGAGTAAAACTCGCTTCTTAGGAAATATTTTTTCAAGTAAATAAAAAAAAAGAAAAAAAGAAAAAAAAAAAAAAAAAAAGAAAAAAAAAAAGAAGAAAAAGAAAAAAAGAGAGAAAAGAAAAAATATAGTACTAATAAAATTTGATTTGGGACTAAAAGCGAGAAATAAATAGAGTGTCTTAGTAGGTTTGGTAATTTACCTAATTGTCATGAAATAATTCAAGCCGATTTTAATTTTTGTGTGTGTTTAATTAGGAAACTTTTTCTACATTTTACTTGAAGCAAGCTTAGAAGTTCTCTTATTTTTCATATGCATTTTTGACTAATCTTTATAAAACTTTGGAGTAAAATTTCTCTCAGGATCTAATCTTCACAAGTGGTTAGGAACCATACTTGAGGGCAAGCATGGGCTAAGTAGGGGATTTGATAACACTTTAGAAACGACATGTTTTTATGTGTTGATTGTATATTAATTTCGAATGTGACTCTACTAATTTGGGCTATTTATGGACTTTTATCTCGTAGGGACTAAATTGGAGACCAATGCAAAATTGAGGCCAAAATCGTGAAATTAAAGATAAAAATGGACCAATGTGCAACAAAGGGAAAAGATGGTGCCAAAAGTGCAAACATGGAGGGCAGAGGGATTGAAATGCAAAAAGAAGAGACTTTGCTTTATCAAATTCTATTTTAATTATATTAGGATAATTAATATTAGGATAATTATCTAGGATTATTTGATTTCTTTATTTATCTCTATTTATCTTTAATTAAATTGTAATTATCTTTTAGAGTTTGAGTATAATTAGACTATCTACTCTAAGCACTATAAATAGGGGATGGAGTAACTCATTTGGGGGGTTCATCTTTTTCTGTACACTCCTCCCTCATAATTCTTTTGTGTTTCATTTATTTTTCTTTCAATAAAAATTCCCTTTTCCATATTTTTATATTTTCCACCACAAATATGAGCCACTAAATTCCATCTAGCCGAAGGTTGCCAAATTCCCCAGAAAAAGGTTCTTGAGGCTTAGAACCCGTACTCAACTTTCTCACCCAAGTATTCATCGTTTCTCCGCATTACGGGGCTGACGCTTCCGTCCAGGTCCCTTTAAAAGTAACCCTTTCAACGTATGCAAAGGCGGCCGCTTTGTGTGTTTTGGGAGGATTGCACCGTCGGTTCGTGAGCTTACTGCGTCAGAGGTTAGCGAGCCCAAGAGACAAAATGGCGTGGGATTCGCCATTGAGAAACGTTGATCTAGCGTAAATGACTCCACAAAAGCAATCGCAAGCTAGAGTCAGGCTCCCTAAATCCGTAAGTTTAAACTCTTGGAGTTGGTGGTCGTAGGCGTCCTCTTCCACTATAACTGGCTTACTTGGGCAGAGAAGGGTCATCCAAAAGCCGAAGACGGAGCCAAGGAGGAACGGGACAACCGGAGGCTGGAATATCTCCACATAAGAAACTTTTCTCTAAACCCTTTCTTTTTATTTTCCTCATTTTAATTCTCGTAATTTATTCTCGTAACTTCAATTCGTCTTAAATTCTGTTATTATTATTATTCTTCCAGATCGAAAATTATTAATTCTGTTTTTTTATTTATTTTTCAGGAACGCAGGTTTTCTTGGGCACGATTCTCGCCTGGATCTCGAAAGCAGAGCATTTGTATAATCCGATCCCTGTGGATTCGACCCTACTTGCCTTTTACTGTTATTTTCGTTATTTTGCAGGGAGTAGGATATATTTTGGTGCATTCAACGACGCATCAATGACACTTCTCATGATTTAAAAGAAGTTTCTACTCATGGATCAAGTGTAGCTTTCCAGTTATCATTAAGGAGAAAAAAGAGCTAATCAAGTGAAAACTATATTCCAACATCTCCCCCAGAACCAAATCTTAGAGTGATGAATGTCATGACAACTGACACTATATTTTTAGAAGAATAAGTAAATCTCTAGCAAAAACGATAGAGAGTCTTACTACAAGCATAAAAGGAATGAATGATCAAATTGAACATCTTAGAGGAAGTAACCAAACCTTTTCCAACGAAACTCAACATCCTCTTCACAAAGTTGTTGAAATCAAAATTGTTGAAGGGCTTTAAAGTGTTTCTTGAGATCAACTGATAAACCGAAAAAGTAACATATTTTTATCCCACATTTAGCAAACTTTTGGATGATTTATACCCTGAATTGTGTGAATAGGTGCTCTTAATCCTTTGTTTTCATGTTTTATACTCAGGGAAGCACCGGAGGATGAAAAGAATGAGAAACAATCTTAAAACAGGCCAAATAGGCCAAAGTACGAAATCGACACGGCCTGGGCCCAAGACCACACAGCCATGCCTCCCTAATAGACTCGAACACGGCCTGACCACAACTTACACAGGCGTGTGCCATGGGCGTGTCCTTGTCATGAGAAAGAGGAATTTTAGTCGGATTAGGATACTTTCGGGCCAAGTAAGGCATCTCAAAGCCTATCTAAACACCCTAAGGGGCAACTTAAGAGGGGAGTTGGAGGGGGTTCAACAGAACCTTTCTGCCGGAGCTTTTGAGCGTTCTAGTAGGGGCGTCCAACTAGGCCAAAGAGGTCAGATTTATAGGATTCACTCGAAGATAGCCAGGTGATCCGTCTCAAGAAGCCGGAATCATACTCAAGACGGAGGATCTCTCCTTCAATTCCTTTAGGGGGTTTTAGGGTTTTTTTTATGTTTTGTTTTATCTTTTCTTCTGAGATGTTTTCTTTTACAATTATGAACTAAACCCTTCAGATACCAGAAAGGGATGAAACCTAAGATGGATCTTGTTATTGTTTTCTGAGCTATATGATAAATATTTGATTTGTTCTTAATTATGTGTTCTTAATTCATGTGTTGGTATTTCCGAGATATTAATTCAAGTTTGATGTGCTTAGGTGGAGGAGGAATAGACCCTGCCTAAGAGTATATCTAGCATAGTTAAGCGGAGTTGCTCACGCGTCTAGAGATAGGGTGACGAAAATTTGTCGGATTAGGGTTAAACCTAATATGGGAGCCATAGATTAAGTTAATGCAATTCTAGGGGGTTTTAATTAGAAAGAGATTTCAATTAATCAACCTAGGGTTAGACGTTAGTCGCCTTGAAGAGAGGGATTAATATAACTTAGGGAATCCTACGGATCAAGTCAAATAACTAAATTGTCTGGTTCAAGGTTAGATAACAAGTGAAGTCTAGGTGGATTCTTTCTCAGGTATCATCTTAATCAATTGGTTTTTCCCAAAAGTATTTCCCCAAATTCATTCTTTTTGTCTTAGTGTCTTTAGTTTAGTATCTAGTTAATTTAGATAGATAATAAAATCCCTTAATTTTTAGGCTAGATAATAAAAAGAAAGTTAGTATTAGTACTTTTGGTTCCTTTGGGTTCGACAATCCGGTCTTGCCTTAACTACACTACCACACGATAGGTGCGCTTGCCTCAAATCGTTGTCTTAGTTAGTTTCCAGGTTCGATCATTCTCTTTATAAATTTTAAGACTCGCTAACACACAATCAAGTTTTTGGCACCGTTGCTGGGAACTGAAATATTAAGAAAGGCTATTTTTTTATTTTTCTTTTTGCTTTGCTAATTTTTCTTTTATTTGCTTTTGGCAGATAAATTTTAATGGAGATGGCACTGAATAACTATTAGTGGCAAGTAACAAGAACAAGGCCAACAAAATCAGTCGGAGTTTTCAACCTCGACGCGGTAACCATGCTATCAAATCAGGTAGAGATGATTAATAAAAAGATTGATAGTTTGTGTTCTTCGCAGGTACATCCAGTAATGCAGTGCGACGCAAGTGAAAGTGTGGCGAATCCTGAGTACCCACCCTACAGACATGGCATGGAAAGCGAGCAGATGGACTATATGGGTAACAATTTTAGAACTCAAAACAACCCTTATAGTAATACTTATATTCCAGGTTGGAGGAACCACCCCAATTTTTCATTGGATGGTCAAGGAAACCAGAGACAACAACCCCTCCCAGGCTTTCAACAGCAACCCTACCACAAGAGAAAAAGTAGAACCTCGAGGAGATGCTAACAAAATTTATCGCGGTGTCAGAAACCCGTTTCCAAAACACCAAAGCAGCATTCAAAATTCAAGAAGCATCGATTCAAAGGATCAAGAACCAACTAGGGCAACTTGCTAAGATCATATCTGAATGACCACAAGGTAGCTCGCCAAGTAACACCAAAAATAACCCAAGAGAGCAACCTCAAGCAATAACTGATCACGATAGTGAAAGGTTAGATGAACCAAAATTAAAGCAAGAGAATGTGGGAGAGGAAGGTAAGGTTGAAGTAAGTCATGATAAACCAAACCCGATAATTACAGAGTACCAACCTCGTGTGCCATACCCCGATGCAATAAAGAAAGACCACATAGAGGAATAATTCAGTGAACTCACACTTCGTGGAGGCGACGAAACGATCACTCTTCAGGCTCTTGACTCAACTAGGACATCGTGTAATAAAGGTACAAACGTAAATTCTATTGATAACCATTTAGTTCAACCTTCTTTGCAGGAAGCATCACGAAATCACCTAGCTAAGCCAGATCTTAGACCTCGTACCCATAAAGAAATAATCCATGAAGAATTAAGGCTTCAGGTCGATGAACTAGATGAATGGAAAACACACTTTAAAGAGAAACTAGGAATACACAAAGTGAAATTGAAAGAACCCCAAGACGAGCTGATAGGAACAACAAATCACTTCAAAATAGGGGATCAGGTATTGTTGAATAAGGAAGGCCCTCGAATCGCCAATTCAGACCTCAAGACAAATGAAGTACTTATCTTCCTAGACAGGACAGTCGAGGTAAGCAATCCTAAATTTAGCACTTTTGAGGTAAACACTAGTCGACTTAAACTATATATCCATAACCGAATTGATCGTATGCGAAAGCATTTCCACCTCCTCAAACCACCATGATTACGCAAATGAGAGGTAAAGTCTAGCTTAAGACTTTAAACAAGCGCTTTTCGGGAAGCAACTCGAGCACTAACCCTACTAATTAGTTTAGTTTTATTTTTTTTCATATTTAGGCACAGGTTTCCATACCCACAAAAAAAATTACCAAAACGGGCTGCATCTCTATTTAAACCTCCGTCTTCTTTTTTCTTTTCCAGTTATTTTTTTTTTCATTTTCCATTATTTACTTTTATTTTTATTTCTATTTTATTATTATTTTCTTCTTATTCTTCATGCCATTTAGATTTAGCTTAGGATACAATAAAGTCAGGCCGGCTGCTTCGAGGATTCAAATTCAATCGGTTCGAGGCGCTCCCCCACATTCACTTCCGCCCAGTCCTATCCAGTTTCTTTTCATTGACTCCATCCAAAATTCAGGAAGTTTCACTTCTCCCCCTATCTTTTGATTTTCTACTATATTGCTATTCTCTACCTTTTTACATTGAGGGCAATGTACATCTTAAGTGTGGGGGGTTAACTATAGTATTATTTGAAAATCCCTAAATTAAGCCTTGTTCTTAAGTAATTTTCTCATATTACTAGAATGAAATTTCTATTGATTTATGATTTTTATTGATATGTCTTAGATTAAGTCATAGTTAATTGTGCATTGATAACTTAAACTTTAAATACTAGAGAATCAAGCATGATAAGTCTATTTTTCAAGAATTAAAAATTTTCTAGGTTGTTGGAATGAATCTAAATATTACTTTAAAGTTTGAAATTCACGAGGTTGATGTCAAAAACACCCATAATTTTTGTGAGATTTTGAGCCTTATAGAGCATATATTTTTTTTCATGCTCACTTATTGATTATGAGTGTGTCAACATTGAATTGCTATTCTAGAACTTGCTTCGATTATACATGTCAAGACCACACCGTTGATTTGATATATAGAGATGATAAAGGCACCTAGGATTTAACCACTTACTCCACTAAAAAGCCTACCTTCATAATTAACCTCTAATGAACCCCGTTGATCCTAACAAACCCTTTTCATTGACTCACCCACTAATATTAACCCAAACCCTTTGTATTTGTTATCACTATTCCTTTTGACTACCCTTATATCGAGAGTTGATTTGATTAGCTACCTGATTATTTCATTTTAGTATATGAATTTATCTTGTAATTTGATTTTTTCTTAAAAAAATCGAAGTATATTGAGTATTAGTGAGCTTGTACAGTTAAGTTCCACTTATGGAAGAAGAAGCTCATATTATTAGTTTTTAGTGATGTAATCAGTTATTTATCAGTTATTACTTCTAGACAGGTAAGTTGTCAATTCAATCTCGATTTTAACCTTCTAATTCAGCCTTTATCCACACCTTTAACCCAAGCCCCATTACAACCCTGTAAGGACCTTTTGATTTGTGTATCATCTCATATTACAGTGGTGGAGATTTGATTTTCAGACAAGCCTATGGGATTAACTTTTCAAGTTCGACTTATGAGTGCTTTTTCTTGAACCTTAAACACCTCGAGTGATTTGAGTGAATCTTTAGTGAGGATGTCAATCCTTATCGATTTTGAATCAAAGGTAATTATTTTAATAAGGGGAGACACCTACATTTTCGTGCTACAAATGTATGACTTAGATTGTTTGAATCTTTAGGACTCTTTGAGATTAAATTATCCATGTATGAATTATCTATGAATTATGATGAGACATTATTGATGAGAATTCTGAATTGTGGAAAGTTCGTTTTAATTGTAAGTTGAGAATTTTGCTTGAGGACAAGCAAAAGCTTAAGTGTGGGGGTATTTGATAAACTAAAAAAAGTAACATATTTTTATCCCACATTTAGCATATTTTTGGATGATTTATACCCTGAATTGTGTGAATAGGTGCTCTTAATCCTTTGTTTTCATTTTTTATACTCAGGAAAGCACCGGAGGATGAAAAGAACGAGAAACGGGCTTAAAACGGGCCAAATAGGCCAAAGTACAAAATTGACACGGCCTGGGCCCAAGACCACACGGTCGTGCCTCTCTAATAGACTCGAACACGGCCTGGCCACAACTTACACAGGCGTGTGCCATGGGATTGTCCTTGTTATGAGAAAGAGGAATTTAAGTCGAATTAGGATACTTTCGGGCCAAGTAAGGCATCTCAAAGCCTATATAAACACCCTAGGGGGCAACTTAAGAGGGGAGTTAGAGGGGGTTCAACAGAACCCTTCTGCCGGAGCTTTTGAGCGTTCTAGTAGGGGCGTCCAACTAGGCCAAAGAGGTCAGATTTATGGGATTCACTCGAAGATAGCCAATTGATCCATCTCAAGAAGCCGGAATCATACTCAAGACGGAGGATCTCTCCTTCAATTCCTTCAGAGGGTTTTAGGGTTTTCTTATGTTTTGTTTTATCTTTTCTTCTGAGATGTTTTCTTTTACAATTATGAACTAAACCCTTCAGATACCTGAAGGGGATGAAACCTAAGACGGATCTTGTTATTGTTTTCTGAGCTATATGATAAATATTTGATTTATTCTTAATTATGTGTTCTTAACTTTTGTGTTGATATTTTCGGGATATTAATTCAAGTTTGATGTGCTTAGGTGGAGGAGGAATAGACCCTGCCTAAGAGTAGATCTAGCATAGTTAAACGAAGTTGCTCGTGTGCCTAGAGATAGGGTGACGAAAATTTTTCAGATTAGGGTTAAACGTAATATAGGAGTCCATAGATCGAGTTAATGCAATTCTAGGGATTTTAATTAGAAAGAGACTTCAATTAATCAACCTAGGGTTAGATGTTAGTCGCCTTGAAGAGAAGGATTAATATAACTTAGGGAATCTACGGATCAAGTCAAATAACTAAATCGTCTGGTTCAAGGTTAGATAACAAGTGAAGTCTAGGTGGATTCTTTCTCAGGTATCATCTTAATCAATTGGTTTTTGCCAAAAGTATTTCCCCAAATTCATTCTTTTTGTCTTAGTGTCTTTAGTTTAGTAGCTATTTAATTTAGATAGATAATAAAATCCCTTAATTTTTAGGCTAGATAATAGAAAGAAAGTTAGTATTAATACTTTTGCTTCCTTTGGGTTCGACAATCCGGTCTTGCCTTAGCTATACTACCACATGATAGGTGCGCTTGCCTCAAATCATTGTCTTAGTTAGTTTCCAGGTTCGATCATTCTCTTTATAAATTATAAGACTCGATAGACACACGATCATCAACTCAAGAAGCTCATTAAAGAAACCATCAAAGATCAAGTCAAAAGTGTTGTTCTGTCTTCATATACATACTCGGAGTCATACATTTGGAGGATTTATCATTTGAATATGCCTGAACATTATCCACCTCTAAAATTACAATAGTTTGATGGTAAAGGAAATCCATGTAAACATGTCGCTCACTTTGTGGAAACTTGTGATCGCGTCGATGTTACACCCCACTCACTGGATTCGAGAAGAGAGATACCAAAATCATGTTGGAAAAAATATGGTTTGAAAACGGTTTTATTTAGAGCAGAAAATAAAAATTTTGAAAACTAACTCAGTTTGTGATATTTATGGCAATAAATCTTAAACCGAAATCATACATGTGTTTTTGAATAAGAAAATCCTTGATGTTTTCTAGCTTTCAACCAAACGATCTTCTTCGCTATTCTCATACCAAAAAATGCTTTGAGTGTGGGCTTGAACCAATTAAATCAAAACACAAAACTAGAAAATGTTTTCTATTCTTTTTTGGGTGAAATCGAAAATTTTCTCTTATTTAATAGAAACCAGTTGAAATGTTATTTTGGAAAAATATATGTAACAGTTGAGAATAAATTCTCCTTATTTTTCAATAGAGTAACAATCTTTCAAAGTTGTGTATAAATCCCTATTGATGCCACCTATTTATAAGAAGAGAAGATAAAACCCTTGTTGAATTGTAGAAGTTTATTTCAACCAGAAAAACAACTTCCTACTTAGAGTAGGAGTAGGGTGGATGGCATCCCCTAGTATTCCTACTAAGGTTGTCGCCCCTTCATATCCTATGAAGGGATTCTGGGTCTCTCTCACATCGGATCTAAATATGAGTATTTCTCGGACATTAAGACTCAGTACTTTTGTAATTTGATCCAACTCGATTCTATTTTTTTTTTATTTCCCAAAATAAACTTCAATATTTTACATTAAATAATTTTATCATCCCAATTTTACCCCCGGTAGAATTTTTGAGAAAATATATTTAATATTTCACAATTTAACTTGTTCACTATGATTGAATGATTTATTTTTATTTTTTGGATTTAGATAGCTTAAAAACATAAACTAATTCTCCCGATCATTTTTAAGTAATTCATCTACATTTGCAAATGAATCGTTCTCATTTTCATTTCCATTTTTGAGAAACCTATATTCATTTCCAAATGATTTCATTTCTCCATTTCGAAGAAATGTATAATCATTCCTGAATGTTTCTCATTTCTTTATTTCTATTCATTTCGATTCAAACATGCAATTCATTTATGGTTTCAACGAGCTAGCAAGGGGACCGATTTGACATATGCAATTAGGGTTCAAATGATTTATATTTGAAGTTTTAGCTTTTTGTCTATTAATTATAAACTCATTTAGCCATGAAGTCATTCCATTATAGTATCATGCAGAGCTTGTGGCACCCCAAACCCAAACGAGACAGTCTGACCCAAAATTTGAACGTTACCTTAGCCACCAAAATGATTCTCTATTAAAATACTACAAAACACACCAACCAACCATGCACACCACGCATTTTCAACATAAATTATATTAAAATTAATCCTAATTACATGCCTTTCTAAACATACCATAAAAAAAGAAGCAAGAAAAGTTCATGTTTAGGTCACCTGCGAACCCACACACTTAGAAACCTAGCAGCTAGCATCAACCTGGCGAGCACCAGCTCAAGACCTACTCGCGACCCCCAGCTCGTTGCTGGCCCTACAAACCACTAGTTTGCTACTACAATACGATCCCTAAAGATTGGTGAACCTAGACACAACTTCCCTTTTGTTTTAACAGACTGCTCAGGTGGATGGCTCACTCGCGAACTCCTCTATTTGGTGAACCTACCTAACAAGGCAAACTCACTATCCTGACATATGCACTAACTATGGTGAACCTCCTATTGCTTGGCGTACTGCCTCCTAATGGCGAACACTAGGTTATGGAGAGCTAGTCTATACTAGTGGACTCCTTATACTTTGGCGAACACTCTATTAGGGAACTCATGGTTTTTGGTGAACACATTTTTGTTTGGCAAAACCTACCTTTGGCGAACTCACCCTTATTGTTGAACACTGTGTTATGACGAGGTCCTATTACCCTTACGACCCTTGTTTTGCACTATGCTAGGTTGGCTCGTTAGTATTCTTTCAACATGTTATTACTTTTATAACATGCATTCTATGTTATCACTTTATCTCAACCAAACAATTGGTTCAACGGCATACCTCGAAATTTGGCAAACTCCTTGTTCTACATAAGTATGTTAGTTCATCAATTTACTAAACAAAATCATGTATTATAATCCAAACAATCAAGCATTCAATCAAGCACTTATAAAGTCCGAAAATCCAAAATTTAAATAGTCCGTAATATCTGTTTACAACTCGTCAAATTTTATTTAAAAATTCTAGGTCTACATCTAATTCCTTAGGATGGTCCCACATTGCCTTCCACTATAAGGTTTGTAAAAACAAATCACATACTCGAATGGATTTACCTTGTGTTGCATCATTGGATTGCCATGCTTCACCACTGGTCGCGCGAGCCACTTATCTGCAAGATATATGCAAGGAGTGTGAGCTTATTGAAGCTCAGTGAATGCTCAAGCACACAACACATAAAACACATTAATCATGCTAAAATTTAGACATGCTATAACAATTCACACAAAATATAATAATCATGCTCATCATAGTGATATAATAGCAATTTGTGAATGTGAAACATAATCATATTATATGCGCATTGGATACGCAGATCTCCAGAACACTCCAAATGACTCAGAAAGTCGTGCGCTATCTTTCGTAAGTGTAGCATAAGGGCTCACCCTCTTCAAACACTCCATACTATCTTCGGTATTAAAGCTAAGCTCGACGTTCCCTTATCTCTGTAATGCTATCTTCGGTCCATAATGCCCTATCACATAGTAAAAAGGGTACGTACTCATAATCCTATGGCATGCCAATGATATTTAACGGTTTCAAGTGTTCATAATGCCAACATATGATTTTTATCACGTTCACTTTACACATTTTAAAAGGGCCAAATTTAGGGTGTTACATGAATATTAAAATTTATTACTATATTTTAATTGATGCTTGCCATTACACTTTGAAATATAAATAAATTATTTAACCCATATGTGATTCAGCTTTGCAAGTAAGCTTAAAATTTTATTTAATTTTGTCATTAAATTTGATTTGTCCAATATAGATTTTGGTGACTTAAAACAAAATTAATAAAAATTTATTCTTTCAGATATTTTTTAATGTTTAATAATAAGTTAATTTATAAAATATACTTTCATTGGACATAGGCATCCAAGGTGGTGAACCACTAATCAAATTAATTTGGAGATATCTTTCTTTCTAAATCAAGTGAATTTACAAGTTTTACTTTCTTTTAAATTTTTTTTTTTTTTGAAAAAATAATCAGATTGGACTTTATTGAATTAAAGAATGAAAAATGTTAACATAAACATGAAGGAAAATTAAAGGGCCCAAACAAGTTTCCAGACCTAAACAATAAACAAATGAAAACATAATAAGCCAGAAAAAAGAGGTCTCTGAGCTGTTTTCAACAGCCTGAAAAACAAAAAATTGAAAACCATAGCCATATTAATGACACCTTTGACTTTTCCCAATCAGAAAACCTGGCAACGTCATTTCCTTCACATCTGCCTTTCCTTCTTTTAGACGTTTCCAGATATCAAAGAAGTCGTTCACCTACCGCATTTATTGTCCCATTTCAGCCTCTTCTTTCTTCACATCTTCCCAATTTCAATCTGATATCTTTCTTTCCTTTTCATCTCTCCCTCTTTTTTCATCATTTCTCCATTTTCAGACTGGCTCGCCCTTTAAAATATTTTTTGTGGATATAAAGAGATACCAAAAATTATTTCACTAGGAAATTTTAATTCACTCAAAAAGTTAGTGTTTTATTGCAAGGGATCACAATTAAACATTAGATTTCTTATTTTAAATTTTGAATTTTTTGACAATAACGTAATTAACAAGTACCAATTTTGGGTACAACCTTCCCTACACGTAACTAACTCTAGAACCCATTTTTTTCTCTAGAATTCAACGCAGACATCGAATTTATCTTTTTAAAAGAATTTTAAAATCTCTGTAGAAAAGATGATTTTTTTTGTGACCGATCACACTTAACTTTTTTGTGACCGATCACACTTAACAAAAATTTAAAAATTATTAAAAAATTCTTTTTGAAGTTTAAAGTGATCTAAAATCACATTTTTAAGTGCTTTGAACCATCAGATGTTGATTTTCTTATTGTATTAAGTGCTTGCAATCACTCCTGATATATTGTGCTTGATTTGCGATAGAGCCATTCATCAACGTGTTGTAATGTTCTATTGATACTGAAACTGAAGTTTTTGTTATATTGATAGAGCTTGTCCTTCAACGCGTATGTCGTGTGTTTGTTATTTTCCCCCTCAAATTGTATGGTTTCATTCATTAAATGAATTAATGAATTTTCCTTTAAAAAATATATTTTTAAAAATTAAATACTTTATAAAAGATTTAAATTTATTTTAAAAGATTGTAAACCTTAAAAAATCAATAAAATATATTTTTCTCTAAAAATTCAATAAAATATATTTAAAATTTTATATGAAATTTAAAATTTTTTAACAATAATATATTTTAAAATTATAGTAACGCTACAAACAAATATATATATATATATATATATTTATTTACTAATTATATAAACCTTTTCTTTATATTTTTCCTAACTTACATTATTTTCAACACTATCCATCATCCTTTTTCTACATAGAATTTCAAAAGAAAATGTGAATTAATGTAGACATGTGAAGACTTAGAGGTAAGTCACCCAATGAAAGTGACCTAAACCTACTTATGGAAGAATCAAAAAATAATTTTGCATCTTATAATATATTTAATTACATTTATTAGTTTATCAATCAAACCTTAATTAGAATCCATCAATATTTCACACATCAAAAACCCAAACATAAAATTCACTTTTAAAGTTTTTGGGATGTATTTGTATTATAGAAATGGATTAAATTAGTCTCTTTATTATTAAATGTATTATTTTAGTCTTTGTATTGCTGAAGTAAGACAGATTCACTATTGGTGTTCCAAATATTAAGAAGTCAAATTTTGACATATTCAATGAATGCCAATAAAGTTACTGATTGCATAGCTAAGGCAAATGGAGGCGTAATTAAGCAGCTGGTTATCTTAAAAGATCCTCCGCATTATGTGAGATGCTAACTTGAAGAAGATATTAAATAATCGCTGGTGACTAATGATAGTTTTCATTTGGACAGTATCTAAAAAGCATTTATAAATAATATAAGGGAGAAAAAAGAGAAACATATTCATATTGATGGGCTCTTTCATTATTAGACTTTTTTCCTCTCACAAGTAAAAGTACTTGTGGCGAGGGTCATGTAAAATAATGAACTGAATAATTTTAAACGTCTCATCATTGCAAAAATGGAATAATAGAAAAGAAAGAGTAGCCATTTTATGAAATTTATAAATCCAACTGTCAATAAAATATAAATTTTATGCCATTTTATTCATAATTTTCTGTGTTTATCTTCTTTTTCTGACTTTTTTTAATGTCATTTTCTTTGTTTCCTAACCACCATGAAATTACTTGTCACAATTCATCTTTTTTAAATGAGAAACATTTTCCACAATTTGCCATCACTTCAACATACACGAACTTTTCTATGATTAGTCCTTGGTTTGCTTTGAGTGGAATCTTCCAACTAGCGTCATCCTTGGTTTTACTTTCCAACAATTATTCTATCCTCCTCATTATTTTTTACTTACCCGACGGATGGAAAATTCACTGATCAAATTAGTTCAAGATGTTTTTTTTTTCTAAATCATGTGAATTCACGAGTCTTGTTTTCTTTAAAATATATTTTTCTGGATGTTAGGAGATACTGAAAATTATTTTAAAAACTGGAAAATAAGTGATTTATTTAAAGGGATCACAGTTAAACATTAGATTTCTAATTTTTTTAATTTTAAAATTTTTTGACAATTGCATAATTAATAAGGTACCAATTTTGAGCGTTGTAAGAGTGTTGTAACCTTCCCCACTCATAATCGACTCTTGAATCCACTTTTTCCTCTAGAATTATAATAAACTTACAAAATGATTTAATGATATTTAATTATTGATAGGTAAAAAAATTATCATATAAATTCCGAATCATTAATTATATATCTACATATTATAACCAATTCATCTTTCAAAATCATTTCCTTACAATTAAATCAAAAATTATATTATAAAATTCTAAATTTATTATAATTCTTATAAATATATATATTTACATATATAAGTCCAAATTATTATTACTATGATTATTATTATTTCTATGATTATAATATTATACTTATTAGACTATAATCATAATCATGTCTATTATCATTCAATTAAAAAAATTAAGTGTTGAATATAATGACAAGGCACATTACACTCCTAAGGGGAGATCAAGGTTTGAACAAGGGAAGAATATGATTCGAATTTTGGAGATGACATTCTTGAAATGAGCAACCATGAACCCTGATTACGAACCATAAAACGAACATGAAAAGTACAAAAAAAAAAAACATTTATTATCAAAATAGTAATCCATCCCAAGGCTTAAATTAACAAAATTCACCATCCAACCATGTAGACTATTATATATATATATACACACACACTATATTTATTCTTCATGCAAATATTTATTATATTTAAAAATTAATATAACACCACCAAACCCAGCCTAGACGTTATGGCCGAATCTGGCGATATCACATGATAGTAATTTAGAAAACGTAACGGCGTTGAAACCATTTTTAGGTATCTAAGGCTATCGTCAAAACGTGTCGTTACTTATTCATTATCCGTTTTCAAAACTTTATACGTTGCAGAAGCTTTTAAAACGATTTGCAAGGTCGTACGTATTTTGATAAAACCTTTGTTTATTTTGAAAACTCGCGTCTTGTCCTACTGCTAGCAGTTTATAAAATAATGATCCCAAATTTTAAACAAAAATACGAAAGGCCTTGTTACATAAAATTTACCCAAATATAACCAAATCATAATTAAAATAAACTGTAAATAAGTGTCTAAAACTGTGGTCACCGCCGAGTCCTCTGCTGCACCGATCTGTCTACTGCTGGGGATTATTTGAACAGATTAAACAGAAAATGGTGAGTTTTCGCAAACTCAGTGTGTAAACCCCACAGAAAACATACACATAGTAAGATCAGATAACAGGCATAATTTTCACAGTTCGGGTCTGAGCCCATTATAGAAACTATGTGGACTTTAGCCCACTCAGATACAGAATCAGACATAATACAGGGCCGTAGCCCATTTCAGACAAAATATGCAGAAAACAGTGCCCTACCCACCAGCCTCTACACACCAACTCCATCCAACCTTACACACCATGTGGGGATAAAATCAACCCACCCAACCCTACACACCATGTCGTACCGAATGCGACACATAATCAGAAATTTGCACCTGAGCTACCAGATAACAGGCTTAAGAGCCTTTCAGATACTTCATCCGATCATAATCAACCCACCCCAATGCTATGCAACATATAAGAATGACATGCTATTATGCAAATAAACTCATATATTCAAATCATTATACATGCTTAGTACATAAATCAGACAGATAGATCATTCATTTAGGGCCTAAGTATCGCTTATCGACCCTACGGTAGGTCCACAGTCGACTTGGACGACCCGTTCAACCTTACAGAGTTTTTAGAAAAATGGGCTCACACGCCCATGTGGCTTGCCCGTGTGGGCCCACACACATGTGTGGCCTATCCAGCCCAAATTGGCCTTGGCAATATGGATCACACAACCTAGCCCAGAATCCCACACGCCTTTGTGGTTTACTCGTGTAGGCCCACACGCACGTGTGGCCCACACGGCCCAATTGGCTAAGCCAGTGTGTCACACACGGCCTTGCCCAGCCATCACACGGTCGTGTCGCTCACGCACGGCCTGGCTCGTCGATCAACAGCTGTGTAGGGACTAACAATCTTGCACACAGCCTACCACATGGGCAACCACACGCCCGTGTGGCATCGACAAAAGGGTTTTCGCCTTTCATCAGAACCTAGTTTTTTGTATTTTGAGGTACACACCTAGTCTTGATTGAAGCTAAGACGATCACTGCGCTCTCCAGAACCTAAGAATTGATATTCCAGCATCCAAATTAGTGTTTAAAATGAAACTAAATTAAGATGATAAACCCAATATCTCCCAAAACCTTACCATCAATCAAGCCACCGAAATTCCTCAAACTTAAGTGTTCAAACATCAACTACGAGTCTCTGAATCTTCGAGTCTCTGAATCTTCTCCTATCCAGCATTAATGACGCACATCAATATGAGTCAACAAGGAAAGTAAAACTACGCTACACATTTTACCGAATCAAGGCAGAAACGAGTGTTGCACAGAAACGAGGCGACTATAGAGAGTATCAAAATTAAAATATGGTAGGGGAGGATATTCAATTTTCAGCAGAGAGGGATTTTGGGAAAACACCACTGCTCAGAAAGTCTGATCCTCTCCTAATTTTCCTCCCACTAATTCTATTCACAAACCATCACTCAGTCTCCCATCTTGGCACAACTCTAGCTGAAGCTAGGAGCAAAAATTAAAGCCATTGCCATCCCATAAACTCGAACCCAAGACCTCCTTCACCCCGACACTCCAATTGACCACCAAACCAGTAGGCCCATTCTGTTAATTACTTGCACACTTTTACTTATAAGCCTACTAACCAGAGTTTGGGCTTTATTCATAAAAATACCAAAATTTTCCAAAGTTAAAGCTTGAACTTGGGACCTCCCACACACACCCAGAACACATAACCACTGAAGCAAATACAAACTTGTATGACAATTTTATAAAAGCCGAAATTAATGAAAAACTGGGGCGTTACAACCCTACCCCCTAAAAGAAAATTTCATCCTTGAAATTTTACCTAATCAGAAAAGGTGAGGATACTGCTGACGCATCGCATCCTCTGGCTCCCAAGTGGCCTCTTCAGTGCTATAGCTCCGCTACAGCACTTTCACTAAGGGATAGACTTCCTTCGCAGAACTTTAATGTCGTGATCCATGATCCGGACCGGCTCCTCCTCAAATGTCAGATCTGGTCTGATCTCAATATCTTCCATCGGAACAATGTACGTGGGATTAGAGCGGTAGCGTCTCAACATTGAGACGTGGAATACATCATGAATGCGGTCCAACTATGGAGAAAACTCTAACTAATATGCGACTAGCCCGACTTGTTTTAAAATACGGTACGACCCAATAAATCGAGGGCTTAGCTTACCCTTGCGACCGAACTTCAAAACCTTCTTCCATGGCGAGACTTTGAGAAAGACTAAGTCCCCCACAGAATACTCGATATTCTTTATTTTCAGATCCGCTTAAGACTTCTGCCTATAAGATGCCATTTTCAGTCGATTTCGTATCAGTAGGACCTTATCTTCAGTTTCAGAAACCAATTTCGGACCCAGAATACGTCGCTTCCCTGACTCAATCCAACATAAAGGAGTGCGAAACTTACGACTGTACAAGGCATCGTAAGGTGCCATCTGAATGCTGGACAGATAGCCATTGTTATAGATAAACTCTGCCAACGGTAAATACTCCTCCCAACTGCCTCGAAAACCTATAGCACAGCTCCTCAACATATCCTCCAGTACTTGAATCGCCCTCTGCGACTAGCCATCTGTCTAAGGATGGAAAGCAGTACTGAAGTCCAATCTTGAACCCAAAGCCTCGTGCAGTTTCTTCCAGAACCGAGAGGTGAAGTGAGGATCCCTATCGGAGATGGTCGAGACAGGAACCCCATGTAGTCTCACAATTTCAGATATATACAGCTTAGCTAATTTCTAGAGCGAAAAGTCCATTCTGACCGGAATGAAGTGAGCATACTTGGTCAATTAATCCACGATGACCTAGACTGAATCCTTCTTAGTGGGTGTTAAAGGTAACCCACTAACGAAGTCTATTGTTACTCATTCCCACTTCCACATCAGAATCATTCTGGTTTGTAGCAACCCGAAGGCAAGCGGTGCTCGATCTTAACTCACGACAAGTCAAGCGATGAAGCAACGAAGTCAGTAACCTCACGCTTCAACCCTGGCCACCAGTATAACACTCATAAATCTCAGTACATTTTATCCCTGCTGAGATGAATAGCATAAGGGGTATTATGTGCCTCCCTCAGATTCGACTGTCTCAAATCCTCATCATTCGGCACACAGATCTGACTGCAAAAATAAAGTATCCCATCACTGTTAATCCCAAAATCAATAGTATCCCCATTCTCAACCTGATGAAACTGTAACTCAAGTGATTTATGCCTCATCCGTTTACCTCTTATCTGATCAATCCATACAGGCCTAACCTGAAGTTTCACTAACAAACTCCCATCATCGAATAAACTGAGTCAAGCGAACATCGCTCTCAGATCAGTCATAGCCCTATGACTCAAAGCATCTGCCATCACATTAGCCTTACCGGGATGATACTCAATAGTGCACTCATAACCCTTAAGCAGTTCTACCCATCTACGTTGAGTAAGGTTCAACTCCTTCTGAGTGAGGAGGTACTAGAGGCTCTTATGATCAGTATAGATAGTACATTTTTCACCGTACAGGTAGTGCCTCCAGATTTTTAGAGCAAAGACAACTGCGGCCAACTCCAAGTCGTGCGTCGGATAGTTAGCCTCATGCATCTTAAGCTGACGAGACGCATAAGCTACCACTTTTCCATCCTGCATTAAAACGCAACCCAGACTCACATGCGATGCATCACTGTATACCACGAAATTGTTCCTAAATTCAGACTGTATCAGAACCGGAGCCTGCGTCAAAATCGATTTAAGCTTCTTGAAGCTCTTTTGTTGCTTATCAGTCGAGACAAAGGGAACTACCTTACGCAATAGCTTGGTCAATGGTGCTGCGATCAAAGAGAACCCTTCTATGAAGCGTCGATAGTAACCGCTAACCCTAGAAAGCTATGAATTTTAGACACATTCTTTAATTATTTCCACTCCAACACAGCCTCAATCTTACAAGGATCAATACGAATCCCTTTTGCAGAAACTACATACCCTAGAAAGGTTACTTCTTGGAGCCAAAATTCACACTTACTGAACTTCTCATACAACTATTTCTTGTGAAGCGTCTATAATACCCCTCGGAGATGCTCATTATGCTTATCCTCAGTCTTTGAATACACCAGAATGTCATCAATGAAGACTACCACGAACCGATCCAGATAGGGTTGGAACGCTCGGTTCATCAGATCATAAAAGCTACCAGTGCATTTGTCAGTCCAAATGACATCACTAGGAACTCATAATGGCCGTAGCGAGTCCTAAATGTCGTCTTATGTATGTAACCTCTTTCACTTTTAACTGGTGATACCCTGATCGTAGATCAATCTTAGAGAAAATAGAAGATCCTTGGAACTGGTTAAACTGATCATCAATCCTCGGTAGGGGTACTTATTCTTGATGGTTAGCTTATTTAATTGACAGTAGTCGATACACATAAGCATGGATCCATCTTTCCTTCTTTTTCACAAACAGAACAGGTGCTCCCCACGGAGATATACTAGGGCGGATGAACCCACGATCCAGTTGTAAAGGCCAAATCTTGCTCGGGCCCAATTATCCAAAATACAAAACCAAAATAAAATATAAAGTCCAATCCCCAATAAAAAACAGCCAAAAATTACATCTAACCCAACCAAACACTAACCTTAAGCCCAACTGGCCTAACACTTAAACAAAAAACCAAAAAATGAAAACCCTAGCTAGCTTCTTGCGCCGCAACAGCCTCCACTGTCGCACGCTATGTCAACACCTCCGTACACCACCTCGCGCCTCCACGTCACCGCCTCCGTACCTGCAAAGGACAAAAATAGAGCGAAGAAAACAAGAAAACTACTATATTTTTCTTTCATTTTCGGCTATAAAAGCCATGAAAGACTATTGTATTTTTTTCTTCAACAGACGATTATCAATACAAAAAACAGAGGCATTAGAGAATAAAAAAATTTAAAAAGGTGTTTTTTTTTCGTCCTTTTATATTTTTTTTCTCTTCTTTTATTTGTTTCTATTTTATTTTTATTTTTTTACCAAAGGAATAATAAACAAACAAATACAAAAGGAAGAAAAATCTTACCTTTCTCGCGTTTCACCGCTGTGGGTGGCTGAGGACCCTCTCTCCGATGAAAGAGGGCATTTTTCGAGCTAGGGAGTCGAAAAGCCAAAAAAACAGTGACTTTTTATTTTTTGGCCACTGTGGACGGTGGCGCCAGCGCCGGTGGCTGCCACGGTGGTCCGGTGTCGGACCGTTGGCCAGAGCTCAGGCCTGGGCAGAGGGGTTGAGAAAAAAAGGAGAAAAGGTTTTCAAATTTTTTTAAAGTGGCTAACAATGAATTTTTTGGAAAAATTTTAACTTAAATAGGCCTTGAAAAACCGTGCCATTTTGGGCCAATGCACAGACTCCAAAACAGCGTCGTTTTTCCTTGACCCGATCCGACCGACCCGACCCGACCCGCTAGGGGATCCGCGTGTTTTTTATTAAATGGGCTATTTACGCGAACAGCCCTTCTGTATTTTTTTATTTTTTAAATTCAATTTTTTTAATTTTAATTTGCCCTCGTAATTTTCTTTCTGTTTCACTTTAGTCCCCCTTGATGCTACGCGTTTTGGATGGGGGAATAATTTCCTAAATAGTCTCTATCATTTTGTTGCGCATTACAATTCGGTCCTTTTGCCTTATTTTATTTCTGTTTTTACCCTAAAACTTTATTTTTGCTTTCAATTTAATCCTTTTAGTCATTGTTGCTATTTTATTATTAAAATCAATTAATTTAAAATTCCTATTACTATAATTACTAGTATTATTTTTTTATTTTTTATTACTATTATTATTATTATTATTATTATCATCATCATCATCATCATCATCATCATTCTTATTATTATTACTATTATTATTTTTTTAAATTGTTTTACCTAATATTTGTTCACTTATTTATTTATTTGTTCATTAACAAATTTTTAATTATTTTTTATTATTTTCCTTTATTTAATTACTCGTTATTTTTTTATATAATTAGTTTGTTTTATTTTATTTATTTATTTATTTTTGCTTTTTATTATTTATCATATTTTTATTTTTGCTATTATTATTGTCATTTACATTAATGCATTTATTATTATCATGTTATGCATATTAGTACCGTAATTCATTTTTTTACATTTTACTATAAAATTGTGTTACATTAATCTTTGTCCGATACATAAAATTTTTTATTAAGCATTTTTTTTGTAATTCGAGATTCGAGAAATCGTACCCTAACTTACTGGGTTTCGAATTTTCTCGTCGAGTCTAAAGAACCAATTATTTTTTTAAATCAAAGCATATAAGTTAAATAAAAGCTTATTCTCGGGAATTCAAAAATGTTGTGTCCTAACTCACTGGATGTGACATTTTGTTATCCCGAGGTAAGGATTTCTAAAAATAAAAAAAAGGCAATATTCTTTATTTGGAATTTTGAGAAATTGTGCCCTAACTTACTGGGTTTCAATTTTTCACTTGACCCAAATAACTAAATATCCTTCTTGAACATAAATGCATGAGTTTTAAAATTCAAAAGACAAGCTTTGTTTCGAGGATTTGAAATGTCGTATCCTAACTCACTGGACGTGACACTTTACTTCTTCGAAATAGGAGGGTCTTAGCATCCGATTTAATTTATTCAAGTTCTTTTAAAGAGGATCGTATTTTAAAATCTTTTCAAATTTTCAACATTAAGACGTTAATTAATCAATTAGGTACCAATTTTGGGCGTTACGGGTGCTAATCCTTCCTCGTGCGTAACTGACTCTCGAACCTATTTTCTCAAATTTTGTAGGCCAAAATCATTATTTTAATAAATCAAAATGTTTTAATTTCAAGGTGATCCGATCGCACCTCGAAAAAAGTTTGGTGGCGACTCCATTTTCATTTTTAAAGTCGACCCTTTTTTTTTAAAAAAAATGGTTACGACACCAGTAACTCTTGAATTAGAGCCTTAAGCTCCACAAGCTCCTTCAGTGCCATTCTGTAAGGGGCGATGGACATCAGAGTTGTACTAGGCGATGGATCACACAGCTTGGCCCAGAATCCCAAACGCCCGTATGGTTCGCCTGTGTGGACCCACACGCTAGTGTGGCCCACACGGCCTAATTGGTCGAGCTCGTGTGTTGCACACGGCCTTGCCTAGCCATCATACGGCCTTGTCGCTCGCGCACGGCCTGACTCGTTGATCATACGACCGTGTGGGGACTAACAGTCTTGCACACGGCCTACTACACGAGCAACCACACGACCGTGTGGCGTCGACAGATAGGTTTTCAGCTTTTGCTAAAACCTCATTTTCTGTATTTTCGAGTAAACACCTGGTCTCGATTGAAGCTAAGACGATCATTGCGCACTCCAAAACCTAAAAATTGATATTCCAACAACCAAATGAGTGTTTAAAACAAAACTAAATCGAGATGATAAACCTAATATCCCCCAAAACCTTACCTTCAATGAAGCCACCAAAATTCCCCGAACCTAAGTGTTCAAACATCGACTACGAGTCTCTGAATCTTCTCCTATCCAGCATTAATGACTCACATCAGTATATGCCAACAACGAAAGTAAAACTACGCTACTCATCTTACTAATCAAGGCGGAAACGAGTGTTGCACAGAAACGAGGCGACTACAAAGAGAATCAAAATTAAAATATGGTAGCAAGGGAGAGAAAAAAAATGGCAACAAGGGGAAGGGGAAAAGGAAGATGGAAAAATCAGCTATAGAAGAGGAGGATACTTAATTTTCGTCAGAGAGGGATTTTGGGAAAACACAACTGCTCAGAAAGTCTAATCCTCTCCTAATTTTCCTCCCACTAATTCTATTCACAAACCACCACTCAGTCTCCAATCTTAACACAACTAGTCGAAACTAGGACAAAAATTAAAGCCATTGTCGTCCCATAGACTCGAACCCAAGACCTCTTTCAGCCCAACACTCCACTTAACCACCAGACCAGTAGGCCCATTCTGTTAATTACTTGCACACTTTTACTTATAAGCCTACTAACTAGAGTTTGGGCTTTATTAATAAAAATACCAAAATTTTCCCAAGTTAAGGCTTAAACCTGGGACCTCCACACACACCCAGAACACATAACCACTGAAACAGATACACATTTGTGTGTCAATTTCACAAAAGCTGAAATTAATGAAAAATCGAGGCGTTACAATTAAAATATATGGTTGATTGAGTTTTAGTTGAGTTAATATTGATATTGTTGACAGTGCAAAAGAACGTGAGTTCAATCATGTTTAAATACGTTTTATCCTTCAATTTAGAAGTTGGAGAGGATTCTTAATAGTTAAATTATATCAGTTTTTGTCTATTTAAAAATGATTTATAAATAATATAAGTAGAAATTTTTTAAACAAGTAAATATTCATATTGATCGACATTTTAATTATTAGACTTTTTTCCCCACAGGTAAAAGTATTTATCGAATTCAAATTCTGGTTTTTAATTAAGGGTTTTCAGATTTTAGTTTTATTTAAACATTTGTGAGAGTTTTTGCCAAATTTTTGTTTTAGGAACACATAACTAAGTTGATTTTTAATTAGTTTTTCAAACGAGTCGATGTAATTCCTCAAAAATCTAGTCATAGCATCTAGGCCGGGTTTGGGGGGTGTTACACTGATGTTACTAAAGTTGATCTAATCTATTTAGTCTAGATTTAAACATTAATATTCTCTTCCAAGAAAAATCAAGATTATCAAATTATTACAACTGGGTAGCCAGACAATCATATTAAATAAGCATAAAACTTAAAAATAATTAGCGAAGATTGAAACAATTAAAGAAAAAATAAATTAATTAACTAAGAAATAAGGATCCATTATTGTTTCAAGAAAACAGAGTTTAGTTCATATTGAGTTGAGAAAACCAAAAAAGAGATTAAAAAAAAACTTGTGATAAGGGGAACAATGTCAATAAATCATATTCAAGTTGTTCGACTCGAGAAAGAAAGATTCAGATCTGACCTGAAAAGAAGAAACCAAACAGATTTAGGAAAACAAGAAAAAACAAAGAAAAAAAAACTAAATGAGAAATTTAAGAATAAATAATAAATATTAAAAATAATAAATATGTAACATCCCGAAATTGGGCCTAGTAGGATTGGGCCCATTGGGCCTTGGGCGTAGGAGTGTTTAAAATTTTTGAGAATAAGAGAATGGCATTATTTCAAGTTGGACTTATTAAGAAGATGATTTTAGAAAGTTACGGGGTTCTATAAAGTTTCGGGTTCAAGTTGGGCCTTAATGAAAGTTAGTGTTTAAGCCTATTAAGGAGAAATAGTAAGAGGCATCAAAACTTATGGAAATAAGTGAGTAAATTGTTATCATAAATGAACTATTGGTAAAGAGGTTATGGCATCAAGTGGAGAGCATGGAGGGAAGGGGTTCAAATCTCATCTTTTGCAAATTTTGGATTTATTTTGATGTGCTCTTCCAAGTGTCATCCATGACATCATTAAAGGATGAAATAAAAGAAAAAGAATAAAAAAAGAAATGGGAGAAAAAGGAATGATGGAGAGTGATTTGTTGAAAAAGAAAAAAAAATATAATGATGAGATTTGAAAAGAATGGGGTAGGTGAGAAAAAAAAATGCATGGAGGGTGTAATAGCCCGATTTAGGGGATAGTCGGAACAGTGATCTCGGAATCACTAAACCAAGAATAGAGAAAATTATTTTTATGTTATTCTATGTGTTATAACATGTTTATAAACAGGCATGAAATTTTTGGTGTCTCAATTTTAGCGATTGATGGCTTAATTTCGAAAAAGGACTAAATCGCATAAAGTGCTAAAGTTTAATTTTAATTGCTAAAGGTGCCAAATAGCTATGGGCTATTAATTGGAGGCCCCAATTGTGCAATTTGGCCTTGTTTTAAGTGAGTAGGCCGGCCATGTGACATAGGGGACAATAATTTTTAATTTTGGTCAAAATAGGTGGGAATTAGGTGATAAAATGAATAAAACAAGATGAGTAAAAGATACTATCATCTTTTACTATTCATCTATCTTCTCTCCACCGAAAATTGATGAAGAAATGGAGCTTTGGGGGTTTGAACTTTCAGCCATGCTATCTCCCATATTAGTAAGTGATTCTGATGGCTTTAGTTGATAATTTTTGTATTTTTGGAACCCCAAAGCTTAAGCTAGCTAATGGAGGGGACTAATTTGTAACATGGTTGAGAGTCTAGGGACTTGCCATGAGAGAGTTTATGCTGGTTGCAAGGTCTAGAAGTACTTTATCAAAGGGTCAATCAAAAACCTATCCCTCGTAAGAAGTGACTCGGATTTTTGGTGCCGTGGAGAGCATCCCATTACGGATTCCGAATAAGGTGTGTAATCTCATACTCTTCCGAATATACGTTTGAAATGGTGAGTAAATCTCACATCTCTCTGAAAGTTTACATGAAATATTCTGTAATTCGGTAGAAATATCAAAGAAAACCGATAACCGGTATCCGTGATCACTCGGACGTGCGTATGATCGTAGTGATAATCGTATTTTGTAATAAAACAGTTTGGGTCAGTGGCAGTGACGTGATTTAGAAAAATCATGAAAAATAAGATAAGTGGAATTAGAAAGTGAATAAGATATCAAATTAAAGCTTACTGTGTCTATTTTAATATGGAAGAAATGGAGAAGAGAAAGGAATTTTATATTCTGAGATATCTTGCTTTTAGTGAGACTGGTTCTGATTAACTTTGGGGTTCACTGATCTGTTTTGGAAAAATCTTATAAAATTGTACAAAATGAATTATGGGTTATAATTTATATGTATGGATTCCTTAGTGAGTCTATTTTTAAGAGAAACAAGTTAAAACAGTATATGAAAACTGTACTGTAAGATATATGAGATTAAGTTAAGAGAGGTCAGAATCGTTGGACAGTGAAACAAGGGAAACTTTAATGAATAAACTGTACTAAATGGCTAGGCTAAAAATTCTGGAAAAATTACAGTAAGAAGATACATGAGTCTAGTTTCAAGGAAATTTTACGGATCTAGATTTCGAGTTTTCTAACTCGAGTTATAGCCAATTTAGTCAGTATGATGCAAATGGACAGTTTAAATTTCTATGCCCCAAATTACTAGTTAAGTTTTAGTTGCGAAGTTACCCCGTTTGGGCCTAAAATGGATTTTGACCCAATAGTTTCCGTAGAGACCCAAATAGAGTTCTGTATCACTCGAGGCGATAGTGAATCGTCGGAAACACCGTTAAATATGAAATTACCGAATTACCCTTGGTGGGTAAAACTACTGAATTACCCTTGGAGGGTAAATTACCGAATTACCCTTAGAGGGTAAATTATCGAAATACGCTTGGGTTGTGAAATTACCAAAATGCCCTTGGAGGGTAAATTACAGAAATACCCTTGGGTTGTAAAAAAAATACCAAAATGCCCTTGGAGGGTAAATTACCAAAATACCCCTGGGTTGCGAAATTATTGAAATACCCGTGGAGGGTAAATTATCGAAATACCCCTGGGTTGTGAAATTACCGAAATACCCTTGGAGGGTAAGTTACCGAAATACCTTTGGGTTACGAAATTATCGAAATACCCGTTGAGGGTAAATTATCGAAATACCCCTGGGTTGCGAAATTACCGAAATACCCTTGGAGGGTAAGTTACCGAAATACCTTTGGGTTGCGAAATTATCGAAATACCTGTGGAGGGTAAATTACCGAAATACCCAGCGGTTGCAAAATTACCGAAATACCCTTAGAGGGTAAATTACTGAAATACCCTTGGGTGGCGAAAATTACCGAATTACCCTTGGTGGGCAAAATTTATGAATTACCCTTAGAGAGTAAATTACCGAATTACCCTTAGTGGGTACGATTACCGAATTATGAAAATGCCCTTACGGGCCGAGTTACAAAAATACCCCTAATGGGTCGAATTACGAAATGTCCCTATGGACCAAACTACGAAAATACCCTTTATGGGCCAAAATGCTATATTTGCTATATGGGCCAAATGTTATATTTGCTATATGGGCCAAATGTGATATTTGTTATATGGGCCAAAATATTATATTTGCTATATGGGCCAAATGTGATATTTGTTATATGGGCCAAATGTTATATTTGCTATATAGGCCAAATGTGATATATGTGATATTTGTTATATGGGCCAAATGTGATATTTGCTATATGGGCCAAATGTTATATTTGATATATGGGCCAAATGTTATATTTGCTAGATGGGCCAAATGTGATATTTGCTATATGGGCCAAATGTTATATTTGATATATGGGCAAAATGTGATATTTGTTATGTGGGCCAAATGTGAAATTTGCTAGATCGATTAATGGGCCAAATTTTCTAGATTGTTTAATGGGCCAACTTGTGTTATGGGCCTTATGTTGAAATTATTTTATGAATATTGTTATGCTTTGTATATGCATACATGATTGCATGGGTTGGGATAATTGATGAAGAGAAGAAAGGCCTGTTGCCAAAATCTAGTTCGGTGGCTCTGCCACAATATGAAAGGCCTGTTGCCAAAATCTAGTTCGGTGGCTCTGCCACAATCATTTTAAAAGGCTTTGTGCCATGTTCTAAAAAGGCTTCATGCCATGTTATACAAAGGCTTTGTGCCATGTTATAAAAAGGCTTCGTGCCATGTTATACAAAGGCTTTGTGCCATGTTATAAAAAGGCTTCGTGCCGTGTTATACAAAGGCTTTGTGCCATGTTATAAAAAGGCTTTGTGCCGTGTTATACAAAGGCTTTGTGCCATGTTATACAAAGGCTTTGTGCCATGTTATAAAAAGGCTTTGTGCCATGTTATACAAAGGCTTTGTGCCATTTTATAAAAAGGCTTTGTGCCATGTTATAAAAAGGCTTTGTGCCATGTTATAAAAAGGCTTCGTGCCATGTTATTAAAAGGCTTCGTGCCTACGTTTTAAATGGCTTTATGCCTGCGATTGGTGTGTTGGCGGGGTGGGTTGACTTGATCCCCATAGGTGTGCTGATTGGTACGGGTGGTGTGTAGCGGATGGAAATTAGGTTTGGTTTGGGATTTGCATATCATATGCATATTATATACATGTTATTATGTTATAATTGTAAATGGGCTTAGGCCCAAAATATTGCTATGTGTGTTCCTACCCAGTGGATGATGGTAAGGGGATTACACACTGAGTTCTTGTAACTCATCCCCCTTTCTCTTAACCTTTTCAGGTAATGCTCAGTGACGTGGACTTGGGCCATGGATGACTCGATGGAGACCATACTTCAAAAATGGTTTATTCGGACTTCAGACTTCTTTCTTGTTTATTTTATTACTCTACCATTTTGGGTTAAATGTTGTAATAAGGCCTAAGATTTTCTTTCAAAATGCTTCTGCAACTCTATTCCCAAACATCCCATTTTCGTAAATTGTTCATTTCAAATATGTTTTCACAACAAAAAAGGGTCTTTAAAGATAATTACGTTTTCAAGTAGATAACAATTGCTTAAGTGTTTTGGGTTTTAACAAAGAGGCCGTAAATCTCGAACAAGTTTTTAACAATCTCAAAGATGGTTTAAAAAAAAAAAACTTCCATGTGACACGCCAAATTCGGGCTTAACTTCTAGGCCGGGTTTGGGGTGTTACAAAATAAATAAATAAATTATAGAATAAAAAGTGTCAGATGGAATGAATAAATGATGGATATGAATAAGTGATGGATGTGGCATATAGATGGATAAGTGTCTGATAACTCTTGAAAAAAGTTGTATTTCATGCCTTTAGACCTAGCTAATTGCTTGTACTTAAGTACATTTTGTTACATTTTAAGACATTTTAGTTAGCATTTTTAATATTGTATTAGGACTTTGACTGTGTTGGAATTAGGTACTTTTAATCACTTGTGGTGGAATTTTTTGTGTGTTGGTATGGCAGGAACAGGTTTTAGAACCAGGAAATAAAGGAGTGAAGTTTTGTTAGGGCAAAAGTGCATACAGTTTGCCAGCACGGATGCCTTGGTAATGCCTGGAATATCAAGTTTATATTTTTTGCACAACAGTCCCAGTTCAAATTCAAACTTGTATGAGATAAATCCCCCTAAAAGAGGAGAAGATAATCACATCGTTGTTAGCTAGCCGTAGCCTAATCTATCTATTAAAGCCAATGAAAGGGATCTCACAAATGGTAGAAAAAAGTGGGAGAGATCCTTAGGCGTGAATAAGGGTTTGGCTGCGCAAAGGAAAGGAAGTCGAAGGCAGTTATTCTTAGCCATCGTAGGACGTTGTGCTGTCGAAATGTGGACTGGGCAAGTGAAAATTGTTTCCCAGAGTTCTTCCATTATTTCCATCAGTGTTCCTTCGAAAGATTGAATTAAAGTAGTTGAACACAATGTCAGATAATATTTTAGTTTGAAATTTTATTTCCTAGCCTATGGGATTACTTTCAGTGAAGCCTTAAATTGTTTTTATGAATGCAATATATATCTAATTTAAATTACTATTTCATTTGATTGTTCTTATTTCTTAATTAAAATGCAAATGATCTCTAGACATAGAAGACTGTTCGCATACTTATAAACTGATTCTAATTCTAAAAGGGTTGGATTAAAATTAAATGAAATGAACAAGTATTCGATAGACACTTGTAGTCGACTCTAGACATAGAGTCATGATCATACAAAAGGAACCCATGCAAGATATCTAAAAAGCCTTTAGACACGGGCAAGGCAGCTTGAGGTTTTTCTCTCACGAGAGGTAGACCATTTTAGAACTCTTCTGTGTTGTAAAGTAGATACGATTTTTCCAAGGCATTATTGACAATAAGGGTCGATTCTAGGTAATCCCGACCTTCCAAATTCACATCGTATATCCTTTATTCTTTTCCATAGTATCTTTGCCACATCATTATTAGTTATTTATTTATTCATTTACATAATATTCCCATAGTAATTCTCATAATTTCCATTACATTTCTACTCTTGGTTTGTCATAGCATTGCCAATTATTCTTTAATTCCACATATTGCTTACATCATTACTCTACTAATTGCCATTGCATATTTATCATTGACTTTGCCATAGCATTAATCGCATTTTATTATAATAACTTGACCAATTTTGTGCCTCAATCCGATCATCGTGGGAACAATACTCACTCATCACTTTATTACTTGATTTAACGTGTATACTTGCATAAATAGCATATCATTTCACATGCCACAGTGTCCAATTGAACCCTTTAAGATATAAACTCGAATAAACTTAATTAATGGCTTTAATCAACCTACCAAGAAATAATCCTTAGCAAATTGAAGGCTGAAGAATGAATTCCCATGACTCCTTAAAGAAAATTGAGAAGAAAACTACTTCTAAAAATCACAAGAAACAATCTTGCACAAAGAAACTAACTCTCAGAGTTGGAAATTTTAGTAATTAACAAAAACAATTGCATCTCTAATGAACATGAAGGGCCCTTTACATAGGCTAGTTAAGTACATCCAAATAAAATTTTGAAGTACCCTAAAACTTTAATTAATGTAAGCAAAAAGTAATTTTCAACTAGAATAGTCATAATTTTCGTAATATCTCATCCAAAAATTCTGCTCACACAATCATCACTAAAATAGTCATAGTTCGAGCTATTGAACTCAAAATTGAGTGAATAAAAGTGTGTTTCGAAGTTAAGTGATAGATCTTAGAACTCTATGAAGACACATCAATTGAAAATGTCTCGATCCCATCCAAAAAGTCATTACAAGTTAACTGATTTTTCAAACTTGAAAATTGATAGCTTCGGTGAATAGAACTTAATAAAGTTCACCCCATCTGCTCATGTATAAACTTGCATTGGTAAAAAGTAAAATGAAATAATATTTAGAGAAAATAGTTGAAGAATTTATGACAATTTATTCAGATCTTTTTTTTTCTTCTAGTCTTTGCAAGCTTGAAGTTTCCCTTGGTGTGAGAGAGTTGTTCCTTACCCTCTAAGTTATTTTTTTTTCTTTTCCTTCTTTTTCTCTCTTCGATCTCGTCACCTAAGGGTCTTCAAATGATTAATTCAGTCAATACCCGAACAAAACTATCATTAACTGAAATTTTGAAACCCTTAATCGTTAATCAAACCAAAATTTTTTTGAAACCTATTAGCCGACCAGATTGATTTCAGTTAATTCGGGCGGTTAACAGGAATTTATACATTGTTTGTTTTTGTTCAAACAATTTTAAAACAAAGAGCAATCCATGACAATTTTTTCCTTGTTTTTAATTCAAAAAAATTTAAAAGGATAAAAAAAATAACATAATAACAAAACTAAATTAAAAACATAATAGCATTCATTACATTACAAAGCATAATTGTTTTTTTTTTTTTACTTTTTGTTGAGTTTTTAGTTTAATTTTAGTTTTTTTTTTTCAAATATTTTTAATTTTCATATTTTTGTTAAGTTATTATAAGAAAACTTATAAATCCATTAGTTTTTGTATATTGGGCTTGTATAATGTATTGGACCTATCTCTAATATATTGGGCTTATAATATATTTTCATTGATTTTGGTTAATCAATTAATTCGGTTAATTGGTCAATTTCAAACTAAACTAATCGGTAAACAAAATCTTCAAAAACATTTAACCAACTTCCAACCAAATTAGATTCGTTGATCGACTATTTAATCAAATTAATTAGGTTTGATAAATTAATTCGTTAAAACAGAAAAATGCACACCCCTATCATCACCTTTGTTTTTAAGGCTTTTAATCATGTTGCTCCACCTGATGTAGAAGTTGAGGTGGAATGAATTGCTTGCTACCAAAATTTTTGAATTATAGAGCATTCTCCTCCGCAATGAATCAAATTCGATGGAGTGGAAGACTTTTCTTCACTTCTTTATGCTCTATGCTCCAAGTCCCCTATTCTTCTTCCGAGACCTACAATGGGAAAATAAAAAATAAGAAATAAGTCTAAACGAACTCTAAAAATTAGAAATATTGAACAAAATTAAAATAAATTATAATTAATCCTTAAAAACTATAAAATGTAATAAAAACTAACCTAAATTCTAAAATTACCTCCTAAAATGCTATGGAAACTATATTAAAATAGCTCTAAATATGAGAGTTATCAGACGCGACCTGAATGAGAAGATCATTGAGTTCAAAGAGAAATTCAGACAATTCCATGAAGAAGAAAAAATCATGTTTGAAAAAGAAGTGGCATTATCAAACTTGACATCAATGCTATGGTTTCTCAATACAATATTATGGGCAGATTCATCAAATTTGGCTCTTTCAATCCTATTACGCTACCTCTAAGTAGAAGTAAGATGGTGGATTTCGAAGGGATTGGGGCAATCATCTATTTTTGGAATATCAGAATGGTCATGATTGGACTCTAGCCACATGTACTCAAAGAAGCCAATGAAAAGCATCTCTCCTAGGTATAAGCTTATATTGTCACATTGCTCCTAAGCACGAACATAAATTGTTCATCCAAAATGATGATGCTCCTAAGTAGAGGTGTTCATGGGCCGGGCGGCCTGGCCCAGCCCTAACGAAATTTGGGAGGGTTTGGGCAAAAATATAAGCCCAAAAAATAGGCTTGGACAAAAAATAAGGCCCGTTTAAAAAATGAGTCGGGCCTCAGGTAAGGTGTTTTTGGCCCGAGCCCGACCCGATCCGGCCCGAATTCACTAAATGACAAAAAAAATCTGCTATTTTTTTTTATTTTTGAATGTTATTTTCTTGTTGTTTTCTCCCTATTTTGCTACCATATTACTATTATGTTGTTATTGATTGAATATTGTATAAAACTTATTTTATTGTTAATTTTGTTATTATTTTAAAGGCTTTTGTTAATTTTATTATTATTTTAGAGGTATTTGCTTGTTAAGTATCAATCTTAGTGTTATTTAAGTCTACATATTTTTTTAAAATTTATTTTCAATTTATTGGGAAATATTTATTTTAATTTTTTTAGTATTTTTGATGTATTATATATATTTAAAAATAATATAAAATAATATAAAAATTAATACGGGCGGGCTGGGTTGGGCCTAGATTTTAGCATTTTTATATGAGTCAGGCTTGGAAAAAATTTAGGCCCATTTTTTGGGCCCGGCCCGACCGAGACCGATGAATGGGCCTAAATTTTTAGTTGAGCCTAGCCCAAACCCGACCCATGAACACCTCTATTTCTAAGCATGAGCTTAAATTGTTCATCTAATACTCCTAAGAAGGAGCCTAAACTATTCAACCCAGACAGGCATGCTTTAAGCACAATCTTAAATTATTCATAAAAAAATAAATGAGGATCCTCCGAAGCACGAGTTTAAACTATTCATACGAAATAAATGATTACCTCCAAAGCATGAATTTAAATTGTTCATATATAATGAATGATGATACTCCTAAGCACGAACTTAAATTGCAGTCCAAAAAAAATTGAACTACGTTATAATTTGATCTTTTAAAAATGAAGGTACGTAGATACAAAATTCAGTCCATATGAAAAAAAATATTGAAGAGGTTCTTTGAAACAAATTCTTCAAAGTAGGAAGCAAATAAAATTTCGAAGACTTGTCCCCTTTCTACGCCCAACAAAAGTCAGAATTCATCATTTCTTATTATTGTTTATTTCTAACTAAATTAATGAAGAGATAAACCAAGAAATTAAATCATTTTAGAACTTTCTTATAAAGAAACCTATTTTTTAAGGATTACTTTATCTCTAATTAATTATATTAATAAGATATGAGTAATAATCATAGAGTTTAAATTCTTATACAACACTCAAATGAAAAAGTTAAATTCTATAAAAACTCTCTTATATCTAAGTGATTGACACTATAAAAATGGGTCACCTCCAACTCATTCTACACATTCACAAATTCAAGAAGTTCAAAAATTCTTTACAAAAACATTTGAAGAAACTAAAGAACTAAAATAAATTCTAATGAACATCATATCAGTTCTAAAGAAATTCTAGGGAAAATATACTTCGGACTATCTAGATATTTTACCTTGCTACTTCTCTTTTTAATTTAATTCTTTTTTAACTTTTCACAATTTATTTCGAAAAACATTGAAAACTAAATGATTAAATTAACGCTTTAACTTTTCACTAACCTTAGTTTATTTAGTCTAAATTATTTTTAAATTGTAACAAATATTATTATTAAGATGTTTTTCTTTTTATATTTTTTTATAAAATATTTTTAAAAACAATTAGAATAATTTTAAAAGAAAAAAACTCATACACGGTAGAATTTAATCTAAAAATATCAAAGTTTCAAAGTCTCAACTTTAACATTTCAACCAAAATTTTATTAATATATAAATATTTTATAAATATAGATTTTATATTAAAAAATTTATGTAAACTTTGTTTTAACCCGCATCACAAGTATACCATATTTAGAGATATTTATATATGTCTATAATTAAATTTTAAAGAAATTTATTGTTATTTTCTAAACATAAAACAAATAAAACTTTCACCCAAATTATAAGTTTGTGGTTAGGCAGCCGACTTTGGGACAGGATTCAGCTTACGTTTTTAATCTTGGGCTTTACCAATAATAAAAAATATAAAAATAATGTTCTATTAATATTTATAAATTTTATAAATTTAAATTTAATTATATTTTTTAAACAGTAAAATCAACCATTTATATGGGCTAAATTGAGTTAAGTTCGGTTTGCATCAAGCCTTAACTCTGACCAAATCCAACTAAAAACACCTCTAACAATAATCTAGTATTGTTTTTATGAATTGAATTTTAACTTGTAATTTTCAATCTTATTACAAAATTTCTTTGCCGACGGTAAGAAAATAACATATTTGTAACTTCTTCAATCCGGGGTAAAGGTTAAGTCTGGATTCGGGAGATTACATCGGCTATAAAGATGGCCTAATAGGGTTATCAAAATTTTTGAAAATAGACATCTTTAAAACATTTGTTTAATTTAGTAAAAAACGTTTGTAATTTCCAAATTATTTATTACTTGAAATCTTAATTACACTTTAAAAGTAGGAAGTGGTAACTATTTATTTTTAATAAAAATCGGGGTTCATGTATAATTGATTAATAACCATAATTCGAAAACATTAAAACTTAAATTAAATGTCATGCAAAATAAAACAAGCTTAAACCTAAATCTCATGCCACAGTTCAAAATAATTTATTGTAGTATTTGAAAATTAAAATAAATCACATATAATGAACCTAAAATATTTTTTAAAATTTAATAATGTGTCGAGACCTTACAGATGTCACGCCCGTGTCCTAACCTGGTAGGTTACCTGTAAGAATGAAAATTTAAGGGGGAGTGAGCTATGACGCTTAGTGTGAGTTCATTCACAATAAATTCAATGCAAACAGTTGATAAGACACATTAAATAATATCGCATAAAGTAATCACAATCAGATAACAGTTCAGAATGTTGATTTTACAATTTAACTACCAATAGTATCACAATATTTATAGTTGTAATTTCAGAATATCAAATTTCCACATCATTTACAATATTCACATATATAAATATATCATAACATAATTCCATATTTGTATGCACATGATTTAGAAGATGTCATACAATTTTGGGTTTTAACAAAATAAATCCTACCCCACATTACATATCATAATGGGAGTTTCCCTAAACTCCCTTCTCCAACACATCGGGTTGTGGATAAACCATTACTCGTTCACAGATAATAACTATCATTTGGCTGTGGACACACAGCAAGTCCCCACAGTTGGATTCTAGCTTTGGCTGTAGGTTCATAGCAAAAAGTCCTGCAAATGAAGCCTGTTTTTGCCTATAGATTATACAACATATACCCACAGTTGGAATCTGCCTTTGGCTATGGATGTACTGTAACACCCTAAACCCGACCTGGACGTTATGGCTAAATCTTGAGGAGTTACTTTAACTCGCTTCAACACCCAGAAATTTACTTTGAAATCATGTGGTTGAACTAGTGTTCACTTTGATAAATCGTGAAAGTATGTGATTATTGAGGACATGCTAAGCATGTCAAATGAATGTGAAAAGTATTATGATATGATTATGTATGAGATTGTGTGACATATTGCATATGCATTGGATTGGGAATTTTTGGTTGACGGAGGAGTTTCGTGGAGTACCAGCGGCAAATTAAGTCCGCATTATTTGTAGTCAGTGCACTACACCTGGAGTACCGAGGGGATTGGTGATTTTATCATATATTATATGTTATTGGCGATTGTATCGCACTATTTGATATCCGGCAGATTTTCTGCATTATTGATTATTCGATGGTTTTACCACATCGAGCTATGCTCATAATGTTTTGGAGTTTGGCAGACGGGTTCTGGGGAACACGTGATGTGTAGCGGATGGTATAGGTAGAAACCTTTTTGCATTGCATCATGTGCATGACATATTCGAATGTTATTGGTTTATGCTATGCATTGTATTTTGTTATATTGAATGGTATTGAAATTAATGATTGTCACTCGAATGATGATGACCTATGCTCATACACCGTTTGACATCAATTTGATAATGGCTATGTAACGATATGAAATTCCTATGATGGTTCTGTTTTCTGCTGTTAAAGCTAATCTATTTCACTGTATTCGATATTTATGTTTGTTTAAATAATTGTTCGACTCACACTGAGCTTTTCATAAGCTCACCCCCAATAGTGTTTAACTTTTCAAGTAAATCTCAAAATTAAGACTGGACTCGGCATTCGGAGAATCACCTTGGACCTTGAATTATTTTTTTAGTAAGTATTACTCAATCTCTAATGGTTTTGGTTTGTAATTTTTAATTATTTCTAGTCTGTGGCTTGATAACTTTTCTTCTGGGATTTTTGCATGCATGGATTACTCGAGCATAATAACCGGATAACGCATGATATCGGGCTTAAGTAAAATTTGATATTGTTCCATAGTTTTCGCTACTTTGCAAAGGATTCATTTTTGAAAAACAAATCGATAAGGTAACTAAGTTTTCAAAATGACTTGAAAAATGGTTTTTCTGCTGCATTAGTTTAACATCGAGTTTTTTTTTAAAGAAGAGCGACAAGCAAACGGTTTTTCTAAAACAACACTATCAACAAAAAAATGAATTCTAAGTATACACAACTTAATGAATGAATGCTTTTAAGCTAACTCAAAGTCCAACTATGGTTTTCTCTAAAATGAGTTTATCTAAGGTTTTCATAAGTATTATAAGTTAGCTTAGCCATTTCGGTGGCTAATGTAGCCTTCTCAATCTAGCCATAACGTCTAGGCCAGGTTTGGGAGGTTACAATATTTATAGGAACTATGGTATAAATTTTATTTTGGACATTCGTAAAGTGTTATTTGGAATGAACTTTAGAAACTATGGATTTTATACTAAACCTAAATTTACGAAATTTATGCGTGGTTTTTACGAAAATGAAACTAATATGAATTTTTGAGACTGTGATTTTTTTTAACGCTCTAATTCAAAATTGTACAAGAAACGTCAATTTGAATTATTTTTGAGTGTTTTTGATGCCAATTATATATTGTTTCAAAACATAGCTAAGTATTATTTACTGTCTTAAAGATGAAGCAAACTAAATGTTTTTTCAGTTTGAATTAAAGTTTTTGTTTCCGCCACTTTTGGTGGCCAATGTTACCTCCAGGATTTGGTCTAAACTCTAGGCCGAGTTTTGGGGTGTTACAACTTTCGACTAATTTTGTACTACCAAATATTTAAATAATATTGGTTTATATTTTCTTTTCCGTTCACTTCAAGGAATGCAATAGATTTACTAGGACAAACTTATAAACGTCCCAAAAAATTCTTTATTTCATAATCACCATTGCAAATATGTGTAAAGCCCTAAAATTTTTATTTCGGCTTTTGTGAAAATTTGACACAATTGTGTATCTGCTACAGTGGTTATGTGTTCTAGGTATGTCTGAGAGGTCCCAAGTTCAAGCCTTGTCTCTGGTAAATTTTGGTATTTTTCTAACTTAAGCCTTATACTTGCTTAGTGGGCTTCTATTAAATTATTTGCAAAATCATACCAAAATGGGCTTGCTGGTCTGGTGGCTAAGTTGAATGTTGGTGCTGAAGGTCTTGTGTTTGAATCCCTGCGCGAGCGTGGGAGTTTATTTTTGTTTGTTTGACTGAGAGAGTTTTGGTCAAGCAAAAATTCTGTGGAAGTAATCAGTAGTGGGGTAGTGGAGAGAATTAGGGGATTTTGGGAGTATCTGATTAGTTTTTTTTTCTCTTCCTTCCAGAAAAAAAGATTCACATCGGTTTCTCTGTGCTCATTTTCTCTTCTTTTTCTTTTCTTTTCCCCTTCCAACGTTCGATTCCTTCTTTTACCGTGGAAATATCATGGAACATTATTTCATCATCATTGTACGTTTTGGAAAGTGGAGTTTTGATTTTGTTAAGTTTATTCGAATGGTGGAGTTTTTATCAATGGCGTTTTTGTTCAAAAGTAGTAATTCAATAAGATCATTGTGTGTAAGAACTGACAGGGAACCATCCGTTAGAACTCCGACGGTTTAGAACGTGTTAGCCGTAATTGTTGTTGGCGGTAAGTGACCTTCGTATCGTTTCCTTTCTATCGAATTCGTTAGTAAATCCACTAAATCGTTGATAAGTACTCTATTTTAGGCTTTTAGAAGGCTCGGGATTGTTTTCACTCCAAAAACGCAAAAAATGAAATTTGAAGAAAGCTAAAATTATAGACTGTTGATGCCACACGGGCTTGTGGTCGCCCCTGTGGTAGGTCGTGTACGACAACACGGCCGTGTGATGGCCAGGGTGTGGCCGTGTGATCCAGACGGGCTACACCAATTTAGGCGTATGGGCCACACAGACGTGTAGGCCTACACGGGTACACCACGAGGGTGTGTGATATCTAGGCCAGGCCATGTGATCCACATGGGCAAGGCTACTCTAGGTGTGTGGGCCACACGGGCGTGTGGGCCCACATGGTCTTGTGGGCCTATTTAGCTAAAATGTTTCCTAGGGTTACGCGGGTAGCCCAAGTAGACTGTGAACCTACTGTAGGGTCAGTAAGCACTACTTAGACCCTAAATCGTGTAATCTAAAGATTCAATGTATGTATTGAGCATGTTAAACTGATCTGTATGTATGACTGATAATTGAATATTAGCATGTATTTTTGTATATCTGCATTGAGCATGTTTAGTTGCATCTGAATTTGGGGTGGAATGATTGATTATTGGAGAAAGTGTACTGAAAGGCTTTCATGCCTATTATCTAGCAGCTCAGCTGCAATATTACTGATATGTGCCGCATTCGATACGACTTGGCGTGTAGAGGTGGGTGGGTGTTTTAAACCCCACATGGTGTATAGGGATGGTCAAAGATGGTGTATAGAGGCTGATGGGTAAGATACTGACTTCTGTTTTTGTATGTGTACTGATGGGCTAAGGCCCTAATTTATATCTGGAACTGAATCTGTAATGGGCCTAGGCCTAGGTTGCATTTGACTGATAATTGTTGCTTGACTTGTTGCATGACATCTATGGGGATTACACACTAAGTTTATGTAAACTCATCCTTTTCTATTTATTCTGTACAGGTAATCCCCAGACTTAGACGGATCGGTGCGACGAAGGACTAAACGGTGACCACATGTCGATGAATGCTTTTAATTCCATTTAAGGTTTTTAATTTCTAATGTTTTGGGGTATTTTGATGTAATTTGGACTTTTGAAATTTTGCTTCCATTTCAGATTTTAATTGTTTTCTTGAATTTTTAAACTGCAAAACTTAATGAAAACTCGGTTAATTTAGAACAACATTTTTCTAAAAGCGAACGGTTTTCTTAAATATCACGATTTTTGTAACGCCCTAAAAATATCTTATATTTATTTTTGTGTGTTTGTGACACAAATACTTGTCTGCTTCAGTGGTTAAGTGTTCTGGGTGTGTGTGTGAGGTCCTAAGTTCAAGCCTTGTCTTGAGCTAAATTTTTGTTTTAATTGAATAAAGCCTTGCTTTTTTTCAGTAGGCTTATAGTTAAAAGTTTGTAAAAACATGTCAGAATGGGCCTGCTGGTCTGGTGGATAAGTGGTGTGTTAAAATGCTAGAGGTCTTAGGTTCGAGCTGTGCTTGAGTATTATTTTTGCTAGTGGTGCCATGTAGTGTCTGAGCTGAACTGAAATGTCGAAGTGGTAGAGGTGTAGTGGGAAGTGTGAAGAGTAAATTAAGGGATTTGGATGGGAGTGGTTGGACGATTTTAGGAGAAATTTAAGGGATTTGATGGATAATGGTGCAGAAATCTTCATTTTTGTTATTTTGGTTTTTTCAAATCCCCAAAGTTCTCTTTTCTTCTGTCGTTCTCCTCCTTTAGCTCTGCCAAACCTCTGCCAAAATTTTCTTCTTCTTTTCCATTCTTGCCTATTTTGGCCATTGGTTTACCCCTTTCACTTTTCGGTTGCCGAGAGTTGCCTCTTTTCTTGCCAACTTCTTCTTCCCTCACTATACCGTCTTGTTCCTTTCTCTTTGCTTCCATTCTATTGATTATTGCACTCTGTCAAATTTTATTTCTCTTGGTTCTTTATGTTGTTGTTCCAAAAGTACCATTCCCATTCTTCGTTTTCGTGCATTCAGTAAGTTTAGGTAATCGTTTGGTTTAGACTGTTCTTTGTAAATATTTGTTAAAGAGGGTATTTTGACTGGTTTGCAGGTACTAATCAAAGGGCCGGTGATAGTTTCTCAACGGATTAAGTGTAGGGCTTCGATTGTTCAAACAAGGGTAGATTTACTGATCAATTGGATAGGTATCTTGAATAGGGTTCGTTTAACTTGATTATCGTATAAGTAATTAATTCATGCTTCTCGTTCAACTGCTAGGTCTTGGAGTGCTCAAGAGCACTTTTGCAAAGAAACAGGACCAGGTGTGTAACCACATCACTGAAAATGAGTTCTTGGCGAAAAGCCGAAAAAGCATACTGTCGACGACACACGGGCGTGTGGTAGCCCGTGTGGTAGCCTGTGTGGTAGGCCATGTGAGGGGACATGGCCGTGTGATCGATGAGCCAAGCCGTGTGAGCATGAAATGGACGCATAACACGGCTGTATGATGGCCGCTGAGGCCGTGTACGAGACACGGGTGTGTGGGATGTTGGGCCAGGCCGTGTGATCCACATGGCCAAGGCCAATTTGGGCTGTGGGGGCCACACGGGCAGACAACATAAGCGTGCGAGCCCATTTTCACTAATTTATTGCTAAGGTTACACGGGTCGCCCGAGATGAATGTGAACTTACTGTAGGGTCGGTAAGATTACCTAGACCCCTAACTGAATGACTATTATATCCATACTTGATATGTATATATATGTGACTGTATATTGAGCATGTTGTTTGCATTGTATTGTATATATGTGATATACCATGATTGGGCATGACATAAATGTAACACCCCTAACCAGTATCCGTCCCTGGACTAGGGTTATGAGGCATTACTGAACATAACACAACTTAGTACATGCATTCATTCCATTTCATACTTCATAAATAAGTCACATCAATATACCTATTCTATTCAAATTTCGAACCTTATTACTACTACGTTCATATCAATCGCATATTAAAATTTTAATTTAAACACATAACATATACTGGGCATGTAACAAAATAATTATTTCATAAACTGATTATCATAAATATTACCACCATACATGCACATTTTAAGAAGCCAACATATTTCATTTCATTCATAAATCATTTTAAAACATTACCAATTGGTCAAATATATTCATATACATTACTAATTCATGAGCAATTCACTAAAACCACTTTAATCATTTTCGAACATCAAGACATCTCATAGCATCTAATTCACATACACGAAACCAACCTAAACATATACTTAACCATTTTAGTTCATCACATAGCCGAATACACAAGCACATTATAACCAAATTTTGTAGCAACCCATAAAGCCGAATATGCACAAATTATTACATATCATATGACCTAACTTAATGAACATTCCATTAATAATATACTTAGCATCTCACGGCATTTATACATTTAAAACATATCCCAACATATATCATTATATGACATATATCGAACATAAATCAAAACAATTTTAACATGAGTTGATTTCCAATCACGTTAATTCAATACATGTGCATATTAAACCAACCGAATCATTTTATACCATAAGTCAAATTTAAAATTTGCATATAAATAACATTTCATTGTACACCAAATTCGCATGTGTATATTAGTATACCTAAACTACACGTTTTATGAAACACCCTAAACCCGGCCCACGAGCTTTGACCAGATTTGGTATGTTCCTCAAGAAAATTTGTTTCAAATTCTTTTGTTACTTAGAGAAAACTTGTGCGATTTAAAAAAACAATATTGTTTGGGTTGGCTTGTGTTGAGACGGACTCGATTTTATTTTGGAAACCCCTTTTTAATATTAAGTGATAAAACATTTAGTATTTAGTTTAAAGAAATTTTACTTAAAATTTAATAAATAAGGTTCATAAACTTAATAAATAAAAATAAATGGAAAGCAATTCAACTATGGCCCTGTGGCCTTATTACAACAAGTAATTTCCAAATAATTCAAGTACAAAAAAAATTAATAGTCCATAAAAATAAAGACTTCATGTTAAGCATGGCCACCACAAGTTCTGCCGTCCCGGTCCATCACTGTTCATCACCTGAAACATGGTCCCACAACGGGGTGAATCAAACAGACTCAATATGTACACGACACTAAGTCATAATAGAATTAGGCATACAAGAGTTACACATTCAAAACATAAAATACAAGTTATGATGCATTCCCATGCCCAAACCTAATTGTCCATCCGCTACACACCCCCGTACCTGCCAATCACACCGTGAGGACTACTAAGTCGACCCTCTTTCTGCTACACACCAAATTGCGGTCTTAGGTCACTGCATTCGTGGTCTTAAGTCACCACGTTCAGATTACTGTGGTCTTAGGTCACCACTTTGGGACATCGTGGTCTTAGGTCACCACTTTTCAGATATCACGGTCTTAGGTCACCGTGTTCGTGGTCTTAGGTCACCACATTCACTTCCCCTTTCAAACAAACCCATATGCCCCATATAATAATAATATGCATAAATATGCCAGAGTTCACATTCTTATCATATTCTCATGTTACTAATAACATTTTTCATATTCCTAGTAGGAGTAGGAAACGTACCTGAGTACTTAGTACCATAGCATGGTACCTTAGCCATTTTCATGTTCTTATTAACACATTTTTAATAAACATGGCCATAATACATATTATAACATAGTGTAGGGTACACACCTGATTTGCTTAGAAATTCCTTGAGATCCCGAAAAGCTTGATCTAATGCTTAGATCCTTAATCCCTACATTTGATTTATCACTTATTACCTTAATAAAAAAACCATTCGGCCAAAATTCCAAATCCTAGTAGGATTAGTATTCTTACCTTGTTTGCCGATTTGATTAATAATCAAATCCCGAAATCTGTAGTATTCCTTCCTTAAAATCGACTAGCCACCAAATCATTTAACTATGTCAGTTTCTGGCTTTTGAATAAATAGGGAATAGTGCTAAATACCAAAAATATAAGCCTTGGCCGAATACTTACCTTGTGGATTCTAAAATCCCGAATTGGATCCTTGCTTCCTTAATGCTATCGAAATATCTATACACATATGTTAGATTTTAGTCTAACTTGAAATCATACTTATGGCCTATGGCCGAATATCACTTTATTGTCTTACCTTGATGCCTTAAATCCCGAAAATCCTTCTTACAGTCGACTTGAGACAGATCCCGAAAGAGTTCTTCATATTTCGGCCAAAATACAATATGAGAGATTAGTCTCCAAATTTCGACAGGCTTAAAAAGAAAAAGAATGGAAACCGAGTCTAGATCTTACCCTTACTTAGAGAAATCAGCAACACCCTTCTGTCACAATCAAAGATTCAGCTTTGGCTTTAGTGAACAATCGGCTAGGTTCCAACAAATACTTAGTTTTGGCTTGACAAAAGAAGAAAAAGAAAAAAAGAGATGAGAGCACTAAGAATTCGGCAGAGAGAAGAGGAGGAAGAAAAAAAATTGATGAGTAGCCCTCCTTCCTTCCTTTTATAGCCGAAATTATCATCTAAGGAATCCCTTACTTGGCCAACACTCATCTTTTTTTGATAGCTTTATCTCTTTAATTTAAAATAATTAGAGAATAATCCTTTATTATCCTTTGAAAATAATCCAATTAAAAATCCCTTATTTATCACCCTATTAATCGAATATTAAAGAGAATAAAACTCCTCCTTTCTAGAAGGCTTGTGCCGTCCACCTCAGTGTTTCTAGAAGCAAAAATAGAACTTTTTTTATTTGCTTCCCAAGTGACTCGAACTCAGGCCCATTCCCCTTGCATATGGCGCCATTTCCATAGGCCCTAAGTGGCATCTTTAGGCCACTTTTCCAAGCCTGTTTGTGTGTCAAATTTCACAAACTTTTTCTTTTAAGGCCACCTTGCCTTAATTTCCTCTTTTAAATCTTAAAACTCGACATTTCTAAGTCATTTCTAAGTTTCCAAAAATTTTCGTTCGGCTCTGTCAACTTGACATTTTCTTACATTTCCAAGTTTCCAGAAATGTTCACTTTCCATTTTTAAAACTTAACATTTCCATACATTTTCAGGTTTCCAAAAATGTTCACTTTCCTCTTTTGAAACTTGATATTTCTAATATTTTTCCAAAATTTTTCCCTTTTCACCTAAAGTTATAAAAACCCTTAATACACTTCCAAACACTGCCAAAACCTACCAACTCATGAATCATGCACAAACGCATAACCCCTAGTCTAGGATGTTACATTTTATTCTATTAACTAATCATTGATTCGGTCATAACATTATCAAGATCATATGCATATCATAATGAACCAAATATTGTAACCAAACCATACTATTTCACTTACCTTTGGATTCGTACTTAAACAATCATGAAACATATTCATTACTTACCAATAGCAACCGAACCTGTATAGCCAACCATTCAAGCATAATAAAGGCGCATACATTGTCATTACAAACTGAACCAAAATATCCTATACACATTCGAACATATAATTATCCTTTTATCATTTACCTTATTGCCGAAACACATAACTTAATTCAACTATCATTAGCAAAGCATATTAAACAAGTTACACATAACACACCTTAACCGAGATTATACACACAAACATAAACATAGCAACCATGTTTTGCATATAATAACCCAAGGCCAAATTGCTAAAACCAAACATATCAAGCACTTAACCAAGTACACATAAAATCGAACTTAAACATAATGATCAAGCCATTTTCGCATGGCTATATATATACATGTTCCAAAATCAAACATTCCATCTATGCTATACATGCCATAAGCCCAAATTCAACTTAGTAAAATACCGAAAAACTGTCGATAGTGTGATAGGCTTTGCTGACGATCCCTGAGCTCGTAATGTAACTTCAAAATCTATAAAATAGAGGTAAACAAGAACACACACAGTAAAGTATTTAAGCTTAGTAAGTCATAAGCAAAATATATATATCAACTATTATATATTAATACTAAATTAATAAGGCCGAATATACATATCCTCAAATACAAGGTTATTATTTAATCATACATACATATATCATATGGATAAATGCATAAATACACATAAACATATATAAATCTCACAATTAATGTCACATATAGTTCATTTGGCCAAATATACACAATCACTTATATATACATAATTCACATTTATAACTTAAACATTTATGTAATCAATTCAACATCCAACTTACCTTATTTCCACAACTTAGGATAAGCATATACCTGAACCCTTTTATTCGATTTCACATTCGGTCTTCACTTAACATTGCCCTTTGAACCGTTCGGAATTAAAAAGGATACACAGATAGTCGGAAGGCTCGTACAATGCCAACGTCCTAGACGTGGTCTTAAATGTAGTCACATATTGATGCCACTGTCCTAGACAAAGTCTTACACGAATCAAATACGATGCCAATGTCCCAGACATGGTCTTACACGTAAAGACAAGTCGATGCCAACGTCTCAGATGCGGTCTTACAGGAAAACACATATCGTAAATCCTATGTCATGAAATATGTATCCTAACTATTCCTAGGGTTCGTACGGGGCTTTCGAACATTGAAACTTGATCGAATCGAACTCAAAATATGTCTCCCTTGCTCAAATCACATTTGGCCAACACAAAATTAAATTCACAAAATTTCATTTATCATCTAACATATATATATATATATATCAAATTTGACAACATTACGTGCTTATAGACTTACCTCGAATATCGACGGACTGTATAATCAACTATTCAACTACTTTCGACTTCTCCTGATCTAATTTTGTTTTCTTCCGTTCTTGATCTAAATAAATTCAAATTTAACTAATTTAACCCATATTCATTCAATTTATTCCAAAAACACATAAATGAGAAAATTACTATTTTGCCCCTGACATTTCACACTTTTTCCAATTTAATCCCTATTGCATAAAACATAAAATACACAAAATTTACACATACCATATCTAGTCCGAATATTCACAAGCATTATACAAGTCCATATATTTCATTTTTTTACATTTTAGTCCCTCAAAATATTATTTTCACAATTTAGTCCAAATTACTCAAATTCATCAAAAATTCAAAGACAAACTATGTTAATCTAACACATATTTCATATTTCATCCTCAAACATCACAAAACTCATGAATTCATCAATGGCATATTTCAAAATCATCGTCAATTCACAAAATTTAAGCATGGGTTTTGAAGAACACGAAGCAACGATCTCAAAAATGTAACAATTATCAAAAATCGAAACCAAAACATACCTTAATTTACTTGAACAATGGCCGAATACCTAGCTTGTTTCTTATTTTCTTTCTCTTTTAATTTCGGCAAAGAATAGATGGTAATGGCTTCTTTAATGTTTGTCTTTTATTATAATAACTTTATAATATAATATATATTATTATAACATTTATAAATAATATAAAAACTATATAATATAAACATAATGCCATCCACTATCTTTATTAATGGCCTAATTTCTTATAAGGACTTCACATTATAAAGACATTAGCAAGTTAGCACTTTACACATTAATTAGCCAATTTCACATTTTACGCGATTAAGTCCTTTTATTTAATCGGACACTTAAACGATAAAATTAAAACACGAAAAATTCACACAAACAAATTCATACATAATAAACTTAGAAAATACTATTAAAATATTTTTCAAACTCAAATTTGTGGTCTCGAAACTACTATTCTGATTAGGGTCAAAATTGGGTTGTTACAATAACTGTATGATGCATTGCATGGGGATGGGTTGATATTGATTGGAGGAAGTGTACTGAAATGACATCAGATACTCGTGTATTTGTATTATAAATATTCCTTGAAGGAATACACTTCACTTATATGATTGACATATAAGATAGTGGCAAGAAGTTCATAGTGTTGGTATGATCGGCTAGAGCATCTCAAGTCAATAATAATGCAAAACAATTGAAGAGAATTTATACGATTTTATCAAAGAATGAGAAGTTATCTTCATTTTAATAATTGTCATCAATATTAGTTCTTTGGAAAAAAATATTGAACTAACATCATCTAAAGTTAGAGGCCGGTTGCATTTTTGGATGATATCCAAATAATATATGAGCTCATGTATCACATGTATGCAACCCAAAGTTTGCAGTATTATTTCTTGAAATAATTTGATTATGCATAATCTCTATAGTATACAATTTGTGCTAACAACGCTTGTGCATTATATCCTAAGCTTGATTTTCGTAGTTTTAGCTGAGATAATATTAAGTTGTCTATGCATATATGTGTTATACTTAATGGTTAGCAAAATTATGCCTCCATTTAAGTGCTTAACCATTAATATAAGAATAACTTTAAAATAAGCATGTAATTTTATTTGCATAAAGCAACAAGTAAGAAACATTTCTCTCATGAGAATTGATTTTCATTTATGAGCCAATAGATTCCATTTATGACTATTTGGATGTAAAATATCTATTTTATATTCCACCATAATGCACTAAGATGGACCATCAAGTATGAAGTTGAGAAAATTTAGAATTTTTATTTGATGGTAAAAGTTGAAAAGAGATATATATATTTATAATTTTGAAAAAAAATATTGTCATGTTGCAAATTTTCTCAGTATTAGGGGGAGACAAGTTGGAAAAATAAGTACAATTATGTCTGTAACACCCTGAATTAGGGGCTATTTGTAATTTAAATAAATTCCATGTGGGCTTCAAGAAATGAATAAATATTATTTTATTTAGCATGATTTAGGGTCTAGAAATAACCCTGATTTAGGTCGAATTTGGGTTAAAAAAAAAGAATTAAATTAAAGTACTTAAAAGGAGGGAGCTAGGTGGAGATAGGGTTTAAGAATAAATCTAGGAGAAACATGACACGAAAAATGGCTTGGTAGAGTGGCTCCCATGCGCCACTCAAGGGCTAGAAGTAACGCCAGCAAGGGCCCGGGTTCAAGCCACGGCAGCAGCAAGTGGCGTTTTATTTTTTTATGCAGTGCTGGGCTTAAGTTGAAAGGCCTTAAAGATTAAATCATGGGGTTCTATGACACGAAAGTCTAATGGGAGAAGTGGCTAGGGACGTTGGAAGAGAGGGCTGGGCGTGAGGTCTCGGGTTCGAGACATGAATGAAGCAAGGGGTTTTATTTTTTAGGCTTTGGCGTTAAAAAGGAGAAGGGCTCAGGTATAAGGCTTTATAAATGAATGGTGGGAATAATTAGCATGAAAGGCCAAAGGGGAGAATTGGTTGGGGCGCTTAAAGGTGCTGCTGCTGCTTGGGGTCGCTGGTTCGAGTCCAAGAAGCAGCACTTGGATTTTTATTTTTCTCCAAGCTGGCGTGAATTTGGCCTGCACATAATTGTTTTGTTTTTACATTCGGCTGAAAGGAAAATTTAGGAGCACATGGGTTCTTTTATTTTTTTTTTTTTATTTTATAATTATTATTATTATTTTATTATTTATTTGAAGAGGTGACAAGATTAAGCTTTTTTTTTTTTTTTTTTTTTTCGTTGTTATTTTCGGCTGGAAGAGGGGGGGAGCTATTAGTGTTCTATTTGCTCTTAAATTGTGAGGGGATTAGGAGATTAAAAACATGATAAAATTAGATTTATCTTGGATAAATCAAGGCTGGAAATTATCACAAATTAAGTGAGTGTTTGCCGAAAATTGGAGACCTTGGGGGGGCTGTCCATATCTGTTTTGTACAGCAAAGGTGTGCAAAAGTTGAACCAATTTTCTTTTCTTTTCTCCAAAATTTCTTCTTTGCTTGAAATCACCATTGTTTCATAGCCAAGACCATTCAAAATTCCACTTTTCTTCTCTTTTACAAGCCGAATATACCCCCTCTTTAAGAGGAAATTTACAGCAAACTCTTTCTCTTCTTCCTTTCTTCATTGTGCTGCCAAAATCTCCCTTAAACTCTTAGCCAAAAGTGTTCAAAAAAATTCCAAAGATTGTTGTTTCTCTTAGCCGAATACACCCCTCCTCCTTCACTAAAATTTCCAATTTCTTCCAATTGTGTATTGGGTCGAATATCATATCTCCAACAAGGTGTCTTGCCAATTTTCAATAAGTGTGGTAAGGGGTAATCATCTCTTTTGGAATTAAAATTATGGCCTATGATTCGTATTAACTTGATTAAAACCAATTGTAGGAAAGCTTTGGATTTATTTTCCAAGGGACTAATTAAGGCTTCGGATTTGTTAGGAAATCAAATCCGTTTAAGATTAAGAGATCTAGCATCGTAGATCGACTTTCTGGGATCTAGGAATTACGATAGTAACAGTGTGTGTAAGATCTCTACACACTTTATTAATTTACATGACATTATTATTTGTTTTGAATATTTTGATTGTGGTTAGCTTGTGGCATAATCATGGATTTTTGTAAGTCCCCTGTCTTGTAACTTTTGATATATGTTTATATGCCATCACATGATGCTAAATGTTATGCCATGACATATGATAATTGATGTATAAGCATGTGATGGTGGGATTGATGAGAGGAGGGGATGAAATATGGGTCGTCGTCGGTGGTTTTGACCACAAGATGGGTTGGCCCCATCAGATTATATGTGACCTATGGTCATCGGTGGTTTTGACCACAACGATTGAATACTTGCGACTAAGTCCCAAAGTGGTTTGGTACCACCAAATGGTTTTGACCACATTTGATATATTGTGACCTATGGTCAACAAAGTGGTTTTGACCACACGATGGGTTGGCCCCATCATTTAAATTGTGACTCTAAGTCATCGGTGGTTTTGACCACACGGGGTAGAAAAAGGTGTATGGATGGCTAGTTGGGTTGCATGAGCATGTTATTAATAAATTGTGTATGAGATATATTTTTAGGGTAGGGGATTTATGCATCGAGTCTTGGTGACTCACCCTTCCCTTAACATTTTGCTGAGATGAGTAGATCGCGGAGATGGAGTAGGAGGGACTCGAGGAGGCCATGCAATGGAAATTTTAATTTAATGGACTTGGGTTTTATTTTATCAACTTTTGCATGTCGGTTATTTTTGTTAAATTGTAATAAGGCCTCCTAGAATATTTTATTATTGTTATATGCTTGAATACTTGTTTTAAACTTGTTATTACTATTAATTAAAAATCGTATGTTTTCCAAGTCGAACAAAATTGTTTTTAACGAGTCATCGGGCACACTTGTAATTTTATAATAATTTTACTTAATTAAATTTCTAAATTAAAATCTAAGTATGGTTTTAACAAGCCCACTTAAATGAAGAGTTTTCAAAACTTAAGTTGGTTTTCTAAACGGGCTTTAAAAAAATATTTTTCCTGTAACAACTAGATTCGGCCATAGTGTTTGGGCCGGGTTTGGGTTGTTACAATGTCATCACTTTTTGTGATCACCCACTAATATTATGTGCACAAAGTTTGAAGGAAAAAAGTATTTGCTAGACATGTTTAGTGATGACATTTAGAGATTGCATATACTAGATGATACATATATCCAAATAATTATGAGTCCTAGAAGGACAATGTGATAAAAATAATTTTTGGGCACGCTAGAAGGATGACAAACTAGTGGGTTCTATAAATAAAAAAATTTCTTGAAAGAAAAGAGTAAGAAATGAATATGGTCACACGTTAAAGGAGGCGAGTACTTATGAAAAGACTCAAGTCATAACTTTTAATAAAACTCCAAAAGAGGTTCAATACTTGAAATTATGAATATAATAAGATATCTCGATTAGTTATGTCATAACTAAAGATGATGGAGCTGACAAAGGAAATTGTTGTTGACAACGATAATATGCGTAAAACATTTCAATATTATGAAAAAGTGAATATCTTAATGAAAATATACTTGAAAGCATTGAGATGGGAACAACTCATCAAAATAAAATAGACGTTTCTATTATAACTTATGAAATGTGTCTCGAACATGAAGTCCAAACATTCGACAGGTGTAAAGCCAAATAGAGTATATGTTAGCATAATAACGAAAAAATACAAATCATAATATATGGAATTGACTTGTAATACAAACTTTCACAAGACACTTAATTTTGATTATAAAAAATGATTAATTTATGATATTATCATTTCAACTTACTTCGTATAATCAACGCATTATCAATTAACCTCGTTTAACCAATTTCCTTTTTAACACATTTCAAATCAAATTAATGTGTTGAAAACGCCCTTAACCCTTTTTCTTGATTCATTGCATAGTCTATTTCCAAGTACCATAATCATCAACATTTCAATATATAAAGTCATAACACAATGAATCATAGTTAGGATTTTTTTTACCCTATTAACCAAGTATAGAACAAAAATAAAATTCTAATTTGTCAAGCTCGTTCAATTAGCTTTGTCGAAACTATTTTTAAGTTTTATGAAGAAACGGGGATCGACTTTAAAAACGGAAATGAAGTCGCCACCAATCCCTTTTTTACTTAGGTGTGATTGGATCACCTTGTAAAACGTTTTATTTTAAAATATTGATTTTGGTCCACGAAATACAAGAAAACGGGTTCGGGAGTCGGTTACGTATGAGGAAGGGTTAGCACCTTCATAACGCCCAAAATTGGTACCTAATCAATAAAATCATGTCCTAATGTTGAAAATTTGAAAAATTTTAAAATATGATCCTTTTATTAGGAAGAAAATCAAGACTTACCTATCTCAAATAAATAAAATGTTATACCCAGTAAGTTAAGGTATAACATCTCAGGGCTTCGAAACTAGGCTCACCTTTATTTAGAAAATTCTTATCTCAAGATACAAAACATCATATCCAACAAGTTAGGATATAACGTTTTGAATTCCCGAGAATAAGTTTTTATTTAGAAATTTATAAATTTCAATTTTAAAGGCAATGGGATACTTAATATTTTAAGTTCAACGATAAAAATCGAAACCCAGTGAGTTAGGGCACAATTTTTCTCGAAGTCCCCAAATATTAGATATCACCTTATTTTTTTTAAAATTATTTGAATAAAATGCGTCAATTCAAAATGTGTTTTTATAAAACAATGGTTTGAGTAAGATATTACAACATTTATACTTAATAGCAATTTCACATAACTATAAATTATATTAACAATAAATAATAAAGGAATAATATAACATGAAAAAATAAATAAAGAATTATGTTAAGCAATAATAAACGATTAAAGAAACATAAATAAATAAACATGGGATATAACATAAGTAGCGATAATTAAGATCTTCACGAAATAACAAAATCAAATGAAAAGGAAATGATATATTTAACATTGAATAATAAAAAAATAAAAGAATATGAAGATTTTGAAAATGATTTAATATATATATATAAAATATAAGGAAAAAAAAGTAAAAAAATAAGAGTACTTATAACAAATACATAATTTAATAATTTAATATATATATATATAACTGTTTATATATAATAAAAATAGTTAGCAAATAGTATATAATAATTTTAAATAAAAACATATATATAATACACTAATCATAAAAATTACATATGTAATAGATAATAAAATATGTTATATAATATAAATAGATTTTATACAAAATAAAATTTTAAAAATAATATATGATATAATATAATACTATATAATATAGAAATTTTAAAAAATATAATATAGTAACTAATATATAAAAATATATAATAAAAATAATATTAAGCCAAATAAAATAATAAATAATAATATAATATTTATAAGAATAATACATAAAAAATATGAATTTTATACTATTAATAAATTAATATATAAATAATAAAGAAAATAATATAGAATATTTAATATGATAAAATAATTTAATACAATATTAAAATTATTTAAAATAAATTAAAATAAAAATATTTAAAAAAACAAAGAAATAGGGGTTAAATAGCAATAAAAATAGATAAAAAGGACTAAATCAAAACGCGCGTTAAACCACAAGGACTAATATGGTAATTATGCCTCCTTTCCAAAACGGCGCCATCCTGATTTCGGCTTTTAAGTAGCCCGAAGGACTAAATTGAAACGCAAGTAGTAATTTCGGGCCCAATTGTAAAAAAAAAATTAACAGGACGTAATTATAAAATTGAAATAATGCGGAAGGGTTTATTTGGCAATTAGGCCCTTAAACAAAAACACGCGGATCCTCCCCGGGTCGGGTCAACTCGTGTGTCACAGGCCTTTAAACGATGTCGTTTTGGCCTTAAAAGGGAACCTCCAAAAAGGTGTCGTACAATAGACCAAGTAAAAATAAACCAAAAAAAATTCATTTTAAACACTTTTTTTTAAAAGACAAACAGGAGCTCTGAGAAGCTCTCTCTCTCTCTTGGCCTGAGGTCTGGCTCCGACCTAGGCTTCGGTGTCCAACCGCCACACGTGTCTCCTCCAACGGCGGTTGGAAAGCCCAAAAACCTCTGTTTTCATCGCTAATCAAACGGTAAACTCTTTTCCTTTTTTTTTTAGTAATATATGTACACAAAAATGCATGAACTGAAAAGAAAGTAAAAAAGATGAGACGGATATTAAAAAAAATCACCTCTGTAAACTGTTTTTGTATTTTATTTCTTTGTATATTTTTTATGAATATTTTCGTGTTCTTTGTCTATATCTCTGTGTGTGTCAGTATATGTTAGATAGGGCTTTTATAGCCTCAAAAATAAAAATAGAAAAGGAATACAAATGTTTTTGGTTGCGTTATTTTGCTGCTCTTTCTTTCCTTTTTACAGGTGAGGAGAGGAGATCTCGGCGATGACTGGGCGCGGATTGCGGTGCGACTAGTGACGTGACCGAGGGGCTGTTGGGGCGCTTGCGGTGCAGTAGAAACCTAGGGTTTCCTGCATCCGCAAGCTTTTGTGGGCCAATTAGGCCAGATTCTGTTGGGTTAGTTTCGGGTAATGGGTTATTAGGTTGGGTCTGGGGTGTATTCGGGTAGTGGGCTATGGGTAGTCTATTTAGGTGTTGGGTTTAGTTTTAGGTTGTAATGAATTGGGCTGTTTGTAAATTAAATCTGGGCTTTGTAAAAAGGACTGTAAAAATAAACATGGGTTTTATTTATTTTTATTATTTATTTTTTAACAGGCCTAGTCAAAATTGGGTTCCTACAGTTGCCCCTCTTTGCTCATTGTCATGTAACGATAATAGAGCAAAGACTATAAAAGGACCAATTTTACCCGGTCTTGCCGAATCTTGACTTCTTAGTTCTCGTCTTTTCCATATGGCTTCCAACTCCACTGCAACTTCAATGGTATTGGAACTTCATTCGATCTACTTCCTGCAACTTCAGGAATGCCAGATCTGCTATTTTTTGATCTGCTCCACTGCAAACTCAGGGAGATAAGATCTGATGTCTTTGATTTGTTATCTTTAGTCTACTCCACCGCAACTTCAGGAAGATAAGACTGGTGGCTAAAATCTGCTTCCCTGCTACCTCGGGAAGATAAGATTTATCATCTTCGATTTGCTCCACTACAACTTTAGGGAGACAAACTCTGATATTTTTAGTCTGCTTTCTTGCTACCTTAGGAAAATAAAACTACAAGTTTTAACCTGCTCCCTTGCTATCTCAGGGAGATAAGGCTGGTGGCTAAAATCTGCTTCCCTGCTACCTCGAAAAGATAAGATTCACCATCTTCTATTTGCTTCAATACAACTTCAGGGAGACAAACTTTGATATTTTTAGTCTACTTCCTTGCTACCTCAGGAAGATAAGACTACAAGTTTCAACCTGCTCCCTTGTTATCTCAGGAAGATAAGATTCACCATCTTTGATTTACTCCACTGCAACTTCATGGAGACAAAATCTACAATCTTTAGTCTGCTTCCTTGCTACATCAGGAAGATAAGACTACGAATTTTAGCCTGCTCCCTTGTTACCTCAGGGAGATAAGGCTGGTGGCTAAAATCTGCTCCCTGCTACCTTGGAAAGATAAGATTCGCCGTCTTCGATTTTGCTCCACTGCAACTTTAGGGAGACAAAATCTACAATCTTTAGTCTGCTTCCTTGCTACCTCAAGAAGATAAGACTACAAACTTTAGCCTACTCCCTTGCTACTTCAGGGAGATAAGGCTGATGGCTAAAATCTGCTTCCCTGCTACCTCGAGGAGATAAGATTCGCCAAATTTGATCTATTCCACTATTGCTTAGGGAGATAAGATCTGTGAGTTCAGCGATGTTGCTACACCATCCTCTGATGGACATGTCCTGTAGACTCAATTTCATATGCTTATGTTTATGCTAAATGATTAGGATGTAATGATTAGAATGAATCTAATGCTCCTAACTAAATGTATTATGTACGACATTTGCATGAACGCAGAATGTCATGAGAATGTATAATGATTAGGATGCAATGATCAGAATAAAATCAAATGCTCCTAACTAAATGATATTATGGATGACATTTGCATGAATGCAGAATGTCATGAGAATGATCCTTTGTTAAATGTACAATGATTAGGACACAATGATCGGAATGAATCAAATGCTCCTAATTGGAAGTGTATGAATGATATTTACATAAATGCATGAGAATGACCCCTTTTTAATGTTTGGGTTGTCACTGCTCATAGTTCATCAAGGCTCTATCACTGATGCGTTACCATGCATTCTCGTTCAACTGGTATCTTTGATAGAAAACCCAAAGAAACGATCATATTCTGCTTAGCAAGCTTGCCCCACTGTAATTTCAGAATCCCTTCCATTGTACCTTTTGGGACATAAAGTTTGTACCTCCCACTGCAACTTCAGGGGAATAACATCTAGTTTCTTTCATCCATCCTGTTACCACTCAGAGGTATGGAATTTGTATCCTTTTCAATCAAGTTGATCCGTTACACCATTCCCTGGGTGTAATGACCTGATGTGTGTGCCTTTCAATATTTCCAAACCTTAGGCGTGGTGAGTTCTAAACAATAGGCCTGTTTCAGGTTCCTATTGTAATGCCCCGAATTTGGGCCTAGTAGAATTAGGCCCATTGGGCCTTGGGTAGGGGACCGTTTAAAATTTTATCGGATGAGAGAACGACACTAATGCAAGTTGGACCTATTAGGTGAGTGATTTTGGAAGGTTAAGGGGCTTCTATGAAGCCCCGGGATCAAATTTGGGCTTTAGAAAAATTTTGGTTTTAGGTGAATAAAACCCTAGGAGTTAGTAAGTAGGCTTTAAGAATAAAATATGAAAAAAAATGACACAAAAAAGGAGTTGTGGTCTAGTGGCAAATGACGCCACATAAGAGACAAGGGAATGACGCCACAAGGAGGCAAGGGGTCCAAGGTTCAAGTCTTGGCGCTTGCATTTTGATTTTCTTTTTAAATGAACTTAGACTTTGGCCCATAGGCTTATATTTAGTTGCGCATGTTTTAAGACAACAAGGAGCTAGTTGATAAAGTGGCTAGCGGCGTGGATTATGTTACAAGGGAGCCTGGGTTCGAATCTTGTGACAAGCAAGGGAGTATTTGTTTTACGGATTGGACGGCCAAAGGAGGGATCCCACAGGCCTTTAAACGACGTCATTTTAGCCTTAAAAGGGAACCTCCAAAACAGCGTCGTACAATAGACCCTATATAAGTAAAAATAAACCAAAAAAAATTCATTTTAAACACTTTTTTTTAAAAGAAAAACAGGAGCTCTGAGAAGCTCTCTCTCTCTTGGCCTGAGGTCTAGCTTCGACCTAGGCTCCAGTGTTCGACCGCTATACGCGCCTCCTCCAACGGTGATTGGAAAGCCCAAAATCCTCCGTTTTCATCGCCAATCAAACGATAAACTCTTTTCCTTTTTTTTTAGTAATATATGTACATAAAAATGCATGAACTGAAAAGAAAATAAAAAAGATGAGACGGATATTAAAAAAAATCACCTCTGTAAATTGTTTTTGTATTTTATTTCTTTGTATATTTTTTGTGAATATTTTCGTGTTCTCTGTCTATATCTCTGTGTGTGTCAGTATATGTTACATAGGGCTTTTATAGCCTCAAAAATAAAAATAGAAAAGGAATACAAATGTTTTTGGTTGCGTTTGCCATATTTTGCTGCTCTTTCTTTCCTTTTTGCAGGTGAGGAGCGGAGATCTCAGTGATGACTGGGCACGCATTATGACGCGATCGCGACGTGTGAGAGGGGTGGTTTGGGCGCTTTATGTGCAGTTGGAAACCTAGGGTTTCTGCGTCATAGCTTTTGTGGGCCAATTGGGCGACTCATTGGGTTAGTTTGGTGTAATGGGTTATTAGGTGGAGGGCAGGGTGTATTCGGGTAGTGGGCTATGGGTAGTTTGTTTAGGTGTTTGGTTTAGTTTTAGGTTTTAATGAATTGGACTGTTTGTAAATTAAATATGGGCTTTGTAAAAAGGACTGTAAAAATAAACATGGGTCTTATTTATTTTTATTATTTATTTTTTAACAGGCCCGGTCAAAATTAGGTTCCTACAAGCTTATATTTTATAAGAAGAGCATGAGTAAAATTCCCATACTCAATTTCAAGCTCTACTATTTGTATTTGATATTGAATTTAAAAGTCATACTGAAATTATCGAATTAACTCGCAAGCTATATTCAAGCTAAGCATTAAGGTACACGAATTCAAGTAGCTGGATATCACAAACTCTTTTAGCTTGTAAAACTATTTCTAAGGGTCAGCCCAGAATCATGGTTGAGCCCAAAATCTGATAACAAAAGTTTAATTGGGCCATCGGCCTAAAACGAAAAAGGCCTAAAAGGTTGGCACCCAAACTATCAAAGATAAAACACCGCCATACGCTACTCCCCGAATCCGATACATACAATAGCGCCATTTACTAATCTTGTTCTTCTTTTCTTTAACCTCAATTTGGAAGGTCTATCCCTATCTCTCTTTAGTGCTTTCTAGGGTTTGGGTTTTAAGAATCCTCAGAGATGCAATTCATGGATCCCACCAAGAAACGCAAGCTTGATGATAATGGTATTATTTCAGCGGTATCGGAACCTGACCCAATCACCAAACTAACCCCACAAGATGGCCGCAAGCTAATCGAGCGATTCACCGTCGATCAACTCCTTGACATCCTCCAAGACGCCGCTTGTCGTCACCTTGATGTTCTTTCCGCCGTACGCTCTATTGCCGATCAAGATCCATCTCAAAGGAAGCTCTTCATCCGTGGGTTGGGTTGGGATACTACAACCGACGGCCTTCGTTCGCTTTTTTCGGTCTATGGGGAACTCGAAGAAGCGGTTGTTATCCTCGACAAGACTACTGGGAAATCCAAAGGGTATGGATTCGTTACCTTTAAGCACGTCGATGGTGCTTTGCTTGCTCTTAAAGAACCCAGTAAGAAAATCGACGGTAGAGTCACGGTGACTCAGCTGGCGGCAGCGGGGAATTCGGGGACGAATACTAACCCTGTGGATGTTCATATGAGGAAGATTTATGTAGCCAATGTGCCGTACGACATGCCAGCGGATAAGTTATTGGGTCATTTTGCACAGTATGGGGAAATTGAAGAGGGTCCTTTGGGCTTCGATAAGCAGACCGGGAAATCAAAGGGATTTGCTCTTTTTGTTTATAAGACGGCAGAAGGGGCTCAGTCGGCGTTGGTGGAGCCGGTGAAGAATATTGATGGGAGACAATTGAATTGTAAGCTTGCTATTGAAGGGAAAAAAGGGAAGCCAGGACAAGATGGGATGATGCAAAGTGGAGTTGGGCCTCCAGGAAATACAGAGATGGGGGTTGGAGGACATGGCGGTGGTTACGGTGGTCCTGTGGGGCCTGGTGGACCGGGTGGCATGGGTGGTTATGGTGGGTTTCCTGGTGGGTTGCAAGGGCCGCCCGGCCCAATGGGTCATCCTCATCACTTGAATTCTTCAGGAGTTGGGGTTGGGGCATTGAGTGGGAGTGGAGGCGCCGCTGGTGGTGGTTATGGTTCTGGCCTTAGTGGGCCGTATGGTGGTTATGGTGGACCAGGTTCAACTGGCTATGGTGGGTTGGCTGGTGCTGGTGCAGGGGTTGGTTTGAGTGGTGCAGCTGCAGGGTCTTCTTTATATAGAATGCCACCAAACTCTGTTGGGATGCCATCTGGGGGATATCCGGAGACCGCTCATTACAGCTTGTCTTCCGCAGCTGCTTTCCCCAGTCAGCATCACCAAGGAGCTGGGACGTCCCCTGTGCCGAGAGTTCCACCTGGTGCAATGTATCCTAATGGACCACCTTTCTACTGAGGTAGTTCTCCTTGTTTTGGTATTCTGTAAATTCATTTATGCTACACTAGGTGTTATGCGGTTTTTACTCTTTACTGATTAGTGACTTGATTTCTGTCTTTGTGCTTGCTTGCTTGCTTGTTTTGTTGTACATATTTGTTCCTTGTGTGCTGTTGCTTGAAACTTTTTGGTTCTTTTCCAGCTTTTTTTCTGAGTTGTGTTACTTCTGTGCTATGTAGTTGCTTGATTGTCTGTATGTAGTGGTTTTTCCTTTGTTGAAGATACCATATATTGCCGCATTTTGTTGCATTTTCAAATGGATTTTTTCTGTTTCAGATTAGCTTTTAAATCTTCTATTATATACCCAAAATTTCGAAATTTTATGTCCATATATTGGGACATAAGTATAAATAAACTTATCTATGTGTGGCTGATGGTTTATATCTTTAATATTAGTAAAGCCCCTTATTGTTTTTGTCATGAATCAAGTGACTGACACCACTTATTAGTGAATTTTTTTATTTAAAAAAAGCATGTTAAATCTTAGTAAATATGAGAAATGCTTTATATACCTTTTAACTTCAGGTGTTGAAAGGCATGTTATGATCTTAGGTTTAATCATGTGTAGAGAACTGTCTTCTGCAGATTGTGGGTTTTAGTGAATGGATATTGTCTTGATGAGAACAAGCTCTCTTCTAAATTTTGTGAGATTGAAATGTTTCTAACAGTGAGCACGCATACAGTTCTTTTTGGTAAACATTTTTAACTAAGATGCATACAAGTCCTTTGTGTACACATTTTTAACTATCTGGGTTGATTTTATTTTACCAATATCCATTATTTAAATGATGTTGGGATAAGATGATATGTCCATCTGTAGTCAGTTTTCCAAATATAATAGCAGTTTTCTTGTGTTTGAGTTTTCTGTCTCCTTTTATGTTTATGGAGTTTTGTGAATCTCTCTTGGTAGTATTATTTAATATTCTAAATTTGTACTCCAGAATGCACACTTCATTTGATTCGCAGCAAGGGGCAAAAATAGAATAGCTAATTTCAATCTAAAATGCTTATTCCTACTTGGCTGATATTTCATGTTCAACTTGCCATAACATGCCAGCTTTGCATAGCATATTATAATTTTGATATTCTTCTTTCTTTTCTTTTTATAATCTAGTGAGGTGGTCAGACTGTGTGCAGAAGCCAAGATATCCTTTATGCCTTATCTTTCTAATTGTTGATTCGCATTTGCTACCAAAAAGAAAAATCTTTCTTTGCTTCTTATAATCTAGTGTATTTTTTTTAGTTGATTACTTAATTTCCATTAACTACTCTGAGGGAATATTATCCTCAAATGGAATCTAGCTTTGCATTATTTCATGTTTCAAAATGTTTTTGATCACTGTGGAGTTGTATGACTTCTTTTTCCTGTTGTATTGACTGATGGTTTGTGCTGCTGTTTAAAATTTTCTATTTATTTGATTGGATATGATTGCTGCAATTGCTTTGCTTCTTCTATTTGATCTTTTGTTTGTTTGAAAACTGAAGAAAGCTTGAGCTGATCCATTCAAGTAAGTGCAGTGTTTGTTTCTATTCCACTAATTTGGCTTTATACACTGCTTTTCAATTAGCTTTGACATTTGTTTTGCTTGGTGATGTGGAATGATAAATTGAGTTGTCAATGGGTTTGATTCAGGTTTATGACAGCTTGTTGGGCGCAGATGCTTTTTGTGGTTCTGGTGATTGCGTGAATGCAAGACTATATATACTCTGGCTTGATGAATGTATTTGCTTGGCTCTTACAGCCACTTCTCTTGATCTGCACCTTTAAGATGTTTATTTCTGATTGTCGGTTGGCAAAACATGTGACATAGACTAGCTTTTTCTATATTAGGAACTTCTGTTCCAGTGGCCCTTTTAATCATTAGTATAGTTTTTTAATAATAAAAGTAGCGAGTTAATGTTTTTTCCCCTATTCTTGCTAGTATCTACAGTTGCTACCACATCTCCCTTACTTGGAAGTTTGTTTCTTTGTTGGCTGATGTTGCTATAATTTTGACTTTTCTATCTTGTACGCATATTCAAGTTGAATGTAGTTCTTTATTTTTCTATATAAATTATTTGGGGTGTAATGAACCTACACTGGGAAGTTGTTACTATGTTTTTAAATAAATGATTTCTTTTAGCACTTAGCTAAACAAAGCCATTTTCTAATGTAATTTATCGTGTTCCTTAACTACTTTGATGTACCCAGTATATCTAAATGACAAAGTTTCCACCCTAAGATGTCTTCAAGACTTTTGTGTTTGCATTTTCTTATTTAGTTGCAAGAGTTTTGGTTGCCTTCTTGTGATACTTGCCTATATTCCTTTTATTGAGGAGAGGTAATTCTGGTTTCCTGAATGTGTTCAAATTTGTAGTGTACCCTCATAACATGGACCTTTTCAGTGGGTTCTTCTTTCACTGAAGAATCTAATAATGTGAAAGTGGCAAGTACTTATAAGTGTATGTGCTGCTGCCAGTTTTTGATGTGGTGGTGCTTGTATAATATTTGGCCGTCATTGGGTTCTGTTGGATTTGAAGCTGAGCACATGCTGTGTACCAATTTATTGGTAACAATGTATCTCTTTCTCCCTTGTGCTGCAACTGTCTCTGGCAGTCATCGTTGTTGGTTGACTTACTGTTTTGTGCACAGTGGACTAATGGACTGTTGTCTGTGCGGTTAAGTGTCTTGTAGGTTTTGCAGGAAACCATTTGAAAGGCTAGTGTTTAGTTTCCCTTTATCTTTCCTGGTGGTGGCAGTTCCTGCAGCTAATAATGATATTCTATGCATTATGAAATTTTTTTTAGTCTACTTGCTGAAACCCAAGTCAATATCCCGTTGGAATGGAGTTGTTCATTCCATGGATCTAAATATGCCTTTCTCCAAGAAGAAAATATACACTTCTTATGGCTGTTTTTGGTTAATGGAGTGAGACTAAGAAGGCTTTTCCCTAGTCTTTCCATCGAGCTTCAGCTGGCAACTTTTCACATTAATGTATGATGATATTCTTGGAAGCATAACATGCAAGATTTCTCTCTAGATGAATTTTTGAAAGAATTTCCCTGTGTGATATGCTTGTGGTAACTGATTTTGATACCTGCACCTCTTAAATTATCTTGGCTTGTTTCTCTAAAGAGGGTTCATGTTATGAATGATGTGTATCGTCTTAAGAGGTTAGAAACCATTTGATCGTGATTTGTTTTTGCTTGCCAAATTTGCAGACTGAATTGTGTCAAGTCTTTTAACCATGATATTTGGATACCCTGTTGACTTTAAATATCTTATCCTAGATGCTAAATTTGGCTTTTATTGGAAATTAGGATTCTTTTCCATGGTGTCATTATCTGATGAAAAATTAGGCAAATGGAACTGACCATTTATCTAGTTACGTTGTTGTCCTCTTTCGATATTCTCATTTATCCATCTAGGTTGCTTTCAAGAATACTTTTTCCCCATGTTGAAGAAACAGGAGCATATAGTTTCACTTTGTTTGACTATTGGCTAGGGGAGTTGATTTGTCTAACATCTTTTTATGGTGTTGAGTGGAGAATTGATGCTCTGTTTTTATGCTAACCGGCATTGGTATCTTCTTTGTTATCTGCCCTTTTTTTTGGCCATTTCCTGTGGAACAACACTGAGCATAAAACCAACCTCAAAGATAAAGATGGAAGGCCGGATGAGGCTGAACCGGAAGCACTCAAATGAAGCAAGTAATGTGCGCTCTCTCAATACAAAAAGAAAACATCAGCAACCATGAGTCCTCAGGAGACCAGATGATATTGCAACCTAACCTTGTGATTGCTGGAGAGAAAGTGGTTGAAGTGGTGGGCTCATTGGTGATGTATTAGAGTGTACAGTTTTGTATACCTAACCGGAGGAAGTTGTCATGAAATTTCCTAAACTCCACTCTTTGTATATCTTTGTCCTTAATTTGAAGTTTCTGGGAATGAGGACTTGAGTTGGAAATAAAAGAAAAGAGGATCCAAGAAATGGTCTTATCTTTTCATTAGAAAGATGTGATGTAGCTTTTATTCAAAGTGTAACCAACAAGTTCAAAGAGCAACTGGTTTAAGAAATATCTGAGGATTTCAATTGGGATCGGTCTGAATAGTTTTGATAAAATAAAGTTAATAAATATTAAAATATAAAAAGGAAATTAGTTCAAGTTATTCAAGTATTAGTATAATCAGTTTCAGGGTGGGTGCAGTGGTTATTCCCTATTCTATTTTCTAAGTCTTTGATGGTCTCCCTGGTTTTAGTTTAATTGAAATTTTACCGAGAATATTTTTATATCATTTTGATCTTTTTGTCCTAATTTAGGTGTAATAGATAATCACTACAAAATTTTAAATTAAAATGACAAGTTTTTATTTAATCCTAAAAACTATAAACATTTACGTCAATAAATTGGTGCCAGAATATTTTAATTTTAGAATTAGAGTTGAAAGATTATGAAGCATTTTCAATCGAAATTCAAAAAATTAAAAAGGAAAAACAAATAAACGAGATATATCAAAATCCATAAAAACCCACTATTAATTATTTAGTATTTTATGTTTCATCACAATGTGATTAAAATGATAGTGATGATGGTGACATGAAGTTGATACTATAAATACAAAACTCTTTCCTTCCCTCATTTCTTACTTTCAAAGCATTATCTTTATTTACCATATAAAAAATTGTACTTCAATTCTATCAAACTTCTTAGGTTATCCATTACACGTTTTCTCACATTAAATTAAATTATACTTCCCCTCAATCATTAATATATTTTAGATTTTTCATTAATTAATTGTTTTTTTATTTTTTAATAAAAAATATAATTAGTTATACTTTTCCATTTAATGATAAAAACGGGGTGGTTTACCCATTAAAGACTACTAAAAACCCCTCCGCTCTGTCCACATAAAACCCCTTTCTCCTCTCTCAAAAAAACTCTGTTGATCAACGGTATCCGCCGTCCACCACCGGCCACGGCCACCGGTAAGCCAACCCGTCTTCTCTTTCTTCTTTTTATTGTTCTGGGTTTTTTCTTATATTCCTCAGTCTTTGTAATTCTCATAAGTTTTTCTAAAATTGTTTTAACTTTTAATGAATTTGGACTCTTTGTTATGTAAAGATCTATGTCCCTTCGTATATGTTGATGTAAAGCGAATTTTATTCATGGAAAACAGCTGATGATTGTGCAAAATACAATTTTTAGATGATTTTCGTGGTTTCTATGTTTGTGCATGCTGCATGCATGTATGTATGTATGTATGATGGTGATGAAGTGATATGTCATACATTGTCAGGGAAAATAATAAAACGAAAAATACTTCTTTTATGGAATGTTTCAAAGCAATAATGGGAAAAGAAGATTTTTTGTTTTTTTTTCTTTTTAGAGTGATGATACTTATGGATGGTTAAATTGGTGAACAGTTCTTGCGATGTAAAAACTGATGAAAACTGAGGGCATAACGCAATGTTAATTCTTAGTTTCCTTGAAATTTGGTTTTTTGAGATGGTTAGCCATGGAGGATATTGTCAGTTTCGAGTGCTACAAGCTGTTAATTTGTGAATGGATGAATTAAAATGCGTTTTAGTTGCATATTATGACGTAACTGTACTTTGATTGATATGATAGTAATTGGGAAGACAATTGAATGTATGTCTCAATCTATTTGCACCTTTGAATTGATGCTTTCCTGACTTAGATGTTGGCGGTATCACTCATCTGGGTGTTTTTATTTTCATCAAGTTTTGTAAGTGTTCACTACAATTCTGCAATTTTTTTCAGGCTAAATTAAAGACTCGGGGGGCAGGAATAAGGCCATATACCTGTTGTTAAAACTGAGGTATGTGTGGCATTGGCTTTAATAATCTGACACTCTGATGGATTCTAGATTTAAAGGTATTGGCTGGGTGGGGGGCATTTACCAGAAGTTTGAAACGTTGTGCCATGAGATGGATAACATCGTGAATCAGGTATTAATTCTTTGATCCCATTATGAGGGAATTGCTTCCTCCCATCATCAGCCATGATGTGGTATGAGTTGGCTGGTGATTAGTAGTGTTTGATGCACCTGAGAATGTATATGCTTTGGCTTTAGTGTTTGATGCACCTGAGAATGTATATGCTTTGGCTTTCTTTCATAGTGTTCTAAATGGCTTTATCTGCAGGACACTGTCAAATATGTTGAGAATCAGGCACAAAGTGTGGGTAAAAGCATGAAGCGATTTTATTCTGATGTTATGCTTCCTCTAAAACATGATGCCAAAGGAGTGGCTTTAAAAAGAAGCACTACAATTGGTACCTCTTTTGAATCAAAGGTTGCTGAAGTTGATCCCATTGAAAAACAGCCTGATCATGCTTCTAATGAACTTTTCCGTTCAGTTCAATTAAGTATTCCGGCTTCTGTTGATGCCTTTGATGGGGCAGAGTCAGACAAAATGCCCCCACTAGTTAGTGATGTTATGAAAACTACAAGCTCTGATGTTAGCAGAGAAGAAAATGCCATAAGGAAAATGGCATCCAGGTCTGATGTACCAGAGCTGATATCTCAGAGTGAGGATAAATTCATTGATATGAAGTTCCAATCCCCTAAAAGGGGGACAAGAGTTAGTGATAATACTACAGTTGATGAGGTAAACAAGCAGCTTCAGTGTGAGTTTGGTGAGATTTGCCTTGTAGACCAACCAGGTAACCTTAATTCTGTGGATTCCCTTTTGGGGAAACAATATGTAACTTCAGAACAAGTTGCTGGTTTTTTGAATGATACAAAACCTGAAGTGAACCCAGAGGAATATGCCACAATGGAAAAGCATTCAGCATCCATGGTGTCAGGTTTACTATCTCCTTTTGAGAAGGAATCCTCTGGATCTTCAATGTTGAGCAAGTTCATTGATTGTAATGAGAAAGAAATGCCTTTCGAAGCTGAGGTTCCTCCTTCAACTTCAGTTCAGGATGTGAGAAAGCCATCTGCATCTGATGTTTCAGAGTCGATCTTTCCCGGAGAGGAAGAATCATTTCGAGCTTCAATGGTGAATGAGATTGTTAATTGTGATGATGAAATTCCATCTGTTGTTCAATCTCATGTTCCTTCTGCAACTTTAGTTCAGGGTGACCAAAACGAAAGAAAAGACAAAAATGACCGTGCAGGTATCTCAGATGCTTCAGGTGATGTTACTTCTTACAAAATGACCTCTTCAGGCATTCGCTCTGAGGAAGTTATGGCAGAGGTTGGAGTCGTTTCTTCTTGTGGTTCAGCATTAAAGGAATTTTATTTTCCGGAGAAGAATTCACTTGAACATTCACCTGCAAAAGCATTAATTTCTCATGACCCCATTAACGTGGCTGAATTGGCAGTACCCATTTCATCTGGCAATGACTTGTCCATGGCATCTCCTGGTTAACATCTTGTTCTTATGTTATGATAAGCATATATTTTCTCTCTTGTGGAATTGATTTTCATGTTGTGATATCGCAGAAAATGATGCCTACAGAACTGCTAATAGTCCCAAGTCCCTGACTGAAATATCACGAAAAAAAAATGTTTACTTTGGTGGTGAACCTGCTCAAATTCAGGCTTTATCTTCTTCTAATATTGGTAAGCAAGTAAAATATATAGTTTGATTGCTTTCTTCTCTGCCTTCCTTTTTAAGTGTGCTTCTCCATCCTCATTTTTGTTAATGTCAAATATCAATAGCAGTAGTTGTAATTGTGATATCAATAATGAGGATGATGATAATGCAAACTGTACAGTTCCGACCTTGCTTGACATAATAATAATGACAAGAACTTTGTACCAAAAAAATGTTAGAACCTTCAGAAACCAAGCTTGCTTTAATTGTGTTTAGTTTTTTTTTTTCCCTGCCAATTGGGATACAAGCCACTATTGTTCAATAATGAAATAATTGTAACGTTAAAAAGGAGGTTTCTTCAAAAGATATGATGGTTATATATTTAAACGGTTAGGTCAGTCAGCAACATGATCAAAATGACTTTCAAATTAATCAATATGTGTGTTTGTGTGTATTTCTAAAGTATGAAGTCACTAGTCTTTGTGAGTGATGAATGGTTCTTTATGTTATGCATTTTTGGTTATTGTTTGCGCCATATCATAGAAACTTTGTTTTACATTACCTTTTGGTAGAACTGTTGAATGCAGAAGCTTAATAACTGTAATTTTACATTCTCTAATTCTGAAAACCATAAACAGGACCTATAGATGATTCCACTGATGATATCAATATTTCTTCCATGGAGACCATTGAATTGTATGATGAGGTGAAGCTCGAGGATAGCTGTCATATTCCCGATGTTACTGCACTTAATGCCGTCTCTCATGTAATGAATAAACACAAATCATACAAGGTCGGTCTGTCTGTCTCTCTCTCTCTCTCTCTCACACACACACACACACAGAGTCAGGTGCATTGGAGATCTTCTTTGCAACATGAGAAATAGCATTCTCTTATAGAATTTTCTGTTTTCAGTAAATTCTTATGAGAAAATCATATGTTCGCAATGCAAATACAGTTGATATTATGAATATCTCTGCACACAAGTCATTTATCGTGCAAAGTACTGGCAATTTAATAGTCAGTTTTGCTTTATTCATCTTGAGACATGCATTACTATACAAATGAAAACGAACTTTAAGCTACTTTCAGTGTGATGCTTTAGACAACTGGGACTGAATTGGAATGTATGCCTTATCTGATAGGAACTTCTTTTACTTCCAATATAATCCTTAGCTAATTTGCTGCTTTGTAATTTGCTTTCAATAGAAAAGAATCAAGGATGCTTTAACTTCGAAAAAGAGGCTGGTGAAGGAGTATGAGCAGCTAGCAATATGGTTTGGAGATGCGGACATGGGGTCAGACCACAATCATTTCCAAACTTCAAGGCCCTCGTCCTCCACTGCAACCTCAAAGTCCAAAAATACGCAAACGGAACTTGTATGTGATTCTGACTGGGAACTCCTTTAACCACTTAAACAAATTATGTTGATCAGATTAGCTTTAACCGGGTTCACTCTCGAGCTTTTTCCTTGTGCCATAAGAATGAGATACACTGTGAATATTCATGAATATGCAGGTAATCAGTTGTCTTGTAAATCAAATTTCTATCATAAATGGCACACATTTAAAATTTCAACAGTATATACCTATTTCTTTTATATATTTTTCTTATACATATTCAGTGGACATGAACCATTTCTTCACACTCAAGCTTGATAGCTGAGATACTTTTTTGCATCATCATTTTGACGTTCATCTCCAATTTTTTGACAAGCAATACTGTTGAATTTACAAAAAATTTTGATAACTCTGCAACAAATATGCATACAAAATCTCATTCCATGTATCAGGTACTCCTGGTAAGCACCAATGAATGCAATCAGCAAAATTCAGTGGGTCAGCTCTTTGTTCCTTTGTCAAGAGCTTGCCTCTTCGTTCTCCGAAAACTGTCGTATGAGCATCTTTCCTATATTCTGATAACTGGGTAATGTTCAAAAATGTGACATTGATTTTAAGGTCTTGTAAAACTTCATGAAGTATCTCCATGATAGCTATGTTAGACCCCGTGCCCCAATATGAACCTTGGATGGGGTAAGACTCATTGAAGCAGTTTCCACGGCTGCCTGGCTTCCATTCCCAGCTCCTAGAATGGAAAATTTCACAACAATCATAAGCTTTTCTTCCCATTGTAAATGAAAGATTTTCCAGTTAAATAACCAGTAGAACTCACCACAAGTGTGTTGGGGACGTACTCATGAAAAAAACCTTTTGAAGATGAGGATTAATGGTGGATTCTAACCAATTCCCCCAAGTTTCCATTGCAATTTTATAGGCAGTTGTGACATTATATTCTTGAACATCCTCCATGGATCCGTAGCTGAAACCAATGGCCAAAATGAGTGTCAAATATGGATATGATTTTATAGCAGATTTGTGGATTCTGATTTAGATGGATATGTTCAATTTAGATTTGTGATTCCAATTCAGATGGATATATTCAATTTAAGATTTTATAGCAGATTTGTGGATCCCGATTTAGATTGTATGTCGTACTTACGTAGCGTTGATATGAGGCCTATACATCCACCATACATAGCTCTCAAATACTAACACATCCACTCCTTCCCAGCTCTTGCCATGTTTAGATATGGAGTCAAGGTTGACCAGACGTTTTAATACAGTATGATTTGTCGCATGGTCTGAGATAGATTCCACAATGAATGGAGCCCAATAGTACTCAATAGTTGCATTGTACTCCTGTATTATAATCACCAAGAAGCAAATCATATCACATAAATCTTGAAAATGTACACTGCAATTGTAAGTATTATGGTCAATGAAGATGCAGGTTTTAAGTACCTTGGCTTTGAAGATCTTCCTAGGAGGATCTCTTTTAAAAGATTTCTTCCCTTTGGGAATCACAGATTGTACCAGGCAGACCATTGATTCAAATTGGGCTCTTTGAACTGAATCCCCTACGAACATCAATCTTTTGTCCCTTAAAATGTCCAATAGCTTCAATGGATCAAACCTGCAAGACACTGCATACTTTAAGTAATTCCCTATTTACTCTCATGTATATACATGCATATATATATATATGTATGTATGTATGTATGTATACCTTGGTAGGTTGCACGCATGAGGCTGCCATCTCCAGTTTTGGTAAAAAGAATCAGGCCTGCCATTTTTAAGACAAGTTGTTTGTTTAACCAAGTAAGGGCAGCTATTTTCTTCATAAAGAGGATATGAGACATTGTCCCAAACCCATTGCCCTTCAAACAGGTTGCAGCTTTCATCCATCCGATCCTCCGGTAAAACAAAAACCGATTTCCTCAGCTTCTCCGGTTTGCCATAGTACTGAAATACATAGCTTTTGCCACTCTTCAAGCTATCAAACACTAATTGTGCTGTTCCTAAAACAAGAAGGGAAGCTAATAAAACAGGAAACAATGATTGGATCCTCTCTGCAGATTGCCCCTTCATTTAGCTCAAGAGGATTAGGGGGACAAAGGGTTTTTCTTTTAGTTCATTTGTTGTTACAGTTCTTTTTTCAATGTATTTGAAGACTTATCTTCAAACTTAAGCTCATAAAAAAAAAAAAAAAAAAAAATAGTACCTACCAGCTGTTAGGATCAAGTTTAGATAGCAAGTTAAAGATGCTCAATGCAACCTGTAACAAGTTAGTCATCATGAATGAAAGTGAACCAACATTCGGAAATTGAACCGAAAATCATATGATCTGTTGGTAGAATATTGGACTTGGTCATTGTAACCAGATTGGTATCTTAAAAGTACCCCAAAGAAAAAAAAAGACTGCGAAAAGGTGCAACATCAAATTCCCAGAACTAAACAATGAACATCAATGGTTGGTAGCTTTGAATTTGCTGTAGTTGGTTCATCTTTTACTTCTTTTGAACTTCATATATGCTTTAGATCGTGACACTTTGGGGGTTTAAGAAACTGATCCATGTGGAAACTTGAATCATAGGTTACGGCTAATAATTGTTGTTGGTCTTCATTTAGAATCCATGGAATTGAACTCAGTTTCTTTTTGGTCAGTTTGGTGACATGTTTGATTTTTTTTTTTTTTTTTTATTTGTCAATAAATATATAACAACTATTTTTCTTTAAAGAATTAAATGAGAAATTGGCACCTGAACATCTTCGTAATTAAATTTTTGTTGACTTAGAAATCATACTTAAATTACTTTTTTATGTTATAAAATTAAGCACCAATTAAATACAAATTATCAAGTTTAGGGGTCAAAATATATATTAACCCATTATATAATTTTTATATTATAAAAATAGAATTCATGTTAAATAAGTGTTTAGCAAAAACGTTAACTATCAATCCATATAAGTTAAGAGTAACATCATATATATTTGGTTTAATATTATTAAATATATTAACAAATAATAATAATACATTGAACTACTTCATTTTCACGTGCATTTTTAGGCAATTATTATAAATTTGTATAAAGCTTTTAATCTATTAATAATTTATTTATATAGATTTTAATATATTAATGTTGGGTTTATATTTTATTTCATATTATGTTTTAATTATTTTTTACATATGTTGTGTTGTCTCTCAAGTATATAATATTAGAATTCATCACGGTGAAAAATATTTCTTTTAAATAATAAAATTTATATATTTTAAAGATAAATTAATTAAAATTAAAATTATTTTTACGTAAATAGTTATTTTCAAGGGAAATTATTTATTAGTATAAATAAAATAAATTAATAAATTAGGGGATTATTTTCTTTTAGTATCTATGGTTTATGTTTGGGATTCGTAATTGTCCCTCTCAATAATGTTGTCTTCAAGATTCAAACTTATATTCTCAAGAGAATGTGCAATTTATCTTACCACTACATCCAATATTTGTTGGTGGATGGTTTTTATTATAGTAAATGAGATATTTAAAATAAAGAAAAAGTAGTTTTTAGAAAAGTAATAATAATAAAAAGTAAAAACTAATGCAAAAGTTACCAATATTTAAAAAAATATATATGATTTATTTTATATTTTAAGATTATATAAATTTTTTTATTGGTGCTACTAAGTAGAGTAATTTCAAACACTTAATAGCCAAGGTGAAATAAAAAAAATTTAAGGGTCGAAATTAAATTATAATTTTTTATGATAATAAAAATGTAATTTCACTATTTTAATAGCTTATATCTTTATAATTTTTAAATGATTAAATCAAATTATTATCATTTTTAGGTGGCCAAAATATAATTTTACTTTTGTAGATTTAAATTTTTAAAAATTTTAAAGAGCTTAGGGGTCAACCCCTGCCAACGCCTTAGCTACGCCCCTGTTAATACCTATATAATAGTATAAATTTTGTATTTCTGTTTTTTTTTTAGAGAATAGATTTTGTATGATTTATTTTGTAGTTTAAGATTATGTATTTCTTTTTTATGATTGGTGCTACCAAATTGAGTAATCCCATACACATGTAAGAGCTATATATTAGTATTAGAGTTGTGTGACCTGAATTTCATCATTTCTTAAAGAAATAAAATATAGACCATGCCACACAAGTAGAATCCATATAGAACAACACTTCTTTTATTTGACATTGATTAGAATAAGGTTTTTCGAAGTTTAAATAGATGTAATCAAAACTCTTTTCGTATCATTCTTTTTTCAACATTAGTGAATTTATTTTTCTTTGCCCATAGCTTTTTTCTCAAAAGGGTTTTCACGTAAAATCCATGTGTTCTTATATTTCTTATTTTGCGATCATTCTATTTCCAGTATCGACTTCTATTATAACAATTAGTATAAATTTTGTATTATTTATCGTAATGATTATATTTTAAGATTAAATTATTTTCCTTAAAAAAAGTCTAAATTCATTTACTTTCAAAGGTTATAGATGTGATGAAGATTTCTTGAAATGTTTTTTTTTCCAATATATATTAAATCCTTTTAAAATTATTTTCGTGTTATGTATTAATTAAATTAAAAAAATGTGTCTTCTTTTGAACTCTCATGTGTCATATTTTAAATTATTACACGTTCTGTATAATTGATCATAATTGTTCAATTTTTAAAAATATTATATGTGAGCTTTATTTTTTTTCCTTTTTTAAGTATTATGAATTTATAAATTTATTTAGTTGATTGAGTCTTAATTCGATTGGTATCGATTATTAATGTAGGAGGATGTGAGTTCGAGTGCGTTGAAGGGTGATATCTTCCTATTTAAGGGTTGAAGAGCTTTTTAATAGTTCTAAATATTGTATCAAAAATAATAGATGATAAGAACCTATAATGAAATTAATATTCAATTTTATTTTTATTTATTATTTTTATTTTATTTTTAAATGATGGCTAAAGTAGCCCTTAATTATACCTTTCAAAGATATTAAATTTATTGTGTAAGGTATAACTATAAAAAAAAGGAAACAGGTAAAGAGGCACAATTATTGGCTAAGTTAAGTTAAAATTCATATCAATTTGCTCTAAAAAGGTTTTCTTTTCTAATTTTTAATTTATGTTAAAATGATGTATGTAAGAGAACTACTCATACACCATTTCAAGATTCTTAATTGATTCATATAGGGAACCAATTACACCGTGTAAAAATTACTTCTGTAATTATTTATATGTATAATATTTTAATGATTTAACTGTTAAATTTATTAATATAACTGTACTTGTCATGCATGTAAATTTTCTAACTGATTTGATATCTCTATCATATCGATTTAAAATACTCTATATATTAAAATATATTCAACGGTTAAAATATATCCAATAGTTAAAAATTTTAAATTTACATCAAATTTGACATGCATGATCTACATGAATAGACCATGAAATATAACGGTTGGATTATTAAAATATTTATCATATGAATAATTACGAAAGTATTAAATCCTACTTTAGTTTTTACAATGGAAGTGGATCCCGGTGAACCTAAACCTAAACAATTAACATAAATTTAATTTTCATAAATAATCAAATATCAAATACTAATATTACTATAACCAAAAGATAAAAATTAAAAACCTTTAAGTCAAAAACGCTCTTGAGAAAATGTAAAAAAGTCAATTAAGCCCTTATATTAAATTCGCACCCAATTAAGCTCCTACTGTTAACTAAAATAACCAATTAAGCCCCTCCATTAATAGATTTTGTTATTGACCATTAAAATAAATTGACGGACCAATTAGATAGTGACATAAGGCAACTTTTGATTTAATTTAATGTTTTCCCATAAAAATGATTAAAAATCATAAAATAGAAAAAATAAAAAAATAAAAAAATTAAATATTAAAAAATATTTGAATTGTTAAAATTGATACAAACTTATTAAAATTATATAAATTATAAAAACTTATAAATATTATAAAAATATAAAAAAATCTAATAAATTATTAAAAAAATTATAATTAGAATTCTTAAAAGATAATAACATTGTATAAAATTATAAAAATATTAAAATATTAAAATTGATATAAACTTATAAAAATTTTAATAAAAAAAAAACTTGAACTGGACCGATTAGCCTAAATTCAGCAAGGGCATCGGTCCAGGGAAAGTCATTAGACTGGTTGACTTGAGAATCGGGCAGTTGAATTGATTTTTTATTTTTAATATTTTTATCAAATCAAATTTCATTATCCAACTATTAGCATATATCATAATGAAATACCCTAACCAAGGTTTTCAGAACTGGATTGGTGATCAAACCGATCAGATCACTAGTTTGCCAGTTTGACTAATCTATCCAGCTAAGTTAAATAAAACATTAAAAAATTAAAAATTAAAAATTAAAAATATTTTAAAATTAAAAAAATCAGTTCAACCGTCTCAAGTCAACCGATCTAACGGCTTTCTTCAGACTAGTACCCTTACCAATTTCGATCTAATCAGTCCAATCGATTAATCCAATCTAGTTCAAGTTTTTATGATTTTTTTTATATTTTTTTATAAATTTATATCTCCATCTTTATATTTTTTATAAATTAATTCGATCCAGTTCGGGTTTCAGGGTTTAGTTTTTATCTCCATCTTTATACTCTTCATTCTTTTGCCATTATAGTAAAACTATCTTTGTCTGTGGTTTTTTTATCCTCTTTGGAGGAGTTTTTCCATGTTAAACTTGTGTGTTCAATTTCTCAATTTCTTCAGTTATTTTTACTTGTTCGTTGCTTAATCGAGTCAATCTCTAACAAGTGATATCAGAGCTAGTTCAATTTCCGCAAATCAACCTGTTCAGAGATGGCAATAACAAGGTTTGACATTGAGAAATTCTATGGTGTCACAAATTTCAATTTGTGGCAAGTTTGGATTATGACAATTCTAGTTCAGACCGGCCTAAAAAAGGTCATTACTGGGAAAAAACCCGAGAATCTAGATCAGTCAGAATGGGAAGAGCTTGATGAAAAGGCCTTGTCTGTAATCCAGTTGTGCCTCGCTAATATGGTATTGCATGAGGTATTGATGGAAAAAACCTCATTCACCTTGTGGAAAATGTTATAAACTCTTTACGTGACTAAGTCTCTAGCTAACCGTTTAGTGTTAAAACAACGTCTATTTACATTTTGTTTGAACGAAGGTAATCTTCTTAGAAATCGCATCAGTCAATTCATTACCCGTTTAAATGGTTTAAATAACGTTGAGGTTTAGATTGACGATAAAGATCAGGCTATGCTATTATTGTGTTCTTTACCCCCTTCATACAAGTCTTTCAGGGAGACCCTGATTTATGGTAGAGACAAACTCTCGTTCAAGGATGTGAAAGGTCATTTTTTAAGTAAAGACAAAGTCGATAATGAGTTTGGTTTGGATAGTAAGGCAGATAGGCAAGCTTCTTTTTTGATAGCATCAAAGAAGCGAGACAAAAGGTGTAGCTATTATAAGAAGTTAGGTCACGTCAAAGAAGATTGTTATAAACTGTGAAATAAAAGGGCTGCTGAGAGTAATGAAGAAGATGTAGCTGGTGCTAATTTGGCCGACGAAAACGGTGATGATTTCTCACTACACCAAAACAGACTTTTAGCGGCGTTTTTTTGGGCCTTTAGCGGCGTTTTTAAGCGCCACTAATAGTACTTGCGGCGCTTTCGAAAGCGCCGCAAAAAACGCCGCTACGGAAACCGCCGCAAAAATTAGTGGCGTTTTTTGTGAAAAAACGCCGCTACAGGTAAGGGCTTTTAGCGGCGCCTTTTTGGAAAACGCCGCTAAAGGTTGGGGCTTTTAGCGGCGCTTTTCAGGAAAACGCCGCTAAAGGTTGGGGCTTTTAGCGGCGCTTTTCAGGAAAACGCCGCTAAAGGTTGGGGCTTTTAGCGGCGCTTTTCAGGAAAACGCCGCTAAAGGTTGGGGCTTTTAGCGGTGATTTTTAGGAAAACGCGCTAAAGGTTGGGGCTTTTAGCGGCGCTTTTTATGAAAACGCCGCTAAAGGTAGGGCTTTTAGCGGCGCTTTTCCCAAAAACGCCGCTAAAAGTCATGAAAATTAAAAAAAAATTAAAATATCAAGAATAAAATTAAAATATTTTAAATATTAAAATATTATAAAAATATTTAAGGAAAAAATAATAAAAATTAAACATTTTTCAGCTCATAATATTTAAACCAAAAGAAAGAAATCGATAGCAAACAATATTCAACAAGAATTTTAAAAAAAGAAGCAAGGATGGATTTCTTCAACTCTTCATATCACTTTAGCAAATCACTTTAGCAAATCACTTGAACCTGCATCTGAACCCTTTTCATCCTCGTACTCCTCACCAAGGATGGATTTCTTCAACTCTTCATATCACTTTTCATTCTCCAAGTATTGAGGATCCTTAATTACATATAGCAAATTATGCAACTTAGAACACAGTAGTTTCATCTAGAAAAGTATGCAGAACTGACAAGAATCTAAAATTTCTGATATGGCCCTTCTAAAATTTACATAATTTGAATGATGCATAAAAAAGTATATTAATAATAGCAGTGACAATAATAATTAGAAGTACTAGTTAATGAATGTCAAATTCAGTACCCATTTCATTCGCAAGAAGGGAAGATTATCATAAATTCACAACAGAGAGATTCTTATGATATCAAGAACATTGAGGTACAACTACACCAAGCTTACTTAAAATCTTAACTTAAAACTATAAGTAGACTAGTAGGCTAAAATGCAAAACAAATGTCTGCCATTTGCCTCTACTCTAACAAGTTCTAAAAACCTACATCAAGAAATCTATAATTTAATGACTCCAATGCTGTGAAAGGGAAAGAAAGATTATATTAAATTGATAACAGAAAGTTCTCATAGTATTTGCTTCAGGCAACCATTTCATGTAAATGACTCCTATACTTAGAAAGTCTCAACCCACATACCAGTGCAAAAAAATAAAAATAAAAAATGTTTACAAACCAAATCAGTAAGCTTGAATAAATTACAACTGTGAAACAAATTGCACTTACATTGAAAGAACTGGAATTGCTGGTATTGGCCGTGCATGCACAAAAGAAGAGAAAAAAGGAATACGTATCAGCATCTTCAATGGAAGTCAGCCCATAAATAGTGAACTCCTAATAATTTTTTATTTAAAACTTACACAAAGGAATTGAAGGCAATCTCCAAAGAAAAAAAATACTGTAATGAACAAAATCACAATGTTTCTCTTGACTACATAGTTATATAACCAAAATCCAATAAAAGAGGCGTTATAAGATATCAAGTAATGAAAATGAAAAAAAGGGTAAACAACCTATAGTAAAATATCAAGTAATAAGATCAAATAATTTTTCATTCGAGTATGAGTAGAAAATTCACCTACAAAAGCCATTACATTACCTTTGAAACATAATGGTAAATGATATTCACTATTATTAACTTACAAGATCTACTAATCTTAACTTAGACATTTCAATTAAAGCTTTAGGCTTCTCTCTCTTAATTGTCATTTTAACCTGTCTTACCAATTTGTAAAAGGAAAAATGGGAACTCGTTTAGATTAGCAGTGGTTCAGATAATAAATGGTAAAAGCAACATTGTTGCAGTCCTAACCAGATTAGCATATCATCTGCAAATTATACTTGGACAGTGGGGCTTACATTAGATTAACATTGATTGAGATACCAAATAACCTCAGTATAAATCTTTAGTGCTGAGAGTATACCTAGCAAACTGTGTATCATTACCATGTTTTCGTTTTTATTGAAAATTGCAATTCGTTACTCATACTGAAGATCCACCATTTAATAGAACACTGCAATTCATTACTGATACTGAAAATCAAACATTTAATAGGGATGCAATTTCAAATATCCCGCTAGTCAAATGTAGATTAAATACTATAACATAGGATTTTACAGAGGTAAGCACTTAAAAAGGCAAATATATTAAAACATATATCAAAATCTAGTGCAATAATTGCAGAATAATACCAGTCAATGAAACATTCAAGACTTCAGTAACCTGAAATCCAGACAAAACTGTTAAACAACCGACACCAATGCCGCAGCTGCATTTTACTCGTTAACAACAAGATGTCAGTATCCAAGAGATGATATTTGAATGATCAAACCACATTAATGAGATCATATTCACTCTGGAAATGTTGGTTTAGGCACATTCTACGTCCGATTCGTCTAGCCCTTCTTTATAAAGCTCGAAATCCTCAGGGCTCCATCTGCATATCAAGTTTAGCCGGAAAGTAGCCATCTTGATCCCCAACAAGCGCTGCAAATAACATCAACAACATTTGAGTTCCAATAAACAAAAACATCATCTCAGCATATCAAGTTCGAAGGTATGAAACATGAACGCACCAGTATCCGAGCAGACTCAGGCGACAAAGGTTTTCCTTCCTCACAGACAACAAAGTCTGAAACAAGTTCTACAACACTGTATCACCATAGATCAAGTTACTACACAAATTGAATCGATATATACACCATACATGTATGATGCATAAAGCCTAAGAGACAGATATCTGACCTTTGTTCAACCGAACAGGCATGCCTTGCTTGCGCAAAAATGGCTCCATGTCATGAGTGAACTGATCCAAAGGACCTTCCAAAAGTTCCACCTGGAAATGGTAGAAAGTAAATACAAGCCTGAAGGTTAATAATCAAGTATCATAAACAACGTGATGTGGAATAATAAGAGCTCTTCTTTCTCAACCTTTTCAGTTGCAATGGTTCCTGTCCTTGCAAAGTCATTTTCTTCAAATTTATTAAAGCAGCTGCACAACAATGGGAAATAAGGAAACCCGAAAAAAGATAAACAAGTGAAGCTGACTTTGAACCACAACAGCCTAACCAGTAGTAAGATAGGACATTGTTACCTTTCGACTTCATCTCTAGGCATGTTGGTAAGAAAAAGTCCAGCATCCCCACGCAGAAGCTTTAAAACAATTCAACAATGGTAATAATTATAATAAAGAGAAGTAACACAAAACGCAAACATCAATTTCAAAGAAACATCAATGATATTCACTATTATTAAAATTACCGTGTACTGTCAAACCTATGGCTTTTAGAAATGTGTATTAGAAATCGTTATAAAAAGCAAATGCTTCCATGAAGTGTGAATTAATCATCTTATAGAGCCTCAAGTACTGAACCCTTTCAAGCAATGCCACTATGGGTTTAAATCTTCTAACTTACAACTACTACAAAATGTATAGCATAAGGCAAAGCAACATAAACAACACAAACAGAAAATTAGAACATATATTTTCTATCTGAACTTAAATCTTTCATTCAAAAGAGAAGGCTTTACTTAACCAGAAACCCAATGACCAAAGATTCGGTATTTAGAAAATTGAGATTAATTAAAAAAAGAACTTGGGTTTAACAGGAATATAAAAACTACATAGCTAAACAAGGTTCAATTTTCATTGAGGCAAATGATCAAACATTTTACGTTCTAACAAACATGCAAATAAGCAAATTCAGGCAGCAGAGAAATGAACTTCACTACAAAATAAAATTTAACTTCAAACCCAAAACTAAAAGATATAACTTAAAGAAAACCTAAACTAATTAAAAGTAGAGAAGAAAAAGAAATGAATAGAAGAGTACTTTGAAAGACGGTAGCTTTAGCGTTATTGACAGCCAATTCAACGAGATGAGGATTAATGGAAGACAAGCCGTTGGGATCTTAGAGTTTCCTTTCGAGGAATTTAGCCCAAGCAGTAGCCAATCTGCAAGCATAAAAAAAAATCATAAAAAAGTACGAATAAGAAGATAAAGAAAATCTTCAACAGACAGATGAAACAAAGTTATAACCAAACTTACCAATACGAAAAATAGTAGTTGAAGTTCAAAATCTAGGAAAAACTTGAAACAGATCGAAGGGAAAAAAGGGTGGGGAAAAGGGTGAAGAAGAGAGAAAAATCGATGTCAATGGGGGAAAAATGGGTGAAAAAACTTAGGGATTTACGAGTAGGGAAAAGGGGGGAAACGGACCAGGCAGAAGGAAATGGGAAGGAGGTTATCGTGTGGGTAAAAAACAATAGAGCAAAACGACACCGTTTTGCCAAAATAAATTTAACATTTGCGGCGTTTTTAACCAAAGCGCCGCTAAAAGGGTACCTATTGCGGCGTTTACCTAAAACGCCACTAAAAATCTAATAACACGGCGCCGTTTTTCTTATATCTTTTCCAGCGTTTTTATAAAAAAAGCCGCTAATGCGTTTATAATTAAAATTATTTAATATATAAAATAAAAACAATACAATTTTTTTCATTTAAATAAAAACAATATTTAAAAGAATATCAAATTATTTAATAATAGTATTTTAATTTTTTAATTTAAATAAATAATTTTTTAAAATTTAAATAATATTTAAAAGAATTAGATCGAATTTAAAATTTTGAACATGATTTAAAATGTGAATTTATTTAATTTAAATTAAAAACAAAGCAGTCATAGACCCAAAAAATTTTAAATTTATTTTAATAATAGTATTTCAAATTGTTAACATATATATTTTCACACAAAATACCCTAAACCCCTAACCCCTATCCTATTAACCCTTAAACGCCTAACCTTTGTCCTCTTAACCTTTAAACCCCGGCCCTATCACTAGCACATAACCAAAAAACCCCCGTATCATTTAATCCCTAATTCTTAACAAATAACCCCTAAATATTAAATCATAAACTCTAAACCTTAAACCTTAAATCTTAAAATCTAAACCTAAACCCTTAACCATCGGCCTTAAATTACTAAACTCTAAACCTTAAAATCCTAAACTTCAAATCCTAAACCATAAACACTAACCCCTAAACATTAAAACCCTAAACTTTAGAATCACAAGCCTTAAAACTCTAAACCCTAACCTTTATCCTCTTAACCCTTAAACCCATAACACCTAAACCCATAAACCTTAAAAATGTATCCTTTAAACCCTAATCCCCAACTAATAACCCCAAAACCTTAATAATCATGGACTATAAACCTTAAATCTTAAATCATGAACTGTAAACACTAAACTCATAACCTTATAAACTTATAAACCCTAAAAATTAGACAATTGAACCACTAAATTATAAACACTAATGCCGGGTATTATAAACCTTAAACCATAAACCCTTGACCATCGACCCTAAATCACTAAACCATAAACCTTAAAACCCTAAACTTCAAATCTTAAACCATAAACAGTAAACCGTAACCTTTATCCTCTTAAAACCCTAAACTTTAGAATCACAAGCCTTAAAACTGTAAACCGTAAACTTTATCCTCTTAACCCTTAAACCCTAAACCCTAAACCCATAAACCTTAAAAATGTATCCTTTCAACCCTAATCCCCAATGAATAATCCCAAAACCTTAAATCATGGACTCTTAAACATTAAATCATGAACTGTAAACACTAAACTCATAACCTTATAAACTTATAAACCCTAAACATTAGACAATTTAACCACTAAATTATAAACACTAATGCCGAGTTTTTTTTTTCCAATTTTTATATTGATACCAATAGTAACTCTTAAACTTTACACCCTAAACTATATATATAATAAATTATTTAATATATAAATTTAAAAAATCCAAGAAATTGCTAAAGAGAAGCTCAGACTTTTAGCGGCGTTTCTGGGAAAGCGCCGCTATAGGCCAGACTTTTAGCGGCGTTTCTGGGAAAGCGCCGCTATAGGTCAGACTTTTAGCGGCGTTTCTGGGAACGCGCCGCTATAGGTCAGACTTTTAGCGGCGTTTCTGGGAACGCGCCGCTATAGGTCAGACTTTTAGCGGCGTTTCTGGGAACGCGCCGCTATAGGTCAGACTTTAGCGGCGTTTCTGGAAAAGCGCCGCTATAGGTCTGGCTTTTAGCGGCGTTTCTAGGAAAGCGCCGCTATATATCATTTTTAGCGGCGTTTTTTAAATAAACGCCGCTAAAAGTCCGAGTTTTAGCGGCGTTTTACTCGAAACGCCGCGAATGTAAAATTTTTGCGGCGTTTTTATTACAAACGCCACTAAAAACGCCGCTATAAGTCTGTTTTGCTGTAGTGTCTTGTTAGTGTCAATGAGCGAAAGCTCCGAGCTTACGTCCGTGTGGATTCTAGATTCTGGATGTTCTTCCCACATTTGTCCTAATAGAGAATGATTCTCCTCATACAGTTTAGTTGAAGGTGGAGTTGCAAGCATAGGAAACGATTCATTAAGTAAGGTAATTGGTATTGGTACTGTTAAAATTAGGATGCACGATGGGACGATTAGGACACTCTCAGATGTTAGGTATGTACCTGATTTACGAAATGATCTCATCTCTTTAAGTATTTTAGACTTAAAAGGTTGCAAAATCAATATCGAGTCGAGCGACATTAAGGTGTCTCTTGGGGCTCTCGTTTTGTTAAAAGGTAAAAGGATCAGCAGCCTTTATATTCTGAAAGGTTCTACAGTGACCGGTGAAATCGGACGTCCCTTGTCCATTACGAAGTCGAAGTCAACTCGTTTGGAGCGGAGGCAACTTAGTCATAGGAGGGAAAAAAGGTTTGATAGTTTCGTTGAAGAGAGGTTTTCTTTTGGATGTAGGTTTGAAAAGTTAGGGCAATCTGTTCGTGAAAATCAAACCCGGTTTAGTTTTGATTTGGAAGTGCACAAGTTGAAGGCTAGAAGTGTTCCAGCTTCTAAGCACAGATTCGACCTAGTTAATTCCTTACATAGTTCAAGATAGGCCCATGGTGGGCTTTTGGCAAAGATGGTGTTTTGAGAATTCGTGTCAAGGTGGAGATTGTTAGAGTTATGTAACCAAAATTCTAATAGATTGATTGCAAGTCAAGTTAAATAAAATATATTTTCTTTCTAGAATATTTAGTATTTATTAGTATAATATATTTAGCATTTATTAGCATAATTTATTTGACCTACATATTTAGCCTATAAATGACTCTTTTACAACCTTAGAAAAACACCTCTTAAATATTAGAACTCACACTTTTGGAGAATTTTGTGTTTACATTTTAAGGGTTCTTTGTTTTTCGGGTTTCGAGGCTTAGTTTTTATATCTATCTTTGTACTCTTCATTCTTTCGCCATTATAGTAAAATTATCTTTACACGTAATTTTTTATCCTTTTTGGAGAGGTTTTTCCACGTTAAATTTGTGTGTTTAATTTCTCAATTTCTTCCGCTATTTTTACTTATTCATTGCTTAACCAGGTCGATCCGTAACATGAAGCTTAAGTGTTTGCAAGTGTTTAAGGTTTCCAATTGAGTGGGGTAACTCTTTTCAAAACCTTGTCCATGAAACATCTAGCAAACTAAAGGGACCACTCCAATTTGTTTCAAGTAGATAACCAATGAGATCGACCTTAAAGTGGAAAACGATATTTTTAAGATATGGAAGATAGAAAACTTGGGTTGGAAATTTTCCATGCAGATGACAGGAAGTGAGACTTAGATGCTTCATTGAGACAGTCAAGTTAAGGAAAGAATAGGGTACAACCAAAGACAAATTCATATAATGAAGGACCATATTTTCTAATTTTGTAATGTTATGGACAAGCATGTTAAAATCATGGTTCCTAAAAGTCAAAAATCTATTCTAAGATCAAGTGAAACTAGTTGTGACAAAAGAGAGATTTCAAGTGGCACAAAACCAGTGAGTCCCATGGCAGAGAGATTGAGATATGTTAAGACTACCGTACTTACTGAACTCATATGGGATTTCAGAGCTGTCGAAATCATTGCCGGCAAGGTTGAGCCATCGGAGGTTTTGAAGTGAGAAGAGGTCACTATTTGATTGGAGAGAACCATTTAACCAACTACAACTGAGATCAAGGCCGACCACATTGCCTTCCTTGTTATCACACATCACACCCTCCCATTTGCAGCAGTCAATTCCTTCATCCCAAGAATCCGCCTTAAAAGAAGAATCAAGAGTATGAACAGTATGTTGCCGAACTCTGTTCGGGAGGACATATATGTGGTGGTGGAAGAGACGAAGAAAGGGATAGCAGCAACGAAGAATTCAACAAGACAAGAAGGAAGCAGGTTGACCAACAACCCATCTTTCTTTTACAAATTGAAACCAAAAAGATAAATAAGAGTTTGGTTGTGGAGTTGCTTATGTATAAGTTTCAACCGGTAACAATTACCATCAGAGCAACCACTCCCAAGTACCAACCTTTGCCATTTCTCAACTCACTCATTTACCCTAGTTTTTTTGATCTTTTGCTGGACATATCCAGCAATGGCCGGAGATTTTGAAATATTGAAGAACAGCAATTATTAAGACCAACCCATCATTGTATAGACTCCGTTTGTCATTATCACAGTGACGTTTCCTTAAAAAGGTGCAGGGTCAAACTCCCATCAATGGTTGGTGGTAGCTTAAACTTTTGCTGTTGCTTTCTTGACTTTATATTTGCTTTAGATTGTGACACTTTAGGGGTCTGGAAAACAGATTTGAACAGTAAATTACGACTAATAGCTGCTGATGGTCTGCTGTTTTAGAAGCCATGGAATTGAGCTTAATTGCTTTTTGGCCAGTTTGGTCATAAATCCATGTTTGGTTTTTTTCCATTCTTTCTCAATAAATAATTAAGATAAATCTTAAAAATATACACTAACTTTAATTGGATGTGTAATTTAATACATGAATTTTAATTTGGTGCAATTATACACATGAAAATTTTATTGTAATTCAATAATGTACATGAAATTTGATTTTAATTCAATCGTATATATTTAAAGAAATAAATATTTTTTTATTTATTTTTATTTTAAATAAGTACTCAATGTATAAACTTAAAATAGTGCTATATTAATAATTTTGTTAGTAGTTTATGAAAACTGAATTGAATTAAAATTTAATATATAAAATCGTAGGAAATCAAAATTCATGTATAATATTACTAACATGACATTATTTATTTTATATGTTATGTTAACAAATAGTTTAAAAATATTTAAAATCTTCAAAATAATAAAAAAATTATGAACTAGAAATTACACAAATTCAAAAAAAAAAAAAGAACATGAAGAGAATTAGAGGTGTGCATGGGCCGGGCCGGGCCGGGTCCAAAAAAATTTTCGGCCCGATTGGTAGGCCCGAGTCCGGCCCGGCCCGAAATATGGGCCTGAAAATTTGTCCAGGCCCGACCCGCCATAAAATTGGTAGGCCCGAGCCCGACCCGAGCCTGGCCAGTCTAATATAAATTTTTTTACTTATTTTATTAAAAAATAAAATATAATAAATTAAATACATTTTAAAAAATAAAAATAAATATTAAAACAAAAAACAAATAAAAATATAATAAATCAAATATAATACTAAAGTTAACATTTTATCAAAAAATCATACCCGAGGTATGATGGGTAAAGTCAGAAAATTCTTTTAGGGGAGGCCGAAATGCAACTTTAATTTTTAATAATCTATATTTTTATAATTTTTAAAAGATTAAATCAAATTTTTATTATTTTAAGGGAGCTAAAGTACAATTTTACTTTTACTAATTTAAAATTTTAAAAACTTCTAAACAACTTAAACAACAATTTTTCATTTTAAGAAGAGTCGGAACTCAAGTTTGCGTATGAAGAGAAATGCACATAAATTACCGTTGCCAAAATCTAAATCGCCACAAAAACCAAATAAAGGAGCCAAAGTTCACTCAAGGATAAGCAAACTTATCCTTTACTTATTTCCTACCAAATGATTTTAATTTCATTTAATTAATGTTCTCGGCATGTCAAATTAAATAAATTTTTTATAGAAAGAAACACAAATATAGAATACTAACTGTAGGTAGGCTAAAGTAAAATTTTAGGCCTATTTTCTAGGCCCGGGCTAGGCCTAAAATATGAGCCTAAAAAATTGTCCAAGCCCGGCTCAAAATAAATTTGTTAAGCCTGAGTCCGACTCGCCCAGCCCATATTAAACTTTTTTTAACTTATTTTATTAAATAAAACTTTTAAAAATATAATAAATCAAATACATTTAAAAACATAAAAACAAATATTAAAACAAGAAACAAATAAAAAATGATACTAAAACAATTCTTAAAACAATACACAAATTGAAAGTGAAAGTGAAATTAGAAAAGTAAAGTTAAAAATTTAAAATGATTAAAAATAAAATAAAATATTTATTATATAATTCGGGTCGGGTAGGGCCCAGGCCAAAAAATATCGCCTGAGGCCCAGCCTGTTTTATAAACGGGCCTCATTTTTTGTCCAAGCCCATTTTTCGGGCTTATATTTTTACCCGAATTATCCCATTTTTTGGGCGGGCCTTCAAGTCGGGTCGGGTGGCCTAGCCCATGATCAAGTCTACTCGTGCCCCTCAGCATTATCTTGTAGCAACAGCAAAAGGCTAGCCCTAATCTAACCTTATAAATTTTAAAAATTATGAAAATGAGCTAACTTTAAGATTAATTATAGGAATGATCTAATTTCTACCGTAGAGTTGGGTGCCGCCACTTTTTCGGGTGGTATCACCCTAAAAATCCCCTCAATCATATTTTAATTATTACAAAAAATTAAAGAAAAAACAATTCTTTTGATGTCGCCTAACAAATTGGCGACACCGGATTGAACTGTGCAGAGGCAAAACTTTTAGGGACCTGATGAAGTAATTACCCTTTTCAGAATATGCCGCTTGATACTGGGTAGGCGTTCGATCGAATCGAGTGAAAATTTTTCAAGATCGAGTTCAGGAGTCCTATTTTATCACCCTAACTCAATTTAAATTTTTTTCAAATTGAGTGAAATGAAATTCGAGTCGAGTTGAGTCGAATCAAGAATTATTCGAGTTAAATTAAAAAAAGTAAACATGTTGAATAAAAATATTATTACAGTATAACTAATTCAATATTAGAACACATAAATTTGAAACTATATATCTTTGAAAATTTTTCAAAGCAAAATAAAAAATAAAAAAGAGATAATTGAGTATAATAAATTTGAATCATTAATTAGGTTCCAAAATTATTATTTTAGAAAATTTTTAAAATATTAACTTTTTTATATATTTTTTAGAATTTTTATATTTTTTAAATATAAATTTTGAATTTTTTATAAACATTTTGAACTTTAAAAATTATTTTGAATTTTTTTTGTAATTTTTGTTGAAAGAGAGACCAATTTGTTTATTTTCAAAGTTGACAGGGACCAAAAGGGTATTTACACCAATCTGTTATTTGAATTATTCGAATTATTTGAGATATTCGAATTGTGAAATTCAACTCGACTAAAACTTGAAACTCAAACCGATTTATTCGAGTTGACTCGAATAATATTCGAATAACTTGATTCAGTTAACTCAAATCTAAAAAAAAATTCGATTTTTTCAAATTGAAACGAGTTTTGCTCACCCCTACCTAATAGTATGGCGACACCAAATTAAACTTGTGATTTATTTGCAAGTTAAGTCTGTCTCCTTTTGAAATTAAATTTAAATAACTCTTAAAAGATATAATAATAACAAAAATAAACTCTTCTCATTTTTTTATTTTTTTAAAAACAGTAAACTTAAAAAACTATATAAAATTATTATTTAAATTACCCAATATGTCCCTCAAAAAATTTTCTCAAGTTTATCTAAATTCAAATATGCTGAGAATGAATTGAAAATGTTTAAATTTAGATAAATTTGAGGAAATTTTTTGAAGGATATATTTGGGTAATTTAAATAAGAATTATATATATATTTTTAATTTTGTTATTTTAAAAAAAATAAAAATGGTTTATTTTTGTTATTTTTATATCTTTTAAGGGCTATTTAAATTTAATTTTAAAAGGTACAAATCTAACATGCAAATAGACCAAAACCGTAATTTTTTGCCTTTGTACTCACAAGTGGCACCTATTCAGCCAATCTAAAAAGGATAATTAATTCATCATGTTCCTAAATGTTTTGCCCTTACACGCTTCAGTTTGGTACTACCAATTTGTTAGTCGGCACCAAAAAAATTGTTCTTTTATTTTTTTTTTTATAATGATTAAAGCATGATTAGAAGGACTTTTAGGGTTGTGCCGCCTGCGAAAGTGACAACACCCAACTCTACTATAGAAATCAATATATTCCCATAATTAATCTTGAAGTTAGGTCATTTTCATAATTTTTAAAATTTATAGGGTCAGATTCCCAAAAAAGCCGTTAACCAGAGGATCCTCCAATCGAGCAAATGCCTCTGCCTTTTCTCGAGCCATAACAACAAAATGATTCGCACAACAATTACCCTCTAGCAAGATATGGTGCACCTCAATGACCCAACCCTCACTCATAAGAGCCAAACAATCTGCAACAAAGGTCCCCATCGGGTGGCTCGCGTCAAACAACCATGAAAGCATCTGAACAATAAGAAGTGCATCTAATTCGATTATTAATTGAGTGACACCAAGTTCCCGAGCTAAACACAACCCTTCGCGCACCCCCCACAATTCCACTTGAAGACTGTTAGTACATCTGATTTTCAACATGAAGCCACGGATCCACGCTCCTCTCTCATCACGCACCAGACCGTTAGTTGAAGCCACTTGTATCGTTGCGCTAAACGCGCCATTTGTGTTCAGAATGCAGCAACCCAAATGGAGGTGGTTGTCATTGTACCTAGCGAGGAGTATGTTGTATTCTTGGAATCACTAACTGATACGCTTTGCCAATCTCCTAGGTAAATTGTTGCGCATAACCAATGACCTGTATTGGCAATGTAAGCTCCCCTTAAAACACTCTTATTACGAGCTTTCCATATTCCTCATAAAGCCATAATGAATAAAATATCCCAAGGAAGTAAAAACCTTGAAAGGACTGATGCATACAGTTACTTTCCAACCACTCTAAGTACGATACTTGGAAAAAGTCTGGATCGACAGTATCAGAACGCAATAATGCCCAAACATCAACAGCCAACCGATAATGCCGCAAGATATGCTTCCATGATTCCACCAGACAACCACAACTCAACACGAAGCATTTGCTTTCATATAATAAAATAGGGACGCCACATCATTTGTATCCCTTTTACAATAGTTTAATGTCACATATGTTGGAATGTATAGGAATTAAAAATAGATACAAAGGAAAAATGAACTCAAATTTCTTGTAAAACTGATGTAATTTACTATTCACATATCAAAGCTTTAAATAGGCAAAAGAAACAATTATGAACTAGAAAATAGGAGCCACTACTAGCAGATATTCGAAAATAGTGGAACAAGTCAGTAAAAATATTAACCTAATCACTAACAACTCAACCCCTAAATTCAAGGTCTGCAAATCACCTATTTTGACTTAATCAAAGCTCACAATTGACACGTAACAAATCCTCCCTTAAACCAAATTTTTGTTAAATTTTTGTTTAAAAATTACATCAGCTTCAAACCAGTAAATCTTCCAAATAGTAGATTCCAAGCAACTTCCTTAGCTTTTCAAATGTAGCTATATTTAGAGATTTTGTGAAGATGTCAGCAGCTCGGTCTTCACTCCTACAATAAACCAAATCAATGACTCCATTACTTGTGATGTCCCTCAAATAATGAAACTTTACATCTATATGCTTGCTTCTTCCATGTAACACCGGATTCTTGAAAAGTTTGATTGCTAAATTATTATCACATAAGATTTTTCTTAACCAAATAGCTTGGCAGGAACAAGTTGTAGTAGCTACAAACTCAACTTCAGAAGTAGACAAAGTGACAATTGGTTGCTTCTTTGAAGACCATGAAACAGCCTCTGAACCTAGCATAAAAGCATAAGCCAGAGTACTCTTTCTATCATCAAGATCACCAGCATAATCACTATCTGTAAAGCCAAACAAATTTGACTTTTCACCCTTTTTGTAGAACAATCCATAACTAGTAGTACCTTTCAAATACCGAAGTATTCTTTTTGCAACTAAAAGATGAATCTCCTTTGGGTACTCCATGAACTTGCTAATGAGACTTACAGTATGCATAATGTCTAGTCTTGTTGTAACCAAATACATCAAGCTTTCCACCATTTGCTTGTAAGAGGTGTTGTTAATCTTCTTTCCTTCAGGATTCCAAACAAGCATTAGACCAACTTCAGTCGATGTGCCAACAAAATTGCAATTCTTCATCCCAAACCTTTCCAAAATTTCTTGCACAAATTTTTTTTTGAGAGATAAAAACTTCAGCAGTAGATTGTATCACTTCAGTGCCCAAAAAATAATGTAACATGCCAAGATCATTCATATCAAACTCAACCATCATGGACTTCTTAAATTTGTCAAACATGGCAACATCACTCATAGTAAAAATAAGATCATCCACATACAAGCAAACAATAATCATCTTACCTCCTTCACCAACCTTGGTAAAAAGTGTATACACTTTTAAAAGCCTTCTTTTAGAAAGTAAGCTTCGATGCGACTATACCAAGCCCTTGGGCTTGTTTCAATCCATACAAGGCTTTCTTTAACTTATACACTTTGTTCTTATTTCCATGCTTCACATATCCAAGAGGTTGATAAACAAATACTTATTCTTTCAAATCACCATGTAGAAACGCCGATTTCACATCTAATTGAAAATTAGGCCATGAATTTTAAGCTGCAAGAGCAATCATCAACATGAATGTATCATGAGGAGCAACAAAAGCAAACACCTCTTTGTAATCAACACCAAATTTCTACTTATAGCCCTTAACTACTAAGTGTGCCTTGTATTTGTCAACCTCGCCATTTTCCTTTGACTTTTTCTTGTAAAATCACTTCAAACCAATAGTTTTGTGCCCTTTTTGAAGATCAATCAACTCTTAAGTGTTGTTGCGTTCAATGGCTGTCATTTCTTCACTCATTGCCTTTCTCCATTTGGACTCTTTAATAGCTTCTTCGAAAGCTACAGGATCACAATATGAAAATAAAGCAAAATGAGTGATTTCCTCTTCATTAATTCCCTCTACCAAAAAATTATCCATCCATGCAGGTCTCCTCTTGTTACATTGAGGACGTTTATTTGTTGGTTCAACTACTTATTGCTCATTTTGAACTCGCTCTATTGGCTGTTGCCTTCCATCTTCATTTTCACCATCAAAGTTAACCTGTATTTGCTATGCACCTTTGCCTGCATCCCAATTCCAAAATTGATCCTCATCAAACACCACATCATGGCTAATAATAATTTTCTTGGTAATAGGATTGTACAATTTGTACACTTTTGATTACTCACTAATACCAAGAAAAATGCATTTGTTCTCCTTTGTCATCAAGCTTTTTCCTCTTTTGAATTGTAACATGGGTATAGGCGACACACCCAAAAATTCTGAAGTAATCTACAGCTAGTCTGTTCAGTCTAAGCTTTTTGTGGTGTGATATTTTGAATAACTACGGTGGGACTTCTGTTCAAAATATGAACGCTCCAATTGAAAGCTTCAGGCTAGAAAGCTTTTGGAACTCCATTTCTTGTCAAAAGACGTCGTACCATGTTCAGAATTGTACGATTCTTCCTTGTACAAATGCCATTTTGTTGAAGCGTGTACGCTACAGTTAGTTGCTTCTTTATTCCTTGCTCATCACAAAAATAACAAACTCATCCGAATTGTACTCTCCACCACGATCACTGCGCAATACCTTTATTAGAGTACCTTTTTTTTTTTTCTTAACTAGAGCTTTGAAACTTTTAAAAGCTGTGAGAGTTTTAGATTTTTCATGTAAATAATAAACTCAAGTTTTTCTACTGAAATCATCAATGAACGATATAAAATATCATTCACCTCCATTTGACATCAAATTGATGGGTCCACACAAGTCTGAATGCACTAGTTCCAATGCCTTCCTTGCTTTCCATGATTTTCCTTTTTGAAATGATTCCTAATGGTGTCTACTGATGACACATTCTTCACATACTTGAGAAGGAATCTAGATTTGTAGGAGGCTTGTTACCATATTCTTTTGCTGCAATGTTTTTAAACCTCCAAAATTTAAATGTCCATACCAAATATGCCAAAGCCAGCTTTTACCTTTCAACCTTGCAACAAGAGGCATGAGTTGTTGACGGTGTGGAGGTACAATGGAAACATCTTGTTAGGTGTCATATCAACTTGGGCAATTAACTTGGTAGGATGTCGAGACCTCCAAAAATAAATCCTGCTTGAAAAAAAAAAAAGAAAAACAAACTTTTGTAGAATGGTGAGCAAGGTCGAATCCACAGGAAGTGGGATTAGACTAATTCCTATAAAATAAATGAGAAAATAAAATTTGGGGGTTAATAGTTCAATTTGGAATAAAAGCTAATAACAAATAATGCATTCAAAATAATAAGATTTAGGAAAACTCAAGGTTTGATAAATATGCAGCCAAAGGAAATCACAGTTTTTTAATTCATAGATTGATCATTGATTTTGCAAATAATTTTCTAAACTTCTTGAATAAATTGGTTATAGCTACTCGAGACACTGTAATAGCCTAATCTCTTCGTAGTTTCTTGGTAATTAAAGAGACGCTCGAATGATTACTTCTCTTGCCGATAAATATTCTCGCAGAGACGCTTCTAGGATTTAACTTACCAACAGTCGTATGATTTAGAGGACCCAATTCTAGCCAACCATTTCACACCAGTGCGGATAATTTAAACTAGATTCTACACCTTCATAACCTAAGTTATTCACCACACGGACTAACACCTTCCCAAAATTACGGATAAGAAGATCCTAATTAGTTGTATATTAAATTGACAAATTGAAGAGTGGTCAGTTCATACAATTTCCAAAGCAATAATAATACGAAGAAGAGAAGATGTAAAAATATTCAAGAATCTAAAAGCATGAAGAACAGTAATCTTATAATTCAATAAATCAAAAACCTTAATAAAATCCTTGACTAGAATGAAAAATTTAAATACTAGTAAAAGAAAATGTGAAAATATTGTTCATTATTTTTCATGCCCCAAAGCCTCTTTAAATACCCTCCAAGATCTTCTAGAAAAGAGTTCAAAATAAAGTTTTAATTTAAAATATCCCATAAAATAAGACTTTGAAGAATTCTTCTAAAAAGATAGTGATTTGTTGAAAATTGTAGAAAAATCATGTAGTTTTGTTTCTCCGAGCATAAGCCGTTGTGGCCACACCTTATTCTCCGACTTTTTCTGCCCATCTTTTTAGTCCACAAAAAACCCAAACTTCATTTTGTCCATAAAAACCTCCATATGGCTTCCAAGTGATTACAACTCTCTTTTTATCCTACAAAACAAAAAATTCAACCAAAAGATGAGTTTACAAGCATATTAGGTCATCAAAACACATGGGAAACTTCTCAAAATATATGCAGAATTACACTATAACATAACCCCAATTTTCCATCTTGAATTTTGCAAACTCCATCTTAATAGAAATTTCATATCCCTTTTCTTGTAGTTGGTCAATACTCAACAAATTTGTCCTCAAGTTTAGAACAAAGAGAACATTAGATATGGTTTGAAAAACATTCTTATTGGTTTGAATTATTACCTCTCCTTTTTCCTATAACATAGACTCTTGAATTATCACCAAACTTCACATTGTCACAAAAGGATTCAACCAACACTAAAAACACAGACTTCTCACCACTCATATGGTTGCCGCAACCTATGTCCAAGTACCATAGATTCTTCTGCATTTCTTCTTTGACATGACAAATCATCAACAAAGACACATTTTCTTCATTTTGTGCAAAATTTGTTCTTTCTCCATTTTCATTATTCAAATTAACTAGACATTCTAATTGATAATGGTCATACCTATGACATCGAAAACACTCAACATCAGACTTGTCTGTTGACTTTGTTCTGAAAGATGTAGAGTGATGGCTGTTGGACAAAACACATGTTAGGGAACAAAAATAATTAAATATAAATAGACACATATAAAATAAAAATAGAATGATTTATATTTAATTATCATGTAACACCCCAAACCCGGCCTAGAAGTTTAGACCGAATTCAAGATGCTACATTAATCATCGAGGTGATCGTAGGTAAATTTTTTTACAAAAATAAGTTATCACGTCATATCAAAACATTTAATCATATAAGACTTGAACAGTAAAATTTTAGTTTAGAATATAAAATTGGAATAAAAACAAATAAAACTTAAACCAGAATTTGTACCACAGTTTTACAAAACCCTACAGTTCAAAATTTGAATGACAAATAGAAGCTAAAAATATAACTTGTACTGAATTTTCGCCAAGACTGTGTGAGACCTCTGCATGCCGAGCCTAGCATCAGAATTCAGAAAAAGGTACCTAAAAAGAAAACACAAAGAGGGGGTGAGCTACTTGAGCTCAGTGTGAGTTCAAAACCAACTACTATAGAATCAGAAACAAAAAACCCACAGCAGTTCAGAACCAGAGCATAATTACAGAATCAGACGATAACTTTGAGACAGAAGTCTCAATCAGGTAATCACAGTTTACAAAAGAGTCACCAGTTCTATTCAATTAGTCAGATACAATCGGAGTTACAATGTACGTAGAACCACAAAAGTTCTTTTTAGTCAAACCGAACAATCAGATATTCTAGCGCATAGAACAGTCAAACAGATGCTTATGAATGCAATTGAGTTATAAAACCCACCCATCCAGCCAAAACACCACTCCGTCCCTCATCACTCCTCATAAGGGTTGTTTGAGCTCATCTAACCAATCACACCACATAGGGCCTCGTAAAGCCCATCCATCCCTGCATTCCAATAATGTCCACGACCTCGTGGTATTGGGATCGCCTGACCCTACGGGTATTAGGGGCTATCGCAGGTGTACAATGCCATACATAAATCGCGATACGACATACGACATGCAGTATGAACTGCCAGATCAGATAGTAATGATACGTAGCGAAGCTGATGTATAAGCGGTACAGTGTAATACGGTAAGTCGTTATATCAGTAAAGTACAGTTAAACTGACAGATCAGATATGTACATGCAGCAAGGTTGACGTATGCGTTGTACGATGTAATGCGGTAACCCGCTAATAGCATAGTCCACGACCCTCAGGGTATTGGGACTACCCACGACCCTCTGGGTATTAGGGGCTAACAACCAGCGGATCAACTGCCAGTTTAGTTTAGTTTCAGTCTTCCTTCTCTTCACAATCCCACCCAAAACATTATATACATATGTATGTGTGAAAACAGATGAACAGAATCAAAGTACAAGATTATAGATAGTCATTCACATCTAGTCAGTCAGATTCAGATAGGAGTATACTCAACTACCTAGATTCAGATTCAATGGCTATGAATCCTCACAGAACAGTGACACCTAGTCAGACAATCAAACAGGACATATTACATACACACCCCATTAACCGGGTTCAGAAACAAACATGTTACGCAACCAATCATGAATCTTACCTAAACCGAAGTTGGAATAGAGTCATAATTACTCTTACTAAAGCTTAGCCAAGGGTTGAAACACACAGAGTCACAAGTACGCTTAAATTGACCTAGAACCAAAATCTGGCAAGATAAGGCCACATGCCTATGTACTCCAGCCGTGTGGAATAGACCAAGTCGTGTGGGGGTCCAAACGCCCGTGTGAAGGGAGGTACACGGCTGTGTGACAGAGGCACACGCCCGTGTGAAGCAAGGACACGACCGTGTAAATAGGCCGTGTAACTCACTGTCTAGTTTCGCTAAAATCAAGTGTAAGGTAGACACAATCGTGTGTCCCAGAACACACGCCCGTGTGGGATCCCTAAATCCCCAAATCAGTCACACGGTTGTGTGAATAGGCTGTGTGGCACAAAAGCTCAGAATCCCTAATTCCCAAATCCACACGCCCGTGTGCCCAAGGGACACGGCCGTGTAAAAATCGACAAAATCCCCAAATCGGCCACACAGCCGTGTGGCTCCCAATTAAGCTTGAAAATTTTAACGCCCAATTTAACACGGCCATGTGGGTCGTCACATGCCCATGTGGCCATCGAGGTAGTCACAAAACCACCCTAAAACAGCCCCAAAACCACCGTTTTAGCTACCAGATCCGTCCCTAACCTTTTCCCTATCAACATATATCAAAAAGTGACAATTTTTCATCACTTCCATCGACTAGAAACCCAAAACCAACGGTTTAGCCTACAGTCAAGAAAAGCCGAACATAAACTTTGCTTAAAAATAAATAAAATAGTGTAGTAAAAGTTTGAATCACACACCTAAATCGACAACAAAGAAGACGACAGTTAAGTAGAAATCCTCGATGCCAAAAACGAAAATCGATCTTTGAGTAATTTGCCAAAAACGAAAAGAAAAGTAAAATCCAGAGAAAATAATAATAATAATAATAAATAAAATAAAATCAAACTTATATCTTAAAACATATAATATAATAATTATAAATGGTTATAATTATTAACTAAATAAAAACAACACAAATTAAGAAGGCTCTCCAAAAACTCGCACCCCAAGACTTGAACCCAGAACCCAAAGGATCACTAACACTAATTCAACCACCAGACCAACAGGCCCATTCTTCCACTAAATTGCACGACTAAACACATATGTGTAGCCTCCTCACTGTCCCTATGATCAAATCCTAAAACTTCTAGGCCCAAAATTCGGGGCGTTATATATCAAATACAAAAAACAAACAAAATTAAAATCAAATAAAAGTTTAAACCGCAAGGAAGAATAGGGATTTTATGAAAAGTTGAGGCGTATGAAACATAGTTTCCTTAAGACAGATTCGAATGCTCCTACGGTACTTGGAGTAACGTTGGTCGAATGTCTCCCAGGATACAACAACAATAGTAATCAAAGTAGTAGCACCTCTACAACGATCAATGAACGAACAATGCATTTTTCTATCATCGGAATGTTCGAAAAATACGAAAGAGGAAAAGGAAGAATTTTGAGAGTGATAGAGTTTTGATAAGAGAAGAATATCAGAGAGTATGAGTGTGTAAAATCCACAGAATACACAGCCTTTTATAGGTATTTAGGATGGTGGAAAATTTGGAAATAACCACAAAATCTGCCATTAATGAGCCAAAAAATCAATTTGATTTAAAAATTAAATCAAATTTATTGGAATCAGATACTGTCCATATATAAGCAGATTGTCTGCTAAAGAAAAATAAATTCGCATTGGGCTAAAATATTTGCAGGGCCATTTGGACCCGACCGGTCCAGACATATTGAGTCGCCCATGTCGTACGGGTGTTCCCCAACCCCGTCGAGTTTGGACTTGTACCCCCCGTGTACGCGAGGCAAGGTTTCAAGCTTAGCTATTCAATTACTTTTTAAAAGGGTTCACATATATAAACACATCTCACACATGGTATTTAACCAATGTGGGATCTAAGCCTTTACTTTTCCTCAACAATTTTTCCAAGTAGCTTACTTTGAGCATCAATTTCTCATTCATCACTCAACCATTTTGAGCATATGATATACCGTTGTAAAGGTCTTATGGAGTAGAATATGAAACCATAATTTTATGATTCAACTCTCTATATTTACCTATTGAGAATATGCCTCAAAGTTCCCATAAAAGCAATTTTTCCAACAATGGCATCCACCTCATTTTCCTCTCCTTTGGGAATGATTTTCATGCTGCTGTTGCTGTTTTTGGTAACCACAATTATTGTTTCCTCTACCTCTGCCTTTGCTTCTACTTTTTCTTCTACCACGATCTCCTCCAATTGTAGAATGATTATATATAAAAGCCTTCAATGCATGCTCCTTCTTCTCCTGCTAGCAAAATTTTCGCTCATGAATCAACAAGGAATTCTGTAGCTCATCAATTGAAAGTTCCTCAATGACATGAGCTTCCTCAATGGAAGAAACAAAAAAATTGAATTTTGGGGACATGGAGTGAAGTATCTTCGCAATGACAGCAACACCATTTGTTTTGTGAACATGGATCTACATCTTGTTGATAATGGACATTGTACATGAAAAATAATTTGTTACAAACTCACCCAATTTCATTCGCAGTGTTTCAAACTTCGAACGAAGTGCTTGAAGTTGCTACCTCTTTGCCCTTTCAAAACCATGGAATTTTTTCTTCATGGAATCCCAAATATGCTTGGACGTGTCTTTGCAAAAGATCGTTTCCAAGATTGAACGATCAGAACGATCAACAGCTTGGAAAAGATAATTTTTTTCCTTTAAATCCTTCAAGCGTAACCCTTCTATTTCTTTTTTCTAAGCCTCTATCACTGTTGTGCCAGTTTCTGGTTCCTCAATTCCCTTAGAAACAACTTGCCAATACTCCTTTGACCTCAAGAAGTTCTCCATCAACATACTCCAGTGATCATAGTGACCATCAAAATGAGGAATAAATGGTTGAACAAAGTTGTCGATGACCATCACTTTGTTTGTTGCTGCTTCTGTAAAACAAAAAACTTTTAACCCTGGTCGGATACCATTGTTGGTATGGATAGGAATTAAAAATAAAGACAGAGGAATAATGAACTCAAAGTTCTTGTAAAATTGATCTAATTTATTATTCGCATATCAAATAAATAGGCAAAAAAAAAAAAACTATGAACTAGAAAATATGAGCCCCTACTAGCAGATATTCGAAAATAGTGGAACAAATCAGTAAAAATATTAACTAAATCACTAACAACTCAACTCCTAAATTTAAGGTTTGTGAACCCCCTATTTTGACTTAATCAAACCCCACAATTGACACATAACAACATAAGTATTTTTATCTTGAATTTTAATATTTTCATCCTAAAAAAAAAAATCAAATCCAAATGAAAATACTGATTCAAGATGAAATTACTGATGTGACATTAAACTATTGAAAAGGGATAATATCCCTATTTCATACAATCTATTCTCTAATAAAATATTTAATTTCTAAAAATTGAGTGATTAAAATTTAAATGAAATTAATATTTAAATGACCAAAATAGACCGAAATAAATAATTGAGTGATTATTCTTGTACTTTATCCTTTTAAAAATTAAATAACTATAATTAGTATCATAATCCTACAAATAAAACTAATAACTAGCTTGGAACTTATTAAAGCTATACAAGGAAGCGTTTCCAACACATCGAACTCAGCTTTGATTAGAAGCATACAACTTATTTTGTCTCAAGAATTCCAATAGCTCTTGCGATACATCCCTCGGGAATACAATTAGGTTGTAGATTGTTTAGCAAAATTGACTTTGGCCAATAAAGAAGACTTGCAAACATTTGATCTCCCTTCAAAGGAAACCCTGGTTTCTCTCGAAGCAGATCAAGCAAAGATTGTTTTCTTCTTTCAGTTTAACTCTATGTAATTTTGTTAAGTAATTTCTTTTATTCAAAAAAAAAAATACTAACTAGTGGGATAAAACTTTGAAAAGGTGTAATTTTTTAGGTTGATATATGCTATTAGTTCTTCTACTTCTTTAAAATTTGAGATCTAATTGTATACTTTAAAAGTTAAAAATTTAATCCTTCTACTTTTAATTAAAAATTTTAGTCTAATGTTATTGCCATTGATAATTTTCATAAAAAAAATTATCTATTTAAACATATTAATTTTCTGTCAATCATTTACAATATTATATGAGAACAATCTAATCAACATAGTAAGTTGATAGATTTTAGCGACTTAATTTTTAATTATTTAAGTACAGCATTAAATTTTAGATTTTGAAAATTTACCGAGACTTTATGCAATTTTGCCCAAATTTTTATTAACCAAATTGTAACAAAGGGGCAAAAAAAAAAAGAAAAAAAAAAAGCAAATGGATATTTTCTGAGTTCCCATAGAAAATCTAATCTAAAACCCTTGATAAAACCTTACCCACTCCACCAGTTTAGTCCCTAAGACAAACCACACCAAATCAAATCCTTTGAACACCCAAAAAAGAAAGAAAGAAAAGTAGTCATAACACATTCATTTTGAAGAGATGATATCGAGTGGAATTTACAGCCTTCGAAGCATCCGATTGCCTCAAAGACCCATTTTTTCTTCACTTCGTAATGGTAGAAAAACCTTAGTTACAAGCTCAACTTCTGTTTCTGTCAACCAGAAGAAAGAGAAGGTAATTGTAATATCAGGGCCAACTGGGGCAGGCAAAACTAGGCTTGCTTTGGAACTTGCTAAGCGTCTCAATGGTGAAATCATCAGTGCTGACTCTGTTCAGGTTACTTCCTTTATTGAACAATACTGCTGTTGTTGTGTTTTTGGAAATAAAATGATGAAGGAAAATTTGGTTTTTGTTTTGGTGAGGTTTGAGTTTGGTTTTTTGTTGTGCTCCATTTGGTTGCTGATAAAATTTCTGGGTTTTAGTTGTTTCTTAAGCATTGCTTGTTTTCTGTTTAAGTGGATTATCGGATGTTATTAATTGCAGGTTTATCGAGGTCTTGATGTGGGATCTGCAAAGCCTTCTCCAGCTGATAGACAGGTGCCTAATTGTAGTAGATTGCTACATATTTTGCATTGTTTTTTTTTTTTTCACACTAAGATTTCCATTTTCTGGCTGATACAATTGAGTATGTTTGTAATGTTCTTTGAAGCTCTCTCTCTCTCTCTCTCTATATATATATATATATAAAGGGGTAGGGGTTGTCCAAAGATGGAATCCATGAGTGGTGTCAATTGAAAATTTGAACACAAGTTTTTTGCCATTCTACCCGTTCAATCAACATGTTCTTTGAAGCTTTGCACTTTTCTATATTGTTGTTCTTTGACATTTCAGTGCTTTAATGCCATTCCATATGGACACACGTTCAGATTTTTCAACCATGATTTTCTCATCAGTTCAGAGTTTATTAAAAGATATATGTATTTTTTTGGCGAAATATGTACCTAGTCTTAGGGCGGCATTAAGTTTTTTCTCTCTTTTAAAGTTATCCAGAAAAAGACTACTATGTATTGTTTACAAGTTAGTTGCCATTCACATCATGTATTGTTTTGTCTAGGATGAACTTCTTTGAAAGTTCCTCAAAACTTTGATGCATTTAAAGGGAAGGCTTTATGACTTCAAATCTTTTTGCAGGAAGTGCCACATCATCTGATTGATATTTTGCACCCATCTGAAGGTGACTTTCCAGTGATCCCACTATTGTCAATAAAGCGTATCAAGTCATTCTCCTTGTTTTTTGGTAACTTTTAGTTCTGCGTTTCTGATTTACTTCACTGATTAAATATATATATATATATTCGAATGCAGACTATTCTGTAGGACAATTTTTTGAGGATGCTAGGCAAGCGACAAAAGATATTCTTCATAGTGGCCGCGTTCCCATTGTTACTGGTGGGACTGGATTGTATCTGCGATGGTATGTTACCACATATCCTTTTGTATAGGTGAGCTGTGATTTATCCTGAAAAGAAATCTGGATTTTTTGTCTTGATTTTCTTCTTCCAGCTTTATATATGTCTCTTATTAGAACACCTAGGGTAGCGTTGGTTCATGATATGGTTTAGTTGCAGAATTTTTATTCGTACTTCATTAGTAGTTGGCTTTCCTTTCTCAAAAGGTGCTGAAAAACAACATAAATGGAGATATTTACTATTTTCATTTTTTTAATATATGTTAGGTATATATATGGAAAGCCAGATGTTCCAAAGGCCTCTCGAGAAGTTGCAGCTCAAGTATATTCTGAGCTTGCCAATTTTGAGAGAGATGGAGACTGGGAGGGTGCCGTGCAGTTGGTGGTTGACGCAGGTGATCTGAAGGCCCAGTCTTTGGCTGCCAATGATTGGTATCGCTTAAGACGTAGCCTTGAGATAATCAGGGTATGAATATTGAGTTGTTTTAACCTACATAAATAATTGGACTTTCTGTTCTGGGTCCGTGTCTATTACCAGACTTGAGAATTGGTATTCATCTTTATTTGGTCTCTTTTGGTTTGACAGTCTAGTGGATCACCTCCATCTGCTTTTCAAGTACCATATGATTCTTTTCGAAATCAAAATGACCCAAGTGAAACAATTGACACTTGTGACTTAAAGCCTTCTGCTGATGAACTCGAGCAACATAAAGTAAAGGATTTAGACTATGAGTTCATTTGTTTTTTCCTCTCAAGTCCCAGAGTTGATCTCTATAGGCTTATTGATCTGCGGTGTGAACATATGCTTTCGGGTAGGTCATATTGCTCTCGTCTTATACAATTCTCAAATACAATTTTAACTTTGAGTGACATATAGGATTAACTTCATATGACATATGCCATAGATTTCCAACAGATTTGGGTTTTGTTGTCTGAATAGAATGTTGTATTTGATCAAATTTTCAACAATTGGCTGGATTATTAGTTTGTAGTATTTTTCTTCCTTTGCAAAAAACAAAAATTCTTTAGTGGTATTCATTCTAGTTGCTTGGCTTCAATGATATAACAGATGGTATTTTGTCTGAGGCTGGATGGCTTCTGGATACGGGTCTTCTTCCAAATTCAAACTCTGCAACTCGAGCAATTGGTTATAGACAGGTATAATTTTATACCCCCTCCTTTTACATAATAATTTATTTTACGATGTGCAAACAAATTGTACCTTTTCATTTCTTCTGCCATAAAATAAGTTTTGTGAATTTATCCGGTGTCCTACACCATTCCTTATAATTTAACAAAACAAAATCTATCGGTTTTCTTCTAATTGATTTCATGTGAAATTAAATTAAAATTAGTGAAAAAGGAAAAGACAATCAAAGTTGAAGCCAAATTTTTTGAAACTAGCAGTCCGGACAAGGCAAATGCTTGTAGTTACCAACTCAATGGTTGCGAATACATCCTTCCTAGTGTTCCAACTTCCAACAATTAACTCTGTCTCGCATTTATGTCTTCAAGTCATGAATGTATTTGCTTGTAATATAGCTGCAGCTTTGCAACTTTAACATCTTAATAGGTTTCTGTTTAAGTCTCCATATATGAATGCTGATTTTTAAAAATGATTATGCCCTTATTCAGTTCTTTACTTGTTTTGCTGAAATTTTTTTCCTTTTTTGTTTGATAAAATGATTTCAGGCAATGGAATACCTACTGTACTGTAGGGAACAAGGGGGCATGAGTTCCACTAGAGACTTCTATTATTTTTTATCCGAATTTCAGAAAGCATCTAGGTATCATATTCATAACTTCTGAAGCTACATTTATTTACTTTGCCTTGCAAATTTGAATTTGATTTGGAATGCCATATTCTACTTTTTGGTTTTCCGATGTTTAAGTTGTTGTGGCACTAAATTAGGTAAAACTAATTAGATTTAGCTTTTCATGGATTGAAACTAGTTTGCTTCATCTATTCATACATCAAACAGCCATCTTATATTACTTACTTTAAAAAATGTGCCCTGCAGATTTGAATCCAGCTGCCCTTAATTTGTTTTGCAGGAATTTTGCGAAAAGACAACTGACTTGGTTTCGAAACGAGCATATTTATCACTGGCTGAATGCTTCTAGACCACTGGTATCTCACTTCTAGCTTTCTTTCTTTATGTTGTTTAATGAAGTCTTACTTTGTAATGATTATCATAGATGGTTAAACAATTACGCTAAGTGATTTCTTTGAAATTCCTAATCTACCCTTTACCTCCTGGTGCTTGTCTACTTAACTCACCTAAAAAGCTCATGACATGCCTATAACCTCTAGTAGCCACTCCAGCATTCATGCCATTGAGCGGCATCATCATGCTAAGTGATTCACAAAGATGTTCTATTTTTCCTTTCCAGAATGCCTTTTAGAATCAAATTTTCTGATGTATGATTTTTTCCGGTATTTATGCGACTCTAGAGTGCAGCTTCCGAGCACTGAACGTTATGCTTAAATGGTTTAGTTGAAATCCATTTGAGCCCTACAATACTAAATTCTTAGAGGTCAATTTTCAGGATAAGGTGCTTAACTTCATTTACAATGCATACAACGACCAAAGTGGAACTTTACATGTGCCTGAATCACTTCAAATGAAGAAAGATATGTCAAACAAACGAGAAGCTGCTGAACTAAAGGCTTATCGTGCTAAAAACAGGTATCGTTCAAGAACATTAAGCTGTGTATGTATCTCTCAATTTACATGTTTGTATTTGTACACAAGTGACATGTAAACACGCACTTGCATTTTTTATATTATATAACATATCCGTGATTTACGAATCGGCTATAACTGTTTTCATTTCCTTCTTTTTTTTAATAAATACGAAGGCATTTTGTCCACCGTGAAGATTGTTCAGATATTCTAGACTGGATAAGGAGTACTCAAGAGGTGAAGAGCTAAATTCATTCTTTCAATTTGATGTGATTCCATTTTGTTCTTATAGAACTGGACATCAGACATCCTTATCATCCAACTTATTTGCCATAAGGTGTGGTTTTTTGGACTATTTGCTTTCCAAAAATCTCCTGAATCTTTCTTTCACTATTCACTTCAAGGCTTACTGATATTTTCATGCATCGATCCCGTCAGCTAATCGTTGTTTAAAAAGGCATCTTCGGATTGGAAGAATACCGATATATTCTGCCCCCCGGAGATGGAAAGAATTGTATGTATTTATCCGAATATAGTGTTACCAAACCGGTTGCATTGTTTTTTCTTCTTTGCCTAATCTTTTTTTGGTAAGTTCAGGAACCAATTACTTGTTGTAATATGAGATCAAGTACATTAAGTGATTGATGTTGTTCATAAAGTTTAAAAACAATTGTTTTTAATTGTGTTTTACTGGTAATGTAAAATTTTGTTGGTTAAGACATTGATATTATCATAGGAGGGAGCTGGCCCTAGTGTTACAAGTTCTATTGTCAAACAAAAAAAAAAAAAAAAAAAAAAAAAAACACTCTTGTCAATGCTTGGTTGTGTTCTATCTGATGAAACGAGAGACAGCTTTTAGATGATGACAAAGACCTATCATCAAAATTGTTCCCCATGATTGTTTTGATCAAAAAAAAAAAAAAAAAAAAACCAATGACCTTTGCCAGCCAGACATCTATTTCCCAATCCAATGTTTAGAACAATGATCATAAAAAAAATGCAAAAGGTTCAATGTTTAGACATAAATTCAGGAGGTTCAATGTTTCAATTTTGTTACATATAGAAAAAAAAATGCAGTGTTAATACACGTAGGGGTGTCAGTCGGTTAACAGACCGGAACCGACCTGAAATAACATTAATCGAATTAATCGACTTTTTAAAATTTTTAACCGTTAACCGGACCGAAATTTTTTCAAAAAAATTAATCGAACTGAAAATTTTTTGGTTAATTCTGTCGGTTAACCGAATTAAACGAAAAAATTTCAGTTCGGTTAATTTTTTTAAAAAAATTAACCGATTTAATCGAATTAGCCGAATTAACCAAAATGAATCACTACATAATTAAAAGGATAACATAATTTTAGTTTTAGTTTTAGAATTTTATTTTTATTTATTAAATTATTTGTAATTTTTATAATTGGGTTGGATTGGGTAATTAGGTTGGGTTGGATATTTGGGTTTGGATTGGGTTTAGGTGAATAGTGGGCCTATTTATATATTATAATTTTATTTATTAATTTTTTTGGTTAAACCGAAAAAATTCGGTTAACCGACTGGTTACAAACCAAATTAACCGTTAACCGAAAAATCACAAAATAGTTAACCTACCCCGACAGAAAAAATTTGGTTACCCGACCAATTAACCAAATTCGGTCGATTAACCAAATTTTTTCGGTTTTATCCAAATTTTGCACACCCCTAAATACACGTCATGGATCACTTTTAAATTTTTATTTTGAATAATTTAATCATTTAATTTATTGACATTATCTATATTTAAAGAGTTAACTGAGTTAACATCACTCATCAATCAATTTTCAAAAATATATAAATTTTACTTTTGTAAAATTTTTATATAAAATTTAAAAAATACGTACACATCATATCCGAGACATCATAATTTTTATTATCTCAACTTTAAGGTGATAAATTGGTATACAAATTTAATGTGACAAGTCACTTCCCCATTTAAGGTGATAAATTGATATAAAAATTTAATGTGACAAGTCACTTCTATATTAAAATGAGGTGGCCATTATATTATATCACGTGACTTCTCTGTTAAGATAGTAACGACTATTAATAAATGGATGATCATAATGTTATAATTTGATAACATTTGACTAAAACATAATATTTTATAGTTGAGTGCTAAAAAGAGAAATTTAACTAAAGTCGAGTGATTATTTCTATAGTTTACCGTAAATCATATACTCTTTTATTGAAGATGTTCATGGGCAAAATCGAGCCAAGCTTAAGCATGATATTAACATATTTTATACTTGCCTAAATTTGACCAGACTTGAAATATCAGTCTAACATTTTAAACAAGTCCGCTCATATTTATAAATGACTAATTCAAATCCATTATAAAGCCAATTCATATTATTCTTTATTTTTTATAAATATATTTATATTATTTTTATTTACTATTTAACAATTAATATATTTCTATTTATAAAAATTTTATATATAAACATATTAGCAATTTCTCAATCTTTACATTAAAACATTGTAAATTACTATAAATTTGATTTTTGTGAAATAAATGATATAATATATTGAAATTTTAGAAATTAAGCTGGCCGAGTTGAATTTAAACTCGAAATTAATTCATATTTTAAATAAATCTATTTTTTACGGATTAACCTTCAGAAAAATTAACTTATGAACAGGTCTATAATCACGATATTTTTTTTATGGAACATTTTAAATGCTACGTGTCCACATCTTAACCTATTATAACGTTCATGTTTTAAGATTTTTTTGAAATAAAAAAAAAGACGCTTTTATTTTTATTAATATTTTTATATTATTTTATTTTCAACTTGACTAATAAATACATGATAAAACTCCAATACTACTCCTAGAAGCCATCAAACCAGACTCCCGCAAAACCCTCACGACAAAAGAAATCTCTTTTTATTTTTCCCCACTCTCCTGCAAAAATGTTTCGATCCGTTGCTAGATCGGCCGCCGGTAAGAACCTCCTCCGACGGGGGTATGCAACCGCCGTGCCCGAACGGAAAGTCGCTGTCTTGGGTGCAGCTGGAGGGATCGGCCAACCCTTGGCTCTCCTCATGAAGCTTAACCCTCTTGTTTCTCAACTGGCTCTCTATGATATCGCTAACACTCCCGGTGTTGCCGCTGATGTCAGCCACATCAACTCTAGATCTGAGGTCCATTTAAAAAAAAACTCTTCATTTCTTTTCTTGATTTAAAAATGTATGCTTATGAGATTCGAATTTCCTTGTTTTTAGTTCACAACTTTAGTTTAAGCTATATACGATATGGGTTTTGTCTTGATTTTGGTGTTTTATGTTGGGTTTTCATTTTTATTTTATGTAATTACCTGATAATAGAACTTATTTTTTGCTTTTAAAATGTGATATTCTGTATGGATGTGTATCTATAGTGAAGTGTTGAATAGATCTAATATTTTGTATACGTGGTTTAAGTATAACGATTTAGTTCTTTGATTCCTTTCAATCTGACTTTTTATACGTTTTTCTTCTGTGTCAAAGTGTATATGCTAATCTATTTATGACTTCATCAATTTACCCATTTGTCTTTGATACCTGATCATACACCCTATCTTTAATTTGATTCAGATAAACTACTCTGTTTTTGTACATGGTCATTCTTCCTTCAGGATTATGATCTGCATTCTAATTGATAATATTATGGGCCTTAATTTGAATATTTCTTTGCTCTTTTGTTAATTTAATTCTTTCTTGTATTTGCTTTAGGTTGCCGGATATGTAGGTGAAGAGCAATTGGGGAAAGCTTTGGTGGGATGTGATGTTGTCATCATTCCAGCTGGAGTGCCTAGAAAGCCCGGTATGACTCGTGATGATCTTTTCAACATTAATGCTGGAATCGTCAAGGGTCTATGTTCTGCAATTGCTAAGTATTGCCCCAATGTGAGTGTTTGTCCTTTTCTTTTAATTTGAAAACTTATTTTATCAGGGTCCTTGATGCTTCTAAGAATTTAACTAGTGTTGGTTCTAGTTCTTGTATAATGACTATTAAAAGTCTTGTCTTGCCATGGTGGGGTAACCATAGAAATGATCGGAGAAGCTAAAACTGAACTTTAGAATCTGATTTAGTAATGAGTTATGTTTGATCTATCAACATCACTCATTTCTCTTTGACTTGTAAAATGTAATAAACAACTTTGATAATTGAAAGATATTGCTTACTTTCAAAGATGTACATGTATATATATTTTTCTTTCTGTTGTGAGTTTCTATAAGGCTAGAATATTTTAATGAAACAAATTTGTGGCACAGGCACTTGTCAATATGATCAGCAACCCTGTCAATTCAACTGTTCCTATTGCAGCTGAGGTTTTTAAGAAGGCAGGGACATATGATGAGAGAAAGTTGTTTGGCGTAACCACCCTTGATGTGGTTCGGGCCAAGACTTTCTATGCTGGGAAGGCTAAAGTAAATGTTGCAGGTTTGTTTAATACATCTCTTTTCCTGACCTCACCTCTCTTATTTTCTTTAAAAAAGAGAGCAAATTCTGAGGCTTATCAATGATTTCTGGGGTTCAGAATTTATGTTTTAGAAGTACATATTGTCACTCTTTCATGCAAAGTATAGCCATAGCATAAGAGTATTTTGATTATATGAGGGATTTGCTGGTTGATTAAGTTTCTTCACTTGCTTGCAGATGTTAATGTCCCTGTTGTCGGTGGTCATGCTGGAATTACCATTCTCCCACTATTTTCTCAAGTATTTCCTTATTCCTTTATGCCTTTAATCATGGATTTTATTTCATATCAACTATTTTCTCATTTCAGTTTCTTGTTCATCAGTCACCTTTGCTGATTTTTAGTGGTATTTTTAACTTTTTAGGCCACACCAAAAGCCAATTTACCTGAAGAGGATATCAAGGCTCTCACAAAGAGGACACAAGATGGAGGCACTGAAGTTGTGGAAGCCAAGGCCGGAAAGGGTTCAGCAACATTATCAATGGCGTAAGTATCGGTTATTGCTTCACTGAACGGTTTTCTCCTAATCTAAAGATGGAAGTGTATAATTTTAGTTTACTATTAGCCTGATGAATTTGAGTTGTTTCTTTGCACAGCTATGCTGGAGCCATTTTTGCCGATGCTTGCCTTAAGGGTCTGAATGGCGTTCCTGATGTAGTGGAGTGCTCATTTGTGCAGTCAACTGTCACTGAACTCCCTTTCTTTGCTTCCAAGGTAATATTCCCCGGCTCATATAGTTGATTTGTTCAATGGTACCTTTGCTCTACTTTGTTAACCTTAATGGAAAGGAAAGCTCCTAGTTTTGAATTTATGATCTCTACTGAAACTTGCTCCCACCATACAGCCACTACGAGGATATTAGCGTTATACATTTTGCCATCCTATTAGGCTATTCCCACAACTTGCATGCTATTAGGCTTTAAAAGGGTTCCATTTTATTTTGATCACTTACACACACACTGTCTGGCTCGCAGGTGAGGCTCGGAAAGAATGGTGTGGAGGAAGTTTTGGGGTTAGGCCCTCTCTCTGAGTACGAGAAAGAAGGGTTGGAGAGCCTCAAACCAGAACTTAAATCATCTATTGAGAAGGGAATCAAGTTCGCCAACCAGAGTTAAACCTGAACTACTTATGATTTCTTCCATTAGACCAATCCAAAATTCTTAAAAAGTTTTTTTGTGCTACTGTTGTATTTCATGCTGCAAGCAGCATCGGCTTTACTGAATAGGATAGGCCCTACATACCATCAAGTTTTCAAGTAATAATTCCCAGTGACCTGTTACAAAGGAGGATTTGGTTTTAAAAAAAAAAAAAAAAAAATCTATTTTTCCAGTTTAGTTGGGTTGTTCCATTCATTTAACTATATAAATTGTGAAATCACATTTGCTCTGGAGAAACTGTTTTTTGGCTTATTCTGCAGCCTATCCTTGTTTGCAGTCAAATCACCCGGATTTGAACACACCTTAACCTCATATTGGCTTATAACATGTTTAATGAATGTTTGAACTGCTTAACAATCAAACCAGTTCGATAATGAATGCAAGAACATTTCATCTTCTTCAGAACCAAACAAGTGAAGAATAGACCAAAGCGAGCAAATTCTTGTAGGTCATGGTAATTACCTGTTTCAGCTATTTTTGGTACCTCTTTAGTAGGTGGTTCCGGATTCTGCAAAAAGAATAACAACAAAATGTTCCAGTGAGCAACAATTCAAAACAGGGAAAACAGTTAGGTGTTTCAAAATCACTTGTTCATCATCTTACAGTCTCCTGAATATCATGATCATTTTCAGCATTTGCTTGATGTGCAACTTCAGCTTTTCTCGTGTTTGCTCAAACTCTTCTTATAGTTGGTCATAAATCTATCAAGTTCCCAAAGTGTTTCTGGATCAAAACTTTCAATATCCACCTCGATCTCATCTTCTTGCTGGAAAAGTGCTGGGTTCCTCTTCTTAATAATCTGGACAATGCTATCAAGTTTCTCCGAAGGCAAGTTCTGGAGGTTTACACTGAGTCTGTTTCTCATCATAAGTCATATCCCTCTTATCAGGATCCTTTGCCTTGGGTTCCTTTGGTACTGCAATCCTACCAGTAGGAGTCAAGTCAACATCTCTTGACTTGGGACCATCGAGCATTGCCATGGATCCTGGTCTCTCCAAAGTCCTAGCTTCTAATGATAGCGATGAAGTAGGAGGAGCTTGAATCGGAGCTGAAGCTGGAGCCAGAGCAGGAATTTTCGTTGAAGGGGGAGTTGGCAAACTATAGTCGTGAGTCCTTTCAAACCTCCCATTAAGATTATACTCGGACTCTATAGCTGCCCAGTTTTCTTCAAATATCTCCAACAATTTTTCTGCCATAAAATGTACATCCTGTCCTTTTGGGTTATAAAGCATTGCATTATTGAAAGTTAGTCTCACATCCTCTGCAAACTCCCTAGGTGACTTGTACCAATTCTTGTTCAACCTAGTCTTCACCGTACCCAAATCCATAGGATGCTTAACAATTGAATAATAATCATGCAAGCCAAGTCCCTTCACGTCCACCGGTTTATTAAACACCCAACCAAACTTATGTTTCATTAACTTCCCCAACAAATTACTACATCTCTTCAACAACCGATTTGAAAACTTCTCCAATGCAATCCCACCTCCCATTTGATCACCGTTACTCTTCCCAGCGGTCGGCTTCATCTTCTTATTACTCTCCCTAGGCTTCAACTTCTCCATCCCTAAAGCAAACTCTGGATTCTTATGATACGGATTTGCCTTCGGGTTTCTCTTCTTTATCTCCACAAACTCGCTTCCTCCACCGTCATCATCGTTACAAAGATCATGCTCTGCCATTGACATATGTAACCCATGAAAAGACCTCGAACTAGGCAATCCTACAGAACCGACATCCGAGTTCACTCTAACTAAACACCCACCACCTCTATCAACATTCTCATTCCCCGAAACCCGAGAATTGGCATACCCCCCACTAAGCCTACTTCCTTTAGCTTCAAATTTCTTAACTAAATCCCGAACTTGTTCAAGTTCACTAGCTAGCTTCCTCTTCAAACCCCTCACCTCATTCTTTGACAAAACATTCAAGCTAATCTTAACAAGATTATCATATTTTACATACCCAGATGTTGAAACCCCATCGGTAACATTCCGTACACCCTGCTGCAACCTATTATGACTAGAAGAATCATCTGACGCCACATCATCGAAGGGTTGGAGGGGCAACTGCTGAGAGTTGTTATCATCAGTTGTAGTAGTGGTAGCAAGAATTTGCTGAGGGATGAAAGTGGAATTTTTGGGTTTATTCTGGTTTTTCCTGGTATAAACCTTATTGTTCTTTGCTTCTTCACCTTCAATTTGCCCCGTAGCCATTCATATAAGATTAAAAAATTGGTAAAACCCTAATTGAGATTGGTTAAAGGCTTAAAAAAGGGGGTTTTATGTTGGGATCGTACGGAAATAATAGGGTTTATGAGAGTGATAAAAGGTAAATTGATAATTAGGGTTTAGGGTTTTTTCCTAACAATGTTGAAAAGAGGGAATTTTGGAGGGGGATTGGATCCGTACGATTCTCGGGGCTCTTTTTGTTTTGTTTTCAGAGGGGAGAAGACTCGAGAGAGTGAGAGTCTGAGACTGGAAGATGAGTCTGCACGCGCTGACAGAGCGAGTGGGAGAAAAAGGAAAGAATGTTTGGGGGTTATTGCCACGTCATTGGGCCCATAATGCAATTTGGCTAATAATAACAGGGTTATCCTGAATTTAATTTTTGGTCGAAAATCGTGGATTTAATTTCATATTATAGTCCCTAAACTTTTCAAATTTTAAAATTTCAATCCTTCTATAATGGTTAAATTCACTAAATTTTGTTATTTCTAAAATCCGATGTGGTAAACATTTTGTCCTTTGTGCAATATCATGTTAGCTTATTATTTTATCATATTATTCACTAAAAATCCAATTAATAGATTAACGACTAATATTTTTGTCAATTTGATATTTTAAAATTCGAAAAATATAGAGACTTAGAATGATACAATTAGAAAAAATAGACTAGGTCTATAACTATACGCATAAGACAAGACTAATAATTTAACTACTACTGTTTGTGTTAGGACTTCAATTTCAAAATATGAAATGTATAGGGATTAAAATTGGCCAATTTGAAAAGTACATAGACTAAAATTGTTCAAATTAAAGTAAAATGATTAAATCCACTAATTTTATAAAGCACAATGACCAATAGTAGAATTTAATCATAATTCTATTTTATTTTATTTTTACAAAATTTAGAATATTTAGTATGTTATGTTTGATAAACTGAAAAATTAAGTGCTAAATTTAAGTTACAAACTCTGTCTGATATTTCAATTAAAATTAAATACTAAATTTAATTAGATTGTTTGATAAATGGTAATATAATCTTAAATGAAATATAATAAAATAAAAAAAAAGAATGAAATTTATTCTCTATTAAGGGAAAAAATATGTCCTTATTTACTTTTATCACTTTTTATATTTTTTTCAAGAAAAAAATTATATAATAGTTTTTATTTATTTGGGTTCCCGACGTGTTTAAAAAAATTAAGTTAGTGAAAATTAAAAAAGGAAGTTAGTGAAAATTAAAAAAGGTTTTTATTTAAAAAATTAAATTATTTTTTTATATAATGCTTAAAACTATCCATAATCTCTCTCAAACTCTTGAATAGAAACTCTTGAATAGAAGGATAATGCGTTTTAGCGCACTCAAACCCATAACCTTCTGCACTGACAATAATATTAATACTAATACCAATCAAGTTAAAATTTAATCGAAAATAAAATAACTCCTAAAATGTTAAATGTAATTTGGTCCCTCAATTATCAAAATTTTCAATTTCATCACTAAACCTTTTAAATTGGTTTTTTTTAGTCACTCTGAGTTAAATTTTAACACCGTGATGATGTGGCATTAATTTTCTGACGTAGAAGCCAAAAATGACATTTTTTTGACGTGGCATTTATTTCTTTTTCTTTCCTTAAAAAAAACATTTTGGTTTCTTCCCCATATCTTGCTGCCGCCACCGCCGTCGGAATCGTTGTTCTTTTGGAATCTTCTTTGGTCACTCTAGGTATTGACGAACTTGTCTCATCGTTCTCTACTACTCTATTGGTTTAGATTTTTCGAAACCCTCTTTAAAACTTACAGAGCTTCAACCCAAAATCCAAAGGAAAATGATTTCCATATGCAAGCTCGATCGTCAGATCAACATGTGATCGAGTTATATTTACCTTCTCCTCCTCCTTAACCTCCCGCCGTTGGCATTTAGAGGAAGATGCTATAGCGCTGAAGAATTAAGGGAGTCTGAAAATTCGTAGCCTCCTCTATTTTTTTGTTTTGGGGGTTTGTCGGATTTTAGGGGTTCGAGGTGTCCGTCAGAGAATCCCAACAGTGAGAAGCACTTGTTCAAGAAGAACAACAACATATGACGAAACCAACCCCATCGACGGTCGCCGACAGAGATCGGACCAAGATAAGGACGAAGCTTTGGCTTGATTTTTATTATTTTTGAGTGGGTTTCAAGGGAAACCAAACTGAGAAGAAGAAAGAGTGGGAGAAAGGGGAATGTTTTGGTGCTAGTTTTGTCGCGAACGATGACTGGTGACCAGCAGCAACAGAACGGTAGTGGAGGACTTTGGTGGAGGAAAGCTTGAGGCTTTTTGGGAAAAATGTGTTAAAGATTTAACACGTAAGTGAAAAAAAGAAAAATGAAAAGCTTAGTAATTAAATTAAAAATTTTGATAGTTAAATGACTAAAATAAAATATCGTAAAAATCAAAGGACTAATTAAATAGTTTACCCTCTTCAAAATTATTCAAATAAAAACTTATCAAAACTGCGAATTAAAGTTTTAATGTTTTGGAATGTGTTAATTAACCAATATATATCTATATATATAGATATATTTAATGTGATAGTGGTAAAGAGATTGATCTTTGAAATTGAAATTTGAAAGAGTGTTTGATTAAATTTTTTTAAAATAAAATAATTTGGAACGAGATTTGATATTTGTATTCAGTATTTTAAGTCTTGCCTTTCATTTTAAATTTGATAGCCTTTTATAGAGGGTTATTATCTCTTTATATTATTTGAAACGGGAAATTTAATCTCTTACATCATTACATAATTAAAACTTTAATTACATAATTGAAGCTTTTCAGAGAATATATTCTCTGGTTACAAGAATACAAACTACAGAGAATATTCACTGTTCATGTTAGAGAATCTTACTATTTTTGTCAGAGATTTCTATTGTTACTGCTCACGCTAGAGAATATTTCATGTTCACTCGTCTTTTCTTATAGAGAATATTTATTGTTCACGCCAGAGAATATTTCCTGTTCATTTTCATTCATTACTTTTACATCATTTTTTCTTGGTCTTAATAATGGTTACTGAGGTGGTATCATCTGCAAGATCTGAATATTTGTAATTGGATTTTATCAAAGATTTGGTATGGGAATTTGTATACCTTTTTATTGGGGTAATGATTCATTAAGTAATGTAATGACTTAGAAACTTTATTTTGGTTTGAAACAAACTTATTTTGGATTTAGAAATTACTAATCCATTATTTTTTTTGTGACTTTTACAAAGATAAATAAATGTTTAAACTGTTTTTTTTTAATTTTCGAAAAAAACTAATACATCATCAATGTATATTATTGTAAATTAAGAATATTGGTAAAAATATGATTATATATATAATATATTTTTCTAACATACAACGTTATGGACAACTCTAAGACTGCAAATAGGAGAGACCGTCAAGGAAATTCTAATGAAGTAAATATATATATCCACACAGAAGTTTTTAGGAAATTTTAATTTTCTTTCCACAATTAAAAATTAAAAAATATATATTTTTATAATTTTAGAAAATAAATTTTAAAATTTCAAATTATAGAGATTTTCAAAATTTTTTAATTTTTTAAGATTAATCGTTAAAAAATTAGCCAAAGGGTAAAAAAAAAAATAGCTAAACATTTTATGAGAATAGTGTCATTAGTGATAGAAGAAAATCAATTAGGTCATTTTGTTAACGAAAATATTATAGTTTAGTTTCATCGTTTATAAATGCTGACATGAATGATAGAAGTAATGAAAAATTGACACGTAGCATGCTATATGAAAATGTGTTGACATGACATGCTATATTAACATATGTTTAAAAAATCAATAATTTTTTTTTTAAATTTACACATCAAGAATGAAACTAGATAGATTGATGTTTGAGTTTATTTGTCTAGATTCATCTTGAACCTAATTATTTAAAAAATTAAAAAATTGATATTTTTTATAAAATATAAATAATTATTAAAAATCCAAAAATAAAAATATTGAGAAATTGTGATTAAAAAATTCAATTATATACATCAAATTGGGTAGAATGTGGTATAATGAATTTGCGTAAAATAATAAACGAAGAAATGAAAGGGGTAAAGAGGGATTGCAGTATTTGGTGAGAAAAATAGAGTTTGGAAACAAATCCAAGATGGAAGAAGTTGTAAGAGAGAAAAGCAAATGCATAAACTGCATTGATTACTACTAATGGGCCATCGGAGCTGTCATTCTATATTCTATTTCATACGAAGAGATGAACACCTAATTCTTGAATTTTTATAATTTTATAATTTTTTTATGATTTTCATAAATTTTGATAGTTTTTATTATTTTTAATAATATGTTTATATATTTTTAAAATTTTTTGAATTTTTTAATAATTTTCTATATTTTTATGATTTTTAAATAATCAAGCATAAAATGAACCTAGACAAATAATGTCTAGATTCAAATGAATTTGGACGTTCATTTGTCAAAATAGAAGAGTTTAATTGATTTTATTTTACTCATTGAATGTTCAATTAGATGCACTTTTTTCATAAAAGACTTGATTTATATTTTTGATTTTTTTCCTTTTTTTTTTTGGTATAAACCACATGTATCTTCGTCTGTTTTATGGTTTGAGTATAATCATGTTCAAACCGGAGGTGGTATTCAAGTAAAACTTTATTTACAATATCGATTTTAATATAATCTTATTCGGGTTGGGGTGGTATTTAACTAAAGCCTTTTCAATAATATTAACTCTAAAATTCAAACTTAATTCAAATGAGGATAGAAGAAATCCACTCCCGATTTTCCCAACATCTTTGGTGTTTATTTATTTATTTTTTATTTAACCAAACCAATATTTTATCTATACTTAGAGGAATAAAATTAATTATTAACAATTTGCGTAATTTAGCCCCTTTATAATTAAGCACTTGTTATAAGAGAAATGATTGTATGAAACTGTGATTTCACGTCATCTTTATCGCTTTTTATTAAGAGGATAATAAATCAAATTAGTCATATGATTTTCAACTTTTTCCTCCTAATTTTCAACTTTTTATTCAAATCTAATTAAAAATGTTAAAAATCTGATTTGTCATTCTTCAGATAAAAATGAAAATATTTTAGATAACAAAAAAGTAAACCTTACTACTCAATTCAGTGTTTAGAGTGATAGGGGACGAATTTGGAATACAAACAGAAATAATAGAGAATCTAAATTTGCAATAAATTAGGCTTTTTGACATTAAAATATACAAACAAATTCAGAAGTATCCTTCACTTCATCACTTGCAAGCTTTGAAATCAGTGTAGCAGGCGTTGACAAAATCTCATGTCTCACCCATGTGCATCCGCATAAAAACTTGCAAAAGCTCGGAATAGATCCACCATTAATGGTGCCTTGCATTAATATCGTGCACAATTCCACATTTTTCAATCTCATAACTCACCTTTTCTTCTTGAAAACTGCAGGCAGCCATGGGTTCTAAACACCAAAGCTCCAGATCCTCTTCTTCATCGTCTTCTCCTTCAATTTGTTTCTCTAATAGATTTTCCACCATTTTAACTGTAACCATCCTCTTTACTTCACTTTATCTTTTCATTTCACCCATCAAGCATGGCTCTGAACCATTTGCTAGGACAATAATGGAGACAGGATTTAATGGTGATCTTAGAGATGCTAACTTCCCATGGAATAGTCTTTGTTTAGGTAACAATTTTGAGAAGCTTAAGCTTGCTGTATTCTCCAAAACATGGCCTATTGGTGCTGCCCCTGGTGGCATGGAGCGTCATGCTGCAACATTATACCATGCTTTAGCTGCTAAAGGCCATGAAATCCACGTCTTCACCGTGCCGTCCGATCGAAAGCCTCACATTGACATCCATCAAGGTAATCTCCATGTATATTTTGCAGCCAATGATCATGGCTCTGTCAATTGTTCATTAGCATTCGAGATATTCAACACAATAAACGCTAATGGACAGTTTGATTACGTGCATACCGAGAGCGTTTCGTTGCCTCATTGGCGTGCGAAAATGGTGCCTCATGTAGCAGTAACTTGGCATGGAATCTGGTATGAAATTATGCACTCAAAGTTATTTGAAGAACTTGTTTTTAACTCACAGGAGACAATACCAAAACCAGTAAGTGAACTTCACGAAGCAATGCCGAGATTAGTCGATGAAATCCGGTTTTTCCCGAGCTATACACAACATATATGTATCAGCAAGAGTGCTGGTGAAGTACTAGTTAACATCTATCAACTCCCTCAAAGGAATGTCCATGTGATACTTAATGGTGTTGATGAGACCAAATTTGTTCATGATCCTGAATCCGGCACAAGGTTCCGGAAAAAGCACGGTATCCCCATAAATGCAAGCATCGTAATGGGGGTTGCCGGACGTTTAGTTAGAGACAAAGGCCATCCACTTCTACATGAAGCTTTCTCAAAGATTACCAAAACATACACTGGTGTTTATCTACTTGTTGCAGGATCTGGTCCATGGGGGAAAAGATATGCAGAGTTAGGCTCAAATGTGAAAGTTTTAGGTGCATTGGAGCCTTCGGAACTTTCCGAGTTCTACAACGCGATCGACGTGTTTGTAAACCCGACGTTAAGACCTCAAGGGCTCGATCTTACGTTAATGGAAGCAATGCATTGTGGGAAACCAGTTTTGACACCAAATTATCCTAGCATAGTTGGATCAGTAGTTGTGAACCAAAGTTATGGATACACATTTTCACCCAATGTAGAGTCCTTTGTTGAAGCATTGAAATCAGTGATAAAAGATGGGGCAAAAGTGTTGAAGAACAAAGGGATTGCTTGTAGACAACATGCATTATCAATGTTTACTGCTACTAAAATGGCGGATGCTTATGAAAGGTTCTTTCTATGTATGAAGAATGATAGATTCTGTCACTACCCTCTTCCCACAGATTGTTAAAACAACATTCATTTTCTTAACCTTTTTTCTTTTCTTTTCAGAAATTCATATAGGTATATGAAGATTTAATATACTATTTGATTATGTACTTAGTTGTTATTCTTATACTTCAATACTGTATCTTTTCTTGAATTATTTCAGAAATAAAATGTGTTAATCCACAGATCAATTTCATTTTATCATCATCAAAAGCTTCCACTTCTCTACCTCAGAGAATGCCATGTCCCAAGTTATTACATAAATGTACAGGCCCAAATTTATCCGGGCCTAATTAATAAACCAAAAACCCAACTATAAATATAAAAAATAAATAAATAAAAAGGGTCCAAAAATTAAACTGTCCAAGTTTTCACAGGACCAAATACAAAATTGTAGCTCAATACACTACCTAAGACTAAACCCAAATTACAAAAAAAAAAAAAAAAACCTAGCCCAAAACCACCCTAAGCCCTAAGCCCGAAATTTTCAGGAAAATGTAGAACCCTAGGGGTCCTCTTGCGCCGCGCCTCCTCGCTCCCGTCTGCCTCTGCCACCATTGCATGCTACTCCTGCGTCCTCGCCTAGTACCTGCAGACAAAAAAAAGCACAACAGACACAGAGGCAAAAAGAAACAGTACCAAAAACAAACAAAATATTGTAACAAAATGTATTTTCGGCTATAAAAAGCCACCATACACAAGTTGTAATTTTTTACGGAGATTGAAATACAAAAACTGAGAAATCAATCAAAAGAAAAAGTTCCAAAAGGTTGCCTTTCTATTTTTTTTTTATTTTTCTTTTCGCCTTATATTTTCTTTCGTTTTAAAGAAGAAAAAAAGAGAGTCAAATCTTACCTCTTTTCTTGCATTTGCACCACCGTAGGTGGCTGAGGTTCGTCGGTTCCAATGAAAATCGACGTCTAATGGGCTCGGGGAGTCGAAAAGCCAAAAAAATGGCCTTCTTTTGATTTTTCGGCTACTGTGGACTGCGGCGCCGTCCCCGGCAACCGGCGGCCACCACGGTGGTCCGGCGACGGGAGGATGGTCGGAGTGGAGAGAGGGTGAGAAAGTTTGAGATTTTTTTTTAGGGGTTTGAAGAAAATGGATTTTTTTTTTAAAAAAATAGTTTTTATAGACTTTTAAAACGACGCCGTTTTGGGCCCTAACTCCAGGCGCCAAAACGATACCGTTTTGGCCAACCCGCGTTTGACCCGACCCAAAGCCTCAGGATTCACGTGTTTTTGGACTAGGGTATAATTACAGCCCTAGTCCTTCCGCTTTTCGCGTGGCTCACTATTGGATCCAGATCCTATTCCTTCTTTTGCTTTTTAATTTTACCTCGTAATTTTTGCGTCTGTTTCATTTTAGTTCATATTGAAACTGCGCATTTTGGAGGACAGGGAATATTGCCCATTTGATCCCTCTTTATTATTTGCGTGTTACAACTTGGTCCTTCACCTTATTTTCATTCTCGATTTTTACCCAGATTTTCGATTAAACTTCAATTTAGTCCTTTTGTGTTCATTTTATTATAATTTTAGCCACTTGTATATTCATAAACTTATTTTATTAGGATTTGGACTCTTAATTTTATTTCAATGTCAATTTAATCCCCTTTTAGCTCTGTCTAGGTATTATTTTCTTTTTTTTTATGTGTTTTGTTTATTTTATTTAATTGCTTACCATTTCTTTTTTTTATTTTAATTTTCGTATTTAAATATGCTTTTATTTTATTTTACTTTATTTTATTCTTGACCTTCATTATTATTATTATTATCATTATTGCCATTATTATTATTACTACTCTTTTTCGTGTTCTTGATACTATTGTTATTATTATCATTATTATCATTTTTCATTATTAATACTGTTCTATTATGCATATTATTGTTATAAATTTATTATCATTTTTATGCTTTATTAGTTTATTATAAATTTATGTCGCATTATCGTTCGGGAAATATGAGATTTTTACGTTTTAGCCATACTCGAATAAACTAAACATATATTATTTTAAATATTACATTAATTTTTACCTAAATTTGTGAAAAAAGGAAAATTTTGAAAATAAAAGCAATATTCTGTATTTGGAGTTTCGAGCAAGTCGTACCTAATTTACGGGGTTTCGATTTTCTCATTAAATCTAAATGGCGGAATATCCTTTAAAATTAGAATATACAATTTTTTTTAAAAAAAATTTAAAACACAAGCTTGTTCGAGGGTTCAAAATGTCGTGTCTGTAACAACCAAATTTTCAGTGGTATCGAAAATAGTGATTTGAGATCCTAAATCCGATAAGTGAGTTTGAAAATTTAAATAAATTAACATTTATGAGTCAAGTATGGCATTAGAAATATTTATGGCTCACTTTATGAATTCGAGGTCTCAATACCTCGTTTTTGGCCCCATTTTTCTAATTAACTCTTTTAGTTCACAAAATTCACTAATTTCAAAATATTTCTAATACTATACCTAAATATTTTTCTAAGCTTTAATTTCATGTCTCACTCAGCTTCTAATTAAAGCTTATTGAGTCTATTTTCATATGAAAGAAATATAGAAAGCAGAGGAATTCTATATTCTGAGATATTTATATTTTTGTAAGACTGGTTCAGAGTGATTTCGAGATCCCCTGTTCTAACTTTATAAAATCATCAAAAATTGAATAAAAATAATTAGGAGTTTAAATTTATATGTTTAGAATTCTAAATGAGTCTATTTTCAATAGAAATAAACAAGAACATCATCTGAATCTTGTATAAAGAGATAATTAATTTTTAGTGAAGAAGGGTTAGAACTGCCAGACAGCAGAATAGGGGAGAACTTAACTAATAAACTGTACTAATTGGCCGCACCAAAAATTCCAGAAAAATTATAGTAAGAAGATATGCGAGTCTAGTTTCAAATAAAATTAACGGATCTTAATTTCGAGTTCTGTAGCTCAAGATATAAATAATTTAGTAACTGTGACTCAAATGGACAGTTTTGAATAAACATATGAGTAATCAGTGAAATTATTGATAATGTTACTTATAGCATGTTATATACATTAAGGATGTGGAATGGAGAGGAGGAGGAGGAAAATATGTATGAATATCCAACTAGCATGGCTAATTTGTAATGTTTTAGCCTCAGGGACTAAATTGAATAAAAGTAAAATTTTATGATTAGTTTTGTAAAAAAAGGTTAGAAATGATCAATTTGCATGAAATAGATTATTATTTTAATTTAGATTATTTAAGTTTCAAAATTGAATGAAATTATTAATTTAGATTAAGATCGGTTAAAAAATCGATGAAAATAGAAAATTTCCAAAATGACCCTGAATCTTGATATTTCTACAAATTTAGCCAGGTAAGTTCGTGTAACTTAATTATATGATATAAGAAAATATGAGTTGATGGTACGTAAAATATTGATATGATAAATTAACTGATTTATGTTTATGAAGAAGAGACAATTGAATGATATTTTTCATGATATGTAAATATGTGGTTATCTTTAATATGTTAATACAAGATAGTTAAGTATGTTGAGACGAGTAATAAATTTATGTAAGACATGACGAGAAAAATAAATATGTTTAAGGGACAATATGTTTGATTTTGATTGGTTTCAAATATAAATGCTAAATGAAATAAAATGTCTGATAAACAAATTTGTAATTCCGGTAATGCCTCGTACCCTATTCCGGCGTCGAATACGGGTAAGGGGTGTTACAGTGTCCTAACTTATGGGATGTACATTTTGTTATTTTGAGGCGAGAGAGTCTTTAACGTTCGCCTCAATTTATTCAAGCATTTTTCTAGTAAAATTAACAATAAAAAAGAGGAATCGTATTTTAATTTTTTTCAGGTTTTCAACTTTTTGACATTAAGACATTTATTAATCAATTAGGTACCAATTCTGGGTGTTACAAGGATGCTAATCCTTCCTTGTATGTAACCGACTCCCGAACCCGTTTTCTTGAATTTTGTAGACTGAAAAAAATTATCGTTTTAGTAAATTTAGACTTTTATTAAAACAATCAAATCACAAGGTAATCCGATCACATCTTATAAAAAAGGATTGGTGGTGACTCTCATTTTTGTATTTTAAATAAAAAGTCGACTCTTTCAAAAAAAGAGGTTTCGATAATAAACATATGAAAACCTGTAAGAATGTTAAAAGTACCATGAGGCCCTTAACTAGGAGTTAGATTTACTTTTTAAGTAGGAGCAAAATGCAGTGTTTTGTAACATTAAACTGGTGCAATCACCAACCAATCAAGCATTGTTGAGACAACCTAGATTCTTTACTATGAGTTGCAGATCAATTAATGGCTGTTTCAACAAGTGATCAATGAGCTTGAATGTGACAGAAAACTGTTTTTCTCTATAAAACAGAGGTAATCTCTGATAGGAGCACATCGTTATATGAGTTGGGTAAATAGATTTGGGTTTCAAGAATCAATCAAGAACCATTCCTTTTGAGCCCATTTTGGTTGAATGGTTCTGCATCAATCCCCATTACCTTTATTCATTTCCGACCCTTAGTTGCACTGCAAAGTTCAATTCAGTATGATTAAATTTGGGCTGGCTCTATTCTATAAACTTAAACGACTACTTTAACAAGGCTATATTAATTGAATGTGTTTGTATTTATATATTGCTAGTTAGTAGAAATATTTTAATTCTGTGAGCAACTTTCAATTTAAAAAGCAAAGATATTTGAAATGGATTCAATCTATGGGTAGAATTGAGAATCGATCGATCGGGTATCTGTATGGAGTCATTAGATTGTTGAATAGAATTTTTTTTAAAATTTTTAAAGATTTATTTAATTGAATTGATTAAACCTATAAAACCGGTATAATCATCGATCCGATTCTAAAATTCTTTTTAGAAACTCCACTAAGATGTATTAGATAATTTTTTTATTTTATTTTAATTAAATTTAATTATAATATGATACAACAAAACTAATTTAAATATTTCATAGTTAAAATTTATTTAATATTTGTAAATATTATTCATATATATTAAATATATATTTTTAAATATGAATAGATTGAAAATTATAGATCAAAATACATCAACACCAGTATATTTTAATGCAAATATACAATATTAATTAATTATCATGATTTTTTCCAATCATAAAACAGCCATGAATCACATTTCGGTTGTGGCGACTTGAAAATCTAGTCGTTCTTGTCCTCTAGTGCCTATCTCAAACTATGAACAATATGACAGAGTAACAGTGATTGACTCATACTCCATTTGTCTGCTTCTAAGCTTTTTCAATCAGTGGAAGGAAAACTTGTACCTATATCGAAAATATAACTTCTTTAATCTATTTGTGGACTGTGGTCAAGCATGCACAATTCATTAGTTTAAAGATAGGATGTGAAACTTATGTTACTCGGAATTGAGGGTTGTTATGGTGTTGGATTGACCTGAACCTTATTATTTCGGTATAGATTATTTATATGGGTTTTTATCACCATACAGGTGAATCTATATTCAAGAGATACATGTTAATTTTATAATAGAATATGTGTTGAATTACATGATACCTAATTATACATCAAATCGAGAGAACTCATAAATAGGAAATTAGTGTTGATGGAAAGAGAACTCACGAAAACACACAACAATATTGGGTACGTTAATGCTGGTCAACAATATAGGCAGAAAGAGAGGATAATGATTTTTGTATTGAATTTTATAATATTTAAAGTTTAGAGTTTGAATAAGAATTGTGAGCAAAGTATGGAATACATTTTGAATTCAGCTAATTAGTGAAGATAGACTCATACATCACATCAGCTTTATCTTATCTACATGGAAACAAATTAGTGACTAAGACAACATATGAATCTTATTACATGCATGTATATCTACAAATATATATAGATATAGTCGAAAGATTACTCAACTACACTCACATTTAATGGTCCAAGTTTCATCATTCATCATTGAATTTTTTTATGTACGGATCACAAGTTGATTATCAGTCGTAAGATTAATAGTATTTGTATTAAAAGTTAGATTATATTTTGTTTTCTCTATTAAAAAATTAGAAAAATTAGTCTCTATACATCAAATCAAAGAGTAAATTGGTTCCTGTACATTAACATATGGTAATCACGTCAGTTTTTAATAGTAAAAATGGATGAAATTTTAACAAAAAAAATCGTTTTGCTCTTTAATCTAACGTACATATATTAGTGTTTCATTTTTAAGTAAAACAGGCAAAATAAATCTAATTCCTAATACAAAATCCTACATTATACTTTTACCACCTAACGTTTATATCTCAAAAATATAATGGAAGTTGCAGATAGAATCAATATATGTGTCATAACAATGTATTTACAACTTGTTATGTCTCGAAAATAGCAGACAAAATTCAAGTGTTGCACAAAGGTTTCATGGATGTAACTGTTTGAGATTTGTTGGTAGGTTTGGTGGTGGAATCGAAGGAAAGTCAGATCCGATTAACTATTGCATGTTATCCTATATGGATAATATATATGCGAGTAACACATGAAGCATTGGAAGTTTCTGTAAGTTACTGCAAATTAAGGACTTTATATAGCATATTGGATGTCTACTTTGAAAAGCAGAAACATTCTAACTATAGTTACCATATCGGGTAAAATACCCAAATATATCAAAAAAAAAAAAATTTACGGAAAAGGACCGATTTCTTAAAAATTTACGGAAAATGGCCATTTTCTCACAAAACGCGTCCACGTTAGCGCGTTTTGTGGGGAAAAACCAAGAAAGCGCGCCCCTGGGGACGCGCTTTAGCCCTGCAACGGTCAAAAAATAAACCTATAAAAAACCCCCAACCCATTTTTTCACACTTTAGTCCTTACTCATTCTTCTCTCAAATTCCTCTCAAATTTCTCTTTAAGTCCTTGAAACTTCCTCTGAAATTTCGAAATAGTCCTTTAATATTTACAAAAAAGCCATTTTTTAATTTTTTTAATATATTTTTTGAAACATTTAAAATTTTTAATCGTATTACCAATGGCCGGGGAATTAATTCGTCTAGACAATAAGCACATCTCTGTCGATCAAATGCAAATGGTAAGTTTTAATTTTAATTTTTCAATCTTATTTAATATTTTTTAGGTTTATGCAATTTTAATTAATTTTTATTTTATAATTTTTTAAACAGTCTGTAGATCGGGTGTTGCAATGTTATATTCGCAATATGTATGGTCCCCCATCGCCGTTGATCAAGAATTACCTGCGGGAAGCAGGTTTTTGGCACGTGGCCATGACAGGCCGGGGGTTCAAGTTGGAGCCGACTTTGATCAGTGCTTTGATAGAGGGGTGGAGACCCGAGACGCACACTTTCCATCTTCCATGCGGAGAGTGTACCATCACTCTGGAAGATGTGTAGTTGTAGTTGGGATTGCCGGTGGACGGGTCGGTAGTCACCGAGTCCGCAACTTCTACCGATTGGATGGTCGTATGCTACGAGCTTCTGGGTGCCACTCCAGATAACATTCATGGAGGTCGGGTCGAGATGGTCTGGTTACGAGACACATTTCCGGAGTCGACTGATGGTTCGACCTAAATAGAAAGAATACGGTATGCTCGAGCATACATTCTTGAGATAACTGGAGATTATCTGATGCCAGACCTGTCTAGAAACCTCATACACTTGAGATGGCTGTTGAAACTTGTTGATTTTAAAGCAGCCGATGAATTGAGTTTGGGGTCTTCCGTGCTATCGAAGTTGTATCGGGAGATGTACGGGGCGACGCGGCCTAGTAAAGTGAAAATCGGAGGTTGCCTATCACTACTGCAGTCATGGGACCGGTTTCGATCTCTATTTTTACGTCCTCGACTCGACCACCCATATTCATTCCGACTGATAACGAGGTAAATTTAATGTTATATTTTACAATTATTACGTAGATTTATAGTATAATGGTATGCTAAAAAATTATTTAATTAGGTGGAACCATTCGGCGAGTTATGCTGGAATACCTACCTTCCTTGAAGATATACGGCTTCTATTAGACCAACTGTCAGAATCACAAGTAAGTTTCGAATTTCGTATTTATAATTTAGTATTTAGTATTTAGTGTTTAGTATTATGTATATAACTAATATTTTGGTAATGTTAATATAGTTTCAATGGACACCTTATGAGGATCCGGCAATTCAGGCAGTAATTCCGGAGGAGTTCTTGCAAAATTCAAACATTTGGCACGTGAAGGTCCCATTGATCAACTATGCGACCATGGAGATGCACCAGTCAGATCGGGTTCTGCGACAATTTGGATTCTGGCAACCGATTCCCGTGCCACCTGAGGTGCTCGATGATGAGCACAAAGTAGACTTACGGCAGTTGCATACAGATTGGCCAAGATTTTGGTTGGCATATATCGAGATGTGGAAGAACCGATATGACTATTTACCTATCCGGGAACCGATCGTCATTCCTGAGTTAGCGTACGTGCCTGGGACATATCTCTCTAGCACTTGACACCACTGCCACACTTCATTATATGAAGCGTCCTACCGACCATGCAACTTTTCCAACACCTTCTGCTTGGCTATCCAAGCCTTCCTGTAAGAGGGCGTGTACCCCAATTGGCTACGAATATTTCCAATTAAGGCCGGCACTGTAGTCTTGGGATCGACCTTCACCATCGGCATTAGTAAGTCAGCCAACATGTCTGAATCCATCTTCGGATGATCTTGTGTAACACCTGTCAACGAAGTATGTTAAATAATGCAACATTACGTAATATTAGTATTATTCAAAAACATTGAACACATCGTGATACTGTACCAGCAAGACATGTATGTGGACCTTTGTACTTTTTGATCTCCCACAAGCCTGTCCTTTTTCTCAACGAGGCCATGATTTTCCATGAACATGTACTGTCTTGTACTGTACACTTCACCTCGTACTTATCAAGCTTGGATTTAACCATGTTGTAATTAACCCCGTTCTTGATGCTGTATTGTTTCAATGCAGCAAGAAAAGCATCCTTGTTGGAAAACTCGTTACCAACTTCTAATTCACCCGAATCCAACGGCGAAGTTGTACGGTCACGCTTCCAGTGTGGTAGTTCAGGAAACTCCAATGCATCGTCTTATGATAGATCGGCATTATGCATGTGGGCTGGAGGCAAATACGCCCTGAATAGCGGATTTTCTTCTTCTTCTTCTTTGTCTAAACCACTCTCAACATCTTCAGGTACTGTTGGAACAGGCTCCGGTTCAGAAAATAATCTAACTTCTGCACCATCAAGCCCGGGCTCTCGAGGTGGATCCACATCCGACTCATCATCCGATCCACCATAATCTGCAACGAACGAGGGCCCCTCACCGGTGGATGTCGTGGGGAGTACATTATCCCTCCTTAAACGTCGAAGGAAGGATATGCATGTCCCATCCACCAACCGAGTGTCGTGCGGGGGTTATGTTTTCCATACTACCACCAAACACGGGCACTTCCGTATTCTGCCTCCCACTAACAGAGTGTCGGCTTGGAGTCGTGTATTCCCCCCGAACAGAAGTAGATGTTGAGGTCGAAGGAAGATCACTTGGCGATGAAAATTGTACATATACCTCAAGATAGGGTGATCCACTAGCAAGATGAGTCTCCACCATTGCCTCAAAGCTCCGAGGACCTTTGATATCGAATGATTCATATCTCACCGGATCAACCGAAGCGCAAAATCTATACTTAATAGACTGAACTTTCATTGGCGTTGTTCCAAAGATTTTGCGCGTAATTCTTTTGCGAAGTTCTAACAAATCTATGTTCCGATTAAAACCCAGTCGCGCTGTGTTCTCCGATAAAAAAACAACACCATTTTCGGTGTCACAAACCTCACCATCGTAGTAAATAATAGCATTAATACGTTCACTCATTTTCAGTTTCTATTTTTCTTTTGTCTCAATTTCTGTTATGCAACCTGAGAATGGAATTTGGCTCATTTATAGTTTAAGGATTGCCACAGACTACTGTAACAAGGAAAAGCAAAGAATGATTATTTACAAGGAAAAAGAAGCTTTAATTTGACAAAGAAAAGCAAAGAATGATTATTGGAGTGAAACTTTACAAAAAGAGTTTTCAGACAGTGATTCTGCTTTGGCGGCGATTTATTTATTTTCTTTTGTCATAATTAGTAAAATAGTTGCATTTGAACCCACTTAAATTAATTTGTGATCTAGAATAATGTTGAAAATTAATATTAAATAAATAAGATTTCATAGGACCTATTTGTTAGAATTTTAAGATCTGGTAGAACTTTCTGGATTTTAGCAAATTTAAATCCATTATTTTATATTAGAGATGGTGATGGATCGTGTTGGATGTAATCGCAACTTAAATTAAAACTGTTTAAATAGTACATTTTTATTATTTAAAAATAAAAAAATATTAAAAATATATTTTTACGCTAATGTTTATATATTTTAAAAATATTTAAATTTAGGCTGGTTCAAAGATAAAAAAAAAATTATTCTCTAAATTTAACCCATGAATATGTAGATTTTAAATTAAATTGAATATTCAATGGATTGATCAGACGTGGTTAATAATTGTAAAATTCATACTCGAATTAATATATATATTTTAAAATTTAGATCCACTAATTATTTGTATTAAACACGAGACTTGTTATAAGGATTCGAGCCCGATTGCTTAAATTATTTATATGATATTCAAATGTGATTAATGTTCCAATTTTGTAAAAATAAAACTGATATAAATAATATATATTTAAATTTAAAATTGAGATTTAAATAATAAATCTGCAATTTATGCTAATCATAAACCCTAAAAATCCTAAATCTAATGACCCTAAAAAATCATAAATCCTAGCCCAGAAACCTTAAAATTTCATACTCTAACGCTAAAAACGACTGGAAGGGAAGAGGGCAAAAGCATGCCCACAGGGGACGCGCTTTGTGCCACATCGCAAAGCGCGTCCATGTCGATGCGCTTTTTGCTGATGTGGCACAAAGCGCGTCCCGTGGGCGCGATTTCCTAGTTTTTCCCCACAAAACGCGCTGACGTGGATGCGTTTTGTGGGGAAATGACCCTTTTCCGTAAATTTTCAAGAAATCGACCCTTTTCCGTAAATTTTGTTTTTTTTTTTGGTATACTTGGGTATTTTACCCGTCATGAAGCATTGGAAGTTTCTGTAAGTTACTGCAAATTAAGGACTTTACATAGCATATTGGATGTCTACTTTGAAAAGCAAAAACATTCTAACTATAGCTACCATATCCATGACACCATCTTCCACTTATATATTCTTCACAAGGACTTATCACATATTTTAACCAAATATGAATTACCAATGCTTAAAGTTGTTATGAAAGGTTGAATTATAGAAAAAGGTCATTGCGGGGTATATCATAGAATACATAACACCAACAAAGACAGCTACACCTTCGTATAAGAGTTCATTTCAAGATAGAACAAGTATTACTTAAATGCTTCTTGGATAGATGCTCCACGGCATATCCATATCCCTATCTGATAACTTTTGTAATTTAATTTTAAATATTTGAATAAATCATAATAATAATAATAAATAAAGTAAATTACACTCGTCGTATTTAATTTTGTCTCAGATTACACATATAGTTAGTATCATAATAGCCAACTATCCTACAATCTCTACTTTTGCTATATATTAAGTTTAATTAGATGATCTTAAATATTCGAGTCTTATTTTACTAAGGTTACTAAAGGTTAAAAGAAATTAAAGTTTTAACAATAAATGAATGAATAAACATTTAATGAGAATATAAAGCTTTAATTTCTAATTTGCTTTACGAAGCAAAAGTGATTATGTAATGAATTGTAAGTTAGTAAAAGCATCTGGAGTTATGAAATCCAATTGATGGAAGGTTTAAATTTGATCATCATAACATGGAGTTAATAGATAGAATGCATAAACATAAATTTAGCACATAACTTTTATTCATTTTGTCATTTTGGTCTTTTTTTCTATTTTGTTTCATTTAGGCCCTCAACCTTTGAAATTTAGTTAAATTGTTTGTTTTTTGACGAAAAACTGATTGAACTGTTAAAATTTTAATGACATTGGCGTGGCAACTCTAGTGGTATTTTATGTATATATATCACTGCTAACATGGATAAATTTGTTAAAAGTTTTTATGAACTTTTTTAAAAAAAAAAATTGTTGATTTTTAATTACTTTTTTTTTGAATTTTTATGAATTATATGTAGACTGCCACGCTAGTGGTCACATCAATGCCATTAAAATTTTAACAGTTCAGTCAAATTTTTCATCTAAAAGTAAGTAAATTGATTAAAATTTAAAGTTTGAGGGGTAAAATGATCTAAAAAAAGAATAAGTGCTAAAATGACAAAGTGAATAATCATTATAGGCTATATTTTTTATTATGCCTTGATAGAATAACTTAGTTTGATACTTAACAAGTGTTTAATGAGGAAAGTGAATTGATAAGAAGAAATTGTAAAATGGTGTAAGATTTGAACCTATGAAGTTAAATTGATCGAATAAGTATATAATTCAAATAAGAAGTTATAAGATAAATGATTAAGTAAATGGTATAATTTCAAACCATAATTCTTGATTCATAAAAGATTTGTCATAAGCTTAAGAAAAGGTTAAGTAGAGAATTCTTGTGTACTTACTAAACTCATCGAGCTTAATACATTAATTGTTTAAACGTGTTGGTGAAAGGCTTATTTTTAGAAAGCATTGGGACTTGGCTATATCAATTGGATCACATCACACCCTGTAACACCCCAAACTCGTATTCACTGCTAGAATAAGGTTACAGAGTATTACTGATCAAACAAACATAATTTCAAGTATTTCATATCATATAATATTCAAGTCAAAACCAATCAAACTCATACATTTTATCCCCTTATTCGAGCCCTTGAGGCCCAAAATATGTGTTAGAAACAAGTCGGGACTAAGCTGAGTACTCAAATAATTTTTCAGAAAACATAGAAAATTTTCAAAGGTGCAGGGGACACACGCCTGCGTGACCAGGCCGTGTGTCTCACACGGTCAAGAGACACGCTCGTGTCTCAAGCCGTGTGAACATTCGAAATGGGGACACACGCCTGTGTCCTAACCTGTGTCCTAGCCAATGTCCAAACTAGTGTGCTTACTGACTTGGGTCACATGGCCAAGTCATACACCCGTGTGCTGGGCCATGTGAAAAATGGTGGGTATACTGACTTGGGACACACAACCAAGCCACACGCCCGTGTGCTAGGCCGTGTGAAAAATGTTGAATATACTGACTTGTGACACACGGTCAAGCCACACGCCTGTATGCTAGGCCGTGTGAGCCTACTGACTTGTAATCCTTAAAAGTTACAGGGAACACATGGCCGTGTGTCACACACGGTTGAGACACACGCCCGTGTGGACAAAAATAGGCCATTTTCCAAGCCATATTTCTCACTCAAATTGGTACCAACCTAAACACAACAATTTGCATATGACCGTGATATAATAGACATTCAAACCAACCAAAATCAAGCTTAAGACATGTATTATAATCACACACAACCATTGAATTTGCTAAATGCACAACCTACATGTATCATTCCTATCCAATTCACAACCCAAAAGACACAAGAATTAGCTTTACTTTACCTATCAAATAAACAACCTAGGTAAATCACCAAAATGACCAATTCATTTAAGCAAACAATACTTTCAATATAGCATAAGACTTTGAACATGTATTTTCAATTATTTACACTTACAAAATCACATTCCTTAGAATTCACTAAACAAAAGGACGTTATTGTTAAATTCGAATCCTAGGTACATGCCAAAAACACAAAAGGAACGTCACCAACATTGAGTATGGGATTCTTGCGGGATGCTGAGTTCGATTCTACTATTTATCTAATTTGCAAAATATAAATCAATTTACCATTAATAGATTCCATTTATTAGCTAAACATAAGAACAATCAATATTAATATGAAATTATAACTTAATCAATAAGGTTTAGTTCTTTTGATAATTCAAGTAACCTTATCACAAGATCTATTAGCAACGTGCCACTCGGTGCCTAGCGGTAAACCACAGAAGAGGTAGCGCCTAGTGCTAATCGGATTAACCGACAGTATTGAATGTGAGCCCAGCTCTAGTTGGATAAACCAACAATATTTGCACCTAGTACTAGTCGGGTATACCGACGATAATAATTGTGAGCCCAGCTCTAGTTGGATGAACCAACGGTAATTGCGCCCAGTGCTAGTTAGATAAATCGACAGTTGTGTGCCCAGCACTAATCAGACAAGCTGACAAAGATTGCGCCCAGCACCATTCGAACATACGACGATTGTACAATTATTCACTTCCACAAATACTTCATTTATTTTCCTTACATTACTCCAATAATATACATACATTATATATCAAGAGATAATTTAGCATTACTTAATTTAAATAGTAATTAGAAATAAAATTAAGTTCGAGTCCACGAACCTACCTCAAACTCGTACGGAGAAAGATGATCGCTTAGTCCAACACTTTATCCTTTCCCCGATCTAAATCCATACGTTGCTTTTCTTGATCTATATAATCAAATTTAACTAGTTCAATTTCATTCTATTCAATTCAATCCAAAAAACATGTTTTGAAAAAATTATCATATTGCCCCTATACTTTTGATTTCTTTACAATTTAGTCCTTAGGCTCGTAAAATGAAATTCATGCAATTTCATCCCTATTCAAGCCTAGCCGAATATCATACTACATTATAGCAGCCCATACATTTCATTAATTCACAAATTATACCATAATATTTCACATTTTTCAATTTAACCCCTAATTGATAAATTTATCAAAAATCACTTAACAAAAATTGTTTATATAACAACAAGAATTCATTTTCTTCCATAAAACTTCCAAAAGAACTAAAATGCATTCATGGTGGAACTCTAGACATTCAATCATTTTGCAAATTAATCCCCGGGCTAGCTAGGTTAAACTACAACGATCATAAAAATGTAAAAATCATTAAAAACGGGACAAAAAGTACCTACATGCACAAGAGATGCTTGGCCTAACCTTTAAAGCTTTTCTAATGGTGGTTTCTCTCCTATTTTTGGTTGGAGAAGACAACCATAAGGATGATAGCTTAATTCTTTTATTTAATTTAGCTTTAATTACCTAATTACCAAATTACCCTTACCTAACTTTAAAATTTTCACAATTTCCAAGCCATGCACATCCACTATCACCTTTAATGGTCTATTTACCATATAAGGACCTTCACTTGAAAGTTCTATAGCTATTTAATCCTTTTGCACTTTACACGATTTAGTCCTTTTTATCAAATTGAACATGTAAACATTAAAATTTCTTAACGAAATTTTTATACGATAATACTATCATGCTGTAGATCATAAAATAATATTGAAGTTAATTTTTTGACCTCGAATTTGTGGTCTCGAAACCACTGTTCCGATTTCACTAAAAATAGGTTGTTAAAATAAATAAAAATTATAAGCCCGACTCATGAAAACGGAGTCCCAGAAGTATGATTTTCGACACCCCTGACTTCAGGTCATTACACACCCTCTCAAAAATTCAAGGTCAATTCCTTGGTGTAATCTAAGGACTCTAGAGTGGCATGTACATGGATTGTATGTATTTACAGTGAGTAATGTATTGAGTGTTTATTAAGTTATTTATAAGTGTGTCTTAATTGATCATTTGATGTTTCAAATGATAATGTGATATTCTTTAAGGTTTAAAAAGGTCTTGTTTTGATTAGAATTTATATGAGGATAATAGTGGATGTTTTAAAGTGTTTTTGAACTAATTTCGGGTTCAGTACACCTTAGTCTCGAGACATGACACTTAAGTCCTGAGAGACAAATAAGTTCAAAAACTTATTTTTTTTTCTTCAAAGGTCCAAAGTCTTGAGCATAGACATTTTATCTTGAGACAAAAAGGTTTGAAGCAAACAATGTTGATCACTGTCTTAAGACATATAGCTCAAAGTCTTTGAGACATGCCAGGCTTGTCTCAAGACATGCTCCATTATTCATATACAACTTGTATTTTTTGACATTTTGGGTCACCAAAAGTTCGCTTTATGCATTTGCCATGTCGAAATACCTAGAATATGGTTTAATATGATTTCAAAATGTGTTTAAAGCTTTATAAATGTTGAGAATTGATTTTAAGGATTTTATCAACTAGTTCAAATGATGACTTTATTAAAAAAAAAAAAACTTTGTAAATATAAAGAATGAGTCAATGTGACATCACTTATTCATGATCGTCATCGGATCGGGTAAAGGTACTACAATATGTAATTCACTAAGGTACCATAACCTTGATATTGTTTAGGTTAACACTTCTATTATAGGCCCATTAAGCATAGCTAAAGTATTATTGGATTTGCACACATACCAAACCAAAAAGTATTTTTACATGTTCATTTGTAGTAATGTTTGTACTAAAGTTTTAACCTTTGGAACTTAAGGTGACAATAAAGAAGTCTCAACCACTATCCAAAAGAATGTTAATACTTTTAATTTTAAAGATATATATATATATTCTTTCACTCACATCGTGGATATCACATAATCTAATATAATTAATACTTTATTAGGTTAGATAATTAGACTCCTATAATTGACATTGAGCTTATATATAATTATATTAGGGTTATGGTGCAAATTTGCCACCTTACTAAAATTTGCCACTACACTTTATTATGATTGAAATTTGACATTATACTTAAAAATATTGGTAAATTTACCACTAAACTTTTATATGATTGAAAATTGTCATTAAACTTTGAATTTTATTAAAATTTGCCACCAACTTTTTATTATTATTAAAATTTACCATTTGATATTGATTTTGATAGTTTAAGGGAAAATATTATTTAAATATTTTATTTTAATAGTTAACAATAAATTAATTTATAGAAGAACTAAAAATTAATAAATTAATTTCAAGTTTTCATTTGATGAAAGACTTTAAAAATTAAAAAGAAAAAGATATTTTTATTTTATTTTTATAAATAATAGTTTTTATTATTCTTTAACATTTTATTAATAAAATTATTATCATTAATTATTTAAGTAAATTATTAAAAAATATTTTTATTAAATTTGTCTTCAAATTATTTAAAATAAAAAATGAATAGTAAAATATAATAAAACACTCAAACTTTAATGTCAAAATTCACACAAGCAAAAGTGAAGTGATAAAATTCAACATAAAAATTATTGAGTGACAAATTTGGGCAAATATCCACAAAATACCAAAAAAAAATTAAAATTTACCGGAAAGGACAGGGTTCAAAAATATTGACCGGAAAGGGCAATTTCCCCCAAAAACGCGCCCACGTCGGTAGCGTTTTTGGGAAAAGCGGGCTAAAGCACGCCACGTGGGACGGCGCTTTGTCCACCTCAGCAAAAACGCATCCCCATAGGCGCTTTTCTTTGAGGTGGACAAAGCGCGCCCCACGTGGCGCGCTTTAGCCCGTGTTTTAAAAAAACTATTCTCGAATATTTTAAAAATTTACGAGAATAAACCTTTATAAAGGCTCAAAATAACAACACCATTTTTTTTAAGGTGTCATCAATTAATAAAAAAATATAACTTACAAAGGAAATCTTTATATAGACCCAAAGTCTCATTTCCGTTGTTTTTTTGAGTAAAGTGGGATATGAGATATGTGTATTTATAGACTCATGAATAGTTTTGCAGCTTGTTCCTAAACAATGTGGGATTCCTTCCTCTTTTAACTAACAACATGTCATCCCACATTGTTCCTTGTTTTCTTATGTTGTCAGTTAAAAGAGGAAGCAATCCCACATTGTTTAGGAACAAGCTGCAAAACTATTAATGAGTCTATAAATACACATATCTCATATCCCACTTTACTCAAAAAAACAAGGGAAATGAGACTTTGGGTCTATATAAAGATTTCCTTTGTAAGTTATATTTTTTTATTAATTGATGACACCTTAAAAAAAATGGTGTTGTTATTTTGAGCCTTTATAAAGGTTTATTCTCGTAAATTTTTAAAATATTCGAGAATAGTTTTTTTTTTAAAAAAACACGGGCTAAAGCACGCCACGTAGGACGCGCTTTGTCCACCTCAGCAAAAGCGCGCCTACGAGGACGTGTTTTTGCTGAGGTGGACAAAGCGTGTCCTACGTGGCGCGCTTTAGCCCGTTTTCCCCCAAAAATGCGCTGATGTGGACGCGTTTTTGGGGGAAATTGCCCTTTCCGGTCAATATTTTTGAACACTGTCCTTTCCGGTAAATTTTGATTTTTTTTTGGTATTTTGTGGATATTTGCCCTGACAAATTTACCTTTAATTCAAAAGTATAAAAACAAATATATGAGAAATTTCAATTTTTAGCTAAGATATGTACACATTAACCCATTATAATAATATGTGAATCTATTAAACAAAAACTCGCCAACACCAAAAAGTGGGAGGGTAGGGAATTGGCATTCATGTTTAAATCATGCTAATGAAGATGATCTCCTTTGGGTCGTTTTCATCTTTGACAAAATGGAAAAAGGTACAATTATGTAAAATATTGAAATCCTTTGGGTTGTTTTTGTTGAAACTTCAAAAGGCAAAAGGTACACAATTATGTAGAATATCGAAGCAACAAAATGATGAAAGAAGGAAAAAGGGTGAAGATAAAGTGACAAAAACCTGAATATTTGGATAATAGAAAAGGAAGATTCAATAGCCAACCTTTGTTTCAATATGATTCTCAAAATCAAATCCTTTGGAAATCCCAAACCCAGAATTTTTGTTGTCGACAGGAAATTAAATCACATTCTGCCTTCAAAATCTCATAGCTGTCAAAATGTAGAAGCTTGAAAGATTCTTTGTTTAATTGTTAGGTAGATTTGACAAGTACTGAAAACTACAATACCTCCAAACAATTTCATCATTTAGTTTGGTGTTGGAAATTTTTAAAGAAAATCCCATTTTACCAAAGCATTTTATTCTTTCAAAATTTTTTATAATCACAGGATTTTCATCATTTTCACGTCTGTTTTACGGTCTAAGCTTAATTTTGTTTAGATTAAGAATGATATTCATGTAAAGTACTCCCAATAATATTGAATTCAGAGTTTTAACTTGATCCAAATATCTAAGAAAGAAGTCCAATTTCACTCCTTTGAATAATTGATAATGCATTAACCAACATTTTAAAAAGAGTTGAATTTGATCAACCTTTTAAAAAGAGTCGAATTATTATTTTTATTTGAAATACTAACTAAAATGTTAATATTTTTAAACATGACAGTATGCATATATGGCAATTCTTGTGTACTTCATACTTTTTTTTAATTTTTAATTTTGTGAATATTTTTATAAATTTTAAATTATTTGTTGATGTAACATATAAGACAAATAGAGTTATATCAATCTAAAGTACTCGCAAACTGCCATGTGGATGATCACATTAACATCATTAAAAATTTAATGTTTTAGTTCATATATTTATTTTATTAAAATAGGTGATTTATTTTTTTAAAATTAATAATAAAATTTAATTAAAAAATTGATTTTACAAAAGATATAATTATTCTTTTACAAGAAAGAACATAACTTTTTGACTTGGGTTAGTTCCCACTCGCTCTAATTGTTCAACTCTTAAAAGTGCGGTTTTGAACAAAGGTATCTAAGCCGACTTCATCGACAAAGTCTGGCTGCTTTTAAAATTGGTTTCCGAGAATATTCTTGTGGTGAGGTTGGTTAGATTAGAATTTAACTCCATTGATAGATACGTAAAGATACTCGAACCTAGTGAGTAGCTAATGTTTCTTATAATTAATGTTTTTAGAATTAGATAAGTAGTTGAATTAATTAGATTATCAGTTCATCAGTTCAATTAGTTTGATTAAAAATTACCAAAAGTTAACATATATTAAAAATATATAAAAAATAACTAAAAAAGTTGATTCAACCGTCGATTCAATCAGTTTTTCAGTCAGTGCAATTGATTTGTACCGATTCAAGGTTCAATAAATCTGATGGCTTTCTTCATATCATTACCTTAGGCGGTTCATGGGTAGGATCAGGTTTAAGCATGATACTAATACGGTTTATGCTTGCCCAAGCCAAATCCGACTCAGAATATGAGCTTAATATTTTACCTAAGCTCAGTCCATATTTTTCAATGGCTAATCCAAGCTCATTTAGGCCTACTAATTTTTTTTGAAAAATATTTATATTATTTTAATATAATATTTAATATTTTTATATATTTTTTATTTTTTAAAAAATTTATATATTCATTTAGGCTTACCGATTATAGGGTATGATATGCAAATGTGAATGATACAAGGTATGAAAATGTTAATATATATGATAGCTGCCTATACAAACTTAGTAAAATGTTAGGATATGATTAACATGCCAATAATGCACACTTATGTGGTATATGTGATGTTACAGAGATTATATTGATGAGTTATATCAAGATCTAGCATCTGTTGTGTATCATCGAGTTTTATGTCTCTACGATAACCTATATTGATTTGATGCGAAACGAGGGCGCGAACGAAAATCGACCTCACTATTGGTCCAGGACATTCAGATTAGCACCTACCTTTAAAATAGTACTAAAAGTTAGTAACTTAAAATGAATATAAACCCTATAACAACCACCTAACACATCCCCTTCTAAATGAAAACAAACTACACACTTCCTTGCAACCAATCGCACTTACACTTCCTGATTAATCAAATCCGAGTTGTGGAATGATTGGAGTCAAATGCTCCTATAACAAACAAGATTAGAGGCTGATTAGAGTGAAGAAATATAAATCTTAACCTTGTTGGAGAACGTGGCAAAAAGAAGAAAAACCAACAGCCCCTAATGGTGGTCCTAGGGATGATACACCACCACAATCGGCCACAACAAGGGCTATTTTTGTATGGCACCAAAAGGAAGATTTAGGGGCAGATTAAGAATTATTTTTATGCCTGAAAACTAAGAAAAAGAGGGCTGGAACCAAAGCACAAATAAGCAAATAATGGCTCAAATCGGCAACCAACAAAAAGAGTTCCTAGGGGCAACAAGCACCACTCACGACGGTGGATCTAGGAATTGTTTGGGTGGCTTAAAAGAAGTGTTCAGGGGCTAAAGGGGATTGGTTAGAACTGTTGGATCGCCGGTACCCTCCATGGCGCAGCTAAAAAATTATTTCGATGATCGCCAACCAAGGATCCATGTACATGGAACAAATCAAGTTGAAACAAGGGCCGAAAACATACCTTTCAAAATTGAAAAGCGATGAATGACGTTGTTGATAGGATTCCTTCCGGAGATGTCGATTCCAAGTTGCAACAATAACACCCCGGTCTCTATGTAATCTACCCAGTCAAAGAATGAATAACAAAATTCTTTTGAACTTTTCAGAGAGAATTTTCAAGAACTGTTGCTATACCTTTTTTTTCTTTTTTGTTTTATTGGTAACCCTAACACACTCAATGATTCATTTCCTTTTACTTAATTTCATATCATATATCATAAAATAAAAATGAGATTATTCCCCTATTATTAGAGAAACAAATGGAAAGTCAACAAAAATATTATTTTCTTTCCAAAAGAATACCGCTTTCAATTTCTTTTATATTTATATTAATAATTTCGGTAATATATATATAATTAATATTTTGTATGAATCAAAATCATATATTAATTTTATCTATGTTCTCTATTTATGTACAACAAGTTTGTACACATAATGTGTTTAATATTTGACAATCAAATTAAATTAATTCAATAATTAATTCAATTTATGTGATAGCTAAATACAACACCAAATGCATTTGGATTCTGTTCGCTTCAAATATAGGATGTGACCCTGTAGGCTATTGTAATGTTGGTAGTAATACTAGAACATTTCCAACACTACAAACAATGTGTGGCATCTAGCAATGCATCATTGCTACCCAAGTTACAAGAAGTCGTGATTCGACATAACCTTGCTGTGATAATCTTTTCATGTATTATATCATTTTATCCTTAATATCTGGATTGGACACAAGTCATGGAATAGTCCCATTTGTATAGTCCAATATTATATTTCTTGATTTCTTTGAGTAGCCTACAATAAAAAAATAAGTGTGATATCATATATCAACTTATTCGAGAATGGCCATGCATTTCTAGTTTCACTCCATCAAGAGACCTAAGATATTGTTCTCATTATGTAGGAGGGATCAATCTTATCTTGATCAACAATATCCCACTACATGGATTGTGGTATATCCAACATTAGTTTTTATAGTACAATCTGTTACGATATACATTTGATTGTATCAAAATATACAACTCATGATGTTGGGACAATGATGATCTCAAGTTTGAGGATCATATATATAGTTGTCACTATGAGTAATATTTGTGACTATTACATAATAATCCAAGAAACATACTCATGGCAAGTTAGTCCAGTATGTTGTTCTCTAACATATACTCATGTACTGATTTTGACATCCCTATGTCAATGACAACACTTTGTCATCAATCAATAATTACATATTAGTCTCAGTACATTATCATTGTCCAAGCCCACAATAATACTCGAGTAAGGACCTTTTAATAATAATCATATTATTTTTAGGACATTATTATTAACCAATTTATTTATACACACATAAAAAGAAATTGAAATAACAATGGCAATGTCTTATATTAACAAACAAGGTAAAACAAATATGTGATTACAATCATCTCAAGATTGGTCTTTAGGCATACTCTAACAAGAACAACAAGGAAAGCATGAGATCTCAGCAAAAACAGGACCTTAAAATTAGGAAAAAAATAAATAAGAAAATGAGAAAAAGAGAGACACTTACATTGAGAAGAGAAGGGCGACACAACAGGTGGTTGATGTGGTTGCACAGGGAAGATGAAAGGAAGAAAACCAAACATGGGAAAAGAGGGGAAGAGGGAGACAACAAAAAGTGGGGGACTTTTAGGAGATGATTTATTTTATCAATTTCTTTTTTAAAAAAAAAACTAAAATATCCCAACTAACCAGATTTACTACCAACCCTTAAGGGTGAGCGTTCGATCGAATGAAATGAAAAAATTTTAAGTTCATCGAGTTGGCGAATCCTATTTTGTCATTCTAACTCGATTTGAAATGTTTTTGAATCGAGTCAATTGAGATGTAATCCGAGTGAAATATATTTGTTTGAGTTAAATTAAAAAAAAATTTTGGGTCCTTGTAATCACTTTCACCCAACATAATCAAATTTGTCCATCGTAATCAAATTTGTTATTAACTTTCATCCCCTCATAATTTATTTATTAATCTTTTATATACGGGTTAACTTCTTTGCTTGCTTAGTTGCTTCAATTATCTTATGATTCTTGTCACTATGTATTTTGAAATTAAAAAAGATATTAAATGTAAATAATGTGATTGTTTTAATAAAATTTATCTTAAAGATAAAATGTGAAATTGATACTAACGTAAAATTTTAACGCGAATATTTTATAGCATCGTAAATAATTCAATTTTAACAAAAAATTATAAAGATTCAATATGATTAAACAATTCAATAATATAAATAGTACAAAATGTGTAATTTAATTTATTAATATAAATAGTAGATATAAATAAAATTATTACTATTGGGGGTAAAAGGTAAGAAATAAAAGTTTAGGGAAAAAATAAAAAGTTTTGGTGGTTGAGGGAGTAAAATTTGGGGGGAGGAATATTCAAAAAATTTGTGGGGAAAGTCTTTCAAAAAGAAGGGGTGGGATGGGATGGGAGGGGAGTAAAAGTTTTGGGGGTTAAGGGAGTAAAATTTTGGGGGAGGGGGATATTAAAAAAATTAGGGGGAGAGGGTTTAGAGTAGAAGGGAGTGGGATGGGAGGAGAGTAAAAGTTTTTGGGAGAAATTGGGAGGGAGTAAAAGTTTTGGGGAAAGTAAAGAGGTTTAAGAGTTTGGGGTAAAAATGTAAAATATTATAGTTTGGTATTCGGTTTATTCGAATTATTTGAGTTCGAAAACCAAACTCAATTCGAACTTGAAATTAAAAAAAATCGAGTTGACTCTAATAGTTCGATTAACTCGATTCGTTTAACTCGAAATTCGAATTTCTTTTCCCACCTGAGCACAAAAGAATTCAATCTTGAGACCTAAGAGTAAGCTAAAGCCTTACCACTGAACCAATAAGCTCATTCTTGTCAACCAACATACAAAAATTAAAGATAAGCTAGGTGTGACTAGCTAGATATAAGGAGAAAATTAATCAAAATTCTAATGGAAGGGAATCAATCACAAAAATTCAAGGGAAACTCCTCCACCACTTAACCACTAGATCATATACTTATTTATTACCAAATGCAAAATGATAACCTTATGAAAACCAAGGCTTGACCACTCTTGATTCACTAACTCAATTCCTACTAACTCAATTTTTGGGATGTGACAGTGCACTTAACATATGATTGACACTTAGTAATCGCAATACACAAATGCAAAGTATTAGACATTCACACGTACCAATGCAGCAACTTTAATGTACATCGATCATATATTTACTGTCACCAAATTAGCATTTCGAGTGTACTTACCATACTTACCATTATAGGCACAATTTAAACCATTTGCACCAACTAGCATTTCACACATTAGCATGCACTTAAGCACAAAATCTCATAAGCAAACACACACAAATTTTAGCACCATAACCTACTCAAAACAGTAGGTAGAGACACCGATTCATGTATGTTTTGGTTGTCTATCACCTAATTCACTTTAGCTTTTCCTTTTTCAATTTTGGTTTTCGGCCTTCCGAATTCCTTTTCTTGAAAACAAGATCAATTATCACTCATTAGGATCATAATAAATTTATTGGAATATAAAAATTTGTAACACCCCTTACTCGTAATCCCCGCCAGAATCGGGCCCGAGGCGTTATCGGATACAACTAGTTGATCGCCACCTAGGCTCAATGTGACTACTCTCCTTAAGTCACCACAACGACCTCATTTTCGACTTACGAGACCTCACTCATACACACGAGGCTCTCGAGACCATATCGGAAATTCTTATGATCTTAAAAATTTTCTCCATCTAAACAGGGACTACATGCCTGTGCTAGATAACACACACCCGTGCGTAGTCATACACGCCCATGCATAGTCACACACACCCATGTCCTCAAACCGTGCACGAAAACCCAAGAATTCTGCCAAAGTCCCACGGCTAGGACACACGCCCGTGTGGCTATCCTGTGGACAACACTGATTAACTCACACAGCCTAGGCACATGCCTGTATGACTAGTCCGTGGTCTATTCTGACTTAGAATTTCAACATGCAGGGGACACACGGCCAAGTCACACGCCCGTGAGCTGATCGTGTGTCACACATGGCCTAGACACACGTCCGTGTGTCTATCCACATGGACAAGAACAAAGCTATGTGCCAAGTTCTTTTCACCCCTCTAGCATACACAACATGCACTCATTCAACACATCCATGATCAACTTATATTGAAGCATAAACTTACATGGATAACTACATCTTTTCATATGATGAAGTAGCCAACAACCATGGCATTATACAAAATAGATTATACATCTAAAGGCCAACATATCTTAGCCATTTACAACCAAAATCACTAACTTGTCTAGCTCCTATACATGCCATATACAAAACATTTAGTCTATTGTACCAGAGTGTGTTGATAGTGTGGGCGATCTTCCAATTGATCCTCGTACCTCGATTTAACTTTTTCACTCTATAAGACAAGGGAAAGGAAAGGAAGTAAGCTTTGAGCTTTGTGAGTTTATATATAAACAATTAAGCATCATAGTATAAGCTAAACAACAATTAGCATTATACTAACATAAGTAATTCACAACTATGCTTACTCTTTCTATCCCTTACCACATTTCCAACACATCATGAGTCATATACTCATAATCATTAACATGCACTCCTGCACTCAATATCATATTACTCAAAATAAAACACATCATTATTTCTCAATAATACATTCACACAGCTAATTTACTCAATAATACTACCACACAGCTAATTCACACAGTTAATTCACAGAGCTAATTCACACAGTTAATTTCTCAGTGGTTTCGCACTTAGCCCGCCACAATCTATTAATAGGGCAGTATCACACTTAGTCTACCAATAAGGTAATTATAATGGTCACACACTTAGCCCACTAAACAATATACTTAGCAATATCATCGCACATAGCCCAGCTCATTGTCGCTAAGCATTGGGTTGGCATCGCACTTAGCCTACCAACAAGCATTATCACTACCCATTCACATATCTACTTTGTAGTTCATCCATTCATTCATTCACTATACTAACTCATTCATTCCACATGAACCATATAAGTTCTCAATCATGCTACATTCTAGCTAGCATTTACAATGTATACGCATAAATGCATCGTTCATACGTAAACTTACCTCGGTACTCAAAAGTGTTGAAACGTGCAATTTAGTCCACCACCTTGCTTTTGCCTCGGTTTCGATCAGGGCTTCATCTTTCTTTGTAACACCCCAAACCCGGACAAGACACCACGTCCGAATCTGGTATGTTACGGGGAAAACGTGTTTGAGAGGTTAAATTTTTTTCCACTTAAAAGCTGGGTGAACACATAATGTATTTGAAGAAAATCTGAGTAAACCTGTTTGAAATCAAATGGTGTATTTGAAACCCGGGAGTCTTGAAAACTTAACCAAAATGTGTACTTAAAACAAGTTCATTCCATTAGGAATTCAATAGTTTCTTAGTATTACTTAAAGCATCTTTGAACTTAATAGAAAATCGAGTTTGATTTGGGAAATCATTTGAGTTTACTTTATATCAAAACATAGTGTGATACCCGATGGTATAGTTTAAAACACATTGCGTTATAATTTTGAAATCATTGTCTTTCCAAATTTTAGTAAAATTCATACCAAATTATCTTGTTAAGGCATATGAAAATCTAATTAAAACATAAACATCATAAAACATAAATCAAAGGCCTTTTACAAATCCAAATTAAAACCCAAATAAAGTAGATAAGCTAAAGTACCCAAATTGAATAGTCTGAGCAAAACTTTTATTAAAGCATGGCATGTGCACCCCGAGTCCATCCCGGCTCCATGTCCGCGTCTACGAGTCACCTGAAATGTCAAAGGAGAGGGTGAGTCGAATGACTCAGTGCATAAATCCCGCTCCCGATAAAACAACATGCTAACACACATCATACATAGCAACATGTTTAATGCAACCCGATCCTAACCATCGAATCTCTCTGTTCTACCCGTGTGGTACCAAACCCTTTGGTGGTGCCAAACCACTTTGGTGACCCAAAGTCACGATATCCATAAGTGTGGTGCCAAACCACTGGTGACCCGAAGTCACGAATAATTCAATGATGGGGCCAACCCATCTCGTGATACCAAATCACTAGCGACAATCCCGTATCTCTCAAGTGGGGCCAACCCACGGTGGTGTCAAACCACAGGGACGAGTCGCAATGAGGTGCCAAACCTCTGGTGTCCCAAAGACACATGTGGTACCAAACCACTGGTGACCGTAGTCACAAATCCGATGATGGGGCCAACCCATCGTGTGAAACCAAATCACTGGCGTCAATCCCGTATAATCAACTGTGGGGCCAACCCACCGTGGTGCTAAGCCACTGGGACAAGACGCTGAGGTGCCAAACCTCTGGTGACCCAAAGTCACAAAATATCACTGTGGTACCAAACCCTTTGGAGGTGCCAAACCTCTGGTGTCCCAAAGACACAAGTGTCCCAAAGACACGGATATCATCATATCCCCTCCTCTCATCAATCCCATACATGTCACACTGACTCATGTACAATATGCAAATCATGTAACTCATGCAAACATGCCCAACATTGCATCTCATAGTATATATATAGCATAGATCATAATATCCAAGGTATCCATAATAGAACTTGTAATATAATAGACTTACCCGGATCCGTACACATACCCCATTTTGGGTATCCAAATATCCATCATACAGTTATGGTTTTTAACAGGCAAATAGGTTTATTAATAACATTACTAGGTATTAGTGTGTTAGTTTACACACCTGCAAAACGCAGTCTTTTAATACTAAGAGAATCGATCTATAGCCCCTTGATTATCCAGCACCTAAAACAATCGACCAACCCAAGTATTAGAACTCATACTATTCGGCCAACACCAGGGGTTAGTAACCAAGACCATTCGGCCAAAGCTAATAAACTGAATAGGTTAATGATTAAACCCTCACCTTTACTCTTGACTTGGTTTCCAACCAAACCCGAACCACAATGGTTCCTCCTATGACAATCGGCCACCACCTTGAAAAGAATAACTGTTAATCCTTTGTCATCCCTGACTTAATCAAAACTAAATAAATAAATAATGAACAACCATCTCACCATCACTTACCAAACGTTTAATCCAAGAAAGTAGGCTCCACCTGACTGCTTCAAAAATCCAAAGACCCTATCCGAGATGATTAACAAAAGATTAACACCCTTCCACAAAAACCAAAATCGGCACTGAACCTTGTGAATGCTAACAGAGAAAACGAAAAGAAGAAGAATAGGTATTCGGCACTTACCTTCCTCTACAATCCGATTAGAACCAAAACCGAAACAACACCACACCTAAAATTTGGCCAAGTTGAACACCACTAGAAAAGAGGGGAAATTCGGCTAAGACCTTAACAAAGAAAGAATAAGATTCAGCCTTACACAAAGAAAGAAACACGAGGAAAAGAATGAAAGAAAGGGGTTGATATTCGGCCAAACATTAAGGATTTAACAAATAGGAGAATGGTACTTTCGGTTCAAAGAAAAGAATGGAGAAGAGTATTTTGGAACATGGAGTTTCGGCCAAAGAGATTTTAAGAGGAAAAAGAAAGTATAGGAAGAAAAGAGAAGTAGGTTAAACACACAAATGAAGAGGAAAGTGGGTTGAAAGAATAGGATTTTTGCTACCAAATGAACACCAAAGATCAAAGCAATTTCGGCAACACCAAAGTTTGGACTTTCAGTCTCAAAGAGAAGAGAAATGAGAGAAATTCCCTTGAAGTTTCGGCTAAAAACTGACAAAAATGAGAGAGCTTTGTTTTGACAAAAAAGTGACCGAAAAATACCCCAAAATGCTCCTTGAATTTTCGGCACACCCAAACCCCACACCAAACCGTCCACTCCCCCACAACTCCTGTCCTAAAATTCGGCCAAATCCCCCACAACACTCCACTCCACACATTCAAATTGGTTGAACAAGTCAACCTCCTAAAATCCCTCTCCACCCTCCATTTGAATGAGGAGACCAAGTCCAAGGTAGAGTTTGAACTGCCTTCTACCTCTTCCTCCATGCCGTCTAAAATGGGACAAAAAGTGAGCATCCTGCAGCTTGAACTCAGGACCTCACCCCTGCAATTGACGCCAACACCAGCTCCAAGTGGCGCTTTGCTCTGCCACTTTGCCAGCTCTTCACTTGTGTAATAAAACACCAAAATTAATCTTTAAACCCCAACTTCCTCTCCTCCTCTCACCTAAGCCTTAAACTAAAATTTTCCTACCTACTCAGGCACACTCCTAGCCTACAATTAAGCCCCGAAACTACACAAACAGCAGCATAACACACTGAACACATGCAAGACATAGCACAACAAAATAGCCCCTAACTCGGGATATTACAGTTCTACCCCCCTTAAAAATAATTTCGGCCTCGAAATTACCTGATCAGAAGAGTTGCGGGTACTGCTGTCTCATCATATCCTCGGGTTCCCACGTGGCTTCCTCCACACCATGATTCCGCCAAAGTACCTTAACCAAAGGCACAGACTTCTTACGCAGAACCTTCACATCCCGATCAAGAATCGCATGGTTCTTCTTCCATAGTCAAGTCGGATTTACCTCGATCTCTTCCATCGCTACCACCGTGACGGATCGAACGATAACGCCAAGCATCGAAACGTGAAAAACGTCGTGAATGCGGCTAAGCTCTGCTGGCAACTCAAGGCGATACACTCACGGTCCTACTCGCCTCGCACCTTATACGGCCCAATAAACCTCGGACTTAGCTTGCCTTTCCTCCCGAACCTCAACACCTTCTTCCACGGCGAGACCTTCAGAAAAACTTGATCCCCACAAAGAAACTCTATGTCTCTCCGCTTAAGATCGGCAGATAAGACTTCGCGGCCTCAAGCTTCCTTCAAACGAGCTCGAATCAACTTAACCTTGTCTTACGTCACCGACAAGAACCAACTCGGTTCCCAACAGCTGACGTTCACCCAACTCCGTCCAACACGTAGGTGAGCGACACTTCCTACCATACAACGCCTCATACGGTGCCATTTTGATGCTCGCTTGGTAACTGTTGTTGTAGGCAAACTCAGCTAATGGCAGAAACTCCTCCCAACTACCTCGAAAATCGAGAACACAACCTCTCAAGATATCTTCTAAGATCCGAATAACCCCTTTCGATTGCCGTCGATTTGTGGGTGAAAAGCCGTGCTGAAATCCAAACGAGTACCCAGTGCCTGATGCAACGCTCTCCAGAACCTTGACGTAAATCTGGGATCCCGATCCGAGATGATCGAAACTGGCACACCGTGTAACCTCACAATCTCGCATACATACGACTTTGCCAACCTCTCAAGTGAATAATCCACTCTCACCGAATGAAATGGGTGACTTAGTCGGACGATCCACAACAACCCAAACTGAATCTTTCTTGCTTGGCGTAAGCGGTAATCCACTGACGAAATCCATGGTTATCCTTTCCCACTTCCACTGAGGAATCTTTACAGGCTGAAGCAAACCCGACGGCAACTGATGTTCAGCCTTGACCTGCTGACAAGTCAAACACTTTCCAACAAACTCCGTCACCTCTTTCTTCAACCCAGGCCACCAAAACTGCTCTCTAAGATCCTTATACATCTTGCTACCTCCAGGATGCATAGCATAAGGACTGCTATGTGCGTCCTGAAGAATCTTTTGCCTCAGCTCAACATCCTTAGGCATACAAGCCTTACCTTGGAAACACAGAACCTCATCACTAGACAAGCTGTAACCCTCCAAACCACCATTCTGCACTTGCAACCTTCGCGCACTCAGAACCTCATCCTCTAACTGTTTCTCTCTGATCTGCTCAACCCAAGTAGGCTTAACCTGCAGCTCTGCCAGAATACTCCCGTCGTCGTACAAGCTCAAATGGGCAAACAAAGCTCTTAAGTCCGAAACAACCTTACGGCTCAACGCGTCTGCCACCACGTTAGCCTTGCCCGGATGATACTCAATCGAACAGTCGTAATCTTTCAGCAACTCAACCCACCTACGCTGCCTCAAATTCAAATCCTTTTGAGTCAGGAGATACTTCAGACTCTTATGATCCGTGTAGACTATCGATCTCTCTCCGTACAAGTAGTGCCTCCAAATCTTTAAGGCGAAGACTACAACCGCTAGCTCCAAATCATGCGTCGGATAATTGACCTCATGTGGCCTTAGCTGTCGAGAAGCGTAAGCCACCACCTTACCTTCTTGCATCAGCACACAACCCAAGCCCGTATGTGATGCATCGCAATAGACTGTGTATTCCTTACCAGCCTCAGGTTGAATTAAAACTGGAGCCTCAGTCAAAATCTTCTTTAACTTATCGAAGCTTTCCTGTTGTTTCTCAGTCCATACAAACGGAACTTCTTTCCTCAGCAACTTGGTCATCGGCGCTGCTATTAACGAGAAACCCTCAACAAACCTTCGGTAGTATCCGGCCAAACCCAGAAAACTCCGAATCTCAGCCACTGACCTAGGCGGCTTCCAATCCAGAACTGCCTCAACCTTCCGAGGATCTACTCTAATCCCCTCACCCGACACTACATGACCCAAGAACGTCACTTCCGAGAGCGAACTCGCACTTCATCGAACTTAGCATAGAGTCGCTTCTCCTCAAAATTTGCAAAGACAACTCTCAAATGCGCATCATGCTCTTCCTCTCGTCTTTGAGTACACTAAGATGTCGTTACATGAAAACTACGACGAACCGATCCGGATCTTCTTTGAAACACCTATTCATCATATCCATAACGCTGCCGGTGCGTTAGTCAACCCGAACGGTATTACGGTAAATTCGTAGTGCCCATACAGAAGTGAAAAATTTGTTTTATGGATATCCGCCTCCTTAACCTTTAACTGGTGGTACCCAGACCTCAAGTCGATCTTCGAGAATACCGCAGCACCCTTCAGCTGATCGAACAAGTCGTCTATCCGTGGCAACGGATACTTGTTTTTAATCGTCAGCTTGTTCAACTGGCGGTAGTCTATACACATCCGCATCGTCCCATCTTTCTTCTTAACAAAGAGTACCGGCGCACCCCACGGCGAAACACTTGGCCTAATAAAACCTCGATCCAATAACTCCTGGATCTGAGCCTTAAGCTCCACCAATTCCTTTGGCGCCATCCTATACGGAGCAATAGATACTGGCGCAGTTCCTGGTAACAGATCTATCCCGAACTCTACCTCGCGATCTGGCGGCAAACCCGGAAGCTCCTCAGGAAATACATCAGCAAATTCTTTAACTGTACGAACCTTCTCTACCGCAGACTCTTTAGCCTCCAAAGCATACACATGAACCACATACGCTTCGCAGCCCTTCCTGACCATCTTCTCCGCTTTCAGAGCAGATACCACATTAGATAAGTAATCTCTCCTATTACCTATCATAGCCACCTCATCACCCTCAACCGTCTTAAGAACCATGCGCTTAGCCGCGCAATCCAACTTCGCCTGGTACTTGACCAACCAATCCATCCCAAGAATAAGATCGAACTCTCCAAACGGCAGTTCCATCAGATCAGCAGCAAACACTACCCTTTGGAGTTCTAGGGGTACCTCTCTAAACAGTTTATCTACTACTACAGAGTGACCTAGAGGGCTAATTACAGTCATCTACCCAGAAGATATCTCAGAGTCTAAATCCATGGTCTCTACTATACTACTAGCAACATAAGAATGTGTGGAACCCAAATCAATCAATGCAGTATATGGAGAACCAAAAATCAAAAACGTACCAGTTATGACGTCCGGTGCGTCGCCCTCCTCTCGGCGTCTCGCAAAGATACACCAAACCGGCCGTCGTGCCTCGTAACTACCCGCACGCACCTCGCCGGTGCTCCACGGCCTCGACCAAATCCATTACCACCTCTGCCATTACCACGACCCCTCTGCGGTGGCGGTCCATTACTCCGGAACTGATTACGGCCCTGATTCTCGGACTGAGTCCTAGCCAACTTACGCGGACAGTCCCTCACACGGTGATCCAGAGAACCACACTCAAAGCAACCTTTTCCTCCAGTCCAACAGCCACCTCAATGAGATTTCCCACACTGATTGCACTGCGGCGGTCCCTGCCTAGCAGCAACAAACCTAGCAGGCTGATTCGGCCCACTCGGTCTAGCCCTCTTCTGCGGATTACCCGACGATCCAGAAGACCCAAAGCTCCTCTTATGCCTATTTCTGTCCATACCCTGCCTCACTGACTCCTTAACACCCTCGGCTACCTTAGCCTCCTGCCTCACTGACTCCTTAACACCCTCGGCTACCTTAGCCTTCTCAACTAAGACAGCAAACTCGCGCTCCTGCTGAGGAGCAATCAGCAGCCTCAACTCGTCTCGCAGACCATCCTCGAAATGAACACACCTCTCATGCTCAGTGGCCACAATGCCCCTGGCATACCTACTCAGCTTCAAGAACTCAGCCTCGTACTCAGCAACAGATTTACTCCCCTGAACAAGCCTCAGAAATGCCTTTCGTTGGGAGTCAATATAACTAGCTCCGATGTACTTCTTTTGATATGCAGCCCTGAAATAATCCCATGTCAAATCCTCCGCTGCCACACTGTCCCGAACCGTGAGCCACCACTGGTATGACTCATCCCGGAGAAGCGATACGATGCCCTTCAGCTTTTCTTCAGCCGTTAAATCCAGATCATCCATGATCCGCTCAGTTGCTTCCAGCCAATATTCAGCAGTGCTAGGAGCAACACCAGATACACCTCGAAAGAATTCGACCCGTTTGCTCGGAGTCGCTCAGCACGCAATTTCCTAACTCCTCGCGCGCCACCACCTATACCGGCTACCCTTTCCAACACTCGCAAAGACATCGCTGCGCGACGCTGCGTCGTCTCGATCGATCTTGGAACTCACCACCTCCACCGGTGGTGGCGAGCCGGTACCTCATTTTTCGACCACGACCGGATCCTACGGGCTCAGAAACTGTCATCCTACCCCTACCTCTACCACGAGTATTACGACCACGTCCGCCTCGAGTGCTTATGACTAATCTTTCTACGTATCTGATTAAGAATTTTATACATCAGTATTTATTCCACTATTTTAAAGCAAGTCTTATGAATATTAAAGAGGATTTGTTCTCGCGAGTTCACAGAATCCTATCAGTTTCAATCTCTAAAGTAGTATACTATTGCTATTCATCAAATCATATCACATCCAATCAGTTCACAAGCAATAGTAAGGGTACTTACCTGGGCGAACTGGTGCCGGAGACTCGGTGCCATGCCTTTCAAACCATATATTTAACCCAAAAAACACTTAAGACAACCTTTGAAAACATTTTGGGCCTCAGGCCAACAGCCGAGCTTTTGAACTTAGCTCTGATACCACAATTGTAACACCCCAAACCCGGACAAGACACCACGTCCGAATCTGGTATGTTACGGGGAAAACGTGTTTGAGAGGTTAAATTTTTTTCCACTTAAAAGCTGGGTGAACACATAATGTATTTGAAGAAAATCTGAGTAGACCTGTTTGAAATCAAATGGTGTATTTGAAACCCGGGAGTCTTGAAAACTTAACCAAAATGTGTAGTTAAAACGAGTTCATTCCATTAGGAATTCAATAGTTTCTTAGTATTACTTAAAGCATCTTTGAACTTAATAGAAAATCGAGTTTGATTTGGGAAATCATTTGAGTTTACTTTATATCAAAACATAGTGTGATACCCGATGGTATAGTTTAAAACACATTGCGTTATAATTTTGAAATCATTGTCTTTCCAAATTTTAGTAAAATTCATACCAAATTATCTTGTTAAGGCATATGAAAATCTAATTAAAACATAAACATCATAAAACATAAATCAAAGGCCTTTTACAAATCCAAATTAAAACCCAAATAAAGTAGATAAGCTAAAGTACCCAAATTGAATAGTCTGAGCAAAACTTTTATTAAAGCATGGCATGTGCACCCGAGTCCATCCGGCTCCATGTCGCGTCTCACGAGTCACTGAAATGTCAAAGGAGAGGGTGAGTCGAATGACTCAGTGCATAAATCCCGCTCCCGATAAAACAACATGCTAACACACATCATACATAGCAACATGTTTAATGCAACCCGATCCTAACCATCCGAATCTCCTGTTCTACCCCGTGTGGTACCAAACCACTGGTGGTGCCAAACCACTGGTGACCCAAAGTCACGATATCCATAAGTGTGGTGCCAAACCACTGGTGACCCGAAGTCACGAATAATCCAATGATGGGGCCAACCCATCTCGTGATACCAAATCACTAGCGACAATCCCGTATCTCTCAAGTGGGGCCAACCCACGGTGGTGTCAAACCACAGGGACGAGTCGCAATGAAGTGCCAAACCTCTGGTGTCCCAAAGACACATGTGGTACCAAACCACTGGTGACCGCAGTCACAAATCCGATGATGGGGCCAACCCATCGTGTGATACCAAATCACTGGCGTCAATCCCGTATAATCAACTGTGGGGCCAACCCACCGTGGTGCTAAGCCACTGGGACAAGACGCTGAGGTGCCAAACCTCTGGTGACCCAAAGTCACAAAATATCACTGTGGTACCAAACCACTGGAGGTGCCAAACCTCTGGTGTCCCAAAGACACAGTGTCCCAAAGACACGGATATCATCATATCCCCCTCCTCTCATCAATCCCATACATGTCACACTGACTCATGTACAATATGCAAATCATGTAACTCATGCAAACATGCCCAACATTGCATCTCATAGTATATATATAGCATAGATCATAATATCCAAGGTATCCATAATAGAACTTGTAATATAATAGACTTACCCGGATCCGTACACATACCCCATTTTGGGTATCCAAATATCCATCATACAGTTATGGTTTTTAACAGGCAAACAGGTTTATTAATAACATTACTAGGTATTAGTGTGTTAGTTTACACACCTGCAAAACGCAGTCTTTTAATACTTAGTTTACACACCTGCAAAACGCAGTCTTTTAATACTAAGAGAATCGATCTATAGCCCCTTGATTATCCAGCACCTAAAACAATCGACCAACCCAAGTATTAGAACTCATACTATTCGGCCAACACCAGGGGTTAGTAACCAAGATCATTCGGCCAAAGCTAATAAACTGAATAGGTTAATGATTAAACCCTCACCTTTACTCTTGACTTGGTTTCCAACCAAACCCGAACCACAATGGTTCCTCCTATGACAATCGGCCACCACCTTGAAAAGAATAACTGTTAATCCTTTGTCATCCCTGACTTAATCAAAACTAAATAAATAAATAATGAACAACCATCTCACCATCACTTACCAAACGTTTAATCCAAGAAAGTAGGCTCCACCTGACTGCTTCAAAAATCCAAAGACCCTATCCGAGATGATTAACAAAAGATTAACACCCTTCCACAAAAACCAAAATCGGCACTGAACCTTGTGAATGCTAACAGAGAAAACGAAAAGAAGAAGAATAGGTATTCAGCACTTACCTTCCTCTAAAATCCGATTAGAACCAAAACCGAAACAACACCACACCTAAAATTCGGCCAAGTTGAACACCACTAGAAGAGAGGGGAAATTCGGCTAAGACCTTAACAAAGAAAGAATAAGATTCAGCCTTACACAAAGAAAGAAACACGAGGAAAAGAATGAAAGAAAGGGGTTGATATTCGGCCAAACATTAAGGATTTAACAAATAGGAGAATGGTACTTTCGGTTCAAAGAAAAGAATGGAGAAGAGTATTTTGGAACATGGAGTTTCGGCCAAAGAGATTTTAAGAGGAAAAAGAAAGTATAGGAAGAAAAGAGAAATAGGTTCGGCTTACACAAATGAAGAGGAAAGTAGGTTGAAAGAATAGGATTTCGGCTACCAAATGAACACCAAAGATCAAAGCAATTTCGGCAACACCAAAGTTTGGACTTTCGGTCTCAAAGAGAAGAGAAATGAGAGAAATTCCCTTGAAGTTTCGGCTAAAAACTGACAAAAATGAGAGAGCTTTGTTTTGACAAAAAGTGATCGAAAAATACCCCAAAATGCTCCTTGAATTTTCGGCACACCCAAACCCCACACCAAACCGTCCACTCCCCCCACAACTCCTCTCCTAAAATTCGGCCAAATCCCCCACAACACTCCACTCCACACATTCAAATTGGTTGAACAAGTCAACCTCCTAAAATCCCTCTCTACCCTCCATTTGAATGAGGAGACCAAGTCCAAGGTAGAGTTTGAACTGCCTTCTACCTCTTCCTCCATGCCGTCTAAAATGGGACAAAAAGTGAGCATCCTGCAGCTTGAACTCAGGACCTCACCCCTCCTGCAATTGACGCCAACACCAGCTCCAAGTGGCGCCTTGCTCTGCCACTTTGCCAGCTCTTCACTTGTGTAATAAAACACCAAAATTAATCTTTTAAACCCCAGCTTCCTCAGCTCCTCTCACCTAAGCCTTAAACTAAAATTTTCCTACCTACTCAGGCACACTCCTAGCCTACAATTAAGCCCCGAAACTACACAAACAGCAACATAACACACTGAACACATGCAAGACATAGCACAACAAAATAGCCCCTAACCCGGGATATTACATTCTTGATCTATAATGAATAGATCAACTTATTCAATACACATATTGACTAAATTGACCCTTATCTCATACTTTAGTAAAATTCCCATTTTGCCCCTAATTTTTCTCATATTTACACTTTTACCCAAGGCTCGTAAAGTGATTTTTATTCAACTTTCTAGCCTTACATGCTTAACCGAATCATTTACTCAACTAAAGCTATCATCAAATCTCACTACATCACACATGTATGACCAAACTCAAGACTTTCACAAATAAGTCCCTACATGCATTTTTCATGGAATTCACTTAGCAAAAGATGTTTCTACTATATCAAGCTTTCATAATCTTATATAAAACGTCAAAATACATGCATGTCATACATGGGTACATTTTTGAACATCCATTTTAGCTCACCATATAGCTTAAAATAGCTTACTCATGCTACGAGGACTACAAAAATATGAAGAATATTAAAAACGGAGCTAGAATACACTTACTAGCTAGCTTGAAAAGTTGAAGAGCCCTAACAATGGCTTCTCTAAATTTTTGGCAGCATTGGGGAAGAAGATGAATGAATTTTGTCATATTTTCTCCCATTTTAATTATTTAATAGCCAAATGACCAAAATGCCCCTTTTGACAAACTTTCTATTTTAACTCATCCATGCCCAATTTTGTCCAAAAATTATAAATTGGTAAAATTGCTCATTAAGGATCTTTAATTGATATTCTAAAGCAATTTCACACAAATAGCTTCTAGAATCTCATATTTTTCAACTTTTGCAATTTAGTCCTTTTGGACAATTCAACTGCAATTTAATAAAATTGCTTCATGAAACTTTCACATTAGCATGCAAACATGGCATAAACCTTAAAAACTCATACATTTACCTCGGATTTGTGGTCCCGCACCACTATTCCGACTAGGCCCTAAATCGGGATGTTACAAAATTGCATCAAAATCATCATTTCCCCCAAAATTCCTAAACTAACCTAAAGTGTCCATTTTAGAAAAATCTCAAACCACTTGTTTTAAACCTTAATTAAACCCTCTAATAGCTTCATTACAACCTCATTTCAAGATTAGAAGTCAGAAATTACACAATTGACCCTAGAATGCTACCTGCCCAATTTTAAATAAGATTTTCGTATAGGCTTTTCAATTTACTATCATTTCAGCCATTTAGAGTTGAAACAAAGTTTCTAAACTCTTTTTCATCATAAAAGAAAGCTTAAAACACTTTAAAACTAAACGATGATCAAGAATTGAATATTTCATCATGGATGAGTTCAAACTTAAAATGAACTTTAAAATATTTGGACGTTTTTTATTTAGTACGTAAAATTGAATTGTAAAGGTTGAAAACGAATGAAAATCAGCTTTAAAAACTATTTGCTACCTCAATTGCAAGTTTGGAGATCAAATTCAAGAAGAATCTTCAAAAATTCGTGAAAAAATGTAGTTTGATTTGATGAAAATTGTTGAGTTTTTAAGTGAAATTGATGGTTATTTTGATGAAAATTCTTGATCTAGAATGTTTGTTTGGTGAGAAATTTGAGAGAAAATGGGAGAGATTTGAGAAAATGAAGAAAAAATGGTCAGCTATGGTGTTTGGTAATCGTCGCGTATGGAGGAGAGAGAAGGTAGTTTGACTCCAATTTGAAAAAGTTGGGCATTTTCTTCTTAAAGACAACAACTTTCACTTATTTCTAAATAGGTCCTTACAACTAAAATTGGCCAAAATTGGTGTAATTTGATTTAATTTGATCCCCGATTTCAATTCTAATCTCACCTAAGCTAATTCGAAGTTCTATTTACTACTCTCTAACCTAGATTTCCTTACCGAATTTTCTAAACTCGTATTTTCTTCTCTTCCACTTAATCGCGTAAAATTTTTTCTCTTATTTTTTTATTCTAACTTCTAGACCCGACTTTGGGTCATGACACTGTACATTGTAACCACATATCACATTTCAATCTCATCATCAATGCGTTTCATACATTGCATACCATTCAACATTCCATATTGTACTCGTTTTCCCTATATTCAACAAGTAAGCAATTTCGACATTTAATATCGTTACACAATTCAATTCAATACACACTCTCAATAACATTCACAATCACAATCTAATTCATTATAAACATTGTATAAACAACATATAACAACTCAATTTCAAACCAATTATCACAATCAATCAATTCATACCACTTTTGATTCTATTCAATTTAGTCTCTATCTCAATATTCAATCTAAACCATAACAATTTGATTCAATAATTCAATAACGACTCTCCTCAACAATATATGATGTAAAATAAAATGAATATATAGTAATTAAATGAGTCCCGAATTATAGAAATACAAACTAAAAATTTCAAGCTACTCATTAATGGCTTTGGATTTTCTTTTCCCTCTAAATGAATTAGGGTCAGTAATAGCTACAGGTTAACATAGGACATATGACATTATCAATAATTAGCCAATTCACAATAAATTATCAATTGATTAAATTTTTACAATTTATTCAATTTAGTTCCTAAAATCGAAACTAACATAACTTTCAATTTAAAACTTCAAGTTGAATTCCAATTTCACTATTACTCATTAGGGACCTCCTATTTCTTATTCCTATAGCCAATTTTATAGTTTATTCAATTTGGTCCATAATGTATGAAACTATCAATTAAATTTTGTAATTTAGTCCTTTTTCACATCCAAGCTTAAAATCTATTAATTTAACACCTAAAACTTCCAATTCTCAACAATTTCATCTTTTCAAAACTTAATAGATTTACAAATTGATACATGGACTAGCTAAATTAAACTCCCATGACATCAAAAACATAAAAAATTACAAGAAAATGACTTAGTTTCCTTGCCTAATTATGAAGTTAAAAGCTTGAAAATCTTAAACTCCCTTTGATGGTGTTTCATCTTGTGAGGAAGGAAAGGTGACGCTTTTCCTTTTTCCCTCCACCGCTTTCTTTATAATTGGATTGTTTTACTAATTAAATTAATTAACTTTTACTTAATTAAACAAAGGTTATTTTATTCAATCTAATTATCATACCAACATACCGTCCACTAATATATAGTATGGTCCAATTAAAAATCTATACCGATTGGACTTTACAATTTAATCTCTAAGCCCTAATTAACCATAATTCGGCTAAATTGAATATCCAAAATATAATTCACTTATATAATAACTCCGTAAATATCTCTATTTAATATTTACGAGCTTGATTTACGAAAATAGGGTCTCAAACTATTTTTTTTACACCAATGACTTTCGAGTTGTTACATCCATCCTTATCCCATCTCATCTCATCCCACCTCAATTTGATTTTTGCTAGTTATTTTTAACATTTTCATTTTTTTTAAAGGCAAACAAATATTTCTAAATAAATCTTCAAAAAAAATTAAAACATAAATATAAAGGTTTTTTTTTCTATAATATTTTTTTTCATATTTTTACCCTTTTAATAATTATACATAGACAATGCTAAAATGATAATTTTATATAGCGGAGCAATTACCATAAATGTTTTATACACATTGTCCAATAAAAACCCATTTGCCTTGCCACACATACACCTTTTAGAAAAAATTGCTCAGTTCAAAGTAGATCAGTTCATAACCCACAGAGCAATTGAGGTTTTGCCATCTCTACTAATTAATTAAAGTAATTGACCTTGTGACATACTCGAGTGAGGTGATTATGTATAACAAAAATTAATTTAATCACATAAATTCAAATATTTTTTTATTTCAATTGAAATTCAAAATTTAAAAGTAAATTCAAATATTTTTTTATTTCAATTGAAATTCAAAATTTAAAACTAAAGTGATGTTTATACTAGGCATAGCAATTCAAATTACGAATTATAATAAATTTATTTTTACAGATTTGATTAGTGTAGATTCAAATAATATTCAATTCCAGATTTAAATCTGTTATCTATCATAGATTCGGAACAATATACATATAAATACCTTAGATATTCATTATCAAAATCTAAATTGCTTATTTAAAAAATAGATACAGATTCATATTCAAATATTTGAATCCACTAGTTATATAATTCTTATAATTTTAATTGTATATATTAAAAAATTAATTGATTTGCATTTAAATATTGGAAATGATTAGAAATTTTAAAAACAATTTTTTTTTAACAAATTCAAATATTTGACGAATATTAGCTCTCCTCCTATTCTCAATGGTTACGTGCTTTTTACGTAAACTTTGAGGATGTTGAAGAATTAATAAGCAAAAGAAATTAAAGATATTTGACGAATAATAATATTTTATTATTATTACGTTTGAATCCAAAAATATATCTCATTAATCTTAATTTAGGCAATTGAACCCGTCAATTGAAAATATAATTTCCTATAAAAAAGACAATAAAGTAAGTGTTGATAACTGTCAATTTAATAGTGCTGATAAAGACAAGGTCATGTGGAAGTTACCTAATTGGATTCGGTAGTTTGTGTCTTCCATACCAGTGTTTAGCCATTTCTAGTTTTAAATTTGAAGAACATGCTTAAAGCGAAATATTATACAAAAACGTAAATAAAATATTATATGATAAGGATATTAGATATATGCATGAATATAATACAAAATATACCAACATAAAGGAAAATGCACACATTTTTTTATGCACATTTGTCACCTTCAATCAAATGATGAAATCTCAAAAGAAAAGAATTGTTTTGCCACTTTCATGTATCTGGTCAGTTCAATTCAGCCGACTTGCATGTTAATTCCTATCTTGATAATTTCTTTAGTATGATCCCACTTAACCCCCACTTTCTTCTTTTTCTTTTTCCTTTTTAAAATTTTTAATTAATTTGTTGGATTCATGGTAATCCATGATAGATATAAATTAACATAGCATGGAAATATTAACAAAGTAATTGGAAATATTAACAAAGTAATGTTTTTGTGGAATGATTTTTAGTTCGGTTAGAATCGATATTATTATTAATGTAGGAGGATAAATGAATTCAAATACGTTGAAACGTATTTATCTTTATTTTCTTAAAAAGAAATATCATATTATTATATTCAACATCATATTTCACTTACTTCTTTATGTGGTCATAGCACATGACGCATCTTACCTAAACTTACTAGGTCTACTAGGTAAGTTCAATTTATAATTGCTTTATTTTTCTCATAAAGTCAAAAGTTATTCTTAATTTGGATTCATGGATGACCTTATTGAATCTAAAATCCTCAAAAAAAAAAAAAAGTGAAACTTCTATATTTAGTTCTTTGTTTTGATATGTATAAATTCGTATATACATCTGGGGTCTGCACTTAATGGTGGGTTCCTATTGCTAAAATAGTACAATGCACATAGCAACGTTTCCACATTTTAAATCCCATCACATTAATATTAATTAAAATGTTTATATTGTTTTATTCCAATTCCAATATCTTTTTTAATGAAAAAGAAATCATAGATTCAAGTCGATTTGACGATTGATGTGAAGATTGGAGAAGAAAGCTGTTTGGATTTCAGTTCGTTATTTCATGAAAAAAACACTAAACTGTAAAAGAGAAATATATGAAAGCTTTCGATCGGTGCAGACTGCAGACATTGTAAATAGATAAGACCATAAAATAATGATTTTAACAACACACTGATTTAAATGAAAATTTTCAAATAATTCAATGATCATTGTATAGCTTTTTAAAGTTGAGTAAACGAAACATAAATTTAATTTAGTAAACATTGGATACAATTTACCCTTGATATTATAACTTTAAAAAGTACTAATTTATGAGAAATTTTTGTGTGCGGTTATTTTAATAATCATGTATATTCTTCTCACATGCTATGGTTTGAATTTTGAGACTGAAATTGTGTCCTAGTATTGAGGGGCGAAGACGTGCCAAAAGCCTTCACCCCAGAATGGTAAATCATCATTTAGCCCTTTATAATAACATAAAGGTAATCTTAAATATATGAAAAAAAGTCATATCATACACATATTTGTATTTGTTATTCGTCGGAACCAGGTGACATTAGGATAGTACTATCTTTGCTGGTGGTGAGGAATGAAACAGAGCAATGTAGCTAACACCAGCATATGCATGCATTTCATAGCTATACCACTCAAGTTTGTAGGTGAATGTCAGATATGGATCATGTTAATATTTTGTTGATATTCAAGTGCAATGGAGATGGCCTAAGGACCCAGCATCTTGAAAATGGTTAAGGAAGAAAAATTTAGAAAAAAAAAAACAACTTTATCTGATTAATGGAGCCCACTAAGTTATAACATTAAAAAGAAAAAGAACTGCAGAAAGTTGATGGTACTTTGAAAATGATGGATATAAAGATTAAATAAGAAAAGGAAAAGTTCATCTCTGAACTTTAATGGTGATGATGGAAGAAAAATACCAAATGATCCACACTCTATAATCCAGAAAACGTATGCAAAAATACAGTTTCTCTTTTTATGGTGTAAATCACCGGCACCTACCAAAAAAAAAAATGATATGATTATCATTGATTAGTGATGATGTGGGTCAGGTCCCCCTGGACTTAATCTTTTAGACTCCAATGGATTCCCAGCATTTCTTTCAATGCTAGCTTTAATGGCTTCTCTTGCTTCTTTCATTAATGTATGCTTGCTATTGCTTCTAAACTGCTCGGATTCGGCTCGTTGGTTAGCTCCGACCACCAATGGTGATAACTGTGTGGTGACCGAAAATTTCTTGAATTCGATGTTTAGCTCTAGTTTTTGATCTTTCGAGGTTTGATCGGAGATCGAAAATGGATGAAATGGGAACAATCGGATTCCGGAACTGGGAATCAAGAAGAAAGCATGAAGGCAAAGGGTGAAGAAAAGCTTGAAGGCTGCCATTAGGAATGTTGAAAATGAGAGAGTTTATTGAAGTTGTAGAGCTTGGAAATGCATGGATATGTCTATATATAGAACCCCATTGCCATGTTTTTTTTCTTATAATATTTAAAAGTTTGGTCATACCGTTTTATTGGATGGATAACCTCTTTTCAGTTTTTTTCCCTTTTTTGCCAAAAAAATTTATATTTTTTTAAGGCAGCTCCACTTTCGGATTAATATTTTAATAATTTAATTACTGAATTAATTAAAATATTTGTACTTATCAAGCATATAAATCTTTGAATTAATCTAATATCTCTATCATATTGATCTAAAATATTATCTGTATTGATAAATAGTTATAAAATTTTAATTTATACTAAACTTGACATGTATGATCTACATGAATAGAGCATGAAATATGACGGTTGGATTACGCAAGAGTGTAAAATCATTTAATTTTACATATTGCGAATCAATAGAATCAAATTATTATAATACAGTTACAAATACAAATAAATATTTGAATAAGTAGAATCAAATTATTACAACACAAATACACTAAAAATTGAAAAAAAATTCAAACTAAAATTGACTAATCTAATAAAGATTAAAATATTATATATATAATTTCACATAAAAGAATCCGGAATTCTTGTTGTTAATATATTTAAAATTATTAGCAAAATATTAGAAGAAGAGTAATAAATAAATGCAGATAAAAGAGATTTCCTTTGGATAATGTTTTTAGCCGACTTCGAAGATTAAAAGAATGCGAAAGTTCAAATTGTGTAGCCTAAAGATAACGTAAATAATAACCCCAAATTTTCATTCAGACTCCAGGAAACTGACTTTTTATTTATTTATGGGTAAATCCCAACAACAGTCTTAAAATTTGTTTAAAATTATGTTTAGGTCACTTAACTTTTAAAAATTACGTTTGTCCGTTAACTTCCATTAAGTGGGTTACATAGCATTTTAATTCAAAGAGTTTCTTAGTCAAAACGTAACAATTAAATAATGGTAGTGACTATTATGTAACTCTTAAAAATTAAGTTACCAAAACATAAATTTAAACAAAATTCACAAACTGATGGTGACATTTACCGTTTATTTATTTATTTATATTTTAAAAGTAAAGAAAAGAAGGTTTTGTCCCAAGGTCCTAGTCAGGGGCCCTGAGGTTTTGCATCAGCATTTGTTGGAAAGCAGTGTAATTTGAATTCCCATTTTCTCAGCTCTCTCTCTAAATCATTCTCTGGTTCAATTTATAATAATAAAAAAATCAAAATTGTTTGAACCGGATCACTGTCGAACCTATCAAATTGCCGAATTCAATCATTAAAAAATAAAAAAAATTAACTGATTTTAATCTGATTCAACTAATTTATCTAATTTCGATGAAATACAATCTTATCCGCATATACAAATTTAGTTTAAAAAAAATGTTTTAGGAACATTAGAAAACGGAGAAGGAGAAACATAGTAAAAGGCTGCACATTTAGCGACCGAATTCATGCATCTTTTCATTTGAATTTTTATTCAGATTATTTGACTTTAAGCAACTTCTTTCCTCCACTTAACTGTTCAACTATATACAATATTCACTTGGCACCCCTTTATTATTTTATCTTAACCAAAACAAAACTTCTGCGTCTTTAGAGGCTTCATGGGGCACTTTAATTAAAATAATAATAAAAATAATTAATATAGGTTAATACCATAAATAGAACTGCACCTCAACATTTGTTTGGGCTACTTATAGATAGGAAGTTTGCAATGGTATATTTAATTAATTACTTCACTTTAATTGGTCTTTAAAGTGTTATTGAATATTAGATCAAAAAGTAAATTAATTTCTTTTATTAAAAATTATTTATTTTTACTGTTAAAAACTGTCATGATTGATGGAATAACGAGGCAAATACGCGTAACCTACCATATGAACATATTTTAATTGTAGAAATTGATGAAATTTTTAACGACTTATAATATAAGAACGTTTACAGTACTTTTAAGTGAGAATCACTTTAACATGATATATTTAATATTTTTAGAATTTTTTTTTATACTTGTGGAATATAACTTGTAAATATTAATTATTGATAATTTTAAGGAAAATAAAAAATCTAAAAGAAAGATTATAAGGTAAGCTTGAATGAATAAAAACAATAAGAGATAACCTTAAGAATATGAAATGGTAAATATATTTATGGTGGATACCAACTAAAGTGATCATCCAACTTACCTTACGGGTTTAACAAAGTGGAAAAAGCTGTATGCGAACAAGAGGTTTAATTTTATAATTTATGTTCTTCTATTTAACTTATTCGATAGAGTTAAGCTAATTAATGCTGCCAGATAGGTGAAGTCTTGGCTCTACCGAAACAAACAAATTCTCATAATTTATGGCCAAACTTGAGCATATGGAAAGCTCCTAAAATTTATATTATCATCATTCATAAGTGCCTAACCTAGCTATATCTTTTATTTACTTAACACCTTCTTCCATTTAGCTTTCATGCAAATGGATGCCCCAATATTCACAGAAGAATGTATATTGATAATGTATAATTTTAGTCCATGATTTCATGGTTTTTATTTTGTCCATTTTGTTTTCCTTAAAAGCTATCATCATTCTTGTCAACTTTGTTCTCTCTAAAAGTAGTAGTGATGGTTTTAGCTTTTAGTTTCTAGTTTCTAGTCATATCTTGACGTATATATATGAGATTTCCCAATGTAAGACTACTAGATTTATTGAAAATTGTTTTTAGGAAGTTTTATTATGATAGAGCGTAGTAATAGTGTTTGTAAAATTGAAGAATGATGATGGGAATAGGTTTTCTAAGACTTAACCTTTTGTACATCACCATGTAGGTCTCTTGGTGCTCTTGGCAGAGGTTTCTTGGTTGACTGGAGTTTATTGTTAGGTTAGTCTAATGATAGCGGGATTAGGATGCAATAGTAAAAAGTTTGACTAAGGTGATACATATTTGGTTCGTTTCTAACTTCTTCTAGTATTGCAAGTACTGCCAGTTTATCTTTCTCCTCTTTTAATATTATTCTACAGATATAACATTTGTCATTCAATTTGTATTCTCTTTTTTACCGATTGTACCGTATGCCATATTTTTATATTATTATTTATGATTTTTATTAATCACAGTATTTTTTTCAAAATAAATTTAATCTCATTTCTAACATGACTTTTTTATTGTCTTAGTAATAAATTTATACCTCTAATTTTACACATTTTACTAATTTAATCTTAAATTAAAAAAATTAACAAATAATTTGTCGGCCCTTTAAAAGAGGTGGACAAAAAGAAAAAGTAAGTATACATACACAATATAGTGTATAGGTGGTGGAGAATATGATCGCAGGCACCATCGGCCAATCACTGGACAGACAAGTCAGGTACGTCGCAGAGTTTGATCGGTAACCGACGCCGATAAGTTGTCGTCATGTGACTGATGATGTAGATATATATTCATTCAGTTGACTACCACAAACCTTAATCTATATTTTCAAATACTTTATATATGGATTTGACCTTTTTAAATTTAATTAATTAGTGCTTTGGCATATGATCACCACTTTCATTCTTATATATATATTTATTGTTAGATTTAGATTCCTTTTAGTTGTTTCCGTTACCCTCTCTCTCTCACATTTAAAAAATTATCCTGTGATTGTCTGATGGTCAATAGTGTTCATTATCCTAGGTGTAATTTGGATTCGAGTCATATTAATCGTGTTGTTATTCGGACTTTACCCTGTTATCCACTATTTTTTTATTTAATGACGAAGTGTCATATTATTATTGACCAATGCTATATGGGATTCATGCACTAACGCATCAAATAAGGAATAAAAATACCAACTAAAATAGATAAAATGAAATAATACTTTCCCTTGAAATCAAGAGTGCTCTCAATAGAGTCCTAGAGAGAACAGTTACTACTGTAGCTTGGGATGGATGAGGGTGGTGGCGTGGAGAGGGAGAGCAGTGAGGAGATTTCATTATTAGCAGATGAACTTATTCAATTATCAATTAAGAGATCGCTGGTGGTGCCGACTGACAAACCTACTTTGATATGTTCAGTTTGGACGAAAAAATATTTCAATACAGAGAGTTTTAGGGCACAATTGAAGAGTATATGGAAGACAAAAAGAAAGTTTGAAATTCAGATGGTGGGGCAGAATCTTTTTTCATTCGTTTTTGACCTAGAAGAAGATTTGGAGTCAATTATGGAAGGGAGGCCGCGGTTATTTCGTAAGTTCCTTATTTTGTTTGATAGATTGAATAATCCAATGGAACAGGATCAAATTCATCTCACTACGTCGCCATATTGGATCAAGATCGGTCCTTGTTCACCAGAATTTGATAAGAAAGATCTGCTACATGCGATTGGCAGCACTTTTGAAGGAGTTCTCAGATCTGAGATCAGCGGCGATATTTGCAAGCTCAGGGTTAACTTGGATGTTCAGAAACCTCTGCGAAGAGGTATTTTCGTTTCAAGTGAGAACAGTGTAAAATCTTGGATTCTATTTAAATTTGAAAAATTGCCAGTCTTTTGCTTTGGGTGTGATAGATTGAATCATGGTCTCAATGATTGCAAGTTGTCAGATCTAGCAGAAAAGATCAAAATTAGAGAAGACCCCCTTATTCAATTGCGTTAAAAGCAGAATCAAAAGTGTTGGGAAAAGAAAGTATAAAGTTTAATGCCTTTGTTAAAAAGTTGGGATCGCAGTGCAATTACATAGGAAAATCTAAGGTGGTGGAGGAACAGGGTATAGATGATAAAATTAATATCATGAATGGAAATATTCTAGGAGGGAAAATATTAGCAAAGTGGGAGGAAGGCTTGCAGGATCAGAAGGACAATTTAAGCTTGAGGGAGAATGGGATGCTGAATGTAGAAAATAACAAAGGGGAGGGATTCTTAAAAGGTCCAAAGAAGTCAAGTTGGAAAAGACTACCTGCAAATAATCAATCAGAGTTTAGGATGCATGCAAGTGTTGAGGCTAAGAGAAAATTTTCAGAAGAAGGGGATGGCAAGGACTGTTTGGGCCTGATAAACGGAGATGAAATGAAGAGGTTAAAATATGATGATGCGAATGGTAAAATAGTTGATTGTATAGAGGTTATATTGGATGATTCAGGACATATTACTGGTTCAAATAAATCATGATCGGCGACTGCCAATGGGCAAGCCAATCGGTCACAATGAAAAACATTTGCTGGAATGTCCGTGGGTTGGGGAGTCCACGGGCGGTGAGGAGGCTGCGAAATTTATGTAAGCAGCACAATCCCTTGATAACATGATTATTTTGCATGATTTCTTGTATTTAATTTGGTGTATTTCTGAAATTAATCCCTGCTAATTTGCATTTTTATGATTTAATTCTTGTTAGGGACGCAATTGATCAGAAACATGCTGAAAATGGCTAAATTGAAAGAAAATCATGGAAATTGGGCCAAATTAAAAAGATGGAGGAAGCCAAGGACTCATCAAGCAATTTGACTTTGTAAAAAGCCAAGAATAGAAAATTTTATTTTTAGTTTATTTTATTTTTATTTATTTATTTTTATTTATTTAATTAAGATTTTATATTAATTTAATTAGGCCTATTTTTAGTAAATTCATTAGTATAAATAGATGTTATTTGTAATTGGATCATCAATCAATAAATTCTCTTTTCTTCTATTCCTATTTAGAGTTGTTTTTCTCTCTTTTCCTATTGCAAATTAGAATAGGATTCCTTTTATTTTTCCTTCAAGCCAACGTCAACATTCTGCCATTTTCTAATCCAATTGTTGGTTTTTCCAAAATTGGTTTAATTACTTTCCAAGCCCCCCATTCCTTCCTAAAATTCCATCATCCTTTAAACCAAGCCAAAACACAACCTTCAAGCATGAGTGAAATCATGCGACACTAAACCCCTTTCAGCCTTAAGCCGGTATTGACCCCTTCAAAAAGCCTGTGAGTTACGAACCTGAGCTATCTAATTCCAAATTTTCGATACTTATTATTTCTCCGGATTAAGAGTATGACTTCGTCAACTCACAAAGTCAGGTCATGCTAAGTCAAAAAAAGACGTCGTTTGAGTTAGTGTGGCTAGACATACAGTTGGAATTCCGAAAGGATCGATTGTCTAATTGGTCTTCCGTGAACACATTGGCGTGCCAAGTAGGGATTGCTGTTTGGTTCCGTCAAGGGAAGTAGTAACCGGATTTAAATGTCCCAACGTTTGAGGGCATTAGTTCGAGCTAGGCTCTTTTAAAATGCAAAGCTGCCGGAGTTCTAAACCACGAACATTTCGTAGGTTGTTCGATCGGTAAGGGTTAGTTATAGGACGTTCCATAGCTAATTTACACAAGAAAGAGTTGGTTCCTAAGGCGTCCTTGGTAGCTATAACTAGCTTATCGGAAAAGACGAGTTCATCTAATTTCGAGGATCGGGTCAAAGACGGAAAAACCCGTACTTGAGGCTGAGCTAAGTTTTATCGATTTCTTTTCAGACTATTTCAATTTATTTTCTTATTTAATCTGTTGCTTTTTACGTTTTTATTTTCTGTGTCTGTTTCAGGTTTAACATTTTACTCCCCCCAAACGTCGCGGGCACGGCAATTGCCCAGACACTAACCTGGTCAAGAGATAGATGATTTTTCAGTAAAAATCCAGTCTTTGTGGGATCGACCCTACTCCTTATACTGCTGAAATTTGCACTAGGTGTAGGTTTATATTGGTGGAATCGACAGCCATCAATTTTGGCGCGCTGTTCAGGGACCGCAACACTTACGATTGTTTAATCGTCTTCATGACCCAGATCTTCATCGGGAAGTCTCGAATACGACCCAGAGATCGAGAAATCAGCGCGCGAGCGAGCGAAAAGAGAGATGAAGCTCTTAAGCGCGCAGTAAAAGCGGGTTTGAACTAGGACAAGGGATCCTAGAACAGAGGCAATTCGACGTGGGAAACAAGTCGAAGTGGTTGGAACTGAAACCGAATCACTTCTTGAAACAAAAGAAGCAAAAGGCAACCTCGGTGAACTAGAAAGGATGGCGAACCGAACCATTCGTCAACTAGCCGCTGCTCCTACCGAGCAAACACCGTTATGCATCAATTATCCAACCGGAGGAACCCCGTTCGAGCTGAAATCAGGCTTGATTCACCTTTTGCCCACCTTTCGAGGCCTGAAGAATAAAAATCCGCGCACCCACTTGAGAGAATTCCACATGGTCTGCTCAAGCATGAAACTGCAGGGAGTACCCGAAGATGAAATCAAACTTCGGGCCTTTCCTTTTTTTTAGTTGATACAGCAAAAGAATGGTTATTTTACTTATCTCCCGGTTCTATCACAACGTGGGATGACTTATCTTGTGTTTTTCTTGACAGGTTCTTCTCAGCATCACGAGCAGCTGAACTTCGGAGGGACATAGTGGGAATTCGCCAAACGGAGAATGAATCGCTCTACGACTATTGGGAGCGGTACAAGAAATTATATGCAAGTTGTCCTCAACATGAGTTGACCGAACAGTCACTTCTTCAGTATTTCTACGAGGGATTACTCCCTATGGAAATGAAAATGATTGATGCTGCTAGTGGAGGGGCGCTTGTCAATATGACTCCTCAAAGGGTGAGAGAACTGATATCCACCATGGCAGCGAATTCGCAACAATATCGGTCGAATTCGGAACCTACAAGACGGGTTCATAGGGTAAACGTTTCATCTTTAGAAGATAAGTTGGATAAGCTTACCAATGTTTTTCAATGTTTGCTTACAAAGAAAAAGAATCCGACCCAACTATGCAAAATTTGCGCTATATCTGAACATCCGACGGATTCGTGCCCAATCCTTAACGATAATTCAATAGCATATGTTGATGCTGTCGGAGGTTTTTCGGGACCTCCTCAAAGACGTTATGATCCTTTCTCCAACACCTACAATCCTGGGTGGAAGGATCACCCCAACTTGAGTTACGGAGGTAATCTCTGATATAATCAATCGTACCAACCGAGACCTCTGCAACCACCACAACAGCAACCCAAGCCATCTCTAGAAGCTATTGTGGAAAGACTTGCCATCGATGCTGTAAAATATCAACAGAGGACAGACGCATCAATACAGGAGTTGACTAATTAGGTTAGTAAACTCTCGCTGGCAGTTAATCATTTGGAATCTCAAGGTAAATTACCTTCCCAGACAGAGCCGAATCCTTGACAGAATGTAAGTGCAATAACTCTTCGTAGCGAAAAGGTTCTAGAAACAATGCCAGCCAAAAGTCGTGGGCAAGACAAGGAACGGGAAAAGCAAACCTCGGATCCAACAGCGAGGCCAGAATCAAAAATTCAGAAATCAATTGTGATGTCACCTCCTTTTTCAGGAAGGCTTGCAAAGGATAAGAAAGAGAAGGAGGAAAAAGAAATCCTCGAGACATTCAGGAAGGTGGAGGTAAATATCCCTTTACTCGATGCTATCAAACAAATCCCTCGTTATGCGAAATTCCTTAAAGAATTGTGTACTAGCAAGAGAAGGTTGATAGGGAACGAAAGAGTAAATGTAGGAGAAAATGTCTCCGCAGTTTTGCAAAAGAAAGTTCCTCCCAAATACAAGGACCAAGGTATGTTTGTTATTTCTTGTGAGATAGGTAATGTAGGCATTAAGAAAGCCATGTGTGATTTAGGGGCTTCCATTAATGTTATGCCTTATTCTACTTATAAGTTCATTAACGCGGGTCTTTTAAAAGAAACAGGAGTAATAATCCAGTTGGCGGACAGGTCAGTCGTCTATCCCGAGGGGTTACTTGAAGACGTCCTTGTTAAAGTTAACGAATTAGTTTTCCCTGCAGATTTCTACATTATTAATATGAAAGATGATAACTCAACTAATTCGTCTGACATTTTGCTTGGAAGACCATTTTTGAGTACTGCGCGAATGAAAATTGACGTTTGGAGTGGAACACTCACCATGGAATTTGATGGCGAAGTGGTTAGGTTTAATGTTTATGATGATATGGGATATCCTAATGATAAGTTACAAACTGTGCCTTACAGGAATGCTAATCTTGATGTTAAGCAAGAGGAACTATCAATAATTCAAAAACCAATACGTGAAGCTGTCATGAAAGCCTCGAGATTAGAGCTGAAATCATTTCTAGAACGTACAAGTATTCCAACAGAGAAAAATGCATACTTGAACGAAGAAGCTCAAATACTCCTCAATCCACTAATGATAAAAGAACCTGGGAAGGGCTTCAAGGATAGTGGAAAGAGGTCGAAACCTTTCTGCAATGACATCCAAGTGCACAAAATGGAGAAATTAATTCTCAATAAGCCAAACGGATAACATTTAAGGTCGTTGAGCTAACGACGTTAAACAAAAGCGCTTTTTAGGAGGCAACCCAAATTTCTTCTTATTTATTTGATTTTAAATTTTTAGTAAATCTAGGGTGTAGATAAATAAATTTTTACTTAGTTCAATTTTTGATGTTTTCATGGAAACAATGGAGAGCATGAATTTTTCCCGAAAGTCGGATAACAGTGGTGGCGCGGGCACGACATGCTAATTTGGTGACAAATATTTACCTAAAAAAAAACCCATCCACACTTACCCAAAAACACCCTCAAAACAAACCCTCTCCCCCACAACCAACCCACGCTGCCTTCACCATCTCCGTCGCTGTCACACTACCATCACCGATGCCACTGCACTACCGTCGCCGTTTCCCCCCTTTGCTATAAGGTTAAGGTGAGGCAATGGGTATATGCATGTCTAGGATTGGATCTAGGGAGAGCTTGGAACTTAAGCAGTCTTAATGACCCACCTCCTCTTCTCTAGAATCCTACCTGGTGCATAGTATCTGTTCACTTTAACCAAGTCTCCATAATCCTTGATATCTTGCAAAGCTGTTACCCCCAACATCGACAAAATCATTGAAGCCACACATGGGGAGTACTCTTAACTTTTCATTTTTACTTGTTATTTGAGCTATTGTTTTTCTTTTCTATTATATGATGCATGCTTGAGGACAACCATAGAATAAGTAGGGGGGATGAATATAGTAAGTATGCATGGATGGTTGATTGATTTTTGCTACATGATTCTCTTTTGCATATGTTCAATCTTGCATTGAATTCATTCAGCAGTTTATTTTGACGATGAGTCTTTAATCTCATACTTAGTCAACTTGGACAATTGGGTAATTTTTTTTTGAATTTAAATGCTCAAGTATATAGATTAATCGTCACTTGTGTTTTAAGGTTGATGTATGTAACTAGATTTTCATGAATTGATTGTTTGAAAAATATTTGCTTGTGCACGGAAAAAAATAAAAGAAAAAAAGAAAAAAAGAAAATTAAATAAATAAATAAAGGCTCAAGTTATGAGTGAAAGTCTCGAAAATGTGACTGAATTGAGTAACCGGGGTGAGGTGCTTGGGTTGTCATCTCATCTCTCGTAAAAAGGTTCGAGCGACGAGTCGATGGCTTAATAACACTCCGCTAACGGAGCCCAATAATAAAGCCTGCTTGAACTGAGTAACTGGGATAGGTTGCTTGGGTTGTCATCCTAGTTCGCGTAAAAAGGTTTGACCATGTCTAGTTTATTTTTTTCTAAAGTATAGTTAATTAATAATGCCTTGCAATTTATTGGATTCAAACTCAATTTAATTATCTAGTTCGCATACTCCGATTTTTATGACACTAGTTTTGTTGATTAAACTATATGTTCTAAGCATTTATTTAATTATTTTTACCTATGTTGTCTATATTGAGTATGGATGTGGAAAATAGGCTCGATTCTTAATAAATTGTGGAATTAATTTTAATGTTTGAAAGAACAACATGCTTGAGGGCAAGCATGAGCTAAGTAAGGGGGATTTGATAACATGATTATTTTGCATGATTTCTTGTATTTAATTCGGTGTATTTCTGAAATTAATCCCTGCTAATTTGCATTTTTATGATTTAATTCTTATTAGGGACGCAATTGATCGAAAACATGCTGAAAAGGGCTAAATTGAAAGAAAATCATGGAAATTGGGCCAAATTAAAAAGATGGAGGAAGCCAAGGACTCATCAAGCAATTTGACTTTGTAAAAAGCCAAGAATAGAAAATTCTATTTTTAGTTTATTTTATTTTTATTTATTTATTTTTATTTATTTAATTAAGATTTTATATTAATTTAATTAGGCCTATTTTTAGTAAATTCATTAGTATAAATAGATGTTATTTGTAATTGGATCATCAATCAATAAATTCTCTTTTCTTCTATTCCTATTTAGAGTTGTTTTTTCTCTTTTCCTATTGCAAATTAGAATAGGATTCCTTTTATTTTTCCTTCAAGCCAACGTCAACATTCGCCATTTTCCAATCCAATTGTTGGTTTTTCCAAAATTGGTTTAATTACTTTCAAGCCCCCATTCCTTCCTAAAATTCCATCATCCTTAAACCAAGCCAAAACACAACCTTCAAGCATGAGTGAAATCATGCGACACTAAACCCTTTCACCTTTAAGCGGTATTGACCACAGTCAAAAGCCCGTGAGTTACGAACCCGAGCTATCTAATTCCAAATTTTCGATACTTATTATTTCTCCGGATTAAGAGTATGACTTCATCAACTCACAAAGTTAGGTCATGCTAAGTCAAAAAAGACGTCGTTTGAGTTAGTGCGGCTAGACATACAGTTGGAATTCCAAAAGGATCGATTGTCTAATTGGTCTTCCGTGAACACATTGGCGTGCTAAGTGGGGATTGCTGTTTGGTTCCGTCAAGGGAAGTAGTAACCGGATTTAAATATCCCAATGTTTGAGGGCATTGGTTCGAGCTAGGCTCTTCTAGAACGCAAAGCTGCTGGAGTTCTAAACCACGAACGTTTCGTAGGTTGTTCGATCGATAAGGGTTAGTTATAGGACGTTCCATAGCTAATTTACACAAGGAAGAGTTGGTTCCCAAGGCGTCCTTGGTAGCTATAACTAGCTTATCGAAAAAGACGAGTTCATCTAATTTCGAGGATCGGGTCAAAGACGGAAAAACCCGTGCTTGAGGGTGAGCTAAGTTTTGTCGATTTCTTTTCAGACTATTTCAATTTATTTTCTTATTTAATCTGTTGCTTTTTACGTTTTTATTTTCTGTGTCTGTTTCAGGTTTAACATTTTACTCCCCCCCATACGTCGCGGGCACGACAATTGCCCAGACACTAACCTGGTCAAGAGATAGACGATTTTTCAGTAAAAATCCAGTCTCTGTGAGATCGACCCTACTCCCTATACTGCTGAAATTTGCACTAGGTGTAGGTTTATATTGGTGGAATCGACAGCCATCATCCCTACATGGTCTTCTTGATGGATACTAAGCTAGATCAAAAGCGTATGGAGAGGGTTAGGAGGAGTTGTGGTTTTATTAGTGGAATAGATATTACAGTAGAGGGATCTCGAGATGGGCTATGTTTAGCATGGAAAGGAGGAATTGAGGTTACTTTGAGGAGCTTTTCTAAATGGCATATAGATGCAATAGTGAAGGATGACAGTGTGCAAGAGGAATGGAGGTTCACGGGATTTTACGGCTCACCATATTTAAAGGATAAAAACTTTGCATGGAATTTGTTCAAAATACTAGGCCAAGAGTGTAATTACCCATGGCTTGTAGCAGGAGATTTCAACGAGATTATGTACTCTTTCGAGAAAAGCGGTGTAGTGACATGAGCTTAGAGAAGAATAGAAGCATTTAGAGATACATTAGAAGAGTGTCAATTGATGGATATTGGGTATTCGGGAGCTTTGTTTACGTGGAAGAGGGGAAATCTTCCAGAGATAAACATAAGAGAATGATTGGATCGAGGAGTTGCAAATGAAAAATGGTTGATTTTATTCCCAAGAGGAAATGCTCAACATCTCGCTTACTCTATATTAGATCATTACCCCATCCTTATTTCGAATCATGGTGGATCTTAGAGGAATCATTTGAAGGTATTATCAGAGAATTTTGGGAATCATCTTCAATACCGTTAGTGGAGAAATTGGAGAATTTGCAAACTCGTTTGAAGAAATGGGCATATGTTACCAAGAGTAAGAAGGGGGAATTAAGAAGAAGCTAACAGAAGAGCTTGAAATCTTGTTGAGGAACAAAAGAGATGATGAAACGATGGCAAGATTATTGATACAAAAATTCACTTAAATATGGAGATCAATAAAGACGAAATGTATTGGGAGCAGCGAGCTAGATCTAATTGGCTAAAGCTGGGGGATAGAAACACGGCCTATTTTTACAAATGTGCAACAGTTCAAAGATGGGCTAATACAATCACCAAACTAGTTTTGGATGACGGTAAGGAGATTACTAATGGAACTGAAATAACTGAGGTTGCTACGGAATATTTTGAAGATCTTTTTTCATCGAAGGGAAATGGAAATCCTCATAAGGTGATGGAGTGCATTGGAACAAATATTTCCCATGACACCAATAAAGGATTATTATCTCCTTTCAGGGAAGAAGAAGTGTGGATAGCATTGAAGGGAATAGAGCCTACAAAAGCACCTGGATCGGATGGCTTTCCTGCACTATTCTTTCAGAAATTCTAGCATATCGTAGGTAAAGTGGTAATGGAGTTCTGTTTAAGTATCTTGAACGGTAACAAAGGGGCTGAACAAGTAAATGTTACGGAAATTGTGCTTATCCCAAAAATTCCAAATCCTTCGTCTTTAGTGAATTTCAGGCCTATAAGTCTGTGCACAATTATTTATAAAATCGTAGCAATAACAATTTCTAATAGATTGCAATATGTCATGGGGATTTGTATTGACAAGTTTCAGAGTGCATTTGTCCCAGGCCGACTTATAACAAATAATGTACTCTTAGCATATAAAATTCTGCATACATTTCGAAAGAAGAGAACAGGGAAAAAGGGTTATATGGCCTTGAAATTCGATATGAGCAAAGCATATGATAGGGTGGAGTGGGATTTTGTTAAGCAAGTGATGATCCGAATGGGGTTTGCAAAGGGGTGGGATTGATTATGAAATGCATTACTTCAGTCTCTTATACGGTTAACATTAATGGTAGCAGGGGCAGATCTTTTCAGCCGACAAGGGGACTCAGGCAGGGTGATCCATTAAGTCAATTCCTTTTTCTCTTTTGTAGTGAAGGTCTTTCTTCATTAAGGAGAAGAGGGCTAGAGATTTCTCACCTTTTGTTTGCAGATGATTGTATGATGTTTGGCGAAGCAACAGAACAGGGGGCTAGGAGTATAAGAATATTTTACAGGAGTATAAAGCTGTTCAGGCAAGTGTGTTAATTTCAGCAAATCGACTATTTTCTACAGCTCGAATACGATTGAAGAGGTAAAAGAAGTGGTGTCATCGATGTTAGGAGTCAGGAGTTCTTCAAATCTGGAGAAATACTTGGGCCTTCCAAACGTGGGGGGTAAACGGAAAAAAGAGGCTTTTCAGAATTTATTAGACAGGAATACTATGCGAATTGATGGTTGAGCACCAGGTTGTTATCTCAAGGAGGGAAAGAAATTTTTATAAAATGAGTTTTAAAGGCAATTCCTACTTATGCTATGTCTTGTTTTCTTCTTCCAAAAACCTTATACGAGATGATCGAAAGTAAGTTCGCTAGATTCTGGTGGCAAAAAGGAGCAGTAAAAGAGGAATCCACTGGAGCCAATGGAGATACTTATGTCGTCCAAAAGAGGAAGATGGTTTAGGGTTTAGAAATATGGCACAATTTAACATTGCCCTTTTATCAAAACAAGGGTGGAGATTGTTAAACTATCCAGATTCCCTAGTAGCATGAGTTTTTAAAGCAAAGTATTTTTCAGATAGCGATTTTTGCAAATCACGTTTGGGAAATTCCAGCTCGTATGTGTGCCACAGTATTTGGGCAACAAAGGATACATTAGAGAAAGGAATGATCTGGAGAGTTGGTACGAGCACAAATATTTCAGTCTTTGCAGATACATGGATTCCAAATTATGTTAATGGTAGATTAATGTCCGGAGTTGATAATGCACATTTTGATAAAGTAGCGGATTTAATCAGTAATAATGAGCGAAACTGGAATAGAGAATTGATAGGCAATACCTTCCTAGACGCAGAAGCAGACTTGATTCTCCAAATTCCTTAGCGATGGAATCTCACAAGGATATTCTTGTTTGGAATGGCGAACTGTCAAGAGAGTTCTTAGTTCTCAGTTCCTATAAATTATTATAGAGCTTTGATCCTACAGCTTATGCTTTACAAGACATCTATAAGGAATTTTACAGGAAACTTTGGCGCATCGACATTCCATCAAAAATTAAAATTTTTGTTTGGAAAACCTCATGGAACTACTTAACTACCCAGGTGTATCTGACTTTCAGGAAATTAGCACCTAACAATGTGTGTCCTCGGTGTGTTAATGGGGAGGAGACGATGAATCATCTCTTCAGAGAATGTCCTGTTTCAATGGCAGTATGGAGAGACTTAGCAGATTCTATTTTTATATTACTTCCAATTTCAGAGTTTGTGGAGTGGCTTACCAAGGTTATGGCTTTTCTTTCTATGGATCAATGTAGGATCTTTTGTATCACACTCTGGGCCATCTGGGGACACAGGAACTCTCGGATCCATGACAAAACAAACATATCAAGTAATGAGATGGTTATTTTTATTCGCAGTTACATCAAGGAACTTGACTGAGTCAAAGAAGAATCACCTCTAAAGTGAATACAAAATGGAGAAACCCACCTGGACAGATAGTTAAAATAAACTTCGATGGGGCTTTTGACGAGTGAGCAAAACAATCGGCATCTGGAGTAGTGGCCAGGGATAGCAGTGGGCATGTCCTCATTTCAAGCACAAATTTTCACGAATGAGTTGCCTCCGCCTTTACTGCTGAAGCAATAGCCTGCCAAAGAGCAACTCAAATAGCCATAGAATTGAACAGAGAAGAAATTATCATAGAAGGCGATTCACTGTCCATAATAAAGAAATGCAACAATGGAGTCTAAGACAAATCACAAGTAGGATCTTATATCCACGATATTCATAAACTAAAATCCAGAGTTAAAAGCTTAAGGTTTGAATTTGTTCCAAGATCAGCGAATACTTTAGCCCATATTTTAGCAACAGAATCATTGAAGGGGAAGGAAGGGATTTACCTGATTGATGGTGTTCCATTCTATGCCGAATCACAGGTGAATAATGACAGTGTGCGAGAACCGGATTAGGAAGATGCAGAAAGAACAAGAAAGAGGTGAGTTTTCCCAAAGGAGAAACCAATAGACTGAAAAGCATTTAACTCCCCTCGGTAAACGGAAGCGCCATTAATGGAAGAAATGATAGATGTGAAATGATAAGATTGGCGAAATGATCTGATTGGGTTTTTAGGTCGGTGTTTATTTCTTTCCTATTTTCGACTTCTAGATTTTTCTTTTCCCGGGCCAATTTGCTTTGGGCCAATGTTTATTTCTTATGTACTCCTTTACTTTTTATTTTATTCAAGCCAAATCTAATTCCATAAAAAAAAACCAACTAAAATTGTTCATGAATCCATTTATCAGGCTGCACCGGCTTGAATATTATGGCGATTAAAAAGTATCTCCACTTGGAAGTATTAATAATAGAGTAACTATTTATTATAGAAAAGGTGAAACTTTTGAACTTCACAAATAACGTTGTCTTATCTATTTATTTATTAATACAATTTAAAAACACATTAATTGAAAGGATTTAACACCAATCAAATGAAACCTTAATGATTCCAAAGTGATTGCAATTAGCTTAAATGGGTGCGACGCTTAAACATGGTTTTGGGACACTAATCTTTGTTTTATTATTTTCTTAAGGGGTCTTTGTATTTTTATTTTTTTTAAAAGCCAACAAGACCCAGAATTTTTAGTTAATTAACTTCCAATATATACAAAACATTGTACTATAATAATAAAAAAAATGTCCCTTTTTCGTTGGGTGTGGCTTTCGAAATGGACTCTTGTGACTATCAGCAGTCGACAGCAAGCTCCATAGACCATATCTATCTATATATATATCAAAATTCAAACATCTATATATTATAAATTTATTTATCTAGTCACCATCGACTTTTAGTGCATAATTCTATATGTTTTTCCAGGGAAAAATTGTACTAGGAACATGATTTTTTAAGAAAAAATAAGTACTAAAAAGTTCATCCAAAAACTATAATTAAATTAGTGATAATCTGTGACTCTCGTGAATCATGCAATTGTATAGTAGTCGAGTGAAAGTAAAAAACAAAAATAAAAAATATTGGTTAATTGTTGGGTTTAATTACTCAATAGGAGATAAAATTTTGAGTAAATTTTTGTTATCTATAAATGAAATTGAAAGTGTCGAAACCATTCTTTTTTGAAAAACGGGGTCGACTTTGATTTTGAAAATGAAAATGAAAATGAAATAACAGGAGTCGTCACCAATCTTTTTTAATGAGGTATGATCGGGTCATCTCGTAAAAGGGTTATTTTTAATAAACAGTTTAATTTATCAAAATAACGATTTTGGTCTACAAAATTCAGAAAACGGGTTCGGGAGTCGGTTACGTACGAGAAAGGATTAGCACCCTCGTAACGCCCAAAATTGGTACCTAATTGGTTAATTAATGTCTTTAGTGTCAAAAATTGAAAACTTGAAAAGAGCTTAAATTACAATCCTTCTTTTTATTAAAGTATTTATTTTAAATAACAATGGTGTAATTACAAAGATGGAGACAATAGTAATAATCAAGTTGCGATAAATAAATGAATAAGACAATAGAATGAAAAATGCATGATTAAAATAATAGCAAACATGACATAATAAAAACAAGTGCACAAAATGAAACCAAATAAAAATGACAATAAATAACAAGTGTGCAAATATAAAGGGTATGAACAAATTTAATTTTTTAAGTGTAAAAAAATGAAGTAATAAAAAAGGAATAAACCGTTTATAAAAGTTGAAGATTAAAAAAGGAGTTAATTGGAATTAAAATAAAATTTTGAGTCTAAATTAAAAAAGATGAAAAGATATAAAAGGATTAAATTGAAACGCTAAATAAAAAATTTAGGGAAGAATTTGAATAAAAAGGAATAATGGACTAAATCGTAACGCGCTAAAAGTACTATGGGGCGAAAGGAAAATATCCCTGCCCCTTTTATGCGTAGCGTTTTAATGTAGACCAAAATGCAATAAAAATAAAATTTTGCGGCCAAATTAAAAAGAATAAAAATAATAAAAAGCAATCAAGGACCAAATCGCAATGTGTCGCAAAAGTGGAGGTGTTGCACGCGTAAATATCCCACTCACAGGCAAAACACGCGGATCCTCAGGGTAAACGGGTCGGGTTAGATGGGTTAGTGTTGAAACGACACCGTTATGGCGCTTGAAACCAGGTCCCAAATAGACGTCATAGGGGCTACACTATAAGTATTAAAATTTTGACAAAAAAAATCACTTTTCCAACTTTTATTTAAAAAAAAAAAAAGATTTCTTTCTCTTCTTCTCTCTGAGCATCAACCCAGAATCCGACATGCTCCGGCGAGGACCACCGTGGCGGTCGTCGGTCGCCGACGATGGCGCCGCCGTCCATGGTGGTCAAAAAAATAAAAAGATCGTTATTTTTTCGCTTCTCGAGCCTCTAAACCCACAAACGTCATTTTTCATCAGAAACGACGAACCTCGGCCACCCATGGCGGCGAGATTCTAAAGGTTAGGTGAGTTTCAACTTCTCTTTTTCGTATTTTCATTTTTTTAAAACTAAAGCAAAATCAAACGGAAATTAAAAATAAAACAGAACAAAAATGCAACCTTGAATGTTTGTATTTTGAAATCGTCTGCTTTTTGTATTTGATATTTCGTATCGATAAAAAAAAATTCTGTTTGTGGCTTTTTATAACCGAAAAAGAAAAAAATAAAAAGTTTTTCGTTTTGTCCTCATTTGCTGTTGTGTTCTTTTTTGCTTTGTTTGCAGGTATGGTGAAGGACGCTTGCTGGCACGCGGTGGTGTACAGAGGTGCTGACATGTGATGCGGCGTTGGAGGCTATACATGGGGTTGCGGCACAAGAGGACCCTAGGGTTTCTGAGAATGTTTAAATTTTTTTGGGGCCATTGGGTCTTATGGTTTAAGTTTGTAAATTGGACTTGATGTTGTAAATGGACTTGACTGTTTAATTATTTTGTTTTATTTTTGGGTTTCTGGTTTTGTTAATTGGGCCCGGGCAAAAATTGGGCCTTACAAAAAGATCAAAATTGAATTATAAATTTTGGGATTAATTTTTGATAGAATTTATCTATACTTAATTCATGAATCATGAATTAAGTAAATGATTTGTATAATGATATAGAGCTTACGTTATTTGATAAGGGATTGTATGAAATTGTGATTCCACGTTATCCCTATCCCTTTCCAATAGTCACTTGCTGCCATTACTCTTCAGTTTTCTATTGAGGTTTATCCTGTAGAGGTACTTAAATTGTATCAGTGATTGATTTTTAGGTTTCGTCGTAAACCTAATTGGTTCCTTCCAATTACGCAAATCAATAGTTCAAACCACACTCAAAGGTAGGGCATTTATCATTTTTATAGGAACTTCTGTACCAGAAACAATGGTATCTCCAATTATAGCCCCTCTAGGATGTAAAATATATCTCTTCTCACCATCCCCATAGTGTATGAGACAAATGTATACATTTCAACTAGGGTCATATTCTATGGTTACGATTCTACCATATATGTCTTTTTCATTTCGTCGAAAATTAATTTTACGGTATAGACGCTTATGACCTCTCCCTCTATGCGTTGCGATAATGATTCCTTTGGTATTACGACCTTTACCACAACGATGCTGTCCATATATTGGAAAAGGATGAGGATGACGTGGAATCACAGTTTTATACAATTCTTTCTCACATTATTTAATATGTTCTTTATTTAATTTTTTTTCTCATTTCATGATTAAATAATATTATTTTTATAGAAAAAATAATTTTTTTAGCTTTTTGATATTTATCTTTCTTTTAGGGTTTTGGTAATGAGGTATTAATACTGTATTAAATACAGTAATTAACAATTTTATTCGTCATTTACAATGTTTTAAATGAAAATATTATTTAAAAGTATTTTTAGAACTTTTCTTAGTAAAATTCCCTTATTTTATCAATCAAAATTAAAGTAGAAAAAATTAGAAAAATGTTGTACAAGTACAATCAATTTGCCTGACAATTTAAAGTAAATTACCTTTAAATAATATATAGAACATGACTTATGTCTTGGAAAGTGATAACATTGCACAACTTTTTTTTTTTTTTTTTTAAAGAAAGCTATGAACAAGCTCGAGGAGTTGGAAATTATTTATTTTATCTAAGACTACTAAGGCACGAGCAATAATTTCTTAAGTAATGTACTTTACATTTATATAACTTTGAATGGTTACTTTATTTGTGTTATTGAAGGGACATTAATTATGTGAAATGTCATTAATTATTTTAAGTCATCAACAATTCAATAGGTTAGCAATTAATCTTTTAACTAAAAATGTGAATAACGCATGTTCCATATGATTGGACTCAAATTCATGTCTAAAGCTAATTTATAGAGCACATTCCCTTTCATTAGATTACTCATAGTATCATCATGAGGGAGACAACCATTGTAGGCAACCTCCTTTCCATCAAGGCCTTTTAGCCGCCCAAGCATTCATCCACACACGAGCTCGTTGTCCATTGCTAATTCGCCAACGAAAACATGGGTGCAAAAAACTTAAGTGCAGTGATGAAATCGTTCCAAATTTAATAGGCTTTACAACATTCTTATATTGAAAGATATCCAGCTGACAAGAAATATTTGGCCGAGAGGACTTTAAAGCAAAGAGTTTCCTTCCGGTGTACTTATTTCCCCTATAGTGAAATGCTGAAAAGCTCAATATCCCTAAAACCAAGTCCACCCATCCCTTTTAGTTGTTGGATCACTCTCGACCAACCACTATTCGTGCCATTTCGAGTCCACTAGTACCTACAAATGTGTAAGTGGGTAAAGCTAGAAAATTGGATTTAATAAAAATCTCTTTTCCGCCTTTAGAGAGAAGCCTCTTAGACCAGTCCTAAATCCGATGTTGGAGCCTCTTGATAATTCTCCAAAATCATTATTTTTATTTTTACGTACAACCAAGGGAGGCCATAGATATAAATTAGGCTCCTCCACAACTCAAACCCCTAAGATGGTCCTTAGTGACCCTTTAGCCTCCTCTTTGGTGTTGGTGTTGAGGTAAAACATATACTTATCCAGATTAATTTTTTGCTCCGAACTGATCTTGAATGCATCAAGGATTGCTTTAATGGCCTTGACCTCTCCTCTCTTGTTGCAACTAAATACCAAGCTATCTTCTGCAAAAAAAAAAAAAAAAAAAAAAAAGGGGGGAGAGAGAGAGAGAGGTGATTGACTCTTGCGCCATTCTGGCTCATGCAGAGAGCCCCATCATCACATTCTGTGATGCGGGCAGCAGACCAAGATTAAATTTAAGTTATTCGACATAAAAAAAACCCGATTGGAGGTAGGAAAACTCCTTCCTTAGCCATAAAGAAACCTGAAAATTGTGCTTGAATATTAGATCAATTCAAGAAAACAAACTAATAATATTAAGCAATCAAAAACCAAAATTAAATGGATGAATGGAAAGATTGAACCAAATGGAAGATGGATAGTAAATAGCTGTCCAATTGAACCGATTGAGATATAAACCCCACTGAATTCAATTAACAATTCTAATCAACCCTTTAATAAATAATCCTTAGCAAATTGAAGGATGAAGTATGGATTCTCACTACTCCTTGAAGAAAACCGAGAAGAAAAATCAATTCTAAAAACAAATAAAAAAATCAACCTTGCACGAAAGAAATTAACTCTTGGAGTTAAAAATTTTGTTAATGAATAAATGCCTTTAATGAATAATCAAGAAGCCTTTATATAGGCTAGATAATTACATCCAAATAAATTCTCAAATATAATGAAACTCTAATTAATCTACAATTTGTATAATTGAACTTTATTATTTGACTAAGAAACATAAAACTCACAAACAACTTAAAAATATCTACAATTTGTAATAAATAAATAATAAAAATATAAAACATAATAGATACAATATTGGACTCATATATAATAAAATTAAGCCAAAAAATCGAATCTAATATGACATAAACTTGAATTAAAGCCTAGAACTTGTAATTTCCTGTAATAATTCTGTCCAAAAATTCTACTCGTGTAATCTTCACTAGAATAGTCATAACTTTAGCTCCCAGACTCGAAATAAAGTTATTCAAAGTGAATTGCGAAGCTAAGAGACAGATATTCGATCAATATGCAGACATAATGACCTAGAAATGTCTAGATCCCTTTAAAAAATGCACCGCAAGTCAATTGATTATAACATGGAGTAGGCATGCATGTGAGCTTGATTGGGCTCCTTAAAGTGTAACACCAAAGCTTGTTAACATCTTCCACATGAGCTTATCCTTATGAATTGAGATTTTAAGTCCATGAATGAACTTGGACCCTTCTAATTCACCATTGCTTCGTATTGGACTCCAAATCTCATCGTCTTGAAGCTTAAACTCTTCTTCTTGAAATTTTTTCATGATAAAGTTTTGAATGAATAACTTAGTTTTAACTTCAATTGCTTGGATTTGGATCTTGTGATTAGGCCTTGAGGGAAACTGAGTCCATCCCCATAATGGGCTTTGAATTAGATCAAATCGCTCATATCATTCCCCTCATCCTCAAAAGATTTGTCCTCGAATCTGCAATATCAAAGGAAGAAACATCAACAACATTAAAAGTGGTACTAACATTATACTCACTAGAAAAATCGATTTGATATGCATTGTTGTTGATCCTTTAGTGTACTTGAAAAGGCTCATCACCGCGTAGGTCCAATTTCATCTTACATTTAGTCAAAAATTGTTTTTTTTCTCATATGGACCCAAACCCAATTGTCAGGTTCAAAAACCACATGTTTGTGCCCTTTGTTGACTTTATTTACATTGCGTTGGTTCATCTTGTCTAGTTTTTGTCTCACTTTTTGTGTGTATAAACTTAACCAATTCTTCTTTCTTTGTGCCATCTAAGCTAATAATAGAATCTGGAGGCAAAGACACAAGATCACGTACAATAAGGGGTTAAAACTGTAAACAATCTCAAAAGGGAATTACTAGTAGAAGAGTGAATGAAATGATTATAAGCAAATTCTACAAATGGTAAACTTTCCTCCCAATTATGAAGATTCTTACCAACCACCTCTCTAGGTAAAGCCCTTAAAATTTGGTTCAATACTCAATTTGTACATCTGTTTGTGGGTGACATATAGTAGAAAATAAGAGTTTGGTTCTAATTCCCCCCACAAGACTTTCCAAAAGTGACTTAAAAACAAATCTGAAACATAAGTACCATCATTGATTTTGTGGCGTGGAATAAAGTGAGTCATCTTTGAAAACTTGTCAACCACAAAAAAGACACTATTTCGACCTCTTTTAGTTCTAGGTAAGCCCAAAAATAAAGTCCATTGAAATATCAATCCATGGTGAAGTAGAAATAGGAAGTAGAGTATACAAACCATGTAGCATTACCTTATACTTAGCCATCTTACATGCATTACATTTAAAACATACCCTTTCGACATATTTGTGAATATGTAGCCAAAAGAAGTGTTCTTGAAGGACATCTAGTGTTTTAGTAACACCGAAGTGTCCCATGAGTCCTCCTCCATATGCCTCACGAACAAGTAGCTCTCAAAGCGAACATTGAGTCATACATAGCTGATTTAACCTAAAAAGGAACGTCCTATCTGCAAGATAGAACTTATCAAAGGCACCTTTGCCGCGTGAGGTATAAATAGATGCAAAATCAACATCATCATATATAGAACAATCCTTAACATGTTCAAATCCAAAAATTCTTGCATTCAAATTAGTTATTAATGAATACTATTTTGATAATGCATCAGTGACAATGTTATCTTTATCGACTTTGTATTTAATCACATAATTGTATCATTTGCTAAAGTTTTCGGCTTAGACAAAATAATAGAATTTTTAACAAAGATTTTGTTGAGAGAGAGTGTTTCAGATAAGAGCTCCTGGCTTCTAGAATAGGTGTGTCAAGCAAAGTGTGATTGGTATTGTATAAATGGATCGAAACGAAGCAAGGTGTGTAAACAAGTTAGTTCGGAGTGAGTGTTGTAGAGGTGGTGGAAAGTTAATAATGATGGTGCACTAAAACGAGAGAATGGGTTATCTTTTTGTGGGGAGTGATAAGGGATAGTGAATGATTGGTTTTGTAAGAAATATTGGTCTTTGTACTATGTTTAAGGCTAAAACGAGGGAATGGGTTAGCTTCCAATGTGTTAAGCGAAGCGTGGGCTATTAGAGCTAGGAAAGTGGTGCCGAAATTAAATGGTCAAATAAATTATTATTTTTTTAATTTTACGAGTAGAATTAATAATTACTATATCCCTTTTTTATATATTTATTTTTTATTTACTACATATATATTCACTTGCCGTCTCCTCAACTCTACTTGTGAAATTTTTATATAAACATTATTTTGCTTTTCAAATTTTTTTTTAACACAAAAAAGGTAATTTTCTTATTTTGGTAATAAAATTTGGATGGAGAAATTTCCTTCCAAAAATACACAATCTTAAGGCCCAACAGCTTAGTATAAAAAGGTAATTTTCTCTTATTACCAATTCTTTATTTTGTTTTTGACAGCTTCTCTTCACTTTTCATGTTGTTCAATCCAAGTTTGATATGAAGTTGTCTTTCTAATTTGTAACTTAGTTATATAATTATAATAAAAATAATCTGATTCGGAATCTGACCTTATATAATAAAAATATTAAACAGATTTTTATATTTTAAATAATTTTAATATTTTTAAAGTTTTAAAAATAATCATTAAATATTGGCATGTCATCCTCTTATATACTATGTGAGCAATTTAGACAACATTAAAATAAAAAAAATTATATTAATTAATTTTAATATTAATTAAGTGATAATTATGATATTTAGAATTTTATTCAAGTAATAACTCTATTTTATATTAATAAAATTTTTTAACTAATACTTGTAAATTAAATTATAATTATTTTTAAACGTGTAATTATCACAACTTCTATTTTACTTCATTTTTTTTTATTTTTAAATAAAGACCATTCTCGTCAGTTTAAAAGTTTCTTTAAACTCGTGTTTTTATATATATTATAAATTATTATTACTATTATTATTGATTTTGTTTATATTTTAAATTAATTTGAGTTAAAGTCCAAGTTTTTTTTAAGATAAAATTTGAATTTTGATATAGATAATGTGTAATCTCAATGTGTTGTTTTAACAGGAAAGCAATGGCGGCCGCGTTGTTCCGATAAAAGATCATCCAAGGCCGCTGACCAGTAGAGGAGCACCTGGTCAGATATACCTCCCACCACCACCGGGACAGGCCCCCGATGTTCACTTCCTTTTAGCATAAAAGCTTCATGCTTATTTTAAGATTTATTTCAAAGCTATAATAATAAAATAAAACTAAAGTTTGTTGGCTTTGTTTGGTTAGCCACAACTACAACCAATAATTCTAAGCATTGCATACATGAAATTTTAATATTAATTCTATTATATACACATTTGAATAAATAAATACATCAGTTTATTTTTTATTCTGAATAATTATAATTATTTATGTATGCAATATATAAATATAAAATGATGTTATATCAATAATTATGTTAATATCTTTTTGAGAATTGGACCAAATAAAATTTCATATATAAAATTATACAAAATCAAAGTTCATGTAGAGAATTACACATTAAACCAAAATTCATGTATAATTTTGAGATTTATCCCAAAAAAAATGATATCATCAAATATAATAATCTTTTCTAATCTTACACTTTGCTATTAATCATATTTATTTTGGGAAAATGATTTTTTTGTAATCAGATGTTAATATTTTTTCAATTTATATTCAATTAAAATATTAATATTTTTCTATTAATAATATTAACAAAAAAAAACTCATGCATATTTTGTAACTTCATAACAAATCAAAAGGTCCAATTTAAGATGAACCCAATTAAAATTCAAAGCCCAAAAAGTAAAAAAATCAAAAAAAAAAGGCCTAGCAAACATTTTAAGCCCATGAACTCATAATATCAAAATTGAATGGGGTTTTGATTTTTGAAACAAGGTAAAGAGGTTGAAGATGAAGTTATTACTGCAATAACTTTCCTTTTCTCTTTTTTTTTTTTTGGAACTTCTAAAACATTTGTTTCAATCAAATATTACACATTTTTAAGTTTGGCTTCAATGTTTAATTTAGTATTTAAGATACACCTGAGTTTGGCTTCCGTATTCGGTTTGCTACTCATACTAAACAACATCATGTGGCCTAATAAATATTTGAGGCGTGTTTTCGTAAAAAAAATATAGAAGTACATAAATGGAACAGAAAAAAAATTCAGGTACCAAATTAAACATTGAAATCAAACTCAAGTACATAAATTTATCATTATACTATAAGTGAATATAAATTTGCTACTATATTTTATTGTAATTGATTTTTTTATTATATTTTAATCATATTTATATTTTTCCATTAATTTTAATTTTTAATTAAATATTACCATTTAATATTAATTTTGATGGTAAAAAAATATTTCAAACATTTTATTTTTAAAGTTAAAAATGAGTTCATTTATAAATATTAAAAATAGGGAGAGATCCACTTATACTTATGTAAAACTTAAGTGATTTTACACCATTTTGTAACTTTCTATATGATTAATGTTTTAACAGTCCAATCCGTTGAATTTATCAATATACTTGTACTTGTTATGCATATAATTTTTTTAATCAATCTGATATCCATATTATATTGATTTAATATGGTGTATATTAACGTGTATTTAACTATTCAAAGTTTTTTACATAAAACAAATAGCTAGGAATTTTTAATTTATGTCAAACTTGATATGCATGATCTACATGAATAGAGCATGAAATATTACGGGTAGATTATTAAAATATTTATCGTATAAAAAATTACTCGAAATGACGTAAAATCATTCATGCTTTTTTCTCATATAAGTGAATTCCTCCCATTAAAAATTAATAAAATGATAAAATTAAAATATAGTGATAAATTTATGTTTTGACTTAAAAACATAATGACAAAAATGAATAAAAATAAAATAAAATAGTAAAAATAACTTTAATGGTAAATTTAGCATAATCCCAAAAGGAAAAGAAAAAAGCATAATATATATAGAGGGAAATGGGATATATGCTAAAATTGTGATATTTGACTTTAAAGACGGTTGGTATTGGTATTGGATCACGAGCCTGTATGATAAGCTGTGCAGAAAGGACAATTGCTGAGCTTCCACAGCTTTACTGCTCTCTTTCTTTTCATATATTTTCAGAGTTGAGACCTACTTTTCACATTTCTATCAATCAACTCCTTTTTCTATTTAAAAAGCATCATAAAAATAAAATATGAGGTTTATTATATTATACATCGAGAATAATAGTAAAAATAATTTTAAAACAATAATAAAGAAAAATAAGAATATATAGATTTTATGTATAGAACTTTTATGTTGAAATTTACTAATATTTAAAAACAATAATATAAGAGATTTGTGATTATGTGTAGTTTTTAAGAGTTAAACAATATGTTTAATAGAAAAAGTATACTCCTATACGAATTTAATTGTGAGGTAAAAGCTCGTACTCGAATCTTCACTCTCATATATCCCTAATTTTATCTCTTTATTTTAATTTTTTAACAAATAAATTACTCCTCAAACTTTTTAAACCTAATCAAACGGGATTATTCATATGAAAATTTTGAAAAGAAAAATATTGATTAAAAAAAGGGGTTTTTTTGAAGTTTAAATATATATATAAAAAAAATAAAGCATGAATGAATCTGGTCTGACTCATGCACAGATCGGCCTAATCAGTGTGTATTGAAAGAAGATGAATGGGAGACGAATAATTGAAAAGGACTTCACATAACAGTGTTAGCACAAAATTGCTGACATTTTTTGTCACTTGGGAAAACGATAACTAAACCAATTGATTTCATATTCTCTCTTTCTTTCTTTCTTTTTCTTTATATATTTCTTTGCTATACTTTTGCACAAATCTTAATTTCTACTCAAACTTCAATACCCAAAACTTTTATACGCAAGTAAAAGATTATATAAAATTTTTTATTTATTTTTACTGTTAAAAACTGATATGATTAACAAAAAAATCAAACAGTTATACATGACATGTCACGTGTATTTCATGATGACAATCCTAGAAATTTTAAACATTTTAAAGTAAAAACTAATTTGCTCTTTGATCTAATATAAGAATATTGATCCGATGATAAAAACTCAAACATTCAATTTATCTCATAAATAAAAATAATATTATTATAAATAGTTGAAAAGAAAAATGATGAAAAAATATATATATTATTTTATTAAAATTGATGTTGCTTTTGGATTGAAGAGTAAAACTAGAATACTAGCAATGATAGAGTTTTTCATCCTATTAAATATTAACCCATGATCCTCATCCCTTTACTCCCACATCGTTGTCCTCCCCATACTAAAAGAATAATTTATTAAAATAATAAAAATAATTCTTTTAGCTATTTTAATTTTTTTTAAAATTCAAAAAATTAAAATTATTTTATCTTCAGCACACTCGAGCCATCATTCTCCTGCATTGACAATAATGTCTATATCAATCGAGTTAAAACTCAATCGACAATATACCCACAATATTACTAAAACATCTATGCTCTAAATTTTTTATAATTTCGAATATATTTTATATTATTAATCCAAACACACCTCAAAATCAAAATGTACCATCCAATGTAGAAATATATTCGCTTCCAGGAAACTATATGACAATTCACAATCCACAAAACCATCAAATGTGTCATCACCCAAAAATCCTACCTCCATTTTTCACCACCATTTTTGAATTTATTTAAAATATATTGTGGAAAGCAATAAATAAATACAATGAGATATTCTAAGGTTATTATATAACAATTTTATTGTACACATTTTACTATTTTTCATACTAACTTTAAAATTTTAAACTCGAATTTCATGTTATAGTTTTGTTACGAAATGGTCATTATGTTGTTAAGATCCGTTAACTCCCTAATGGCAATCCCACGTAGCAATCCCACGTAGCAATCCAAATGGGTTTTAAATGCTGATTTGGATGTCTAACTAGAATGAGAATAGATTTTTAATTAATTGAAAATTTTGAATGAATTACACTTTAAACTGAAAAAGAAAAATCATTCGTCTCCTTTTTTTTTTTTAGTTTTCTTTTCCATTTTGACTGAAAAACTATTTTTATCTGAGTTAGACATCCAAGTTGGCATTTATAACTCATTTAAACTGCCACGTAACATTTCAAACATAAGTGACTAAAATGTAATCTGGAGCAAACAAAAGTGACTATTTTTGTAGTTTACCCTTATAATTATTGTATTAATTAATCTAATATATATATAAAAAGTCCCTTATGATGCTAATAAATCAATAAATTAATTAAAATTTAATTATGCATTGTGGTGTAGCAATAATACAAATTATGATGAGCAATCATGGAAGTCATGAAACAACAGCTATTTTTAATTAATCCTTAATTTAATAAGGTTTATTAAATACTAATTAAGAACAATTAACAAGAATAAGCCAATAACTCTTTGTCTAATTTCTTTCATTTTCTCAACAACTCCATCTCAATTAATAAACAAAATTTTGAAGTACAAAGAAGTTGAAAATTGTAATTCTATATTAATTAAAACCTTAATTATATAGATTCTTTAGGTAGAAAGAACCAAGCAAATGATGACATAATTGATAGAAAACTGTTCTAATAAATTCATAATTCACAAAATAAACAATAAATTGAGATCACATCTAATAAATTCATAATTGAAACAACATAATGATAGTACCCAAAAATATAAATAATAAATTGAGATCACATCTTGACCTAATTTTAAAATTTAAAACTCCATCATCATCATGTTTCTCATGCATGAAATAGAGCTTTCTAAGAAATATATACAATATTATCTTAACCAAATATATACCTCTATGCTGATAATGATCTGAGATTCCCAAAATTGGACTCATTCAACACACTAAATCTTAATTTTAAATTAACAATTTTAAAATGAGTAAATTATTAAAATAGTCACTTTTGTTTACCACATGTTATATTTTAGTCATTTATGTTTGAAATGTTACATTTTAGTTACTAAGTTGTTAATTGTGTAACGGTAAGCTGACGTGACATATTAAATCATCATTTTAAACAAAAATTTTAGGTTAATTTATACAATCGGTCCCCATATTTTTTTTGTTTTGAGCAATTTAATTTTTTTTATGTTTTTAACTTCCTTTTTTTTCCTTTCTTTTTTCCATTCTCTTTTGCTTCTCTGTTTTCCTTCCTTCTCCATTTCTTTTGTCGTAGTTTTTTTTTTTTTTTATGTTTTCCATTTGTTAAAACTAGTCCCTATACTTTTATTTTCTTGAACCATTTATTTTTTTCGAGTGAGGCAAGCTTGTGGATTAGTTTTAACAAATGGAAAATGTAAAAAAACTATGTTAAAAGAATAAAGAAGGGAGGAAAACAGAGGGAGAAGCTGGAGAGAATGGAAAAAAAGTTAAAAGAACATAAAAAAATTTAAATTGCTCAAAATGAAAAATATAAGGACCAATTGTCGAATTTAACGTGTCATGCCAGCTTAATGTTACACCATTAATAGCAATTAACAGCACAGCAACTAAAATGTTACAACACAATAACGTAAGTGACTAACACGTAATATTTCAAATATAAATAACTAAAATGTAATCTGATACAAACATAAATGACTATTTTAATAGTTTCCTCATAATCAGGTGGAATTAAGATTTGTTTAATTTAAATTTTTGTTTTCCAATACACACGACAAAAAAATTCATTTAATATCTCCCACAAATCTATCATATAAAATATCAAATAATAATTTAGTATTAATGTCTTTGTATTAAATTAATAAAAAATAAATTTGCGATAATTCAAATCTTGAGAGCCCCAACAACTCATTCTCCCACCTTTCAATAATAATAAAAAGCCCTTATTAAATAGTATTAATTAATAATATCTTTAATTTAGAGGACTCACTAATAAAATAAAAATTTTTAAAAATTAACATATTAATTAAGTTTAAATTTATCCAATTAACAGGAAAAAGAAGATATAAATTGCACAAAGTACAACATCTTAACTTAACATTGACCCTCCAAAATCCAACATAAACCCAAGTTGAAACAGTTAAATGTTGGTTAATTAACAACAAAAAAGGAGCAAAGGTCAAAGTGATCAGTAGATTTTGTGAAAGATCTTTGTCTGTAGGAATCACGTATTGTAAAGTAATATTATTATAGAAACATAATTCAAAACTTTGTGATTAACTTAACAGAATGTTGTGTTCCGTACAACCAAGAATCGAGATTTTCTAATTAACAATGATTAGAAAATTAAAGAAAAAGACATAGTTTAAAAAAAAAGGGTAAACTACATGTTTGGGATCATTTAACTTTTAAGATGTTGTCATTTTAGTCCTCAAGCGTTAAATGCGGCTAACTGAACATGCCGTATCATGTTTACACTTTTATTTTGGTTTAAAAAAAAATTTAAGTATCAATAAGGTAAAAAAGCATTAAGGATTAAAGTGAAAAAAGGTAAAAATGTTTTAAAATTTTACCAAATTGTATTTATTTATTCCATTATCGAAAATTCTAATTTTTTTTCAATATTGAAATTTTAAATTTCAAAATATTAAAACCAATCAAATAAGTTGTTGAAAATTTTTTTTATCTATTGATAATGTCAACTGATTTGTTACTATAATATTGAAAAAAGAAGAAATTTAAAAATTTTCACAAGGGGATAAACAAGTACAACTCGATAATTTTTTATGCATTATTTTAGTTTTTACCTTTTTCCACTTTAATCTTGATGTCTTTTTTTTTATTACCTTAATCAATACTTAAAAAAGGACATTTATTGGGTGACTAAAATAAACGTATAAACATGATATGACATATACAACTGCTATTAGAGATTTAACGTTTAATTGACTAAAATGAAAGAGCCTTAAAAGTTAAATGACAAAAATTGCAAGATTTCATTTTAGGTGACCAAAATGAAAGCACTCTAAAAATTGGGTGACCAGGGAAATTTTCCCTAAGGAAAAGCGTTTCAGATTTGTAGGTTGGATTAGTCCAAAATGAAATTGGACGAATCATTTTATAATCCAGCTTGATTTAATTTGATTTATTATTTAAATTGAAATATAAAATATTTTTTTATTTTTAGTATTAAATAGATAGCGAATTGTGAGTTTTAGGGTCAGGCCAAAGACGACTCAAAGAGAAAAAACTATTGACCTGTAGACAGGCCAGATCAAATTATGCTGCATGGACCCTCCTCTTTTTTTCCTGGTTCAAGAATAAATTAGACCATATTTTAAAGAAGCAAATTTAACGTCTTCTATCATCATCCATTATTGATTGACAGATATTCTCTTCCAACAAGCCTTGCAGGGGAAGAGGTGGATCATCAAAAATAACCAAGCAATTAACTCTGTCTCCCTTTATCTTAGTTGGATCAAATTATGCAGCATGAACCCTCCTATTATTAGATTTATAATCAATGTATTTTTACATATTCTTGGTGTATTATTTAAAATTTTGGTGATTTGATATCCCCAAGTGTCCATCCTTTAATATAGAAAATTTTTGAGCTTTATTTTTAAATTTAATATAAAAATGTCGATTGGTATAGATATTGTTGCCAATACAGAAGGACATAGGTTTAAGTGTACTGAAGTGCATTATCTTCCTATTTATGGGTTGAGGAGAGGCTATGAGTAGTTCTAAGTATTATATAAAAAGGAGCAGATATTATCAGAACCTATAATTAAATTTTTCAAAAAAAGAATTTAAATTTTATCTTTAAATTGAAAAAATGAATAGTTTGGGCCATGGTTTTCAATCCCTGAAACTGCTTTTTTTAATTTGTAAATTTCATTTTTGGTCTTCATTGTTTGCATTTTATGTTATTTAGTTTCTAATTATGATAGTTAACTCATGAAATGTGGATGAACTTTCAAACTAAAAGGGACCTAATACAAAATAAACCCAAAAACCTAAAATAATCCACCTCGTCACGTGAATGTTAAAAAAATGGGCTGTAACTTTCCCTAATAATATTATTAATTAAACCAATTATATTATGTATTTATACTTTTAATTTTAAAATTAAATTATATTTTTAATAAGTTAAATTCTATTTTTTTTATAATTAGATCCTTCTGATTTAGGTTTTAATTTCTACAAGTTCTTAACTTTAGTTTATTTTTTAACATACAAATTTATTTTTAGCATAGTTGTTATTTATTAATATTTTACATGTTTGTTTGTTTTTAAATTATTCACATACAACATATATATCCTAAAGACTATAATGTAAGGATTCATTTATATTAGATTATAAAGAAGTATTGAAAATTGGCATGACATTGTTGTCAATACAAAAGGACGTGGAATCGAGTATACTGAAACGCATTATCCTCTTATTTATAGGTCGGGGAGGGATCATGGGTAGTTTTAGGTATTGTGTCAAAAAGAGCAAATATGGTCAAAACTTATAATGATATTATTAAAAAAAACAATTTTAATATTTCTAAGATATGTGTAGCTTTTATCCTTCAAAAACTGTTATGTGTTCAATTTAATCCCTATAATTTATTAAATCCAATCTTTTATTTAGTTAACATTATTTGCAATTTAAGCTCTGATGCAGTCTTATTTAGGACATTATTGCTAATGGAGGAGGACGTAGGTTCAAGTGCGCTGAAATGCATTAATTTCCTCCTATTTATGTGTCGGGGAGTGACTATGAGTAGTTCTAGGCATTGTATAAAAAAAAATGATAAGAACCTATAATGTAATGTTCAAAAAAGTTTATGTTATAATAATGTTACTTTGTATTAATTACATAAAGTAAAACTAAATTGTATGTTGAATATATTAAAAACGCTTTAATTATTATTTAAAATGTTTCTATTTTAATATCTGAATTGATATGTTAATATATTTTAATTTATATTCAATAATTCGAATAAGAAATATTATTTTACTCTAATTACTACAGTTAAAAATATAACATTTAAAAAATTAAATATTAAATGTGTAAACTCACGTGCAATACATGTGACGTTAAAAACTAGTGGATAAAAATAAACTAATTTTTTATCCTGCATGATGCATAGATTTGATTGTATATATAAATTAAAATATATTATATTAATTCTTTAAAATTTTGGTACAACATTTATAAAGTTTGAAAAATATTATGATTGAGAATATGAAAATAAAAAAATAATATAAATATTTAATTTTTAGAATTTGTATGCCAAATATTAATGTCTTTATATTATTTTAATAATTTTTGTATAATAAAGTTTATTATGTTTTTTAAAAAGTTTATATATAGAGAGTTATAATGTCTCATAGTTTCTAAAATATATTACCTTTATTCAATTTTTTCTTAATTTATTCGAATTGGTTTTCTTTTAATTTATTTTTTGAGTTATATTTGATGTTACTAAATATGTTTGCAATTAATTTAAGGGAATATTTGATGCAGTGTTGGTGTATAAATTTTATACATCATCGATGAACAATAACATGATACATCATCATTAAATAAAACAAAAAATAATAAACAACTATATTCAAATATTTTGACCAATAAACATTTTTTATAATTATGTTAAGACATTACATTTAATGAGTACAAAATTTGACACAAACATTTAATGTACAGGTGTCATATAAATAGAATGTCACTTGATAGACAATAAAGCTTGTAACTTAAGATTGTTGCCATTTTTGTTTAGACACCTTGTTGTAGATTATATATTAGTTTTCTTTCCCATGCTATGCACTATTTTAAACTTTGTTGTTTAGACACTTTGTTCAGACATTTAGGTTACATATGCGATTTGTTAATGTAGAAGGACGTAAGTTTAAACGCGTTGAAGCACATTATTTTTTTATTTATGGGTTGGGGAAAAACTATGAGCAATTTTAGACATTATATCAAAAAGAGAAAATATTATCCGAACCTATAATGAGATTGTTTAAGAAGATGTTAAACTAATTTCTTAAAATTATAAGAAATATTTAAATAAAATCTGGTAAATCTAAAATGATTAAAATTTTAACCTAACAAATCTCGAAATATAGAAATGTGATATTATAAAATAATGTTGCTTCAAACATATTATAGTTTAGTTTAAACGTGGCGGAATGGTGAAACTAATAGCAGACATCAGAAAATGATTGTTATATGAAATTCAATAATTTTATTTGTTGAGTGATATATTTCACCTTCCAATTTTATAAAAAAATTTATTTTATTTCTTTGTTTAATATATTTAAAATTTATATTCTTTTTTATCAAATCACCTAAAAATATTAGAAAGATTAGTGTTTGTTGACTTTGCTGATGTGGCGTATACGTGAATTGTCATGTGGATGACATGCCATCATTTAATTAATTTTTTAAAAATATTTTTTATACATTTTAATGTTTTTCAAAAAGAATTCATAATTTTTTTGAACTTTTAAAATTTTAAAAATTAATTAAATGTCAATGTATCATCTAGGTGTCAATCCATGTATATGCATGTCAACAAGATTAAAATATATTAAAATTTTCATCCATTTTGGGTTGATTTGACAAAAACAACAAGTTTAAGGGCTAAAAAATTAAAACATTAAATAAAGAGCTAAAATATAAAAATTTTAAAGTTAGAGGACCAAATAAGTCATTAGTCCTAACTAATATAAAGATAGAGTAATTGTACAAAAGAATATTTACAATAATTTTAAAAATATGAAAATCATTTGAAATAAAATAATAAAAATCTAAAGAACCCTAAAAAAATTCCGGTTCTATAATCCCGGAAAAAAATTTCATTCAATGTGTCTCCTCTCTTTCTAGTTTGTAAATTTATTTTATAAGTATTTTTATTGTCTTCACAAAGTGTGCTTGTCATCACTGAAATTCCACTTGTTATCAGCAATTTCTCTTGGAAAATAGATGGCTTTTCGTCGGCTTTTTATATATTTTTGTTTTCAGAATATTTGAGAATAATAAATGATTTCATAAATTGATTTGGATAAATATCGTCTTTAAGTTTCACAAATTAATTTAATACAATTAAATTATTATAGTCAAATTATCATTATGATAATATTCAACATTATTGCTTAATATTCTTGCTCACATATGAGTATTAAATAAAATAAATTAGACAAATAATCACTCTAATTATTGAAAATTTTTATTTGAAGTACACAAAAGCATAGTTAGGTAATTTTAGTCATTTTTGTTAAAATTATAATAGATAAACTAACGTGACAGTTAAAAAATCAACGTAATAATAAATTTAGTTTTCAACTTTTACTTATTATATTGATTTAATCATAATTTTAAAAAATTAATCCTTTTCCATAATGCTACTCTCAATCTCCACCAGCTTCTTCCCGAATCTTTCGAATGCGGCTAAGGGTTCATCGTCGGTGGCCCATTCCGCCGTATCTCTTTGCCCAAGGTATATTTCATGGGTTGAATGTCTTGATAAGACTTCTATAAGGGATACACCCAGTAAGGTTTGGAACTGTGCAGTGATTGTTTTCGAGAAAGCCTAGTCTAGGTCGTTCTCAAGCTCGTCGTATTCTTTGGTGCTTGGTTCTGGCTTGAACCGACGGCTGACTGTTGGTCAGTTTGGGAGGTATCCAACGTATGGGTATTGTCCGAAATTGACAGCTGCGTGGAAAGCGGAAGCTATCCATATGATGATGGTGCATGCTTGGGTAGTAGAAAGAACAGTACTGGGTGACCCAGGTTTCAATGGTTGACCAGATTTCTAACCCATTAGCGGCGTATAGGGACAGCTCGAGTCCGGCACTGCCATTCCTCTGAGAAAAGAACAAACGGTTTAAGAGTGCTTGAAATTTTAATGAAAGATATCATTATACAGCTTGGTTTTATCTCTCAATGAGATCAACATTCAACGGGGAGAGCCTGGTCACTCAAAACCCAGCTCCTGTAAATAGCAGATGACATTTCAAGTGCATATTTAATACTAGTTAAACGAATCCTATTAAATTCGTTAAATTATTCAAAAAGAATACAATACTTAAAAAAAAAATATGCTGTCTTAAGTAATGAATTTAATGATTTTTTTTTCATAATTAAATTTTCAAAATCTAAAAAGATAGAAACTAAAAAAAAAAATGATAAATTTAAAGAATATGGTTTATATTCATAATTTACGCATAGTACAAGACTAAATGTAAAATTTGATCTAACAAATTTCACTGATACAATTTTGCATTAAGTTAAAATTTTAAATTTGAAAAGTATAAAGACTAAATATAAAATAAACCAGGTTAAAAATTCATTTAATCTCTCCGAAAAATCTATCATATAAAATATAAAATATTTAATTTAATAGTAATGTCTTTGCATTAAATTAATAAAAAGAAGTTATCAATTGTTGTGTTGAATATAACCTTATTAATGTGGTGTAGCTTTGCAATAATTCACATAATATTTAAAGATTTATTTGAATACAACAAAGTAGTTAGGTAAAAGTATAACTATTAAGATAGAATTGTAATTTTTTAAATATGTTTGGCTGACCAAGTGTAATTATATGATAATTTATTAAAAAATTTTAAAATATATAATCATACTAAAAAAATACATTTAGAATGAATATGTATAAAATGATTGGCAAGATTCAGATGTAGACAAAAATGTGTCTAAGTTCATTTTTTATGTTAAAAAAGTTATACTTTTTAATTTTTTTAAAATTTATGTCCACAACATGGCATATTGAGAGTCTATCATGTGTCAGTATTGAATTGGCTATCAGTGCCAAGTTAACACAAATTACCGATATTAGTGAGAAAGTACCATCCTGGGTGATATAATACAAGTTTAGCTATCAACTAGGTCTAAAAAAATTTAGGCTCCGTTTGTTTCACTAAAAATGACTTACTTTTCTGGAAAAGCTAATATTTTCTGGTGTTTGGTTGAATCTGTGTAAAATATTTTATGTTGTTTGGTAGATTTAATGAAAATATTTCATAAAAGTTGTTTTCAATGAAACAAATATACATTTGAGATTTATTATAAGTAGTGATTTGATTACGAAGTGATGTTAAGGTGGAATTATAGTAAATAATTAATCTTTGTGATACTAAGGATTAAATTGTAAAATTTGTGAAATTTATAATTGAAACAAATGAAGTGATATGCATTAAAATTTGTTATGTGAAATAAGATATTATAATGAATTATTTGATTAAAATGTTTATATGATGAAAAATAAATTACATGGCAATAGGGAGTAAATTTAAAAATGTACAAAAGTTTAAGTGTGAAACAATTTAATATGTGAATAAGGAAATTATGATAAAAACTTAATAAATGTGTTATGATATAATGAAATATGCATAAAGTATTGTAAAAGTGAAATTATGGAAAAATATGAAATTTTTATGATGACAAGGACTAAATTGTTAAACTTGAGAAAATATGTGGATAAAATAATAGAAATCAAATATATAGAAATTTGATACTTGAAACAAGATATTGAGCTAAATTATGTGATTAAAGTGTAATAAGAAATAAATTTGATTTAATATGATTAATTATTGAATATTGAACTTTTATGACAAAAAGTTACAAAATTAAAAAATTATGAAAGTTTACAAGAAAATATTTGATAAGCAAAGAATGTAGTAGAGAACGTAACATCCTAGTGCTTTGACTCGATGTTCGGGTCAAGTATGGGGGTGTTACATTGAATAGAGTCTTATCAATTTGAAAAATGTCTTTACGGAAAAAAAATTTGGTAAGATACTTTATGGGAATAAGGAGATAATTTTACGTTAACTAGAAAAATTTTCATTATATAAAACAAACATCGAAAAATGCTGAAAATATTTTCTGTAAACTTTTACTACGTTGAAAGAAACGGAGCTTTAGATACTAAATAAATCCTTTTGGACAAATTCAAAAGACAAACTACATATTAACCTAACAAAATTACATGATGTATAAGGTTAACTAAATCTGATAATTTTAAACAATAGGACATATTTAATATAAGAGAAATGATTGTATGAAATTGTGATTTCATGTTATTCTTTTCCCTTTCCAATAAGAGAATGACAAATTAGAATTTTCTTCCTGATTTTTTATAGTTTCAATTAGATTTGAATTTTTTTTAAGAGTAAAAAAACTTAAAATCAGAAGGAAAAATCTAATTTGTTATTCTCGTATTAAAAAGGGATAAGGATGACATAAAATCACAGTTTCATACAATCCCTTCTCCTAATCTAAATATCATACTCTTATTTATGATATTAATAATTAATATTATACAATTAAAAGGAAAAGAAATATATATATATAAATACACAAATTACAACACCTTAACCTTGACCCTCCGAAATCCAACATAAACCTAAGTTGTAACAGTTAATTGTTGGTTAATTAACAACAAAAAAGACCAAAGGTCAAAGTAATCACTGTTTAGATTTTGTCATCAGTCTTTGTCATCGTGTCTCTAGGAAACATATATTATAATAAAAAAGACATTGATTTACCTTCCCACCAATACAATTCACAACTTTTTGAATACCTATACAGAATGTTGTGTTCCGTACAACCAAGAATCCATTTTCTAATTAACAATGACAAGATTAAGATAATCCATTTGTTTTATACATTTTGGATTATTTATTCGATTTCGTTGGTTGGGTTGGTTGAATTTCAATCTTGGATGATTCATTTTATAATTCAGCTTAATTTATTTTGGATTACTATTTATTTTATTTTCAATTTAATATTTAATATATGAAAATATTAATTTAATATCGAATAGATAAGGTACAAGTACCATGAAGGTCCTTGTACTGAGAGTTAGATTGTATTTTGTCTATTTTTCTCAAAAATGGGTAAATTAGTTCTTGTATGTTAAATCAAAGAGTAAATCATTCATTTCTTCTGTTAAAAATTGGTGTGGTTGACGAAATAACTAGATAAATAGACTAGTTTTTAACAGTAAAAATGGATAAAATTTTCATCAAAGGGACTAGTTTACTTTTTGATCTAGTATTTAAGGACTAATTTACCCATTTTTTAAATAAATGAGACAAAATATAACCCGACTCCTAGTAAGAGCCTCATGATACTTTTATATCCATAGATAATAAATTCGAACTTTGAAATGTGACTAAAAATCAACCTAGTCAAAGCGAGCTATAGTCTAATTATGCTTCATGGACCCTTTTATTGTTAGATTTATAATCATATGTATTTTTGTATCTAGTTGGTGTATTCTAATATATTCTATCAAGATAATATATTTTATAGTTGTGTTTAAATTATTATATATTTATATAATTTTAATTACATTAATAATTCATATTATATGAATTTTAATATGTTTTTGGATTTATGTAGTATTTGAATTATTATTATTAATTTTATCACTACCATTATTAAGTCCTTTATTAAGTTTGTTGTCATAAGTTAAATGACACCAATTTAGTATGTTAAATTATTAATGAATCTCTTTATATTTAAAATAAATTATATTATTATAAGAGTACTTTTCGTTTTTTTTATATTTTTAATAAAACAAATAAAAAATTGCGTATGGATTTGAACCCACGCCAGCAACATCAGTAACTCCTTAACTTTACCACTCTAACGAATTTATTATTCTTAACATGATGTTTTCACCTATTTAATTTCATTTTACTCACAATTTAACCTATTTTTTTATTTAATCAATTAAAATGTAAAATAATAAATTTGTGGATAACTATTATCATTAATTAGAAAATTCTCATCCAAGAATATCAAGCGTGGGAAAAAGAACAGAAGTGAAGTGTTTGGCATTGAAAAGAATCATTGAATTGAAAGGCAAATTGGAAGTATGTGTTCATGCCTTAAACCTAATGAAAAGGAGATGTTGAGGAATCTTTGAATTTGAATGTCACACTTTTAAAGTCGATGTGCACCACTTGCAGCAGCAAAAATGTGGACAGGCTTAAAGTCTCTTGAATTTGTACTATAAGGCGAACGAATTCCTTTACTTGAATAAAAATAATCGAGAATATTTTGTTTCTAGAGGCCTTTCAATGGATACTGTTATAAAAATTTATATCGTGAATTTCTATTGGATAAAGTTTTTACAGAGAGTTGAAATAAAATATAAAAAATCAGTTGTTTTAGAAATTTGTTTGTTATAGTGAGATGCTTTGACAGTGAGTGATTCTTATAAAGAGGACTGACTGTATATAAGTTATATTGAACGCTCTTAATTAAACTCAACTCAGTTAAAAATTATTAAATATAATATATTTCAAAGATTGTTTTAATAGTTTTTTATAGAAAAAATTAAATTACTCATTAATTATTATAATTATTTTATTTTTTTAATTAATTTCACTCTAAAAGTGAGTGGGCATGAGACTAGCTAGTTTTACGAATATATATATTTTTTTGGTAAAAGTATAGTGGAGGTCTCTTAACTTACTGTCAAATTACATTTTATCTATTCTATTAAAAAATAGGCAAATCAGCCATTACATATTAGATAAAAAAGCAGATAGGTCTTTTTGTTAAAAATTTTATTAATTTCTACTGTTAAAAATTAGTTTCTATAGATACACATGTTATACTATGTGTCACTATATTATTATTCCGCAAGTCATACTAGTTTTTAACAATACAATTGGTGAAATTTTTAACAGAAAGGATCGATTTGTTCTTTAATCTAATGTACAGAGACTAATTTTTCCATTTCTAGTAGAGAACAAAATATAATCTGATCATTAGTATAAAATCCTTTATAGTACTTCTAGACTTTTTCCTTCTAATTTTAACTTGTTTAATGTATGAAACGTTTTAGAATAGTTGATTAAAAATTTAATACTTATATTACATAAAAAAAACATATTTAAAGTGTTTATTAATATAAAATTAACTTAAATGATAAAAACTTCATAAAATAATATAATAATAAATTGAACACTTAATAAAAAACAGTGTTGAATAACAATTAATTAAGCTCTCAAAATAATATTATTCGTTACGCCCGTTAAATGATGAAGCACTAGATGATGATATGACAACTTACATAATAACAAAAGTTGAAAATGTGACAAATGATATGGTAGTTAATATGAACATTTAATGCCACGACGTTAAAAAAAAGGATTGCAGATATTAAAATTTAAATCCGATTTTTTCCATGTAAAAAATTATGTGAATATAAAATTAAGAAAAATAAATTAGAAATAAGTGAACATTATTGAAAAAAGAATCATTTTATAAACCTCCCTTTAGTACTTCACTATAGACAAGAAAAATAAAGAATCCATTAAATTGAAAAAAGAGAACATGATAGCTAAGCATTTGAGCTTAGCATATAAGGAGGACAAGTGTTCCACTCCAAAATAATGGAATGCAAGTATGGCTGTCTTTGTTCAACCAAAATTTGTAAAATTATGAAAATAGATTCCACTTTGATTGTTTTTTTTTTGAAAGTCCCTATTGTTAGTATTTGATTTGATTAGCCTCGAAAAAGTGTGTTTGGGAGAAGGGAAAATGTTGGGGAAGACGATGATGTGTCTTTTAAGCGAAGCAATAAAGAAAAAAAGAAGAAAAGAAAGTAAGAAAGTAAGAAAAAAAAAGGGAATAGGTCATTGTCAAAAGTTGTGATGGTGGTATAAAGTATCTATCCATTTCTTCACAAGTAATCAAAAACAAAAGCACTACACAATATCTTGGATAAATCTTCCAAGGATGAGTATGGATGAACGACGTTGACAATAAGATTAGATATTTTAGCGATACTATAGCATGAGACAAAAAATAAGCTAAACTCACTGCACTCCACACCACCGCCCATCCAAACTCACCCTAAATCTTTTATAAAAAATATTGTTGTTACTTATTATCATTATTTTGGTTTTAACAAGTAATGAAAATATAAGAACTTTGTATTTATAAGTTATTTAAATTTGATTTAAGAAGTTTTGAATTTTATTATTAGTTTGAGGTTGAATTAGAGGTGATCATGGGTCGGGCTCAGACAAAATTTTAGGCCCATTTTTTAGGCACAAGCCAGGCCCGAAAGAAAATTGATAAACCTGAGCCCGACCTGGCCCGGCCAATATTATTTTTTTAGCTTTTTTCATTAAATAAAAAATTTTAAAACAAATATTAAAAAAACAAATAAAAATATGTAAATTTAAAAAGTATATTTGATTAAAAATAAAATATATATTTAATATATAATTCGGGTCGGGCCGGGCTTGAGCCAAAAAAGTTTTACCCGAGGCTCGGCCTGCTTTCTAAACAGGCCTCTTTTTTTGCCCAAACCCATATTTCAAGCCAATATTTTTACCCGAACCCTCCCATTTTTCGGGTGGGCCGTCAGGCTCGGCCGGGTAGCTCAACCCATGATCACCTCTAGTTTGAATAAATTATGTGTATTTTAATGCTTGATTTTTCTAATTCTGTAAAATAGATTATTTATTTTTAATTAGTATTGATAATATTCAATTCAAACATAAATAATTAAATTAAGGGTAAACTATAAAAATAGTTTTTTTTGTTTGTCCCAGATTATATTTTAGTCACTTATATTTGAAATGTTACGTTTTAGTCACTTATGTTCTTGTTTTGTTACGAAGTGATCATCCTACCATTAAACTTCGTTACCTCCCTAACGACAATCATACGTGGCAGTTCAAATGGGTTTTAAATGCCAACTTGGATGTTTAATTGTTTGAATGAAAATAAATTTTTAATTAAATAAATTTAATTTAGACTGTCACGTAGGAAAGCAGTTAGAGAAGTAATAGAGCTTAATGGTTGAGTGACCATTTCGTAATAAAATAATAAAAAATTATTTATTTATATTAAATAAATTATCTTTTGATTTTGATTTAACAACTTCATTAATTGAAACAACGATGTAACATAAATCCCAATTAGATGATAAACTAAAAAACAAAAACAATTAAGTACAAAGAATATTAGGAACCAAATCAAAGAAATAACATTAAGAATTGTCTGTTTCAGTCGTTGTAGTAGTTACATGTCGTTGCCATAAAAAATTTCCAATGGAAAAGAGACATACACAATCAAATTTGCTAAATTTGTAATACCACAAAATTACTAAACACACATCACTATGATTAATCGCAGGGGTGAAATCAGAACAATTTTTTAGAGGGAGTCAGATAAAATTTTAATTTTTTATAGTTTATATCTTTATAATTTAAAAAAATTAAATTAAATTTTTATAATTTTAAGGGGACCAAAAAGTGCATTTTACGAGGAGGCGGGGTCCATGCCCACTTACGACTTCGCCACGATTAATCTTTAATAATAGTATTTTGATTTTATTATCGTTAAATTGCACCGATAATGAACTATAGTTAATAATAACAATGCCAATATTATAAAAAAAAAACTACTTAAAATTGGTGACACATAAAATTAACCCAAAAATTAAATTGATGGATGTTATGTTGAAGATTTATTGAAAATAAAATTAAAAAATTAGTAAGGAAAAAAGGGAAAAAAAACACTAAAAACTATAACCACTAATAATACCACCCCTTAGAAAAACGAGCAGTTTACTGTCACGGTAACTAATTTAAAAAAACAAACAAACAGAACAAACATTACTCATACACTTACTTTTTGGCTGACAAGACTTAACGGAACTTGTCTGAAAATTTTTACCTCAAAAGCAGCTAAAAAGCTCAAGGAAGGGGAAACTCCATTAAACTCAAAACTTTAAAATCAAAATTGTGGCTTTTTTACCTTAATAAAAAAATAATTAACAACGAGATTATTTATAAAAATAGTATATTTGCTATAATATTTTATTTTATAGTGTTTGATAAATTGACAGTATCAAATTAAAATATGACAGTTTAAAATATTAGACCTGATATGTAAATTTTTCATTTTGGTTAAAAAGCTTTAAGGGTGCCGTTATTGTGATGACACCAAACTTTAAATAGGGTAAATTACTTTATAAATTTTCTTTATTTATTATTATTTATTCCCCTTCAACACCAAAAATAGGGAGGCCTCTTATCAATTAGTTCAAAAAGTGTTTTTTTTACCAAAAAAATATTTTTGTAAAAAGCTGATTTCAACTGCAAATAAATTTTATTTATTTTTTGAAAGATAAATTTTTTTCAAATTATTTTATATTAGTTGGAATAATTTTAAAAAAATAAAAAAAAGTATTTGAACGAAATAATTATTTTTCGAAAAATAAAAAAATATTTCTAGGTGAAATTGAATTTTTTATAAAAATACTTTTTAGTGGAAATTTTTTTGAACTAATTGGTAAGAAGCCCCTCTATGTTTTGTGTTGAAAGGAAATAAAAAAAAAAAAACAAGAAGAGTTTTTAAAGTAATTTTCCCTATTTAAAGTTTGGTCACCACACAGTAACCCTTAAAAGCTTTTCAGTTAAAATGAAAATTTTACATATTAAGTCCCTGAATATTTTAAACTATTACATTTCAGTCTAGTACTGTGAATTTATGAAACATCACCTACAAAACATATCGTAAAAAGCGAATTTCAACTGCAAATAAATTTTATTTATTTTTTGAAAGATAAGTTTTTTCAAATTATTTTATTCCAGTTGGAATAATTTTTCAAAAAAAATTATTTTAACAAAAAAATATTTTTTGAAAAATAAATAAAATTTATTTCTAGGTGAAATCGAATTTTTTATAAAAATATTTTTTTGGTAGAAATTTTTTTTGAACTAATTGGTAAGAGGCCTTTCTATTTTTTGTGTTGAAAAGAAATAAAAAAAAAAAAACAAGAATATGTTTTAAAGTAATTTTCCCTATTTAAAGTTTGGTCACCACACAGTCACCCTTAAAATGAAAAGTTTACATATTAAGTCCCTGAATATTTTAAATTATTACATTTCAGTCTGCGAATTTATGAGACATCACCTACAAAACATATCATTTTATTTTCATTTAATTATAACTTTAAATTCAACACCAACTCAATTTTATTTACATCCACACCCTTAAAATACTATTAATTGATAAATTAATTTTATTTATTAAATTTAAAATTAAATTTATTTATTTTTAATGTGGTAATATTATTTAATTCGGTGTATACAATTACCCAGATAATGATCATAATAACTTATAATAAAATTAAATTTAAAAAGAAATATGTATAAAACTTTTTCTTAAAAAAATATTAGACAGATAATGAAATTATTTTAATTTCACATATAAAATTAAATTTAGCATAATAAAAAATACACATAAAATAGAAAATAAAAAAATTAAAGAAAAAATATGACTGGTTCTTAAATCTATAAAAATAAAAAAAAAGAAAAGGTTGGGTGGAGACAATAATCCATTTAAATAACATTGAATGGAGGGAGGGATTAAGCTAAAACAAAACATCAAGAATGGCAGATTTAACTTCATTAGATGAAGTGTATAGTGTTTAGTAAGAAAAGAAAAAGTGAGAATCCAGTTAAAGAATAATTTTATTAGCATCCGATTGAAACGAAAGGAAGAGAGATTTTTAGTCTTTAGTTTTACTATAAAGAACAGCGGCAGATGCAGTGAATGAGATGAACAGAGATCTTTAATCTCTTCTCTGACCCAAATACACTGTCACCTTTACCCACTGCCATCATCATCTTCATCATCATCAAGGGCTTCCAATAAGCCAAGAAAAGTGATCCTTTTCCCTATACTAAGCTATATCTAAGCCCCCCCCTATATTTACTTTTCTTTCTCTCTCTGGGTTTTTTTCCCGAGAAAATTCTTGTGGAGAAAATTTGTTGTTTCTTGTTGTTTTTGGTAAGTGGGTGTTAAAAAGACTGAAAACCCATTTTCATAGTTTGGTTACTGAATTGAATAGTACTTATAAGAGACCCAATTTCCAAAATCTGTGTTTTTACTTAGAAAAAGAAAAAGATGACTGAAAGAGATGGGTTAGACTTGGAATAAGAGCTGTAAACTTTTGATTATGGTGGTGGAAATGGAATCAATCAATGGCGGGGCCTTTTGGGAGAGTGAACAGTATTTGGTTTCATTGTGGTGGGAAAAGTACAGTCAAGAAGAGCAGATTAGTAAGCAGAAAGGTGTCTTCCATTAAAATCTGACTCTGGATCCTCCAAGGAATCATCATTATAAACATCAAAATCTTCTTCTTTTTTCAGATTTTGGTGCAAAACCAATCGAACATGCAAGGAAAATGGGAGAAAATCATCACCAAGCTGCTGCAACATCGTCAAGATTGAGGATAAAGCACGCTGGAGGAGAGATCGTTGAGGTTCAAGGAGGTCACATTGTTCGATCAACTGGAAGAAAAGATCGTCACAGTAAAGTTTGTACTGCTAAAGGTCCTCGAGACCGACGAGTTCGTCTCTCGGCTCACACCGCCATCCAGTTTTACGACGTACAGGACCGTCTCGGATACGACCGTCCTAGCAAAGCTGTGGATTGGCTAATAAAAAAAGCCAAATCCGCCATTGACGAGCTCGCCGAGCTTCCTCCATGGAACCCATTGGATGCAACGATTTCAACCAAGAAACCCAATAACCAAGAAGACCTAAACACATCGACCGCAACAAACAATGAATTTCACATCAAAAACCTTGCTGCTGGGTCTGGTTCTCAATGTGTTCAGCAACACGAAATGGGAGATAACTTGAATAATAATTCGGGTTTTCTTCCAGCTTCTTTAGTTTCTGATGAGATTGCTGATACCATGAAGTCTTTTTTTCCATTGGGAGGTTCTAGTGAGACGCCGCCGTCTTCTTCATTACAATTTCAGGATTACCCGCCGGACTTGTTGTCAAGGACGAGCAGCCATAGTCAAGATCTGCGGCTTTCGCTTCAGTCATTTCCGGAGCCAATTCTTTTGCATCACCATGAACACCATACTGCTGCTACAGCTCAGGCGCACCATAGTGAATCTGTTCTATTCTCTGGAACCACCCCATTAGCCGGTTTCGATGGGTCTAATGCTGGATGGGAGCACCACCAGCAGCAGCAACCGGTGGAGGTTGGGAGGTTTCAGAGATTGTTTGCTTGGAATAGCAGTGGTGGTGATGCTGGTGGTGGCAATGGCGGTGGATTTATCTTTGGCACTCCATCGCAACAGTCATTGCCACTGACTTTTGGCCAAAACAGCCAGTTTTTTTCTCAGAGGGGACCCCTTCAGTCCAGTAACACACCCTTGGTTCGTGCTTGGATAGACCAGCCAATTGATGAACACCATCATCATCATCAAATCCCACAAAACGTCCATCAACAAGCTGCTTTATCTAGCATGGGATTCACCACATCTGGTGTATACTCCGGTTTTCGCGTTCCGTCACGAATTCAAGGCCAAGAGGAGGAGCGTGACAGCATTGCCAATAAGCTGTCCTCTGCTTCCTCTGATTCTCACCATTGATCCACTAAGAGTGGAGTAAAAAAAAAAAGCCAAACTTATCCCCCTCTTATCAGGTTCCACTTCTAACACTTCCTCATTTTCATTTAATATTCACGTTGCTTTGCACTTACAAGTTGATTGTTGACAATGAAGTCGATAACGAGATGTTAATGATGGATTCAAGATCAGTTTTGAGGGAAGATGTTGGTCACATTGAATCAATGGCTTATACCTTGGGGAAGAAGGAATCTGTGTGGACTTTCAGGTTATTCAATCCCCAGTTTGTTAAGCTCCTATCAGTTGATTGTTTGTTGCTTTAATTTATATTTGATTGAGCTCTTAGAGCTCAACTATGGTTTCCTTGGACATATCATGTGTTTCATGTTTTCAATGTTGGTGTTGTTTGCTACTATTTGCCAGTGTTACATTTAAGATGCAAACCAAGTTTCTTTAATTTCAGATTTGTTTTTTCTCCTCCATTAAGACCTATGTTACTCAATCTCACATGTAAGTGTCCATAGATATGTGCCTAACACGGATATATTTTCATTTATTTGGTGAGTCATTAGAGGGTTATCCCCATATCCATATCCGAAAATGTGTTTAAAAGAAAAACAAAACATCAAATAATAGTTGGAAGAAGTGGAAATGGACTTTTTCCCCAGACATTTGAATTAAGTTCGGATAATGGAGTTGTCATCGTTGGGAGGACTTTACTTGAATAACAACCTTGGCCCGAACACAGCTAGACTCAGACCGTAAAGCGGATGAGGACTCCTGTGGTTACATACCAAGAAAACAACAACAACAAAACAACCTCAATTAGCATAAACCTTAAACCTTAGACCTTAAACACTGGATCAACTAATATGGGAAAAGTCTTTCTCAATCATATATTCCTCTTTATCTGATATGGAAATAGAGAAGCAATCAAAACTCTGTATCTTCTGTTTAGAAATGTCAATTTCTCATATAGATAAAATTTTGTTGCTTTATTGCCTCCTATGAACAGATTGGTGCCATAAAAACTTTCTTAAACCTGCAAAAAAGGAACTGAAAAGTAACTAATAATCTTTTCTCACATCTCTATCCATGCTTGGAGTTTTCATGGTGCAATGAAAGAAAAAGTCATAAGAGTGATAGGTTTAGATGCCTCAGTTTTGCTATTGACTTGCCATTTTCTTGCTTGGTTAATCTTGAATGAATAATAATCAAACTACTCAATCACCATTGCAGACATTTTTGCCAAAATTAGCAGAATTTAGATAGTGTTATAGGACCTGAATCACTTCAGCTGCTTACATGCTTTTAATATAAAACAATTGGGGGGGTATCTCTGAACCATGTCCTGGACCTTAGATTAGCATGGAAACCAGGTTGTTGAAGATACTTAAAAGCTCACACACTTATTTCAATCAATGAGGATTCTTTAGCAGATATAGAGATGAAATGAGGCTAAGTTGAGTACATCTGTAGCAGGAACTATTAAAGGGAAATGAGATGAATACAAAGAAGCTCAATAATGTTAGAATAGTATAATTATACGGTAATGGGTTAGACGCCACCAAAATTTTGGTACTTTGCCCATCTGTAAATGGTCCCCTCACTGCTATGTATATCTCAGAGCCTAATATAAAAATAGCATCTTCAGCTTTGCTGGAAATTCTTATTTTCTTTTAATAGCATAAACAAATATGAACCCATAAAAGAATACTGTGTTCTATTTATATTTGCTTTATGGTTGTTGGCTATGTTGTTCTGCTACTTTCATTTTCTGAAAAATCCGTGTTTGAGTCATAACTGACATAGATAAGGATCCTCGAAATACATGAAAAGATTGTAAAGAAATAGACACCTACACCTGAGTATAGGTGCTTGTTTTTCTTTGAGGGTGGTTGGATTGGAGAGCTTCTTGTTGGCCATGTAGTTGGGCTTACCTATTGCATTATGCAATGTAATAACGAATAATTGTAGGATTCCCAAGTCATTTGCCAGACCACACAATTTACATAATTGCACTGCGCATTCCTAACCAAAAATTTGGATATTGAGAGATTAGTACTCAAACCCAAAGTTCTTCGATACATTAGCATTGATAAATAGATCATCATCTGCAAAAAAAAAAAAAAAAAAAAAAAAAAAAAAAAAAAAAAAAAAAAAAAAAACTGACTCATCAGCCACATTTTCTTAAACAGATTCATCAAATATGCTGATTTTGTTGGGAAAATAAATGTTGCTAAAAGCTATAAGCTTCATCAGTTAAAAAAAAAAAAATCCATAGTGAATATAAAGGTTAAATTCTTTATTAGTCTCTGTTAAAGTTGTGGTTTTAGTTTCAATGTTTTAATTTGATTAATTTTAATTTTTTACATTTTTTGAATTGATCAATTTTAGTCTTGACCCAAACAATAATAGTTAAATTCATTAGATTAAATTTAATTACTAGTCCTATACTATGTATTAAACCTGTTCATGGGCTGAGTTACCTGTTCAAGCCCAAAATCTTGTTCAAAATTTGGGAGAATTTAGGCAAAAATGTTAGGCCCAAAAATGGGTATGGGTAAAAAAATTAAGCCTGTTTAAAATATGGGTCGAGCTTAGACTTAAACACTCAAGGCTCAAGTCTAGCCTGACTCAATCTATTTTTAAGTTTATAATACTTTATATTATATTATTTTTATATATTATGTAATTTAGAACACATCAAAAAAATAAATCTTTACTAAATATATAATACTACTCTAATGTTGTCATCAAAGAAAAAAAATACTACTCTAATGTAAATATTAAAAAAATGTTAAGATTATTATATAAAAATTTTCAATAAATAAAAAAAATATAAAATTATTAAATATTAAAATAAATTAATATAAATGTTTTTAAAGAAAAATGTTAAAAAATAATATGAGTAAACTTAAAATGAGTTTTGGTTATTTTTTTTGCAAATATGGACCTGTTTGGATAAAATTTTAGGCCCATATTTTGGGTTAGGCTTGGACAAATATAAAATATATTGATATCATGCTTAGGCTCGACCCGGTTCGACCCATAAGCACCTCCACTATGCATACAATTGTAGATTTGGTCCATATTATCCAATTGAATCATTTCAAGTTTTTATATTTTTTGAATTTTGAAATTTTAGTTTTGATACAAATGACAGTCGTATCCATTAACTAGATTTTTAGTTCATATTATATGGAAATAAAAATGTAACACTCCAAAACCCGGCCTATAAATTTCAACCGAATTCTAGAAATTACATTTGCCATTGTAATGACTTACATGCAACCCGTTCAAACTTTACAAATGCTTTTTCTGAAACCACTTATACTCACGTTTAGTAAAATTCAGTATATAACTAGAAGGAAAAAAAAAAAAAAAATCCAGAAACAGTTACTTAAACACCTGACTAACTATGGAAGAAAACATCGACCTCAAAACAAATGTCCATGCACGGAAATATTAAAACTAATTCAAGCTGAAAAATCACATACCACAATTTATTTAAACTTATTTACAAAATCAATTGAACCATCATTATTAATCTCGGAAAAACTTAATTAAATCAAACCAGAACATAAGACTTTGAGATTCTCTAATTTATTAAGTTCGAGACCTAACCTCACAATTTAACTGAAAATGGAAAACTAAGGGAGTGAGTTGCGAAAACTCAATATGATTCCAAAACAAATGTAAATAAACAATGTCAAACAAACGTCCGAGTACACGGAGGTCTCAAAAGTTCGATACATCTATATATATTCTATAAGCGATTCGGTACACAAATATTAATATAAGACGTATACGTAATGCATACCCGGATGCAGAACAAATGCAATGAAGTCCCACCTATCCAACCACTACACATTATCTCCGTCCCTTTTGGGTTATGGTGGACCTATCCAACGACAGTTTCATCAAACCCTAATCCACATGCTTAGGCGAGTTGATGCGAAAAGAGTTCGGTTAAACAATTTAAATATTAGTTTTTACACTTTGTTCGGTTAAATTTATTTTATTCGTTGGGCTGTTTTTAAAGTTTGGATTTTTTTTTCGTTTCCGCTTTAAGTGTTTAAACGTTTTTATGATGATAGTCATTTTATTCGCAAAACGTTGGATTTCCAACAACAAATCGGTTTTTTTTTCCCAAAATTGAACTAGATTAAGAACTCCACTGTAAACTTAAATGTTTTAATAGTATAAGAAAAATCAATAGTTTCATCAAACTAGCTAAGAAAGGAATTTTCCCTAACAAACTGGACTTTTACTTAGCGAGAGCTAGCATCATATTTACAAGTTCAATGGTTTCTGGGTTTTCAAATGAATTGCGATAACTTCTCCATATTTAACCATAATATTTAGGCTGAATTTGAGGTGTTACAATATAAAATGTTTTAAAAGGTCTTATCTTTAAACTTTTAAATATTAATTTTTGTTTTGTTTTTGGATTTCAACTTTTAATTATTAAATAAAATTTTTAAAAAAGTAAATGTATTTTTCTGTTTTTCAACTATTAAATGTTGAATAAATATTTTTAAATTAAGTTTTAATATTTAATATTTAATTATTTCAAACTAATATATAGCAATTTTTTATATAAATATTTGCTAAAGATCTAAATTTTACACTATAAAATTAATTTTTAAAATTAAAAATTCAATTCATAAATGAGTTTATTAAATTAAAATATTCTTTAAAAATGCTCTCCATGTTGGTAATTATTTTTAAAATTATTAACTATTCAGTTTAAATTGTAAAGCATCTTCAAAACTATAAATAGTCAACTGTATATATCAATTAACCCTAGTTTTTTAAAATAACTATTCAAATGATAATTAAAACCCTAATTTGTACATGTTCCGATTTATTATATTAATATTAATATAAAACCTATTAAAACCATATATTTAATTTTTTTATTTATATACATTAATATGTAAAAATATTTTATCATTTTATTATTTTAAAAAAGTAATGAAATTAAAAAAATATTTTTAAATAGTTATAATTTTATTTTATTGTTTTAATATTATATAAAATTAAATTTTATAATATTTTTTATTTTAATATTTTATCATATTTTAATGTGAATATTTTGTAAATAGCAATATTTTGTTATATTTTATTTTAAATTACATGAAAAAATACAGATGTTAAGAGTAAGACGATACAATAATAAATAACACTTTTATTTTAACTCGTAACAATCACATGGTAAGAAGAATAATATATATCACAATTTTGAACAACCGAACACCTTGATCTAATGACATTTATTTTTTATCCATCATTTTGAAACTTGAGTGTTATATAACCCTCTTCTTTTATTTTAAGCCCACCAAACGTAATGGGGAACTTGTAAAGAAACATTATTAATTAATTTTATCTATCAAATTATTTCTCGCGTGCATCCATCTGGTGGTGTTTGGCCGGATTGCCTACCTGTGACTTGGATCTTAGGGTTTTGAGTTGGTGATCCCTAACATCTCAAGTGTGTTACACCTGTCTAAAATTTTAAATCATGGTTGAACTAATTTAATTAATCCTAAAAAGACACTTTTCTTTTTTTGCTAGAAGGCCTAGTCGGGAAGCAGGGAGGGTGGGGCACTGTTATGAAGTGTCATCATTGCACAAATGACTTTTGTGAGAGAACATGCATTTCAGGTCTTATCGATTCTTTTTCCTAATTTGTATTCTCTTCGTGTTATTTTACCATGCAAATCCTCCACCAGCGCAGATGGAAAGAACAGTGTAGGTAGATCACTTCTGGTTGTTCTTTTGTATTGGGTTTCTCAAAATCCTCCTCTAGCCCATTTTTTTTAATATGTGGTGACAGGGACTTTAATTGCTAGCGTATTGGATAAGATTACGGATGAGCAACTAGAATGTTCTGCTTGCTACTCTAGATTCAACTCCTAGTGTTCTTTGCAGTGCTGCCACTATCAAGTGGAATTGGAATGCACTGCTCAAAGGAGAGAACCTGATTGGAAATCACTATAATCCTTGTGGTTCTTGGTATAACGATTACAAAGGGCTTCTCCATGATCCATTGTTAGTTGAATAGCCAGAATGCACACAAATTGATTTTTTTTTTTTAGAGAGTGTAACACTCCAAACTCAGCTGACACGTTATGAATGAATTTGGAAGACTTACATTAGTTTATTTAAAAACTTTTGATTAAATCAAACTTAGTTGTACGTTTCAAAAACATGAAACTTGGTAGAACTTTCACAAATGTTCAGAAAAACTTAAGTCCGAAAACACTTGTTTCAAACCCAGAAATTTAATTCAAATTTGTTTACTTCGAATGTACCAATTTTGGGCAAATCTTTTCTGATTAATGCTAACATTTGTTAAAAACTAATTATTTATTTACAGAAAAACACTTGAGTCTACTAAATTTGCAGTGGAATTTTTTTTTCAGAGTTTTAGTTTTGAAAACCGAAATTCAATTTGTTAACCCGTGTGATTTTGTAATTTTACGATCAAAATATCAAAAAAAAAAAAATGACAAACCAAAACGAAAACCAAAATACAGCCTAAAAAACATATTATAGTTCCAAAAATCTAAGAATATTACTAATGAAAATCACCATATTTAATTAACCGATAAAAAAACAATTCGAGCTCCCACATGCTGTCCGATCCTAATTCGAAAATTACCTAAAACATATTAAACAAATGAGTGAGCTAAAAGCCCAGTGTGTGACTCGATCTACAAACAAATTTTTCCTTAAAAGAAGTTTGCAAACATGAATAATCAGTTCAGAAATTTTCATATCAGATAACCTATCAAAACCATATGGTTTAACAGATCAAAATCGTATCATATAACATATTATCTGACATATCATATTACCAGAAACATATAGCACAGGTTAAAAATGAAATAGAATAGCAAAAGAAACAAAAGAAGAAAATAAATAAATAAATAAATAAATAAAAACCGACGTGAAAAGGGTGAAGAAAATATTGGACACAGGTTTTGGAAAACATAATTCATTAATTTAAAACTCGTTATTTCCAAAAAGAAAACAAATCTTAACCCACTAATAACTAATGAATTTTTTTAGAGAGTTTGAATTTACCACTAAATCAATAAGTTCATTCTTGTTATTAGTTAAGTAGAAATAATTTATAAATCAAATATTCAAAGATAATAGTTTAGGCCAAGGGAAAGGATTCGAACCTGGAATCTCACACGGCTATATGACCCAAAACAGTTTTGAGCACGGTCGAATGTTCACATGGTTCGGGCTATGTCACACGATCAGACCACACGGGCGTGTGACCCCTGTTTTATAAATTTTCAAGTTTTTCTAAAATTTTCTAGTTTATTCTGATTTGACCCTGAATTGTTCCTAAACTATTTTTTTAGGGCCTCATAAGCTCGATTTAAGGCCTCATAAATTCGGTTGGCTTGATAAGTTGTAAAGTTTTTGTTAATTTTAGAATTTGGAGGGTAGGGACTAAATTGTGAAGAATGTAAAAGTCTAAGGAAAATGTGTAATGAATGAAAAGTTAAGGTTCATATGCATTGAGTATGATATGTATTTGAATGTAAAATATTTTATTTAATTATTATCTAGATCAAGAACTGAACCAAAATAGACAGTAACCGTGGAAAGAGGAAAATTGTGCAATAGTCCCTGCATTTGAAACGGAAGTGAATGTAGGTAAGTTCATAGTGTATTAATATGTAAATGTAATCTTATAGTTATTATGTTATTATTTTGTAGTTAGTCGTATTTATATGAGAAATATTATTAGTTACTTACTTTATATCTTTTATTGCAAATGAGTATGTATGGAAATGAAATTATGATTGTTGAAGTTCTTGAAATTTCATTTTATCAATGGTAATATGTTGAATGATAGTATGTGTAAGGAACCGAGAAAGTGCCTTTGAATGGTGAATATGTTTAAGTAATAACGAATTAAGTGTAATGCCCGGTTGAACGTAGTAAACGCTAGGATACGATTGGCATGCCAATAGGGTCGATATGTGCGGTTGTATAGGATTGCACTTTGGTGTCTCTGTTTGCACTTCGGTGCCTTTGATTTGCACAATCATGTCTCTGTTTGCACTTTGGTGCCTCTGTTATGCATCTACGATGGTCTTGGTGTGGTGTAGTTACCTAAGTATCCAAGTTAAGTTACTAGTTCATCGCACTTTGTGATAATTGAATTGTAATTTATTCACGAGCTTATATGTTATTGCATATCCGCAATATTGTTAAGTGAAAGTATTACAATAAATTTCTTAGAATAAACATGGAATGTGTTATTGAGTAGATGTGATTTTGGTACGAGAAGATTCCTTCTGATGGAAGTTGTTTTGATATATTTGGAGATACGATCAATTACTAACGTGTTTTGGTGAATTTATCTTTAATGATCAAGAATTATAAATTATCTCTTAAAATTTTTACTTTCAATAAGTTAAGTTAACTTGATGTTTATGCTATGAGCTTACTAAGCTTCTTAAGCTTACTTGTTTTGTTTATGTTCTCTTGTAGTTAACAAAGTCGGGGACTGACCGGACGGACCGACTAAAAGCTCACACTATCCAACCTTTTTTGGTAGCTTTTGTATTTCTTTTTGGGATGTGGCATGTATATAGGCTTTTAGTTGTGAATATGTCAAATGTTATGTTGTAATGTTTTGTCTAGTTGAATGGTTAGGTTTGGATGTGTATTTAAGTTGGCTTTTGGTTAGGTGAATTTGTAAGGTTAAAATTTATCTGGTAATAGTGCTTTGGTGTGGTAAGCTTTTATGCAAGTTTTTCATTTTGGCCAATATTGTAACACCCCTTACCCGAGACCATTGCCGGAGTCGAGCACGAGGCATTACTAGACTTAACTTACTAGTTCGGAGCATAAAAATTAAAACTGTCCATCTGTGTCATGTTTACTAAATTAATTATAACTTGAGTTACGAAACCCGAAATCTAGATCTGTAAATTTTCCTTGAAACTAGACTCATATATATTCTTACTATAATTTTTCTAGAATTTTTGATGTGGCCAATTAGAATAGTTTATTAGTTTAAGTCTCCCATATTACACAGTTCGACAGTTCTGACCTCTCTTCACTAAAAATCAATTATCTCATAATATACAACTCTTTCTCCTACACATTTTTTTTATATAAAAATAGACTCAATAAGCTTTAATGCTATATCTCATGCACAACCTAATTCCATTTCTACTATTTTTGGTGATTTATCAAAATCACGTCACTGCTGCTGTCCAACTATTCCCCTGCATATAATTACATAATTTCTTTAAATTAACTATCAACTAGGCATTTCATAACATCCAAAACATGTTCTTAATTAACCATTTTAACGGCTAATCATTACCAAGCATTTACAAGCCAATATTAAGCCATATCATAAGGTCATACACACAAAATGGCTAAGTCCCTATACATGCCATAACTTAAAACGTTCGAGTCACAAAATACCAATATAATTCTTTTGATAGTGTGTAACGATCTCTGACGTCCTTTCGATCCCCGAGTTGGCTTGTAATGCTATAAAAAAAATAATGGGAGTAAGCATAAAGCTTAGTAAGTTTACATGTGAATAGATAACAACATTCTTAATGAATTATCTTATTCTTTTCTTATCAAGATCACTTAAGCTTTTAACTGAATATACTTAAACTTGTATTCTTACCTTATCTTTTTAGCGTGAACTTGTCTTACCTTACCTTTTTAGCTTGAACTTGTCTTACCTTTACTTTGGTATACTCTTTGAATTTTCCATTGAACCACTTGGAATACTAAGGATACCCGGGTACCTTTCCTTATGAAACTTAACCGTTGCCATGTCTTGACATGGTCTTACGTGGTATCCTTGCCTTATGAACTCACCAATGCCATGCCTTGGCATGGTCTTACATGGGACCTTTACCTTATAATAACATGTCAATACCATGTCTTGACATGGTCTTAATACCATGTCTTGACATGGTCTTACATGATTTCCTTACAGCCTAATGTCATGACATTTGTATCCTACACATTCCTAAGGTTCAACCGGAACTTTCTGAGATAGCTTTTCCGTCAATTCATACTTGAGTCTTTAAATAATAAATTTACAGAATAAATATGTAGATGCTGGAATTTAATAATATTAAATATAAAATAATAGAATATTACATTTATTTACCGCAAACTTACCTCGAAACAAAATACGATAAACTATATCGGGTTAGTCCACTATCTTTTTCTTTCCCCGATCTAACTCCAGATTTCGTTCTTCTTGATCTATAATAGCAAATTTATCTTATTTAATACTCACATTTACTAAAACAGTCCTTAACTTTAACTTTAGCAAAATTACAATTTTACCCCTAAACTTTTACATAATTACGATTTTGCCCCTAGGCTCGAAAATTAAACTTCAGCCCTTATTCTTATATTTTATAACATGCTAAATATTTTTCCCTTCTATAGCAACTTCAAATTCTTAATATAACACATACTTATGAACAATAACAACTTTTACTAATTAGCTCGTTTTACTTGTTTTCACCGAAAATCACTTAGTAAAAATCGTTCCTCTACTCATAAACATGCATAATCTACCATCAATCATCAAAAATCACAAGTTCTCATTAATGGCATAACTCAAAATATTCATCAAAATTCAAAATTCAAACATGGGTTTAGTAGCACTCAAAGCAACGATCTCAAAAACGTAAAAATTATCGAAAAGATTACATACCTTGATTGAGCTTAATAAGTTGTCAAACTCTTAAAGCTGCCTTTTCTTTCTTATGTTCTTTAGTTTCGGCAGAAACAAAGAACATGCATGGCTGTTCCTTTTTTTTATTATCTATGATATAATATATACATATTATTACTTATATTATAACTTTACTTATTATAACATTATTTCCACCCACTAACTAGTGACCGAATGTGAGACAAAGCTCAAGCTACTTCCTTTTTTCTTACTTTCGGGCAAGGAGGAAGATAATGGCTTTCTTTTTTTTTCATGTCATATCTTTATTATTATCTTATATTATAATATATATAACTTTAACATATATATTATGCTTATAAAAACAAAATAATATAAAAATTAAAGCCATGATGCCGTCCACTATGCTATCAAATGAACAATTTATAACTTAAGTCCTCCCTTATAGATAAACACGTCAGTTCAACCACTTAATTTCATAATGGCTATTTTTCCGACTTACTCGGTTTAGGCCTTTCACTTAAATTAAACACCCAAACAAACAAATTAACCTACACTATTTTAGCACATGCTCAAACACATAACATAGATATCAAATAAAATACTAAAATATTTTTCTGACTTCGGATTTGTGGTCTCAAAACCACTGTTCCATTTAGGCCCTATTTTGGGATGTTACATTTCTCAAAATATTTTGGGTACTGTTTTCGTATAGTCTCTTCGGGCTTCTATTTCTACTCGGGAACTAATACAGGCTGCAATAAACCTGAAGGTACTTGATGCTCAGCTTTTACCTGCTGATAGATCAAACATCTATAAACAAACTCTGAAATATCTCTTTTCATTCCTGTCCACCAATACATTTTCTTCAAATCATTATACATCTTTGTACTACCTGGGTGAATAGACAAAGAACTGCTATGTGCTTCCTATAAAACCTTTCGAATAAGCTCATCATTCTTCGATACACATACTCTGTCTCTAAACATCAAACAACCATCAGAACTGATTTGAAAATCAGACTCTACACCTGACTTGCACTGAACTCTTTTGGCTTGTAACCCACTGTCTTCCTTCTGAGCTTCATAAATTTCTTCAAGAAATGTCGGTTTAACTCTCAACTCAGCTAAAATAGAACCATCATCTGACAAGGTCAAACTAGTGTGCAAAGCTCTCAATGCAAATAATGATTTTCTACTCAAAGCATCAACAACAACGTTTGCCTTACCCGAGTGATAATCGATCACTAGCTTATAATCTTTAATCAACTCTAGCCATCTTCTTTGCCTCAAGTTCAGATCTTTCTGACTCATCAAGTATTTCAAACTTTTATGATCAGTGAATATTCGACATTTCTCACCATACAAGTGATATCTCCAAATTTTTAATGCAAATACAATAGCAACTAACTCTAAATCATGTGTCGGATAATTTTTCTCATGTGGTTTTAACTGTCTAGAGGCATAAGCAATTACCCTTCCTTCCTGCATAAGTATACAGCCTAGTCCATTTAAGGATGCATCACTGTAAATCACAAACTCTTTACCTGGTTCTGGTTGTACTAAGACAGGAGCTTTAGTCAACAATGCCTTTAACTTGTCAAAACTCTGCTGACACTTCTCAGTCCATTCAAACTTGACATCCTTTTGTAGCAATCTTGTCAATGGAGTAGCTATCTTGGAAAATCCCTCTACAAATCGTCTATAATAACCGGTAAGACCAAGAAAACTTCTGACCTCTGATACATTTCTGGGAGGCTTCCAATCAATAATTGCTGAAATCTTACTCGGATCAACTCTAATACCTTCACCTGAGACAATATGTCCAAGAAAACAAACTTCTCGTAACCAGAACTCACTTTTTCTAAACTTGGCATAAAGCTGATTATCTCTCAAAATTTGTAAAACTGTTCTCAAATGCTCTACATGCTCAGTCTCATCATGAGAATAAATCAGGATGTCATCAATGAACACAACTACAAACTTGTCCAAATAAGGTCTAAAAATTTGGTTTATTAAATCCATGAAAATAGCAGGAGTATTAGTTAAGCCAAATGGCATCACAAGAAACTCATAGTGACCATACCTAGTTCAGAAAGCAGTCTTTGGAACATTTGACTCTTTAACTCGCAACTGATAGTATCCGGATCTCAAATCTATCTTAGAGAACATAGTGGCTCCATTTAATTGATCAAATAAATAATCTATTCTAGGTAATGGATATTTGTTCTTGATGATTACCTTATTAAGCTGTTGATAGTCTATGCACAATCTCATAGAACCATCCTTCTTTTTCACAAATAACACTGGCGCGCCCCATGGTGAATAACTAGGTCTTACAAAGCCTTTATCAGTTAATTCCTGTAGCTGAGCTTTCAATTCTTTCAATTCTATTGAAGCCATTCTATAAGGAGCAATAGAAATAGGTGTGGTACCTGGAATCAATTCAATACCAAACTCAACTTCTCTGATAGGAGGCAAACCTGGTAGTTCTTCCAGAAACACATCAGGAAACTCATTTACCACTGGCACTGATTCAATTTTCAACTCTTGGTCTTTAGTATTCAACACAAAAGTAAGATAAGCTTCACATCCTTTCCTTAAACATTTTTGAGCAGACATAACAGAAATCATGGAAATTGAACTATCTGACTCATATGAAGTAACCCGAAGGAACTTACCATTTTCACATTTCAACTCCATGAATCTCTTTCCACAATTCACTATCACATCATGTGCAGTTAACCAATCCATACCAAGAATCACATCAAACTCATCAAATGGAAATAGCATGAGATCAGCGGGAAAATAGTAACCTCTAATCATCAAAGGGCATTTTTTACATACTTTGTTTACTAACACATGCTGACCTAATGAGTTCGATACTTTAACCACAAATTCCGTAAACTCTATAGGCATGTTCATACTAGGCATTAATTTCATGCAAACATAGGAATGGGTTGAACTCAGATCAATCAAAGCAATAACATTAACATAATAAAGAGAAAATGTACCCGTAATTATGTCGGGGGAAGATGACTCTTCACGAGCACGGGTAGCATAAGTCTTTGTGGGTGATCTAACATCTGATCTTGTTGCTGTATCTCTAAATGTACCTCTACCTGCCTCTACTCCCGAATTTCTTTAAGGTCTACCTCTAACAGGGGCATTACTTGATCTTGCACTCGATATTACTTTTTTATTAACCATTTCGGGACACTCCCGAATAAAATGATCCGGTGCACCATATCGAAAACAACCAGTCTCAGTTACTCAACATTGACCTGGATGACGTCGACCACATTGAGGACACTCGGGTCTATCAGGCTGAATACTACCAACACTGGCAATCGAAGTGGTTTGAGCTTTTGAATCCATAAATCTTCCACCTCTATTTCAGCTAGAATACCCTGTTGAAAAATTAGATCTCGTAGAAAACTCTCTAGGCCTGTTGGATGTAGACTGAAATGACTTGCTCATCTATCTTTTCTTCGTGTCTTGCACATCAATTTCAGCTTTACCCTTTCTCTTTAATAACTCTTCTGCCTTACAGGTTCGTTCAACTAAAACAACAAACTCTTTTATCTCTAAAACACCAACTGACAGTGGGATATCATCATTGAGCCTGTAACATCCTGAAAAGGGCCTATGCATTTTCGGTTTAATTGTACGAAGTGACATGATTTATGTATTAAGAATAAATTTTGAGCATTTTTGGAAACCCAGAAATGAATGGAAATGATTTGGAAATGAATATTTTTGGAAACCCGAAAATGTATAGAAATGGACATGATTTAGAAATGATTCAAAAGAGGAAAGTGAACATTTCTGGAAACTTGGAAATGTAAGGAAATGTCAAGTTTACAGAGCCGAACGAAAATTTTTAGAAACTTAGAAATGACTTAGAAATGTCGAGTTTTAAAGTTTAAAAGAGGAAATTAAGGCAAGGTGGCCTTAAAAGAAAAAATTGGTGAAATTTGACACACAAACAGGCTTGGAAAACTGGCCTGGAGATGCCACTTAGGGCCTCTGGAAATGGCGCCACATACAAGGGCATTGGGCCTGAGTTCGAGTCACATGGGAAGCAAATAAAAGAAATTTTATTTTGCTACAAGGAGTAGAGAGGTGGACGGCACATGGCTATAAATTAGGAGCTTTTATTCTTTTATAAATAGTGGATAAATAAGGGATTTATTTATCATTATTTTCAAGAGATAATTGTTGGATTAAATTCTTCTAATTTGAATAAAGAGATAAAGAGGAAAATAAGGGAGAAGTGATGGCCAAGTAAGGGACTTTGAATTATCTTTTATTTTAGGTGATAATTAAAGAGATAAAGCTATTAAAATAGAAGAGTGATGGCCAAGTAAGGGACTCTAAGTTAGTAATTTCGCCTATAAAAGGAAAAGAGAGGCCATTCTGCATTATTTTCTACATTCTTTGAAAGCCTCACGAATTCTCTTCACCAAATCTTCTTCTTCTTTTATTTTTGCCAAGCCGAAATACCTTATGTTCTAGCCAAATCCTCCATCTTTATTCTTCCTTCTCTTTTCTTTCTAATCCCTTCAAAAGCCGAAAGTTGTGAAAGCATTATTTAGCCATAGCCGAATCTCTGAAGGTTGAAGTGAAGGTGCAATCGATTTCTTCAAATAAGGGTAAGATCCAAGTTTGGTTTCCATTCTTTTATATTTTAGACTTATCGAAATTTAGGGACTAACCCCATTAATATCTTGTTGCCGAAACTTTGAAGAGATCTTTCGGGATTTACTAAGTGTCGACTACAAGGAAGGAAAAGTTCTTTTCTCGAAGGTACACCATAGGCCACGTGTTCCCTAGTTATTCGGTGAGTTTCGGGATTTAAAATCCACAAGGTAAGTCGGCCAAGGCTTATTTTTGGTATTTAGAATTATTTCCTATTTATTCAAAAGTCGGAAACTGACCTAGTTAAATGATTTGGTGGCTAGCCGATTTTTAAGGAAGGAATACTACAAATTTCGGGATTTGATTATTAATCAAATCGGCAAACAAGGTAAGTTTTAGTATACTAATCATACTAGGATTTGGATTTATGGCCGAATGGCTTTTTATTAAATTAGTAAGTGATTAATCAAATGTAGGGATTAAGGATCTAAGCGGTAGATCAGATTTCGAAATCTTAAGGAATTTGCTAAGCGAATCAGGTGTGTACCCCACACTAACTTTTAATAAGATTTATGGTAATATGTAATATATGCATGTTTATAAGAATGTGGCTAAGATACCATAAAATGGTACAAAGTACTCAGGTACATTTCCTACTCCTATTAGGATTATGAAATATGTTATATTTAACATGTGAAATATGATAAGAATGTGAATTTAAGTATGATATGCATGATAGGAATAATATGGGGCATTCGGGTGATATGAAAAAGGGGAAGTGAATGTGATGACTTTGGTCTCACTATCTGAATGTGGTGACTTCGGTCACATTATCTGAATGTGGTAACTTCGGTTACATTATCTGAATGTGGTAACTTCGGTTACATTATCTGAATGTGGTGTCTCATGACACATGTATCTGGTGTCTATGCCACGAATTTATATAGGCGATGAGCACGTCGACTGCAGCGACTGCCTTCGATGGTGTGTAGCGGATGGAGGGTTGACTTAGTAGTCCCCACGGTGTGCAAGTTGGTACAGGGATGTGTAGCGGATGGCATCTAGGTTTGGGTTTGGGGTGTTTCAGAGCCCATCCTCAAATCTTTTGCACATGATAGCCTCTATAGACACACACTCTCAGCATAATTATTGAGTCGGATAAATTCACATTCATAGTCGATCACAGTCATATTACCTTATTTTAACTCAAGGAACTCTTTTCTTTTCTGGTCAATAAACCTCTGACTGATGTACTTCTTACGAAACTCCTCTTGAAAGAAAACCCAGGTAACTCTTTCATTTGGTACTATTGACACAAGTGTCTTCCACCACTGGTAGGCCGAATCTCTAAGAAGTGACACCACACATTTAATACATTCTTCCAGTGAGCAGGATAACTCATCAAAGACTCTGATAGTGTTCTTGAGCCAAAATTCAGATTTCTCTGCATCATCATCTTTGGTAGCCCGAAACTCTTTGGCCCCTTATTTTCTGATCTTTTTAACGGGTGGCTTTTCTCTTCTAACTGTATTTGTAACTGGGGAAGCTACATGGGTGGTCTGAGGATCATGAGGGGGTAGAGGTCTAGCAGCAGGGTTCGTTCGAACAAACTCAGCAAACCAATCATTCATAACTTGGAAGAAGGCTTCTCGAGCCCCTCCTCCCTGACTAACTGTAACGGGCCTTTCATGACTATCTAGTGGCACTGTCCCTTTAGTGGGATCGGGCGCATTACTCTCTACATCATCTGCACCATCTCGTTTGGGATCCATAACTATAAAAGAAAAACATTTTTAAAATTGTCAAGAGTCGTCACACTATCAAAGTATAAGTATGGCATGTATAGCTAGACTCTTACTCATACTGAATATTCCAAGAATCAACTAAACTCTTGCTGTGATACCAATAAATGTAACACCCCTTACCCGAGACCGTTGCCGGAGTCGAGCATAAGGCATTACTAGACTTAACTTACTAGTTCGGAGCATAAAAATTAAAACTGTCCATCTGCATCATGTTCACTAAATCAATTATAACTTGAGTTACAAAACTCGAAATCTAGATCCGTAAATTTTCCTTGAAACTAGACCCATATATATTCTTACTTTAATTTTTCCAGAATTTTTGGTGTGGCCAATTAGTACAGTTTAATAGTTAAAGTCTCCCCTATTACACAGTTCAACAATTCTGACCTCTCTTCACTAAAAATCAATTATCTCATAATATACAACTATTTATCCTACACCGTATTTTTTATATAAAAATAGACTCAATAAGCTTTAACGATATATCTCATGCACAACCTAATTCCATTTCTACTATTTTTGGTGATTTATCAAAATCACGTCACTACTGCTGTCCAACTATTCCCCTCCATATAATTATATAATTTCTTTAAAATAACTATCAACTAGGCATTTCATAACATCCAAAACATGTTCTTAATTAACCATTTTAATGGCTAATCATTACCAAGCATTTACAAGCCAATATTAAGCTCATAAGGTCATACACACAAAATGGCTAAATCCCTATACATGCCATAACTTAAAACGTTCGAGTCACAAAATACCAATATAATTCTTTTGATAGTGTGTAACGATCTCTAACGTCCTTTCGATCCCCGAGTTGGCTTGTAATGCTATAAAAAAATAAATAATGGGAGTAAGAATAAAGCTTAGTAAGTTTACATGTAAATAGATAACAACATTCTTAATGAATTATCTTATTCTTTTCTTATCAAGATCACTTAAGCTTTTAACTGAATATACTTAAACTTGTATTCTTACCTTATCTTTTTAGCGTGAACTTGTCTTACCTTACCTTTTTAGCTTGAACTTGTCTTACCTTTACTTTGGTATACTCTTTGAATTTTCCATTGAACCACTTGGAATACTAAGGATACGCGGGTACCTTTCCTTAAGAAACTTAACCGTTGCCATGTCTTGACATGGTCTTACGTGGTATCCTTGCCTTATGAACTCACCAATGCCATGCCTTGGCATGGTCTTACATGGGACCTTTGCCTTATAATAACATATCAATACCATGTCTTGACATGGTCTTACATGATTTCCTTAAAGCCTAATATCATGACATTTGTATCCTACACATTCCTAAGGTTCAATCGGAACTTTCTGAGATAGCTTTTCCGTCAATTCATACTTGAGTCTTTAAATAATAAATTTACAGAATAAATATGTAGATGCTGGAATTTAATAATATTAAATGTAAAATAATAGAATATTGCATTTATTTACCGCAAACTTACCTCGAAACAAAATACGATAAACTATATCGATTTAGTCCACTATCTTTTTCTTTCCCCGATCTAACTCCAGATTTCGTTCTTCTTGATCTATAATAGCAAATTTAGCTTATTTAATACTCACATTTACTAAAATAATCCTTAACTCTAACTTTAGCAAAATTATAATTTTGCCCCTAAACTTTTACATAATTACAATTTTGTCCCTAGGCTCGAAAACTAAACTTCAGCCCTTATTCTTATGTTTTATAACATGCTAAACATTTTCCCCTTCTATAGAAACTTCAAATTCTTACTATAACACATACTTATGAACAATAACAACTTTTACTAATTAGCTCGTTTTACTCGTTTTCACCGAAAATCACTTAGTAAAAATCGTTCCTCTACTCATAAACATGCATAATCTACCATCAATCATCAAAAATCACAAGTTCTTATTAATGGCATAACTCAAAATATTCATCAAAATTCAAAATTCAAACATGGGTTTTGTAGCACTCAAAGCAATGATCTCAAAAACGTAAAAAATATCGATAACCCAGCTGGTTACATACCTTGATTGAGCTTAATAAGTTGCCAAACTCTTAAAGCTTTCTTTTCTTTCTTATGTTCTTTAGTTTCGGCAGGAACAAAGAACATGCATGGTTGCTCCTTTTTTTTTTTTATCTATGATATAATATATACATATTATTACTTATATTATAACTTTACTTATTATAACATTATTTCCACCCACTAACTAGTGACCGAATGTGAGAGAGAGCTCAAGCTTCTTCCTTTTTTCTTACTTTCGGGTAAGGAGGAAGATAATGGCTTTTTTTTTCATGTCATATCTTTATTATTATCTTATATTATAATATATATAACTTTAACATATATATTATGCTTATAAAAACAAAATAATATAAAAATTAAAGCCATGATGCCGTCCACTATTCTATCAAATGAACAATTTATAACTTAAGTCCTCCCTTATAGATAAACACATCAATTCAACCACTTAATTTCATAATGGCTATTTTTCCCACTTACTCGGTTTAGTCCTTCCACTTAAATTAAACACCCAAACAAACAAATTAACCTAAAATATTTTAGCACATGCTCAAACACATAACATAGATATAAAATAAAATATTAAAATATTTTTCTGACTTCGGATTTGTGGTCTCAAAACCACTTTTTCGTTTAGGCCCTATTTCGGGATGTTACAAATATGGTTGATGAATGGAACTTGAATACCTTAGTAACTCTAGGTAAATTCTTAACTAAGTATTTTAATGAATGATCTTGATTGTTGTGTATTTGTATGGCATATTAGTTGGTATAGAATGGAAGAAATTTTGGCATGTAATTAATGATTTGAATATGTTTTTGAACCTAGGAATTGATCTAGATATTGTATGTCTTGATGTGCAAGGAATGGTGTATGCAATTGCTTGAATTAGGGTCAAAATGATGCAGATGGCTTGGGACACAGGCTGTCACACGACCGTGTGGAACACATGATCACCACACACAATTGTGAGTATTTAATGAATTTAGGTGTAATATTCAAATAGCCTGCAACACCGTCCTGTGAGCCAAAACAGTTTTGAGCACGGTCTGGCACACGACCTGCGACACGGTCGTGTTACCCAACTTTGAATACACACACTGTCTGGTACATGACCTGCGACATGACTCTATGGCTGTAGTTCGAATACTCACACGGGTGGACACACGGGTTCAGACACGACCATGTGTCCTGACTTCGAATGTTCATATGGTTTGGGCTATATCACACGACCTGACCACATGGCCGTATGACCCTTGTTTTGGAAATTTTCAAATTTTTCAGAAATTTTCTATTTTATTCTAATTTGAACCTGGATTGTTCCTAAACTATTTTTAGGGCCTCATAAGCTTGATTTATGGCCCATAGGTGTGTTCATACCCCAATATTGATATTTTTTTTGAATCAAGGTGTAATGTTCTTTTTTAATCTGTATCACTCTATAAGTTTAATCCAGCAACGGAGAAATGATAGGGGTGTTACAGAGCATGTATTGCAATGTGTAAAAGAAGAAAAGGGACTAGATAATGAGGTTAAGTTGTAGACATGTTAATGAAGAGTCTGAGTAGACCAAAGTTTGAGAAGTTCAAAGAAGCACTCGATATGATCTACAAATCATAAGTGGAAAGAAGTTTGCATTTAGGGGGAGTGTTGAAAGTTAATGCAACTTCTAGATAAAATCCAAACTTATCCTCTAAGAGATATTTTCTTGGGAAAATTCTAGTATATAAAAGAAATAATTAGGATATTATCTAGAAGACTAGATATTCTACATGAACATTCTAGCTATTAGATATTTGTAAAATTAATGGCAAGAAGACATGTGTTAACAATCCAATGGCCACTAAACTCTATAAATAGGGGTAGGAGCCTTCATTCTTGTGATGATGAAAAAGAGAGCCATAAGGAAGAGAGTGTGAGAGGTAAATCAACAGAAAAATAGAGTAGTGAGGTAAGTGTGTGCCATATTGTAATTGTATTGTGAATTAATAAAAGTGTTTTCTTCTTTTGTAATTGTAAGTTTCGGTTAAGCTTTAGGTTTTTAAGCACTTAGTGCACTTGGGTTGTAGTAGCCCATTATTGCCTGGGCCCATATCATTAAAAAGATAAATAAATAACAAAATAACCAAAAATATCAAAAGTCCATTTTATGTTACAGTCCATTTACAATAAACGGGCTTAGACCCAAACCCAAAACCATTACCCCATTGACCCATTACCCGTGGCCCAAATTATCCCAAACAGACTACCCAAAAACATTACCCAATTACACCTGTGGCCCAAATTTAACCTAACCCAACTAAAACTGTAACATCCCAAACCCGGCCCAAACATTACGACCGAATTTGGATTGCTACTGAGAAAACATTTTGAAATCTTTTTAAAACCGATTTAAGTTTTGTTGAAAACCTTGCATTTTCATGTTTCCTGTTAAAAACCATACTTAGTGTTGATTAGAAATATTTATTAAGTCGGGTTGTTTATAGGTTGCAAATGTGCCCGATGGCATTTTTAAAACATTTTACGTTTGATTGAAAAAAAAGAAAAAAACATGTGACTTCATTTTTAACATAGTTAAATAGTTTAAAACAAATATTCAAAGTATGTAACAATAATAAATTAATTCTAGGAGGCCTTATTACAACTTAACAAAAATAAAACCAACATTAAAATTTAATATAATAAAACCCAAGTCCATCAAACTAAAATTTCCACTGCATGGCCACCTCGAGTCCACCCGGCTCTATCTCCGCGATCTACTCACTTGCAAAATGTTAAGGGAAGGGGTGAGTCACCAAGACTCAGTGTGAAATCTTCCACCTGGTAAGGTAACTCATACACAAGTCATTAATAAACATGCACATGCAACCCAACCTAACCATCCATACTCCTTTTCTACCCTGTGTGGTCAAAACCACTGGTGGTCAAAACCACTGATGACTTAGAGTCACAAATCAGATGATGGGGCCAACCCATTGTGTGGTCAAAACCACTGATGACCAAAGGTCACAATATATCAAATGTGGTCAAAACCACTGGTGGTACCAAACCACTGGGACTTAGTCGCAATAATTAATCGTTGTGGTCAAAACCATTGATGACCATAGGTCACAAATAATCTGATGGGGCCAACCCATCTTGTGGTCAAAACCACTGACGACAGTCCATAAAATCATCCCCCTCCTCTCATTAATCCCACCATCACATGCTTATATATCAATTATCATATATCATGGCATAACATTTAGCATCATGTGATGGCATGCCAATCATATATCAACAACCACAAGTTAGGGGACTTACCCGGAATCCATGCTTAGCCATAAGCAAAACACTACTACAAGAGTGACTAACAATAACAATAATCATGTAAATTAATAAGTGTGTAATGAGTTTTTACACACCTGGTTACCGACGCGACTATCGAATCCCGAAGATCTGTAACATCCCCAAACCCGGCCCATTCACTACGACCGAATCTGGTTATGTTAGTGAAAATATTTTCTTTACTTAGGATTTAAAACATGAAAATTTACTATCTTTTGTAACCAAGTTCTTTTGAAAACATAGCCAAAACTTAATTGAGATAAATTGTCTAAGTCAGCTGTAATGATTAAATAAAGCCCATTTGGAAATCAAGTTGTTGAAACAATTTGTCTTCACATGGTAATTTAATATAATCCAACCATAGGTTAAAATAATAATAAAATAGTTCCCGAAAATAAATAAAAGTCAAAAGGCCCTTATTACACCCATATTTGAAAGATCAAGTACTCCACATAAATAAACTTAAAATATTTGAATTCTTCTTTCTGCATGGGCCACCATGTGTCCTCTCCGATCCCGGTCCATCTCATGAATCACCTGAAATGTAGGAAAATAATTGGGTGAGTCCACTGACTCAGTGCATAACCACAACACATATTTCCCACACGTATGGGCTTGGCCCATAACCATACTTTTCTTATAGCAAGTCATGCAAATATGCATCTCAGCCCAACCTACAATCCAACCGTAACACCAACCTTAGCAGACCCCCTGCCTAAGGCCGTGGATAAACCACCACTGATCACATCGTGATCCATATTTGCAATAGGACTCGGAAATCAGTACCCGAAAGGCTTAGGGCGAATGGAGCCGAGGTTTTCAGAGGAGTGTCTGGGGTAGCTCCAAACGTGGCAGAGTACTGGCTTGAGGCTGTTGAAAGGATTATGGACGACCTAGACTTAACTGCTGAGGAGAAGCTTAAGGGTGTTGTTTCGTTGCTACGGGATGAAGCCTACCAGTGGTGGCTCACGGTTAAGGAAAGTACCCCTGCGGATCGAGTGGACTGGGGTTACTTTAAGATCAAATTTGAAGGGAAGTATGTCGGAGCGAGCTATGTGGACGCTCAGAGGAAGGCGTTCCTTAACTTGGTGCAAGGTAGCAAGTCAATAGCGGAGTACGAGGCTGAGTTTCTGCGTTTGAGCCGGTATGCTCGGGGCATCGTGGCAACAGATTATGAGAGATGTGTCAGATTTGAAGATGGTCTGCAGGATGAGTTACGGGTTTTGATTGCTCCGCATCAGAAAATAGACTTTGCCGTTTTAGTGGAGAAAGCTCGAATAGCTGAGGAGGTCAAGAAGGCTGAGAGGCACAACAGAGAAAGAAACCGTGATAAGAGAAGTGTTGGATCGCTAGAAGTATTTGAGAGGGTTCAGAAAAGGTCGAGAGTCGAGACCTCTACTCATGTTTCTAAGTCAGCTGATGGGAATCCAGATCGTATTTGTTGGGCTGAGATGCATATTTGCATGACTTGCTATAAGAAAAGTATGGTTATGGGCCAAGCCCATACGTGTGGGAAATATGTGTTGTGGTTATGCACTGAGTCAGTGGACTCACCCAATTATTTTCCTACATTTCAGGTGATTCATGAGATGGACCGGGATCGGAGAGGACACATGGTGGCCCATGCAGAAAGAAGAATTCAAATACTTTTCTGGATTCCCATCAGCTGACTTAGAAACATGAGTAGAGGTCTCGACTCTCGACCTTTTCTGAACCCTCTCAAATACTTCTGGCGATCCAACACTTCTCTTATCACGGTTTCTTTCTCTGTTGTGCCTCTCAGCCTTCTTGACCTCCTCAGCTATTCGAGCTTTCTCCACTAAAACGGTAAAGTCTATTTTCTGATGCGGAGCAATCAAAACCCGCAACTCATCCTGCTGACCATCTTCAAATCTGACACATCTCTCATAATCTGTTGCCACGATGCCCCGAGCATACCGGCTCAAACGCAGAAACTCACCTCAGACTCGCTATTGACTTGCTACCTTGCACCAAGTTAAGAACGCCTTCCTCCGGCGCCCACATAGCTCGCTCCGACATACTTCCTTCAAATTTGATCTTAAAGTAACTGATCCACTCGATCGCAGGGTACTTTCTAACCGTGAGCCACCACTAGTAGGCTTCATCCCGTAGCAACGTAAACAACACCCTTAAGCTTCTCCTCGGCAGATTAAGTCTAGGTCGTCCATAATCCTTTCAACGACCTCGGGCGATGCAAGATTTCGCCACGTTTGGAGCTACCCGAGACACTCCTCCGAAAAACCTCGGCTCCATTCGCCTAAGCCTTCTGCAATCGCGATTTCCGAGTCCTATTGCCCACATTGGCTCCTCGCCACTCGTTCGAGCACTCGCAAAGACACGACTTGTGACACTCACGTCGTCTCCTCGGTCCCGATCTCGCATTTCAACCTCGGTGGTGGCGGTGCATCGCTCTCGACCCATGGCGTGACCCAACCGGTTCCGATACTGATATCCTGCCTCTACCACGCCCACGAGGATTGTGACCACGCCCCCTAGAACTCATATCTAGCGCTTCGATTTTGTCTGTTTAGAAAGTTTTATGCATTAGAAATTCTTGTTCCACTGTTTTATCCACTAGCAATTTTATGCAATGAAGTTTCCGAGAGTAGTTCTTTCGAGCAATCAAAGTTTCCTTCCCTACCCAGGGGTAATTCCGTCATTTTTCCTAAAGAGGTATTTCGGTAATAACCCAAAGTCAATTTTGAAAATAAAATTCCAACTTAAAGATGTTTCAAAATTTACAAAATCTCAGGGTCATCCTGAACCAATTTTGTTTTCCAATGTGTTGCAAGAATTTCAGAAAACAGGGTTATTTTTTTGTTATTTTGTAAATCATGGGCATGGGGTTGATCATAGAAGGAAGAAGTGTACACATGGTGTACGTGGTCTAATGTTGGCTTAGGTTACATTAGTGCTTGATGGTTAGCTTTGTGCTACCTCAAAGGAGATGTTGGCTAGGTGCCCATCTCGGCGGTAGATGGCTATGTGCATCACCGTAGACGGATTTTGAGATCGGGATCACTTTGGTTGATCGGTAGCTCAGCCACGGCCTTGAGCAGTGAGATTGCCAAGGTAAGGATTTTGGATCACGATGTGATCAGTGGTGGTTTATCCACGGCCTTAGGCAGGGGGTCTGCTAAGGTTGGTGTTACGGTTGGATTGTAGGTTGGGCTGAGATGCATATTTGCATGACTTGCTATAAGAAAAGTATGGTTATGGGCCAAGCCCATACGTGTGGGAAATATGTGTTGTGGTTATGCACTGAGTCAGTGGACTCACCCAATTATTTTCCTACATTTCAGGTGATTCATGAGATGGACCGGGATCGGAGAGGACACATGGAGGCCCATGCAGAAAGAAGAATTCAAATATTTTAAGTTTATTTATGTGGAGTACTTGATCTTTCAAATATGGGTGTAATAAGGGCCTTTTGACTTTTATTTATTTTCGGGAACTATTTTATTATTATTTTAACCTATGGTTGGATTATATTAAATTACCATGTGAAGACAAATTGTTTCAACAACTTGATTTCCAAATGGGCTTTATTTAATCACTACAGTTGACTTAGACAATTTATCTCAATTAAGTTTTGGCTATGTTTTCAAAAGAACTTGGTTACAAAAGATAGTAAATTTTCATGTTTTAAATCCTAAGTAAAGAAAATATTTTCACTAACATAACCAGATTCGGTCGTAGTGAATGGGCCGGGTTTGGGGATGTGTAATGAGTTTTTACACACCTGGTTACCGACGCGACTATCGAATCCCGAAGATCAAGATCTAACGCACTAGATCCCCCTTCCTTAATGCCTTTCGAGCACTAGCCACAACTCGAGATATGCGAGATTAAGTCTTCTCCTACAATCGGCCAAAACTAAACAACATAATCATGCTAATCAACCTCTAAGGGTATAACCGTAATTTTACCTACTAAGGGCATTTTTGTAATTTACCCACCAAGGGTATTTTCGTAAATTCGCACCTGCAACGGCCTTTCCGAAGGCCTAATGTCACCACTAGCGACTCAGCTACCATTTCCGGTCGTACCAAACAATTGGGCCTAAAACCCGATTTCAGCCCATCCGAGCCCACACGCTCGTGTGGCCCACCTAGCACAAATCTAACCACGTATATAAGTTCCACCTAGTCTAGATCAACATATACTAACCAATCATGCAATTCACTCATATGGGCCCACGGGCCTATTGGGCCCACTTTAGCCCATCGAGGCCCAAGCAGCCCCAACCCACAAGAATACTACTGATGGCCTTAACTATCGCGTCGAAGCCCCACACATTCGCTCGCGCGCTCGTGTGGCTACTATTGCCGTGACCGGCACTTCGGCATTTGTCGCTCTACAACTAGAGTAGAGAGAGTTACACACCTGATAGGACTTTGGGGCTAATCCGCGCTCTGACCACTCTTGTGCCCAAACGCCCTCTAAGATGTGTGTTTACTCTCCTCCTAGGATGCTCCTTATATAGCTAGCTTTTCACCTTCATTCTTTGTGTCTTTCCGATGTGGGATCCTTTCGTCAGTAGAGTTTAAATTCAACTGAAACTCTTGCCGTCCAATTCGCAAAATAAATGCTCCATTGCTTGTCATGAGATTCGAACCCAGGCTCCCTTGCAACATAATCCATGCCGCTAGCCACTTTACCACAAGCTCCTCTTGTGTCTTAAACCATGCGCAACTAAATATAAACTATAGCCCAAATTCTAATATCCAAGTAAAAAGAAAACCAAAATGCAAAAGCCAAGACTTAAACCTTGGACCTCCTTCCTTCCTTGTGGCGTCACTCCCTTGTCTCTAAGTGACGTCACTTTGCCACTACACCACACACTCCACTTGTGTCATTTTCCTCCATATTTTATTCTTAAGGCCTATCTGCCAACTTCCAGGGTTTTATTCACCTAAAACAAAAATTTCCCCAAAGCCAATATTTGATCCCGGGACTTCATAGAAGCCCTCTAACCTTCCAAAATCACTTATCCAATAGGTCTAACTTGCATTTAAGCCGATCTCTTGTTCTCCAAAAATTTAAACGCTACTACGCCTAAGGCCCATTGGGCTCAATTCTCCTAGGCCCAATTTCAGGATGTTACAAAAACAGGCCAAAGAGACCCAAAACCTAAAAAGAATCAGAAGCCTAGGGTTTTTGAAAACCCTAGGCGCCGCAAGCATCTAGCATAATCCCCAATCACGCCGCAGTTAGTGCGAGTCGCGCCCTATCACTGCCGTGCTTCTCGTTGTTCGACCTGCAAAAACAAAGAAAAACGCATCAAAGGCAGCAAGTATGACAGACAGTAGCAGAAAAATAAGTCCTGTAGTTATTTTTTGATTCATTTTTGGGGTTATAAAAACCCTAAACTAATTTGTAAAAAAGGGGATATGAACACACAGTTGAAAACTCAAAGAAGGTTTCTGTTTTTATTTTTTCTTTTCTTTCTTTTCGAAACAACATACTTGCATATACAAAATTGTTATATATATAAATAATATGTATAACAGTATAAAAATATGAAAAAAGAGAAATTTTTTTACCTTTTGGAACTCCAGCCACTGCGGCGAAGGCGCTGGAACATCGCCGGAAGGTCTGCCGGAAATTGCCCAGGCAAAGAGAAAATGGGATTCTCTCTTTCTTTTTTTTTTTAAAACTGATCCCAAATGATTTTTTTCCTCAGATTTTGGTCTTAAATACCCAGCCTAAACGACGCCGTTTTGGGCATCCCCCTTTACGCTTAAAACGACGTCGTTTGGGGGCTAATCCGCGCCTCAAGCTGACCCAGTCTCAGGATCCGCGTGTTTTCTATGGAAGGGCTAATTGCACTTCTAGCCCTTCCGCTTTTTTATTAATTTATAATTAAGTTTTTTTTCTAATTTGACACCATAATTTTTCTTCCATTTTGATTTAATCCCTTGTAAAACACAGCGTTTTGGAGGGAAGGGATATTTTTCCTTTCAGTCCCCTATGTCATACACGCGTTCAAATAGGTCCCTTGCCTTTTATTTTCTTTAAAAATTCGCTCCAAACTTTTATTTTAAGTTTAAATTCTTCCTTTTTTACGTCTTTTGTGATTTTTATTATGTTATTATTAATTTTATTATTATTAATTTTAATATTTTTGTTATTCTTAATATTACTATTACTTTTATTATTTTCATTACTATTAATATTATTGTTAACACTGTCACTATTACTATTTTTTACTATTATATCTATTATTTTAATTTTACTATTACTATTATTGTTTTTTATTTCTTTTTATATAATAATATTATTACTATAATAATATTTCTTATATTTATTATACTTATTATCATCACTATTTTTATTATTAATATTATGATTATTACTTTCAAATATTACTATTTTGTATTTCTATTTTCATTATTATTTTATTTATCATTATTAATTTTAATATTATTACTATTATTTTATTATTAATACTTTTTATTTTGCTTATTATGGTTATTATTTTAATATTATTATTACCCTTTTTTATTTTTATTATTACTATATTCATTAGCATTATAGTATTATTCTATTATTGTCATTTTTTTATTTTTTGTCACTGTTATATATATTACTATTATTATAATTATATGTATCATTCTCATTATTATCTTTATTATCAACATTATCATTGCTATTTTTATTACTATTTTTTTACTATTATGATCTATTTATTCTTGTTCCTATCATTTCATGTAGATCGATGATTTTGAATTATATTTTAACTTTTTTTATTTTTTGCTTTTATTAACTTTTTACCTAAATTCATAAAAAGGGTTTCACAAAGGTAATATTTTGTGCTTGGAAGTTCAGGAAATCGTTCCCTAACGTGCTAGGTTTCGATTTTCCGTTCATCCAAAGGACTAAATATCCTTTTAAGATTTTGACTGTGTTTTCTCAACTGCAAAAATAAGGCAATATTTCATGTTTGGAAATTTGAGGAATCGTGCCCTAACGTGCCAGGTTTCAGTTTTTTTTCGTTTGGCCAAATAACGAAATATCCTTTTTAAAAATTACAATGCACGATTTTGGAAATCATGAAATGATCTTGGTGTTTAGGGTTTGAAACATCGTATCTTAACGTGTTGTATGTGATATTTCATTCTCTCGAAACAAGAGAATTTCGATATCAAATTCGAATTATCCAAACATTATCTAAAGGATTCATATTTTAAAATCTCTTCCAATTTTCGATATTACACTACACCAAAATAGACTTTTAGCGATGTTTTTAGTGGCGTTTTAAAGAAAAACGCCGCAAATATTATACACTAGCGGCGTTTGAAACAAAACGCCGCAGAAAAAGGAGCAATAGCGGCGTTTGTTAAAAAAACATCGCTAAAAAGGATCAATAGTGGCGTTTATTTGTAAAACGCCGCTAAAAGTCTGAGCATTAGCGGCGCTTCAGGAAAAACGTCGCTAAAAGTGCAGGCGATGCGCGGTAACCAGGAAAATCGCCGCTAAAAGTTTGAAGCGATAGCGGCGCGCTCCGAAAAACGCCACTAAAAATCTGCAAGCGATGTGGCGCTTCGGAAAAACACCGCTAAAAGTGCAGGCGTAGCAAGCGCTTATGGAAAAACGCCGCAAATAATTTTAAAGTTTTTTTGCACATATATAAAATATTGAATTAATTTTCATGATAATTTGGGGTTTATGGTTTAATTTAGGGTATATAGTTTATGGATTAATCTTTATAGTTTAGGTTCGAGAGTTTATTATATATGTTTTAGGGTTTATAGTTTAGGGATTTAATATTAAGGGTTAGGTTAGGGGTTTTGGCCAGGTTTATAGTTTAGGGTTTATTATTTTAGAGTTATGGGGTTTTGGGTTTAGTGCTTAAACCATATCAAATAATAAAGTTAAAGTCTTAGTGTTTAGGGATTTAAATATTAGGGATTTTGATAAAATAGATAAAAATTATGTTGTTTTAGGGTTTAGGTTTTAAATTACATTATTTCTTTAATTACTTCTGCAATGTAATATATATATATATATATATATATATATATATATGAGTTAAGGTGTATAATTTAGGGGTTATATGGTTTAGGGATTATATGGTTTTAGGGTTGTGGTTTAATGTTTAAGGGTTAATGGTTATAGGGTTTAAGGGTTAAAGTTTAAGGGTTAATGGTTATAGGATTTAAGGGTTAAAGGTTATGGGTTTAGGGTTCAAGGACTAGTGGTACAAAAGTAGGGTTTTGGGTTTAGGGTAACTAGTGTCTTTTAATTTATATATTAAATAATTTATTATCTAATCGTAAAAGAGATAAGATTAATTTTAATATATTAATATTATGATTATATATAGTTTAAATTATTTAATAGATAAATAGATAAACTTTATATATATATTAAATGGTTTAGGTTTTAAGGTTTAATTGAGATTTGTAAAATGATTAAATTATTTGAAATATAAAAAATAAAGAAAAAATAAAACTCAAAAATAAAAAGTTTATAAAAATAAAAAAAATGAAATACATGGAAATTGTCATACAAGTTGTTATGTTTAAAAAATTAAAAAAGTTTAAGTCGTCATTATTTCTGTTTACAAAATAACAGTTCAATATTGTTTTTTTAAATTAATAATTTAAATTAAACTATTTAAAAAATTGAGGTGAACATTAACTAAAATAAAAATAAGTATTAAAATAAAAATATTATACAAATTTAAATACATTACCATTACCTGCCAACTAAAATATGTATATTACAAATAAAAATATTGGAGTACATAATAATATTAATAGTAAAATTTTTTTAAATATTATATTTTATTCACGACTACGATATACTTTGTTTTTATTTGTTGATAGTTACAACAATAATTGTATGAGCCCAAATTTGTCCGGGCTTAAGCAATAAAACATAAAAATAATAGGTCCAGTTTGTAGGTGGCCCAAAAGGCCCAAAATATTAAACAGAAAAGCTAGGGTTGGAAACCCTAGCGCCGCAAGCCCTCTGATGCGCCGTTGGCCTCTACCCACGCGCACTAGCCACTGTCGGCCACTCCGCCGCTCCACCTGCAGAAAAAGAATAAACCACAGCAGCGATAGGAAGAAAAAAAAACAAAAACATGTTGTATTTTATCTCAAAAATCGGTTATATAAACCGAGTACCAAACTGTAACAAGGACCCCCTTTTTTTTTTAAAACAAAAAAAGAAAGCAAAAAATACAAGCATAATATTCTCAAAGATATAGAAGTAATAGCCGAGAATACCAAAAATCTAAAGAACACAGCAAATCGATACAAAGCCTTCAAAGGTATTCTTGTTTTATTTTAACTTGATTTATTTTTTTTTTCGTTTATTCGCAAATATATATATTTATACATATATAATATCAAGAGGAATAAAAAAATAAAAAAAAGGAGAGAAAAACTCATCCTGGGGCGATTTCCGGCCACCGCGTGCGGTGGCCGGCGACAACGTCGACGGCGTCGCCCCGCCGGAGAACCCCTCCCCCATTCGCGCACCTGCAGAGAAGGAGTGAAGGTGAAAATTTTTTTTGAAAAACAAAGAAAAAATGAATTTTAAAAGAGATTTTGGGCCTTATATACAATCACCAGACGTCGTTTTAGGCTAGGGGGATTAATCCCAAAACGGCGCCGTTTCACGGCGACCCGCACGCGCGACCCGACCCGGCCAGAGGGTCCGCGTCCAAGGGGCTAATTACCCTATTGGTCCCTCCGCCTTTTTTCCCCTTTTTTTAATCGAGTTTCCTTTACTTTCAAATCGACCCCAGAACGTTTGTTTCTGTTCTAATTTAGTCCTTAACCGAATGCTGCGCATGGGAGTTAAGGGAGAATTTCCTGTTTGGTCCCCTTCCTTCCGCGCGCCTTTCGAATTGGCCCTCCCCTCTTTGTTTTATTTCAAAATCAACCCCATACTTTCATTTTAGATGCAATTAGGTCCTCTTTTATTTATTTTTGCAATCTTTTATTATTTTTATTATTATTATTACCATATTTATATTATTATATTATATATTGTATATTATTATTATTACTACTATACTACTACTACTACTATTATTATTATTAGTCACTATTATTATTATTAGTTACTATTAGTAATATTATTAGCTGTATATATATTTACTATTATTATTATTACTACCTTTATTATTATTTTTATTATTTGTTTACTTTATCTTTGTATGTTACTACTTCTATTATTATTATACTATCATTTATATATATATATACTTATTATTGTTATTATTATTATTATCATTCTTATTATTACTACATTTATATTATTATCTCACATATATTTTGTATTATTATTATTATTATTATTACTATGTTATTATTTTAGTATTTTGCCATTACTATTACTATATTACTATATTGTATATATTTTGTATCGCTTCCATTTTTTCATTATCACTATATTTACTATTATTATTATCGATGGTATTCATATTATGATATTTATTGTCCTCATCGTTACTAACTCTATCATTTTGACATCGCTCTATTTTTTTTATCTCTCACTTTATTTTTTTAACCTTTGTATTTTATGTCTTTGTTTTTGTTCCGATATTTTTATGATTATTTTTATTCGTGTCATTTATGAAAATCGACCGTTTTGAGATAGTCTTGGATTCAAGAATTTAAAATATCGTGTCCTAAAGTATTGGATGTGATGTTTTATTCTTTTGGAACAAGAAGATCTTGATTTTTTTTTATTCAAAAAAACTACGGGATAATCTCCGATCCGAAGATTTAAATTATCGTGTCCTAAAGTATTGGATGTGATGTTTTAGTCTTTTAAAACGAGAAAATCTCGATTTTCAGAAAAACTATGGGATAATCTCCGATTCGAAGATTTAAATTATCGTGTCCTAAAGTATTGGATGTGATATTTTAGTCTTTTAAAACGAGAAAATCTCGATTTGCAATTCCGGAAAACTATGAGATGATCTTAGGATCGAAGATTTAAACTATCGTGTCCTAAAGTATTGGATGTGACACTTTATTTCTTCGAAATGAGAAAATCTCGATTTAGTTCAAGAAAAACACGAATATTTTCAAAAGGGGTCAGATCTTTAAAATTCCTTCAAAATTTTCAAACTTTCGACATTAGGACATTAATTAATCAATTTGGTACCAATTTTGGGGCGTGCGAGGTGCTAACCCTTCCTCGCACGTAACCGACTCGAACCCATTTTCTCAAATTTCCGTAGACCAAAAGCATTGTTTTAGTAAATCAAAATGTTTTATTAAAACAAAAGTGATCCGATCACACCTAAAAGATCGGTGGCGACTCCCGTTTTTAATTTCAAAACCCAAGTTCGATTCCCGCCTTTTCAAAAAAGGATGGTTTCGACAATAATCATATAATATATTTTCACATACAAATAAAAATCATCCAATAACAATTAAAATAATAAAAGGCACAACTTTAAATTTTTAGTGGCGTTTTCAAAAAAAAAAACGCCGTAAGAAATTATTATATGATTAAACGGCATAGAAAAAATATAGGTTAAAAAGAGAAAAAAAATTATAATTATGTAATAGTGGTGTTTTTAGTAAAAAAATGCGGCAAAAAATTGAGCTATAGTGGCATTTCTAATAAAAACGCCGCAAAAAAAAACTATACCGGCGTTTTTTAATAAAACGCCACAAAATTTTAACGCTTGATATCGTTTCCCCAAAACCAAAATTTCTAAGTCCCAAAATTTCCCTCCCAAAATCCCCAAATCGGTTTCCCCCCACCGATCTTCCCCCACAAAATTCCTTAGCCATTTGCTACCTCGCAAGAGAACTCACCAACAGGAAATGCTGGAAAATCAACTTTTTCACGATTTACTAGTGGGTTTGGACTGCATTCGTCTCCAAAATCTCCTGCGTTCGTCTTTTTCAACTGGTGGTCTTCCCCAATTAAGCAAAAAAATCCTCCCAATTTTCAAAACCCTAACTTTGTTCTTCCATTCCATTCTTTGTCAATTTCGAGGTATCTTTACAGCGTGCTTTGTTTTTTTTTTTAACTCATTTCTTGGCTTCATTTTTCTCGGTTGTTATATTGTTTAGGTACTTTTTTTTCTTTGCTTAATTCGAAATGGGTGTTTTGCCTTCCATAACTGATAGCGTTAAATGTTGTATTTGAGGTCAATTTTTTTTGTTGATTTTATCTGTGGGTTTTGTGCATTGAATTACATGTTTTAACTAATGGGTCTGATGTATTTGCTGATAATATGCTTAGGATGTGGCTTTGCTTTCTTGTAATGTTATTCTTAGGTTTATGAGATATTTTAGCGTCTCGTTAGTGCTTCTAAGTTCAAATGCTTGCTAATAATTTAGTGCATTTTCGTTTATATAGGCATCTCCTTTTAACTAGTGAGTGGCTTTGCTTTAGTTGTAATGTTAGGTTTATGAGATATTAGAGTTGATGTAATGATCGAATTTGATTTCTGTATTTGCTTTAATTCGTTTTTTTTTTCTGATGTCTTCTTACTAATTGCTTCTATTTAGTAACAGGTAAGGTACAATAATGATTAAGAAACTTTGCACATTTCAACAGTACAATAATGCCCCATTTGAATCTCTCTTTGCTTCGATCTGGCCGTAGGCATTGTTACAAATATTCCAATAACAATTAAGAAACTTTGTTGATTCTGTTCTCTTCTTTTTTTATTTCACGGTGTTTTAATCGCGTTTGAGCAATAATTGAATACCAAGTTCATCTTATTAGGTGGAAAGCTAACTAGAAAGCAGCAATGGATGGTATGTGAAGGTTTTTAGTTCTAAATAACCCCAAACTTGGGTTAAGGTGCTGTAGGTAGCTTGGGAGCATGAATAGTTGGATAATATTACTGCGTTCCCGTTTATTTCGTTCATAGAATTTTTAAAGAAATTAACTGTTAAAACTTGTTAGATTGTTAACTTGAATGATTGTTAACTGGTATGGTGTTGCCCGGCTTTTGAATTTAAATTTGTTTGAGGGTTTTATATTGCAGTGATGAAGCGATAACATATAAGAAGGATCTACTTGTTGGATTCTTCGTTGAAATCAATAAAAGCATGTCACTGTAATTTAGTCTATAAGCTATTTGAAAATATTCAGCATCTAGCAATGTAGTAGATGATGCTTTGACCTTTTAGAACTAGATTCACTTGCATATAAACATGTCTTGTCAGTGGAACAAGATTATTGATCTTACATTGCACCAGAGTTAGTGCCTACAAGTTCTACTTATTTATTTTCCTAGTTCCGGTCTTCTCTTCTTAAGACGCTTATGGCTTATACACGAAGTTTCCTTATGAAAATCCATGATATTCTAAATATTGGAAACCTGTTTCAAGTACTAAGGTTCTTTTATCACTCAAATACAAGAAGCTACGAACCCTGGTTACTGCTTTCCTTGCTCAAACTTTTAATCTAGCTGAGAAAAGCTCCTACAGCAAAGACATGTTTCAATACTAAGTATGTACCATACTAGTTACACTTAATTCATCATCCATTGTTTTGTGCAGCTGGTGAGATGCTTCATGTTGTAGAAGCTTTTATTGAGAAAAATTATCATCCTACGGTTATTTGTCGAGGTAAAGTACATGCATTAACCATAAACCCCAACCCCATGATAATATATAATAATTATATTAAATATTTAAATGCAATTAATAATCTAATTTTTTGTTTTGGAATCTGCCTTTTGTTGATATAAAAAGGCAAATTGGGTTATATTACAATCTGTATCCAAGACATAGAACCTATCAACATTTTGTAAGCAGTTGATGGATATGATATACTTAATAAAGATTGAAAGATTTGGGTAATACAAGAGAAAGATTGAAATTTATTATTGAGTTATCATTATTTTATTTATTTATTTCGGTTTTGATTTGTTATTTTTTAATGGATTTTCGTTTTTGCCATTTGAAGTAAATGGATGGCCACTAATCAAACATAATTGTTATATGTAACCGAAAATTAATGTATCTTTTTCTTTTAAATATTGTCCTCTTTAAAAAAATCAAGTACACTTTTTGTTATTTTGTTCGACAAACTAGACTTGCATAAAACCAAATGGAGCCTCAATGTATCCACCTTGGGTATGAACGAAATGAGTTTTATTTATTTATTTAAATAATTGATTTTCGTGGCGTTCATGATTCACATGGTGATTTATTTAGGCTATATGTCGTGAGGACATTGATTACCTTCCTTTAGTTGTATAACTTCTGATTTATTATTGGCTTGTATATATGTTTTCAGCAACTTAGTTTAATTACTTTAGTACAGAGATGTTTGCTTTTCAAGCTGAGATTAACAGCTTCTTAGTTTAATTATCAACACTTCCTACAGCAACAAGGAGATCTTTCTTCGTGAGCTCATTAGCAATGCTTCTGATGTAAGTCCTGCTGTTTTCTGTTTTAACTTTTTTTAATACTAACACACTAATTAATTAGTCTATAGATTCAATTAATGAGTTTTAATTAAGAATTATATTTATCTCTTATCTTTTATTAGGATTGGTGGTAACAATATTATTACTAGTATATATCATTTTGTCATATAGATGTTTGTGGTTAGATAATAGAGGGAAGATTCTGGTTAAGAAACTGCAATGATAGATGAATTTCCTTTTCTTTTCTTTTTTTTTTAATATAGAGTATATTGGTTATGTGCATTGGACCAAAAGCCATGGTTTCTAATCATGATTTTGGTTTAATTTTTAGTCATTGCACCTTTTAGGTTGTTTACTTAATTGTACATTTAGCCCCATATTGCTTTGAATATTTTGTTGACTTTTCTCACGATATCAAACCAAATTTACGGACAATTTAAAACTTTCAATTAGGATCTTAACATATATTGCAAGCAGTACTCGTATGGCTAGGATTCATATCATTATGTTTTTTTTATAATAATTATTTATCATTTACTCTACTAAGACTTATTGTGAGTTTTTCCTCTCCTTAGGGATGTTGGGGATGCGAGTTTAGGTCTCACAATAATAGTGCTCAAATAACAAGAGTGTCATCTTAAAAGGTGTGGAATACTTTCTAACAACATCATCCTGCATTTTAATCCTTTAACTTGTTTCTTGTTTGAAAGTAAAAATTAACTCATTTTATTTCTTTCTTCTTTTTATTACAATTTGACCAGTGAAGTTCATTGGCACTACATGGTATTCTAGTAGTTGTTTATGACTTAGATGAAGTATGTTGCAAGGCTAAGTTTGTAAATGCCTTTTCATTTGCCGAACCCTAGTTGAATTAAGTTAGGTCCAGATTGATTGAATTAGGACAGAGTACATGTCATTCCTATGTATAATCTTCTTTTATTGTGCATCCAGGTTGTGTATTATAATGCTTTAATTTAGGGCTTTGTTTCGTAATCCATTTTGTTGTGATTCAGATGGATTGGGTTTTGTTACTGGTCAAAATGTATGAGTAGAATATCTTAATATATTTCAGGCATTTGAAAAGAATTCCCTGATAGTGATGTAAGTTCTCTGTCAAAACCCCCAACACTATTGTTTATTTTTATTTTATGTTTATATTTGTACTTTTGATCCTGTCAAAGATCACAGTTTTTAATAAAAGAAAGAAGCAATAGGATGCTCAGCAGAGCATTTTGGTACTTTAGCTAGATTGGTCATAAGTATATACTTAACAAATACTAATTGCATATAACCAAAATCGATTTGATTCAACACAAATCTTGACTTAACAAATAGTATGACTCATGTATATTTGAGAAATTAAGAGGAAAAAATTGATTAATTAAGAATTAGTATTTTGTATTATCTATATTTCTCATATTTTTAAATCAATAAAATTACATTCCTAACAAATTATTTATATAATAATTATAACTATAATTATAATTATTTTATTAATAATATTTTAATTATCAATGTAATAGTTATTATCATTTAATTAGACTTTGGATCTATATTAAATTATACTTATTATTCTAGATTAATTATAACTTAATTAGTGTTATTTAGCATTATAAATATATGCATTGGGAAGACACTTTATTCAAAATAACATCTAAAAACTTATGTAAAAAAGCATATTTTAGCATTATTTAATAGGTTTTGTTTCCATTATAAATAAATATATGATTTTCATTATTATTTGAGTTAGTTTAGTTATTATTATTTAATATTCAATAATTGACTATTATTTAATTTTAATAATAGCGAATATCATTTACCATTATGTTTCAAAGGTAATGTAATGGCTTTTGTAGGTGAATTTTCTACTCATACTCGAATGAAAAATTATTTGATCTTATTACTTGATATTTTACTATAGGTTGTTTACCCTTTTCTTCATTTTCATTACTTGATATCTTATAACGCCTCTTTTGTTGGATTTTGGTTATATAACTATGTAGTTAAGAGAAATATTGTGATTTTGTTCATTACAGTATTTTTTTTCTTTGGAGATTGCCTTCAATCCCTTTGTGTAAGTTTTAAATAAAAAATTATTAGGAATTCACTATTTATGGGCTGACTTCCATTGAAGATGCTGATACGTATTCCTTTTTCTCTTCTTTTGTGCATGCACGCCAATACCAAAGACAATTCAGTTCTTTCAATGTAAGTGCAATTTGTTTCACAGTTGTAATTTATTCAAGCTTACTGATTTGGTTTGTAAACATTTTTTATTTTTATTTTTTTGCACTGGTATGTGGGTTAACACTTTCTAAGTATAGGAGTCATTTACATGAAATGGTTGCTCAAGCAAATACTATGAGAACTTTTCTGTTATCAATTTAATATAATCTTTCTTTCCCTTTCACAACATTGGAGTCATTAAATTATAGATTTCTTGATGTAGGTTTTAGAACTTGTTAGAGAGTAGAGGCAAATGGCGGACATTTGTTTTGCATTTTAGCCTACTAGTCTACTTGTAGTTTTAAGTTAAGATTTTAAGTAAGCTTGGTGTAGTTGTACCTCAATGTTCTTGATATCATAAGAATCTCTCTGTTGTGAATTTATGATAATCTTCCCTTCTTTGCGTATGAAATGGGTATTGAATTTGACATTCATTAACTAGTACTTCTAATTATTATTCTTTGCTGCTATTAATATACTTTTTTATGCATCATTCAAAACTTATGTAAATTTTAGAAGGGCCATATCAGAAATTTTAGATTCTTGTCAGTTCTGCATACTTTTCTAGATGAAACTACTGTGTTCTAAGTTGCATAATTTGCTATATGTAATTTGCTATATGTAATTAAGGATCCTCAATACTTGGAGAATGAAAAGTGATATGAAGAGTTGAAGAAATCCATCCTTGGTGAGGAGTACGAGGATGAAAAGGGTTCAGATGCAGGTTCAAGTGATTTGCTAAAGTGATATGAAGAGTTGAAGAAATCCATCCTTGCTTCTTTTTTCTAAATTCTTGTTGAGTATTGTTTGCTATCGATTTCCCTTTTTTGGTTTAAATGTTATGGGCTGAAAAATGTTTAATTTTTATTATTTTTTCCTTAAATATATTTATAATATTTTAATATTTATAATATTTTAATATTTATAATATTTTAATTTTATTATTTTTTATAATATTTTAATTTTTTTAATTTTCATGACTTTTGGTGGCTTTTTTAGGAAAAGCGCCGCTAAAAGCTCTTACCTTTAGCGGCATTTTTCTAAAAAGCGTCGCTAAAAGCCCATACCTTTAGCGGCGTTTCTCTGAAAACCGCCGCTAAAAGCCTATACCTTTAGCGGCGTTTTTCTAAAAAGTGCCGCTAAAAGCCCATATCTTTAGCGGCGTTTTATTGAAAAGCACCGCTAAAAGCCCATTCTTTTGCGGCGTTTTTTAGAAGCGTCGCTAAAAGCCCATACTTGTTGCGGCGTTTTTTATAAAAGCGCCGCTACTAAAAGTCTTTACTTTTAGTGACGTTTTTTCACAACAAACGCCACTACATTTTGCGGCACTTTCTTTAGCGGCGCTTAAAAATGTCGCTAAAAGCCCAAAAAAACGCCGCTAAAAGTCTATTTGGGTGTACGGTTAGGATATTAATTAGTCAATAAGGTACCAATTTTGGGCGTTGCGAGGGTGCTAATCCTTCCTCGTGCGTAACCAACTCCCGGACCTATTTTCTTAAGATCCGTTGACCAAAATATTTTATAAGGTGACCCGATCACACTTCAAAAGGATTGGTGGAGACTCTATTTTTGTTTTAAAAGTTGACCCTGTTTTTCAAAATTAAAAATGGTTTCGACAGCTTAGCGACTCCACTAGGGAGTTAAGAGAGTCAAGCCATAAAACTGATTATTTTCTGTCCTTCGTCAAAAATTTGAAAATTTAAAAATTTTGATTTGAATATATGATTATTATTTTCTTGCATACATTGCATTGCATGACCGTTGTGGTCGCACCCTTAAGTGGGAGTGAGAAATAATGGCTTTGTGAGGTTTTCACCTCCGCATGGGCTAGTGAATCACTTCCGGGATACATCTGTACCTACATCTTCGTGAGGTTTTCACCTTCGCATGGCCATAGGGAAATGTATTCCCCTGAACTGAACTCGATTTGTATGAGCCTATAATGGGTGAAGATTGAGGAATCTGCTGGTTCAGGTACCTTTTCTTTAGAACTAAAACCGCATATAGAGACCTAGGAGCCTACCCTAGGTAGAACCATGCCAAACCCTAGTAGTTACCCAGATAGGTGTTCTATGTTGTTTATTTCTCCTGTGCTAATGTGTTTTGTTTTGTTTTGGTTGCATTGCATTCTTATCATATAAAAGAGGTGTTGATTCAAATTCAATTGCTAAATAGAAGAGTTTGTCATAAGAATATAGATTTCATGATAAAGTGGATTATAATAGGGTCGTCCAAATATGGTCCAAGTAAACACAACGAGAGAAGACTGATAATTAGTGAAAGAATACAAGACTTAATTTCCCAATGATTCAAGCTGACAAAGACTATTTGAGAATCACCATGTTTTGGTTTTCTTGAAGAGACTAACAAGCATTGCAAGGATAAGTGAGGAATGAGTTGTGGCTCAAGCAAAGAGGAGCTAGTGGAGGCATCTATTAGAATGTTCGTGAGGTTGGACCTTAATACCCTGATAAGAAGAAAAGAATCAATATTCTTCGCTTGGAATATGAGGGAAAGGCTATATAAATATCCGTTTTATGTAAAGGAATTTATTTTCTAGAAAAGTTGTTCTAATGTAACTGAATTCAAAATCAACGCCTCTCTTTCTTTTGCATTCATTTCATGCATCTGCATTGCATTGTATCATTTGCATTAGACTTTTATAAAAGGGACCCTAATTAGTTGAAGTTATTTTAGAAAAAGAGAGAGAGAGAAGGAAAAATCTGAAAACTGAACATCGTTATGGTACACGTGCCAAGACAAAAAAAAATGGATCAAAGACTTTAACAGTTTCAAAGAGACATGCAAGATCAGATGCAAGAGCAATTAGCAAAGCTCTAACAGGAGATGAGAGACCAAATGCTGGAAGCCCAAAGAAATATGATGGCTCAAATGGCTCAGATACTGAATGGAGCAATGGATAAAGGAAAAGGTCCCATGGCTATTACTGGAGAAGATAGCAAAGGCGTCCCCCCTAGTTTTACCCCACCATATGCACAAATACAGCTTGAAGAGTATCCCAAAGGCTATCTGTCACGATTAGGCCTCAACAGGGGCAAGTTGATACTAGACCCCCCAGAAACTTCCAAAGTGGTTCAAGATCTAACTTAGAAGATAACCCAGCTAATCCTGTTATCCCTGATTTGGATATAGCAGAAAGGGAAATGACAAGAACTGAATCCTCGAAGCAGTTAGAGGATCGCTGTAGATGGTTGGAAGAAAAATTCAAGGCTTTGGAAAATGCCGATCATTACCATGATATTGACGCTAAAGACTTAAGCTTGGTTCCAGATTTGGTGTTTCTTCATAAGTTTGAGATGCTAGAATTTGAGAAATACAATGGGACTAGCTACCCTGAAGCCCATATCACTATGTTCTGTAGACGGATGATTGGCTATGTTAATAATGATCAACTCTTGATTCATTATTTTCAAGACAGTTTGGTGGGGGCAGCGTCCAGGTGGTATAATCAACTTAGCCTTGCCAGGATTAGCTCTTAGAGAGACCTAGCCTAAGCGTTCATGAAGTAATACAATCATGTCACAAATATGACGCCTGACAGAATCACCTTACAGAACATGGAGAAAAAATCAAATGAAAGTTTTAGGCAGTATGTGTAAAGATGGAGGGAAGTTGCCCTACAAGTTTAGCCGCCACTTTTAGAAAAGGAGACCATAATGCTTTTCATCAATACTCTAAAAGCCCCATTCATTAACAATATGTTGGAAAGTGTAACACCCCAAACCCGGTCAACACACCACGACCGAATCTGGCTTTTTACGGAGTGAAAACATTTTTGAAAACACTAGTTATCGGTTAAAATTTTATGAAAACTCTTTCATTGGATCAAATGTTTGGAAAACTTAGTAATAGATGGTGTCAATCATAGATTTATAGTTGTTTAAAACTTGGGAAAAAAAAAACCATAGTTGAAAATCCCTTTGCTAACACCAATTTCAGAAAACTTTTGTTGCTTATTAAAAACTAAGAGCGACCAGTTTCATTAGATTTAAAACCATTTGCCTTTGAAGAAGATTGAAAGATTTAGAGTTTAAAAACATTCAAGTTACCTCTTATTATATAAACTTTGTTACCCGATGGTAACGTTTGAAAACCCGAGGAATTGTAGTTTTTAGAAAAGCTTGCTTTTACCGGTTAATTTAACAAATCCGTAAATTCAATGTATGAATAATATAATCAAAGTAAAAGCAAGTAATAAACCCAAATAATACTAGCGGCCTTATTACAAACCCAAAACCATATTAAAGAAAATTAATAAAAAGGAAATAGCAGTTTAAAGTCCAAAATCAAACTAAGGTGCATGGCCACCTCGAGTCCTCCCCGGCTCCATATTCGCGATCTATGCCTCATCTGAAAAATATAAGGGAAGGGGTGAGTCACCAAGACTCAGTGTATAAATCCCCAACCCGATAATTCAACCACTTACACAGATCATCAGTAAAACATGCAGATTATGCAACCCATAACCTAGCCATCCGTTCTCCTTTTTCTACCCGTGTGGTCAAAACCACTGGTGGTCAAAACCACTGGTGACCGAAGTCACAAATAAATAGGTGATGGGGCCAACCCATCGTATGGTCAAAACCACTGATGACAATCCCGTAATATCTCATGTGGGGCCAACCCACTGTGGTACCAAACCACTGGGACGAGTCAAATAATCCATATGTGGTCAAAACCACTGGTGACCGGAGTCACAATTATCACAAGTGTGGTCAAAACCACTGGTGGTCAAAACCACTGGGACTAGTCACAAATCATATATCAAGTGTGGTCAAAACCACTGGTGACCGTAGTCACAAATCAACTGATGGGGCCAACCCATCTTGTGGTCAAAACCACTGGAGACAGTCCAAATATATCATCCCTCTCCTCTCATCAATCCCATCATCATCATGCTCATATCATACGTGTCTTAATCTCATAAATCATGCATTTATGTATAACATAGCATTTCAATAGAACATGATGACATAAACAAATATAAGTCGTAAATCACATAATAGGGGACTTACCCGGAATCCAAGCTTATGCCCACAAGGCAAAGTCACTAACATCAAAGGTTATACAATAACATAATAAGCATTGCTAAACTAATAACGTGTGTAAGAGTTTACACACCTGCTATTAACGCAAGCACTAGATCTCGAAGGTCCGATCTACAGCACTAGATCCCTTGACCCTACATTCGGCCAAACCATAAGGTCATTAACAAGGCCATTCGGCCACACCATGATGCACATAAACGATTAGCCTTCGGTTTTTGAACCATTAAGAAATAGATCTTGAAACATTAGGACCTTACCTAGATCGACCACCGAGTCCCAAAGATTCACTGTATTCGGCCAAGCTCCTCCCTACAATCAGTTTTACATATCCTTTAGAATCTGTAGGCCATTCGGCCATGATTAATAAATCCTGAAACCACATGAGTTAGTCGCCCCTTACCTGAACTGACAGGTTTGGCTTCACAACACCAATAATCGGTACCCTCTAAAAGATGTTAAGAGTTTCAGCTATCAACACAAGCCAAAAGTGAAGTTTAAAACCTGATTAGTATGGATGAAGAAAGTATCGAGAAAAGACAAAGGAGATTCGGCATAACCAAACCAGTACCTACCAGGATATTCCGTTAACTCAAATGACCAACCAGAGAATGCAAGAGGAGGGGCTGAAGAGCAAGGTATTCGGCCAATCCCTGAAAGAAGAGAAGAAAAGGATCTCAACCAAGTTTTGGCACTTAAAGGATGAAGAAAAAAGTGAGAATGGAGGAAGAAGGTTTCGACCAGGGTGGGTGAAAAGAGATTTCGGCACAAGAGACTTTGAAGAAGGAAAGTGTCGATAGAAGAAAGGGGTGTTGATCTCAGCTTTGAACCAAATAGCAAAAAAAAAAGAAAACAAAAAGAAGAGGAAGAGAACAAGGGCGGATTCGGTGTAGAAAGGCTAACAAAGAGTGGATTGAAATGAAGAAGAAGAAATGGCTAAGTGAATTCGGCTCTCACAGAAGATTGGCAAAAGCGAAAAAAAAGAAAGAAAGTACTCAAGACTCGGGTTTAAGCATAAAACGCAAGAGAAAAAACACATTCAAGCTAGTTGATTTTTTTTGCCACTAACCAAGGCACATTCGGCCAACCAAAAGCTCTACCAAAACTGATAGCCTCCTTGCCCACAGTCCACCATTCGGCCAACTCTTCTCAAATGTGTTTGAAAATATTCAAACACCTAAATTTGCTCCCTCCATCAATTCAAATTGTTTGAACAAGTCAAGCTTCTTAAATCTCTCCCCTCCATCCATTCAAAGGATTCCCACATGAGCACTCCTCTGACTTGTGGCGTCAAAAAGAAATAGCAGGGAGTGCCATTCCTGCTGCTCGAACACAGGCACTCCCACCTGCTAGTGGCGTCATCTCCCTTGCTCTTAAGTGGCGCCTCCTTGCCACTTTTCCAATTGATTTCTTGTGCCAAAATTCCCCAATAAATTCTCTTAACCCATATATCCCCTAGTTCCATTTCCTTAAATGCTAAAACAAAATTTCCAGCCCTAACACAGGCCTAACCTAGGGTTATAACTAGACCCTAAAACATGACAAATCAACATTATAGGCATAACATCACATGCACACAAGCAAAATGCAGAACCCCGGTTTAAGGATGTTACAGAAAGTGCCACCATAAGCTTTTTAGATATAGTAATGTTAGGCGAGATGATTGAAAATGCGGTAAGGAGTGGGAGGATAGACACGAGAGAAAATGCCAAAAGATCAGCCCCGAGAAACAAGGAAAATGAAGTGAGTGTCCTGAGCATGTATCCTAAATCAGTCACCATAGGCCGACTGAGGGCTGTAACAACTAGCTATCAAGGCTCTTCAAGGTAGGAATCCAATTCAAGGCCAAATGCGGAAAGGCTCCATTTCACGCCCATCCTGGTGACATATAAGGAGCTGTATCAACATCTTTTTGATGTGCATGTGTTGTCTCCATCCTACTCGGAACCCGTACAGCCTCCGTTCCCAAAATGGTATAATGAGAATGCTCAATGCGAGTACCACACGAGAATAACAGGTCACTCAATTGAAAACTTTACTACGTTTAAAAAGTTGGTCGAAAGGTTCATTAAAATGGGAATTGTGAAGTTCGACGATTCATTAAAACCTGATCACTTTGACGAGGCAGTAAATGCAATAATTGAAGGAGTAGACAAGAAAGTTGCGACTCCTTAAAGAAATCAAAAGCGAAGAGGGAACCGGGGAACGAAGTTTCCAAGCCCTTACGTACTTGGGAGTGTTTTGAATAATGGGACTGTGGAAAAGATCCCTGTATCTTTAGAGCTGATCTAGAGTAATATTCAAACTATGCTTGTTGCCTTAAGCCTAGAGACAATAAGAATCCTTTTGTGAAATAGGCTTATGTCCAGAATTTTTATTTCAATAAAATGTATCTTTTTGAGCAAATATTCTTTTGTTTTCTCCATTTCATACTGTACAAACAATTATTTTCTTCTTTTTGTTTGTTCTTTGGACTTTCTTTCAAGTATTCTTTCATTCTTTATTCATGACCATACAAATAATCATTCTTTGAATCATTTATTTTTTAGAATCTTCCTTCGAACCTACAATAGGTCTCTAGATATCAATGATGTGAGCAATGCTGCAACTGACTCAGAGTCTCCTTTTGAGTAAGATATGTGTCTAGAGGGATTTCAGGACTTTGAAGATGACAGAGATTGTAACCTATCTTCTGATTTGTTAAGAATGGTAGAACAAGATGAAAAACACACCCTACTCTACAAAGGGCCAGTGGATATTATGAGCCTAGAAAAGAGGTGAAGATTGTAGTCTAGCTCACCACAGAAATAAGGCGAGACATCATTGAGTTATTTTCAAGAATTCAAAGATGTTTTTGCACGATCATATCAGGACATGCCTTGTAACATCCTAAATTTGGGGCTATTTGTGATTGAATGATTTTCATTGTGTTTGAATTACTATGATGTTAATCAAGGAATAATCAGGCTTAATTAAGGGCCTAGAGTTGGCTCGGTATAGTAGGAAAATATTATTTATAGGCTTCAAAGGCAAGGAGCCTTAGCAAGAGGGGGGTTATAAGAATAAATGAAGGAGTTTGGACACTAAAGAGCCCTTGGTAAAGTGGCAAAAGTGAGGCCACTTAGGAGACTGCATGTGACGCCACCAAGGAGCAAGGGAGAGCCTTGGTTCGAGTCACAAGATTTTCTCTTTTTGCACTATGTTTGGACGGCACAAGTGGGAGAGTTTTCCTCCCTTTAAACTCTTTTATTGTTATTTTTTTTTAAAAGATAATATAAGATTTTTAAAGGGATTTTATTCTAAGGATATAGGAGATAAATGAGGATATGGCATGGATTATTAAGGGATTATTAGTTATTATTTGAAATTAATTCAAATTATTTTGAATTAAATCAGTTGAGTGGCCAAGAGAGATTGTAGGTGGTTGCCGAAATTTAAACACTTCAAAGAGAAGTGGACGGCAAGCTTCAAAGGGGGGAGGTGTCGATTGGCCTATAAAAACACCAATTGACCACTTGATTTTCTTTTTCCATCCTTGTTTAGCCGAAAATCCTAACCCTTCTCCTTCTTATTTTTTCTTTTATTTTCTCATTCTCTCAAACCCCTTTTGCCGAAATCCTTTTTACCTCTTCCTCTCCATTAGTTTTCTTTTCATTGTTTTCTCTTCATAATAGCCGAATACACCCAGTTGAGAGTGCCGAATTCTTTCTTCTTTTTAAGAGTATCTTGACCGAATATCAAGTGAAGGTAACCCTCTCTAGACTTGACTCCAATCGGTCCATAATGTGGGTAAGCAACCATGACCGAATGCTATTTTCTTTTCCCTCTGTGTCTCTGTCGATTTTATTATACAAAGGGTAAGGGTCGATTTCAGTATTATAAGCAAAAGATGTTAACATTCTTGTAGAACCCATTGGTTATAGGATTCCTGGGATTTGTGGAACAAACGATCTAGGCCATTCTCTGACAGTCGACTTTGGTAAGTGGTGGTAAGGGCCTATTGTTAATAGACTATTCTCTTTAGTAATTAAGCCAAAGGCTATTGATATTGTCATTTGACAATGTTATTTGGTAAAGCAGATTTGTACCTCGAGTGCTGTGATTAGTAGCCAAAAGTGAAAAGGTAAGATTTCGGGTTCACAAGGAACCCCTCTCAAATAATTTGGTTTGGCCAAATAGGCTGTAATACTAACCCATGTATTTGGCCGAATATAGGGACAAGTAGATCTAGGGTGGCCGACTCCTCTTTTCGGGATTTAGACTTCTCGTAGTGACAAGTGTGTACATACACACTTATAGCAGTTAATATCTTTGCTAAATATATGTTGTTTGTAAATCTGCTTGATGTAGATATGGATTTAGTACCTTAACGGTACAAGCGAGGATCCCGGTAAGTCTCTGTTAATACAAGATTATTATGCTTTTGGGAAGCATGGTTTATATGATACCTGTGCTAAATGTATGAGATCTATTCATGACTATTTGAATATTGTGGGCTAAATGGGTGGAGGGGGCAGTGATATTTTGCCGACGGGCACCAGTGTTTTGGTAACACACTGTGACTACGGTCACCAGAGGTTTGGTACCTCCAGAGGTTTGGCACCTCATAGCGACTCGTCCCTGTGGTTAACACCACCGTGGGTTGGCCCCACTTGAGATATGGGATAAATGCGCGGTGATTTGGTATCACACGATGGGTTGGCCCCATCATTCGATTTGTGTCTACAGACACCAGTGTTTTGGTAACACATTGTGACTATATGTCACCAGTGGTTTGGCACCATCAGTGGTTTGGTACCACAACGGGGTAGACAGTGGCGTTTGGTTGGCTAGGTTGGGGCACATAATATTATGCATGTTAATCGTTATATGTGTGTATGGAAATGTTTAAAACCGGGGGAAGGGTTACATACTGAGTCTTGGTGACTCACCTTCTCCTTTACATTTTTCAGGTGACACGTAGATCGCGGATGTGGAGCCAGGTGGACTCGAGGTGGCCATGCAGTGGGTTTACATTAAATAATTTTTAGTTATGATATTTTTATTTCCGGTTTTTATTTATGTGGATGTAATAAGGCCTCCTGTTATTTTATTTAAATATTTTCCATATGTTGAATATTTTGTTTTAAACCTTGTTATCTATATTAATTAATCACATGTTTCCAAGTTAAACGAAAATTGTTTTCAACGTGCCATCGGGTGCACTTGTAATTTTATAATAACTTGGCTCAATTGATTTCCAAATTAAATCTAAGTAGGGTTTTTAATAAGTCCACTAAAATGAAGGGTTTTCAAAACTTAAGTTGGTCTCAAAAAGAGGTTTTCAAAAATATTTTTCCTGTAACAAACTGGATTTGGCCATAGTGTTTGGGCCGGGTTTGGGTTGTTACAAAATTGGTATCAGATCACAGTTCAAAGCTCGGTTGTGGGGGCCCAAGGCCCAAAAATGTTTTGGTAGGCCTTATGGAATAATTTTTGGTTTCTGAACAGCATGGCCCGAGTCTCCGGCATCGATCCGCCCAGGTAAGTACATTTGAACCTCTTTGTGCATTATATTCTATAGAAGGGTAGGAAGTATGGAACGTAGATAGACTCATAGGAACTTGAACCCTAGGATTAGACTACTCAAACACACAAACCAAACATAAGACATTAAAGAACTAAACCAACCTATGACTTAGTCACTGAGCTAGGGTGTGGTAACCCTTGTATGCATGTCTAGGATTGGATCCGGAAGAGCCTGGTATTTAAGCAGTCCTCGTGACTCACCTCCTCTTCGCAGGTATCCTACCTGGTGCGTAGCTTCGGTTCACCCTAACTCAAAGGGCTCAGTGGTGTGGCAACCTCTGTGCGCATGTCTAGAAAGGTTCAGTGAGAGCTTGGTATTTAAGCAGTCTGCGTGACTCACCTCCTCTTCACTCGAATCCTGCCTGGTGCGTAGCTTTGGTTCACCCTGACCAGGATGGCTCGGTCATAGGCTTAACATAATGATTAAAACCCGAAAGGGAACTAGCCATGTTTTTGAAAAAAAAAATGAAACAATAAACCCTAATGTTTTCAAAACTTGTGCTATAACTCTTCCAAATCTGAGAACATTATTTTTACAATGTTTTTCTCGAAAAACTTGATTTGTGGAAAAATTACAAAAATGCCCTTAGGGGTAAAAATTACCAAAATGCCCTCGGCTCATAAAATATCAACTCAATGATTTTGCCCAAATTTTTAATTATTTTACAAATATTCAAAAAAAAACCTGCTTTGCAAATCAACAATAAAATATTTTGGTTTTGGAAAATTACGAAAACGCCCTCAATTTGTGAAAATTATCGAAATGACCCTGATCTTTGGAAAACTTTACCAACATCACTATTTGAAAAGGAAAACTTTCAAAAAGGAACCTCAAAGTTTTACAACTATTAAAAATATCCTTGATTTATCAAAATTACAAAATTGCCCCTGAATGACAAAATTACTAAAATACCCCTAGTTTCCGAAATGATGCCATATCTTTAAATTTTACAAATTTTCGAAAACACCCCCAGTTTTTGGAATTTCAAAATGACCTGCTTACTAAAATTTCTTTTATTACGAAAATACCCCTGTAGGGAAAATAACGAAAATACCCCTGGGTTAGAAATGGGCAGAAATGTCCGATGAGCGAATAGGTATGGAAAGTGTTAGGGAATGGATGCATGTACTCCTTTGTGTGAACTAGGATAGAAGACTGAAAACTTGTTTGCTCAAAAGAATCTCTAACTAAACTTTCTGCATAAAACTTCTTCGCGATTAATAAAGTGGAACAAATGCTAACGCATAAAATTTTCTTAATCAGATTAAAAGCGCAGTAGATAGAATGAGTTCTAGAGGACGTGGACGCTGTGGACGCGATAGGGGTAGGATGACGGTGTCTGAACCCGTCAGGTCGGGTCAAGGTTTGAAAAACGAGGTACCACCGCCACCACCACCTCCTACTTTTAGAGCTGAGGAGCAGGATCAGACCGGTGGTGAGGCTGTATCGCAAGCTGTTTTGCGAGTCTTGGAGATAGTGGCTGGGGCTAGTGGAAATTTGGGAGCTCAGAAATCTGTTCCCGAGCGAATCCGGTCTAATGGAGCTGAGGTATTTTGGGGCGTGTCGGGAGTGGCACCTAGTGCAGCGGAGTACTGGCTAGAATCTACAGAAAGGATTATGGACGATCTTGATCTGTCCGACGAGGAGAAGCTGAAAGGAGTAATATCGCTTCTAAACGATGAAGCGTACCAGTGGTGGCTCACGGTCCGAGATGGAGCCACGGCAGATGATCTCACGTGGGATTACTTTAAAAATGCCTTTCAGAAGAAGTATGTGGGTACTAGCTATACGGATGCCCAAAGAAAAACTTTTCTGAGCCTAGTGCAAGGAACTAAGTCGGTAGCGGAATATGAGGCAGAGTTTTTAAGGCTGAGTAGATATGCTAGAGGCATCGTAGCTACCGAACATGAGCGCTGTGTCCGCTTTGAGGACGAACTCAGAGATGATTTGAGGTTACTAATTGCACCGTAGCAGGTCCGCGAGTTCTCATCCCTAGTGGAGAAGGCCAAGGTGGCCGAAAGGATCAAGGAGGCTGTGAGGCAAAATTATAATAGGAATAACCAGAAAAGAGGTTTTGGGTCAGCTGGATCGGGTAGTACTAATGCTCAGAAACGGGCTAGGCAGAGTGGGCCGAGTCAGGAAGGAAAACCCACGACTACTAATCAGAGGCCGACTCAGTGTAACCGCTGTGGAAAAACTCATTGGGGAGGTTGTTGGACCGGTGGTAGAGGTTGTTTTGAATGTGGGTCTTTGGAGCATCGTGTCAGAGATTGCCCCCGGAAACTAGCTAAGAATCAGCCGGAAGGGCAGAACCGTACTCAAGATAGAAATGTGGGACCATAGAGGGGTCGCGGTAATGGTCGAGGAGGAAATGGTCCGAATAGAGGTCGTGGAACTCAGGGCAGAGGTTCGGGTAACACAGAGGCTAGGCAGCCTGGCTTAGTCTATGCAGCGAGGCGTCGTGAGGAGGGAGACGCACCGGACGTCATAACCGGTACGTTCCTAATATTTGGTGTTCCTTATGTTGCATTAATTGATTTGGGTTCGATGCACTCGTACATTGCTAGTAGTGTGGTAGGAACTATGGACCTAGACTCTAAGACTGCTTCTAGGGAGATGACTGTAGTTAGCCCTTTAGGTCACTCTGTGGTGGTAGACCAACTTTATAGAGACGTACCCCTAGAACTCCAAGGGGTAGTATTCGTGGCTGATCTGATGGAACTACCGTTTGGGGAGTTCGATTTGATCCTTGGAATAGACTGGCTGGTTAAGTACCAGGCAAATTTGGATTGCACGGCCAAGCGCATGGTTCTTAAGACGGCGAAAGGTGATGAAGTGGTTATGATAGGTGATAGAAGGAATTACCTATCCAATGTGGTATCTGCCTTGAAGGCTGAAAAGATGGTAAAGAAAGGTTGTAAGGCGTATTTGGTTCGAATCTGTGCCTTGGAAGCTAAAGAGTCAGTAGTTGGAAAGGTTCGAACGGTTGGGGAATTTGCTGACGTGTTCCCAGAAGAACTTCCAAGTCTGCCTCCAGATCGGGAAGTTGAATTCGGTATAGACTTGCTACCCGGAACGGCAACTGTATCTATAGCACCATACCGAATGGCACCAAAGGAATTGGTGGAGCTGAAGGATCAAATTCTGGAGCTATTAGATAGAGGGTTTATTCGACCAAGTATATCTCCATGGGGAGCACCTGTGTTGTTTGTCAAGAAGAAAGACGGTTCAATGCGAATGTGTATCGACTACCGCCAACTGAACATGTTAACGATTAAGAACAAGTACCCATTGCCTCAGATAGACGACCTGTTCGATCAACTGAAGGGTGCCTCGGTGTTCTCGAAGATAGACCTTAGGTCGGGTTATCATCAACTTAAGGTGAAAGAAGTTGATGTTCACAAGACGGCATTCAGAACTCGGTATGGACATTACGAGTTCCTGATAATGCCATTTGGATTGACGAATGCGCTGGCAGCGTTCATAGACTTGATGAATAGAGTATTCCAATAGTACTTTGATCAATTTGTCGTGGTATTCATAGATGACATATTGGTCTATTCTAAGACGGAGGAGGAGCATGACAAGCACTTGCGTATAGTTCTACAAGTGCTGAGGGAGAAGCAGTTATATGCCAAATTCAGTAAGTGCGAATTTTGGCTTAGGGAAGTGGCTTTCTTAGGTCACGTAGTGTCGGCGGAAGGAATTAGAGTGGACCCTCGCAAGGTTGAAGCGGTGTTAGATTGGAAACCGCCTAGGTCGGTGGCTGAAATACGAAGTTTTCTGGGTCTAGCTGGGTACTATAGGAGATTTGTAGAAGGATTCTCTTTAATCGCAGCGCCATTGACTAAGTTACTAAGGAAAGGTGTTCCATTTGTATGGTCAGAGAAGCAGCAAGAAAGCTTTGATAAGCTAAGAAAAATTCTGACGGAAGCTCCGGTTTTGGTACAGCCTGAAGCAGGGTAGTTGTTTACCGTTTATTGCGATGCATCCCATACTGGGTTGGGATGTGCATTGATGCAGGATGGGAAGGTAGTAGCCTATGCGTCACGTCAGTTGAGATCGCATGAGGTTAACTGCCCAACGCATGATTTGGAGTTAGCAGCAGTCGTCTTCGCTCTAAAGATATGGAGACATTATCTGTACGGGGAGAAGTCGATAGTCTACACGGATCATAAGAGTTTGAGGTATCTTCTGACTCAGAAGGATCTAAACCTGAGACAACGTCGGTGGATTGAACTGTTGAAGGACTACGATTGTTCAATCGAGTACCATCCGAGTAAGGCTAACGTGGTAGCTGACGCGTTGAGCCAGAAGGTTGTGACAGATTTAAGAGCGATGTTTGCTCGATTGAGTCTATATGATGATGGGAGTCTTTTGGCAGAACTTCAAGTTAAACCAACATGGATCGAGGAGGTTAAGGAAAAGCAGTTAGTGGATGAAGGGTTGAATGCTAAGAGAGTACAAGTTCAGAATGGTGGTCTGGAAGGGTACATTCTGTCTAGTGATGGAGTGCTATGTTTTCAAGGGCGAGCATGTATACCGAAGGATGTGGAGTTGAGGCGAAAAATTCTCCACGATGCACATAGCAGCCCATACGCTATGTATCCGGGAGGAAGCAAGATGTATGGAGATCTACGGAAACAGTTCTGGTGGCCCGGGTTGAAGCGTGAGGTAATTGAATTTGTGGGAAAGTGTCTGACATGTCAGTAGGTTAAGGCTGAACATCAGTTGCCATCAGGGCTACTTCAACCGATAAAGATCCCTCAATGGAAATGGGAGAGGATCACGATGGATTTCGTCAGTGGGCTACCCTTCACGCCCAGCAAGAAGGACGCAGTTTGGGTGATTGTGGACCGCCTGACTAAATCGGCTCACTTCATACCGGTGAGAATGGATTACTCACTCCAGAAGCTAGCAAAGTTGTATGTGGCTGAGATAGTGAGGTTGCATGGTGTGCCAATATCGATTATCTCGGATAGGGATCCCGATTCACGTCGAGGTTCGGAAAGCATTGCATCAAGCTTTGGGTACGGTTGGATTTCGAAGATGACTTTCCATCCACGATCGACGGACAATCGGAAAGGGTGATCTGAGATCTTAGAGGATATGTTAAGGGATGCGTCTTGGATTTTGGGGTAGTTGGGAGGAATTTCTACCATTAGCGAGTTCGCCTACAACAACGGCTATCGGCGAGTATCCGGATGGCACCATACGAAGCATTGTATGGGCGGAAATGTCATACTACGGCGTGTTAGGCGGAATTAGGTGAACGCATGTGATTTTGGGTCCGAGTTGGTGTGAGGCGAGGATAAAGTCAAGGTGATTCGGTCTCGTCTTAAGGAAGCATCGGATAGGCAAAAATCATATACTGATTTAAAACGCAAGGAAATGGAGTATGCTGTTAGAGACAAGGTTTTTCTAAAGGTGTCACCTTGGAAAAAGGTGTTGAGATTTGGCCGAAAGGGAAAGCTGAGCCCAAGGTTCATCGGGCCATATACAGTTGTAAAGCGAGTGGGACTGGTAGCTTATCAGCTAGAGTTGCCGGTAGAACTAAGTCAGATCCATGACGTCTTTCATGTGTCGATGCTTAGGTGATATCGGTCAGATCCATCACACGTTGTGCCAGTAGCAGAGATTGAGGTCAACACAGGTCTATCTTTTGAAGAAGAACCGGTTCAAATTTTAGATCGAGATGTGAAGGTTCTACGTAGAAAGTCAGTGCCCTTAGTGAAAGTGCTATGGCGGAACCATGGTACAGAGGAAGCTACGTAGGAACCCGAGGATGTGATGCGGCAGCAATACCCCTACCTCTTCTAACCAGGTAATTTCGAGGACGAAATTCTTTTAAGGGGGTAGAATTGTAACATCCTAAATTTGGGGCTATTTGTGATTGAATGATTTTCATTGTGTTTGAATTACTATGATGTTAATCAAGGAATAATCAGGCTTAATTAAGGGCCTTGAGTTGGCTCGGTATAGTAGGAAAATATTATTTATAGGCTTGAAAGGCAGGAAGCCTTAGCAAGAGGGGGGTTATAAGAATAAATGAAGGAGTTTGGACACTAAAGAGCCCTTGGTAAAGTGGCAAAAGTGAGGCCACTTAGGAGACTGCATGTGACGCCACCAAGGAGCAAGGGAGAGCCTTGGTTCGAGTCACAAGATTTTCTCTTTTTGCACTATGTTTGGACGGCACAAGTGGGAGAGTTTTCCTCCCTTTAAACTCTTTTATTGTTATTTTTTTTAAAAGATAATATAAGATTTTTAAAGGGATTTTATTCTAAGGATATAGGAGATAAATGAGGATATGGCATGGATTATTAAGGGATTATTAGTTATTATTTGAAATTAATTCAAATTATTTTGAATTAAATCAGTTGAGTGGCCAAGAGAGATTGTAGGTGGTTTTAGAAATTTAAACACTTCAAAGAGAAGTGGGACGACAAGCTTCAAAGGGGGGGTGTCGATTGGCCTATAAAAACACCAATTGACCACTTGATTTTCTTTTTCCATCCTTGTTTAGCCGAAAATCCTAACCCTTCTCCTTCTTATTTTTTCTTTTATTTTCTCATTCTTTCAAACCCCTTTTGCCGAAATCCTTATCACCTCTTCCTCTCCATTAGTTTTCTTTCCATTGTTTTCTCTTCATAATAGCCGAATACACCCAGTTGAGAGTGCCGAATTCTTTCTTCTTTTTAAGAGTATCTTGACCGAATATCAAGTGAAGGTAACCCTCTCTAGACTTGACTCCAATCGGTCCATAAGGTGGGTAAGCAACCATGACCGAATGCTATTTTCTTTTCCCTCTGTGTCTCTGTCGATTTTATTATACAAAGGGTAAGGGTCGATTTCAGTATTATAAGCAAAAGATGTTAACATTCTTGTAGAACCCATTGGTTATAGGATTCCCGGGATTTGTGGAACAAGCGATCTAGGCCATTCTCTGACAGTCGACTTTGGTAAGTGGTGGTAAGGGCCTATTGTTAATAGACTATTCTCTTTAGTAATTAAGCCAAAGGCTATTGATATTGTCATTTGACAATGTTATTTGGTAAAGCAGATTTGTACCTCGAGTGCTGTGATTAGTAGCCAAAAGTGAAAAGGTAAGATTTCGGGTTCACAAGGAACCCCTCTCAAATAATTTGGTTTGGCCAAATAGGCTGTAATACTAACCCATGTATTTGGCCGAATATAGGGACAAGTAGATCTAGGGTGGCCGACTCCTCTTTTCGGGATTTAGACTTCTCGTAGTGACAGGTGTGTACATACACACTTATAACAGTTATCTGTGCTAAATATATGTTGTTTGTAAATCTGCTTGATGTAGATACGGATTTAGTACCTTAACGGTACAAGCGAGGATCCCAGTAAGTCTCTGTTAATACAAGATTATTATGCTTTTGGGAAGCATGGTTTATATGATACCTGTGCTTAAATGTATGAGATCTATTCATGACTATTTGAATATTGTGGGCTAAATGAGTGAGGGGCGGTGATATTGTGCCGACGGGCACGATGTTTTGGTAACACTGCTGCGTGACTACGGCCACCTGAGAGGTTTGGTACTCTCAGAGGTTTGGCACCTCATAGCGACTCGTCCCTGTGGTTAACACCACCATGGGTTGGCCTCACTTGAGATATGGGATCGTCTGCCAGTGATTTGGTATCACACGCTGGGTTGGCCCCATCATTCGATTTGTGTCTACAGACACCAGTGTTTTGGTAACACATTGTGACTATATGTCACCAGTGGTTTGGCACCATCAGTGGTTTGGTACCACAACGGGGTAGACAGTGGCATTTGGTTGGTTAGGTTGGGGCACATAATATTATGCATGTTAATCGTTATATGTGTGTATGGAAATGTTTAAAACCGGGGGAAGGGTTACATACTGAGTCTTGGTGACTCACCTTCTCCTTTACATTTTTCAGGTGACACGTAGATCGCGGATGTGGAGCCAGGTGGACTCGAGGTGGACATGCAGTGGGTTTACATTAAATAATTTTTAGTTACGATATTTTTATTTTCGATTTTTATTTATGTAGATGTAATAAGGCCTCCTGTTATTTTATTTAAATATTTTCCATATGTTGAATATTTTGTTTTAAACCTTGTTATCTATATTAATTAATCACATGTTTCCAAGTTAAACGAAAATTGTTTTCAACGTGCCATCGGGCGCACTTGTAATTTTATAATAACTTGGCTCAATTGATTTCCAAATTAAATCTAAGTAGGGTTTTTAATAAGTCCACTAAAATGAAGGGTTTTCAAAACTTAAGTTGGTTTCAAAAAGAGGTTTTCAAAAATATTTTTCCTGTAACAAACTGGATTCGGCCATAGTGTTTGGGCTGGGTTCGGGTTGTTACATGCCTGCGCTACTGAGACGCAGGTACGTCAAAATCTTAAAAGAGGTCCATAAGGATGTCAGAAGGACACATGCTAATGGTTTTACAATAGCCAAGCTAATCATGAGGTTTGGGTATTGCTAATCTACATCGAAGGGGATGGCATCAGTTATGCCGTATCTGAGGAAAACAAGACTTATGTGCCTCATCTGTTTCTTCACACATTTTCTATATGTGGGGAATGAATATTATGGGGCCGATCTCATCAAAAGCTTCTAGTTGACATCGATTCATCATCGTAGTCGTTTACTTCATTAAGAGGATGGAAGTAGCTTCATATGCCAATATTACAAAGTTGATAGTCATCAAATTTTCAAAAAAAAAAAAAAGAAAAAGAAAAAAAAAGATTAGGCGCGACAAAGAATGCCAAAAAGGGCAATGTCAAAAGTTTATAGTCTGTTCAAAGATCAGACGCCATATTATAGAGCAACAAGAGCAGCCAAAAAGAAGAAAAAACAAAACAAAGATTGTAGGAAAGATGACCGAAACTTGTAAAGATTGGCATAAAAAGTTACCATTTATCTTCTATGATTATCGAACATTGGTCAGGACCTTTGCCGGGGTAACATCTTACCCATTGATTTATGGAATGGAAGCATTTTTGCTAATTGAATCTGATTGAAGAAAAGGTTAAAGTTATCTATCATGGTCAGATGATGCAACAAAGAGGTTCATCCTAGAGAATTCCACGAGAGGAACCTGATGTTGAAAAAGACCTTTCTTTTACAAAACGATTTTAGAAGAAAGTAGATGCCAAACTGGGAAGGACCTTATGTTGTAAAGAAGACCTGTTCTGGAAGAGCATTGATATTGACCGAAATGGATGCCGAAGACTAGCCTAATATGGTGAATTCAGGTTCAGTCAACAAGTATTTTACCTCAAAGGGGAAAGGCCAAGGAGAAAACCCGCAAAGGGCATCTTGAGTCCAATTTAAAAAAAAAAAGAGAGGCCTAGGCGAAAACCCAAAAAGGGCGCTTTGAGACCAAGTGGGTTTTTAGCCGAAAACTCAAAAAGGGTGGCTCAAATTTTGAATAAAGATAGAGCATGTGGTAGTCTTGCTATGCCTGAATTAACAATGAGGAAGTCTTGGGGCATTGACAAAGTACTCCGGGTCCTCTAAACATGTATTGAGCTCCAAGTGGTCCTCAAGAAGTTTGTACAGAGAAGCTCATGCTGCGATATATGTGGCACCTAGCTTTTATCTTACCCCTTTTGAATTTGCTATATTTGATTACTTTATTCTTTTCAAGATGCATCCCAATTAATATTTACGGCCTTGGTTATCTTTGATAACTTTATTCTTTTGAAAGATACACCCCAATCAATTTTCTTTTATTTCCTTGGTTATCTTTGATTAACTTATTTGTTTCGAGCTATGCTCTTGATTAATTTCTTTCTCGTCCATTGTTGTGATCTTTTTCAAGCATTTATATTGAAATAACGATTATTGGACTAATAATACTGTTATAAAAGGAGTTTCGTACATTACTCTAGAAGTTTTTAAATAATATAGGAACCTGAAATAGGACTATTGTGTAGAACTCACCAAGCTTAAGGTTTGGAAATATTGAAAGGCACATACATCTGATTATTACACCCAGGGAATGGTGTAACAGATCAAATTGATAACAGATTGGATGAAAGAAACCAAATGTTATTCCCTTGAAGTTGCAGTGAGAAGTACAAACTTTATGTCACAGTGGGGCAAGCTTGTACATTCTGATCATTGCATCCTAACCATTGTACATTCTCATGACATTCTGCATTCATGCAAATGTCATCTATAATACATTTAATTAGGAGCATTAGATTCATTCTGATCATAACATCTTAATCATTTGACATAAACATAAGCATATACACATTCTATAGGTCATAGGATGATGTAGTAGGGAAAATGGTCACTTTTAGCCTTGTCTCCCTAAAGCTGCAGCGGAGTAGACTGAAGACAACAGATCTGGCATTCCTGAAGTTGCAGTGAAATAGATCGAATACATTAGTCTTGTCTCCATGAAGTTGCAGTGGAGCAGATTAAAGACTACGGATCTTACCTTCCTGAAGTTGCATGAAGAAGATCTAAGACGTTAGTTTTGGCTGTTTGCAGTGGAGCAAGCTAAAAAACATCAGATCCTGTCTCCCTGAGTTTGCAGTAGAGCAGATTAAAGATAGCAGATCTTGTCTTCCTGAAGTTGCAGGAAACAGATCGAAGACATTAGATCCTATCTCCCTGAGTCTGAAGTGGAGCGAATTGAAGATAGCAGATCTGACATTCCTGAAGTTGCAGGAAGAAGATCGAAGACGTTGTTTGGGGGCTAATCCGCGCCTCGATCTGACCCAGTCTCAGAATCCGCGTGTTTTCTATGGAAGGGCTAATTGCACTCTAGCCCTTCTGCTTTTATATTAATTTATAATTAATTTTTTTTCTAATTTGACCTATAATTTTCCTTCCATTTTGATTTAACCCCTTGTAAAATGCAGCGTTTTGGAGGGAAGGGATATTTTTTATTTCAGTCCCCCATGTCATGTACGCGTTCAAATAGGTCCCTTGCCTTTTATTTTCTTTAAAAATTCGCTCCAAACTTTTATTTTAAGTTCAATTTCGTCCTTTTTTACATCTTTTTTATTTTTATGTTATTATTAATTTTAGTATTGTTAATTTTAATATTTTTGTTATTAATTTTAGTATTGTCAATTTTAATATTTTTGTTATTCTTAATATTACTATTACTTTTATTATTTTCATTACTATTAATATTATTGTTAACACTGTCACTATTACTATTATTTTACTATTATATCTATTATTTTAATTTTACTATTACTATTATTGTTTTTATTTCTTTTTATATAATAATATTATTACTATAATAATATTTCTTATATTTATTATACTTATTATCATCGCTATTTTTATTATTAATATTATGATTATTACTTTCAAATATTACTATTTTGTATTTCTATTTTCATTATTATTTTATTTATCATTATTAATTATAATATTATTACTATTATTTTATTATTAATACTTTTTATTTTGCTTATTATGGTTATTATTTTAATATTATTATTACCCTTTTTTATTTTTATTGTTACTATATTCATTAGCATTATTAGTATTATTCTATTATTATCATTTTTTTATTTTTTGTCACTGCTATATATATATATTACTATTATTATAATTATATTTATCATTCTCATTATTATCTTTATTATCATTATTATTTTTATTACTATTTTTTACTATTATGATCTATTTATTCTTGTTCCTATCATTTCATGTAGATCGATGATTTTGAATTATGTTTTAATTTTTTTATTTTTGCTTTTATTAATTTTTTACCCAAATTCATAAAAAGAGTTTCACAAAGGTAATATTTTGTGCTTGGAAGTTCAGGAAATCGTGCCCAAACATGCTGGGTTTCGATTTTCCATTCGTCCAAAGGACTAAATATCCATTTAAGATTTTGACCGTGTTTTCTCAACTGCAAAAATAAGGCAATATTTCATGTTTGGAAATTCGAGGAATCATGCCCTAACGTGCTGGGTTTCGATTTTTTTCGTTTGGCCAAATAACATAATATTCTTTTTAAAAATTGCAATGCACAGATTTTGGAAATCATGAAATGATCTTGGTATTTAGGGTTTGAAATATCGTTTCCTAACGTGCTGGATGTGATATTTCATTCTCTCGGAACAGGAGAATTTCGATATCCAATTCGAATTATCCAAACTTTTTCTAAAGGATGCATATTTTAAAATCTCTTCCAATTTTCGATATTAGGACATTAATCAATCAATAAGGTACCAATTTTGGGCGTTGCGAGGGTGCTAATCTTTCCTCATGAGTAACCGACTCCCGGACCTATTTTCTTAAGATTCGTAGACCAAAATATTTTATAAGGTGACCCAATCACACTTCAAAAGGATTGGTGGCGACTCCATTTTCGTTTTAAAAGTCGACCCCGTTTTTCAAAATTAAAAATGGTTTCGACATGGGTATTATCATATTTTTTAATAAACTATTGTTTTCAAATTCACATCAACATAAAATATAAATTACTTTAAAATTTCAAAATAATTTTACTTTAATATTAAAATCAATGGCTTTCATGAGTTAAAATTATAAGATAAGAGCTTACTTAACTAAAAAAAAAATTCTAATGACTTGTTTAAACAAAGTGTAATAATTGAAGGGATTTTTTTTTAATATATTAGCCATTAAAGCTCATCTAGTAAGAAAGAAATTGCATTCAATTGAAGTTCACAAAAAAAAAAATGCCCATCTATATGACTATGACTTTTGTACTACTTTTAATAAAGTTCATATTTATTTCGAGATAAATATATATTATTCATGTGCTGAAGGGTAAGGCATTAGTCTAAAACAAATAATTGTAAAATCTGTCTAAAATCTTATTTTATTTTTAATATATTTTTCTAATAGTTGAAACGATGTAAAATGTCAATTGTGGACAACCCATCATTTTTAACTTGTGCAAAGATAATGTTGTGAGCACGATATTGTTTCCGTCACTTCCTTGGAACTTCATTCAATAGTTGAAGACCTTGAACCATTGAGATTAACACTTCTCGTCCTTGGGAGCAACCACTTCATTCAATAGTGGAGGACCTTGAGTCATTGAGATTGACACTTCTCATCCTTGGATGTTTCTTGCATTTGGGAACAACTCTAGATCTTTAGAGTTTACAATTACCTAAGACTATTAGCAGCAAACATTGGGAAGAGATATTTTAAATTATTACATTTTCTAACTTGTACTTTCCTTAGGCATTGGAAGCTTATGTTTGATACCTGTGGGTTTTGGATTATTTTTTCTAATCCAAAGCACCTCTTTATCTTTAACCTTTGTAAATTGGGTGCATTTAATTTTTTAAGGCTGCCTTGAGCAACAGTAATCAGAAAGAGAGATTTCAAGTTTTCACATTCCAAGATATAAATTAGAGTCAAATGTGGGAAGTAAATAGGTCGGAGATAATGCTGTAGTGATGTTTGATCCTCTTGGTCTATTTCCTCATGATTGTATGTATGCAAATTACTCAGTTACTCATTTTTCATCCTTCAAAGCACCGATTCCTATAAACATATTAATTTCAAAATGTCCAAAGATGTCAACAACTTACTTATCATTTTATTAAATAATTTCCTCACAGAAATTTTATTTAACAAAAAATTGTCTTAAATCAAAATGATATTTCAAAAATATGTAGAAAAACACAATCATAAATAATATCACATAATCTATACATATATAAATTATTTGATAGGTATAACAACTCAATTGGGAATTTACTTGAACTAATTTTTTATAAATTAATTAATAATATTATCATGTTATTTGTCTTTTTAATATATATTTAAAAATAAAATTTAAAAACTACCTATATAAAATGCCACCTTTTTTTAAATATATTTTGTGAAGAAATAAAAAAAAAACACCTATATAAATGTTGAGACTATAGAGTAGAATATTGGAAACAATAGCTTGATTTTTCATTGATTATGAAGGAATATATATACACACAAATTGGGCAAAACATAAATAGAAACTATCCTAAAATTAGGGGATTACAACTAATTACAATATAGAGAAAATCTGTGGGAATTAATTCTCTAATATGCCCCCTCAATGTAGAGCTTCAGAGGAGACACCAATCTTGACCCTTAATTCGTGGAAGCATTTTCGTGGAAGGGGTTTGGTAAGAGTATAAGCAAGTTGATCTGTTGAGGAAACATGAGTAACATGAAGAGCGCCTGATTGAACTTGATCCCAAACAATGTGATATACAATTGCCACATGTTTCATGCGTGAATGAAAGACTAGATTAAAGCAGAGGTAGGTGACACCAGATCAAGAATTAAAACCACTTCCCGATCATCTCAAGTGTGCATTTTTGGAGAATGATGAGACCATTTCCGACTTAAAAGGGATTAGCTCTTTGACATACACACATAAGATTTTCTTAGAGGAAAATACGAAACCAAAGAAGGAGGTGCGAAGAAGATTGAAATCAAATATGTTGGATGTGGTAAAAAAGAAGAATTTCCAAGCCCATACAATTGAAAAAATTCAGCTGGACCAGCCCCAATACTAGTTGGGCCGTCAAGCTAATGACATTAAATAAGCGTTTGTTGGGAGGCAACCCAATTTTATTTTTTTATTTTCATTTTGTTATATATTTTATTTTATTTTATTTTCATTATTTTCTTGCATGTTAATAAATTTTATCTCTCTTCTTACATCCAGGAGAACCAAGGAAACAAAAAATTAAATTTGGAAACGGGTGGCGAAAACAGTAATGAAAACGTCATGGGGAGTGTTCTAAACCCTTTCTTTTTCATCATATTTATTAATATTATTTTTCACATTGAGGGCAATGTGATTTAAGCAGGGGGAGACATTCCTCATTACTTTTTCTATTTTATTTGTCATTTTTACTGTTGCTGCTGCCCTGTACTTGTTTTTGCCCACATTTATTTTTTTTAGTATATTCTGGCCCTTTTCATGCCCAAGATTTTGACTAAGAATTACCCACTGTTTGATTTGTGAGCATGATTCTTCTCTATTGAGTTAGTTATGATTTTACTATATTGATTTCATCCCCACTGTTTTATTTCTATTAGGTTAAAATAATTATGATGAATGAAGTTAATCATATCTTGCTTATAGTAAAATTGATTAAGTCTAAATGCAAAGAGGATACTTAATACGAATGGATGCTAAATTTATTTTCATGACTATTAGGTAGTTGCTAAAACTTATTTTCGACACTTAATTGTTTTTCATAGTCCTCCAAAATTAAAATTCCATTTCTAAAAAAAAAAAGAGAAAAAAAAATCTAGTGATTCTGTGGTTATGAGCACAAGCTTACAATGTGACTGACTGAGTAACTGGGGTACGGTGCTTGTGTTGTCATCCTACTTTGCGTAAAAAGATTGTGTGACGTGTTAGGTAAAACTCTATGAAACATGAAAATATACACACTTTTTCATACACTTTTTAACTCAAATTCATGCAGTTTCGATAAAATTCTTATCGAAAAGTATATAATAATTATAAAATAATTAAATTGCACTCAAATTATTAATATGTTGAAATTTAATTAATTTTACATAAAATTTTGATTAATTTTGATTATTTTTGACAGATTTACACAAAGGGCGAAAAATGGCTCCGCAGACACTGCTAGAAGCGCAAAATCGAGAAGCAATTTTGAAGCATCAATGTAAATTAATTTTTCAGCCTAAGATCGTCCAAATTATGAATATTAAATCATAATATAATTAATTTTAATTTTAATCCAATTTATTTTGGGTTAAATAAATGATTACTAATTAATTATGGAAAAAGACCTAGTTGAGTTGAATCGAGAAAATCGATCCAACCGAGCACTGGGCTACCCAAAACCGTCCCATATGCTGACCCAATCAGCTTATTTGGCTGATTATTTTGTTTGCAAAATGACCCTTGAAGACTCCTTCAATTTACATTCAAACCCCTTCACTATTCATGCCTTTTTGGATTTGCCCCTACCTAAAAATAGCATGTTTGAAACCTTCTAACATGCCACATGTATCGCTGGCCAATGGAGGGACTCTTTGGCTGCTGATTTTTTCTATTTTTTGCAGCCATCTCAACCTATAAATACCCCCTTGGCTTCTCACTTCAAACACATCTCAAGTCCTCTCATCCTCTCACTTTTTCTCACTTTCTCTCATCAAACTCCTTCCGTTGTTCTTCATTTCTTCCCCATTCCCTTGCCAACTTCACCTCTTGAAAAAGATTCCTTAAACCACCGTCTGGAGCAGCATTCAATTGTTCGTGGAAGCTTCGGTTCAATAAGAACAATCGGAGAAAGTGGAGCGGAGTAAACTAGTCAAGCCTTGGAGAAACACCGTGTAACACCCCAAACTCGGCCTAGACGTTACGGCTGGATCCAGCATGTCACATAGAAAGGTTGTGTAAAAGTTTGGCGTTTGTAACAAATTTTGCATCCTTTTAAAACTTTGAGTAGGTTTTTTTTGTAAAAGCAAGATTCGCTTAATGACTATTGTTGTAAATATGTTATTATTATTTTTGAAAACTTTGCTTATCGCAGAAACATGATTCAAAGAATTTGTGGAAAACGTGTTATTTTTAAAAAAAGTTTATTTTTGGTTAAAAATTCATAATTAATCGATTAGTAAAAATTAACTAGCACAACTATCAAACGAATAAAATTTAAAAGAAAACTCCAATGGCCTGATTACAAAATATTAACCTAGAATAAAAACATAAAATATAATAAAACTGGATTTACTAGTTTCGCGAGAAGTAACTCCGATGTATAGCCACCACCGAGTCCTCCGCAGCTCTAAATCCTCTAACGCTGGGGATTACATGCAAGGTCAAGGGAAAGTGGGTGAGTTACGAGAACTCAGTGTGTAATCCCCTGAACGGTCACTATCTGGGCCTGAGCCCTTACAGCATTAATCTGGGCTTAAGCCTTATAATCATGATAATGCAAACAATAAAATGTAGCCCAACCCAATTCAACCAATCACACCCCCGTACCCACCAATCGCACCGTGTGGGGATCAAGTCAACTTACCCCGCCAAATGCACCAATAATGCAGTCAAGCTGCTAATCACGATATATGTGGCTGAGCCACCAAAATAATATGTGGCATAGCCACTAAAACGGTATGTGGCAGAGCCATTGGGCTACACTTTTGCCAACATCAACCCCAGCCTATGTAACATGATATAAATGCAATGCATCAAACGTATAAACAGTATAAATAAAATCACATACACGATATTCAACCATAATCAGGCGTATAATGGTCATTTCCTCATATAAGGGTACAACAGTAATTTACCATCCAGGGGTATTTCGATAATTTACCCTCTAGGGGTATTTTGGTAATTTACCCTTTAAAGGTATTTCGGTAATTTACCCTCCAAGGTTATTTCAGCAATTTAGTCATTTAACGGCCTTTCTGGAGGCCTATTGTCTCCTCGAGAGACTCGGGACCCCTTTTGGGTCTCTATGGTGCAATTGGGCCTAGAATTCATTTTAGGCCTAAACGAGCCCACACGCTCGTGTGGCCCCTTACATATGTTTTTGGATCTAGATTTTGCAAACTTCGCAGTCGCATCCGTCATTCGGTAATTTTCTAACAATTTTGCCCAAATGGGCCCGTTAGCCTATTGGGCCCATTTAGCCCGTTTCGGCTCGATCAGGCCCATTATAACCTCAGTTTCGCGAGAGTGCTCGTGAACTCTCAATGATCTACCGCCATCATTTGTGTCTCAACTTACCGCTACGAGCCCTCACACGCTCGAGTGGTCACAGTTACCAGCTTTTCGGCTTTTCGGCTTTTGGTTGATTCACAGAGCAATACATGCTTTCAACAACATTGGTGTGAGATTACACACATGAGTACATAGAGTACTATGCAATCACGATTGCTATCACCTATACCAAATGTAACACACAATTAACTCTATTAACAAAAGAATTGGAAGATCTTAAATCTGAATAACCATCTATGCGATTTACTAACACTTGCCTTCACTAGAGCGATCCACCGCGATTTGCCTATCTAAACCAGATGCCGACTCCCTTCCATAACTCGGTGAAGATTCATGAACCACCGACACCCTACGCCACTTAAACTTGGGAGCAGGGGCTACGAATCCATTTCCATTAGGCACTCTTCCTGATCCCCCTCAGACTGGCTATCACTTGCCTCCATGAAGAACTCTTGATTAGTAAAGTACCACCACAAATGACAGTTGCCTAACAGGGGGTTTCGACTCCCATAAAAGAAAACAACCGTGATTCAAGATAGAGAAGAGTAAATAGATTGGGCCTAGACAATAAGAAGTTGAGTTAGGAGTTTCTGCTTTGACATAACAAAGAGAGGGAAGAAAGAAGATGAGAGAAAAGAAACAGTTACCTTGATAAAAAAAGAGCCGAATAGGAAAAGAGATTCAACAACCAGGAGTAGCAACTATGAGTTAATGATGGAACAATTTGGCACTTAGCAGCAAACAAAAGAACCAAATTCAGCTTTGGAGAGAAAGACAAAAAGAGAAGATGAGAGGGAAACATAAAAGAATGGATGAAGAGAGATGGAACAAGGGTTTCGGCCAACAGTTGCTCAGGCTATTTGCACAAAGAAACACACAAAAAGTAAGATGTAGATGAGGAGAAAAGATTAAGAATTCAATAGAAGTAGGTTGAAGAGAAACTGACCCGAAATGCACCCGAAAATGTGTCCAAAAAATGTAACAACTTACAAAAGAAAGATGAAGGAAATCCACCACTCCCAACATACAAAAATTGAATATACACTCACACCACCCAACACTAGCTGAAATTCCCTTTAACTAACTTTCAACTTTCGGCCAGCACTACTCACACACACCCACTCCTTGATTTCCTCCCCTTTTCCCTCCTACAATCCCTCTCTCCATCCATTTGAAACATTTTACCGATTCTCCAACTCCCATAGTAGAGTTTGATCCTAACTCTGCTTCCTCCTCTCCCAAAGCATAAATAAATGCATTAGTTTGCTTGCTAAGGGAATCGAACTCCACTCCCCCATGTCCCCTAGTGACGCCACCACCACTCCACCATATGCTCACTTGTGTTTTCTAACACAGACCAAAATTATTTAAGTCCTACTACCAACAGCCCTATCCACTAAAGAGCCAACACCCAAAATTTTTCCTATGGCCAACTTGAACCTGGGACTTCATAGAAGTCCCATAACCTTCTAAAACCACTCACCTAATATGTCCAATCTTACGTTAGTGTCGTTCTCATATTCTCAATAATTTTAAATGCTCCTATGCCTAAGTCCCAATGGGCCTAATTCTACTAGGCCCAAATTCGGGGCGTTACAATTCTACCTCCCTTAAAGAAATTTCGTCCTTGAAATTTCCAACTATCTAACAGTGGTTTTTAACATAGGCTACTCTACCATATTGTCGCTGCGCACTCTCATTCCAATAACACTAATACACTTCTAACTTAATCTAGAAACCTCTTCACACAACCAAATATCTAATCATAGAAGCAAACAGATATTTATCACACATACATAAAATTTCTACACTCAAACATCACATCCAACCAAAACATACATAGAATAAATACCAGAAATACAATCCAGTATGTAAAGAAACCACAACATTTCTAACTACTACTTTTCAACAACAACAATTTTGAAAACTTACAGATTTGGTGCCGGAGACTCGGTGTGCCATACTTTTAATATCACTATCACTTTTTCTAAACCACAATTTAAACAGATTTGAAAATTTTTTTAACCCATTCCACAGCCGAGTTTTGCAACCGAGCTCTGTTACCATAAAATGTAACACCCAAACTCGACCTAGACGTTACGTTTGGATCCAGCATGTCACATAAAAAGGTTGTGTAAAAGTTTGGCGTTTGTTACAAATTTTGCATCCTTTTAAAACTTCGAGTAGATTTGTTTGTAAAAGTAAGATTCGCTTAATGACTATTCTTATAAAGATGTTATTATTATTTTCTAAAACTTTGTTTACCATAGAAACCTGATTCAGAGAATTTACAGAAAATGTGTTATTTTTAAAACTGTTATTTTTGGTTAAAAATCCATAATTAATCGATTAGTAAAAATTAACTAGCAAAACTATTAAATGAAAAAAAATTTAAAAGAAAAATCCAATGGTCTGATTACAAAATATTAATCCAGAATAAAAATATAAAATATAATAAAACTGGATTTACTAGTTTTGCGAGAAGTAACTCCGATGTATGGCCACCACCGAGTCCTCCGCAGCTCCAAATCCTCTAACGCTGGGGATTACATGTAAGGTTAATGGAAAGGGGGTGAGTTACAAACTCAGTTTGTAATCCCCTAAATGGTCACTATCTAGGCCTGAGCCCTTACGTCATTAATCTGGGCCTAAGCCCTATAATCATGATAATGTAAATAATAAAATGCAGCCCAACCCAATCCAACCAATCGCACCGTGTAGGGATTGTAACATCCTGGAAAGGGCCTATGCATTTTTGGTTTTAATTGTATGAAATGACAAGTCTTAAGAATTATGAATAAATTTTTTATATTTTTGGAAACCCAGAAATGTATGAAAATGAATGGAAATGAATATTTTTGGAAACCTGGAAATGCATTAGGACATGAACATTTTAGGAAACCTAGGAATGTAAGGAAATGGTTCAAAAATGGAAAGTACACATTTTTGGAAACCTGAACATTTTGGAAATTGAACATTTTAGGAAACCTGAACATTTTTGGAAACTTGGAATGTAAGAAAAATGGCAAGTTACAGAGCCGATCGAAATTTTTAGGAAACTTAGAAATGACCCCGAAATGATGAGTTTTAAAGTTTAAAATAGGGATTAAAGGCAAGAGGGCCTTAAAAGAAAAAGTTGGGGAAATTTGACAAACAAATAGGCTTGGAAATGTGGTCTGAAGATGCCACTTAGGGTCTATGGAAATGGCACCATGTGAAGGAGGCATGGGCACAGGTTCGAGTCACTTGGGAAGCAAATAAATAAATTTTATTTTTGCTTCTAGACACACCAAGGTGGACTGGCACAAGCGTTCTAGAAATAGAAGTGTTTTATTTCCATAAATATTTGATTAATTAGGGGATAAATAAAGGAGTTTTATTCGCATAAATATGTGAATAAATAAAGGATTTTTTTTTAAGAAAATTGAGGAGATAATTGATGGATTAAAGGCTTTTATCTTTTAAATAAAAGAGATAATATTATCAAAAAGAGGAGTGGTGGCCAAGTAAGGGACTCTTTGGCTGATAACTTTGTCTATAAAAGGAAAGGAGGAGGGCTACTCCTCAGTTTACTTCTTTTTCTGCTCTGTCGAAATTCCCTAGCTCTTTCCCCCTCTCTGCCGAAATTTCTCTTCATCTTTTACGCTTCTCTTTTCTTCATCTGTCAAGCCAAAACCCTTTTCTTTTTGATCCCTGACAAAAACCCTATAGCCGAATCTCTGTGACTCTAGGCAAGGAAGCAATCGACTAAGGTATTAAGGTAAGAACAATCAATTTTGTTCTTCTAATTCTCCTAATCCAGATTTAGGGAATAATCTCTTCTATTGTCTCTTAGCCGAATATTAAAGAAGAATATCGGGATTTCAAATTCAAGGATTTTTGGCTAATCAGGAAGATAGATCATTCGGGATTCAAGATTTGAAAGGTAAGTATCAAAATAAATTCGGCCAAGGCTATTTTAATATATATGTATATGGATTATTAAAGAGCCGAAAACTAATGAAGTGATATGGTGTTTAATAGAAATCACAAGGAAGGAATACCAAGATTGGCACTTGGTTCTTGAAAACAATTCGGCAACAAGGTAAGTAATACAAATCCTACTAGGATTTGGTTTTAAAGTCAAAAAGGGTTTATTATGTATTTTAATAATGTGGCCGAATATAGGGATTGAGATCTAAGGCAACAGATCAACTTCTTCTGGATTTCAAGGAATCTATTAAGCGAAAAGGTGTGTACTCACACTAACTTTCAATATATATATTATGGCAATAATTGTTTTAATATATGAATGTGTATAAGAATGAGAATGTGGCTAAGTACCACAGATGTGGCAAAAAGTACCAGTACGTATTCCTACTCTTGGTAGGATTATGAATGTGTTATATTACGAAAAGTGACATGAATGTGAATTTAAGTATGATATGAATGATATGTAATAATTGGGGCATTTGGGATATATGTGAAGGGAGAAAGTGAAGGTGATGACTACGGTCTCACCAACGAAGGTCTTGACCGGTCTCACCAACGAAATATGGTGGCTACGGTCCCATTAATTGAATATGGTAACCGGTTACATTATTCGAATATAGTGTCTAAAGACACAACGTAAGTGGCGATGAGCACGCGTCGATTGCAGCGACTACCTTCGATGGTGTGTAGCGGATGGAGGGTCGACTTAGTAGTCCCCACGATTGTGCAAAAGTTGGTACGGGTGGTGTGTAGCGGATGGACAAATAGGCTTGGGTTTGGGTTGCATCATCCTTTATTTTGTATGAACATGAAATTGATATGACTTGTATGCCCGATTTGTTGAAAATTAGTCATTGTGTACACATTGAGTTCTGTGGACTCACCCCGTTGGGGAATTATTTTTCGTGTGATGAGCAAGTAATGGACCGGGTCGGCAGGAGCTAAAGGTGGCCATGCATCACTTGAAGAATTTATTTAGAAATTTGGACTTTATATAATTTTAGTACTTTAAATTTTATTTTGGGTTTGAATGATGTAATAAGGCCATAAGGCCCAATTGGATTTTCTTTATTTCATTTATTTTTATTTGATTATGATACAATTTATTTTTGATTAAAGTTTAGTAAATTTATTTCTTTTAAAATAATAAACCCTAAAATTATTTTGTCACCTTATTTAAGTTGGATTTTCAAAATTTATTAAATGGGTTCCAATTTAAGCCCAACCCAAAACGAATTTTTCTTAATTACACGAATTTTCTCTAAGTTAATCAGGACATTGAAAACCGGGTTTACTTAAGGAACATACGAGATCCGATTCGGGCTCGTGGGCGGGTATGGGGTGTTTGACAGTATCGAGCCCGATTTTAAACTTCTCACTGTGGGCTAAGGCCCAAAACATTTTTAATTCGAGCCCAAATGATTTTCTCGTGAAAATAAGCGGAGTTTCGGCATGGCTTTGAGTCTCCGACCCATGATCCACGAGGTAAGTACTAACTAACTCTATGTGTGATTATGTGATTTATATAGGGGTAGAAAAGGCATGGAACGTAGAATAGTGTGATAGGAATTTGAACCACAGGATTAGACTACTCAAACACATGAAACTCATAAGACTTAATGAACTGAACAAACCTATGGCTAAGTCATTTGAGCTGGGGTGTGGTAACCCCTGTGCGCATGTCTAGGATTGGATCCGGAAGAGCTCTGGTATTTAAGCGAGTCCCTAGTGACTCACCTCCTCTTCGCAGTATCCTGCAGTGCGTAGTTTCGGTTCACCCTAACCTGAGGGCTCGGTGGTGTGGCGGCCTGCATGCGCATGTCTAGGAATGGTTTCGATGGAAGCTTGGTATTTAAGCGATCCTGTGTGACTCACCTCCTCTCCATTCGAATCCTCTGCACAGTGCGTAGCTTTGGTTCACCACGACCAAAGAGGGCTCGGTCATAGGCTAAACATAATGACTAAAACCCGAAAGGGAACTAGCCATGTTTTAAAAAAAAAAAAACAAGACAACAAACCCTAGTTTTCAAAACTCTTAAAATTACTTCACCAAATTTTCGGAAACCATCTTTACAAAATTTTTCTGAAAAATTTCTAATTTGTGAAAATTACAAAAATGCCCTTGATCCACAAAATGTCAAACTTTTCAATGGTTTTGTCAAAACTCCATTATTTTATAATGTTCATAAACCCTAATGTGCAAACCATCAAAAATACCCTGATTTTGGAAAAATTACAAAATTACCCCTAACTTGCAAAATTACCAAAATGACCCTGATTTCCAAGTTTTTGCAACATCACCATTTGAAAGGTTAAACTCTCAAAAAGAACCCACAAAATTTTACAACTTTTGAAATATCCCTGATTTGTTAGTTTTTCCAAATATACCCCAGTTTGTGAAAAGTTACCAAAATACCCCTAAGGTCGAAAATTACCGAAATACCCCCGGATTTCAAAATTTTTCCAAATTACCCCAAAACTTTGAAGTTTTCAAAATGCTTTTTGACAAAAGCACCAAGGAACGTTTTCTCTGAAAAAAATTACGAAAATACCCCTGTAGGACAAAATTACGAAAATACCCCTAGATAGTGGAAAAACAACAACAATGAAAACTACAACGTTTCTCTGAATGAACGAAAGTTCATACTTGTTTGATGGATGAATGAATGAATGGAAAAGACTGTGTGTTTGTATGAATACGAAAGAACCACTCTTAAATCCTTCTTCATAAAACATCTTCGCGGGTAATAAGTGAAACAAGAATACTAATTCATAAAACTTCTTAATCAGATCTCGACGATAGAAAATGAGCTCTAGAGGACGTGGTCGTCGTGGAAGAGGTAGAGGAAGAATGACTGTGTCAGAACCCGTTAGGTCGGGTCAAGGTTCTGACAACGAGATACCGCCGCCATCGCCACCCCCCTAGGCTGTGGGCTTTGGCGGCAAGCTCAAGCGGGAGAAGATCTTTGTGTCGCAGCCGCGGCCGCGAGTTTTGGAATTGGTGGCTGATGCGGTGGAAATTCGGGAACCCGTAAGTTCAGGTACTGAACGGCTCCGAGCTAATGGAGCCGAGATGTTTCGTGGAGTGTCTGGAGTAGCACCCAGTACAGCTGAGTACTGGTTGGAAGCAACGGAGTGCATCATGGATGAGCTCGACTTGACCCCCGAGGAGAAGTTGAAAGGGATGGTGGCACTGTTACGCGATGAAGCGTATCAGTGGTGGTTAACTGTGTGGGATGGTGCCACAGCTGAGGATCTGACCTGGGAGTACGCTAAGGAAGCGTACCAAAAAAAGTATGTGGGAACCAGGTACACTGATGAGCAGAGGAAAGCTTTTCTGGGGCTAGTGCAAGGGAGCAAGTCGGTCGCCGAATATGAGGCTGAATTTCTGAGGTTGAGCCACTATGCTCGAGGGGTTGTGGCAACCAAGCATGAACGCTGTGTCCATTTTGAGGACGGGTTAAGGGATGATCTAAGATTGTTGATAGCACCGCATCAGGAGCGAGAATTTTCTGCGTTAGTGGAAAAGGCTAAAGTGGCTGAAGGAATTAAGAATTCTGTAAGGCAGAACATTGATCGGATTAGGCCAGAAAGAGGTTTTGGATCGTCTGGATCGTCTGGGAATAAGAGGCCTAGAGTTGACGGGCCACAAAATCAACAAGCTGGTACGGGCTGGCAGTATCGCCCTTGTGAGCATTGTGGAAAGAAGCACTTGGGAGAGTGTTGGAAAAAGACGGGACGATGTCTCAAGTGTGGGTCCAAGGACCATATGCTTAAGGATTGCCCCAAGCTGCTAGATGAGAGCTGACCAGCAGCTCAGAATGCTAGTCAGGCTGGTAGAGGCAGACAGCAGCCTCAGCAAAGTCGTGGACCGAACCATGGAGGAAATGGTTCGGACCGTGGACGTGAAGCACCAAGGAGAGGTGCTGAAGGGGCAGACGCGAGGCAACCAAGGTTGGTTTATGCAGTTGGCCGTCACAAGGAGGAAGATGTGCCAGATGTGACTACGGGTACGTTCCTTATTTCTGGAATACCCTTAATTGTTTGTTTGTTATAGGGTTAGCTTATTCTTGTATTGCTAGTGAGGTGACTGAAACCTTGGAAGTGAACTTAGAGAATGTGCCTAGAAAGTATGATAGTTCTTTAAGATCAGAGTGTGCAGCAGTAGCATAGTGAGGTGAGTTAGGCCGTACGATTATTCGTTAGGAAATTTCGAGGACGAAATTTTGTTTAAGGGGGGTAGAACTGTAACATCCTAGAAAGGGCCTATGCATTTCTGGTTTTAATTGTATGAAATGACAAGTCTTAAGAATTATGAATAAATTTTTGATATTTTTGGAAACCCAGAAATGTATGAAAACGAATGGAAATGAATATTTTTGGAAACCTGGAAATGCATTAGGACATGAACATTTTAGGAAACCTAGAAATGTAAGGAAATGGTTCAAAAATGGAAAGTACACATTTTTGGAAACCTGTACATTTTGGAAACTGAACATTTTAGGAAACCTGAACAATTTGGAAACTGAACATTTTAGGAAACCTGAACATTTTTGAAAACTTGGAATGTAAGAAAAATGGCAAGTTACAGAGCCGATCGAAAATTTTAGGAAACTTAGAAATGACCCCGAAATGATGAGTTTTAAAGTTTAAAATAGGAAATAAAGGCAAGAGGGCCTTAAAAGAAAAAGTTGGGGAAATTTGACAAACAAACAGGCTTGGAAATGTGGTCTGAAGATGCCACTTAGGGTCTATGGAAATGGCACCATGTGAAGGAGGCATGGGCACTGGTTCGAGTCACTTGGGAAGCAAATAAATAAATTTTATTTTTGCTTCTAGACACACCAAGGTGGACGGCACAAGCGTTCTAGAAATAGAAGTGTTTTATTTCCATAAATATTTGATTAATTAGGGGATAAATAAAGGAGTTTTATTCGCATAAATATGTGAATAAATAAAGGATTTTCTTTTAAGAAAATTGAGGAGATAATTGATGGATTAAAGGCTTTTATCTTTTAAATAAAAGAGATAATATTATCAAAAAGAGGAGTGGTGGCCAAGTAAGGGACTCTTTGGCTGATAACTTTGTCTATAAAAGGAAAGGAGGAGGGCTACTCCTCAGTTTACTTCTTTTTCTGCTCTGTCGAAATTCCCTAGCTCTTTCCCCCTCTCTGCCGAAATTTCTCTTCATCTTTTACGCTTCTCTTTTCTTCATCTGTCAAGCCAAAACCCTTTTCTTTTTGATCCTCGACAAAAAACCCCATAGCCGAATCTATGTGACTCTAGGCAAGGAAGCAATCGACTAAGGTATTAAGGTAAGAACAATCAATTTTTTTCTTCTAATTCTCCTAATCCAGATTTAGGGAATAATCTCTTCTATTGTCTCTTAGCCGAATATTAAAGAAGAATATCGGGATTTCAAATTCAAGGATTTTTGGCTAATCAGGAAGATAGATCATTCGGGATTCAAGATTTGAAAGGTAAGTATCAAAATAAATTCAGCCAAGGCTATTTTAATATATATGTATATGGATTATTAAAGAGCCGAAAACTAATGAAGTGATATGGTGTTTAGCTGAAATCACAAGGAAGGAATACCAAGATTCGGCACTTGGTTCTTGAAAACAATTCGGCAACAAGGTAAGTAATACAAATCCTACTAGGATTTGGTTTTAAAGTCAAAAAGGGGTTTATTATGTATTTTAATAATGTGGCCGAATATAGGGATTGAGATCTAAGGCAACAGATCAACTTCTTCGGGATTTCAAGGAATCTATTAAGCGAAAAAGGTGTGTACTCACACTAACTTTCAATATATATATTATGGCAATAACTGTTTTAATATATGAATGTGTATAAGAATGAGAATGTGGCTAAGTACCACAGATGTGGCAAAAAAGTACCCAGGTACGTATTCCTACTCTTGGTAGGATTATGAATGTGTTATATTCTGAAAAGTGACATGAATGTGAATTTAAGTATGATATGAATGATATGTAATAATTGGGGCATTTGGGATATATGTGAAGGAGAAAGTGAAGGTGATGACTACGGTCTCACCAACGAAGGTCTTGACTTTGGTCTCACCAACGAAATATGGTGACTACGGTCCCATTAATTGAATATGGTAACCGGTTACATTATTCGAATATAGTGTCTAAAGACACAACGTAAGTGGGCGATGAGCACGTCGATCGCAATGATCGCTTCGATGGTGTGTAGCGGATGGAGGGTCGACTTAGTAGTCCCCACTGTGCAGGCAGGTTGGTACGGGGTGGTGTGTAGCGGATGGACAAATAGGCTTGGGTTTGGGTTGCATCATCCTTTATTTTGTATGAACATGAAATTGATATGACTTGTATGCGATTTGTTGAAAATTAGTATCTTGTGTACACATTGAGTCTCATGGACTCACCCGTTGGGGAATTATTTTTCGTGTGATGAGCAGTAATGGGACCGGGTCGGCAGGAGCTAAAGGTGGCCATGCATCACTTGAAGAAGTTATTTAGAAATTTGGACTTTATATAATTTTAGTACTTTAAATTTTATTTTGGGTTTGAATGATGTAATAAGGCCATAAGGCCCAATTGGATTTTCTTTATTTACATTTATTTTTATTTGATTATGATACAATTTATTTTTGATTAAAGTTAAGTAAATTTATTTCTTTTAAAATAATAAACCCTAAAATTATTTTGTCACCTTATTTAAGTTGGATTTTCAAAATTTATTAAATGGGTTCCAATTTAAGCCCAACCCAAAACGAATTTTTCTTAATTACACAATTTTTCTAAGTTAATCGGGACATGAAAACCGGTTTACTTAAGGAACATACGAGATCAGTTCGGGCTGGGTGGTAGGGTGTGGGGTGTTTCAGGGATCAAGTCAACCCACCTTGCCAAACGCAGCAATAATACAGTCAAGCTGCTAATCATGGTATATGTGGCTAAGCCACCAACATAATATGTGGCATAGCCACTAAAACGGTATGTGGCAGAGCCACCGGGCTACACTTCCTCCAACATCAAACCCAACCCATGCAACATGATATAAATGCAATGCAACAAACATATAAACATTATAAATAAAATCACATACATGATATTCAACCATAATCGGGGGTATAACAACCATTTCCTCATATAAGGATACAATGGTAATTTACCATCCAGGGGAATTTCGGTAATTTACCATCTAGGGGTATTTTGATAATTTACCCTCTAAGGGTATTTCGGTAATTTAATCATTTAACAGCCCTTCTGGAGGCCTATTATCGCCTCGAGTGACTCGAGACCCCTTTTGGGTCTCTAAGGTGCAATTGGGCCTAGAATTTATTTTAGGCCTAAACGGGCCCACACCTCATGTGGCCCCTTACGTATGTTTTCAGGTCTTGGTTTTGCAAACTTTGTAGTCGCATCTGTCATTTGGTAATTTTCTATCAATTTTCCCCAAGTGAGCCTGTTAGCCTATTGGGCCTATTTAGCCCGTTTCGGCTCGATCAGGCCCGTTGCAGCCTCAGTTTCGAGAGTGCTCATGACACTTTCAACGATCTACAGCCATCATTTGTGTCTTGGTTTACTGCTACAACTGCTTGCATGCTCGAGTGGTCACGGTTGCCAGTTTTTTAGCTTTTGGCCTATTCACAGAGCAATACATACTTTCAACAACATTGGTGTAAGACTACACACCTGATTACATAGAGTACTATGCAATCACGATCGCTGTCACCTATACCAAACGTAACACACAATTAACTGTATTAACAAAAGAATTGGAAGATCTTAAATCCGAATACCTAACTATGTGTTTTACTAACACTTGCCTTCACTAGAGCGATCCACCGTGATTTGCCTATCTAAACCAGATGCCGACTCCCTTCCACAACTCGGTGAAAAGTCATGAACCGCCGACACCCTACGCCGCTTAAACTTGGGAGCAGGGGCTACGAATCCATTTCCATTAGGCTCTCTTCCTAATCCCCCCTCAGACTGGCTATCACTTGCCTCTATGAAGAACTCTTGATTAGTAAAGTACCACCACAAACGACAGTTGCCTAACAAGGGGTTTCGGCTCCCATAAAAGAGAACAACTGTGATTCAAGATGGATAAGAGTAAATAGATTGGGCCTAGACAATAAGAAGTTGAGTTAGGAGTTTCAGCTTTGACATAACAAAGAGAGGGAAGATAGAAAATGAGAGAAAAGAAACCGTTACCTTGATCAGAAAAGAGCCGAATGGGAAAAGAGATTCGGCAACCGAGAGTAGCAACTATGAGTTAATGATGGAACAATTTGGCACTTAGCAGCAAATAAAAAAACCAAATTCGGCTATAGATAGAAAGACAAAAAGAGAATATAAGAGGAAAACATAAAAGAATGGATGAAGAGAGATGGAACAAGGGTTTCGGCCAATAAGAGCTCAGGCTATTTGCCCAAAGAAAGACACGAGGAGAAAAGATTAAGAATTCGGTAAAAGTAGGTTGAAGAGAAATTGACCCAAAATGCACCCTAAAATGTGTCCCAAAAATGTAACAACTTACAAAAGAAAGCTAAAAGAAATCCGCCACTCGCAACACACAAAAACCAAATATACACTTACACCACCCCACACTAGCCGAAATTCCCCTTAGCTAACTTCCCACTTTCGGCCAACACTACTCACACACACCCACTCCTTGATTTCCTCCCCTTTTCCCTCCTACAATCCCTCTCCTCCATCCATTTGAAACATTTGACCCATTCTCCAACTCCTATAGTAGAGTTTGATCCCAACTCTGCTTCCTCCTCTCCCAAAGCATAAAATAAATGCATTAGTTTGCTTGCCAAGGGAATCGAATTCCACTCCCCCATGTCCCCTAGTGACGCCACCACCATTCTACCATGTGCTCACTTGTGTTTTCTAACACACACCAAAATTATTTAAGTCCTACTACCAACAGCCGTATCCACTAAAAAGCCAACACCCAAAATTTTTCCTATGGCCAACTTGAACCCGGGGCTTCTAGCCACATAACCTTCCAAAATCACTCACCTAATAGGTCCAAGCTTACATTAATGCCATTCTCATATTCTCAAAAATTTTAAATGGTCCTAAGCCCAAAGCCCAATGGGCCAATTCTACTAGGCCTAAATTCGGGGCGTTACACATCGGATTCGATTCTTATTCTCTATCCTTTTAATTTTGTTTTTGTGATGATGAACATGTCTATGAATATTTGTGATGTTGATATATTTAATTTAATTAATATAGCTTAAATTTAATTTGTGTTAGGTTGATTGCATTACGTCTACTTGAGTTATTAAAATTGTGTTTGTGTTGTTATAGGCCTTCGTAAGTTGTCTGATTAAGTAAAACCATGACTAAATTATTCTTGCCTTACAATTGTAAGGTAAATAATGAATTAATTATTTAAACGGATTGAAATGGTAATTAATTGACGCAATACTTAACCAGTGCATGTTTAATCTTCTAAGGTAACCGAGGGTTAAATTAGCAACGGTATCTAACGATACATTAACCTTGCATAACTTGCAAGATTATTGTGATTAAATTGTTTCAAGGTAAGGATACATTGTTACCTCACGCAATCTTTTATGTGCTTATGAGATTGAATTAATTGTTTGAATTGGCATAGAGATAAGTACAATATTATTTTAATTTCATAAGTATGTATGTTCATTAACACAATTTCTTATTAAAATTTGTTAATCAGTTGAATTGACATAGAGATACAGTCAAGAGGTAAATGGATTTTCGTAGCTAAGTATGTTTATAAGTTAGCAAATTACCGAGTTGCCGTGAATTTATTCGTAAAAACATGAACATGAGTTTAGTAATATGAATTAAGAAATGTAATTAATCTAACACAATTATGTCATATCGATTAAAATCATCTGTTGAAATCGTGCATTGGAACTTTTATTTTATTTTCATTTATTTTACTTAGTCAAAATCTTAGTTTTTTTATCACCTCCTCAAATCAAAATATTTTTCGTCACCTAAATAATCCTCTTCACATTCTCTGTGGGTATGATAACTCGACATTTACTTGTCACTTTATTACTTGTTGCAATTATGTGCACTTACACATTTTCGTCATTCCACTCCGCTAATAGGAATTAAAGAAAAAAAAATTAAGAGTGTGTGGGCTGAGTAATTAGGATGGGGTGCTTAGGTTGTCATTCCACTTCGCGTTAAAAGGGCCAAAACATTCTTAAACAAAAAAAAAATATATATATAATATAATAAATTAGGATTCTGTTGGGCTGAGTAATCAGGGTGGGGTGCTTGGTTGTCATTCCACTTTGTGTCAAAAGGGCCAATACATTCCTAAGCATTAAAAAAAATAAAACGAAGGAAAAATAGAATTACATTTGGGGACTAAAGGTGAAGCAAATAGGATGTCTTGGTAAGTTTAGTAAATTACCTAACTTTCATGAAATAATCTAAGTCGATTTAATTTTTGTGTGTTTAAGTTGGAGTACTTTTCAGTTTTACTAAAAACAAACTAAAGGTTCTCTTTATTTTCATATGCACTATACCTAATTTTTAGAAAAATTTGGAGTGATACTTCTTTCATGGTAAAATCTAATTTACACAGTGGTATAAGAACCATACTTGAGGGCAAGCATGGGCTAAGTAAGGGGAATATGATAATACTCTAAAATGACATACTTTTATGTGTTAATTACATATATATTTTGAGTATGATCTTACTAATTTGGGTTGTTTATGGGTTTTTTATCTTGTAGGGGCTAAATTGACATCAAAAAAGAAATTTAGGGGCAAAAAGCGTGAAGATAAAGATAAAATAGGTTAGCATGCAAAATAAGGAAGAAATGAAGCCGAAAATACAAGTATAGAAGACTTGAGGCAAAATTTCAAAGAAGAGATTTATGAACATAAAACTTTATTTAAATTTGAATTTTATTTTTATGATTATTGTTAGGATTATTATGAACATAAAACTTTATTTAATTTTAATTTCACGAACATGCTAAAATGTTATAATAACAACAACAACAATGTCAAAACCTTCGACGTAAAACTCGAATGAACAATTTACTTACCGGAAACCTAACAACGCGCTCTCAAATTCTAGGCAATGAGAGAAACGATAGGCGTCTTTAACCTTCCCCTACATTTTTGTGACCACCACAACAAAGCAAAACAAACAATCAATATTCTCACTTCGAAAATTCAAGAACTCGCAATTACTCTTAACTATTACAATTTCTGCATCAAAGTCTTACCTTTAAGTACCGAATAACCAATAAAGTAGTACGATTCAATGCTTAACCTGACCGAACATTATACGTAGAAATTTTAGAGACAATTACCAAAAAAAGAAAAAAAGAAAAAAGGAAGAATAAGGAGAGAAGAGAACAACAAGGATAAAGAAAAAGGAGGAGTTAACCTTTACCAGAACCATTTCCCTTTCTACTAGTACCACGACCCCTAGGTGGTTGCTAAACCACTTTTAGAGGCTGAATATAACTCGGAGCTATAGTTTGTGTGCAACTAGCACTTGATCTGGTCAATAGGGACAATTCCTAACCCGATGCTTCCCAATCGCTGCAGTTGAATCTCGATCACTATAATTGATGCCTCAATCCACGGAGGCCTGTCAAACCTTACCCGTTTCTTAGGGTGCTATCTAGAACTAGAGGGAATCGAATCCCTCTTAGTCTTACTCTGATCTCTCTCAGTTACACCTTTTGTGCTCGTTGTGCTTCACCTCCTCTACAATCTTAGCTTTATCAACTAAGGCTGCAAAAACCCACTCCCTTTGAAGAGCTATTAACACTCGCTGATCCTAATGAAATCCTTCCTCAAACCTCACACACTAATCATCATCAGATGCTACTAGAACCCATGCATACTTGTTCAGTCTTAGAAATTCGGCCTCATACTCAGCCACAGATCGATCGCCTTGAACCAGGATCATAAACTCGTGTCGGCGAGTCTCCACATACTTACTTTGGAATGAATTCTTGAAGTAATCCCAATAACTTCTTCGGGCTGAGCACTTTGCTCAACCGTCAACCACCACTGATAGGCTTCATCTCGAAGCAGAGATACAACACCCCTCTATTTTTGAATAAGAGTGCAGTCGATATCGGTTATGATATGCTCGGTGGCCTTTAGCCAATATTCAGCAACAGTAGATGCGGTTCCAATGACGTCTATAAACAACTCAGCACCATTCGATTGGAGTAGCTCAATAATTGACTATCGACCTCCAGATCCAGAATAGGTTCCAACGACCCTCTTCAATGCCCGTATCATGGCCTGGGACAGTGCATTATCCCCAACCATTAGAGTCTGAGACCCTGTCTTAGTAGGAGTACCAACGATCATGCTGGTCTAGTTTAGGCATACTGCCCATAGAAGATGACTCCGCTGGAGCTCCTTATCAGTGTCCATGACTCCCACGAGATCCACATCCATAATTATTGCATAAACTCATATTATCAGTTTATCTATAAGGTCAGAAGTGCACAGATCAGTTTAGAGGCTTTAGCATAGTGTCTCTACTAGTTCATATCAGAGTATTTAATTAGATAATAGTTTTATCACTACAGTGTTTCCACCAATCATGTTTATGGAATAGAAATACTTACAGGTTTGACGCCAGAGGCTCGGTCATTTACAAAATAAGTTTTCAGAATACCTTAGATATCTTATTTTCATTTAGCTACCTTTTGACACATATTATGAGCTGAAAACCTGATCTAGGTGTTAAGGCCAAGTCCAAAGAGTTACATTAACGTTATTAGGAAACCAACTTATATAAACACAATTAATGACTGTCTGATAGGTGATAATAATCATAAACCCAGTAAAAAATCCATAATATTTCAAAGTCATAATACGAAAAAATATTAAAATTATTAATAATGTATTTAAAGGGTTGACAAAGCAGATTGATTGAGATCAAGACTGTATGTTACCTGAAATATAGTCAACAACAAAATGAGTTAAGAACTCAGTGTGTAACATCCTGAAAAGGGCCTATGCATTTTCGGTTTAATTGTACGAAGTGACATGTTTTATGTACTAAGAATAAATTTTGAATATTTTTGGAAACCCGGAAATGAATGGAAATGAGTTGGAAATGAACATTTTTGGAAACCTGAAATGTATGGAAATGTTAAGTTTAAGAAACGGAAAGTAAACATTTTTGGAAACTAGGAAATGATTTGGAAATGATTCAAAAGAGGAAAGTGAACATTTCTGGAAACTTGGAAATGTAAGGAAATGTCAAGTTTACAGAGCCGATCGAAAATTTTAGGAAACTTAGAAATGATCTAGAAATGACGAGTTTTAAGATTTAAAAGGGGAAATTAAGGTAAGGTGGCCTTAAAAGAAAAAGTTTGTGAAATTTGACACACAAACAGGCTTGGAAAAAGTGGCCTGAAGATGCCTTTAGAAATGGCGCCACATGCAAGGTATTGGGCCTGAGTTCGAGTCACATGGGAAGCAAATAAAAGAAATTTTATTTTGCTACAAGGAGCAGAGAGGTGGACAGCACATGGCTATAAATTAGGAGCTTTTATTCTTTTATAAATAGTGGATAAATAAGGGATTTATTTATCATTATTTTCAAGAGATAATTGTTGGATTAAATTCTTTTAATTTGAATAAAGAGATAAAGAGGAAAATAAGGGAGAAGTGATGACCAAGTAAGGGACTTTAAATTATCTTTTATTTTAGGTGATAATTAAAGGGATAAAGTTATCAAATAGAAGAGTGGTGGCCAAGTAAGGGACTCTAGCCTAGTAAATTTGGCTATAAAAGGAAAAGAGAGGCCATTCAGCATTATTTACTCTTCCTTGATAACCTTTGCCGAATTTTCTCTGTAACCCCTATTCTTTTCTTTTTCATTCTTCTCCTCTCAATATTCCAAAAGCCGAAAGCTTGCTAAGATCAAGGCTATAGCCGAATCTCTGAAGGTTGAAGTGAAGATGCAATCGATTTCTTCAAATAAGGGTAAGATCCAAGTTTGGTTTCCATTCTTTTATATTTTAGACTTATCAAAATCTAGGGCTAATCCCATTAATGTTCATGGTTGCCGAAACTTTGAAGAGATCTTTCGGGATTTACTAAGTGTAGACTACAAGGAAGGAGAAGTTATTTTCCCGAAAGTACATCATAGGCTACCTGTTCCCTAGTTATTCGGTGAATTTCGGGATTTAAAATCCACAAGGTAAGTATCTATAGCATTCGACCAAGGCCTATTTTGATAGTTAGATCTAATTCTTGTCTGTTTAAAAAAAAGCCGAAACTAACCCCTGATGAGATTTAATGCTTGGCCGAATACAAGGAGGAGCATCGGATAGATTTCGAGATTTGAATAAAAGAGAAATCGACAACAAGGTAAGTTTTAGTGTACTAATCCTACTAGGATTTGGATTTATGGCCGAATGGCTTTTTATTAAAATAGTAAGTGATTAATCAAATGTAGGAACTTGAGATCTAAATCTGTAGATCGTTCTTCGGGATTTCAAGGAATCTATTAAGCAAATCAGGTGTGTACCCACACTACTTTGTAATATGAATTATGGTTATATGCATTAAAATATGTGTTAATAGAAATATGAGCATGGCTAAGGTACCATGTTATGGTACTAAGTACTCAGGTACGTTTCCTACTTTTACTAGGAATATGAAAAATGTTATTCATAACATGAGTATATGATAAGAATGTGAACTTTGGTATATTATGCATATTAATATATATGGGGCATATGGTTGTATATGGAAAAGGGAAGTGAAAAGTGGTGACTTAAGACCACAGTAATCTGAAAAGTGGTGACTTACGACCACAGTAATCTGAAAAGTGGTGACCTAAGGCCACAGTAATCTGAAAAGTGGTTTTCTAAGACCACAGATGCGGAGCCTTAAGCCCGCAAATTGGTGTGTAGCGGAAGGAGGGTCGACTTAGTAGTCCCCACGGTGTGTTTGGTAGGTACGGGGGTGTGTAGCGGATGGACAATTAGGTTTGGGTTTGGGAATGCATCATAACTTGTATTTTATGTTTGAATGTATAACTACTGTATGCCTGATTCCATTATGATTTAGTGTCGTGTACACATTGAGTCTGGTTGACTCACCCCGTTGGGGAAATATTATATTTTTCAGGTGATGAGCAATAATGGATCGGATCGGCAGGAGCTAAAGGTGGCCATGCATAGCAAGGAAAAATCTTTTTATTTGGGATTTTTATTTTTACTAAGTACTTTAATTTTAAGTTTGGGAATTATTTGATGTAATAAGGCCATAAGGCCATAGTTGGATTACTTTATTTTATTTTTATTTATTAAAGTTTAAAGTATATTTATTCAAAACAAAGCCCAAACGTTTTGTCACCATAAATAAATGGGTTCCAACATAAGTTAAATTTGTTTTCAACTCAAGCCCAACCCAAAACAATTATTTTTTTAAAATCACACAAGTTTTTCTCTAAGTAATAAAGAATTTTGAAACCGGTTTACTTTAGGAACATACCAGATCCGGTTCAGGCTCGTGGGCCGGGTGTGGGGTGTTTCAGTTTGGTATCAGAGCCCAGTTTTAAACTCTCGGCCTATGGTTTAAGGTCCAAAATGTTTTCAAAAGCTATCCAAAAGGAATTTATGAAAATTTTTCAGGTTTTTCTGGCATGGCACCTAAGTCTCCGACCCGAAATCCACCAGGTAAGTACTTCGATCTCTTGTGTGAATTATTATTTGTAGAAGGGTAGAAATGGAACGTAGATAGTAAATTAAGTACTTGAACCCTAGGACTAGTTTACCCCAACTATTACATAAGGCTTAAATGCCTAATTAAACGAACCTATGGCTAAGTCGCCGAGTTAAGGTGTGGTAACTGTTGTGCACATGTCTAGGATTGGATCCGGAAGAGCCTGGTATTTAAGCAGTCCTAGTGACTCACCTCCTCTTCGCAGGAATCCTACCTGGTGCGTAGCTTTGGTTCACCCTGACCAAGAGGACTCGATCACAGGCTAAACACAATAACTAAAACCCGAAAGGGAACTAGCTGTGTTTTTATAAAAACCCTAGTTTTAAAACTCTTAAAATTACCTTTTTAATTTGTGAGAACTATGTTTTTTACAAAATTTTCCGGAAAAAAAAAATTTTGATTTATAAAATTACAAAAATACCCTTAGTGGTAAAATTACAAAAATGCCCTTGATTTATAAAATGTTCAAACTACCCATAGTTTTATCAAAATTTCCTTATTTCATAACTAGTCCAAAACCCTAATTTGCAAAATATCAAAATACCTTGATTTTTGAAAAATTACAAAATTACCCCTAACTTACAAAATTACCAAAATTACCCTGATTTTCAAAATTTTTGCAACATCACCGACTTGAAAAACTAATGCTAAAAAAAAAGAACCCCCAAGTTTTGCAAATTTTGAAATACCCCTGAATTATTAAACTTTACAAAATTTTCCCTGGTTTATAAAAATTACCAAAATACCCCTAAAATTTCAAAATTACCGAAAGGCCCCTAATTTCAAAATTTTCAAAATCTCCCCGGGATTTCAAAATTACCAAAATACCCTTATTGACAAAATCACCAAGGAACCTTATTTTGACGAATTACGAAAATACCCCTGTAGGAAAAATTACGAAAATACCCCTGGGTAGTGGAAAACAACAACAACGAAACCTACAACATTTCTCTAAATGAACGAAAAGTTCATACTTGGTTGATGAATGTGAACGTAACTTTCTGAATAGTGAACTTGAGCTGAGAACTTTGTTTGGTCGAAAGAACCACTTTTAAATATATCTTTTCATAAAACTGTTCGCGGTTAATCAGTGAAACAAAAGTACTAATGTATAAAACTCTTAAATCAGATTAAATCGCGACATTAGAAAATGAGTTCTAAGGGACGTGAACTTAGAGATTGTGCTTAGAAAGTATGATGGTTCTATTAAGATCAGAGTGTGCAGCGTAAGCATAGTGCGGTGAGAAGGATTGTACGGTTGTTCGTTAGTAAGTAATTTCGAGGACGAAATTATTTTTAAGGAGGGTAGAACTGTAACATCTTGAAAAGGGCCTATGCATTTTCGATTTAATTGTACGAAGTGACATGTTTTATGTACTAAGAATAAATTTTGAATATTTTTGGAAACCCGGAAATGAATGGAAATGAGTTAGAAATGAACATTTTTGGAAACCTGAAATGTATGGAAATGTTAAGTTTAAGAAATGGAAAATAAACATTTTTGGAAACTAGGAAATGATTTGGAAATGATTCAAAAGAGGAAAGTGAACATTTCTGGAAACTTGGAAATGTAAGGAAATGTCAAGTTTACAGAGCCGGTTGAAAATTTTAGGAAACCTAGAAATGACCTAGAAATGACGAGTTTTAAGATTTAAAAGGGGAAATTAAGGCAAGGTGGCCTTAAAAGAAAAAGTTTGTGAAATTTGACACACAAACAGGCTTGGAAAAAGTGGCCTGAAGATGCCTCTGGAAATGGCACCACATGCAAGGTATTGGGCTTGAGTTCGAGTCACATGGGAAGCAAATAAAAGAAATTTTATTTTGCTACAAGGAGCAGAGAGGTGGACGGCACATGGCTATAAATTAGGAGCTTTTATTCTTTTATAAATAGTGGATAAATAAGGGATTTATTTATCATTATTTTCAAGAGATAATTGTTGGATTAAATTCTTTTAATTTGAATAAAGAGATAAAGAGGAAAATAAGGGAGAAGTGATGATCAAGTAAGGGACTTTGAATTATCTTTTGAATTCTCTTGTTCTCAAAATTTTTAAACACTCCTACGCCCAAGGCCCATTGGGCCCAATTCTTCTAGGCCCAATTTCGGGATGTTACAAGTTATAAAGGCCAGATGCAATGGGGCCATGTATGAAGCGCGAAGGTCTTGCGAGAAATTAACAAGGGGAAGGCACAGGCTAATACCATACACATAGTGTGTCGCGATCGCGATAACCTATGGTTTCGTGTGATGAAGTTTGACAGACCGAACCAAGGTATTGTTGGCGGGCAATATCGTGTGCACTTGAAAAATAGGACATGCGACTGTGGGATATTTGATGCACCGTGGGATATATTTATTAAATATATTAAAACTAAATTACAAAAAAATAAAAAATAAAAAAAACTTCTTATTTATTAATATATTAAAACTAAATTACAAAAAAATAAAAAAAATAACTTCTTATTTTATTAAATATATTAAAACTAAATTACGAAAAATAAAAAATAAAAAACAACTTCTTATTTATTAAATATATTAAAACTAAATTACAAAAAATAAAAAATAAAAATCAACTTCTTATCTATTAAATATATTAAAACTAAATTACAAAAAATAAAAAATAAAAAATAACTTCTTATTCATTAAATATATTAAAACTAAATTACAAAAAATAAAAAAAAAACTTCTTGTTTTATTAAATATATTAAAACTAAATTAAAAAAATAAAAAACAACTTCTTATTTATTAAATATATTAAAACTAAATTACAATAAAATAAAAAATAAAAAACAACTTCTTATTTTATTACATATATTAAAATTAAATTACAATAAAAAATTAAATAATTTCTATTTTATTAAAGATATTAAAATTAAATTACAATAAAAAATTAAACAACTATTGTTTTATTAAATCTATTAAAACTAAATTAGAAAAAATAAAAAATAACTTTTTATTTTATTAAAAAAGTCAAATTAAATTACATATAAAAAATTAAACAACTTCTATTTTAGTGAAGATATTAAAATTAAATTACAAACAAAAATAAAAAACAACTTTTATTTTTTTAAAAATAAAAATAACTTTTATTTTTTAAAAAATAAAAAATAACTTTTTATTTTATTAAAAAATATTCAAATTAAATTACATAAAAAAATAAACAACTTCTATTTTAGTGAAGATATTAAAATTAAATTACAAACACAAATAAAAAACAACTTTTATTTTATTAAAAAATAAAAAAATTATTACAATTTAAAAAATAAAAAAGCCCGTCCGAATCAATGTTGATGCCGGTCGGAATCAGTGCCACACGGGGTGGTCAGCGGTTACGCATTGGATTCCTCCTTCTTCTAGCTTCCGGCGAGGGTCGTGGAACCTCAGGCAGGGATTCTGGTTCCTCCAGTAGTGGGTCAAGTTGGAGGTGTTGCGAGGATGACCCACCTTGATAAAATAAAGACCCCGGAGGTGTTTGCATAAACCACAGCGGGGATGTTTGAATCCCGTATGGCGAAGGGGATTGGTAAAAAGAAGTGCTCCCCGATAGTGCCTCCTGTGATCCCTCACGCAGCCATGTATTCCAACCTAGGGTGGGACTGGGAAAAGGAAACATATATGGGTTAGGATACATATAAGGGCTAGGGTATGCACCTGGCATAAAGGCTAAAGGTTGTGATGTCAGTGTCGTCGACTGAACTGATGGGCCCGGTGACTGTGTGGGCGCTGTTGATGGGCCCGGTGACTTTGTCGGCACTGTTGATGGCCTAGTCTCATCACCTCTTCAATCCTTGGATTTAAAGGGCCCCGACGTTCCCTTTGTTAATGAAGTTGTCGTCGCCTCTCTTTTTCCAACAACAAATACGGCTTACCATGGATCCTAAACCATGGCATGTATTCCAGCACACACGCTAACTCAGGAACGATGATCGGTTCCCAGATAGGTAAATAGTCATATCAGTTCTCCCACATCTCAATATATGCTGACCAAAATCTTAGCCAATCCGTATGCAACTGTCGTAAGTCCACTTTCTGCTCATCATCGAGCACCTCAGGTGGCATGGGAATCGGTTGCCAGAATCCAAATTGTCGCAGAACCCAATCTGACTGGTGCATCTCCACGGTTGCATAGTTGATCAATGGGACCATCACATGCCAAATGTTTGGATTTTACAAGAACTCCTCCGGAATTACTGCTCGAATTGCCGGATCCTCGTACGGTGTCCATTGAAACTATATTAACATTACCAAAATATTAGTTATATACATAATACTAAATACAAAATACTAAATACTAAATTATAAATATGAAATTCGAAACTTACTTGTGATTCTGACCATTGGTCCAATAGAAGCCATATATCTTCAAGCGAGGTAGGTATTCCAGCATAACTCGCCGAATGGTTCCACCTAATTAAATAAATTTTTTAGCATACAATTATACTATAAATCTACGTAACAATTGCAAAATATAACATTAAATTTACCTCGTTATCAGTGGGAATGAATATGGGTGGTCCAGTCGAGGACGTAAAAATGGAAATCGAAACCGTGCCTATGACTGCAGTAGTGATAGGCAACCTTCGATTTTCGCTTTACTCGGCTGCGTCGCCTCGCACATCTCTTGATACAACTTCGATAGCACGGCAGACCCCCAACTCAATTCATCGGCTGCTCTAAAATAAACAAGTTTCAGTAGCCATCTCAAGTGTACGAGGTTTCTAGACAAGTCCGGCATCAGATAACCTTCAATTATCTCAAGAATGTATGCCCGAGCATACCGTATTCTTTCTATTTCGGTCGAACCATCATTCTACTCCAGGAATGTGTCTCGTAACCAGACCATATCGATTTGACCTCCATGAATGTTATCCGGAATGGCACCCAGAAGCTCATAGCATACGGCCATACAATCGATAGTAGTTGTAGACCCGGTGACTACCGACCCGTCCACCGGTAATTCCAACTACAACTGCACATCTTCCAGAGTTATGGTACACTCTCTGCATGGAAGATGGAAAGTGTGTGTCTCAGGTCTCCACCTCTATCAACGCACTGATCAAAGTCGGCTCCAACTTGAACCCCCGGCCTATCGTGGCCACGTGCCAAAAAACCACTTCCTGTAGGTAATTCTTAATCAACAGCGATGGGGGACCATGCGTATTGCGAATATAACATTACAACACCCTACCTACAGACTGTTTAAAAAATTATAAAATAAAAATTAATTAAAATTGCATAAACCTAAAAAATGTTAAATAAAAAATTAAAACTTACCATTTGCATTTGATCGACGGAGATGTACTTGTTGTCTAGATGAATTAATTCCCCGACCATTGATAATATGATTGAAAATTTTAAAAGTTTTAAAAAAAATTATTAAAAAATTAAAAAAAGGGGTTTTTTGTAAATATTAAAGGACTATTTTGAAATTTTAGAGGAACTTTCAAGGACTTAAAGAGAAAATTGAGAGGAATTTGAGAGAACAATGAGTAAGGACTAAAGTGTGAAAAAAATAAAAGGGTTGGGGGTTTTTATAAGCTTATTTTTTTACCTTTGCAGGGCAAAAGCGCGTCCCTAGGGGCGCGCTTTCCTGGTTTTTCCCCACAAAGTGCGTTGACGTGGACGCGTTTTGTGGGGAAATGGCCCTTTTTTCGTAAATTTTCAAAAATTGGCCCTTTTTCGTAAATTTTGTTTTTTTTGGTATATTTGGGTATTTTACCCGGCCACTCGGACTAGGCCATGTTGGGCGTGTGGCCCAGACGGGATTTTGGGCCAGGCTGTGTAGGCCACACGGGTAAGGCCACATGAGTGGTGGTTTGTATTTATCAAGCTAATGTGGTGGCCGATGCTCTCAGTCGTAGAGTGATGACTGATTTGAGAGCAATGTTCGCTCGTCTTAGTCTATTCAATGATGGGAGTCTGTTAGCCGAGTTGCAAGTTAAGCCAACTTGGATTAGGTAGATTTGGGAAAAGCAGTTAGGAGATGAGTCTCTGGTTCTGCGGTTTCATCAGGTTGAGAGTTACAGTACTTCTGATTTTGGACTAAATAAGGATGGAGTTATGTGTTTCAGAGGACAGGTTTGTGTACTGAGTGATTTTGATATGAAGCAGTCGATTATGAGGGAGGAGCATAGTATTCATTATGCTATGCATCCCGGTAGCAATAAAATGTATCACGATCTCCGTGAACTGTTCTGGTGGTTGGGTTTGAAACGAGAGGTAACAAATTTTGTTGCTCGTTATCTGATGTGTCAGCAAGTTAAGGCTGAGCACTAGTTGGCTTTGGGTTTGCTACAATCTGTTAGGATTCCCTTATAGAAATAGAAACGAGTGATGATGGACTTCGTTAGTGGGTTGCCCCTAACACCTACTAAGAAAGAATCTATTTAGGTCATCGTGGACCGATTGACCAAGTCCACCCATTTTGTTCCTATTCGAACAGACTACTATCTGTAAAAGTTAGTGAAGCTCTACATTTTAGAGATTGTAAAGCTGCATGGGGTTCTGGTTTTGATAATATCTGATAAGGATCTCGGCTTCACTTTTTGGTTCTAAAAGAAACTACATAAATCTCTGAGTTCGAGATTTAACTTTAGTACTGCGTTCCTTCCTCAGACCGATGGTCAATTTGAGACGGCGATTCAGATACTAAAGGATATGCTTCGGAGCTGTGTAATTGACTTCCGAGGTAGTTGGGAGGGTTTTCTACCAATAACCGAGTTCGCCTAAAATAACAGTTTCTAGTTTAGCATCTAGATGGCACCTTACAAGACTTTGTATGGTCGTAAGTGTTGTATTTTGCTATGTTAGACTGGGTTAGGTGAGCAACGAATTTTGGGTCCTGAGTTGGTTTCCGAGACTGAAGATAAGGTTAAGCTGATTTGGGATTGTCTGAAGGCGGCTTCGGATAGAAAGAAGTCTTATGCAGATCTAAAAAAGAGGGATTTTGTATTCCTTAAGGTATCTCTATGGAAAAAGGTTTTGAGGTTCAGTCGTCAGGGCAAGTGTAGCCCTCCGTCCTTTGGGCCGTATCAGATTCTGAAGCGTGTGGGATCGGTTGCTTATCAGTTAGAGTTACCTCCAGAGTTGGACCTATTTATGATGTGTTTCACATCTCGATGTTGAGGCAGTACCATTCTGATCCATCTCACATTGTCTCTGTTGAGGAGATCGAGGTTAGGCCGGATTTGACTTTTGAGGAGGAGCTAGTTTAAATTTTGGATTGAGATATTAAAGTTATAAAGAGGAAGTCCTAACCGTTAGTGAAGGTTCTGTGGTGGAATTATGGTACTAGGGAAGCCACGTGGGAACTATAGGACTTGATGCGTTAGAAGTATCTTCATCTGTTCGGATCAGGTAAATTTTGATGCCGGAATTTCTTTTAGGAGGGGTAGAGTTGTAACACTCTGATTAATTTAAGTCTATTTTTGTAAAATTTGACATAAATATGCATCTGCTGTAGTGGTTAAGTGTTCTGGGTGTGTGTATGAGGTATTGGGTTCAAGTCTCCTTTTGGAAAATTTTGTTATTTTAGATCCAAGTCTTATCCTTGTTGGATGGACTTATATAAAATTGTCTGTTAATCTATATCAGAATGAGTTTACTGGTTTGAATGGTAAGGACTTAGTGTGTTGGAGGTCCTGTGTATGAATCCTTGTGTGAGCGAGGGTAATAAACATTTTTTGCTTCGGGTGTCTGATAGAGGTTTGGAGGAACCGAAATTTTGTAGGAGTTGAAAGTTAGTGGGTTAGTGTGATTTAGTGGTTAGGATAGATGTTATTCTAATTTGATTTGATTTTTATTATTTTTTCTCTCTTTCAAAGTTTCTGACGTCGATTTTCACTTCTCCCATTCTTTTCCTCTATGCTTTCTTTTTGTTTTGTTTTCTTTCCTTATTTCAAATCAATTGTTCTAGTCATTGGGGTTCGTTAATTCGTTTGCTCTCGTTCGTTTGAGTAAGTAAGTTCATTAGAGCGTTTCTTTTTCTTTCTTTCCTCTTGAATTGACGTAACAGTGTGAATTTGGGGATGTAATGTTCTGTAGAATTATTGCGTAGGAGAAGTTGGTGAAGCAGTGGGTTCCACTCCAACAGTCTAATCTGTGCATGTGATCAGGTTTGATAGTGGTCAGTGTGTGCACGTTGCTCAGTTTAGTTTTGATAGATTTGCAACTCGATTGCTAAAAAGGTGTTGGGTATTCTGTTTTTGGGTGCTGGTGGTCTCGGGAGTGGTTTTGCATCAACACCGCACCAGGTGTGTACTCCTAACACAAAAAATTGAGCTTTTACGAAAGCCAAAAATGAAGTCTATTAATGCCACATGGGCGTGTAGCCGGTCGAGTGGTTGGTCGTGTATGAGACACGACCGTGTGACTGACGTAGGCATAGCCATGCGCAAGACACAGTCGTGTGACAGTATGGGTGTAAGTTGGGCGTGTGGGTTTTGGGATAGGTCGTGTGGGCCACACAAGTAAGGCCAATCTGGGCGTATGGTGTGGGCTCAAAATTCTGAAATTTTCCCTAGAGTTGCACGGGTTGTTCCGATCGACTGTGGACCTACCGTAGGATTGATAAAGGCTAACCAAACCCTAATTCGTATGATCTAATATTCTGATTGTCTAATTTGAGTAGGACACTGATATGTATGTATGATTGTTCTGTTAAGTATGTAAATATGTAATCTGTATACAAGCATGTTAGGCATGTTAATTTTATTAATTTTGTATTCTATATTTGTGTTTGGGGTGGGATTTGTATATGTTGGAGAAAGTGATCTATATGGCAACCTTTCGCCTATATTCTAACAGCTTGATTGCATGTTATCTGTTATGTGTTGCATCGACACTATATGGCTGAAATCATCATTAACCAAGCCTTCTTTTCTTCTAACGTCGGGAAGAGTCCATATTCGCTGAGAAAATCGACAAAGACTTTGTTATCTTTTGGAAGGACTTGTAATGAAACAAAATTTTTATATTTACATTCTGTAATGTTTTTCATATCAACATTATTTATGTTTTTAAATTTACCTTCTGTAATGTTAGAATTAGTTGAAAAAGTAAGTGGTACATAGTAACGAATACATGGCAATCTAGCCTGCTTACCAAGCTGGCAAACTTCACAAACAATGTCTCTGGCCTCAACTTTTGACATGTCATCAACCAAGTTCAACTTGTGCAACTGATCAAGTGACTTATAATTAACATGGCCTAACTTTTTGTGCTATAAGCCTGCATTATCAGTAAGGCTAGTATAGGCTTTCATTTCAAGTTTATTCAAGTCCAGCACAAAACATCTTTCAGTCATGGCTACTGTCACTAGTTCCTGACCATGTGAGTCTTCAACAATGCATGAGCCATTCTTAAAACCAAGTGAGTAACCTTTTTCTACCAATTGTCCAACACTAAGTAGGTTCTGATCTATGTCAGGCACAAAAAGCACATAAAAAATCACTTTGTTACCTGAACAAGTATTCATCACCACATTGCCCCTGCCTTTGGCTTCAATCAGGTTCCGATTCCCAATTCTGATCTTTGGGACAAAACTTCTATCAAGGTCCTTGAACAGCTTTTCATCAGCTACCATATGCTGTGTGCAGCCACTATCCACTAGCTAGTCCTTTTTTACTCTTCTTAAGGCTGTAAAGCGTGAGGCAGTGAAGACATGCTCCTCCTGAGCTTGAAATTACTCAGTAGCCTGAGCTTGCATTTGCTACTAAGTTGATGCCTTTCCTTTTCTTTTGCACACCTTTTCAATATAACCAAACTGTTTGCAGTTTCTACATTGGATGTCTGGCCTATACCAGTAATACTTTTCCAAATGTGTAGTCTTCTTGCAGTGAATGCATGGTGGAAACCTTTTCTTGCCTACATCCCTCCTTAGTTTTCCCCTTCTATCGAGGCAAGGCTTCTTCCCTTTCTATCTTGAACCTAAGCCTTCTTTGGCCTTTGCTTGGAAAGCTCCTTCAGGATACTCTTCCTGCCTATTGGCTCTCCTTTGCTCAAGTGCATACAAGGAGTTTATCAGCTTAGACAATGAAATAGCTGACAAATCCCTCGAGTCCTCAAGTGATGAAATTTTATACTCAAACTTCTTAAGGAGAGTGGTAATGACTTTTTCAACAACTCTGCTCTCACTGAAGTCTTCTCTAAGGAGCCTTATGCTGTTGACAATGGCTATTATCCTGTCTGAGTACTTCTTGATGGTCTTTGACTCTCTCATCTTCAGGTTCTCAAAATCTATCCTGAGATTGATCAATTATTACTGCCTTGTCTTATCTGACCCCATGAACTCCTCTTTTAGCTTCTTTAATGCTTTCTTAGGTGAGTCACAAGCCATTATCCAAGTGAAGATCATATTAGATACTCTATTCTACAAGCAAGCCACTACTTTGTGCTTCTTAGCACACTCTTCACCGTACTGCCTAATTTGTGCAATGGTTAGATTGGCCCTCAATGGAGGTGGTTCAACATCATTCTCAACCACATTCCACAAATCATGTTCTTGAAGATATGTTTTCATCTTTACCACCAAAATGTGGTAATTTTCACCAGTGAACACAGGTGGTGTAGGTGGTATGAAGCTCATTTTGCAACAACAAGGTCAACAGGTTCTTGTTCTTTTCTTCTTAAGGTTTTAATCTCAAAACAAAGCCTGAAAGATGACAAGCTCTGATTACCATTTTGTAACACCCCAAACCCGGCTTAGACATTATGGCCGTATTTGGAAATGTCACACGATAGTGTTTTTGAAACCTCGTTGTTACGATGAAAACATTCTATGTTATTATCTTTAGTAAACCTTTGTTAGAACTTAGGAATTCATCTTTATTCATTTAAAACATTTGTTTTGAAACATCACTAGTTGCGGAAGCTTTAATAAAACAGTCTAGGTGTTCATATGTTTAGAAATTATTTTTTGAAAATTGAATTTCCTACGACTAGCATATATAAATCCATAAAGTAAAATAAATAAATAAAAACCCAAATTTAAAACCAAAGTCACAGAGGGTCCTTAAATTACAACCCAAATAATCAAATCATAAATCATAAATCATAAATTGAAAACCATGAAGTCCAAAAATTACTGTGGTCACTGCTGAGTCCTCCATCGCACAGATTACCTGTGCACATTAAACAAAAAGGGCGAGTTTACGTAAACTAGTGTGTAATCCCGCAGAAACAAACAAACAATCAGTATTCACAGTGCACAGTTGAACAGTCTTGGGCCTAAGCCCTTTTCAGTATCAGTGACAATTTGGGACTTAGCTCATCTCAGTACAGTGTCAAAAATACAATAGGGCCTTAGCCCATCACAGTATCAATAGCAGTAACAGTTATGCAATAGCAAAATCCTACCTAACCAGCCACTACACACCATCTCCGTCTAACCCTACACTCCATGTGGGGATATAATCAACCCACCCATCCCTACACTCCAAGTAGTACCGAATGCGGCACAATACAATAGTTTGCAACTGAGCTGCTAATAAATTAGGCTTAAAGCTTTTTAGTACACTTTCTCCGAATAACAACCCCAACCCAATACAATGCAACACACAATGGATGACATGCTATTATGCAATTTCAGTACATATATTCAGTTCAGATATTAACGTGCCCAGTACAGATATCATTCAGTTAATTTCACACATTTAGGGGTCTAGGTAGCGCTTATCAACCCACAGTAGGTTCACAGTCGACTTGCGCGACCCGTGTAACCTTAAAAACATTTCAGTAAAAATAGGGCTACATGCTCATGTGATTTGCCCATGTGGGCCCACATGCCTGTTTGGCCCACTCGGCCCAAATTGGCCTTGGCCGTGTGATCCATTTTTAAAGTAACCCATGCTAGCTCAATACTCATATATGTTTTCACTATTTACTTATATTTTCATTCATAGTTGTCTACTTGAGTCATTATCACTAAATTATTTATATCTTGAGCTACAGAATTCCAAATTAATATCTATTTGATGTTTTTGAAACTAGGCTCAAATTCCTTTCTACTATAAAATTTTCAGAATTTATAGTTTATCAAATGAGTACAGTAAAATCTTTAAAGTTATCCCTATTTTGCTATTTGACAACTTCATCCTCTCCTTACTAAAAATTATTTATCTCTTAGTACGAAATTTAGATGATGTTTCTGTTTGTTTCTCTTGAAAATAGACTCATTAAGGATTTAAACATATAAATTTAAGCCCATAATTATCTTTTTTACAATTTTTAATGATTTTCCTAATTTAGAATAGGGAACCAAAATCATTCTGACCTTGTCTCATAAAATTTATTATATCTAATTATTTACAATTCTATTGCTTACACTGTTTCTTCCATGAAAAACTAGACTAAATAAAACTTAATTTCATATTTTATTCAACCTCTAACTCAATTTCCACTATTTTTGATAATTGTCAAAGTTAGACTACTGCTGCTTCTAAAACTATTTTAGTGCAAAATGTTGATTTCCAAGTTTATAGCACCTTATTTCCTTTCTCTACAAATTTTCGCATCATTTTCTCTTATTTCTCTTATTTCTCAATAGCAAGCAATTTCAGCTTTCGTCGAATCCCATTTCTGCGTTTCGGGTGCACACCTAGTATCGTTTCTGATGTGTAAGCACTCCTAAGCCTCCAGAACCTAAAAATCGACCAACATATCTCCAGATCAATCAATTGATTCATTTTTAATCAACTAATTTCAAAAGGAACTCAACTAAAAACCTAGCAAAACCCTTACCTCACTTGAGTAACCACGACTTTGCACAATCACGGTGTCGATTCAAAACCACCAACCCCTTGATTAACTCCTAAACACCAAAAAAAAATCTCCCTTTTAGAGATTAACCAAGAACGATTAACAATAGACAAAACCGTTACTTATCGAACACGTGCAACCAACGATGAACAACCGAATCAATTGGGAAAAAAACGAAAAAAATGAAAGGGAAAAAATAATGGAAATTTCGGTAGCAACTAGGGGAAAGAATCGACAGAGGAGGGAAAAGAAGAAGAAGAAGAAAATGTCAGAAAAAGTTTGGGGAATTGGAGAGAAAATTGAAACTCTACTCTTTTTTTTTTTTAATTTTCTGATAACCTCTCCTCAATTATCTCCTAAAATCACTCACTATTAACCTACTAAAACATAACTACTCAAAATTTTGCCCAACACAACTCTTAGCCGAAATTGGAGCAAAAATATTGTCGCCACGCCATCACAAAGAATTAAAATCAAGACCTCCAACACTCCAACATTCCAACACTCCACTTAACCACCAGACCAACAGGCCCACTCTAATATGAATTTACCAACAATTAAACTTAAGCCCTTTGCACAAGGTTAAGGCTTTATTTATAAAACAAGTAAGGCCTGAACTTGAGACCTCTCACATATACCTAGAACACATAACCACTAAAGCAAATAGACATTGTGTGTTACACATACACGAAGTCAAAAATTAAAATTTTGAGGCGTTACACATTTGTTGGAACATTGGCAGCAACATCACATGAAACAAGCTTGAATTTTGCTAAGAGATAAAAAGAAAACCAAAGCAAGGAAACATAAAGAGAACTTGAAACTGAAGATGACTGAAAATTGATAATAATTTCATTCAAAATTTGAAAATATATGTAAGTTACATAACAATTGGACAGTTACCTAATGACCTAACTGCTCCCACTAATGCATGACTAATACAAACTTGAATTACACACAAAAGTAAGCTGACATATCAGCTATTACATCAAATTCAAATCAAAATCTAATCTTACTAACTTTTTGGACACATTACAAGGAAACTAAACAAAGTTACATAGGAACAAAATGAACTAAAGAATTTGTAGCATTCGGTTCAACTCCAATGCTGATCTTCATGTTGAGCTGCTGCTGGTCTCTATGCTGACTTAACTGCTCCCACTAATGCATGACTAATACAAACTTGAATTACACACAAAAGTAAGCTGACATATCAGCTCTTACATCAAATTCAAATCAAAATCTAATCTTACTAACTTTTTGGACACATTACAAGGAAACTAAACAAAGTTACATAGGAACAAAATGAACTAATGTAGCATTCGGTTCAACTCCAATGCTGATCTTCATGTTGAGCTGCTGCTGGTCTCCATGCTGAATTGTTACTCATCTCTTGTTGCATTGCAGGCTAACGCTAAACAAAACTATTCCCCTTAAATTCACATCAATATAAAATAAAATGTAAATTAATTTAAAATTTTAAAATAACTTTATTTTAATTTTTAAATCAAGAATTTTGATGAGTTAAATTTATAAGGTAAGAGCTTATTTAATTACAAAAATAATTTAAAAATTTGTTTAAACAAAGTGTAATAATTTAACGGAATTTTTAACATATTAGCCAAAGAAATTCATCTAGTAAGAAATGAGACTCAATTGAAGTTAACAATAAAAAATGCTTTTAATGTGCCGAACATCAGACTAGAACAAATATTTGTAAGTTTTGTCAAAAATCTTAGTTTTCTTTTTTAATCTTTGATGAATGAGTAGAATTCACATACTTTGTTTTTCTTAGAGCTCAATAAATCTTTCTTCGCTCACAAGAAAAACAAAAAGTAAGTGGTACATAATAACGAATAAATGGCATTCAATTTAAACATTCACATTGATTAATCTTCAATTCACTTTGTCCATTCTATATAACTACCAATTGGCCATACAGTTTCTTGAGCTGTAGCAGATTCTTCCACTATAATTTCATCAACTGATTGGCTTGCCTGCAAAGCAAATTAAACCTTCACTTATTACTGTTTGCTTTTGATGATTGATGATGAAGAAAGCAAAGCCAGTTTTCCAAAATTGGACAAAGGATGACATATTAAGAACAAGAACTGTGAATTGAAAATAATAATGCAACAAGGATGTCTAGAAAGAAATATTGACAGCCAGCAGAAACCAATTACAGTTGATGCAATTTCATTTACTCACTTAAAGCATTAAAAAAAAAAAGAATTTCTCTCAGGCAACCAAAATACAAATATTGCATTAATGCATAGAAATTAAAGCTTAGTAAATAAAGTGTTTGGAAGAATACATACAGAAAATAATTCAATGGATGAAATTTGTTTTAAAGCTTATAATTGAGTTTGGAAGGATAGTGTACCTGTGTTTTGGCATGCGCTGATTGCTTTGAATCAACACTAAATCTTGTGGTTACGTTGGGACAAGCTTTTACTTTTAAACACCTCAAAGATTGGAAAACAAAATGATAACCCACAGGGCTGAAGCTCACGAGGTTTGGTAGGTCATCAAGCTGTAAGTAGGTTAATCGAGGTAGGTGCATCACTTTCTCTTCGTCCTTACTCACATTTGACTCATCTCCTTCAAACACCTGCTCTAATTTGGAAAGCCTTCTAAGGACTAATCGATCTAGTTTTGGAAGGCCGCCATCAGCAAGAGTAATTGGGAACAAACATTTCAAGTTTTCACAGTTAATGATTGTAATCCAACACAAATTAGGGAAGCAAATAGGTTGGAGATGATGTTGTGATGGAGTTTGATCCTTCTCAATTATTTGCTCCAATTCCTCACAGTCAGATATATCCAAATCCCACAATTGTGGCAAATTTCGAGCGATGATAGGTGAGAAGATGTATCTTAACCTTCTGAAATTGTGGACTACCAATTGAGTGAGATTTTGAAAGTGTTCAACTTGGATGGGACCACTCCATATCACCCGCAATTCAGTTAGTTTGTACAAGCCTAGGACCCTCAGCGTTGAAAGATTATATCCAGAATATTCAAATAACTCTTCAAAATTGGAAATTGATGTTCCTCCTCTCCATTCTGGGACTGTCACGTTGCTTATTTGCTTCTTTTCTGTCATCTCCGAGAACTCCAATTCCTATAAACATATCGTCAATGGTTAATTTCAAAGTGTTGAAAGGCATTCAATTCACACCTATCATTTTATTAATTCGTTTTCTTATGGAACTTTTATTTTAACAATTTATTTTATTAAAATTAAGGTTTAATTTATTTTACTTAAGTTAGAAGAGTAATGTTCAAAACTAAATTCTCTCCTTTAAGAATAAGCACAAGATTTCTTTTTCAATCTTTTATAGTCAAAGAACTCAAATTCTTAAAAAGTTTACTGTTGAACTCAAATACATATAATTATGACCATAAATTACAAAAAAGAAAAATCTCCAAAAATATGGTGCAAAAACACAACATAAATAATATATATATAAATATAAGAAACTAAAATGTCTGAACTATTTATTGTTTGTAAATAATATATATTTCTCATATAGATTATAAAAGTATTCAGTTGAAATGTTATTTATGTTACTAATTGGTATTGTAATTAACTAAACTACTTAAAGGTTTATTCAGATTAGTTTTTCGACAAAAATGAAAACTATTTTTTAAAGAGTTATACAAGCATTTACTTATTTTACAAAAAAAAAAAACAAAAGTGAAAATTTTAATAAATAATATATAGAAGAAGGTCTTACTTGTATATTAGTTGGAATGATAAAAGGTGTCAATTGAGGACAATCTCTCACTTTTAACACGCGTAAAGATGGCGATGTCAGCACGATGTCGTTTCTATCGCTTCCTTTCAATTGAGGCAAATTAATCAACTCAACTGCATTCAATCGTGCAAGACCTTGAGCCATTGAGATGAACATTTCTGGTCCTTGGATTATATCTTGCAATTGGGAACAGCTCTCTATCTTTAGAATTTGCAATTGCCCAAGACTACCAGCAACACATGTTGGGAAGAGATATTTCAAATTATTGCATTTTGTGACTTGTACTTCCCAAAGGCATTGGAAGCTTATGGTTGATACTTGTGAGCGTTGGATTATTTCTTCCATTCCAAAGCACCTCTCTATCTTTAGAGTTCGCAATTTTCCAAGACTATTAGCAACACATATTGGGAAGAGAAATTTCAATTTATAGCATTCTCTAACTTGTACTTCCCTAAGGCATTGTAAGCTTATGGATGATGATACTTGCAAGTCTTGGATTATTTCTTCCATTCCAAAGCACCTCTCTATCTTCAGAGTTTGCAATTTTCCAAGACTATTAGCAACACACATTGGGAAGAGAAATTTCAATTCATTGCATTCTATGACTTGTACTTCCCTTAGGCATTGGAAGCTTATGGTTGATACTTGTGAGTCTTGGAATATTTCTTCCATTCTAAAGCACCTCTTTATCTTCAGAATTTGCAAATTGGGCACATTTAGTTTTTTAGAACTACCTTGAGCAACAATAATTGGAAAGAGAGATTTCAAGCTTCCACATTCCAAGATATCAATTAGAGTCATATTTGGAAAGCAAATAGGTAGGGGATGATGTTGTGATGACGTTTGATCTTGCTCCAATTCCACATATTTACATGAATGCAAATTGCTCAATTGTTCATTTGTCATCTTCCCAAACACCAATTCCTATAAACATATTATCAATTTTTAATTTCAAAATGTTCAGAGATGTCAACAACTAACTTAACATTTCATCAATTAATTTCCTTACAAAAAATTATTTTACCAAAAAAAATGTGGTACAAAAACAGTCATAAATAATATCACATAAGCTATACATATATAAATTATTGGACAGGTGTAACAACGCAATTGGGAATTACTTAAACTTGTTTTCATATATTAATACAAAAACAAAAAACCACACGTGTAAAAGGCTACATTTTTGAAAAAAAATTTAAAAATATTTTTTTTAGTTTATTTTTTAATATAAATTCTAAAATCATCCATAATTCCTTCTCACATTTAAATAGAAAGATAAACCTGCTTAAGTGCGCTCGAACCTACATCTTCATATTCAGACAACAATATCGATACCAACCAAACTAAAACTTATATATAATTTTATATAGCTTATTTTTGTTTACCCACATAATAGGTATAATATAATTTAGTATGAGATAAATAGTTTGCAACATATCTAAAACATAAAGTTTGGATAACATTTTTTTCTGAAAATTTTATTAATCTTATTTTATGGTATTTAATCAATTAAATTGTTTTATTTAGATTAGTTTTACACCAAAATTATAGAATAAATTCTATATTTGAAAAAACTATTCAAACAACAAGTTATTAAAGAAAAAAAAGAAACCAATTAATAAATAAATAGATAACATAGAAAAAAAAAGAAGAAAAAATCTTACTTTTAGCGTAGTCAAAATAATAAAATGTGTAAATTGAGGACAATTGTGCACTTCTAACTTCCGCAAAGACGATTGTGTGAGTATAATATCATTCAAATCCCTTCCTTTCAATTGAGCCAAATCAATCAACGAAACCTGAAATGAAAAGCATAATCAAATTTCCCAACCTTTTACCATAGGACAATAAGTAAAACAAATGTCAAGTTATTGCAATGAGATACACATACTTCCCTTAGACTTTGGAGTAGACATTTGTATGCCGCCTGTCGGTCTTGGATTATATCTTCCAATTGCGAGCAACTCTTTATCTTCAAAGTATGCAATTGCCCAAGGCTATTAGCAACTGGGAAGATATATTTCAAATTTTTGCATCTCTCTATTTCAACAATCTTCAGATTTTGGAGGCTTAAATGACGGCTGGGTCCTTGTTCTATGCTCCTCGATTCAGCAATCGGGAATAACACTTGCATCTTATCACAATTTGAAACTATAACCTCTTCAAGCTTTTGTAAAAAACCTTGCGGCTGGGGAGCATTGCACATCTCTTCCAAATGAAACATATAACTTAATGATAACTTTCTCAAATTACAGAGTTTAGTGATTGGCACTTGCTGCTTTGATGCATCAATTAGGCATTGCATAGAGTGGCACCAACGAAGATCTAGAGAAGTCAACTTACTAAATCCCAAGTCCAAGCTCGGAATAAGGTTTGGGTGGCCCTCCACACCATTCAATTGAAGAGATTCTACATCTTCAAATAGTTGCTTGCATGCATCTACAGACTTATAGATTCTCAAAGATCTTGAGATTGGACAAGTTTCAAGGTACCTCTTTCCGTACCGCAATTCTCTTCTTATGCCAATGCAAACATCAAAGCTCCTTAATCTACGAAACAGAAAGCCATCTAGAAGATGTTCAGAAGAAATATCCAATGATATTACAACCAACTTTGGCAATAAATTCAACTCTGATAGGCTGGAATACCTGTCGCTTTTAGTTGAATACTCAGTCGCCCATTTTAATGAACTACAACCATGCAAGTATAGTTCCTCTAAATTGGACAACCTTCGTATCAAATTAGGAGTGATTCTTCGTAGTTCATGGCAATACGATAAATCCAACAGTCTTAGCTTTTCCAAATCACCAGCTTCAGTCGGCAATTCAGTGATATCAGATCGACTTAAAGAGAGAATATGAAGTGTCTTCAGCTTCCCAAGCATTGAGATGTCAGAGAGTTCACAATCAATCAAATACAAACTTCGAAGGTTCATATTAAACTTAAATGCAGCTAGAGATATCAATTGATCTTTCAAAGCACAAACTTGTAATGCCTTCATACCCTCAAAGAATTCGCTTGAAGTTTCCATGAAACTACCAAGTAAAAGAAGTTTGAGGTATGGAAAACCCACTCTTTTAGGAAGTTCATCCGTTTGATCAGTTTCGAAGGAGATTGCTGTGTAATGCTTGAAACTTTCATCCATCGGGAGTGTTTCAACAGTCCCAAAAGATATCTCCTTTCTTGAAGATGCTATCCACAAAGCAAATTGGCGAACCACATCATGCATTTTGACATGCCTTTCTCCGCAATCTAGCAACAAACCGGAGTTCTTGAGTATCTCAATTGATGCAAGCACTTCACTTCTAACATCTTTAATTGAGTCCATGCCTTTATACAACTCCAGTCCCCATGCATATCCTACCAAGTTCTCCACATAAATCTCATCATCTTCAGGAAATAAAGAGCATAACAAGAAACATGTCTTAGTCTCCGTATTCTTCAAGTAGTCGAAGCTCGCCTCAAGACATACATAGGCATTTTCTTCATTAACATCCTCAATTTCAGTCAATCTACGACCTTCGAGTCTCCGGTATGCAGCTTCCCACTCGTAACAATTTGTTTTGCCTTTCAAAGCACTTGCCAGCGGAATTATAGCTATAGGCAAACCCCCACATTTTTTGACAATTTTCTTTGCTGGGGTTTTAATATAATCATCAGAAAAGTCATCTAGACCTGCTTTCTTTTTAAACAGAGTCCAAGCTTCATCATCATCCAAACAGTCAAGTTGTACCACCGGTCGACACTCCATAATTTGACATACTCGTTTACGGCGTGTTGTTAAAAGAACTTTGCAGCCTTTATGATCATCCCCAATTGGAATTCCTATCTTCTCCTTTAAGTTGATAGATTCCCAAATATCATCAAGGATGATAAGAATCCTCGGTTCATTCTTCAGCCTTAACCATAATTCTTGCTCGGATCTTCTTCCTTGTTCATTCTTCATATCAAAGCCTATGTATTGTGCAATTTGATCTTGAATTCTCTCAAAATTTGGCTTTTGAGACACAACCGTAATCACAACTTTGTCAAACAAATTCAGTTTTTGAGCTTGACTTCCAACTTCACGAGCCAGGGTGGTCTTGCCCACCCCTCCCATCCCCCACAACCCAATCATGTTGATATTCTCATCTTTTAAGGCTTCAATGATTTGATAGAATGCAGTCTCTGAAGATTTCGAAAACACAATTTCCTTAGAACATAGGAAATCTATAGTGGGAAGGGCAGTAGGAGCAGGGTAACCGACTGGTCCAAGTTGACCAAATTTGTCCAAAAGCTCAGAGATATCCTGGATTTTCTTCATTGCTTTCTTGCTTAATTGATATCTCCAACTCCAATTAGGACACCAATTGAGACACCTCTTATTCAGTTGTATTTCCTCCTCCAGAGTTCCCATATCCGACAGTGTTTCGTCTGCCCTTGATTGCAAGTTCTGTACATCATTTTCAATTTGTAGAAGCTGGCTTTTAGCATCCTCAATCTTATGTAGTAGACGATCTCGTGCATCTGCAAGTTCACGCTTTTTCTCTCGGAGCTTTTCAACATTGTCATGAAAGCGACAGACATAAACAAGTTGACGTCCTACAGGCTTCACCATACAGTCCACAATCAGTGTTCCAACGGAGTTCGAAGCAGCAGCCTCACAAAATCCGCAACCCATGCTTGACAAGCTCAAATTGAAGAAGGATTCAAAGTCTGAGAATCAATGGGCTTTTCTTCCAACTTAGTCCAGCTGAAAACATAACACAAAATGCGAATATTATGAGAAACTTAATAAAAAAACATGACTTGAAAACTAGAGAAAAACAATATTATACAGACATTCAGATTGATATGATACCAAACTAAAAACAATTTTATACAATTATAAATTGGAAGGATATATTTCACTACACAGATAAATATAATTCTAAAGATTAAAATTAATTAAACTAAGTCTAATGTACTTTTTTATTAATTTATTTAAATTTGAAAAAAATTAAAACTAAAAACTACCCGATAGTAATTGTTGAGTTTTTATCTCTACTAAATTTGATTTATTGAGTTAAGAGTGACACCATGACTTCCTGTCATATATATAGATTATATATATAATGTGTTTGACTACACTTAGTGCTCCGAAGATTCTTACTTCAAAACAATCAAAAGGGATTTGAAGGTTGTTTTTTTTAGCAAAAGTAAGTAAAACTGAATACAAAAAGAAAGGAGCTTGAAGAAAGGGGAAAAAAGAAGAAGTAGAAATTGAAGTTTATCTGCTTGGAAAATTCAACCGCTCGGAAAATTTTACAATTTCAGTATGACCCCTGAATTTCTACGATGCCCCGCCACTAAAAACTGAGTTTTCTTGTAGGCAAAGGATTTGTGTTTATTAATGAAGTTGGTACTGATTGATTTGTGTTTATTTTGCGGTTAAGACCAACAAAGACATGACAGGATAGGACATAACTTACAAAAGGGTGGGAGTCTTTTTGGGTCATATTTTTACCCTGGTTTGCTCTATTAGAAAAGAGTTAATTACATCAACCATCTCTAAACTATGACCACAAATTTAAATTGGTCCCCACACTTTAAATTATTCTATTTACATTTCTAAATTATCGATGTTATATCAATTAAGTACTTTTGTTATTACAATCGTTAAATAACACATCAAATCTTATGTTGCTAAATTTAAAATGAAAAATGTAAAAAAATAGAATCATGTTACGTAACTTTTAAAATTAAAAAAAAAAATAAGTAAAATTGAATCATATACATGTGTGTAAAGTGATAGAATTATAAATAAAAAAGACAGATAATTAGTTATATAACAATGATGGAAACATATCCACTTACCACTTCAAAATGAAGTTGTAACTCCAAGAATTTGATCGTCAAAATAAAAAATCCGAACAGTCTTTTAGCTCTGATTTGCTTCAAGAAGAACATAAAAATTAAAGATGAGATCAAAAAAATATATAACAAGTTTAATTTATATATATAAACACAAATATAAATAGATATACCTCACTTGGGAACTTCCAAATCAAACTACACTTTGTGTTGAGAAGATTCTTACTACCTCAAATCAATCGAAAGGGATTTGAAGGTTGGGTTTTTTTTTCTTTTTTTTTTTTTGAAGTAAAAGTAAGTAAAACTGAATACAAAAAGAAATGAACTTGAAGAAAGGGAAATAAAAAGAAAACAACAAAGTAGAAATCAAGGTTGAACTAAAATAAGGAGAAACTTTCAGAAAGAAATTGAAGTTGATCTGCCTGGAAAAGTCAACCACTCGGAAAGCTAAATTATGAGATTAGTAGCCACAGGATTTGTGTTATGAGATTAGTGCAGTATTGGGATCTAAATTATGAGGATTAATTTAAAATGAGGATCTGGGAATATTTTATTGCAATTAACTCATTAAAAACTAATAAATCGATGCTCTCACATTTTCCTTGAAGCTTCAGTAATTGCGTGAGTGGATTTCCTTAGAAAAAAGTCAAAGTCTTTGTGTCATATATTTTCCTTCAAGTTTCAATAGTTAATTTGTTTTAATTATTTATATGATTTTCACTACATTTAAAATATCTACTTTTCTTCAGTTTCTTTTTTCTTAATTTTCATTTGTTAGTAGAAATGAAAATGGTTTTTCTTTATTCATTTTATACATTTAAGATGTATTTTTATTAAAATAATACACGTATATATTAAAACTGTATCTATATATCTATATATATATATATATAGATATAGATATATTATATTAGAAATATGTATACAGGTGAAAATGACATATTTACAATACAGAGGTTTTTTAACAAAGATTATATTTTTTCTGTAAACCTCAGTATTTCTTAACAAAGATGGGAGGGAAGTGTAATGGGAAACCTCACCTTCACAACAACCAAGTTTTTGATCTCTCCGTGCTTCCACAAGGTGACTCCAAATGCCGACTCACACCCAACTGGTAAATTCCATCAAGTTTTACGACAACATATCCCTTTGCCTTATGTTTGCTTTTACCACAGTTGTTAGAAGAAAGTGGGAAAAGTGAATGACGTCACTATTTTCGTTTGCCAAGAGGACCTGTTTGGACTGCAAGTGCTCATACTATAACAGCTGTGATTGGTTTAGGCTTCGTCCTGTTTCTGGCTTGGCCACTGCTAAGCTTGGATGGATTGTTCCAGCAGTTATGTTATTGTTCTCTTTTGCAACTTACTATACCTCTACTCTTCTTGCTGCTTGATCAAGCAGTTATGTGATCATATTATAAGTAGAAGGTCTTAACAGCTTTCTTTTTTACGCTTAAAATGCAAGCAGCCTAATGTTGTTGAGGTGAACTTTTTAGAAAGCAAAATGGGTATGGTTGAGCTGACTTAAGGTGCTTTGTTTGGATAATATACCACCGAATGGTAAAATTAGGGAAAGACTGACTTGGACAAGTGTTGAAAAAAATTAGGATAATATGCCAAAATATATTTATTAAAATTTTATGTAAAATTAAAAAATTACTTTATTTCAAATGGTAAATAAAAATAGTTTATATACACGGTGTACATTATTCAAATTTCATTATGAATAGTGTAACGCCCCAAATCGGGCCTAACGTTACGGCCGAATCTGACAGTGTCACATGGAAGGGTTTTCGAAAACGGAGCTAACTCGATAAAAACCTTAAACTTGTAAATCTTTATTTGCTTTCATTTACTTTCATGCATATATTTATTTTAGCGGAAGCTTAGGAAAACCATCGTGTTTAAGAAAATAGTTCGCGTTTTTAGAAAACATGTTTTTAGGTAAAACCATCATAGTTATAGATAAGTAAAAACCAAAAACCCAAACCAACGTCAAACGGTTTAATAGAGTCCAGAGTCCCAGAAAATACAACTAAAAAATGTAACCCAAATTATAAAATATAACCGTAAATCGAAAATTGAAATAGTTTGATGGAAAGGTGGTCACCGTCGAGTCCCTGCTGCATCGATCTGCCTAAGTCTATGGGTTACTTGTACAGAATAAACAGAGAAAGGTGAGTTTACGTAAACACAGTGTGAACCCAGCAAAATTAGGCATATACACACAGAATATCACAAATCAAACAGATTCTTATTCGAGCCTGGGGCCCCTGTCAAATACAGATACAGTTTCAGGCCTGAGCCCACTTCAGATGCAAAACAGTTACAGATATACGAATCAGATATCAAAAATCAAAATCCTACCCCTATCCTCTACACACCATCTCCTTCCATCCTTACACACCATACTGTACCGATGCGGCACATAACAGATATAATGTAGCCGAGCTACCAGATACTAGGCATAATCTGCCTTTCAGAACACTTCCTCCAATATGCATCATCCCACCCCCACTCACAACAAAATAACATGCATACAGACTTAACAGGTAATCATGCTTAGCATGCCTTCATAAAAAGAACAAATATAGGCATCTCACAATAGTATATTAGTCTAACAATACACAGTTTTAGGGTTAAGTAAGCCTTTACCGACCCTACGGTAGGTCCACAATCGATTAGGATGACCCGTGTGATCTTATGAAAAATTTTAATATCATGGGCCCACACACCTAGATTGGCCTTGCCAGTGTGGATCACACGGCCTGGCCCAAAATTTGCATGCCTGTGTGACTCACCCGTGTGGCCCACATGGCCATACCCCGACCATCACACGATAGTGTCCTGTGCAAGCCTGGCCTTCGTCGATCACATGGCCATGTCATTGCACACGGCCATGTGGCGTCGACAGAAAGGTTTTCAGCTTCTGCCGAAAACTTGTTTTCTTGCATTTCGGGTACACACCCGATACAGTGTTGCAGCGAAGACATTCTCGAGCCTCCTGAAACCTTAGAATGCTTAACAACGATTTTGCACAATCAAAGCACCGATTGGAAACCTCTAGCCCCTTGGCCTTCTCTTAAACATAAAACGAATCCCAATTAAGTGAAGATTCGCAAGCCAAAACAAAGACAAATTCTGCAGACGAATGGGTGCTCATTAGAGGTACAACTTACAAATATAATGGAGTTCTTCGTAGAAAAGTTTAGAAAAACCAAAAGTTGGAAACCTAAGAATTCATTCAGATTTTGATAATCACCAAAGTAGCAAACTTTAAAAGTATAAGACGCTCAGTATTCCAGCACAGTTAAAAATGAAACAGAATAGCAAAAGAAACAAAAGAAGAAAATAATAAAATAAATAAATAAAAACTGACGTGAAAAGGGTGAAGAAAATGTGGGACATAGGTTTTGGAAAGCATAATTCATTAATTTAAAACTTGTTATTTCCAAAAAGAAAACAATCCTAACCCACTAATAACTAATGAATTTTTTGAGAGAGTTTGAATTTACCACTAAATCAATAAGTTCATTCTTGTTATTAGTTAAGCAGAAATAATTTATAAATTAAATATTCAAAGATAATAGTTTAGGCCAAGGGAAAGGATTAGAACACGGAATCTCACACGGCTGTGTGACCCAAAATAGTTTTGAGCACGGTCTGGAATATAGCCTGTGACACGGTCGTGTTACCCAACTTTGAATACACACACGGTCTGGCACACGGCCTGTGACACGACCATGTGGCCGTAGTTCGTATACTCACACCGGTGGACATACAGGCTGCGGCACGACTGTGTGTCCTAACTTCGAATGCTCACATGGTCTAGCCTATGTCACACGACCAGACTACAAGGCCGTGTGACCCCTGTTTTGTAAATTTTCAAGTTTTTCTAAAATTTTCTATTTTATTCTGATTTGACCCTGGATTGTTCCTAAACTATTTTTTAGGGCCTCATAAGCTAGATTTAAGGCCTCATAAATTTAGTTGGCTTGATAAGTTGTAAAGTTTTGTTAATTTTAGAATTTGGAGTGTAGGGACTAAATTGTGAAGAATGTAAAAGTCTAGGGAAAATGTGTAATGAATGAAATGTTAAGATTCATATGCATTGGATTGAGTATGATATGTATTTGAATGTAAAATTAATTATTATCTAGATCAAGAACCGAACCAAAATAGACAGTAACCGTGGAAAGAGGAAAATTATGGAATAGTCCCTGCATTTGAAACGGAAGTGAATGTAGGTAAGTTCATAGTGTATTAATATGGAAATGTAATCTTATAGTTATTATGTTATTATCTTGTAGTTAATCGTATTTATATGAGAAATATTATTAGTTGCTTATTTTATATCTTTTATTGCAAATGAGTATGTATGGAAATGAAATTATGATTGTTGAAGTTCTTGAAATTTCATTTTATCAATGGTAATACGTTGAATGATAGTATGTTTAAGGAACTGAGAAAGTGCCTTTGAATTGTGAATATGTTTAAGTAATAATGAATTAAGTGTAATACCCGGTTGAATGTAGTAAACGCTAGGATACAATTGGCATGCCAATAGGGTCGATATGTGTTGTTGTACGGGGTTGCACTTCAGTGTCACTGTTACAGTTTGGTGTTTCTATTTGCATTTAGGTGCCTTTGATTTGCACAATCGTGTCTCTGTCTGCACTTTGGTGCCTCTGTTATGCATCTACGATGGTCTTGGTGTGGTGTAGTTACCTGAGTATCCAAGTTAAGTTACTAGTTCATCCTACTTTGTGATAATTGAATTGTAATTTATTAATGATCTTATATGTTATTGCATATCCGCAATATTATTAAGTGAAAGTGCTACAATGAATTTCTTAGAATAAACATGGAATGTGATATTGAGTAGATGTGATTTGGGTACGAGAAGATTCCTTATGATGGAAGTTGTTTTGATATATTTGGAGATAAGATCAATTACTAATGTGATTGGTGAATTTGTATTTAATGATCAAGAATTATAAATTATCTCTTAAAATTTTTACTTTCATTAAGTTAAGTTAAGTCAACTTGATGTTAATGCTATGAGCTTACTAAGCTTCTTAAGCTTACTTGTTTCATTAATGTTCTTTTGTAGTTAGCAAAATCACGGACTGACCGGACGGATCGACTGAAAGCTCACACTATCCAACCTTTTTGGTAGCTTTTGTATTTCTTTTTGGGATGTGGCATGCTTATAAGCTTTTAGTTGTGAATATGTCAAATGCTATGTTGTAATGTTTTGTCTAGTTGAATGGTTTGGTTTGGATGTGTATTTAAGTTGGTGATGCATTATTGAAAGCACCAAAAATATCCTATTCCCTGTAAAATAGTAAAAATAACAGAAAAGGGGAAGTAGGGTCGAATCCTCAGGGACTGAATTGTGCGAATCTCGTTTCTTGAAATCTTGGATAATTTCTTGGCCAAGAAAACTGGCGTTCCTGAAAAATAAAAATATAGAATTAAGAATTTCGATCTGGAAAAATAAAAACAGAATTTAAAGTGAATTGAAATTGAAAAATTAAATAAATTGTGAAAATTAAAATGAGGAATATTGAAATAAACAAAGTTTAGGGAAGAGTAAGTTTCTTATGTAGTAAGATTCTAGCCTCCGGTTGTCTCGTTCCGCCTTAGTTCAATCCTTGGCTTTTAAGTAACCCTTCCCGAGCATGATAAGCCAGCTATAGTGGAAGAGGACACCTACGACCACCAGCTCCAAGGATTTAGACTTAAAATTTGGTGGAGCCTGACTCTAACCAATAATCGCTTTTGTGGGACTATCTTCTGCTAGATCATCACTTCCCAACGGCGAATACCATGCCGTTTTGTCTCTTGGATTCACCAACCTCTGACGCAGAAAGCCAACGTACCGACTGTGCAACCTTCCCAAAACATAAAAAGCGGCCGTTCCTTGCACAAGTTGAAATGATCACCTATTAAGGGACATGGACAGAAGCGTTAGCCTAATGCGGAGAAGCGATGAATATCTTGTTGAGAAGGCTAAGCGCAGGTTCTAAGCCTCATGAACCTTTTTGGGGAATTTTGACAACCTTCGGCTAGATTGGTTTAGTGGCTTATGATTTTTGGGAAAGAAATAAATATAATAGAAATGAGATTTTTATTGAAGAAAATATGGAGAGAACAAAAGACAGAGTTTTGGGGAGAAGGAGTGTTTACAAAAAAAGAGATGTCAAATATGTGCCACTCCATCCCCTATTTATAGTACTAGAAAACCTAGCCTATTCCTAATTAAATTCTAAAAGATAAATACAAATAAATGAAGATAATTAAAGATAAATAAAGATAAATGAAAATAAATCCTAAAATTAAATCTAAATAATTATCCTAATAACATTAAATATAGTCTTGTGCTATAAAATCTCTTCTTTTGCATTTTTGTTCTTAGGTCTTCCATGTTTGTATTTTCGGCACCACATTTTTCCCTCTGTCGTATGTTGGCCCAATTCATATTTAATTTCACACTTTTCATCCTTAAATTTACTTTTTCCTTCAATTTAGTCCCTAAAAGATAAAAAGATCATAAATAGCCCAAATTAGTATAATCATACTCAAAATAAATATGCAATTAGCACATAAAAATATGACGTTCTTGTAACATCCTAGAATAGGGGTTATACATTTGTGCATAATTCATGAGTTGGTAGGTTTTGGCAGTGTTTGGAAGTGTATTAAGGGTTTTTAGAACTTTAGGTGAAAAGGGAAAAAACTTTGGAAAATACTAGAAATATCAAGTTTCAAAAGAGGAAAGTGAACATTTTTGGAAACCCGAAAATGAATAGAAATGATTTGGAAATGAACATTTTGGAAACCTGAAAATGTATGGAAATGTTAAGTTTAAGAAATGGAAAGTAAACATTTTTGGAAACTTGAACATTTTTGGAAACCTGAACATTTTTGGAAACTTGAACATTTTTGGAAATGTTCCAAAAATGGAAAGTGAACATTTCGGGAAACTTGGAAATGTAAGAAAAATGGAAAGTTACAGAGCCGATCAAAAATTTTAGGAAACTTAGAAATAATCGAGAAATGCGAAGTTTTAAAGTTTAAAATAGGAAATTAAGGCAAGGGGGCCTTAAAAGTAAAAGTTGGTAAAATTTGACACACAAACAGGCTTGGAAAAGTGGCCTGAAGATGTCACTTAGGGCCTAGAGAAATGGCTCCACATGCAAGGTGTTGGGCCTAAGTTCGAGTCACTTGGGAAGCAAATAAAAAGAGTTTTATTTTTGCTTCCAGAAGGCTAAGAGTGGACGGCAAGGCTTCTAGAAAAAAAAAGGGAGTTTAATTCCCTTTAAAATTCGGCAATTTATGAAGATAATAGAGGATTTTTTTTTAGGATTATTCAGAAGAGATAAATAATGGATTAAACTCTTTTATTTATGATAAATAAAAGATAAAGCTATCAGATAGAGGAGTGGTGGCCAAGTAAGGGACTCCTTAGCTGATAATTTCGGCTATAAAAGGAAGGCAGGAGGGCTACTCATCAATTTTTGCTTTCTCCTCATCTCTGCCAAAATTTTTAGGGTTCTCTTCTCTTTTCTTTTGTCTAGCCGAATTCCCTAGCCTCCTCTCTTTTTTTTCTTTTCTTCTTTTTCAAAACCAAAAACACAATCCAACCTAGCCGAATTCTTCATAGCATCAAAAGTCGAAATTCTGCCAAAGCCGAATCTCTGAAGTGGTGTCAGGAAAGATCTGTCGAATTCAACACTAAAGGTAAGAATCTTGTGGTTATTCTCTTCTTTAAGCATAAATATAGGGATTAATGTTATTGTGGCCGAAACTATAAGGAGTGTTTCGGGATTTCTAGTGCTATCGACTACAAGGAAGAGATCATCCGGGATTCAAGGATCTAAGGGAGTTAAACGGACATACAAGGCAAGGAATATTTTCAGAATTGGAAATTGCTGTGTAAGTGTATAAATCAAATCAGCCAAGGTTTACTTTGGTATCTAAAAGTATTTCCTTTTTATCCAAAAGTCAGAAACTGATGAAAATACATGTTTTTGGTGGCTAGCCGAATTTAAGGGAGGAATACCACAATTTCGGGATTTAATCAATTCGGCAACAAGGTAAGTAATACAAATCCTACTAGGATTTGGTTTTTAAGCCAAATAGGTTATTAATATGTTTATATATGATTGGCCGAATATAGGAGTAAAAGATCTAGATCGGTAGATCGTTCTTCGGGATTTCAAGGAACCTATTAAGCGAATCAGGTGTGTACCCACACTAACTTTCAATATATTATGGCAATAATTATTTTAATATATGAATATGCATAAGAATGAGAATGTGGCTAAGTACCACAAATGTGGTAAAGAGTACCCAGGTACATTTCCTACTTCTGATAGGATTACGAATATGAGATATTTTGAACATGTGAATAGTAACATGAATGAGAAATAAGTATGTTATGCATGATATAATAATATTTGGGCATTTTGGGCTATATGTGAAAAGGGAAGAAGGTGTTGACTTGGTCTCACTAAGCGGAATATGGTGACTACGGTCACATAATATGAATATGGTAACCGGTTACATTATACGAATTTGGTAACCGGTTACATTATTCGAATATGGTGTCTAATGACACAAATTATATGGGCAATGAGCACGTCATTTCGCGGCGCGCCTTCGATGGTGTGTAGCGGATGGAGGGTTGACTTAGTAGTCCCCACGGTGTGATTGGCAGGTACGGGTGGTGTGTAGCGGATGGATAAATAGGCTTGGGTTTGGGTTGCATCATTTAATTGTATATGAATATGAACTGATATGAACTTGTATGCGATTTGTTGAATGTTAGTATTGTGTGCACATTGAGTCTGTTGACTCACCCCATTGTGGGACTATTTTTGGTGATGATGCAAAGCAATGGACCGGTAGGAAGGAGCTTAGTGGTGGCCATGCTCAGCAAGGATTATTTTACTTCATTTGGACATTATATTTTTTTAAGTACTTTGAATTTTATTATTGGGTTTTATTTGATGTAATAAGGCCATAAGGCCCAAGTTGAATTTCTTTATTTACTGTTTAAATTTTTATTTACTATATTTACGAACTATTTTTTTTTAGATTTAAAGTCCTAGTAGAATTAATTATTTAAAACCCTAAATTATTTTGTCACCCTAATTAAAAGATTTCTAAGTAAGACAAGTGGGCTTTCAATCTAAGCCCAACCCAAACCAATATTTTCTCAAAATACACAAATTTTCTCTAAGTAACAAAGAATTTTAAAACCGATTTTCTTAAGGAACATACGAGATCCAGTTTGGGCTCGTGGTAGGGTGTGGGGGTGTTTCAGTTCTAGAGTATTATCGAATTTCCCCTACTTAGCCCATGCTTGCCCTCAAGTATGGTTCCTGTCCACTGTGAAAATTAGATCCTGCCATGAAAGAAATTCTACTCTAAATTTTTATAAAAATTAGTCAAAATGCATACGAAAAATGAAGAGAACCCTTAGCTTGATGTAAATAAAATTGAAAAAGTGTTCCAATTAACACTACAAAATTAAGATCGACTTGGATTATTTCATGAAAATTAGGTAATTTACCAAACCTATCAAGAAACCTTATTTATTTCTCCCTTTAGTCCCCAAATTTTATTAATGCATATTTATTTATTTATTTATTTTTTACTTTAATTTCAACTTTATTTATTTACTTTCACTTAGGAAAATATTGAACCTTTTGGTTAGGCGAATTTGTAAGGTTAAAATTTATTTGGTAATAGTGCTTTGGTGTGGTGAGCTTTTATGCATGTTTTTCATTTTGGCCAATATGGTTGATGAATGGAACTTGAATACATGAGTAATGCTAGATAAATTCTTAATTAAGTATTTTAATGAATGATCTTGATTGTTGTGTATTTGTATGGCATATTAGTTGGTATAGAATGGAATAAATTTTGGCATGTAATTGATTATTTGAATATGTTTTTGAACCTAAGAATTGATCTAGATGTTGTATGTCTTGATGTGCAAGGAATGGTGTATGCAATTGCTTAAATTAGGGTCAAATGATTTAGATGGCTTAGGGCATGGGCTGTCACACGACCGTGTGCCAGACATGATCACCACGCACAACTGTGAGTATTTAATGAATTTAGGTGTAATATTCAAACAGCCTGCAACACAGTCGTGTGAGCCAAAACAGTTTTGAGCATGGTCTCGCACACGACCTGCGACACGGACATGTTACCCAACTTTGAATACACACACGGTCTGGTACATGGCCTGCGACACGACTATATGGCTGTAGCTCAAATACTCACACGGGCTGGGACACGACCGTGTATCTTGACTTCGAATGTTCACATGGTCTAGGCTATGTCACACAATCTAACCACACGACCGTATGACCCCTATTTTGCAAATTTTCAAATTTTTCTGAAATTTTCTATTTTATTTTGATTTGAACTCGAATTGTTCGTAAACATTATTTAAGGCCTCATAGACTCGATTTATGGCCCATAGGTGTGTTCATACCCCAATATTGATATTTTTTTGAATCAAGGTGTAATGTTCTTTTTTAATCTATATCACTCTATAACTGTAATCTGACAACGGAGAAATGATAGGGGTGTTATAGAGCATGTATTGCAATGTGTAAAAGAAGACAAGGGACTAGATAATGAGGTTAAGTTGCAGACATATTTACGAAGAGTCTGAGTAGACCAAAGTTTGAAAAGTTCAAAGAAGCACTCGATATAATTTGCAAATCATATGTGGAAAGAAGTTTGCATTTAGGGGGAGTGTTGAAAGTTAATGCAACTTCTAGATAAAATCCAAACTTATCCTCTAAGAGATATTCTCTTGGGAAGATTCTAGTATATAAAAGAAATAATTATGATATTATCTAGAAGACTAGATATTCTACATGAACATTCTAGCTATTAGATATTTGAAAAATTAATGGCAAAGAGACATGTGTTAACAATCCAATGGCCACTAAACTCTATAAATAGGGGTAGGAGCCTTTATTCTTGTGATGATGAAAAAGAGAGCCATAAGCAAGAGAGTGTGAGAGGTAAATCAAGAGAAAAATAAAGTAGTGAGGTAAGTGTGTGCCATATTGTAATTGTATTGTGAATTAATAAAAATATTTTCTTCTTCTGTAATTGTAAGTTTTGGTTAAGCCTTAGGTTTTTAAGCATTTAGTGCACTTGGGTATTATCATATTTTAATAAACTATTCTTTTCAAATTCACATCAACATAAAATGTAAATTAGTTTAAAATTTCAAAATAATTTTACTTAATATTAAAATCAAAGGCTTTCTTGAGTTAAAATTATAAGATAAGAGCTTATTTAACTATAAAAAAATGTTAATGACTTGTTTAAACAAAGTGTAATAATTTAAGGGGGCTTTTTTTTAATGTATTAGCCATTAAAACTCATCTAGTAAGAAAGAAATTGCATTCAATTGAAGTTCACAAAAAAAATGCTTATGCCAGTCTATATGACTATCACTTTTGTACTATTTTTAATAAAGTTCATATTTATTTCCAAATAAATATATATTATTCATGTGTCGAAGGGTAAGGCATTAGTCTAAAACAAATAATTGTAAAATCTGTCTAAAATCTTATTTTATTTTTAATTTATTTTTCTAATAGTTGAAACGATATAAAATGTCAATTGTGGGCAACCCATCATTTTTAACTTGTTCAAAGATAATGGTGTAAGCACGATGTCTTTTCCATCACTTCCTTTCAATTGAGGCAAACTAATCAACTGAACTTCATTCAATAGTGGAAGACCTTGAGCCATTGAGATTAACACTTCTCATCCTTGGATTATATCTTGCAATTGGGAACAACTACTTCATTCAATAGTGGAAGACCTTGAGTCATTGAGATTGACACTTCTCATCCTTTGATGTTTCTTGCATTTGGGAACAACTCTAGATCTTTAAAGTTTACAACTACCTATGACTATTAGCAACAAACATTGGAAAGAGATATTTTAAATTATTGCATTTTGTAACTTGTACTTCCCTTAGACATTGGAAGCTTATGTTTGATACTTGTGGGTTTTGGATTATTTCTTCCAATCCAAAGCACCTCTTTATCTTTAACCTTTGTAAATTGGGTGCATTTGATTTTTTAAGGCTGCCTTGAGCAACAGTATTAGAAAGAGAGATTTCAAGTTTATCTTTAAAAACATAAAAATAGATAAATATCAAAACAATCATTGGGAACCCAAAGACACACTAACACACAACTAACCACAAGATCAGTAGGCTGATTCTGACATTAATACGTGAAATTGGACCCAAATGTTCAACCCACTCACTGACCTTAACCACAAACCTCAAAACTTCTAACCTCATATTCCGGGATGTTACAATAACCCTTTTAGCAGCACAATCTAGACTGACTTGATGTTCCACAAGCCAATCTATTCCCAAAATCAAATCAAATTCACCAAAAAGTAGTTCCATCAGATCAGCCAGAAACATAGTACCTTGAATCTCTAGGGGTACCCGTCTTTATACTTTATCCTCTCGAACTGATTGGCTCAGAGGACTAATTATAGAAAACTTTCTAACAGTATTTTCAAAGGATACATCCAAGTTCGCAAACACAATACTAGCCACATACAAATGGGTTGATCCAATATCAACAAGAGCATAATACGTAATAGAATGAATAGGGAATGCACTCAATATGATGTCGACGTCATCACTATCCTCGCGGTGTCTCGACGCATAAACCAATGCCAGCTATCGTGCCTCAATCTGACCCGCACCTATACCCAATGCTCTCTTACCTCTACCAAAACCATTGCCCTTTCTACTAGTACCACGACCCCTAAGTGGTTGCTAAACTACTTTTAGAGGCTGAATAGAACCCGGAGCTATAGCTTGTGTTGCAGCTGGCACTTGATCTAGTCGATGGGGACAATTCCTAACCTGATGCTTCGCAGTCGCTGCAGTTGAATCTCGATCACTGCAACTGATGCCTTGATCCACAAAGGCCTATCAAACCTTACCCGTTTCTTAGGGTGCTATCTAGAACTAGAGGGACTCGAATCCCTCTTAGTCTTACTCTGATCTCTCTCTCAGTCACGCCTTTTACGCTCATTGTGCTTCACCTCCTCCACAATCTTAGCTTTATCAACTAAGGCTGCAAAAACCCGCTCTCTTTGAAGAGATATTAACACTTGCAGATCATAACAAAATCTTTCCTCAAACCTCACACACTTATCATCGTCAGATGCTACTAGAGCCTGCACATACTTGCTCAATCTTAGAAATCCAGCCTTATACTCGGCCACAGATTGATCACCTTGAACCAGGCTCATAAACTAGCATTGGTGAGCCACTACATAACTTGCCTCCACATACTTACTCTGGAAGGAATTCTTGAAGTAATCCCAATTAATTTTTTCAGGCTGAGCACTTTGCTCAACCATCAACCACCAGTGATAGGCTTCATCTCGGAGTAGAGATACAACACCCCTCAATTTCTGAATGCGAGTGTAGCCGATATCGATCATAATATGCTTTGTGGCCTTTGGCCAATATTCAGTAACAGTAGAGGCGATTCCAGAGATGCCTATAAACAACTCAGCACCATTCAGTCGGAGTAGTTCAGTAATTGACCCTCGACCTCCAGATCTAAAATGGGTTCCAACAACCCTAGGCATTGGATAATGGCCTGGGACAATGCATCATCCCCAACCACCGAAGTCTGAGACCCCGTCTTAGTAAGAGTACCAACTATCTTGCTGGTCTCCAGATTGGGCATACTGCACATAGAGGATGACTCTGCTAGAGCTCCTCATCAGTGTCCATGATTCTCACGAGATCTATATGAACTCATATTATCAGTTTATCTATAAGGCCAGAAGTGCACAGATCAATTCAGAGGCTTTAGTATAGTGTCCCTACCAGTTCATATCAGAGTATTTAATAAGATAACTGTAATAACCATATTATGCCCGGGCCCTTGACTAAAACCCAAACCCGGGGCCCATTAAAGCCCAACAAAAATAGTCCAATGTCCATTTGCAAAAAGACCCAATTACCAAACTCAAATTAAACCCAAATTAACCTAGCCCAAAATCCTAAACAGATCAGTCCACTACAAGCCCAAATCAGAAAATAACAAAACCCTAGGGACCTCTGCTCCACCAACGCCGCAACCCCCACTTCGCCCTGTCTGCCACCGCCGCTGATCTCCACTAAGCACCACTATCACCTGCAAAAGAAGACAAACGAAGACATCAAATAGATAGGAAAAGCTTTGTATTTTTTATTTTAGTTCCTTTATTTGGCTATAAGAAAGCCATCGAGAAGAGAAGAACAAGGGGGGATTTTTCTAAGGAAAAAAAGCAGAAAATAGAATACAAAGAAAAAAAGAAATCTTTTCGAATAGAAGTGGATTTTTTTTTATAGATACACAGACACATACGAGAAAGATTGAAAGGTGATTTCATTTTTTAAAATTTCTTTTTCACTGATTATTGTTATTTTGAGTATACAAACGAGAATAAAAGGAAGAGCGAAGGAACCAAACCTGGGCCGTCGGGGCTCGTTGTCGAAGCCCCGTCTCTGTCGTCGAAATCGAACTCAAGGCAAGAAAAGAGGAGCGTCTCTTCCTTGGGTATTCCACGCATTATTAGCAAGAACAAAATACAAAAAAATTGAAAGATTGTTTTTTCATCTTGGCTACGATCACTGAAAATCGAAAGCAACGTTTTTTTAAGGTTAATCTCCCCTTTTGTTTTACTTACCGTCGATTTATTTTTTTTTCTATTTTTTGAACTATTATAAACGAAAATCAAAAAAAGAAAGCAAAGAAAAATTCACCTGAACCGATTCGCGTTCCCGTCGTCGGAGGCTTGAAGAGCCACCTTGTGCGATGTTGGTCATTGGCCATGGTGGTCGCGCGACCACCCTCGATTGAGCCCCCGTCTGGTAAAAAAATGGGTTTAAAAAAAAGAAGTAAACCTTAGCAGAAGAAAAGATGGGGTTCTTTTATTTTCATTTTTTTTTTGCTTAAAAAAAAATTTTGAACTTATAAACTAAAAAAAAAAAGAGATATAATAAAGGTTTTTTTAAGTGGTGCATTAAAAGTAGTGAAAACATGCGTCTTAAAAGCTGGATGTGTGCCTTTTCAATTTAAATGGGGAATTTGCGTGACTAGTCCCTCTCATTTGAACTACCTTTAAGTTAATCCTATTCTGTTTCTTTCATTTTGCCCCAAAGTTTGCGCGCCCTTCCAATTCAGTCCACGTCCGAGTGGCTTTTTTTTTTGGGGGGGTTGGGAATATTTGCACTTTTAGTTCTTGTGCATTCATGCGCTCGTCATTTTAGTCCTTTTCTTCTTATTTTTCTTTTTTCATTAATCCCGAACTTTTGTTTTAAATGCAATTTGATCTTTTTGGTTATTTCGCAATCTTTTTTAATCTTTTTATTATTATATTGTTATTGTTATTTCCATTATTATATTTTTATGTACATATTTTATTATTACTTTGTTTCACTAACTTATTATTATTATTATTATTATTATTATTATATTTTTTATATTATTTTGTTTAACTAACTTTATTATTGTTATTATTATTAATTATTATTATCACTATATTAGTATACTGTATATATTTCGTATCACTGTCATTGTTATTTTATTTTTATTATTATACTGTTATTATTATTATTACTACTATTATTGTATTATTATATACTACTTACCATTACTATCATTATTATTGTGTTGTACATGCTTTGTAGTATTATTATATATTTTTATTATTATAACTATTATTACATCTACTATTATTATCATTATTATACTTATATTATTTTATTGTACATTCTTCGTATCACTATTATTATTCTAGTATTATTACTATACTATTATTATTATTATTAATTATTATTATATTAGTATATTGTACATTATCATATTTATATTACTATTCTATATTATACATATTTCATATTATTATTATTATTACTACTATTATTATTATATCCATTATTATTAACATCGCTTTTGTTTTGAATTTCTTTGTTATCATTATTGTACCTTATTTTCTTAATTTTGTCTTTGTTATCGCACACTTTATTATGTTTTGTTTATTCTCGTTTGCATCATTTCATGTAGATTGGTGACTTTGAAATACATTTCAATATTTTCTTGTTTTTAAATTCATAAAAAAGGGTTTCACAAAGGTAATATTCATGAATTTGGGAATTCGAAAATTTGTGCCCAATCGTGCTGGGTGTGACTTTTTGTTTGACCGAACAAGTGGATAACCTTTCAAATTTTGTTTCTATTTTCAAATAAGGTGATATTTGTGCGTTTGGAAGTTTGAAAAGATCGTGCCCAATCGTGTTGGGTGTGTTTTTTTTGGTATGACCGAATGAGCAAATACCCTTTCCAAAATTTCAAAATGTGTGCTTGGAGAATTTTGGAGACAATCTTGAGTTCAAGGATTTAGATTATCGTGTCCAACCATGCTAGATGTGAGACTCTATTCCTTCGAAACAAGGGAAACTCGATATTCGATCAAGTTGTTTAGAATCACAAAAAAATAGAATAAAACTTCAAAATCTTTTCAACCTCTTCGATATTAGGACATTGATTAATCTATTTGGTACCAATTTTGGGCGTTGCGAGGGTGCTAATCCTTCCTTGCACGTAACCGACTCCCGAACCTATTTTCTCGAATATTCGTAGACCAAAATACACTGTTTTAGTAAATCAAAACATTTTATTAAAACAAAGGTGACCCGATCAAACCTAATAAAAGGTCGGTGGCGACTCCCATTTTATTCATTTTCAAAACCCAAAGTCGATTCCCGTTTTTTGTCAAAAATTGGTTACGACAATAACAGTTTTATCACTACAGTGTTTGCACCAATCATATTTACAGAAAAGAAATACTTACAGGTTTGACGTCAGAGGCTTGGTCATTTACAAAATAAGTTTTCAGAATAACTCAGATATCTTATTTTCATTTAGCTACCTTTTGACACATATTATGAGCCCAAAACACAGTCCAAGTGTTGACAAACCTAGCCCTGATACCACTAAAAGAGTTACATTAACGTTACTAGGAAACCAACTTATATAAGCACAATTAATGACTGTCTGATAGGTGATAATAATCATAAACCAGTAAAAAATCCATAATTTTTCAAAGTCATAATATGAAGAAATATTGAAATTATTAATAATGTATTTAAAGGGTTGACAAAGCAGATTGACCAAGCTTCCACCATACTGACCCGATCAAGACTGTGTGTTACCTGAAATTCAGTCAACAACAAAATGAGTTAAGAACTCAGTGTATAACCGAAATATGTTCAACTAAAAACACGATCATAATAATGAATTCTTGAAACTCATATGACAGTTAGAATTAGAGAATATCCAGCACATATTTAATGTATCAGTTATGTGTCAAAACAATTCTAGTTCATATATAGTACAAATTAAAAACAGGTGCAGTTATTCCTGCCCCCATCTACTACACACCATCTCCGACCATCGCAGGACACCGTTAAAGGCATTTAATACCCATCTAGCCCTACATATAAAAAAAGTGTCGGTCTGACACGTTCAATGAGATGTAGACTAGATGCCAGATCGAGATGCGATAAATGCCAAATTCACATATAATCATGTCTTAGCCACTGAATCTGAACAAATCATTTCCTTATTTATAAAATTCCTGTCCCATGCAAATGTAGGTTATAGATATCAAGAATGTATGCACAATTATTCAGATTCAATTTACATTGATATACTCAGTACTTCAGTCTCAGATCATTAGACAACATTCATACAGTCTAATTCAGGTCATAAGTACAATACGGGAGGCCTACGTTTATGTTAGACGACGCTTACAGCCTTAAAGATAAGTTTCAAATCTAATCCACGCGCTTGTGGGGTTTTACACGGCCTAGCACACACTTGTGTGGCCACCTGTGTGGTCTCCAAATTGCAAATAGTGAGTCACACAGCCTGGACACACGCTCGTGTCTCTGGTCCCTGTGGTTTCTAAATCACAAACAATGAGTCACACAGCCTGGACACACGTATGGTCGTGTGGCACACATAGCTTGGACACACCACACGGCCGTGTGGCATCGACAACCATGTTTTTCGACGTTTAAAATTCGTAAAATTAAGTGTTTCAGTACACACCTAAAGTAATTTCAAAGAAGGAACAATGTAAAGGATTTCCAAAGCCAAAGGATCAATAATGATCACTCGAATTGACGTGTTGAGGTTCGCCACTTCCAACACCTACTCCCGACCCAAACAGCAGATCAAAACAAGAAACCTAACGATCAATAAAAGAAAAGGAAAATAAATATGAAAAATGAAGAAAAAGAAAAAAAAATAAAGAACTTCAAGAGAGGAAGAAGAGGAAACATTTTCTTTTAAAAATTTTATTTTAACCACTAATAAGTTTTCCGACAGTAAGCAAAAATATTCCTAATGCATACGCTAAGACTCAAATATAGGATCAAACAACATATAGAAGCTTAACCAATGAACCAACAGACTCATTCTTGTCACAAATTTACATAGAATTAGATTTAAGTCAACTGTTCAAGAGCAAGGATTAGTTAAAAATTGAATTAACAAAACTTCTAAAGACACGACCCGAACACATAAGCAAAGCACAAAACTAGAGATATAAGAACTTAATTACACTAAAATCCAACACTTAAATACTTCAATTTTGGGGGGTTACATCTTATACATAGGGAGGTGAAAGACTAAGAACTAATGGGGTTTTCTCCCAACTCAATCCAGCTGAAAACACAACATAAAACGTGAATATTACGAAAAACTTAATAAACAAATATTACTTGGAAAACTAGGGAATAACAATATTTGTAATGATATGATACCAAACTAAAAACTGTACCATACCATAGAAATTTAAGTACAAATTTATAAGTATTGTATAGAATTGGAGTTATAAATTGGTGAGAGAAGTAGAAAGACTTAGTTGAGAAAGCTTTTATTTCATTTTATTTACTATTTATCAATTCATATTTGTTTGTTTGTTTTTATAGATGTCTATCGATTCATATTAGTTGATAAAATCATATATACAAGTGTAATGCCATATAATAAAAAATATAATTTAATCACACATATATAGGTGTGAAAATTATATATTTAGAATATATTAACCTGTTTAAAAATAATAAAAAGTATGGTTTAGAACTAATTAATAGTAATACATGATGAATATATGGTATTAAAATGAATAAATTAGATTAAATTGTGAATAAAATAAAATTTAAACACAAAAGCACATTAAGAATATCAAGTGAATACAATTGTTTATCATTGTTTTGTGATAAATATTGAGTTAATGTCAAGTTAATTTGTGACACTAACTTAATCAGCAACATTATAAATATGCACAAATATATATATATATATATATATATATATATATAAAACACATATATTTATTAAAGTTTCATATAAAATCAAAGTTCAAATGGTAAATGAAAATGTTTTATATGCATGTTGTATGTGGTTCATATCTTAGTAAGAATAATTTTCTATTGATTTATAAAAATATAAAAGACAAAAACATACTCAAATAATCAAAAAACTTCTTTGAAAATAAAATGGAATTTTGGTGATTCCCTAAGTGAATTGGAACCCAATTAAAGGGTGACACTAACTCAATAAAAAAGTTAATAAATAGTGTAGATAAATTACATCATTAGTCTCTCAACTATGAGTAAACTTTTGTTTTGATCGCTTAACTAAAAAAAATCTTACAATTTAATTATAGATATTTTTAATTTTTTTATTGCTTTCTTTTACTTTTCTTTAGTTGAAAGACTAATGAAATGATGACACTTTTTTAATTGGTATAATAATAATTTTAAGCTGAATTTTAACCCTTAGCTTTTATATTTTCTAGGCACAACTGATTTGCTTGAAACTAACATGATAGTTTACTTATTACATAATTATCCCATGGCCATTGCACAAAAGATATCCCAAAAAAGTCTTCATATTAAAGGACACTCATTTGACCCATAAGAACTGGCTTGATTTGAAGAACAAGTGACGAAGTCTACAAAATATTTTAATTTTAATTTATAATTTAGTATTCCATTTGATTTTCATTACACATCAACATTTGAAAATTAAAAAATATATAAAATTTCCATAAAATAGTATAGAGTAAACTACACTCAACTCAACTAATTATGGGTGATTGTTTTTGGTCACCCAATTATGAATTTGTTTAATATTTTATTATCCAATTATATTTTTTATAATTTGATCACACAATTAATTGATATTGTTTTTTTATAATTTGATCACACAATTAATTGATATTGTTTTTTTGTCCATTTCCATTAATTACACTAACAGGAGGGTGTGAAAAATAAATATAATAATAAAAAATTTAGCCCTAAAATTTTACATATTATATCGATTTAGTCCCAATTTAAAAAAATTAACCTTCAAAATTTACAAATAGTCTCAATTTAATTCTAAATTTTAAAAAAAATCAAAGGAATATATAGAAATACATAAATATTTTCAAAAAATATAATAATAAATTTAAATTTGTCTAATAATATTGATATTAAATACAAATAACTAAATTAATATTAAATAAAAATACATAAATATTTTCAACTTATTTAATATAGATTTTTCTATTTTTAAAAATAATTTTTATAAAGAATTAGGGTTAAATTGACATAAAATTTAAAAGGTGAGGACTGAAATTATTATTATACTAACTACAAAAGTGTCACTTTTAGCCATTGAAGGGTTGGGTGAAGAGCAGTTTGAAAATGTTAGTGGCTAAATTGTAACTTTTTAATTAAATGAGACATAATGGAGGGACTAATAGTATAATTTATCCTTTGTTTTTAAAGATATGGATTAATTCACATTTATTTGGGTTAATGTGTTATTAAAAGATTAAAATCCAAAAATCATTTTTCTTCTTCTTTCCCGCGACTTGTTCCGCTTTTTATCGTCACGCATCTTTGGTTTTTTTCTTTTTACTTTTCCAGTGCTTTTCTTCTGATCGGCGACCACCGCCGCCACCACCACCACCACCTCCACTTCTTCTTCTTCTTCTTCTTCTTCTTCTTCTTCTTCTTTTTGGTGAAATCTTCTTCTTTTTCTTTTTCTTTCAAAAGCCAATAGCAGTGTCAGAAGGATCGGACACATATCACGTGTCCTTACCCGCGTTGCGTCGGAATTTATCATCAACCAATCCTTTTCTTCTAACGCTGGGGAGAGTCCATATTCGCTGGGAAAATCGGCAAAGACTTTGTTGTCTTTTGGAAGGACTTGTAAAGAAACATAATTGGGGAGAGACTTTGTTATCTTTTGCCTTTAATGTGACGAACATCAGACTAGAACAAATAATTGTAAGTTTTGTCAAAAATCTTAGTTTTCTTTTTTAATCTTTGATTAATGAGCAGAATTCACATACTTAGATTTTTCTTAGAGCTCAATAAATCTTTCTTCGCTCACAAGAAAAACAAAAAGTAAGTGGTAACATTCACATTGATTAATCTTCAATTCACTTTCTCCATTTTATATGACTACCAATTGGCCATGCAGTTTCTTGAGCTGTAGCAGATTCTTCCACTATAATTTCATCAACTGATTGGCTTTCCTGCAAAGCAAATTAAACCTTCACTTATTACTGTTTGCTTTTGATGATTGATGATGAAGAAAGCAAAGCCAGTTTTCCAAAATTGGACAAAGGATGACATATTAAGAACAAGAACTGTGAATTGAAAATAATAATTCAACAAGGATATCTTGAAAGAAATATTGACAGCCAGCAGAAACCAATTACAGTTGATGCAATTTCATTTACTCATTTCAAGCATAAAAAAAGAATCTCTCAGACAGCCAAAATAAAAATATTGTGTTAATGCATAGAAATTAAAGCTTAGTAAATAAAGAGTTTGGGAGAATACATGAGAAAATAATTGAACGGATGAATTTCTGGTTTAAAGCTTATTATTGAGTTTGGAAGAGTAGTGTACCTGTGTTCTGGCATGCACTGATTTCTCTGAATCAACACTAAATCTTGTGGTTATGTTGGGACAACCTTTTACTTGTAAATCCGTCAAAGATGGGAAAACAAAATGATAACCCACAGGGCTGAAGCTCACGAGGTTTGGTAGGTTACAAAGATCTATGTAGAAAAATCGAGGTAGGTGTATCACTTTCTCTTCGTCCTTACTCACATTTCCCTCATCTCCTTCAAACACCTGCTCTAATTTGGAGACTCTGCTAAGCTTTAGTCCTAATAGTTTTGGAAGGCCGCCATCAGCAAGAGTAATTGGGAACAAACATTTCAAGTTTTCACAGTTCCTTATTGTAATCGACGCCAAATTAGGGAAGCAAATAGGTTGGAGATGATGTTGTGATGGAGTTTGATCCTTCTCAATTATTTGCTCCAATTCCTCACAGTCATATATATACAAGCTCTGCAATTGTGGCAAATTTCGAGCGATGGTAGCTGAGAAGATGTATCTTAACCTTCTGCAATTGAGGACTGTCAAAGCACTAAGATTTTGAAAGTGTTCAACTTGGATGGGACCACTCCATATCACCCGCAATTCAGTTAGTCTGTACAAGCCTAGGCCCCTCAGCGTTGAAAGATTATATCCAGAATATTCAAATAACTCTTCAAAATTGGAAATTGATGTTCCTCCTCTCCATTCTGGGACTGTCACGTTGCTTATTTGCTTCTTTTCTGTCACCCCCCAGAAGTACAATTCCTATAAACATATCATCAATCGTTAATTTCAAAGTGGTGAAAGGCATTCACTTCACACCTATCATTTTATTAATTCTTTTTCTTATGGAACTTTTATTTTAACAATTTATTTTATTAAAATTAAGGTTTAATTTATTTTACTTAAATTAGAACACTAATGTTCAAAACTGCATTGTCTCTTTTAAGAATAAGCACAAGATTTCTTTTTCAATCTTTTATAGTCAAAGAACTCAAATTCTTAAAAAGTTTACTGTTGAACTCAAATACATATAATTATTATCATAATTTACAAAAAAGAAAAATCTCCAAAGATATGGTGCAAAAACACAACATAAATAATATATATATATATATAAGAAATTAAAATGTCTGAAATATTTATTGTTTGTAAATAATATATATTTCTCATATAGATTATAAAAGTATTCAGTTGAAATGTTATTTATGTTACTAATTGGTATTGTAATTCACTAAACTACTTAAAGGTTTATTTAGATTAGTTTTTAGACTAAAATGAAAACTATTTTTTAAAGAGTTATACAAGTATTTACTTATTTTAGGAAAATAAAAAAATCAAAAGGTGAAAATTTTAATAAATAATATATATAAAAAGGTCTTACTTGTATATTTGTTGAAACAATAAAAGGTGTCAATTGAGGACAATCTCTCACTGATAATGAGTGCAAAGATGGCGATGTCAGCACGATGTCGTTTCTATCCCCTCCTTTCAATTGAGGCAAATTACTCAACTCAACTGCATTCAATCGTGCAAGACCTTGAGCCATTGAGATGAACACTTCTGGTCCTTGGATTATATCTTGCAATTGGGAACAGCTCTCTATCTTCAGAGTTTGCAATTGCCCAAGATTACCAACAACACACGTTGGGAAGAGAAATTTCAAATTATTGCATTCTGTGACTTGTACTTCCGTAAGGCATTGGAAGTTTATAGTTGATACTTGTGAGTGTTGGATTATCTCTTCCATTCCAAAGCACCTATTTATCTTCAGAATTTGCAAATTGGGCGCATTTGGTTTTTTAGAGCTACCTTGAGCAGCAACGATTGGAAAGAGAGATTTCAAGCTTTCACATTCCAAAATATCAATTAGAATCAAATTTGGAAAGCAAATAGGTAGAAGATGATGTTGTGATGACGTTTGATCGTGCTCCAATTCCTCATATTTACATGAACGCAAATTGCTCAATTGTTCATTTGTCATCTTCCCAAACACCAATTCCTATAAACATATCATCAATTTTCAATTTCAAAATGTCAAAGATGTCAACAACTAACTTAAACATTTCATCAATTAATTTCCTTACCTTAAATCAATATTATACTCCAAAAATGTGGTACAAAAAGAGTCATAAATAATATCACATAATCTGTACATATAAATTATTGGATAGGTGTAACAACGCAATTGGGAATTACTTAAACTCATTTTCATATATTAATACAATAATTAAAAACCACCTGTGTAAAAGGCTACATTTAAAAAAAAATTTAAATATATTTTTTTCTAGTTTATTTTTTAATACAAATTCTAAAATCATCCACAATTCTTTCCCACTTTTAAATAGAAAGATAAACGTACTTGAGTGCGTCGAACACATATCCTCCTATCCAGACAACAATATCGATACCAACCAAACTAAAACTTATATATAATTTTATATAGCTTATTTTTGCCACGTAATAGGTATAAAATCAAATCCAAATTAAAATCCTGAAATTCAGGATGAAAATGCTGATGTGGCATAAAACTATTAGAAAGGGATATAGATGACGTGGCATCACTGTTTCATACCATCCTTCCTCGTTATTTAGATTAGTTTTAGACAAAAATTATAACATAAAATCTATCTTTTAAACAACTATTCAAACAACGAATCATTAAAGGAAAAAAAAGAAACAATTTAATAAATAAATAATATAAAACAAAAAATCTTACTTGTATCATGCTTGAAATAATAAAATTTGTCAGTTGAGGACAATTGTGTACTTTTAACTTCTGCAAAGACGATTGTGTGAGCAAAATGCCGTTCATATCCGTTTTTTTCAATTGAGGCAAGTCAATCAACGAAACCTGAAATGAAAAGCATAATCAAATTTCCCAATCTTTGACCATAGGACAATAAGGAAAACAGATGTCAAGTTATTGCAATGAGATACACATACTTCCCTTAGACTTTGGAGTAGACATTTGTATGCCAGTTGTCGGTCTTGGATTATATCTTCCAATTGCGAGCAACTCTTTATCTTCAAAGTATGCAATTGCCTAAGGGTATTAGCACCAGACAGTGGGAAGAGATGCTTCAAATTATCGCATTTTTCAACTTCTATTTCCTTTAAACTTTGGAGGCTTATGTATGTCACTTGTGAGTCTTGGATTATGCCTTCCAATCTCCGGCAGCTCTTTATCTTTAAAGTATGCAATTGCCCAAGGCTATTAGCAACTGACATCGGGAAGATATATTCCAAATTTTTGCATCTCTCTATTTCAACAATCTTCAGACTTTGAAGGCTTAAATGACGGCTCGGTCCTTCTTGTTCTATGCTCCTCAATTCAGCAATCGGGAATAACACTTGCATCTCACGACAATCTGAAACTATAACCTCTTCAAGCTTTTGTAAAAACCTTGCGGCTGGGGAACATTGCACATCTCTTCCAAATCAAACATTTTACTTAATGATAACTTTCTCAAATCAGAGAGTGTAGTGATTGGCACTTGCTGCTTTGATGCATCAATTAGGCACTGCATAGAGTGACACAATCGAAGATCTAGAGAAGTCAACTTACTAAATCCCAAGTCCAGGCTCGGAATAAGGTTTTGGTGACCCTCCACCTTATTCAATTGAAGAGATTCTACATCTTCAAATAGTTGCTTGCATGCATCTACAGACTTATCGATTCTCAAAGATCTTGAGATTGGACAAGTTTCAAGGACCCTCTTTTGGTACCGCGGTTCTCTTTTTATGCCAATGCAAAAATCAAAGCTCCATAATCTACGAAACACAAAGCCATCTGGAAGATGTTTAGAAGAAATATCCAATGATATTACAACCAACTTTGGCAATAAATTCAACTCTGATAGGCTGGAATAGCTTTCCCTTTTAGTTGAATTCTCAGTCGCCCATTTTAATGAACGACAACCATGCAAGTATAGTTCTTCTAAATTGGACAACCTTCGTATTAAATTAGGAGTGATTCTTCGTAGTCTATAGCAATACGATAAATCCAACAGTCTTAGATTTTCCAAATCACCAGCTTCAGTCGGCAATTCGGTGATATCAGATTGACTTAAAGAGAGAATATGAAGTGTCTTCAGCTTCCCAAGCTTTGAGATGTCAGAGAGTTGGCAATCAATCAAACACAAAGTTCGAAGGTTCATATGAAACTGAAATGCAGCTAGAGATATCAATTTATCATTCAAAGCACAAACTTGTAATGCCTTCATACCCTCAAAGAATTCGCTTGAAGTTTCCATGAAACAATCGCTAACATGTAAAAGAAATTTGAGATTTGGGAAAACCACTCCTTTAGGAAGTTCATCCATTTGATAAATTTCAAAGGAGATTGCTGTGTAATGCTTGAAACTTTCATCCATCGGGAGTGTTTCAACAGTCCCAAAAGAAATCTTTCTTGAAGATGCTATCCACAAAGCAAATTGGCGAACCACATCATGCATTTTGACATGCCTTTCTCCGCAATCTAGCAACAAACTGGAGTTCTTGAGGATCTCAATTGATGCAAGCACTTCACTTCTAACATCTTTAATTGAGTCCATGCCTTTATACAACTCCAGTCCCCATGCATATCCTACCAAGTTCTCCACATAAATCTCATCATCTTCAGGAAATAAAGAGCACAACAAGAAACATGTCCTGGTCTCCATATTCTTCAAGTAGTCGAAGCTCGCCTCAAGACATACATAGGCATTTTCTTCATTAACATCCTCAATTTCAGTCAATCTACGATCTTTGAGTCTCCGCCATGCCGCTTGCCACTCATGATGGGTTTTACCTTTCAAGGCACTTGCCAGCGGAACTATAGCAATAGGCAAACCCCCACATTTTTTGACAATTTTCTTTGCTGGGGTTTTAATAGAATCATCAGAAAAGTCATCTAGACCTGCTTTCTTTTCAAACAGAGTCCAAGCTTCATCATCATCCAAACAGCCAAGTTGTACCACGTTTTGACAATCCATAGCTCGACATACTTGTTGACGGCGTGTTGTTAAAAGAACTTTGCAGCCTTTATGATCATCCCCAATTGGAATTCCTATCTTCTCCTTTAAGTTGATAGATTCCCAAATATCATCAAGGATGATAAGAATCCTCGGTTCATTCTTCAGCCTTAACCATAATTCTTGCTCGGATCTTCTTCCTCGTTTATTCTTCATATCAAAGCCTATGTATTGTGCAATTTGATCTTGAATGCTCTCAAGATTTGGCTTTTGAGACACAGTCGTAATCACAACTTTGTCAAACAAATTCAGTTTTTGAGCTTGACTTCCAACTTCACGAGCCAGGGTGGTCTTGCCCACCCCTCCCATCCCCCACAACCCAATCATGTTGATATTCTCATCTTTTAAGGCTTCAATGATTTGATAGAATGCAGTCTCTGAAGATTTCGAAAACACAAATTCCTTAGAACATAGGAAATCTATAGTGGGATGGGCAGTAGGAGCAGGGTAACCGACTGGTCCAAGTTGACCAAATTTGGCCAAAAGCTCAGAGATATCCTGGATTTTCTTCATTGCTTTCTTGCTTAATTGATATCTCCAACTCCAATTAGGACACAAATTGAGACACCTCTTATTCAGTTGTATCTCCTCCTCCAGAGTTCCCATATCCGACAGTGTTTCGTCTGCCCTTGATTTCAAGTTCTGTACATCATTTTGAATTAGTAGAAGCCGGTTTTTAGCATCCTCAATCTCATGTAGTAGATCTTCTCGTTTATCTGCAAGTTCACGCTTTTTCTCTCGGAGCTTTTCAACGTTGACATGAAAGCGACGGACATAATCAAGTTAACGTCCTACCGGCTTCACCACACAGTCCACAACCAGTGTTCCAACTGAGTTACAAAGAGCAGCCTCACAAAATCCGCAACCCATGCTTGACAAGCTCAAATTGAAGAATATGATGTTCCAAGTTCAAACACTGCAGTGAATCATAGGTAATTACCATAAAAAAAAAAAATTAAAGAATCAAAAAGTGTTTTGAAGAATAAGACACTACTTCTTATACATACCAAACAAATAAACTAAAAAAGACAGTTAATTAGTTATAAAAATAATAAATCAAAATATTTTTACCCACTTACCATATCCACTTACCATTTCAAAATCCAAACAGTCTTTTAGCTCTTACCTCAATTTATATATAAAAAACAGAAATGAAGCATATATAAATAGATTTACCTCACTTGGGAACTTTTAAAATCAAACTACACTTAGTGCTCAGAAGATTCTTACTTCAAAACAATCAAAAGGGATTTGAAGGTTTTTTTTTTTTTTTTTAAAGTAAAAGTAAGTACAACTGAATACAAAAAGAAAGGAACTTGAAGAAGGGGGGAAAAAAACAAGGTAGAAATTGAAGTTTATCAGCCTGGAAAATTCAACCGCTCGGAAAATTTTACTATTTCAGTATGACCCCTGAATTTCTACGATGCTCCGCCACTAAAAACTGAGTTTTCTTGTAGCCAGAGGATTTGTGTTATGAGATTACAGCAATATTGGGATCTAAATTAATGAAATTGGTTCTGATTGGTTTGCAAAAAAGACCACAATGCATTTCAGAGGACTTAGAAAAAGGTGAGTCTTTGGGCCATCTTTGTACTCTGCTTTCCACTTTGTCACTTAGCCCTAAAGCAGACTTAATAATTAGCACCATCTGAAAAGATTTAATTCCATCAAGCATCCATCAACTATTACCATCATTTTAAATTGGTCCCCAAACTTCAAATTATTCCAAATACACCCTCAATTTATCAATACTATATCAATCAGGTCCTTTTGTTATTACAATAGTTAAATGACATATCAAATCTTATGTTGCTAAATTAAAATGAAAGTTTTAAAGAAATAGAATCATGTTGCATAACTTTCAAAATTAAAGCCAAAAATGAAGTAAAACTGAAATTTAAAAAAAAAATGAACAACAATTATAATATTTATTTTTTAAATTTTTATTTCAAATTATGTCACATTAGATGTAACATGCTATTTAATGATTAAACTGGGTAAAATGACCTCTCTAGTCCCTCTCAAATTTGATATTGAGCAAATTTACCCCTCTAAAAAAGTCGAAGCAATTTAATTCTGTCAATTTTGAAAGTGAGCAACTAAAGATAATTAATCACAGCGTTAATGTTTTTCATTAATTTGACTGGTATAATAATAAATTTAGCTCGTCTAATTTACACATACTATTAGTTTGATGATGATTTTGTAAATGTTGAGACTAAATTTGTTGATTTTTTATAATCAAGACCAAACTAACAAAATACGTAAACATCGAGGCTAAATTTGTTATTATACCAATAAAAATTATGCACAATTGACGAAAGACGTTAACATCGTGATTAATTGTCCTTAGTTACTTAATTCAAAATTGATAGTGATTAAATTGCACCAATTTTTTTATAGGGACTAATTTGTTTAATTTCAAAATTGAGGGAGACTGAAGGGATATTTTTACTATTAAATTAATGGTTTTAGTAATTGAAAAACTTAATTGATATAAGCTAGTAGGTTTAGAGATGTATTAAAATGATTTAAAATTTATAAATTAATTTAAAAATAATAAATCTATTATTGCCATAATTGCGTGAATGGATTTGGTGCTTCAATTATGAGATTATTGCAATATTGTACGAGTATTTGTTTTTGTGGATTGGAATTAGAAAAGGGGAATCTTCCTTTGCAACAAGTTGGTGCTGATTGATTCGCCAACCACCCCATGCTTTTTCCTTTCTGACAAAAAAAGTGAAAGTCTTTGGGTCATATTTGTACTCCATCGTTCAAGCACAATTGGAAATTATTAAATCTATGCTCTCATATTTTCCTTCAAATTTCAATAATTGATTTCTTTCATTGGAAACTGTTTCCAATTAGGGCTGTAAATGAATCGTGTTTGAACGAATAAATCTTTATTCATGTTCGTTTGTAATTTGTACTCGTTAAGAATTTCAAATTTTTGTTTATGTTCATTTATTTAAAGTTATGTGTGTTCATATTCGTTTGTTTAATGTTCACGAACATGTTTATTTAATTTAATCAAACATGTTAGTGAACATTAAACAAACATGTTCGTTAGCATATAATTGAACATGTTAACAAATAATATTAATAGATAATAAACAAGCAAGCAAACAAACAAAGAAACAGTAAATACACACATATACACAAACATGCTCATCGAATGCTTTGTTCATTTTCAGTTCTATATTTTTATAACAAAACATTATTAATAAATAAACAATTCAATAAATGAACTTATAAAATTTATTCGTGAATATAAACTAACTGAGTTCACCTTAGCTCTAAAATTCCAATGTTGAAATTATGGATTTGGACATCTTCAACAAAATTGAGCTTTAATTAATGTTCAAAATATGTTAACTATTATTATTTAATTATTAGTTAATATATATAATATATAATTAATGAATCACTTTTAAAAAGTCAAGTAACAGAATTATTTAATTATTAGTCCCAATAGTTTTTTCCTTGAAAATTGAGAAACTATCTTATTGTAATTGTATCTATTTTATAAAAAAATTGAGAAGCTTGCAGAGATCGATAAGTGACTTTATGATGGGTAAAGTTAAAAAAAAATTTAAAAGGTTGAAATTAAATTATAGTTTTTACGATAATAAAAATATAATTTTATTATTTAAATAGTTTATACTTTTATAAATTTTAAAAGATTAAATTAAAATTTTATTATTTTAAAAATAGTAAAATATAGTTTTACTTTTACTAAATTAAAATTTTTAAAATTTTAAAATAACTAAATAGAAAATTATCTATTTTAAATAACGCGAAAACACCCTAATACGCCCTTAGAGTTTACGGAGATTGCTGAGGTCCCATCCAACATTGGGTTAGTGGGGTGGGGGCAATTGTTTTGCAAAGACAATGGCTATCACTGGGATGAAAAGTTCATCTATATTTAAACTATTCCCTCCAAATTCACCTTTGCATGAAATGTAAATTAACTTAAGATTTAAAATTAATTTTATTTTAATATTAAAATAATTTATTTAACTACAAAAATAATTTAAACACTTATTTAAATAAAGTATAATAATTTAAGAGCAGTTGGAATTCATCTAGTAAGAAAGAAATGACATTCAATTGAGAATATTTGCTACCACTTTTGTACTGCTTTTAATAAAGTTAATATTTATTTCTAGACAACTATACACTATTCGTGTGCTGAAGGGTAAGACATATGCTTCACTTTGTTCTTTTCTTACTGCTCAATAAATTTGTCTTGGGAGACATTCAATTGAATGCTTATGCAAGAATATATTGCTACCACTCTTGTACTGCTTTTAATAAAGTTGATATTTATTTCAAGACAAGAATATACTCTATTCATGTGCTGAAGGGTAAGACATATGCTTCACTTTGTTCTTTTCTTACAGCTCAATGAATTTGTCTTCTCTCCCAAGAAAATGTATGAAAATGGCATTCAATTTAAACATTCACAATGATGAGTTTTGAAATTAACTCCTTAAATAGAAATGACTTCATTTACTGCTCCATTCATTTCCCTATTCAGAAAGCTCTACTAGCTAGAGCAGTGACTTATTCATTCCACCATCTTTAAATATGTTTCAACCAATGTATATCCCTACCAATTGGCTATCTAGTTTCTTGAGCTGTAGCAGATTCCTCCGCTATTATTTCATCAACTAATTGGCATGCCTACAAAACTGATGATTGATGATGAAGAAAGCAAAGATGCTTTTCCAAAACTGAAAATCTTGTCAGCCAACATTAATCAATTTTGTTTTAAAGCTTATTATTGAGTTTGGAAGAGTAGTGTACCTGTGTTTTGGGATGCACTAATTTCTCTAAATCAAAACTACAATCAGCCCAATTTGTCCGAACCTGATTAAAACCAAATCAAATAAATAAACACAAAAAACAAAATAGAATAATAGTCCAAATATAAAATACAAGCCCAGTTTTTTAAACCCAAATTACTACCCAATCAAACCTAGCCTAAATTAACCCTAAACCCTAGCCTAACAAAAAAGCCCAAAACATAACAGAAAAAGGAAACCTTAGTTCAGTCGCCGCTCCCCCCACACAAGCGCCGCATGCCTCCGTACACTCCACGTCGGCCCACCTCCGTACACCACTACGTCCTCTTCCGTACCTGCAAAAAGGACACGAACGACAACAGCAAAAACGCAAAAATACATTGTATTTTATTTTATTTTCTTCTACAAAATTCGGCTATAAAATCGAACCAAAATCCCTTGTATTTTCCTTCCTCTTTTTTACAAAGACAGAATCAATACGAAAAAGAAACAGATTTAAAGGTGACTCTTTTATTTCGTTTCAAATTATTATTTTTCATTTTTTTCATTTTTTATACCAAAAAACAAAGAAAAGAGAGGGGAAAGGGGCTCACCGGTTTATTTTCTGACCGTTTCGAGGTTGGATTTGGGCTCTGGGGGCCGAGATCTTAAAATGTCGTGTTTTCGTCTTCGTTGTACCGTGATGCGCGCGGCGATGGCGATGGTCAAAGTAAAAAAATTTAAGCGAGCCTAGTGGTTGAGAGAGGGTGTTTTGAGAGAATATTTCAGTTTTTTTTAAAAGAAAAAAAATGAATTTTTTTAAGAAAAATTTGGGATTTTATAGCGCATCAAAACAGCGCCGTTTTGGGTTAAGAGTCTAGGCGCCAAAATGACGCCGTATAGGGCTACCTGCTCGCGACCCAACCCGCTCTAGGGGGAATCCACACGTTTTTGCTTAATGGGGTATTTATTCCCCCGATCCTTCTGCCTTTTTAGCTGTTTTGATTTAGCCCTTTTACTATTAATTTTTAAATTTGACCATAAAATTTGTTCGGCTTTTTTATTTAGTCCCTGATTCGCCGATCCTCTAGGGAAGGGACGCGTGTCCAGGGCATGGGTTTATTGCCTATTCGGTCCTCTGGCCTTTTGCGCCTTTTAGTTATGGTCCTTTTCTTTTTAGATTTGCCCCAAAATTTCGTTTTAAATTAAATTTAGCCCTTCTTTGGTTATTTTTGCAATTATATTATTATTATTACTATTATTATTATATTTATTATTTATTATTACTTTCCTTACTATTAATATATTATTATTACTATTATTATTATTATTATTACTATCACCATTACTATTATTTTTACTAGTATTTTTTATTTTTATTTTTATTAACATATTATTATTATTCATGTATTATTATTAACCAACTTTGTTATTATCACTATTATTTCCTTAAGATTCATCTGCTTAGTATTTTTTTTAAATACATTTATTTATTTCCTCATTTCACATTTTATTTATTTATTTTCCTCCATAAAGTTTTAAAACTTCAGATTTTTTTTTATGTTGTCATCATTACCATTAGTATTATGATTTTTTTCTTCAATTTGTGTTACATTGCTTGTTTATTTATTTGTTTAGTATTAATTCTTTCGTTCTAAATTTTTAGCTTTTTTTAATTTATTATTTTCATCTATTTTGGGTTCGTTTATTTTACTTTCGCCTTTTATATTGTCATGCATTAACATATTTTGCAACACCCTAAACCCGGCCAAGACATTAGGACCCGATCTGGCGTGTCACATTGAAGTGTTTTTCAAAAACCATGTTTCATTGAAAACCCTTCTTGTTTAAAAGCTTAAGTAAAATCCCAGTTACATTAGTTTATTTTTAAAACGTGGGATCCATTGAAAAATTATTGATTTTATTCCCAAAATCTATTTAGTTGTGGAAGCTAATTTTGAGAGTAATCGACTTACGAAAAAGATTAAGTCGCGAAACCATTTCGAAAATGTTACGAAAACATAGTGTTGTTTTAAAAACAGTTAACATTTTGGAAAATCGTGATTTACTTCTAACGGATATAATTCAAAGTAAAACCAAACCTAAAATTAAAAATTCGAAAACTTTAAGAGGCCTTATTACAAACCATACCAAAATAAAGTACTTATGAATAACTTAATGGAAAAACAGAAGCAGTTGTGTGGCCATCTCCGAGTCCCTTACAGCTCCGATCCGTCTAAGGCTGGGGATTACCTGCACAGTTAAAAACGGGGTGAATTTACGAATACTCATTGTGTAATCCCCTAATATAAAAACACTCAGTCAGATAAACAAAATACACTGAGTATTCCCCTAATATAAAAACACTCAGTCAGATAAACAAAATACAGAAGCAGACTGGGCTTGAGCCCTATTCAGTCACAGTACAATTTTAGTGGGCATAAGCCCATTGCAAAATCGTTTGGGTTTCGGCCCATAACAGAGTCGTTTGGGCCTAGCTCATATCAGTATCGAATCTCATAAATAGAAATGCAATAGTGTACGAATGCACGCCACCCCAATCCAGCCAACACACCACCCGTACCAACCAACACATCATGTGGGGATAAAATCGACTCACCCAGCCAACACACCAATGTTAGCACCGATTGCAGTACTAATCGATATCGCAGTAAAGTTGCTAGAATATAAGCGGCTTAAAGTCGTCGGTAGGTCCACAGTCATCTCAAGTGACCTGTGCGGCCCTAACAATCAAATCGGTGGGTCCACTGTTGTCTCGGGTGATTCATGCAACACTAACAATTAAATTAGCTAGTCCACAGTCATCTCGGGCGACCCGTGTAACCCTAACAATCAAATCAGTGGGTCCACAATCGTCTCGGGTGACTTGTGCAACCCTAAAAATCAGATCGGTGGGTCTACAGTCGTTTCAAGCTACCCGTGCGACCCTAACAGATCAATCACTTCCTCCTATTCCAAAATCCCAATCCCATGCAGTATGTCATATATGCAAAGCATATATATATATAAATCACATGGCATACTCTAGAAAGACAGACAAATCATAGCTCAGGTTAATCAAAACATAGCATAAAACAATCATTTACCCACGAGGGCAAAATAGTCATTTTACCTTATAAGGGTATTTCGATAATCTACCATTCAGGGGTATTTTGGTAATTTTACCCTACAGGGGTATTTCGGTACTTCTGCAAACTGGGGGTATTTTGATAATTTTACCCTTCGAGGGTATTTCGGTATTTTTTCTTTCGAGGGTATTTCGATACTTTTTACAAATCAGGGGTATTTCGGTAATTTTAAAAATTAGGGGTATTTCGGTAATTTTATCCTTCAAGGGTATTTTGGTACTTTAACAACCTTCCCAAAGGTCTACAGTCGCCTCGAGCGACACAGATAACATATATCATCAAAACGGTGTATTTGGGCCCAACGTTTAATACTCGGCCCAGGTGGGCCCATATTCTCGTGTGGCCCATTTGACCCGTTTCCAACCATGTCTATGTAAACGTTATAGCCCAAATAAATTTTTGCCACTTTTCGTAAATTAGTCTGCATGGGGCTCACGAGCCCATTGGGCCCACAAGGCTCATATCGACCCAACGAGGCCCATAACGACCTAAGCCCATGAGAATGCTCATGGTGGCCCCAACCGTCTTACGCCCCTATTCGTGGGCTCAGTCCACCACACGTGCAATCGCACGCTCGTGTGGCATCATTCGCTGGTATTTTGACTTTTCAGCATTTGCCGATCTACTTGGGTAGGGTGTGTGTGTGAGTACACACGTTTTTCTGACTCTTTTATCGATTATCGGTCACAGGGTATTGCTACACACCTTGTTGGAGAAAAACAGTAGCCCACGAGGGTAGAACCTATATCCAACACTGTAACAGCCCAAATATGACCCTAACCGGAATGGTGGTCTCGAGACCACGAATCCAAGTCAGAAATCTCTTATTAATTATATAGTTGATATGCTATGAGTGATGAATTGCGTGAATGTGTTTGTTGATATGATTAAATTAAGGGAAAAGATCAAATTGATACTTTATAAAAGTGTCATTAACTTTTTAAAAAAGGGAAATAAGTATGTTATGAAAAGAAAGGGCTTTGCATGTCAAATAAACCAAAATAATTTTGGTGGTGGACGGCAATGATGGAAATTATGTGAATAAAATGATTAAATTAGGTGAGTGGGATTTTTTAAAAGAATTTATTTAATAAAGAAATGAGTAAGGTATAATAAAATAAGACGAAAATACATGTTCTTATTATTTTATTCTATTTTCACTCATCTTCCTCACTCTCACGAAACAAAGAAAAGAAAAAGAGAAGAGAAAGTTTAAGACTCTATGCCCGGACTATGCATGTGTTCTTAAGGTAAGGAAACAAGCTAGTTTTTGATAGATTTTTACATGATTATGTTAGAAATCTTGAATGCTATCAATTGCATGTGAAAATTTTTGAGTCTAAGGCTTTCCCTAGGTTCGGCCATGAAGGAATATTTTGGTTTTATCATGCTTGATGAAGAAACCTTGAGTTATTTAGGATGCTAACATGTTGAATAGGAAATCATAGATGATAGGGAGGTGCCAAGGTTTGGATTTTCAGTAATAATGGTTGAGGGCAAAATTGCATAAAAACATAATTTTTGTGAACTTGTGAAAGAAGGAAAAAGATTCGGCTCTTAAGGGAGTTAACCGAATTTCATAAAAAAAGAAATTTAGTGATTTTTGTTTAGGGACTAAATTGCAAGGAAACTGAATTTATAGGGGGTAAATTGCAATTATACCTATTTTGTGTTTTCGAATGGGGTTAACTTATGTGTATTAATGAATAGTAAATTGTACAAAGGAAATAAGTAGAATAAGTTCTTATAGGGATAAATAGCATTCGGCCATGGGAAGATTTAAAAATTTAGTTAAGTAAGATTGTATATAAATGGTATGTTTGGGGACATAATTGAATAAGTTGGAGATTATAGGAGCAAGTAGTAATGATCGTATAATCTTGAGAATTGAATTAGATTAATTGGAAATTCATTGAACAAACTTTGTTTGATATTTATTAGATCGTGAACCAAGAGAGAAGGAGCTAGACCGGGGTAAAGCTAAGGTGAACGAATAGCCGGAAATTTCAAATTCTACCAACTTTTAAGGTAAGTCCCTAAGCAATCAGATTAATGCGAAAATTCTTTATGTACATATATATATTTTGGTAATATAGATACCTCCATTTTTTTTATCTTGGCCGAATGTGGTATGAAGTATTTTACATGGTAGTTAAATTACTATGGAATTTCAAATTCATACTTATATGCAATTGTGGCAAGAAGACAAATACACAACATTTTGGATATGTGATAATCTTACGAATATGGATTCATGATGATACACGTACATATATACTATGTCTATATGTACATTCTTGAGAAAGTTAAATGAGATAGGTTGATATTATATGTGATGGCCGAATGTGATAATATCATGTGGATGTGTATATATATGTATAAATATATATATATGGATGGTTTAGATGATTGAGGTAGGATTAATGACATGTTACCGTAGGTATGAAAATGTATGTATTTGGTTTGAATAAAAACCTTGGGTTGACTTGTGGATAACTAGAAAATAGGAAATAAAGAAAGATATTATGGTCGAACTTGCATTATTACGCATAACTTGCTATAAGATGTGAGATTGTTTAATATGTTTAAATGTGATTGCTAATTGGCCACCTGTGCACGGAATGTATTAAGTAACGGCTCTATGTGAGCGATACGTTACGAGGTGTATTTAAGTAACGGCTTTGTGTGAGCGATACGTTACGAGGTGTATTTATGTAATGGCTCTGTGTGAGCGATACGTTACGAGGTGTAATTAAGTAACGGCTCTGTGTGAGCGATACGTTATGAGATGTGTTTAAATTACGGCTCTGTGGGAGCTATACGTACTAAATTCTATTAAAAGATCAAGTAAGAATAAGATTTATTAGAGAATTGTTATAGCTAATGATTTTATGCGTAGGCAATTGTACAAGTGAATTATCATGCTTTATACCAAATGGTTAGGTTTGGAAGGGTAAGTACATTAAGGGTAAGTGTTATACTATTGAAATGAGACGTGGGTAACCTAAATGTTAAGTAGATGAATTAGTGAATGTATATGACAGGTATGTTTATTATTTCTCATGCGAAGGTGATATACAGAATGTATTATAGGTATATGAGGATGAAAAAGTTTAACTCTAGATGGAGTAAAAATTGTAGTATATTAATTTAAGTAGGTTTGAATGCTTGGTGCTAATATTTTACATATGTATGTGATAATAATTTGCTTAAACTTACTAAGCTTCATATAGCTTACCGTTGTGTTTGTTTGATTGAGTATAGATTTTGGAGCAAGCTCGCATCCGGGATCCTTGTCGAAGTCAAGCACACTATCAACTACTTTTGGTACTTTATTAGAGTTGATCTTTTGATAAAAACAAAAATGGCATGTATAGTTTATAATACTCTTTTGAGTTTTTTTTTTGGGGATTTGGATGTATACAAAAGCCATGTGAAATGGCTAAATCTTGATATGTAGGACCTATATGAATTCGGGTTTAGTAATAGTTCACTACCAAAGTATAGCTCATGATGTGTTATGTTATACTCTGTTTTAGTTCAAATGGTATTAATAAACACGTATCGTGCCTTGGTAGTTAAAATGAGGTATACGAATAGGTAATAAATTTGTAAAAGATGGCATAGTTGTTGGTAGAGTCAAAATGTGATAAATTTACCATTATAGTATGTTCGAATATGCATGTCTGTTCGGGTTTGGGTATGGTTTAGTAATGCTTCATGAACCATTCTGGCGACAGTTTCGGGTTAAGGGGGCGTTACAAACACGATACACCATCAGTCCTTTAACAACAGGATTAAACAATCTCTTTCTGTACCACTATCCAAGATAGGATTTATTACCTACCTTGATTGAACAATTGAGGATCACTCACTTAAACCGTCGCAAGAGATTGATCACTAGGCCTTAAGGGTTATCTGCATTCCAACCAACACTTATCAACCATCAACAATTGAACAGTTTGAACTAGACGAGAAGTCATTTGCCGAAAATGCAGAGTCCATGATAGAGGCAAAATGGAATAATTGCATCCCTGAGATAGTATGTTTGGTTAAAGCAAAACGTAGAGAATCGACAGAACAGAATGAGGGAATGAAAATTGAATAACGAGGAGATGCTATAACCGGCCAAGGTTAAAAGTACCAAGATCAAGATTGAATTTTAACAGTTTGAGAGAGAAAGATTGGTTCAGTCAATTTGAGAAAAGAAGGGGAAGAAGATGAATTCATCTAGAGTTTGAGAATAGAAGCAAGAAGAGAATAACATGACCGAGAAGAGGAGAAGAAAGGGAGAAAGGGAGACAGGTTATTCAGCACTTGGTTCCTGTGTTTCGGCAAAAGTGAATAAACACTTGAGAAATAAAGTTGGAAAGAAAAGGACCCGAAAGGTCAAAAACGCACCAAAAGAATGAGAAAATAATAGCTCAAGAGGAAAGCTTTCGAAACAAAATGAAAGAAAAATAATCCCCTAATGCTCCTATACTAATTTGGCACAACCACAAGAGAATCCCTAAAGTGCCGAATGCACACCCCAAAAAACCCAATATTCGGCCAACACCTTCTCCCCCGAAGTCCACGATTTTCTCCACCAAAATCTCTTCCATATCCACTCCTTAAATCCCTTGCCATACTTGTGACGTCACAACCATTCCACCACAAGCTCTCTTGTGTTCCTTTTTAATCACAAATTTTTATAAGGCTTACAACCTGGAGTCAGGGTTCTCCTAATGCTAAAACTAAAAATTTTCCAAATGACATGGCTTGAACCCAGGGCCGTTCTCTTGTTCTCAAAAGTTTTAAACGTTCCCATGCCCAAGGCCCAATAGGCCCAATTCTACTAGGCCCAAATTCGGGGCGGTACATATTTATTATTCTGTATGTGCATAAGAAACGTAATTTATTTTACATATTACTACAAAATCATGTTACATTTTACCCGATACATTAATCTTTGTTTTAAAATAAGCAAATACTCTGCGTTTTAAGATTCGAAAGAAATCGTACCCTAACTTACTGGGTTTCAATTTTTTTCGTCGAATCTAAAGAACCAGTTATCTTTTTTAAGTCAAAGCATATAAGTTAAATAAAAAGCTTATTTTCAGGAATTCAAAAATGTTGTGTCCTAACTCACTGGATGTGATATTTTGTTATCCTTAGGTAAGGATTTCTAAAAATAAAGGCAGTATTCTGTATTTGGAATTTTGAGAATTTGTGCCCTAACTTACTGGGTTCCGATTTTTTCATTTGACCTAAATAACCAAAGATTCTCCTTAAATTTAAATGCACGAGTTTTAAAAGTCAAAAGACAAGCTTAATTTCAAGGATTCGAAATGTCGTATCCTAACTCACTGGGCATGACATTTTACTTCTTTGAAACAAGCGGGTCTCAGCATCCAATTTAATTTATTCAAGTTTTTCTTTAAACAAAGAGGATCCTATTTTAAAATCTTTTCAAATTTTCGACATTAAGACGTTAATCAATCAATTCAGTACCAATTTTGGGCGTTACGAGGGTGCTAATCCTTCCTCGTGCATAACCGACTCTCGAACCTGTTTTCTCGAATTTTGTAGGCCAAAATCATCGTTTTAATAAATCAAAATATTTTAACGATCAATCTCAAGGTGGCCCGATCACACCTCAAAAAAAAAAAAAAGATATTGGTGGCGACTCTATTTTCGTTTTTAAAGTTGACCCCATTTTTCAACAAAAAAATGGTTTCGACAAAAACTAAAACTTATGGTTATGTTGGGACAATCTACTACTAGCAAAATCAATGAAGATTGGAAAAAAAATGATAACCCACAAGGCCGAAGCTCACGAGGTTTGGTAGCCCATCAAGCTGTAAGTCGGTTAATCGAGGTAGATGTATCACTTTCTTATCGTCCTTAATCACATTTGGCTCATCTCCTTCAAACACCTATTCTAATTTGGAAACCCTCCCAAGGATTATATTTTCTAGTTTTTGAAGGCCGCCATGAGCAAGAGTAATTGGGAAGAGACATTTCAAATTTTCACAGATCCTGATTGTAATCCAAATCAAATTAGGAAAGCAAACAGCTTGGAGATGATATTGTGATGAAGTTTGATCCTTCTCGATTATTTGCTCCAATTCCTCACAGTCAGATATATCCAACCTCTACAATTGTGGCAAATTTCGAACCATGGTAAGTGGGAAGATAACTTAACCTTTTGCAATCTTTGACATCCAATTCAGTGAGATCTTGATAGTTTCCAACTTGGATGGGACCACTCCATATCACTCGCAATTCAATTAGTCTGAACAAGTTCAGACTTGAAAGATTATATCCAAAATATTCAAACAGCTCTTCAAAATTGGAAATTGTTAAATATTCCATACTAGTTGATGTTCCTCCTCTCATTTGAACGACTATCACGTTGCTTATTTGCTTCTTTTCTGTCATCTCTGAGAACTCCAATACCTATCAACATATCATCAATCATCAATTTCAAAGTGTTTATATATTTTTAAACCAAAATTCTAAAATGAGAACTATTTTTTAAAGAGTTTTACAAGCATTTACTTATTTTACACAACAAATTATCAAAAAAGTGAAAAATTTAATATATATATATATATAATGAGGTCTTACTTGTATATTGGTTGAAATGATAAAAGGTGACACTTGAGGACAACCCATCACTTTTAATTTGTGCAAAGATGGTGATGCAAGCACAATGTTGTTTCTATTCCCTCCTTTCAATTGAGACAAATTAGCCAACTCAACTTCATTCAATAGTGACAGACCTTGAGCCATTGAGATTGACACTTCTGGTCCTTGGATTATTTCCTGCAATTGGGAGCACCTCTCTATCTTTAGAGTCCACAATTGTCCAAACTATTAACAACACACATTGGGAAGAGATATTTCAAATTATTGCAGCCTGTAACTTGTACTTCCCTTAGGCATTGAAAGCTTATATTTGATACTTGTCGTCTTGGAATATTTCTTTCAATCCAAAGCACCTCTCTATCTTCAGAGTGTGCAATTGCCCAAGGTTATTAGAAGCAGACATTGGGAAGAGATATTTCAAATTGTTACATTCTGTAACTTGTACTTCCCTTAAACACTGAAAGCTTATGATTGATATTTGAGGGTCTTGGATTATTTCTTCCAATCCAAAGCACCTCTCTATCTTTAGCGTTTGTAAATTGGGCGCATTTAGCATTTTAGGGTGGTCATGAGCAACAGTAATTAGAAAGAGAGATTTCAAGCTTTCACATTCCAAGATAACAATTATAGTTAGATTTGGGAAGCAAATATGTAGGGGATGATGTGATGACGTTTGATTCTGCTCCAATTCCTCATATTTACATATATTGCTCAATTGTTTATATGTCATCCTCCCGAGCACCAATTCCTATAAACATATGATCAATTTTGAATTTCAAATGTTCAAAGATGTTAACAACTTATCATTTTATTAATTAATTTCCTCATATAAATTTTATTTTAACAAAATTTTGCCTTAAATCAAGATATACTCCAAAAATATGGTAAATATAAGACATAAATAATATCACTTAATCTAAACATATATAAATTATTTGACAGGTCTTGCAACCCAATTCGGAATTTATTTAAACTCATTTTTTATAAATTAATTAATAATATTATCACCTTATTTGTGTCTTTTATTTTTAATGTAACACCCCAAACCCGGCCTATGCGTTAAGACCAGGCTTGGCATGCCACGCGATTCGAATTTACGTCCAGTCGTTAATGCTTTTAATGAAAATAATTTTTCAAAACGATTTTGAAGACGGAGTTTATCAAAAATCGAGATTTATTTGAAAAACCATGATTTTAAAACATAAGAGTTTACAATTTGATTTAGAGAGAGATAATTGGTTGAAAATCTAAATAATTGGTTGAAATGAATTTATAAAAGAGTTTTCACAAAATTTTACGAGTGGGTGATATTTAAGAAAAACCCCCTTTATACGCGTAAGTTTAAGAAAACATTTATAAAAATTAAACAATCCCATTTAAGTAATTAAAACATATTAAAAACCATCCACAAATAAAAATCCATAAAAATAATACTAGAGGCCTTATTACACCGCAATTTAAAATAGTACTTAAATAAAAATACTTAAAAGAAGTCCAAAGTTTTTATAACTCATCATTCGTAGTATGGCCTCCACACGAAGTCATCCTCGGCCCAAACCTCCATCAATTGTCATTACCTGAGAAGGGTAAGAATAAAGGGTGAGTTACTTAGAACTCAGTGTGTAACCCATTTACCGTGTTCACTTGGCCAAAACCATTTAAACAATTAGTTGGGCTTGAGCCCATTTACAAATGTGTATTATATAAATAAAATATAAAAATGCATGTGATATGCAATTCCCGACCAAACCTAATTTCCATCCGCTACACACCACCCGTACCAACCAACACACCTGTGGGGATCAAGTCAACCCACCCCGCCAACACACCGATAGCAGGCATTAAGCCAAATATAATATTTGTGGCAGAGCCACCGAACTAGATTGTGACAAAGTCACCGAACTGGAGGCATTAAGCCATTAAAAATATTTGTGGCAAAGCCACCGAACTAGATTTTGGCAACAGGCCTTTCTTCTCTTCGTCAATTATCCCAACCCATGCAGTCATGTATATATATAATGCATAACAATATATTCATAAGGTAAATTTCAACAAAAAGCCCATATTACAAATTATCAATTTGGCCCGTTAGTCAAAATAGCAATTTAGCCCATTTAACGATCTAGCAAATTTTGGCCCATATATATATATATATATATCGATCTAGCAATTTTGGCCCATATATATATATCGATCTAGCAATTTTGGCCCATATATATCGATTTATCAAGTTGGGCCCATATAGCAATTTATCAAATTGACCCATTAAGGGTATTTTCGTAATTCAGTCCATAAGGACATTTCGTAATTCAGCTCATTAGGGGCATTTTTGTAATTTGGCCCATAAGGGCATTTTCATAATTCGGTAATCGTACCCACTAAGGGTAATTTGGTAATTTACCCTCCAAGGGTATGATGGAAATTTTTGCAACCTAGGCTTAATGACTAATTTGGAGCATAAAAATCAAAACTGTCCATCTGCGTCGTACTGACTAAAATGACTATAACTCGAGTTGAGAAACTCGAAATTTCGATCCGTAAATTTTCTCTGAAACTAGACTCATATAACTTCTTACTGTAATTTTTCCAGAATTTTTAGCTTATCCAATTAGTACAGTTTATTCTTCAAAGTATCCCTTGTTTCACTGTTTGACAGTTCTGACCTCTCTTCACAAAATCTCAGATATCTTATTGTACAGAACACAAATACTGATTTCGTTTGATCCAAATAAAAATAGACTCACTAAGGATTCTAATAATATAAACCATGTCCTGTAATTATTGTTCTAAAATTTATAGTGATTTTTCAAAGTCAGAACAGGGGATCTCGAAATCACTCTAAACCAGTCTTACAAAAATCTAAAAATCTCAAAATATACTGATCCTTTACTTGCTCCGTTTCTTTTATAAGAAAATAGACTCGATTATCTTTCAATCCATATATCCTTCACTTTCTAATTCAATTCCTACTATTTTTGGTGATTTTTCAAAATCACGTCACTGCTGTTAACCAAAACTGTTTTATTATAAAATATGATTACCACTTCGAACATACGTACGCCCGAGTGGCCATAGATGCTGGTCTTCGGCTTTTCAATCTTGTGACCGATTCACAGAACATTTCATGTAAACATTTAGAGAGGCATGAGATTACACATCCCATTTCAAACATGTATTCGGAAAGTAAGGGATTACACACCTTGATTAGGATTCCCTAAAGAACCACTCTTCGTTGCCCCCTAAAAATAAATTCGATCAAAAGTTAGCATCGATATCTTAAAGGTTCCAAAAGCCCAAAAGTACTCACTCACAAGAGTCACTTACCACAATCGCGATCCTTCCCTATGAGATTCTAAAGTCCGGCCTTCCACTATAACTCGATTGATCAAAGGAGTGAGTGTCAACACGAATGGGAAGAAATGATAAAGACGAGATGAAGGGTTCGGCTATGGAGGAAAAATGAGAAAGAATATTCGGTTATGGGGGTATGGATTAGAGAAGAGAAGTTTGGAGCAAGAAAAAAAATGACACAAAGTAATGCTAAAAGGAATTTGGCCTAACAAGCACCAAAGTTTTCCCAAATGACAAATGAAGAATTTGGCTACCCAAATACTCCTTCCCAAGCCGTGTGTTGCTTCTCCAAAAATGGATAAGTGTTGACCAAAAACACTTTCTAAAACATCACCCATGAAAATGCCAACATATTCCCCTTTTTACTCCTTTTTTTTTTTTGTTTCTTTCTTTCCACTTTCCCTTATTTTCCTCCATACCATAATTTCTTTCTACTTTCCCATAAAACATTCCTCAATTTAAGCCACTTGTACCCCTACCTACCTTATCCTATTGATTCCTTTTCCTATGTCAATTTTTGTCTTAATCCATTATCCACCTTGTCATAAAACCAAAAGTCCAACCTTCCAAAAATATAGCTTGACCGACACATGCTAGATGAGTGAAAAGAAAACAAAAATTTTAGTCACAAAAATGCATACCAAGGGATTCGAACCTCTTCCCTCAAGCAAACATACATGGCGTCATATCTCCTTTACCACTTGCTCATCTTATGCTAACTTTTATCACTTAAATAACTTAAACTCCAAGGTTACCTGATTCCTTTTCACTAAAGTACTCTTTTACTAAAATTGATTCTAATTCCAAGTAAATCAAGAGCCTTCTCAAGACTATATTTAGCACATAAAAAAATCATATTCGAGCTAACACCAAAGACAAGCAACATATTGATACTCAAATTTTTAAGATGTTACAATTCTACCCCCTTAAAGAAAATTTCGTCCTCGAAATTTACCTGATTAGAAGAGGTGAGGATATTGTTGTCGAATTGCATCCTCAGGCTCCCACGTAGCTTCCTCCGCTCCGTGATTACGCCATAAAACCTTGACCAATGGCACAATTTTCTTTCTTAGCACCTTAACATCTCGGTCTAATATTTTCTTTGGTTCCTCCTCGAAAGACAAGTCGATCTCAACTCCACTTCTTCTACAGGTACTATGTGAGGCGGATCCGATCTATAGCGCCAAAGCATGGAAACATGGAAAACATTATGAATTTGACTCAACTCCGGAGGTAATTCAATCCGATAGGCCACTGGACCAACACGCTTCATCACACGATATGGTCCGATGAACCTAGGGCTCAACTTGCCCTTCCTTCCAAATCTGAAAATTTTCTTCCAAGGTGAGACCTTCGAAAGACTCCGCTTCCCCACAAAGAAACTCAATATCCTTACGCTTCAGATCCGCATACGACTTTTGTCGATCCGAAGCTTCCTTTAACCGTGCTCGAATCACCTTTACCTTTTCTTCTGTCTCAAATATCAACTCAGGACCCAACAACTGTCGCTCTCCCAATTCAGTCCAACAAGTAGGGGTACGACACCTACGACCATATAAAAAGCTCAGAAGGCGCCATTTGAATTTGGATTGGTAATCTGTATTATATCTGCGAACTCCGCCAGCGGTAGGAAATCCTCCCAACTACCTCTGAAGTCGATTACACAACCACGTAACATGTCTTCCAAAATCTGAATTACTCTTTCTGACTGACCATCTGACTGAGGATGAAAAGCCGTGCTAAAGTTTAACTTTGTTCCCAAAGCCTCATGTAAAGCTTTCCAAAACCGTGATGTAAACCTGGGATCCCTATCCGATATGATAGACATTGGTACCCCATGCAACCTCACGATCTCAGATACATACAGCTTAGCCAATTTCTGCAACGAGTAATCTGTACGAACTGGTAGAAAATGAGCAGTCTTCGTTAATCGATCAACTACCACCCAAACAGAATCTTTCTTAGTAGGTGTTAAGGGTAACCCACTAACAAAATCCATCGTTATCCGTTCCCATTTCCATAGAGGAATCATTACCGGTTGTAATAATCCCGATGGTAATTGATGTTCCGCCTTCACTTGTTGACAAGTCAAGCATTTCCCCACAAATTCAGTAACCTCTCGTTTCAACCCTGGCCACCAATATTGCTCACGAAGATCCCGATACATCTTATTTCCTCCGGGGTGCATAGCATAAGGACTACTATGCGCCTCCCGTAGAATCATTTGTCTCAAATCCGAATCCATGGGCATACAAACTCTTCCACAAAAACATAGCACGCCATCCTTGTTCAATCCAAAATCCCCTATTATACCACTTTCAACTTGTTGCATTAAAGGACCCAACTTTTCATCTGATAACTGCTTTTCCTTGATTTGCTCCAACCACAGAGGCTTCACCTGAAGTTCCGCTAGTAGACTGCCATCCTCAAACAAACTGAGATGAGCAAACATTGCTCTCAACTCCGATACTACCTTACGACTCAATGCGTCTGCCACCACGTTAGCCTTTCCAGGATGGTACTCGATTGAGAAGTCATAATCTTTTAACAACTCCACCCATCTCCGTTGTCTCAGGTTTAACTCCTTTTGGGTAAGGAGGTACTTAAGACTCTTATGGTCCGTATAAATGATCGACTTCTCACCATAGAGATAGTGCCTCCAAATCTTTAAAGCAAACACCACTGCAGCCAACTCCAAGTCATGAGTAGGATAGTTGACTTCATGCGGCCTCAACTGACGAGAAGCATATGCCACCACTTTCCCACTTTGCATCAACACATATCCTAAACCCGTATGTAACGCATCACAGTAAACGGTAAACTCTTTTCCAAACCTCAAAGTTGAATCGAGATTGGCGCTCCGTCAAAATCTTCTTCAGTTTCTCAAAACTTTCTTGTTGTTTATCGGTCCACACATACGGTACTCCTTTTCGCAATAACTTAGTTAGGGGTGCGGCAATCAATGAAAACCCCTCAACAAAACGCCGGTAATAACCAGCCAACCCTAGGAAACTCCGAATTTCAGCCACTGACCTCGGTGGTTTCCATTCCAACACAGCCTCTACCTTCCGAGGATCAACTCTTATTCCTTCGGCTGACACCACATGCCCCAAGAAAGTCACTTCCTTCAACCAAAATTCGCATTTACTGAATTTGGCATAAAGTTGCTTATCCCGCAAAATTTTCAACACAATGCGCAAATGTGAGTCATGCTCTTCTTCATTCCTCGAATATACCAAGATATCATCTATGAACACCACTACGAACTGGTCTAGATAGGGTTGAAAAACTCAGTTCATCATGTCCATAAATGCAGCTGGTGCATTGGTCAAACCAAATGGCATAACCAAAAACTCATAATGTCCATAACGAGTTTGGAATGCCGTCTTATGAATATCCGCCTCTTTAACCTTTAGTTGATGATAACCCGATCTCAAATCAATCTTGGAGAAAACTGAAACTCCTCTCAATTGATCAAACAGGTTATCGATTCTCGGCAATGGGTACCTGTTCTTGATCGTCAATTTATTTAACTGCCTATAATCAATGCACATACGCATCGACCCATCCTTCTTCTTGACGAACAAAACCGGTGCTCCCCATGGAGACACACTAGGTCGAATAAATCCCCGATCTAACAATTCTTGAATTTGAGCTTTAAGCTCCGCTAACTCCTTCGGCGCCATTCTATAAGGAGCAATGGACACCGGAGCCATTTCGGGCAAAAGCTCAATACCAAACTCTACTTCTCGATCTGGAGGTAGACCCAGAAGTTCTTCGGGAAAGACATCTGGAAATTCCTTCACCGTTCTCACACCTTCCACCGATAATTCCTTCGCATCCAAAGCACTAATGAAGGCTAGGAATGCTCCATACCCTTTCCGCACCATCTTTTCTGCCTTCAAAGTAGATACCACATTTGCCAAAAAGTTCCTTCGCTCACCAATCATAACTACCTCCTCATCATCCACAGTCCTTATCAACATCCGCTTTTCAGCACAATCTACTTGCGCCCGGTGCTTCACTAACCAATCCATTCCCAAAATAAGATCGAACTCGCCAAAAGGCAATTCCATCAAATCCGCCAGAAATATTTCTATTTGGATTTCTAAGGGCACGTCTCTAAACAGTTTATTCACAATTACCGACTGTCCTAAAGGACTAAGTACCGTCATTTCTCTATCGGTAACCTCAGATCTAATATTCAGGTTTCCAGATATGGCACTAGCAACATACGAGTGCGTAGACCCGATATCTATCAAAGCAGTAACAGGTACATCAAAGATGAAAAACGTACCAGTTATCACATCAGGTGCATCGCCATCTTCCCGACGCCTAACCGCATAGACCAACCCCGGCTGTCTTGCCTCCGTGTTACCTCTAAAGCCATTTCCTCGACCCGGTGCACCTTGACCACGTTCAACACCATTACCGCCACGACCTGGTCCACGGCCTCTCGGTGGCTGCGGAGTGTCTCTAGCTGGTTGAGCATCAGGGTTACGAGCTACTGGAGTCGTATCAGTCCGTCGAGGGCAATTCTTATACTGATGGTCTTTGGAACCACATTTATAGCGAGCACACCTTTTCCTCCAAAGCATTCCCGGGGTGTCGCTCCCACGATCGATCTGATCTCGACTCTGATTGGTAGTTACAGGTGTTCTAGCTTGAGCTGACTCATCATTTCGGAGCCTCTTCTGGAACCTTTTAGCAGAGCCCGTGTACCTAATATCCCTCTTGCCTCTAACTCTTTACCGGTTCTGGCGTTCTGAATTCTTAGCCTCTTCGGCTATCTTGGCTTTCTCCACAAGCGAGGCAAAAATTCGTAACTTGTTGTGGGCTTATCATACCCGCAACTCATCATTCAGCCCATCTTCAAAGCGTACACGCGCTCATGATCCAGTAGACACTATTGTGCGAGCATAATGGCTTAAGCGAAGAAATTCTGCCTCGTAAGTCGCCACCGCCTTATTTCCTTGAACCAAATTTAGGAATTCCTTCCTCCGAGCATCTACATAACTTGTCCCGACGTACTTTCCTTGGAAAGCAGCTTTGAAGAAATCCCAAGTAATCAATGCAGCCTCGGTGCCTTCTCGAACCGTAAGCCACCATTGATACGCCTCGTCTCTTAGCAAAGACACAGCCCCTCTCAGTTTTTGCTCGACAGTGCACTCCATATCATCCATAATCCGCTCTACAGCCTCGAGCCAATATTCTGCAACATTTGGAGCTACACCCGAGACACCTCTAAAAACCTCGGCACCACTTGATTTAAGTCGTTCCGAGATTGATCCACGGATTGCTGGACCAGTTCTAACCCCAGTAACCCTTTCTAAGAATCGCAACATTGCTCGAGTCAAAGCATTATCCTCTCTCGTATGATCATGAGATCCAATCTCACTCCCAGGTGACACAGGTGCATCCATTTCCGGCATAAGACCCGACGCTTCAGACGCTACCCTAGCACCTCGGCCTCTACCACGTCCACGTCTACCACGTCCACGTCCACGTCCACGTCCTCTAGTACTCATATTGGGTATTTTGGTTTAATCTGATCACAAGTTTTATGAATCAAGATACTATTTGATGATTTATTAACGATATTTTATGAGATATAAGAGGTAAAGTTGTTTTCGCAATCACTTCCTATAGTCTCAATCTATACCGTTTTCAACATCTAAAACTAGAAGTTCTAGAGTGTTCCTATGGTCATATCACAATAATAAATATTTAATATACAAATACTTACTTGACTTGGTGCCGGATGCTCGTGATGCCATACTATTTTAAACAGTTCTTAAACAAAATTTGTTGTTGAACCCAAACCACAAACCGAAGTTTTGAAACTAGCTCACGATACCACAAAATGTAACACCCCAAACCCGGCCTATGCGTTAAGACCGGGCTTGGCATGCCAATGATTCGAATTTACGCCCGATCGTCAATGCTTTTAATGAAAATAATTTTTCAAAACGATTTTGAAGACTGAGTTTATCAAAAATCGAGATTTATTTGGAAAACCATGATTTTAAAACATAAGAGTTTACAATTTGATTTAGAGAGAGATAATTGGTTGAAAATCTAAATAATTGGTTGAAATGAATTTATAAAAGAGTTTTCACAAAATTTTACGAGTGGGTGATATTTAAGAAAAACCCCTTTTATACGCATAAGTTTAAGAAAACATTTATAAAAATTAAACAATCCCATTTAAGTAATTAAAACATATTAAAAACCATCCACAAATAAAAATCCATAAAAATAATACTAGAGGCCTTATTACACGCAATTTAAAATAGTACTTAAATAAAAATACTTAAAAGAAGTCCAAAGTTTTTATAACTCATCATTCGTAGTATGGCCTCCACACGAAGTCATCCTCGGCCCAAACCTCCATCAATTGTCATTACCTGAGAAGGGTAAGAATAAAGGGTGAGTTACTTAGAACTCAGTGTGTAACCCATTTACCGTGTTCACTTGGCCAAAACCATTTAAACAATTAGTTGGGCTTGAGCCCATTTACAAATGTGTATTATATAAATAAAATATAAAAATGCATGTGATATGCAATTCCCGACCAAACCTAATTTCCATCCGCTACACACCACCCGTACCAACCAACACACTGTGGGGATCAAGTCAACCCCACCCCGCCAACACACCGATAGGGCATTAAGCCAAATATAATATTTGTGGCAGAGCCACCGAACTAGATTGTGACAAAGTCACCGAACTGGAGGCATTAAGCCAATAAAAATTATTTGTGGCAAAGCCACCGAACTAGATTTTGGCAACAGCCTTTCTTCTCTTCGTCAATTATCCCAACCCATGCAGTCATGTATATATATAATGCATAACAATATATTCATAAGGTAAATTTCAACAAAAAGCCCATATTACAAATTATCAATTTGGCCCGTTAGTCAAAATAGCAATTTAGCTCATTTAACGATCTAGCAAATTTTGCCCATATATATATATATATATATCGATCTAGCAATTTTGGCCCATATATATATATATATATATATATATCGATCTAGCAATTTTGGCCCATATATATCGATTTAGCAATTTTGGCCCATATATATCGATTTATCAAGTTGGGCCCATATAGCAATTTATCAAATTGACCCATTAAGGGTATTTTCGTAATTCAGTCCATAAGGACATTTCGTAATTCAGCTCATTAGGGGCATTTTTGTAATTTGGCCCATAAGGGCGTTTTCATAATTCGGTAATCGTACCCACTAAGGGTAATTTGGTAATTTACCCTCCAAGGGTATGATGGAAATTTTTGCAACCTAGGCTTAATGACTAATTTGGAGCATAAAAATCAAAACTGTCCATCTGCGTCGTACTGACTAAAATGACTATAACTCGAGTTGAGAAACTCGAAATTTCGATCCGTAAATTTTCTCTGAAACTAGACTCATATAACTTCTTACTGTAATTTTTCCAGAATTTTTGGCTTAGCCAATTAGTACAGTTTATTCTTCAAAGTATCCCTTGTTTCACTGTTTGACAGTTCTGACCTCTCTTCACAAAATCTCAGATATCTTATTGTACAGAACCCAAATACTGATTTTGTTTGATCCAAATAAAAATATACTCACTAAGGATTCTAATAATATAAACCATGTCCTGTAATTATTGTTCTAAAATTTATAGTAATTTTTCAAAGTCAGAACAGGGGATCTCGAAATCACTCTGAACCAGTCTTACAAAAATCTAAAAATCTCAAAATATACTGATCCTTTGCTTGCTCCGTTTCTTTTATAAGAAAATAGACTCGATTATCTTTCAATCCATATATCCTTCACTTTCTAATTCAATTCCTACTATTTTTGGTGATTTTTCAAAATCACGTCACTGCTGTTAACCAAAACTGTTTTATTATAAAATATGATTACCACTTCGAACATACGTACGCCCGAGTGGCCATAGATGCTGGTCTTCGGCTTTTCAATCTTGTGACCGATTCACAGAACATTTCATGTAAACATTTAGAGAGGCATGAGATTACACATCCCATTTCAAACATGTATTCGGAAAGTAAGGGATTACACACCTTGATTAGGATTCCCTAAAGAACCACTCTTCGTTGCCCCCTAAAAATAAATTCGATCAAAAGTTAGCATCGATATCTTAAAGGTTCCAAAAGCCCAAAAGTACTCACTCACAAGAGTCACTTACCACAATCGCGATCCTTCCCTACGAGATTCTAAAATCCAGCCTTCCACTATAACTCGATTGATCAAAGGAGTGAGTGTCAACACGAATGGGAAGAAATGATAAAGACGGGATGAAGGGTTCGGCTATGGAGGAAAAATGAGAAAGAATATTCGGTTATGGGGGTATGGATTAGAGAAGAGAAGTTTGGAGCAAGAAAAAAAATGACACAAAGTAATGCTAAAAGGAATTTGGCCTAACAAGCACCAAAGTTTTCCCAAATGACAAATGAAGAATTTGGCTACCCAAATACTCCTTCCCAAGCCGTGTGTTGCTTCTCCAAAAATGGATAAGTGTTGACCAAAAACACTTTCTAAAACATCACCCATGAAAATGCCAACATATTCCCCTTTTTACTCCTTTTTTTTTGTTTCTTTCTTTCCACTTTCCCTTATTTTCCTCCATACAATAATTTCTTTCTACTTTCCCATAAAACATTCCTCAATTTAAGCCACTTGTACCCCTACCTACCTTATCCTATTGATTCCTTTTCCTATGTCAATTTTTGTCTTAATCCATTAGCCACCTTGTCATAAAACCAAAAGTCCAACCTTCCAAAAATATGGCTTGACCGACACATGCTAGATGAGTGAAAAGAAAACAAAAATTTTAGTCACAAAAATGCATACCAAGGGATTCGAACCTCTTCCCTCAAGCAAACATACATGGCGTCATATCTCCTTTACCACTTGCTCATCTTATGCTAACTTTTATCACTTAAATAACTTAAACTCCAAGGTTACCTGTGTAACACCCCAAACCCGGCCTATGAGTTAAGACCAGACTTGGCATGCCACGCGATTCGAATTTACGTCCAGTCGCCAATGCTTTTAATGAAAATAATCTTTCGAAACAATTTTGAAGACGGAGTTTATCAAAAATCGAGATTTATTTAAAAAAAAAACTATGATTTTAAAACATAAGAGTTTACAATTTGATTTAGAGAGAGATAATTGGTTGAAAATCTTAAATAATTGGTTGAAATAAATTTATAAAAGAGTTTTCACAAAATTTTACGAGTAGGTGATATTTAAGAAAAACCCCCTTTTTATACGCAAGTTTAAGAAAACATTTATAAAAATTAAACAACCCCATTTAAGTAATTAAAACATATTAAAAACCATTCACAAATAAAAATCCATAAAAAATAATACTAGAGGCCTTATTACATCGAAATTTAAAATAGTACTTAAATAGAAATACTTAAAAGAAGTCCAAAGTTTTTATAACTCATCATTCGTAGTATGGCCTTCACACGAAGTCATCCTCGGCCCAAACCTCCATCAATTGTCATTACCTGAGAAGGGTAAGAAGAATGGGTGAGTTACTTAGAACTCAGTGTGTAACCCACTTACCGTGTTCACTTGGCCAAAACCATTTAAACAATTAGTTGGGCTTGAGCCCATTTACAAATGTGCATTATATAAATAAAATATAAAAATGCATGTGATATGCAATTCCCAACCAAACCTAATTTCCATCCGCTACACACCACCCGTACCAACCAACACACCTGTGGGGATCAAGTCAACCCACCCCGCCAACACACCGATAGCAGGCATTAAGCCAAATATAATATTTGTGGCAGAGCCACCGAACTAGATTTTGGCAACAGGCCTTTCTTCTCTTCGTCAATTATCCCAACCCATGCAGTCATGTATATATATAATGCATAACAATATATTCATAAAGTAAATTTCAACAAAAAGCCCATATTACAAGTTATCAATTTGGCCCGTTAGTCAAAATAGCAATTTAGCCCATTTAACGATCTAGCAAAATTTTTGGCCCACATATATATCGATCTAGCAATTTTGGCCCATATATATCGATTTATCAAGTTGGGCCCATATAGCAATTTATCAAATTGACCCATTAAGGGTATTTCGTAATTCGGTCCATAAGGACATTTCGTAATTCAGCCCATTAGGGGCATTTTCGTAATTTGGCCCCTAAGAGCGTTTTTATAATTTGGTAATCGTACCCACTAAGGGTAATTCGGTAATTTATCCTCTAAGGGTATGATGGTAATTTTCGCAACCTAGGCTTAATTACTAATTAAGGGCATAAAAATAAAACTGTCCATCTGCGTCGTACTGACTAAACTGACTATAACTCGAGTTGGGAAACTCAAAATTTAGATCCGTAAATTTTTCCTGAAACTAGACTCATATAACTTCTTACTGTAATTTTTCCAGAATTTTTGGCTTAGCCAATTAGTACAGTTTATTCTTCAAAGTATCCTTTGTTTCACTGTTTGACAGTTCTGCCCTCTCTTCACAAAATCTCAGATATCTTATTGTACAGAACTCAAATTCTGGTTTCGTTTGATCCAAATAAAAATAGACTCACTAAGGATTCTAATAATATAAGCCATGTCCTGTAATTATTTTTCTACAATTTATAGTGATTTTTCAAAGTCAGAACAGGGGATCTCGAAATTACTCTGAACCAGTCTTACAAAAATCTAAACATCTCAAAATATACTGATCCTTTGCTTGCTCCGTTTCTTTTATAAGAAAATAGACTCGATTATCTTTCAATCCATATATCCTTCACTTTCTAATTCAATTCCTACTATTTTTGGTGATTTTTCAAAATCACGTCACTGCTGTTAACCAAAACTGTTTTGTTACAAAATATGATTACCACTTGAACATAATGCACGCTCGAGTGGCCATAGATGCTGGTCTTGGCTTTTCAATCTTGTGACCAATTCACAGAACATTTCATGCAAACATTTAGAGAGGCATGAGATTACACATCCCATTTCAAACATGTATTCGGAAAGTAAGGGATTACACACCTTGATTAGGATTCCCTAAAGAACCACTCTTCGTTGCCCCTAAAAATAAATTCGATCAAAAGTTAGCATCGATATCTTAAAGGTTCCAAAAGCCCAAAAGTACTCACTCACAAGAGTCACTTACCACAATCGCGATCCTTCCCTACTAGATTCTAAAATCCGGCCTTCCACTATAACTCGATTGATCAAAGGAGTGAGTGTCAACACGAACGGGAAGAAATGATAAAGAAGAGATGAAGGGTACTTCTGGCTATGGAAGTAGTCTAACATTCGGCCAAAGGAGAGAAGAAAGAGATGTTGTTTGTGTTTGATGTTTTAGGCACTAGATGAGAACACAAAATGGGATACTTGAGTGATTAGCAAAAATGACCAAAAGGTCAAAAAGAAATGACTAAATGAAACCCAACAAAGTTGTTTTCTCCAAGCTCAAGACACATTCGGCTATGGGAGAAAGAAAAGAGAGGAAACAAAATAAAAACAAAACTCAATTGATTAGAAGAAAAGAAAATGGTTTACCTTTTGTCCAATATTCATACGGCTAAGAGGAGAAAATTAGAGAGAAAATGCTTTGGGAAAACACCAAATAACCAAATGGAAAATGTGCTCATCAAGCACCTAATCCCACCAAACTAATCACCAAAAATCAGCCATCCCCCTTAGCCCCCTATGCCGTCCACATACATGGTCAAAAAGACCATTCAAAAGTTTCCAAAACACCTTTCCTTGTTTTAAGCCTCATTATCCTCCACTTCCCAAAAGTTTAGAAATTCTATCCCCAAAATCAAGCAAGTTCTATCCTAAATTCATAATTGCCATAACTTTTAGCCACTTTACCATAAAAAAAAAAATTAGTCCATCTTTACCAAGATTAGAGCTTGGCCGACACTTGCCAAATAGGTGCAAAAAAATAAAAGCCACCAAAATGCTATCCATGGGATTCGAGCCTCTTCCCTCAAGCAATCACTCATGCGCCAATTCCACCTTGCTACTAGCTCATCTTATGCTAGTTTTTGACACTTACATTACTTTAAGCATCAGGGTTACTTATTCCACTTCAATAAAATTCTCATTACTAAAATTTATTCTAGCTCCGAATAAATCCCGAGTTTTCTCAAAACTATACTAAGCACATAAAAAAAAATCATATTCGAGCTAACACCAAAGATAAGCAACATATTGATACTCAAATTTTTTTAAGATGTTACAACCTGATTCCTTTTCACTAAAGTACTCTTTTACTAAAATTGATTCTAATTCCAAGTAAATCCGAGCCTTCTCAAGACTATATTTAGCACATAAAAAAAAATCATATTCGAGCTAACACCAAAGACAAGCAACATATTGATACTCAAATTTTTAAGATGTTACATTTAATATATATTTTTTAAAAAACCACCTATGTAAAAAGCTACCTTTTTTAAAAAAAATTAAACTAAATAAAACTAACCATAATTATTTTTCACTCTTAAATAAGAAAAACTTAAATATAATTTTATATAGTTTATTTAATATTTTATAAAGAATTTGCAACATATCTAAAACAAAAAGTTTGTTTAATATTTTTTTATTGAAATTTTATTTATTTTATTAAATGGTATTATAGTAAACTAAGTTATTTAAAAGATTATGTAGATTAGTTTCAGAACAAAATTATAAAATAAAATTTATCATTTAAACAACTATACAATGGTTTGCTTATTTCATTACTTGTATCTCAGTCAAAATAATAAAAAGTGTCAATTGAAGACAATTGTTCATTTCTAACTTTCACAAAGACAATTGTGTGAGCATAATGTTGTTCACATCCCTTCCTTTCAATTGAGACAAATCAATCAATGAAACCTAAAATGAAATGCACAATCAAATTTCTCAATCTTTCGCCATATGACAATAAGGAAAAGAGATGTCAAGTTATTGCAATGAGATACACATACTTCCCCTAGACTTTGGAGTAGACATATGTATGGCACTTGTAGGTCTTGGATTACATCTTCCAATTGCGAGCAACTCTTCATTTTCAAAGTATGCAACTGCCCAAGGGTACTAGTAGTAGATAGTGCGAAGAGATATTTTAAATTATCACATTTTTCAACCTTTACTTCCCTTAAACTTTGGAGGCTTATGTATGGCACTTGCGGGTCTTGGATTATGTTTTCCAATTGAGAGCAACTCTTTATCTTCAAAGTATGCAATTGTCCAAGACAATTGAGAGCAACTCTTTATCTTCTTCTCCCTTTAATTTCGGCTTGCATGAAGAAAAAATGAAAATGTTTTTTATTTTATGTTCCACTAACTTGTTTTATGTTATTTTATTATATTATGTTTTATGTTATTAATTTATTTATTTTAAGTAAAAATTTACAACATTTTTAACATTTAAAACCATGTTGCCGTCCACTTATAAGCCATAGGTTTTAAGTCCCCTTAAATAAATTCTAATTAGAATTCTTTAGTAATTCATACGTTTATTAATTACTTACGCGATTTAGTCCCTAGACTAAATTAAGCCTTAATTCAATTAAATTTCTTAACCAAAATTCAATTCGATTGTAATAAAACTCTATAAATATTCAATTAAAATATTTATGAGTCTGGTTCATAGAAACAGAGTCCTAAAACCTTACTTTCCGACACCACTGACTTTTGGGTCATTATAAGGATGTTTGCCAACTAAGCACTAACACAAAGAAACTACTTGAGCTGATAGAAAACGATAAATGCTCACAAGTGTATACAAGAAAAAGATAAAGAATTAAAGCACAAAGGTTGAAAAAAAGAGTTGTTGATCTTTCTTGATTGCTCTTAATCTTTTGTAATCTTTTTTGTCGTTCTTGAACATTTGAAAGCTGGTATTTATAGTCCTAAATTGATTTTCACCCATTGTGGTTCTTGTGGAATTGAATAGAATCATTGGGATGTAAAAACCAATCATTAATGTCACCTACAACAACAAGTATCAATACCTTTGGAGGGATATCGATACTTAGGGCATTTAATACCTCAATTTAGTGATCATTAAAGCCTATAGTATCGGCTGTATTGATATTTGCTATGAGGTATCGATACTCGGGCAATTTATTGTTTAATTTTCAAAATATCGAACCTTAAAACAATATCAATTTTGTGAGAGGGTATCAATACTTTGTATTTGTCCTCAACATTTTTTAGAAACAGAAGCTCAATTCGGTATCGATACTATGAAAGAGTATCGATACTTTGGTCAAGGTATCCATACTTTTTTATTCTTGCTCGATTTTTTTTTAATTTCAAAGCTCAATTCTATATCAATACTAGAAAGGGGTATCGATACTTGGGGTCAAGGTATCTATACCTTATTTAGGGTATCAAACTTTGATCCCTGTGAGCATTTTAACTTGTTTAAAAATGTTAAAAAAATTGTTTATTGTTTTGAAGAACTTTCAAAATATTTTTCAAGTATTTGAAATATTAGATTTAAAATTTCTCTCTCAGAAATATTTTGAAACAAAATTTTACTTTCAAAATTTTCAAGTTTTATTTCAAAAACAAATTTTACTTAAAAATATTATATTTGTTATACCAAAATTCTTATCAAATTAAAGCTTGACTTAACAAAATATAATCTTTAAACATTACATCTAAATATTAAATATTAAAAATAAAATATAAACATATAACATACAATTTATTATTATAAACTAATAAATAATTCTTTAAAATTAATGTTTTAATCAACATCTTTATTAGAAAAATGAAAATTTAATTCTTTTTAAAAGTTTAATAACCAAATTTAGATTAAAAAACAACAGTCAAATTTAATAAAAAAAATATAAACGTTGAGAGCTAAAATTATTATTATATTTTTAATTAATTCCTTTTCTTTCACCTATGCAATTCAATAATTACATTACAAAGCTATTCCATCCCAAACAAAAAAAAGTAAAATTGTGGTTCAGCCGGAAGATAGCATAAATAGAAAACTTGATGCCTGTGAAGCTAAAACTCTCCCTATGTATAGATAAGCAACTTCGTAAACATCATTTCTCTAGTTGTTGCGGCTGTCACCATATTAATTTTTTCACTCCCCAATTACAACACTAAATACAATTACGAGTAAACAACGTTACTGAAGAGTGAACTATTAGTAGATGAAGTCCTTGGGTGTTGGGGAGAAGCCAAAAAAAAAAAAATTAGGGGATAAAATTAATTGTAATATTTACGATAGTAAAAATGCAAATCCACAATTTTAATAGTTTATATCTTTACAAATTTTAAAGGATTAAATCAAAATTTTTTTATCATTTTTAAGAGAGACCAATGTGTAATTTTATTTTTATTAATTTAAAATTTAAAAAATTTTAAAGAGCCTACAAGCCCCTAATTACTCTCCTGCTTGGGTGGATGCAATGCAAAAAGTTTCTGCCATATTTGAACCTCCAGAAAAAAAATTGCTATAAATATTACGCAGAGGATTAAATGAATCTCTATGCTACATGGTATGGATGTCAATGTAGTATCTTTCACTGTTTTCCAATATTCTTACATATTTTGAAAGGTGTTAGAGAGTTGTATTTCTACATTCATATTTGGATATTCATTGTGAAATAAGGGGTAATACTTGAGTTTATAAGTTATTCAAGCTTGAAAAGAAAATTTTGAATTGATAATTATCAATCGAGCTCAAGTTCAAACAATTCGAATTATCAATTAAGTTAAACTCAAATATTTTAATATTTAATTAAAGTATATTGTGAGCATAATCCATCTTCTTCTATATTCTTTAATTAATTTTCATACTATGCGATGTACAGATTTATTGCATGTATTCATAAAAAAGATTTAATATAAAATAATTTATAATATTTTTATTTAAATATCATGAAAAAAATTAAAATGCACGTAACTTCTATACAATAAATTAAGTGCTAAATTAGAGATATGATTGAATGACTGAAAGCATGAATATAACTTACATTTGATTTGTGCCAGTAGAGTAACGTGTTAGAACCATAAAAATTTTGGCAAAATTTATAATATTAGGGGATATATAATTTTCTTAAGAATATCAAATTATAAAATGATTTTGATTTTGGCTGTCGATATAAATTAAACTGTATCATTAAATCTGAAGGAGCTCAACTATAAATAGAGACCTTTTTATTTGTAATCATACCATTGTAGCTCATTCTTAATTAAGATCATACTTTTAAGAGTATTTACTCGAATACTTGGTATATTATTACTTTCTTGTGACTTTTTTTGTTCTCGTGTTGCTTCTTTATTTTTTCAGTGTCCACTTTCGAGAGTAAGATTAACTTAAGCAAATTTGAAGCAAAAGAATCACCTAATACCACGAGATTTGCAAGACTAAAGTTCTAAACTTCTTGTGACAATATTTTGTGGTTGTAATTTGCTCCAATATTGCATTTGCTTTACTAGTTTAAACGGATTTGATTTACTTCTATGATTGTTATCATTTATTTCAGGGAAATGTAGGCTTAATGGAAAGCCACCTTTTATTCAATAGATAGTTAAGGTATTATTTACTTCGAAACCAAGATTGTTCATACATGGATGAAGAGGGAAGAGATCAATCTATTTTTTTGTTTTCCTTGATGAAAACCTATGGTTTCCTTTTCAAAAAATTTATCTAGTGCAAATAACTCCCTATCCTCAAGTTGCAGCTATGACTTTAGCAACAATTATATTAATATGTTATTGCTTATACTTGTTCTTGAAGGTGGAATTATGTGTTCCAGACCTTGAAATTCCTGGCATTGTACTTGATTTATGATCGGCTATCACTTCTGTATTTTGCAGAGAAAACTGATCGCATTAACAATAGCTTTCTTGGTTAATATATGTCTCCTAATTCTCTCTCAATTGCTTTAATATGATATATTATGTTTCAAAAATAGGTTAAGAATGGTGATAATTCATCTATTGATTTGGCAGTTAAGCTGCAATTATTCTGAAAAATATCATACCGACACTCAGTGATGATGCGTAGAGTTGGATGGGTGTTTCATACTTCATCTAGTGTGTTGGGATTGTCGGAATTGATGTGTAGCGAATGAGGTAAGATTATATTTATGCATTTGTACTGCTCTGATATGTTCTGTTTCTGATATTTTTGTTTGGCTAATTTCTATTGTTAAAAAATTATATGTTACGCACTGAGTTTCGAAAAATTCACTTTTTGATTGTCTAATACTTTCAAGTAATCCTCAAATTTAGAGCGAATCAGTGTAACGGGAGCTCAGTTTTAATAATTTGTTATATTTGATTTACTTAAATTTGGAGTTAAGGTGTTTTGTAAATTTTGGAATGTTTAAACACTTGGGGTTATTTATATTTTAAATCAAAAAATGAATATCAACAATTTATATTATAAATTCGAGCTTAATTTTTTTTTTTTTACTTTTTCCTCTCATTTTTAATTTTCATAAGTTATCTTAGTTAAATAATTTAATCAAAATGAGAAGAATAATTTTTATGAAATTTTATAAAATTAATTTATTTTTATAATTTTTATAGTTTTATTTAATTTCTAATAATATTTATAAATTTTTTTCTAATTACTTTATGAATTTTTAATGAATTAATTTTATAAATTTTATAAAATTTCATGGTTTTTAATTAATTTCTAATACTTTTTAGGAATTTTAATAAATTTTTATGGTTTTTAGAATTTTAGAATAAATCTAAAGAGATGTGTGTCCAGATTCAAATGAACATGGACAATCACGTATCTAAATTCATTATATCCTTATTTTAAAATAATTTTTTAATTTTTTTTTGACTTGGCATTACCGTGTCAATGTTGCCGTTAAATACTAACAATTAACATTTGTCAAAGGAATAATTAATCGGTTTTATTAACTGAAGCTCAATTGATACAAAAAGTTTAAAAAATACTTAATTATTTTTTTAAAAAAATTCGAGAGCTTATGATATCAATAAACCTTTTAAAACTTTTTAAACTTTAGAATAAGAATCTAATTCTTGAGAGGCATAAATTTATGTACTTAAGAAGCAAATCTTCCGTCACAGGCCTCAGGTCTCACGTTCACCTTCTGCTGCTTCTTCATTTCTATTTTTAATCAGAAAATATATATTAAAATTAATTCAAGGGCAAGCCCACCGGTCACCGCCACTTCTCCACTCCTGAAAAGCTCCGTACATTCTCTGCCTCTTTTCCTTTTCTACGTATTTATATACTTTTTTAATTAATTCCTTTGCATGTACTTAATTCATACGTATTGTTATACACTTTTCTAGTATTCGATCTAACCTAGCTTTCAGCTTCTGGATCAGTAGCTCTAGCGTATTGATTTTTCTGTTTTGTGTGTGTGTGTGTGTGATTGAGAAATTTTAGTTCCTAAATAGAGAAAATAAGGAAATTTTTACTTAAAAATTTCTACTTTTAAACTTAAGTTTTGGGTTTAATGAACTTAGATTCGAAACTTTTTAGGTATTTTTTAATTCGTTTGCATGTGATGTACTTATGCGTATTTCTATTCGGTTTTAAAATGTCTCTGATCTAAAGAAGCTTTCAACTGTTGGATTGGTAGTTCTATCGTATTGAATTTTATCTTTTTTTTTCTTTTTTCTTTTTGTACTCTAAATTTCGGTTTTTGTATTTTTGTACTTTGTTTTTGTTTGTGTTCTAATGTTTTAATGGTTTCAGTTTGGAACCTCTGCTCAAATCCGTACTTTTAAGAAGGTAAGAATTTTATGCTAATTTTAATTCATTTGTGATTATAAATTTGGAGAATAAAATATATACGGTGAAATTAGTTTTTGATTGTTATTAGTTAACTTTCTTTTATGGAAATCTGTTGTTGTTATCATGCATGTATTGTCGCTATATATTGCCTGAAAAGAAGTGATTATTTATCTTGAGAGTGATTTTTGTGAAGAAGAAAACACTACGAAGTTTGAAAAACCAAAATCGATTCTTTGTTTGAACTTTTGCCAAGTTATGTTCGGTCCCTTTTCTTTTAAGGTAGATGATGGGTTGAATGTTGTAGTGTTCTTGGGTTTTGGCTGTTTGGGTTATTTCTTATCATCTTTGATATAACTTTTTTTTTGAAGGGAATGTTAGTTTGGATTGGACTTTATTTGTTTGGAGGTCTATCTTTCGGTTATCACATTTAGATGCTTGGAATGGTGAAAAAAATTGAATTTGGCTTATTTGTGTAAAACTATAGCTCTGAATCATCAAAACTGTTTGGCGACTAGGAAACTAACCGAGAAAGCAAGAAAATAGAAGCAAAGATATCTTTGGAAAACAATAATGTCATCACAGAAACCGTAGGTGAGGAACTAGAAGGTTTAAGTAAAGAAGCTGAGATAAGAGATGCACGATAGCTGTTGGAAAATGAAGAGGTGATCACAGAGGAAGATAACAAAGTGGAAAAACAAGCGAGAGGAAGATGTGAGGGTTTAAAGGGAGTGGTACTGGACTTGGAAGCAGTTTTGAAAGGAAACACATGTTCTTGAAATGTAACATGACAAGACTCGCAGACTTTCTAGTATTATCACGACAACGATAGCCTTTGTGTAGTGAGGAATAACCAAGAAAGATACATGGGGTGGATCTACACTGTAACTTATGAGCATTATAAGGTTTGAGGTTTGGGAAGCATAGACAACCAAAAACTCCAAGGAAAGAACGATTAGGTTTGACACTAAATGACTTTTCATAGGATGACACATTTCCTAAGGGATGAGAAGGCAACCTGTTTATCAAAGATATTGCATTGCTAAATGCATCATTCCAATAAGTCAGAGGCATGAAAGCATGAGCAAGCATAGGGACAGGTAAGTCGATTTTATTTATCAACAATCTGCCTGTGCTTTCATTCAACTATTCCATTTTGTTCAGAGGTACAGGGATAGGTAAGTCAATGAGAAATACCATGTAGTGCCAAGTAAGAATTTAAAGCTTGAAACTCTCCTTCCCTATCTGTTTGAAGAGTGTTAAGCTTACGACCCGTAAGCCTTTCCCTTGTCTTTCAAATTGAACAAACATGGATGGCACTTCGGTTTCTTCTTTAAAAATACACCCTAGTATATCAAAGGCATCGTAAAAGCAACATGATAAGAGAACCCATTTGAAGGAGGCTGGATCTGGTCCCCACACATCAGCCAGACTACCAAATCAAGAGGCGGTGTACTCAAACATAGACTATGAAAAAGACAACTTATGTTCTTTTCCCAAATGAAATGTAACACACATAAAGTTATCTTTATTGGATTGAAAAGAAACATTACATGTTGATGCAATGCATTCACAAGTGTAGAAGAACAATGATGGCATAATCTGGAATGCCACATATCTAAAGGAACAACTTTCTCAACTACACAACATTCAAATTGAAATAGAAGAAGTAGGAGCCTTAATGAGAACCATTGGATCATGCGATCTGTAAAGCCTTTAGACCTGTGTTTGATTCCCCTCTCTTATATAATTTTTATTTACTGTCTTTGATTCGGGATGTACTTACCATATGTGTCCTAATAAGGACTGGTTTTCTAGTCTTAAAGAAATAGAAGGTGGAGTTGTTCTTATGGGCAATGATAGTGCTTGTAAGACAATGAGAGTAGGTACAATCCAATTGAAGAATCACGACGGCTTAATCCAAGTCTTGACTGATGTTCGCTACGTACCCAACTTGAAGAAAAATCTCATCTCATTAGGGGCCTTAAAATCTAAAGGGCTAATAATCACTTTGAGAGATGGATTACTAAAGGTAGCAGCTGGAAATTTGACGGTGATGAAAGGCACAAGGAGAAATAACTTGTACTTTTTAAATGGAAGTACAGTTATTGGATCAACATCAATAGTTTCTGCGAAAGATGCAGATTCAGAGGCTACCAGGTTATGACATATGCGATTGGGACATGCTGGTGAAAAAGCTTTGCAGACTTTGGCGAAGCAAGGCTTGTTGAAAGGTGCAAATTCTTGCAAATTGGAATTCTGCGAACATTGTGTTCTGGGCAAGTAGACGAGGGTAAAGTTTGGTTCAGCAATTCACAATACGAAAGGAATTCTGGACTACGTTCACAGTGATGTGTGGGGACCTACCAAAGTGGCTTCTTTGAGAGGTATGCACTATTTTGTTACTTTTGTTGATGATTATTCAAGAAAAGTATAGGTGTATCTAATGAAAAGAAAAAAGTGAAGTATTGGATGCATTTCTGAAATGGAAGAAGATGGTGGAAACTCAGACTGGTCGAAAGGTCAAATGACTTCAATCAGATAATGGTACTGAGTACAAAAATGATCCATTTCTACAATTATGTCAAGATGAGGGCATCGTGCGTCACTTTACTGTTCGGGATACACCACAGCAGAATGGGGTGGCAGAACGCATGAATCGAACTATACTGGAGAAAGTTCGATGTATGTTGTCCAATGCTGGATTGGGCAAAGAATTTTGGGCTGAGGTAGTTACATATGCGTGCCACCTAATTAACCGTTCGCCATCAGCTGCAATAAATGGAAAAACTCCTATGGAGATGTGGACTGGTAAATCTGCTACTGATTATGATTCTTTACATATTTTGGTTCCACTGCATATTATCATGTAAAAGAATCGAAGTTAGACCCAAGAGCAAAGAAAGTATTATTCTTGGGTATAACTAGTGGAGTAAAAGGATACCGTCTCTGATGTCCTGATACAAGGAAGATTGTCTTTATGAGAGATGTGACTTTTGATGAATCAACCATGTTAAAGGATTCACAAAAGGATGACAAAACCGAGAGTACTGCGGCGGTGGAGCTTGAAAAGGTTAATAATGATCCAGCTAATATTGAAAGAACAGATGATGAAGAGGTTCCGACCCAAGAAATTCTACAGCAACAAGATTCAATTGCATATAGGAGGCCAAAAAGAGAAATTCGAAAGCCTGCTCGCTTTGATGATATAGTGGCCTATGCACTTCCAATTGCAGATGATGATGCTCTTTCTACTTACACAGAAGCAATAAGTAACCCTGATGGTGTAAAGTGGAAGCAAGCAATGAATGAAGAAATGCAGTCTCTTCATCAAAATAGGACTTGGGAGTTGATGACATTGCCCAAGGGAAAGAAGGCAATTGGATGCAAATGGATATATGCAAAGAAGGAAGGATTTCCTAGTAAAAATGAAATTCGGTACAAGGCTAGATTGGTAGCAAAGGGTTACGCTCAGAAAGAAGGAATAGACTACAATGAAGTGTTTTCTCCAGTTGTGAAGCATTCGTCTATTCGAATTTTGCTAGCCTTGGTTGCACAATATGATCTTGAACTAGTTCATCTTGATGTGAAGATCGCGTTTTTACACGGTGATTTGGAAGAGGAAATCTATATGACTCAGCCAGATGGATTCAAGGTTGTTGGTAAAGAAAACTGGGTGTGCAAACTATCAAAGTCGCTTTATGGATTGAAGCAATCTCCGAGGCAGTGGTACAAGCGATTTGATCAGTTCATGAAAGGGCAAAGGTACACAAGAAGTAAAATTGACCATTGCGTGTATTTCAAGAAGCTACAAGAAGGAACTTTCATATACTTGCTCTTATATGTTGATGATATGCTAATAGCATCTAAGAGAAAAGATCTAAGAGAAAAGTGGAGATTGAGAGATTGAAGACTCAACTCAATCTCGAGTTTGAGATGAAAGATCTTGGTGAAGCTAAGAAGATTCTTGGCATGGAAATATGTAGAGATAGAGCCCATGGCAGAGTTAGCTTATCCTAGAAGCAGTATTTGAAGAAGGTACTATAGCAGTTTGGCATGAACGAGCAGACAAAACCTGTAAGTACCCCATTGGCTTCTCATTTCAAGCTTTTTGTACAACTATCTCCTTCGACGAATGCAAAACGAGAATACATGTTGCAAGTTCCGTATTCTAATGCAGTGGGTAGCTTGATGTATGCAATGGTGTGTACAAGACCTGACATTTCACAGGTAGTTAGTATAGTGAGCAGGTATATGCATAATCCTGGAAAAGGACATTGGCAAGCTGTGAAATGGATTTTACGGTATATTCAAAAAACTGTGGATTTTGGATTATTGTTCGAGCAGAATAATACACTTGGTGAATGTGTTATTGGGTGCGTTGATTCTGACTATGCGGGTGATTTGGATAAACGAAGATCAACCACCGGTTACGTGTTTACACTTGCTAGAGGACCAATCAGTTGGAAGTCTACTCTACAGTCTACAGTTGCGTTGTCAACCACAGAAGCCGAATACATGGCTGTAACAGAGGCTGTAAAAGAAGCTATTTGGTTACAAGGTATGGTTAAAACCTTGGGATTGGTTCAGGAGCATGTTAACGTGTATTGTGATAGTCAAAGTGCTATTCATTTAGCAAAGAATCAAGTCTATCATGCACGTACAAAGCATATCGACGTACGATTCCATTTTGTGCGAGAAATTATTTATGAGGGGAAAATTCGTCTTTAGAAGATCAAGACTGCAGATAATCCCGCAGATATGATGACCAAGGTGGTAACAGCAACCAAGTTCGAACATTGTTTGAACTTGATGAATATCCTGCAAGTTTAACAATTGAAGAAGGCACTATCAAATATTGTTGGTAAGGGCAGAAAGAATTGTGTGAAAATAAGATTATCCTAATCAAATCTTCAAGGTGGAGATTACTGGCAGCCACTATCTTTGAAAAGTCAAAGATAGTTAGCTGTAAGCAAAGTTGGAAGTAGTAGGAAATAAGCACTAGAAGTTAATGGGTGACAATTGGCATGGGATAATTGCTATTTTGGTCCCTATTTGTATAGGTACTTTGCAAGATTGATCCCTGAGCCTCAACTATAAATAGGCCTAACCATTGCTCATTTTCTTCATCCCACAATTTGCCATTCTCTACTTAAGGCATTGTTCTCTCTCCCTATTTGTAAATTTTCACTTGTATTTTTGGAGTGAAATATATTTGTTAGTGCTCGAGGACGTAGGTGATATTTGCCGAACCTCGTTAAAATTTTGGTGTTCTTTATTATTTATTTTTCATATCTTGTGAGTGTGATTGTAGTTATTTATTGTGCTATTAAATTACGATAGAGGGATATTCTGGCTAGGAAAGATTTGGTACTTAAGTGATTCTCGTGATCCACCTCTCTTCCCTGGGAATTGAACTCGGTGTGATTTTTCAGTACAATAATTTTACTCTTTTACATGCTTCCGCACAACAGAAGGCCGCCATCAGCAAGAGTATTTGGGAACAAACATTTCAAGTTTTCACAGTTCCTTATTGTAATCGAAGACAGATCAGAGAAGCAAATAGGTTGGAGATGATGTTGTGATGGAGTTTGATCCTTCTCAATTATTTGCTCCAATCCCTCACAGTCAGATATATCCAAAATCCACAATTGTGGCAAATTTCGAGCGATGGTAGGTGAGAAGATGTATCTTAACCTTCCGCAATCTTGGACTGTCAATATTCTGAGATTCTGAAAGTGTTCAACTTGGATGGGACCACTCCATATCACCCGTAATTCAGTTAGTTTGGACAACACTAGGATCTCCAGACTTGAAAGATTATATCCAGAATATTCAAATAACTCTTCAAAATTGGAAATTGATACTCCTCCTCTCCATTCTGGGACTGTCACGTTGCTTATTTGCTTCTTTTCTGTCATCTTCTAGAACTCCAATTCCTATAAACATAACATCAATGGTTAATTTCAAAGTGTTGAAAGGCATTCACTTCACACCTATCATTTTATTAATTCGTTTTCTTATGGAACTTTTATTGTAACAATTTCTTTTATTAAAATTAAGGTTTAATTACAAAAGAAGTAAAATCTCCAAAAATATGGTGCAAAAACACAACATAAATATAATATATATATATATATATAAGAAACTAAAATGTCTTAACTATTTATTCTTTGTAAATAATATATATTTCTCATATAGATTATAAAAGTATTCAGCTGAAATGTTATTTATGTTACTAATTGGTATTGTAATTAACTAAATTACTTAAAGGTTTATTTAGATTAGTTTTTAGACTAAAATGAAGACTATTTTTTAAAGAGTTATACAAGCATCTACTTAGACAAATAAAAAATCAAAAGTGAAAATTTTAATAAATAAAAAATATAAGAAGGTCTTACTCGTATATTAGTTGGAACGATAAAAGGTGTCAATTGAGGACAGTCTCTCACTTTTAACAAGTGAAAAGATGGCGATGTCAGCACAATGCCATTTCTATCCCTTCCTTTCAATTGAGGCAAATTAATCAACTCAACTGCATTCAATCGTGTAAGACCTTCAGCCATTGAGATGGACACTTCTGGTCCTTGGATTACATCTTGCAATTGGGAACAACTCTCTATATTTCAAATTATTGCATCCTATGACTTGTACTTCCCAAAGGCATTGGAAACTTATGGTTGATACTTGTGAGTATTGGACTATCTCTTCCATTCTAAAGCACCACTCTATCTTCAAAGTTTGCAATTTCCCGAGACTAGTAGCAACACACGTTGAGAAGAGAAATTTCAAATTATTGCATCCTGTGACTTGTACTTCCTTTAGGCATTGAAAGCTTATGGTTGATACTTGTGAGTTTTGAATTATTTCTTCCATTCCAAAGCATCTCTCTATCTTCAGAGTTTGCAATTTTCCAAGACTATTAGCAACACATATTGGGAAGAGAAATTTCAATTTATAGCATTTTCTGACTTGTACTTCCCTAAGGCATTGAAAGCTTATGGTTGATACTTGTGAGTCTTGGATTATTTCTTCCATTTCAAAGCACCTCTCTATCTTCAGAGTTTGCAATTTTCCAAGACTATTAGCAACACACATTGGGAAGAGAAATTTCAATTTACTGCATTCTGTGACTTGTACTTCCCTTAGGCATTGGAAGCTTATGGTTGATACTTGTGAGGGTTGGATTATTTCTTCCATTCCAGAGCACCTCTCTATCTTGAGGTTTTGCAAATTGGGCGCATTTAGTTTTTTAGAGCTACCTTGAGCAGCAATAATTGGAAAGAGAGATTTCAAGCTTTCACATTCCAAGATATCAATTAGAGTCAGATTTGGAAAGCACATATGTAGGGGATGATGTTGTGATGACGTTTGATCTTGCTCCAATTCCACATGTTTACTTGAATGCAAATTGCTCAATTGCTCATTTGTCATCTTCCCAAACACCAATTCCTATAAACATATCATCAATTTTCAATTTCAAAACGTTCAAAGATGTCAACAACTAACTTAACATTTCATCAATTAATTTCCTTACAAAAAATTTATTTTACCTTAAATCAATATTATACTCCAAAAATGTGGTACAAAAACAGTCATAAATAATATCACATGATCTGTGCATATAAATTATTGGACAGGTGCAACAACGCAATTGGGAATTACATAAACTCATTTTTATATATTAATACAAAAAATAAAAAAAACCACCTGTGTAAAAGACTACATTTTTAAAAAATTAAATATATTTTTTTCTATTTTATTTTTTAATACAAATTCTAAAATCATCCATAATTCCTTCCCACATTTAAATAGAAAAATAAATGTGCTTGAATGTGCTCGAACCCACATCCTCCTATTCAAAGAACAATATAGATATCAACCAAACTAAAATTTATATATAATTTAGTATTAGATAAATAGTTTGCAACATATCTAAAACATAAAGTTTGGATAACATTTTTTTCTGAAAATTTTATTAATCTTATTATATGGTATTATAATCAACTAATTTGTTTAAAAGTTTATTTATATTAGTTTTAGATCAAAATTATAAAATAAAATCTATCTTTTAAACAAATTATTAAAAAAAAAAAAAGAAACAAACAAACAAATAAATAATATAAAACAAAAAGAAAAATCTTACTTTTATCTTAGTCGAAATAATAAGATGTGTCAATTGAGGACAATTGTGCACTTCTAACTTCTGCAAAGACAATTGTGTGAGTATAATGCCGTTCACATCCCTTCCCTTCAATTCAGGCAAATCAATCAACGAAACCTGAAATGAAAAGCATAATCAAATTTCCCAATCTTTGACCATAAGACAATAAGGAAAACAGATGTCAAGTTATTGCAGTGAGATACACATACCTCCCTTAGACTTTGGAGTAGACATATGTATGCCACTTGTGGCTCTTGGATTATAGCTTGCAATTGCGAGCAACTCTTTATCTTCAAAGTATGCAATTGCCGAAGGTAATTAGCAACAGACAGTGGGAAGAGATACTTTAAGTTATCGCATTTTTCAACTTCTATTTCGCTTAGACTTTGGACGCTTATGTATGGCACTTGTGAGTCTTGGATTATGCCTTCCAAGCCCCGGCAACTCTTTATCTTCAATGTATGCAACTGCTCAAGGGTATTAGCAGCAGACGGTGGGAAGAGATACTTTAAATTATAGCATTTTCCAACTTCTATTTCCCTTAAACTTTGGAGGCTTATGTATGGCACTTGTGAGTCTTGGATTATGCCTTCCAAGCTCCGGAAACTCTTTATCTTCAATGTATGCAATTGCTCAAGGGTATTAGCAACAGACAGTGGGAAGAGATACTTTAAATTATAGCACTTTCCAACTTCTATTTCCCTTAAACTTTGGAGGCTTATGTATGGAACTTGTGAGTCTTGGATTATGACTTCCAAGCTCCAGCAACTCTTTATCTTCAAAGTATGCAATTGTCCAAGGCTATTAGCAACTGACATTGGGAAGATATATTTCAAATTATTGCATCTCTTTATTTCAACAATCTTCAGACTTTGGAGGCTTAAATGACGGCTGGGTCCTTCTTGTTCTATGCTCCTCAATTCAGCAATCTGGAATAACTCTTGCATCTTATCACAATCTGAAACTATAACCACTTCAAGCTTTTGTAAAAAACCTTGCGGCTGGGCAACATTGCACATCTCTTCCAAATCAAACATATTACTTAATGATAACTTTCTCAAATTAGAGAATGCAGTGATTGGCTCCTGCTGCTTTGATGCATCAATTAGGCATTGCATAGAGCTGCACAAGTAAAGATCTAGAGAAGTCAACTTTCTAAATCCCAAGTCCAAGCTCGGAATAAGGTTTGGGTGACCCTCCACATCAATCAATTGAAGAGATTCTACATTTTCAAATAGTTGCTTGCATGCATCTACAGACTTCTCGATTCTCAAAGATCTTGAGATTGGACAAGTTTCAAGGTCCCTCTTTCCGTACCATATTTCTCTTTCTATGCCAATGCAAAAATCAAAGCTCCATAATCTACGAAACACAAAGCCATCTGGAAGATGTTTAGAAGAAATATCCAATGATATTACAACCAACTTTGGCAATAAATCCAACTCCGACAGGCTGGAATAGCTTTCTCTTTGAGTTGTGTTCTCAGTCGCCCATTTTAATGAACTACAACCATGCAAGTATAGTTCTTCTAAATTGGAAAATCTTTGTATTAAATTAGGAGCAATTCTTTGTAGATTATCGCAATACGATAAGTCCAACAGTCTTAGATTTTCCAAATCACCAGCTTCAATCGGCAATTCAGTGATATAAGATTGACGTAAAGAGAGAATATGAAGTGTCTTCAGCTTCCCAAGCATTGAGATGTCAGAGAGTCGGCAACCAATCAAACACAAAGTTCGAAGGTTCATATGAAACTGAAATGCAGCTAGAGATATCAATTTATTATTCAAAGCACAAACTTGTAATGCCTTGATACCCTCAAAGAATTCGCTTGAAGTTTCCATGAAAAGATTGCCACAATGTAAAAGAAATTTGAGATTTGGGAAAACCACAACTTTAAGAAGTTCATCCGTTTGATCAGTTTCGAAGGAGATTGCTGTGTAATGCTTGAAACTTTCATCAATCGGGAGTGTTTCAACAGTCCCAAAAGAAATCTCCTTTCTTGAAGATGCTATCCACAAAGCAAATTGGCGAACCACATCATGCATTTTGACATGCCTTTCTCCACAATCTAGCAACAAACCGGAGTTCTTGAGGGTCTCAATTGATGCAAGCACTTCACTTCTAACATCTTTAATTGAGTCCATGCCTTTATACAACTCCAGTCCCCATGCATATCCTACCAAGTTCTCCACATAAATCTCATCATCTTCAAGAAATAAAGAGCACAACAAGAAACATGTCTTGGTCTCCATATTCTTCAAGTAGTCGAAGCTCGCCTCAAGACATACATAGGCATTTTCTTCATTAACATCCTCAATTTCAGTCAATCTACGATCTTTGAGTCTCCGGTATGCAGCTTGCCACTCATAATGCGTTTTACCTTTCAAGGCACTTGCCAGCGGAACTATAGCTATAGGCAAACCCCTACATTTTTTGACAATTTTCTTTGCTGGGGTTTTAATAGAATCATCAGAAAAGTCATCTAGACCTCCTTGCTTTTCAAACAGAGTCCAAGCTTCATCATCATCCAAACAGCCAAGTTGTACCACGTTTTGACAATCCATAGCTCGACATACTTGTTGACGGCGTGTTGTTAAAAGAACTTTGCAGCCTCTATGATCATCCCCAATTGGAATTCCTATCTTCTCCTTTAAGTTGATAGATTCCCAAATATCATCAAGGATGATAAGAATCCTCGGTTCATTCTTCAGCCTTGACCATAATTCTTGCTCGGATCTTCTACTTCCTCGTTCATTCTTCATATCAAAGCCTATGTATTGTGCAATTTGATCTTGAATTCTCTCAAGATTTGGCTTTTGAGACACAGTCGTAATCACAACTTTGTCAAACAAACTCAGTTTTTGAGCTTGACTTCCAACTTCACGAGCCAGGGTGGTCTTGCCCACCCCTCCCATCCCCCACAATCCAATCATGTTGATATTCTCATCTTTTAAGGCTTCAATGATTTGATAGAATGCAGTCTCTGAAGATTTCGAAAACACAAATTCCTTAGAACATAGGAAATCTATAGTGGGAAGGGGAGTAGGAGCACGGTAACCGACTGGTCCAAGTTGACCAAATTTGTCCAAAAGCTCAGAGATGTCCTGAATTTTCTTCATTGCTTTCTTGCTTTAATTGATATCTCCAACTCCAATTAGGACACCAATTGAGACACCTCCTATTCAGTTGGATTTCCTCCTCCAGAGTTCCCATATCCGACAGTGTTTCGTCTGCCCTTGATTGCAAGTTCTGTACATCATTTTCAATTTGTAGAAGCTGGCTTTTAGCATCGTCAATCTTATGTAGTAGACGATCTCGTGCATCTTCAAGTTCATGCTTTTTCTCTCGGAGCTTTTCAACATTGTCATGAAAGTGACGGACATAATCAAATTGACGTACTACCGGCTTCACCACACAGTCCACAACCAGTGTTGGGAAGATGTTAGGAAGAGCAGCCCCACAAAATCCGCAACCCATGCTTGACAAGCTCAAATTGAAGAATATGATGTTCCAAGTTCAAACACTGCAGTGAATCATAAGTAATTACCATTAAAACATATTAAAGAATCAAAAAGTGTTTTGAAGATTAAGACACTGCTTCTTATACATACAAAGGAAGGTAAAAGACAAGTCAAACTATGAGAATCAATGGGCTGTTCTTTCAACTCAGTCCAGCTGAAAACACAACACAAAACAAGAATATTATGAGAAATTTAATAAACAAATAAAATCATACACGAGTGTAATGTCATATAATTATAACTAAAAAAGACAATTACTTATAAAAATAATAAATGAAAATATTTTTACCCTCACACTAATAATATTATACATATAACGCTGGAAAATATAATAAACATATCCACTTACCATTTCAAAATCCAAACAGTCTTTTAGCTCTTACTTGCTTCAACGAAAACATAAAAAGATGAGAACAACTTCAATTTATATATAAAAAGCAGAAAGAAAACTGAATTTGAAGATTCACCTCACTTGGGAAATTTTAAAATCAAACTACACTTAGTGCTCAGAAGATTCTTACTTCAAAACAATCAAAAGGGATTTGAAGGTTTTTTTTTTTTTTTTTTTTTTTTTTGAGCAAAAGTAAGTAAAACTGAATACAAAAAGAAAGGAACTTGAAGAAAGGGGGAAGAAAAACAAATTAGAAATTGAAGTTTATCTGCCTGGAAAATTCAACCACTCGGAAAATTTTACTATTTCAGTATGACCCCTGAATTTCTACGATGCTCCGCCACTAAAAAGTGAGTTTTCTTGTAGCCAGAGGATTTGTGTTATGAGATTACAGCAATATTGGGATCTAAATTAATGAAATTGGTACTGATTGGTTTGCAAAAAAGACCAACAATGCATGTCAGATGACTTAGAAAAAGGTAAGTCTTTGGGTCATCTTTGTACTCGGCTTTCCACTTTTTCATTTTGTCCTAAAGCAGACTTAATTATTAGCACCATCTGAAAATAGTTAATTCCATCAAGCATCCCTCAACTATTACCATCATTTTAAATTGGTCCCCAAATTCAAATTATTCTAAATACATCCTCAATTTATAAATACTATATCAATCAAGCCCTTTTGTTATTACAATAGTTAAATGACACATCAAATCTTATGTTGCTAAATTTAAAATGAAAATTTTAAAAAAATGGAATCATGTCGCATAACTTTCAAAATTAATGCCAAAAATGAAGTAAAACTGAAATTTAAAAAAAAAATGAACAACAATTATAATATTCATTTAAAAATTTTTATTTTAAATTATGTCACATTAGATGTAACATGCTATTTAATATTAAACTGGGTAAAATGACCTCTCTAGTCCCTCTCAAACTTGATATTGAGCAAATTGATCCCTCTAAAAAATTCGAAGCAATTTAATTCTGTCAATTTCGAAAGTGAGTAACTGAAGATAATTTGACAGGTATAATAATAAATTTAGCTCGTCTAATTTACAAATACTATTAGTTTGATGATGATTTAACAAATTTAGCTCGCAATATTTTTGTAAATGTTGAGACTAAATTTGTTGATTTTTTTTTTATAATCAAAACCAAACTAACAAAATACGTAAACATCGAGGCTAAATTTGTTATTATACCAATAAAAATTATGCACAATTGACGAAAGACATTAACATCGTGACTAATTGTCCTTAGTTACTTATTTTCAAACTTTATACCGATTAAATTGCACTAATTTTTTTGGACTAATTTGTTTAATTTCAAAATTGAGGGAGAATTTTTACCATTAAATTAATAGTTTTAATAACTGAAAAACTTAATTGATATAAGCTAGCTGGTTTAGAGATGTATTAAAATGATTTAAAATTTATGGATTAATTTAAAAATAATAAATCTATTTTATTTAAATACAAGTATTGTATAGAATTGGGTAGAAAAGTATAAATGAAAGCAACACTCGGTTGAGAAGCTTAATATTATTTCATTTTATCAATTCATATTAGTTGATAAAATCATATATATATATATATATATAATTCTAAAGATTAAAATTAATTTATTTAAATTTAAAATTAATTAAACTAAGTCTATGTACTTTTTTAATAATTTATTTAAATTTGAAAAAACATTAAAATTAAAAACTACCCAACAGTAATTGTTGAGTTTTTATCTATTCCAAATTTGGTTTATTGAGTTGAGAGTGACACTAACTCAATTGTAAAATAATTAAAATATCCTTACTTTAAAAAATAATTAATATTATTTTAATATTAATATAAAAGTATTTTTATCTTTCCCTACTTTATTTAATATTCAAATAGAACAACTTAAAAATAGTATTTAAAAATCAAACATAAAACCAGTTGAAACATTTTTATAAATATATTTTAAATATAAAACATTTCCGTTTGTGATAAAATATGGTAGATATAGACCATATTGAATTGGTTTCTCTATTTTATTTAATGAAATGAACTTTATAGCTTTTATTTCATTTTGTTTGTTTTATTTTTGTCAATTCATTTAAATTTAAAAATTTAAGAGTGAGCAAAACTCGATTTAATTAAAAAAAATTTTTGAATTTCAAGTTTATTGTGGTTGTTAATATTATATTGTATTTAGCTATTTTAGTTGTAGTTTAGTAGGGATTGTGATAGATCTTCATTATGTTAGCAAGTCTCGAAATCTCTATGTAATTAAGAAAGGTTGATACTTATTAAGAGCATTTATATGTTCAAGTGAGGAACATTATTTTGCAATATTATATTTGTGATTGTAAACTTTTGTATTGTGGTTTTGCAAACTAAATTCTTCGAGAAAGAATTTAGTGGTGAGTGATCTAGTCTTCGAAGGTACAAAAGCGAGAAATCATCATTGGGGTGTGATACATTTAGGTTTACTGGTTGTAATTGTTTAAATATAGTGATTCTTCTCGCTAAGCAAGGCTTCACAAATGTAGGGAGAGTGAACTGCATAAGCAAACTTTGTTGTTTCCTATTTTGTTTTTGCTTATCACGATGCTTGTAGAAGTACACACTTTTGTAGTCACTTCCTCTCATACTTTGCTTGTTACTTAGCAACTGTGTTAGAACAATAAAAAATCATTTAAATGAATTAAATGTTATTAATCGAGTTTGAAAAAGAATTTTTCTGGTATATTTTGTATTTTTACTAAAATAATGGCATCAAAGTCAATTTCACAGATCTTAGTGAGATTAGTTTGAAAGAAGTTTTTTAACAACATGGAACTTGACTCGAATGTATCGCTAATTTGGTCCTATTTTGTTTTAAATTTGTTATTGGATTCTATCGAATAATCTCTTTCTTTTTTATGTTTCAATATTGAACAATCTTGAGCTTTGCTACAATATAATATTAAGTTTTCTTTTATGAACATTAGTTTTTAATCACATTTAAGTTTTGTGCAAAATGAATATTAGATTAAGAGATTGAGATTGATGTATTTTTTTTAATCCATTTTCATGATTAGAAACCATAATTTTTATATAGAATTTCAATTTTTTAAAATAATATTGAGTTTTTTAAAATAAATTTTATATAGAATTAGGGTTAAATTGAGAGACAGTATAAAAGCTAAGGATTAAAATTGTCATTATACTAATTAAAAAAGTGTGATTGTTAGCTATTTAATAGTTGGGTGAAAAAGCTAATTTCAAAAACGTTGTGGCCAAATTGTAACTCTTTTAATTAAATGACACATAATTGAGGGATTAATAGTGTAATTTACCTTTATTTTTTAAAACATATGGATTAATTCACATTTATTTGGGCTAGTGTGTTATTAATTCAAATATGTTTAACTAGTGGTGAACCCAAAAAAATATTTTTTGGGGCCAAAATTAAATTGTATATTTTTATGATGGTAAAAATACAATTTCACCATTTTAATAGTCTATATCTTTATAATTTTTAAAGGATTAAATTAAATTTTTATTATTTTTAGGAATTAAAGTATAATTTTATTATTATTAATTTAAAATTTTATAAATTATAAAAGGCCTAAATGAAAAATTTTCCATTAGCCACTTGATCCAACACATATCACGTGTATTTATGTTGTTTTGGAAGGACTCGTAAAGAAACAAAATTTTTATATTTACGTTCTGTAATGTTTTTGATATTGACAATATTGATGTACATAATAAGGAACACATGACATTCAATTTAAACATTCACAATGCTTAATTTTCAAATAGAAATAACTTCATGTACTGCTCCATTCATTTTAATATTCAAAATCACTTTCATCTTCCACTTTCGGCCACCTTATATCCCTGCCAATTGGCCATTCAGTTTCTTCCACTATAATTTCATCAACTGATTGGCTTACCTGCAAAGCAAATTAAACCTTCACTTATTACTGTTTGCTTTTGATGATTGATGATGAAGAAAGCAAAGCCAGTCCAAAAATGGACAAAGGATGACATATTAAGAACAAGAACTGTGAATTGAAAATAATAATGCAACAAAGATATCTAGAAAGAAATATTGACAGCCAGCAGAAACCAATTACAGGATGCAATTTCATTTACTCATTTAAAGCATAAAAAAGGAATCTCTCAGACAGCCAAAATAAAAATATTGTGTTAATGCATAGAAATTAAAGCTTAGTAAATAAAGAGTTTGGGAGACTACATCAGAAAATAATCGAATGGATGAATTTCTGTTTTAAAGCTTATTATTGAGTTTGGAAGAGTAGTGTACCTGTGTTCTGGCATGCACTGATCCCTCTGAATCAACACTAAATCTTGTGGTTATGTTGGGACAACCTTTTACTTGTAAATCCGTCAAAGATGGGAAAACAAAATGATAACCCACAGGGCTGAAGCTCACGAGGTTTGGTAGGTTACCAAGCACAAAGTCCGCTACTTCAGGTAGGTGTATCACTTTCTCTTCGTCCTTACTCACATTTCCCTCATCTCCAAACACCTGCTCTAATTTGGAGAGCCTTATAAGGTCTAATCGACCTAGTTTGGGTCCATGCTATATCACTACCAATTGGCCATGCAGTTTGTTGAGCTGTAGCAGATTCTTCCACTATAATTTCATCAACTGATTGGCTTGCCTGCAAAGCAAATTAAACCTTCACTTATTACTGTTTGCTTTTGATGATTGATGATGAAGAAAGCAAAGCCAGTTTTCCAAAATTGGACAAAGGATGACATATTAAGAACAAGAACTGTGAATTGAAATTAATAATGCGACAAGGATATCTAGAAAGAAATATTGACAGCCAGCAGAAACCAATTACAGGATGCAATTTCATTTACTCATTTAAAGCATAAAAAAAGAATCTCTCAGACAGCCAAAATAAAAATATTGTGTTAATGCATAGAAATTAAAGCTTAGTAAATAAAGAGTTTGGGAGACTACATGAGAAAATAATTGAATGGATGAATTTCTGTTTTAAAGCTTATTATTGAGTTTGGAAGAGTAGTGTACCTGTGTTCTGGCATGCACTGATCCCTCTGAATCAACACTAAATCTTGTGGTTATGTTGGGACAAACTTTTACTTGTAAATCCGTCAAAGATGGGAAAACAAAATGATAACCCACAGGGCTGAAGCTCACAAGGTTTGGTAGGTTACGAATCACAAAGTCATCTAATCGAGGTAGGTGTATCACTTTCTCTTCGACCTTACTCACATTTGACTCATCTCCTTCAAACACCTGCTCTAATTTGGAGACCCCGTTAAGCTTTAGTCCTTCTAGTTTTGGAAGGCCGCCATCAGCAAGAGTAATTGGGAACAAACATTTCAAGTTTTCACAGTTAATGATTGTAATCCAACGCAGAATAGGGAAGCAAATAGGTTGGCGATGATGTTGTGATGGAGTTTGATCCTTCTCAATTATTTGCTCCAATGCCTCACAGTCAGATATATCCAAAATCCACAATTGTGGCAAATTTCGAGCGATGGTAGGTGAGAAGATGTATCTTAACCTTTTGCAATTGTGGACTACCAATTGAGTGAGATTTTGAAACTGTTCAACTTGGATGGGACCACCCCTTATCACCCGCAATTCAGTTAGTTTGGACAACGTTAGGATCTCCGGACTTGAAACATTATATCCAGGATATTCAAATAACTCTTCAAAATTGGAAATTGATGTTCCTTCTCTCCTTTCAGGGACTGTCAAGTTGCTTATTTGCTTCTTTTCTGTCGTCTCCGAGAACTCCAATATCTATAAACATAACATCAATCATCAATTTCAAAGTGTTGAAAGCCATCCACTTCACACCTATCATTTTATTAATTCATTTTCTTATGGAACTTTTATTTTAACAATTCCTTTTATTAAAATTAAGGTTTAATTTATTTTACTTAAGTTAGAACAGTAATGTTCAAAACTAGATTCTCTCCTTTAAGAATAAGCACAAGATTTCTTTTTCAATCTTTTATAGTCAAACAACTCAAATTCTTAAAAATTTTACTGTTGAACTCAAATACATATAATTATGATCATAAATTACAAAAAAGAAAAATCTCCAAAAATATGGTGCAAAAACACAACATAAATAATATATATATAAAAATATATATTTCTCATATAGATTATAAAAGTATTCGGTTGAAATGTTATTTACGTTACTAATTGGTATTGCAATTAACTAAACTACTTAAAGGTTTATTTAGATTAGTTTTTAGACTAAAATGAAAACTATTTTTTTAAGAGTTATACAAGCATTTACTTATTTTAGACAAAAAAAAAATCAAAATGAAAATTTTAATAAATAATATATATAACAAGGTCTTACTTGTATATTAGTTGGAACGATAAAAGGTGTCAATTGAGGACAATTTCTCACTTTTAACACTTGTAAAGATGGCGATGTCAGCACGATGTTGTTGCTATCCCTTCCTTTCAATTGAGGCAAATTAATCAACTCAACTTCAATCAGTTGTAGAAAACCTTGAGCCATTGAGATGAACACTTCTGGTCGTTGTATTATATCTTGCAATTGGGAACAGCTCTCTATCTTCAGGATTCGCAATTGCCCAAGACTATTACCAACACACATTGGGAAGAGAAATTTCAATTTTTTGCATTTTTTGACTTGTACTTCCATTAGGCATTAGAAGCTTATGGTTGATAATACTTGTGAGTGTTGGATTATTTCTTCCATTTCAAAGCACCTCTCTATCTTCAGAGTTTGCAATTGCCTAAGACTAGTTGCAACACACGTTGGGAAGAGAAATTTCAAATTATTGCATTCTGTGACTTGTACTTCCCTAAGGCAGTGGAACCTTATGGTTGATACTTGCGAGTGTTGGGATTGGAAGCTTATGGTTGATAATACTTGTGAGTGTTGGATTATTTCTTCCATTTCAAAGCACCTCTCTATCTTCAGATCAGTTTGCAATTGCCTAAGACTAGTTGCAACACACGTTGGGAAGAAAAATTTCAAATTATCGCATTTTGTGACTTGAACTTCCCCAAGGCATTGGAAGCTTATGGTTGATGATACTTGTGAGGGTTGGATTATTTCTTCCATTCCAGAGCAGCTCTCTATCTTCAGAATTTGCAATTTCCCAAGACTACCAGCAACACAAGTTGGGAAGAGATATTTCAAATTATTACATTCTGTGACTTGTACTTCCCTTAGGCATTGGAAGCTTATGGTTAATACTTGTGAGTCTTGGATTATTTCTTCCATTCCAAAGCACCTCTCTATCTCCAGAGTTTGCAATTTCTCGATACTAGTAGCAACACACGTTGGGAAGAGAAATTTCAAATTATGGCATTCTGTGACTTGTACTTCCCTTAGGCATTGGAAACTTATGGCTGATACTTGTGAGGGTTGGATTATTTCTTCCATTCCAGAGCAGCTCTCTATCTTCAGAATTTGCAAATTGGGCGCATTTAGTTTTTTAGAGCTACCTTGAGCAACAATAATTGGAAAGAGAGATTTCAAGCTTTCACATTCCAAAATATCAATTAGAATCAGATTTGGAAAGCAAATAGGTAGAAGATGATCTTGTGATGACGTTTGATCTCTCTCCAATTCCTCATATTTACATGAATGCAAATTGCTCAATTGCTCATTTGTCATCTTCCCAAACACCAATTCCTATAAACATATCATCAATTTTCAATTTCAAAATGATCAAACATGTCAACAACTAACTTAACATTTCATTAATTTCCTTACAAAAAAATTATTTTACCTTAAATCAATATTATACTCCAAAAATGTGGTACAAAAACAGTCATAAATAATATCACATAATCTGTACATATAAATTATTGGACAGGTGTAACAACGCAATTGGGAATTACTTCAACTCATTTTCATATATTAATACAAAAATAAAAAACCACCTGTGTAAAAGGCTACATTTAAAAAAAAATTTAAATAATTTTTTTTCTAGTTTATTTTTTAATACAAATTCTAAAATCATCCATAATTCCTTCCCACATATAAATAGAAAGATAAACGTGCTTGAGTGCGCTCAAACCCACATCCTCCTATTCAGACAACAATATCGATACCAACCAAACTAAAACTTATATATAATTTTATATAGCTTATTTTTGTTTACCCACATAATAGGTATAATATAATTTATTATTAGATAAATAGTTTGCAACATATCTAAAACATAAAGTTTGGATAATATTCTTTTCTGAAAATTTGATTAATCTTATTATATGGTATTATAATCAACTAATTTGTTTAAAAGGTTATTTAGATTAGCTTTAGACCAAAATTATAAAATAAAATCTATCTTTTAAACAACTATTTAAACAACAAATTATTAAAGAAAAAAAGAAACAAACAAATAAATAATATAATATAAAACATAAACAAAAATCTTACTTGTATCGTAGTCGAAATAAATAAATGTGTCAATTGAGGACAATTGTGCACTTTTAACTTCTGCAAAGATGATTGTATGAGCAAAATGCCGTTCACATCCGTTTTTTTCAATTGGGGCAAGTCAATCAACGAAATCTGAAATGAAAAGCATAATCAAATTTCCCAATCTTTGACCATAGGACAATAAGGAAAACAGATGTCAAGTTATTGCAATGAGATACACGTACATCCCTTAGACTTTGGAGTAGACATTTGTATGCCACTGTTCGGTCTTGGATTATATCTTCCAATTGCGAGCAACTACTTATCTTCAAAGTATGCAATTGCCCAAGGCTATTAGAAACTGACATTGGGAAGATATATTTCAAATTATCGCATCCCACTATTTGAACAATCTTCAGACTTTGGAGGCTTAAATGACGACTGGGCCCTTCTTGTTCTATGCTCCTCAATTCAGCAATCGGGAATAAAACTTGCATCTTAAAACAATATGAAACTACAACCTCTTCTAGCTTTTGTAAAAAACCTTGCGGCTGGGGAGCATTGCACATCTCTTCCAAATCAAACATATAACTTAATGATAACTTTCTCAAATTACAGAGTGTAGTGATTGGCACTTGCTGCTTTGATGCATCAATTAGGCATTGCATAGAGCGGCACCGACCAAGATCTAGAGAAGTCAACTTACTAAATCCCAAGTCCAAGCTCGGAATAAGGTTTGGGTGACCCTCCACACCATTCAATTCAAGAGATTCTACATCTTCAAATAGTTGCTTGCATGCATCTACAGACTTATAGATTCTCAAAGATCTTGAGATTGGAAAAGTTTCAAGGTCACTCTTTAGACGCCGCGGTTCTCTTTTTATGCCAATGCAAAAATCAAAGTTCCATAATCTACGAAACACAAAGCCATCTGGAAGATGTTTAGAAGAAATATCCAATGATATTACAACCAACTTTGGCAATAAATTCAACTCTGATAGGCTGGAATAGCTTTCCCTTTTAGTTGAATTCTCAGTCGCCCATTTTAATAAACTACAACCATGCAAGTATAGTTCTTCTAAATTGGACAACCTTCGTATTAAATTAGGAGTGATTCTTCGTAGTCCATAGCAATACGATAAATCCAACAGTTAGATTTTCCAAATCACCAGCTTCAGTCGGCAATTCAATGATATCAGATCGACTTAAAGAGAGAATATGAAGTGTCTTCAGCTTCCCAAGCATTGAGATGTCAGAGAGTTTACAATCAATCAAATACAAAGTCTGAAGGTTCTTATGAAACTGAAATGTAGAGAGAGATATCAATAGATGATTCAAAGCACAAACTCGTAATGCCTTCATACCCTCAAAGAATTCGATTGAAGTTTCCACGAAACGATTGCCACCATGTAAAAGAAGTTTGAGGTTTCAAAAACCCACTCCTTTAGGAAGTTCATCCGTTTGATCAGTTTCGAAGGAGATTGCTGTGTAATGCTTAAAACTTTCATCCATCGGGAGTGTTTCAACAGTCCCAAAAGAAATCTCCTTTCTTGAAGATGCTATCCACAAAGCAAATTGGCGAACCACATCATGCATTTTGACATGTCTTTCTCTGCAATCTAGCAACAAACCGGAGTTCTTGAGGGTCTCAATTGATGCAAGCACTTCACATCTAACATCTTTAATTGAGTCCATGCCTTTATACAACTCCAGTCCCCATGCATATCCTACCAAGTTCTCCACACAAATCTCATCATCTTCAGGAAATAAAGAGCACAACAAGAAACATGTCTTGGTCTCCATATTCTTCAAGTATTCGAAGCTCGCCTCCAGACATACATAGGCATTTTCTTCATTAACATCCTCAATTTCAGTCGATCTACGACCTTCGAGTTTCCGGTATGCAGCTTCCCACTCGTTACAATTTGTATTGTGATGCGTCGTTGAATGCACCAAAATATATCCTACTCCCTGCCAAATAATGAAAATAACAGTAAAGGGTAAGTAGGGTCGAATCCACAGGGATCGGATTATAAAATGCCTGTCTTTCGAAATCCTGGGCAGAATCGTGCCCAAGAAATCCTGCGTTCCTGCAAAAATAAAAAAACAGAATTAATAAATTCGATTTAGGATAGAACAAAATATTAAATAAATAGAAATCGTAAAAGTAATTGCGAAAATAAAAAAAAAATTAAGAGAGTTCAAAGAAGACGAGTTTTCTTATTTAGCGAGATTCTAGCCTCCGGTTGTCTCGTTCCTCCTTGGTTTCGTCTTCGGCTTTTGGATGACCCTTCTCTGCCCAAGTAAGCCAGTTATAGTGGAAGAGGACGCCTACGACCACCAACTCCAAGAATTTTGCCTTACGAATTTAGGGAGCCTAACTCTAGCCTGCTGTTGCTCTTGTAGAGTCTTTTACGCTAGATCAACATTTCCCAATGGCGAATCCCACGCCATTTTGTCTCTTGGGCTCGCTAACCTCTCGACGTGATAAGCTCACGAACCGAGCGGTGCAATCCTCCCAAAAACACACAAAGCGGCGCCTTTGCATACGTTGAAAGGGTTGCTTTTAAAGGGACACAGACGGAGGCGTCGGCCACACCAGTAATGCGGAGAAATGATGAATACTTGGGTGAAAAAGTTGATTGCAGGTTCTAAGCCTCAAGAACCTTTTTCTGGGGAATTCGACAACCTTCGGCTAGGTGGAATTTTAGTGGCTCATATTTGTAATGGAAAAGGAAATAGATATAAAAGTATGAAAGAAAAGAGTTTTTATTGAAGGAAAAGAAATAAAGGACAAAAGACTTGTGGGGGAGGAGTGTACAGAAAAGATGAACCCCCCAAATGAGTTACTCCATCCCCTATTTATAATGCTTAGAGTAGATAGTCTAATTATACTCAAACTCTAAAAGATAATTACAATTTAATTAAAGATAAATAGAGATAAATAAAGAAATCAAATAATCCTAGATAATTATCCTAATATTAATTATCCTAATATAATTAAAATAGAATTTGATAAAGCAAAGTCTCTTCTTTTTGCATTTCAATCCCTCTGCCCTCCATGTTTGCACTTTTGGCACCATCTTTTCCCTTTGTTGCACATTGGTCCATTTTTATCTTTAATTTCACGATTTTGGCCCTCAATTTTGCATTGGTCTCCAATTTAGTCCCTACGAGATAAAAGTCCATAAATAGCCCAAATTAGTAGAGTCACATTCGAAATTAATATACAATCAGCACATAAAAACATGTCGTTCTAAAGTGTTATCATATTGCCTTTCAAGGCACGTGCCAGCGGAGTTATAGCTATAGGCAAACCCCCACATTTTTTGACAATTTTCTTTGCTGGGGTTTTAATAGAATCATCAGAAAAGTCATCTAGACCTGCTTTCTTTTCAAACAGAGTCCAAGCTTCATCATCATCCAAACAGTGAAGTTGTACCACCCATCGACACTCCATAATTCGACATACTCCTTTACGGCGTGTTGTTAAAAGAACTTTGCAGCCTTTATGATCATCCCCAATTGGAATTCCTATCTTCTCCTTTAAGTTGATAAATTCCCAAATATCATCAAGGATAATAAGAATCCTCCGTTCATTCTTCAGCCTTAACCATAATTCTTGCTCGGATCTTCTTCCTTGTTCATTCTTCATATCAAAGCGTATGTATTGTGCAATTTGATCTTGAATTCTCTCAAAATTTGGCTTTTGAGACACAACCGTAATCACAACTTTGTCAAACAAATTCAGTTTTTGAGCTTGACTTCCAACTTCACGAGCCAGGGTGGTCTTGCCCACCCCTCCCATCCCCCACAACCCAATCATGTTGATATTCTCATCTTTTAAGGCAGCCATGATTTGATAGAAAGCAGTCACTGATGATTTCGAAACCGCAAATTCTTCAGAACATTGGAAGTGTATGGTGGGAAGGGCAGTAGGATCAAGGTAACCGACTGGTCCAAGTTGACCAAATTCGGCCAAAAGCTCAGAGATATCCTGGATTTTCTTCAGTGCTTTATTGCTTAATTGATATCTCCACCTCCAATTAGGACACCAATTGAGACACCTCTTATTCAGTTGGATCTCCTCCTCCAGAGTTCTCATATCCAACAGTGTTTCGTCTGCCCTTGATTGCCAGTTCTGTACATAATTTTGAATTAGGTGAAGCCGGTTTTCAGCATCCTCAATCTCATGTAGTAGAAGATCTCGTGCATTCTCAAGTTGACACTTTTTCTCTCGGAGCCTTTCAACGTTGACATGAAAGCGACGGACATAATCAAGTTGACGTCCTACCGGCTTCACCACAGAGTCCACAACCAGTGTTCCAACGGTGTTAGAAAGAGCAGCCTCACAAAATCCGCAACCCATGCTTGACAAGCTCAAATTGAAGAATATGATGTTCCAAGTTCAAACACTGCAGTGAATCATAAGTAATTACCATTAAAAAGCATCAAAGAATCAGTAGCTGTTTTGAAGATTAAGACGCTACTTCTTATACATACCAAGGAAGGTGAAAGACAAGTCAAACTACGAGAATCAATGGGCTGTTCTTTCAACTCAGTCCAGCTGAAAACACAATGAGAAATTTAATAAACAAATAAATCATATACGAGTGTAATGTCATATAATTATAACTAAAAAAGACAGTTAATTAGTTATAAAAATAATAAATCAAAATGTTTTTACCCTCGCACTAATAATGTTATACATATAATGCTGGAAAATATAATAAACATATCCACTTACCATTTCAAAATCCAAAGAGTCTTTTAGCTCTTGCTTGCTTCAACAAAAACATAAAAAGATGAGAACAACTTCAATTTATATATAAAAAACAGAAATGAAGCATATATAAATAGATTTACCTCACTTGGGAACTTTTAAAATCAAACTACACATAGTGCTCAGAAGGTTCTTACTTCAAAACAATCAAAAGGGACTTGAAGGTTGGTTTTTTTTTTCTTTTTTAGCAAAAGTAAGTAAAACTGAATACAAAAAGAAAGGAACTTGAAGAAAGGGGGATGAAAAAACAAAGTAGAAATTGAAGTTTATCTGCCTGGAAAATTCAACAGCTCGGAAAATTTTACAATTTCAGTATGACCCCTGAATTTCTACGATGCTCCGCCAGTAAAAACTGAGTTTTCTTGTAGCCAAAGGATTTGTGTTTATTAATGAAGTTGGTACTGATTCGTTTGCTAATGACCCCATGCATTTATTTTGCAATTAAGACCAACAAAGACATGACGTGATAGGAAATAACTTACAAAAAGGTCAGTCTTTGGGTCATATTTTTACCCCGGTTTGGCTCTATTAGAAAAGAGTTAATTACATCAAGCATCCCTAAACTGTGACTATCAATTTAAATTGGTCCCCATACTTCAGATTATTCTAATTATATCCCTAAATTATCGGTACTATATCAACCTAGTCCTTTTGTTATTACAATCGTTAAATAAATAGAATCATGTTACATAACTTTTAAAATAAAAAACAAAATTTAAGTAAAATTGAATTTTTTTTTAAAATGAACAATAAAATTTTATAAAAACTTTTATAAAAACTTCGAAAACCTCAAAACTAAAGGTTTTTAAAACATTTATTTTTATAATATTTATTTTTTTAATTTTCATTTTAAATTATTATGACACATTAGATGTAACATGTCATTTAATGACTAAACTGGGTAAAAAAACCTTTCTAGTCCATCTCAATTTTGATATTGAGTAAATTTGTCTCTCTAAAAAAATCAAACCAATCTAATCCCTATCATTTTCGAAAGTGATCAGATAAGGACAATTAATCACAGCATAAATGTTTTTCATCAATTTTCATAAATTTGACTAGTATAATAACAAATTTAGATCTTAGAATTTACATATTCTATCAATTTAGTCATGATTTAACAAATTTAGCTCGCACTATTTTTGTAAATATGTAAATATTAAGACTAAATTTATTGATTTTTTTTAGAATCAAGACCAACTAAAAAAATTTACAATTTAATCATAGATATTTTCAAATTTTATGTTGAAGGTATCTTTTATTAATTCATAGATATAAATTATAATATTTAAAGTGCTTTTGGATAAACGGTATATTTATTTCCAATAAAATTAAAAATAATGATAATAATAAAATTAATTTACACTTTTTTTAAATAAAAAATTCACCCAAATATTTTTTTCAAAAGTTAAAATTTTTATTGTTTCCAAAAATATTTAATTTTCAAAAACAAGAAACATTATTAAACTTGGTGATTGAAAAGAAGGTAGTATTGGTTGGTTTGCCAATGGCCCCTTGCATTTGTTTTGCAATTAAAGACTTGACAGGACAAGATAGGGGACGACCTAGAAAAGTGTGAAAGTCTTTGGGTCAAATTTATAAAGTAGTTTTCACTTTTTCACCATTACAAAATAATACATCTATGTTTTTCATATTTGTTTCATTTGAAGCGTCTTTCAAGAAAATATGTTTTTTTTCTTGTTCTTATTTTTCATTTGCTATCAGAAATGAAGATGAGTTTTCTTTATTCAAAGTGATTTTTCTATTATTTTGCAAATTCTAGAGATAAATTTCCAATGTTTATGTTATATAACAAGTTTTTTTCTTCAAAATTAAAAATGAATAAGAATATGCTTTTTTTGAAATTTCATACCAAATCATGAATTTGGATATCTTCAATAAAAAGTTGAGCTTTACTGAACATGTTCTGTTGTCATTTTGGTATTTTTTTTTTCCATAATCAAATTAATGTATGAAAGATAAAATATATAACTAATGCATCACTTTTTAGAAAATTTTAAACAATGATCATTAACGGTGTCAATAGTTTTATGGGTAAATCATAATTAAATTATTAAATTATTAATAAATTTACGTTATAAAATTAATTAAAATTTAACTAAAGCAAGTGCACCTTTCAATTAATAGTTTAGCTACAGTAAATAAATATATTGTTCCCACAAGAACTATAAATACTAGTAATTATTGTCTTTCTATTTAGGAGCGAAGCCAGAACAATATTTTAGGGGGCTGGATGAAATTTTAATTTTTTATAGTTTATATCTTTATAATTTGTAAAAGACTAAATCAAAATTTTACATTTTAGGGGGGCCGGGGCCCATGCCAGCCCCCTGGCTATGCCTCTGTTTCTATTATTTAACCGAATAATTGAAATGATTGATTAAAAACTAAAATTAACTAAAAGAATTAACTAATGGACACGAAAAAGAACAAAACAAAAAAATAATCGAATAATAATCAAGAAGCAAAACAATACCCAAGAAAGAATTCACTTAGATTTCATCTATCACCATCAATATAAATTACGCAATTTCTTTAGTTAGTATCTTGATTTGTAGAAATCCTTAAATTATACTAATATCTCTTTTGAGCATAAGAGCAACTGACTATATGTTAATTAATTAAAATTTCTTTCTAATTAAAACCTTTTTTTATCGCATTAACTCGTACTATGGATTACTCTATTAGATTTTACTCTAATTCAGCAGATTTATGTCATCATATTTCTAAGATTGCATGTAACTTCACTCAATTACGCAAGATCTACTCTTAAAATTGGTCTATTCAACATTCAATTTAATGTGTATCAATAATCTAAAAATATTAAATCAAGAATTATGCACACATAATTGAGAACAAGAAACTAAGTATTTATTATGTAAAATAATAATCAATCGGCAAAATTCATCATAGGATTCATCTCTCCTAATGTAACACCCCAAACCCGGCCTAAACACTTTGTTCGAATTTGGAGATGTTACTAAGAGGGGTTTCGAAATCCATCCTATCATGTTAAAGTTTCTCTTGTTAATTGTTACTAAAAAGAGTCCACATTTTAGAAAAACTTATTTTTATACTCTTTTGTAAAATTGTCATTTGTTTGTCTTTTTTAAGTAAAACGTAATTTTGCAGCAAAAGTTTGAATGTCGTTGTATTTGAAACCTACACTTGTATTTTTTAAAAAAATTGTTGCATGAAACCGTGGTTTTGTAAAACGTGTAGGGTATGAATAAAAAACATCCAAATCCAAAATTATAAACAAAACATTCTAGAGAGTTTCAAAATTACAAAACTCTCAAAGAAAATCTAGAAAATTAATTAAATTATTAACTAAAATAGTTTCCGTACTAGTGGTCACCATTGGGCCTCCGTCGCACTGACCCGCTTATGCCTAAGGATTACCTGTACAGATCAGACAAATAGATGTGAGTTTTCAAAACTCAGTGTGCAACTCAACGGAGAACATACATACGAAAGAATTTAGATTTCTCACATAACAATACAGATACGAACATAGTCCTTAACAGAATCAAATTATATCATAGTCATGCAGATATGCAAAGTTCTACCCCTATCATCTACATACCAACTCTGACCATCCCAACATACCGTGTGGGGTATAAAACATCCACATGTCCCTACACACCACATAGTGTCTATATGACACTTATCAAAATAGTTTGCAGCCAAGCTGCCAGTATATCGGCGAAATGTCGCCTCACAGAACACTTCCTCCACGTATACAGATCCTACCCCATATACAAATACAAATATCAAATAAACAAATATTACAGGATTAACATGTCATGCATGCTATATACAAATATTATACATATTTATACAAAACAGCCAAGCCATACGTATCAGTTTTCTTAATACTCAAATCAGTATATCAAAATAGTAGATCTCATACATTAGAGTTTGTTTTATCCTTAAGTACCTTACGGAAGGTCCACAGTCGATCGAAACGATGTGTGTGGCCCTAGGGAAAAATACTGAATTTTGGGCCCACATACCTGTGTGGCTTGCCCGTGTGGCCCACACGCCCAAATCAGCCACACAGCCTAACCTACGGCCCACATGCTCGTGTGGCCCATACATCCAAATCGCATAGGTCTTGTGACTCACACGGCCACACATACTCTCGTCACACAGCCGTGTGTCGCATACAGCCTACCACACGCCCATATGGCAATGCCATGCCACTTTTTCGGCTTTCATCGAACTTTATTTTCTCACATTTTCGTTACACACCTGGTTTGTTTCTCACACAATCGCATCCTCGAAGTGAACAGTACCTAAAATCGATAATAAAACGCTCACAATCAAACTCAATTTCTTAATTCCAATCGAGTCACCACTCGAATACAACGTAACCAATCACATAATTTTAACAGAAAAACTGCATTAAAACGTTTCAAAAGCTTACCCTAGACTACTACAGCCTCTAAACTCTACTACACAACCGAAGGGTCTCGGATTTCTGAAAGAGCACCTAGCAAAACAGTATACCGAATCAATCTTATACATCACCAAAAACTAAAACATTAATCAAAACTCCCTCAAAATCACAATGAACCCCTTACCTATGAAGCAACGCGAAGGAACCGAAAAATTAAAGTATCGTGGTTTGAAAAGAAAATTTCAACAAAAATCAAAAGAAGAGAAAACGAAAGTTTGATAGTGGAAACAAGAAAAGAAACGCCAGAGAGGGAAAAATTTTGGGAAAGAACATAAAATAAAAATCAAATCTAATTTTTAACAAATAATCCTAACTCCCCCCACTACCTCACTAACAACCTTATCCCATAAAATCCTACCCACTAACCATATCCAACTACCTCAGAATTTCAACTCTATCGAACTTCTAACTCACCATCGAAGTAAAAATTATCACCCACACTCACACGAGGATTTGGACATAAGACCTTAGGCAAGCTAACACCTTATCACTCGAACCAGCAAGCTCATTTTAATATTATTTGACTAGCAATAGAATATAAGCCAAACCACCAAGGAAAAGGTTAGGCTCAAAAATAGCAAAAAATTTCCAAAAGTGAGACATGAACTTAAGACCTTAAACACACATCCAAATTATTTAACCACCGAAATAGATACTTAATTATGATAAAATTCATAGAAACAAAGTTAAATAAATCAGGGCGTTACAACTCTACCCTCCTTAAAGAAATTTTGGCCTTGAAATTTACTTAATCCGAACAGATGAGGATACTGCTGACGTATCGAGTCCTCAGATTCCCACGTGGCTTCCTCAGTGCCATGATTCCGCCACAGAACCTTAACTAACAAAATAGACTTTCTCCTCAAAATCTTTACATCTCAATCTAAAATCTGAACCGACTCCTCTTCAAATGTCAAATCATGTCTAACTTCGATCTTCTTAATAGAAACAACGTGAGAAGGGTCAGACTGCTACCGTCTCAACATAGAGACGTGAAATACGTCATGGATATGGTCTAACTCTAGAGGTAACTCCAACTGATAAGCGACCGATCCCACACGCTTTAGAATCCAATACAACCCAATGAACCTAGGGCTCAACTTGCCATTACGTCCAAACCGAAGAACTTTCTTCCACGGAGACACCTTAAGGAAAACGAAGTTACCCACAGAGTACTCGATATCCCTCCTTTTCAAATCTGTATAGGACTTCTGTCTAGAAGCTACCTTAAGATGATCCTGAATTAATCTGACTTTGTCCTCTGCCTCGGAAACCAAATCAGGACCCAAAACCTATCGTTCACCCAACTTAGTCCAACACAGTGGAATACGACACTTACAACCATATAGAGCCTCGTAAGGTGCCATGTGGATGCTAGATTGAAAACTATTGTTATAGGCAAACTCAGCTAAAGGCGAAAAATCCTCCCAACTCCCTTGGAAATCGATTACACAACTTCGAAACATATCCTTCAATATCTGAATCACCCTCTCAGATTGACCATCAGTCTGAGGATGGAATGCAGTACTGAAGTCCAATCTCGAACCCAAAACCTCATGAAGCTTTTTCCAAAACTGAGAATCATCCAAGGCCATTTTGTATTCATATCTTTTGGACTCTTCTAGGAATCCCTCAATAAATTATCCTGTAAGGCTTGAACTACTTCCAAATTATCTGTAAATCACAACTCTATTTTTACAATATTTATTTTTTAAAATTTTATTTTAAAATATGTGACATTAGATGTAACATGTTATTTAATGATTAAAATGGGTAAAACGACCTTTCTAGTCCATCTCAATTTTGATATTGAGCAAATTGGTCTCGTTAAATAAATCGAACCAATCTAATCCCTATCAATTTCAAAAGTGATTAGATAAGGATAATTAATCACAGCGTAAATATTTTTCATCAATTTTCATAAATTTGACTGGTATAATAACAAATTTAACTATCAGAGTTTACACATTCTATCAATTTAGTCACGATTTAACAAATTTAGCTCGCAATATTTTTGTAAATATGTAAATATTAAGACTTAATTTATTAATTTTTTTAGAATCAAGACCAAACTAACAAAATTACAATTTAATCATAGATTTTTTCAATTTTTTTGTTGCAGATATATTTTATTAATTCATAGATATAGTCCACCTGAAAATCAATAAATCTTGATTAACATATTTTATTAATTCATATATTTTCAAAAATCATGGATTTGGCTATTTTCAAAAATCATGGATTTCAATTTAATCATAAATATTTTCAAATATTATTTTGTTGTGACCCAACTAAATGGAAAATATACCCGCTTACCACTTCAAAATGAAGTAATGGTTCCAATAATTTGAGTGTGAATAAGAAAAATCCAAACAGTCTTTTTAGCTCTGTTTTAGTTCAAGAAAAACATAAAAAGATAATATTAGATCAAGAAATATATAACAAATTTATATATTGAAAATCAAAATTAAAGAAATTAAGCATTCATAAAAATATTTACCTCACTTTAGAATGAAATTAAATTTAAAGTGTTTTTGGATGAATGGTATTTTTATTTCCAATAAAATTAAAATAACGATAATAATAAAATTAATTACTATAATTATAAGATAAAAGATTTTATTGTATCAATTATCGCTCAAAGGAAGTTTACTTTTGAGAAGATTCTTACTACAAAACAATCAGAAGGGATTTGTGTAGTTATGATAATACTGCAATATTAAATGTAAATTATGAGTAACTGGTTTTCTCAAATATAATTTATGTTTTGTTTAGTTTTGTTTTTAAGGAAAAAATGCATTTTTTAAAATAAATAATTGACCCAAATAATTTTTTCAAAAGCTAAAAATTTTATTATTTCCAAATATCTTTGTTTTTCAAAATCAAGAAACATTATTAAACTTAGTGGTTGGGAAGATGGTAGTACTGGTTGGTTTGCCAATGGCCCATGCATTTGTTTTGCAATTAAAGACTTGACAAGGAGACGACCTAGAAAAGTGTGAAAGTCTTTGGGTCATTTGTATGGTAGTTTTCACTTTTTCACCATTACAAAATAATACATTTATATAACACTTTTGAATAATTTAAGTTTGTATTTGTAAAATTTGGTGTGTATATGAAGTCTTGGTTCAAGTCTCACATTTGAAAAATTTTGTTATTTTGTTATTTTTTATCCAAACCTTATCACTGTTGGGTGGGCTTATATAATATTGTTTGTAAACTCATAATAGAATGAGACTGTTGGTTCGAGTGGTAACTACAAATTTTATTATTTCCAAAAATATTTATTTTTCAAAATCAAGAAACATTATTAAACTTGGTTGTTGGGAAAAAGTTAGTACTGGTTGGTTTGCCAATGGCCCCATGGTATTGAGGACGCCACGTGGGAACAGGAAGAATCAATTCAATGGCTATATCCGTATCTAATCGACTCAGGTAAAATTTCGAGGCAAAAATTTCTTTTAGGGGAGAGAGTTGTAACGCCCTAAAATTTTAAGAATTTAATTGTGAGATTCTATAGTAATTAATTTCTGTATCTTTGGTTCTGTGCTCTGCTTTTGTATTTATAGTCTGGAGTTCGAGTTGCATCATTAAAAGTTTTGTTGTTTTTTAAATCAACCCATAAGCATGCGTTACCCACTTAAGTTCAATTCAGTGTGAAATTGTGACAAGAATGAGCCTACTGGTTCACTGGTTAAGTATTTGTCTGTATTCTATCTGCTTCTGGGTTTGAACCCCATCATATACGTTAGGAAAATATTTTTGTCAAATGCCAGAAATCTGCTTGGAAGTTAGAAAATTAATTAACGATAGTTTCTTCTTCTTCCTTCTTTTTTATATTTTTGTTTATTTCTTTTTTATCGTTTCTATCTTTTTCTTCCTTTTCATTTTGATTATTTTGTTAATCAGAAATGGTGAGGGAATATGGGATTAACAGAAATTCTGTTGTTAGTCATTGGCTAGAAGGCTGTTGGTAAGTAACTGTCAATGAGAGTATCTTCGTGAATTTTCCTTCGCCTTGTAAATTGCTTGGAACGAAGTATTTTTGTGAGTTTCGAGAGTCTCTTCTTAAAGATTGTGTATTTACCTAGCAGGCGAGGCTATTAACAACAAGGAATAGCAACAAGACAATCACTGTGATTGTAGGTTGTTTGAAGGGTTCGTTTCGAAACTTTCGACATAGGTATTAAGTGAGTAATTGAGAAATTCTGTTGATTAATTGGCTAATTGTGTTACTGAATGCTTGTTTTAGGCTTTGAGGATCTTTAGAGTTGCAGTCTCTTCGAAATCTTTCTAGAAACCTTATCTTTTGCAAGTTTCGGTTGCCGAAAATGGTGGCTGTCAACGCCACACTGCCAAGCACAAGAGATGTGACTAGGTCATGTGAGCTACACCGACATGGGACAGGCCGTATGATCAGCCCTGTAACTCACTGTTTATTGATTTGGGGCCACACGGGCGTGTGTCTAGGCCATGTGTGGCCATGTCAGTGCAGGGTTCACACGAGTGTGTGCCCATGTCGTGTAACTCACTGGCTATGGAACGAGACCACACGGGCGTGTACCCAGGCCGTGTAACTCTCTGTTTATGCTTGAAAACCACACGGCCAAAGCACATGGGCGTGTGACCCAGCCGTGTGGCAGATTATTGGTCCAAAAAACTGTCTTTTGAGGCAGAGAATGGTACTTAACCTTGATATTGGTTTACTTAATGTACGAATGATTGAATTTGATTATGTAAGAACTGTCTGATAAACTAAGACTGATCCGTGAGCGACATAGTTAAATGTGCACTGTAATACCCACTCTGTTATTGAACTGTCTTATAAATTGTATAATGAGTTAAAATGACTGAACATATGACGGGTAGTTATGTTCTGCATTGGCATGTGTTAGGATGTTATGAAGGAGGAAGAAATTTGTTCTGAAATTGTGGCTACGTCATAGTTAATATAAATCAGATTCTGGCGCTGTCGCATATTGAAATAGCAGCTAAGCTACGTATCTGTAAAAGTGATCACTGTGAAATCATAGTTTTAAATATTTATAAAAGAATGATCAAACCTGGAAACTAACTCTGACAATGATATTAAGGCAAGTGTACCTATCGCACAATAGTATAGCTTAGGCAAGACCGGTTATCGAACCCAAAGGAACTAAAAGTACTAACACTAACTTTCTTTTTATTATTTAGCCTTAAAAATAGAATGAAGATTGCTTTAAACTAAATCAACGACAACTAAACTAAAGACACAAAGACAAGAAGACAAATTGGAAAATAACTTGAAGAAGACTCAGTTGATTGCGATGATACCCTCGGGAAGAATCCACTTAGACTTCACTTATTATTTAACCCTAAATTATATGATTTCTTTACTTAACTTGATCCGTGAGACTCCCTAACCTATATTAAACCCTCTTTTGAGGCAAATAATGTCTAACCCTAGGTTAATTAGTGGAACTTTCGTTCGTTTATAATAACCCCTTAGGATAGCAGTAAATAGATCAATGAACTCCCATATTAGGTTTCACCCTAATCCGGTAAAATCTCGTAACCCTATCTCTAGGCGTCCGATCAACTCTGCTTAATTATGTCAGATCTACTTTTAGGCAGGGTCTATTCCTCCTCCACCTAAGCATATTAGATTTGGACTAAGAAACATAATTAAGAACAAACTAAGTAATTTATCAAATAACTTAAAAATCAAATAACAAAATCCATCTAGGTTTCATCCCCTTCAGGTATCTGAGGGGTTTAGTTCATAATGAATAAACAAAACATCTTAAGAGAAAAGATAAAACAAAACATAAGAAAACCCTAAAACCCCTTGAAGGAATTGAAGGAGAATTCCGCCGTCTTGAGTATAATTCCAGCTTCTTGAGATGGACCAACTGGCTATCCTCGCGTTTATTCCCTAACTTTGACCTTTTGGGCTTGGCTCCTTGGCCTAGCTTTTGATGATTTTCAAAGGTGGTACTTAGGGGATATTTATAGGCTCTTGGAATACGATTCTTTCTCCCTAAGTATCCTTTTCCGATTGAAATTGCTCTTTCCAGTGACAGAGGCACGGCCATGGCACATGCCCGTGTGGATCTAGACCAAACCATGTTCAGATTTCTAACTTGAGGTACGGCCGTATGTGACAGAGTTGAGGCCGTGCTCTAGGTGTTCGTCGAGGCACGGCCATGTGTGCTCTGGGCCAGGCCGTGCCAATTTCGTGAAAAGGCCCATTTACTTTGTTTTAGGCCCGTTTTGTGTTCTTTTCATCCTTGGGTGCTTTCCTGGGTATAAGACATGAAAAGAAATGTAGGATTAAAATATGTTACTTTTACGGTTTGTCAAATACCCCTACACTTAAGCTTTTGTTTGTCCTCAAGCAAAATTCTCAACTTACAATTAAGACAAACCTCTCATAATTCACGATTCTTATCAACAATGTCTTATCCTAATTCATAGATAATTCATATATGGATAATTTAATTCAAAGCATCCTAAAGATTCAAATGAGATAAGTCATAATTTTGTACCTCGAAAACATAGGTGTCTCCCTTCTTTTAAATGACTACCTTTTCAATTCAAAACCAACAAGAATTGATATCCTCACTTAGGATTCACTCAAATCACTCAAAAGTGTTTAAGGTTCAGAAAAAGATCGCTCATAAGTTGAACTTGAAAAGTTAATCCCATAGGCTTGCCTGAAAATCAAATCTCCACCACTGTAATATGAGATGACAAACAGATCAAAAGGTCTTTGTTAGGGTTGTAACAGGGCTAGGGTAACAGGTGTGGTCACAGGCTGAAATTAGAAGGTTAGAATCGAGATTGAATTGACAAGTACCTACCTAAAACTTTACCGAAACTTTACTATTTGAGAAGTAGTAATCCTACTAATACGAGCTTTTTTTCTTTTGAGAACATTCTTTGATTGTCTAAGCTCTCTCTTCATACTACTTAATATTGAATACTTTGATTTTTTTTAAGAACAAACTAATAAATATAGGATAAATTTAACTATCAGAATAATAAACTTCAGTAATTGATCAAATCAAAACTCGATTAAGGGGTAGTCAGAAGAAAAGGGTTATAACAAATACAAAGGTTTTGGGTTAATATTAGTAGGTAAATCAATAAAAAGGGTTTGTTAGAATCAACGGGGTTCACTATGGGTTATTTGTAAAGGTGGGCTATTTCGTGGAATTAGTGGGTTAACATCTAGGTGCCTTTATCATCTCTTTATATCAAGTCATAACTGTGGTCTCGTCATGTATAAACGATGCAAGTTCTAGAATAACAGTTCATAGTTGACACACTCATAATCAAAGAATGAGCACGAAAAAGAATGTATGCTCTATAAGGTTGAAATACTCACAGGAATTATGGGTGTTTTGACATCGTCCTTATGAATTTTAAATTTCAGGATAAAATTCAAAATTAGGTCAACAACCTAGCAACAATTTCAATTCCTGAAAAACAGACTTATCATGCTTGATTCTCTAGTATTTCTTAAATTAAACATCAATGTATAATTAACTATGACTTATTCTAAAACATGTCAATAATCATCACAAATCATCAGAAATTTCATCCTAATTAGTAATATGACAACTTTGCATAAAAACAAGACTAAATCAGGGATTTGAGAATAATGAAAAAAGTTAGGCACTTTTATTCCACTTTTACCCTCAAGGATTTGAGAATAATGAAAAATATTTGGTATTTTTACCCCCACACTTAAGATGTACATTTTCCTCAATGTACAAAGATAGTTAATATATTTATATTTAAAATCAAAAGATAAGAGGGATTAGGATACTCCCTGAGGTGTGGACTGTTTACTTGGAGGAGGATAGGGGTCGTGGAGATTATGGTGGCGAAGGCGTTGGTATGGTGGTGGTGTTGGTTCCCAAGCTCTGCACTAGATGAAGAAATTAGGGAACTCGTGAAGGATTAGCTAGGAGTTATTAAGACATAATAAAAATAAATTAAAAATAAAAATAAAGAAAAGCAGGCTAAAGGGAAGGAGACTAAGAAGAAAACTAAAATGACAAGAAAATACTAATGGACTATGAATTCCTTATTAAAAGATGGTTCGTAAGGTAGGAATCAATGCTAAGATTGGGGATGTAGTGGCGGTGGTGAGAGTGGTAAGGTTGTCGTGGTGGTCGGCGTGATTCCCTAGCAGTCTGACGAACTTGACACTAAGAAACTAAAAGAAAATTAAACGAAAAGAGCAATTGAGAAGCTTAGATAAGGAAAATAAAGAAGAAGAGAAACAAAAAGAAAAAATAAACTGGTCTCAAAGACCCTTGACTTGGTGTTGAGACGAAGCTGCCGGCATGAACTCATGTTGATCGCTCTTTGTTAAGGAGTCTATGCTTATCTTCTCGCTTCTTTGCCATGGTGTTGATTTGCTCAAGGATCTAGAGTCTTGAAGAGTATGAGGTGGAGAAGGGTGAAAAGGAGAGAAAATAGTGAAGGAATCAGATGGAGGGAAGGGGAAGAAGTGAGGGGTTTAAATAGATTTTTAAATTTTGTGCTCCCTCACGGCCGTGGTCCTAGGGTGTGTCGATTTACACGACCACCTCACACGGCCGTGTTCTAGAAGGTGTTGTCACCCTATGCCCATGCTTGATCCTCACATGCCCGTGCTTGTGAAGTTTTTCTTTTGGCACGGTCGTTCTGCACGGGCGTGTCTCCCCCGTGTTTGATAAGTCAGTAGCTTCACACGGTTTCTAGCACAGACGTGTTCTGTCCGTGGTGTGAAAGTCAGTAGCCTCACACGGTTTAGCGCACAGCTGTGCCCTATCTGTCGGTGCCTGTGGGAAGGGTTGTTGGATCCGTAACGCTGGGGGGTGGTTGGACTGACTGCACGGCCTCTGCCCTATCAATGTGGCGATTTAGGTGGTCCACACGGCCACGGACATGACCGTGTGTAAGGCTGTGTGGCTTGAAAAGCTGCATTTTTGGTTAGTTTAAAAAAGGAAAAGAAAAAGAAAAAATGAAAAGTCAAATAAAAACGAATGTAAAAAGAAATGGTGTTAGTACTCGGGTTGCCTCCCGAGAAGCGCTTGTTTATAGTCTTAAGCTAGACTTTTCCTCGTTTATTTGAAAATTTTAGGGAGGTTTAAAGGTTTGAATATCTTCCCTTGTACTTATGGTTTTATTCTCTTGACAAAGTTGAAGTCAAGAAGCATTTACCTTGAAAGTGCCGAATATTGGATTGCTTACCTCGACTATTCTGTGTGGGAAGAGATCATGTACCTTGAGAAGGAGTTCTCCCTTTGCCTTTGGTTCTGTTGAATTGATGTGGGGATTGGCTTTGTCTAACAATACCTAGTCTCATATTTTGAAGTGATTTGATGACACCACAAGTTCTTCTGGTGGTTCCTCGGGTTTTACTTTGTGTAGATCTGGCTCTTCTGTGATTTGTGTCTTCTGCTCCTTTAATTTGTCGACCCTAAGTTTTTGTTCTTCGTGTGACTCTACTTTGTCGACTTGAGGTGTATGAGCTAGCTCAAGGTTTAGGCCTTGTGATGTTTCCTGTGATGAAGTTCGAATAATATGACTATCAACTAAAATGGCTTTCTTACCTTCATAAACTGTTGTCCTAGCGGAGTCGAGGGCTTGAAGATTGATCGATTCATCTCCCACACGAAGTATGAGCTCACCTGTAGCAACATTAATTTTTGTTTTGGCAGTTGCTAGAAAAGGCCTTCCTAAAATTAAGGGGATTGAATTATCCTCATCCATATCTAAGACAACAAAATCAACTGGGAAAACAAATTTATCGATTTTGACAAGAACATCTTCGATAATGCCCCTAGGAATTCTAACAATTTTATCTGTTAACTGAATGCTCATCCTAGTTTATTTGGGCTTCCCTGGACCTAGTCTTTTAAACAATAAATAAGGCCTGACGTTTATGCTTGCCCCTATATCAGCTAACGCATTATCAATATGTAGACTACCAATTAAGCATGGAATTATAAAAATCCCTGGATCTTTTAGTTTCTGTGGTAGTCTATTTAGTAACATCACCGAGCATGTTACGTTTAGTTCCATGTGGTGCTCTTCATCTATTTTGCGTTTGTTGGTTAAGAGCTATCTTAAAAATTTTCTTGAGTCTAGCATCTGAAAAAGGGCTTTAAGAAGAGGTAAGTTAATATGTAATTTCTTTAAAAGTTTAAGAAACTTACCGAACTGCTCCTCTGAATCGTCTCTTTTTATGGCTTCAGGATAAGGTATGCGAGGTTGGTACTCTTTAATTACCGTTTTGGCTTTTCTGGTGTTACCTCTGTTTTGCCTTCGTCTACCTTATTTTCTGGTATTAGATTTGGTTCATCTTCCCCCTTATTGTCCTGAGCTATAATGGCTTGAATTTGCTCTTTGGGGTTGACCTCGGTATTACTTGGTAAGCGTTCTTGCGGTCATTCTGACATCATCTTTGCAAGTTGTTCCACTGCGTTAGTTACTTCCTTGACAGACTTAGCAATTTCATCGAGTCGGCTCTCGTTGCTTTTGATTGCTCTATCAGTTTGTTGGAGATGTTCCTCTAGGGTTGGTTTCTTTTCTTGTGGATATGGCTGATTTCAGAAGTTTTGAGGAGGTTGTTGCCTTTGATTTCCTTGGTTCCCTTGTCCTCCTCACAAAAAATTTGGGTGGTTCCTCCAACCTGGATTGGAAGTATTACTATAAGGATTATTATTAGATTGGAAATTGTTACCTATATAGTTCATCTGTTCATCCTCTGCTCCCAGTTGGTAGGGTGGGTACGCAAGATTCGCCACAGTTCCACTTACGTCGCACTGCATGACTGAATATATCTGCTAAGAACACAAACTATCAAGCTTTTATTCATCATCTCTAGCTGCGTTGATAGCCTGGTCATTGCATCGATGTTGAAAACTCCTACAGATTTTGTTGATTTGGTCCTTGAAGCTTGCCGTTGATAATTGTTTAAGGACAACTCCTCAATAAACTCATAGGCTGCTTCAGGAGTTTTGTTGTTCAGTGTTCCACTGGCGGCTGAATCTATTAGTTGCCTCGTTGAGGGGTTTAATCCGTTATAGAAGGTTTGGACTTGTAGCCGCAAGGGTAAAACATGGTGTGGGCACCTCCTTCAGTGATCTTTGAATCTCTCCTATGCGTCGTATAGCGCCTCTAAACCCATCTGCACAAAGGAAGAGATATCATTACGTAATTTGGCCGTTTTGGCCGGTGGAAAATATTTCATTAAAAACTTTTCGGTCATTTGATCCTATGTGGTGATTGACCCTCGTTGTAACGAGTTTAACCACTGTTTGGCTTTATTTCTCAACGAGAAAGGGAATAACCAAAGACGTATGGCATCATCAGAAACACCATTTATTTTAAAGGTATCACAGAACTCCAAAAAGTTAGTTATGTGCGTGTTTGGATCTTCGTCCTGCAAACCATCAAATTGAACAAACTATCGAATCATTTGTATTGTGTTAGGTTTTAATTCAAAGTTGTTAGCAGTTATAGCAGGCCTAACAATACTAGATTCTGCTCCTGTTAAATGCGGTTTTGCGTAATCAAACATTGTACTAGAGCATTATTGTCCCCCACATCGCGTGGTGGTGGGTTATTCTCGTCCATCCCTTCAGTAGGATTGGATCTGCCTTCTTCCTCCATTTCTGTGTAATCTAAGGCTCGCCTGATTTCTCGACAATTTCTACGAACGGTAGCTTCGATTTCACTGTCGAATATCAAAGGTCCTCTCGGGTTCCTTCTAGTCATAAACTAGAGGTACCTGTTAGAAAAAGGAAAGAAAGAAAATTTCAGCTAAAAGTAAAAAAAATAAAAAAAAACAAAACAAGAAATAAATTGCGAAAAATAAAAATTAAGGCTAAAGTAATAAAAATAGAGTTTTCTTAATATTTTAGTTCCCCGGCAACGACACCAAAAACTTGATCACTGTGAAATCAGAGTTTTAAACATTTATAAAATAATGATCAAACCTGGAGACTAACTCTGACAACGATATTAAGGCAAGTGTACCTATCGCACAGTAGTATAGCTTAAGCAAGACCGGTTATCGAACCCAAAGGAACTAAAAGTACTAATACTCATTTTCTTTTTATTATTTAGCCTTAAAAATAGAACGAAGATTGCTTTAAACTAAATTAACGACAACTAAACTAAAGACACAAAGACAAGAAGATGAATTGGAAAATTACTTGAAAAAGACTCAGTTGATTGCGATGATACCCTCGGGAAGAATCCACCTAGACTTCACTTATTATTTAACCCTAAATTATATGATTTCTTTACTTAGCTTGATCCGTGAGACTCCCTTACCTATATTAAACCCTCTTTCGAGGCGAATAATATCTAACCCTAGGTTAATTAGTGGAACTCTCGTTCATTTATAATAACCCCCTAGGATAGCAGTAAATCGATCAATGGACTCCTATATTAGGTTTCACCCTAATCCGGTAAAATCTCGTAGCCCTATCTCTAGGCGTCTGATCAACTCCGCTTAATTATGTTAGATCTACTCTTAGGCAGGGTCTATTCCTCCTCCACCTAAGCACATTAGATTTGGATTAAGAAACATAATTAAGAATAAACTAAGTAATTTATTATATAACTTAAAAATCAAATAACAAAATCCATCTAGGTTTCATCCCCTTCAGGTATTTGAGGGGTTTAGTTCATAATGAATAAACAAAACATCTCAAGAGAAAAGATAAAACAAAACATAAGAAAACCCTAAAACCCCCTGAAGGAATTGAAGGAGAATTTCGCCGTCTTGAGTATAATTCTGGCTTCTTGAGATGGATCAACTGGCTATCCTTGTGTTTATTCCCTAACTTTGACCTTTTCAGCTTGGCTCCTTGGCCTAGCTTTCGATGATTTTCAAAGGTTGTACTTAAGGGATATTTATAGGCTCTTGGAAGACGATTCTTTCTCCCTAAGTATCTTTTTTCGACTGAAATTGCTCTTTCCAGCGACAGAGGCACGGCCATGGCACATGCCCATATGGATTGAGACCAAACTGTGTTCGGATTTCTAACTTGAGGCACGACCATATGTGATGGAGTTGAGGCCGTGCTCTAGGTGTTCGTCGAGGCACGGCAGTGTGTGCTTTGGGCCAGGCTGTGTTAATTTTGTGAAAAGGCCCATTTGCTTCGTTTTTGGCCGGTTTTGTGTTCTTTTCATCCTCGGGTACTTTCCTGGGTATAAGACATGAAAAGAAAGGATTAAAAGCACTTTTTTATATAAAACAAGGCATAAATCATCAAAAAGCATATTAAATGTAGGATTAAAATATTTTACTTTTACGGTTTATCAAAAAGTGTCAACGAACACTTTGATGTGTGTAGGATTGGTTGGGCATTGAATGTCCTTAATGGTGTGTTGGGATGGCTGAAAATGGTGTGAGCAGGCGGGGATAGGAATATTGGATTTGAATCTAGTTTGTTTCGTATTGAACTAAAATTGCATATATATATACACACACACACACACACATATGTAGCTCATCTACTTTGAGTCTGAACTGAAATTTCTTCTGCAACGAACTGAATATTTGAATTTGTAATTTCGCTATAAATGAATTTTAATAGAATAAATTACTTTTACGCACTAAGTTCACAACTCATATTGTTACTGTTGAATTTTAAGTGGTTCGCAGACTTGAACGGGTCGGTGCCATTGGAGCTCGGTCGAATTAATAGCTTTCTTAAAACTATTTCAGTAGGAGCCTCATTAAACTATAACTGATTGACCTTAGCGGATCATATACTTAACTAATATTTGTTTTGAATTTTATGTAAATCATGCTTTGGTATTATTGTGTCTTGTGTGGTATTTGATTTATCATGTAACTCTCTCAACTCAGACTGGATGTCTAGGCCAGGTCTAGGGTGTTACACAATACTTGATTCAGCCCTAATCAGAATGAGATTAGCATAGTCATACTTTGTCCAAGGAGCAGGATGTGCAGGAGGCTACTGATTACCAAGATTATTATCCATCTACACAATAATGTCCTTTTGCTCTTGATTGTCTATTAAAATTTATTGATCTTGCCTTGCTTCTCTAAATTCTTTACGATTCTACGAGTAGTTTTTTTGATCTCATTGTAAAAAGTTTAGGATTCCAATGGGTTTCCTCTAGTCATAAACCAAGGGAACCTGTAGGAATCAAACAAAAGAAAAAAAAATAGAAAGTACAAATTAAATTAAAAACAAAAATATTAAAATAAAAAATTTACTGAATTAATAGAAATAAAATTTTCCTTATATTTTAGTCCTCAGTAATGACGTCAAAAACTTGATGCGTCACGAAAGTAACTCAAAATACGATTAAATCAAGTGCACCTATCAATTAATAGTATAGTTACGGTGAGCAAAGATATCGATCCCACGAGGATTATAAGTACTAATGGTTACTGTCTTTTTATTATTTAACCAAATAATTTGAGTGATTGATTAAAAATTAAAATTAACTAAATTTATTAACTAACGGACATGACAAAGAACAAAACATGAAAATAATTGAATAACAATCAAGAAACAAAACAATACCCAAGAAAAAATTCATTTAGATTTCATATATCACCATCAATCTAAATTATCACTTAGATTTCATATATCAGCATCAATCTAAATTATGCAATTTCTTTACTTAGTATCTTGATATTTAGAAATCCCTAAATTATGCTAATATCACTTTCGAGCATAAGAGCAACTGGCTTTAGGTTGATTACTTGTAATTTCTTTCTAATTAAAACCACTATTATCGCATTAACTCGTGCTATGAATTCCCCTATTAGATTTGAATCTAATCTGGTATATTAATGTCATCCTATTTCTAGGATTGCATGCAACTCCACTCAATTACGCAAGATCTACTCTTAAATAGGGTCTATTCAACCTTCTATTTAAGCACATCAAACATGGATTACTAATCTAGAAATATTAAACCAATAATTAAGCACACATAATTGAGAATAAGAAACTAAGTATTTATTGCGTAAAATAAAAATTAAATGGCAAAACCATCATAGGGTTCATCTCCCCTAAATATTTAGAAAATTAGTTCATACTTGAAAATAAAAACATCCCAGATATAATATAACCGAAAGAAATAAGATAACTTATGATAACTCCCTAAGAAGTCAACTGTGAATCTTTAATCTTTACAGAAATTGGCTTCAATGGTATTTTTTTGAGTTATTTTCTTGAATATTCTTCGATGGCTTTCTCCTATCTTCTTATTTTTGTCATATTTACGTCCTAGAATGCTTGAAAAACCTAAAAATTGCGATTTTTTTGTTGTTCAGAGTGAAATCTCATGAAATCGACACGGCTTACTTCGACGCTCTGATTTTCACTCGTTTTCGCTCTTTTTGCTCTCAAGTTCTCTATTAAGCATCAAAACATGAATTTAAAGGATTAAGAGCATATAATTCACAATTAACATTGAATAATCACCCAAAAACGCATTAAAAATTGGTTAAACATGTTACTTTTAGCATTTTCCATCACTCAACTTCAAAAAGTTACAAAATGATCATTGAATTATTCAAAAGTTTTTATTTAAGTCGGTGAACTTTTAAAATCATTGCTACATGGCCTTCTTTGTTTGCACTGTCTACATCAATTGAAAGTCCCATTCCCCTTCTCTTTTACAACTCAGTTTCTTTTCATGAAACAATTTTGAACATCACGAATTTGATAACGGAAATTCAAACAATTTTCTTATCCTTATATTTAGCTTTGGTTGTTAGATTAACTTGGATCTAAAATATGTTCCACTCATCAATGGATATTGATCCACTGTACCGATCATCGAATCGTCGCTTGGAGGTCACTAGCCAAGCTTTAAAAAAAAAACTTAACAATTCAGTGACTTAAATAAAAACTTTTGACTAGTTCAATGCTTAAATGAAAACTTTTGAATAATTTAGTGATCATTTTGTAATTTTTTTAAATTAAGTGACTAAAACGAAACATAAACTTATTAATAGTTTAATGACATTGGTTGTTAAGAAAAAAACATAATCATCTAGGGTAAACTAATCGCCCAATTATAGGTCTTTTTTTTTATCCTACTGTGAATTTTCTTTTTAAATTTGTCACTCAAATAATTGAGATTGTTGTTATTATTATTGCCCATTTCCATTAAGTTTTGTTAAATATTTGATGGGAGGGTGAGGTGACAATTAAAAAATTGGTATAATAATAAATTTAGCCCTCAAATTTTACATATCATATCAATTTAGTCTTATTTTTAAAAAAAATTAACCCTCAATATTTACAAATTATCTCAATTTGATATTAGTTCTAAAAAATCTAAAAATATAAAAAAATACATAAGTATTTTAAAAATATATAAAAAAAACAATTATCTTCCGTACGCCTGTGTTCAAAGCTCAAACCCCTAAACCACGCTAATCTTGCTAATCATTCGTAGAATCTTCATCCTGGTTGTGTTGCAGTAGAATCTCACATTATCATGAGTGTAATAACACCATTAATCCCATTGAAGGCCATAGTGCACATAGTTACTACTAGGGGAGAGTATTTGATTGAATCGAGTCGAATTAAGTAAAAATATCTTGAGTTAATCGGATTAACAAGATCTATTTTATCATTCTAATTTAATTTAAAATTTTTTCGAATCAAGTCGAATCAAATTGAATGAAATTATTCGAGTTAAATATGTCAAATTAAAATATTATTACAATATAACTAATTCCGTGTTAGAGCATATAAATTTGAAGCCATATATATTTGAAAACTCTTTAAAAGCAAAATAAGAAAACAAAAAGATACTTTAATGTGATAAACTTGAATCGTTAATTTATCTATTTAGGTCCTAAGTTTATTTTTTTAGAAAATTTTTAACTTTTTTATATATTCTTTAGAATTTTTTAAATTTATATTTTTTATAAATTTTTTTAAAAATATATAAATTTTGATTTTTTATAAATATTTTTTAATTTTAAAAGTTATTTTAATTATTTTATTTTTTAGAGAGTGACTAATTTGCTTATTTTTAAAATTGACATGAACAAAAAGGTATTTGCAATAATATTTGAGTTATTTAAATTATTTGAGTTATTCGAATTGTAAAAATCAAATCGACTCAAACTCGAAACTCAAATTACTTATTCAATTTGACTTGAAAAAAAATCAAATAATTTGATTTAATTAACTTAAATTCAAAATAATTTTTATTTTTAGAATAAAATTAAATTTTAGTCCTCCCTAATTCATACTCTATATTTTCTCTAGCCATCCAAGCTATAGGAAGCAACACATACATAGTCAATAAGTAAATGCTCACAGATGGGGACAAAGTGAAAAATTTTATTTAAAATGGGACAAACTAAAAGCGAAGTTAAAAATTATTGTAGAACTAGATTATATTACATATCCATTATCTATAAATTTAAATAAAAAATAAGTTGTTAAGTTAAATTATTTGTCTAGTTTTATGACTGGATTTGAATATTTTTTCTTTTTTAAAATTAGGTAAACTTAGATTTTTTTTAATTTTAAAAAAAATATTTTTATTTAACTTTAATAATAACAAACATATTTTTGAAATATTAAATATTTTGAGTGGGAAATCTAATTTCACTTCTTTTTTCTTTTTTTTTTTTAAGTAATGATACAAGAACAATTAAATGATGTTAAAATTTTTGGGGCCAAAAGCAACTTTACCCTTTTTAATTGCCTAGACAATAAGTCAATAATAGTGTTGTTAAATTTTTGAGGGGGACAGGGCCCCTGCCTTCACCCCTCAGCTACGCCTCTGCAGTCACAGAAAGAAATAACAGTGATAGCAGTAAATAAAGAAGGGAGATGATGAAAGGGTAAAGCACTTACCTCCTAGGCATACATAGCAAAGAAGGCTACGATGTCTACAAACCAGACAACTGCAAATGACTTTCCAAAGAAAGGGATTATAACATTGAACAAAGGGATCGTGAAACTACAATATCGATAAAGGTAATGTATCGTAAAAAAAAAAAAAAGAACACATAAAATTTACGTAAAAACTCTTTTAAAAAAATTATAGGTAGAGGAGAAAAATATTTACTAATGTCGAATTAAAATAGTACAAGAGAAGTTTAGACTGATTCCTTTTGTGTAGTTTGTACCGATGATGAGGAAAAAATAAATTAAGAGCTTCATTTAACATTCTCAAGTTAGAAGGGAAGGATTCTTAGTTACGTTAGTTAGATTTGAGTGTGATCTTTGAATATGACTTTTAAGAAAGGTATTTTTTAAATTTTTTTATATATTTTTAAATATATTATATATTTTATAAATATTATTTTTGTTAGAATTAGAATCAAAATGAGATTATTTGTAAATTGTATGAGTTATTTTTTAAAAAATTATGAGGTTTAAAGTTGTTATTAGTCAAACACTTGACTGAAATGAACAAAAGAAATAACCTCAAATAGCTGAGTATTTTACTAAAAAATGGCTCATTTCCAACATTATTTACGGAAATAGGCCACTTAAAATATTATTTATTGGAATGGACCAAAAAACACAAAATACTTCCATATAGGCGCGTTTTAAGGGGAAATTGCAGAAGAAAGCTCCCTCGAGGAAGCGCTTTTGCTGACATGGCAAAAGCGCTTCCTTGAGAGAGCTTTTTTGCCAGTGTTTTTTTAGGGTTTTTTGGGATATTTGTATGGTAGGGTTTAGGGTTTTTGAAAAAAAATAGGGTTTAAGGTTTTGGGAGAAATAAACCATAAACCATAAACCATAAACACTAATTTATTTTTGAAAAAACCCTAAACCCTAACATACAAATATCCAAAAAAAAAAAACTTTAGAAAAAATATGGAAAAAAACTCCCTCGAGGAAGTGCTTTTGCTACGTCAGCCCGTTTTTGCTGACATGGCAAAAGCGTTTCCTCAAGGGAGTTTTTTTCTGTAATTTTCCTTTAAAACGCACTTACGTGAAAGCGTTTTGTTTTTTTGATCTATCCCAATAATTTTTAAGAGGCCCATTTCCGTAAATAATATTAAAAATGAGCATTTTTTAATAAAATACTCCAAATAGTTGGATGGTGAATTTTAATTTTTTTAATTAGACAATAAAAAAGAAATGGTCCCATAATTGGATGTGATCAGGTAGTTTACCTATTTATTTATTGAAAATATTGTTATAAAAAAACAGTTCTTTGTGCCATACCTATTTTCGCTATTTTACTTTAGAGTCAAAATAAAGACTTAAAATATTATTTGATATGTTGTAGGTAATTTGTTGATGTGATACTGATAGGTGGTACAATAATTATGGTCATACAATTCATGATTAAGTATCATGTAGACGCCAACACATACATTTATTTCATATCATTTGATTACTTTATTTTTAATTAAATACCCCAATTCAGCAATTGAATTATTTAATACTCTTATCTCTTTCACATTACATCTTAAAATTCGGTTCTTATCTAATAAAACTTGATTTAAGGATTTAAGTTATGAAATTAATGTTTAACTAATAATTTATATGTTAGATCTCGAAATATCAAGAAGGCTGAATTAATATTTTAGCAACTTTTTTCAAACTTTATTTCATCAACTTTAGCTTTCCAAAATTAAGAATTTTCTCAAATTCACTAATATGACCAACGTTTGAGAATAAGGTTTAACCTTACAATTCCTTTAAGATTTTATCCAAATATTAAGATACAAACCCTCTCAAAAGAATAAACAAATAAAGAAACAATCCTTACAAGATTAGGATTGTAACACCCCTCACCCGTTCCGACCACCAGAACCAAGTAATAAGATGCTACAAAGAATTACTGTCTAATACATATAATAAAAATTTTAAACTCTAGTTACTATTAATACATAAATAATAAGTTCTTACCTATTTCACCAATTCACTCATCATACAAACATAGTAATTTGAAGAAATAAGGACCTATTTGTAATTGTTTGGGCATGAAATGGATTTAAAGAGTAAAATTTCAAAGTTCCAAAGTTGGTATCAAAAATTCATAGTTGGTATTAATACTCTTATCTCTTTCATATTACATCTTAAAATTTGGTTCTTATCTAATGAAATTTGATTTAAGGATTTAAGTTATGAAATTAATGTTTAACTAGTAATTTATATGTTAGACCTCGAAATCTCAAGAAGGCTGAATTAATATTTTAATAACTTTTTTCAAACTTTATTTGATGAACCTTAGCTTTCCAAAATTAAAAATTTTCTCAAATTCACTAATTTGATTAACGTTTGAGAATAAGGTTTAACCTTACAATTCCCTTAAGATTCTACCCAAATATTAAGGTGCAAACCCTCTCAAAAGAGCAAACAAATAAAGAAACAAAGAAACAATCCTTACAAGATTAGGATTGTAACATCCCTCACCGGTTCCGATCATCGGAACCAAGTAATAAGATGCTACAACGAATTACTGTCTAACACAAATAATAAAAATTTAAAACTCTAGTTACTATTAATACATAAATAATAACTTCTTACCTATTTCACCAATTCGCTCATCATACAAACATAGTAATTTGAAGCAATGAGGACCTATTTGTAATTGTTTGGGAATGAAATGGATTTAAAGAGTAAAGTTTCAAAGTTCCAATGTTGGTATCGATAATTCATAGTTGGTATTGATACCTTATGAAAAATCAATGCCAAATTATGATTGTATTATTACTACAAAACATGAGTATCGGTATTTATTAAAGGGTATCGATACTCAAACAAAAATCGATACCAAATTAGCGTTCTGTTTATTTTGAAAACTGTTCATATAGTAAGGTATCGATACCGGATGCTAAAATATTGATACTTAATTTCAAAACGGTAAAATTTCAACTTTAAAAGGTTCATTTCATGCCAAATTTACCTATCAAACAAAACAATAATATCACGTTGTAACACCCTAAACCCGGCCTAGTCGTCCAGACTAAATCTAGAGAGTTACATCAATGACACTAAGACACTATATTTATAATACAGTCAAAATAAACCATTCAACACAACAATTAAGTCAGTATACAATATTTCCAAACATCATAATATCTTAGAATATCAAAATTCCTAATAGTAGTATTTAGAAGAAAGATAAAAGCTTGACCGAGCTCCCACGGCGCCAACCCGTTCAAGTTTAAGAACCATCTGAAATCCAATCAATAATAGAGTGAGTTGTGAACTCAGTGCATAAAAGAAGTTTGTTCAACTAAAACACATTTATCAAATAGTTTCCAAATTCAAAGGTTCGATTTGGTAACAGAAGCATTTCTAGTTCAGATTCACAACGGATTAATTATATATGCAAAAACAATTTCAGTTTCTTATACAGAATAGATTAGATGCAGATGCAGATATTCCTAACCCCCATCTACTACACACCATCTTTGGCTATCCTAACACACCGTTAAGGGTGTTCAATGCCCAGCCAACCCTACACACCATAGAGTGTCTGTCTGGAACATTTGCAGAAACGCAACTTAGCTACTAGATCATAATACGACGAAGAGCCAGAATCAGAATTATATGCAAGGTAGCCTAGCCACTAATACAAAGCAAATTACTTCCTTCTTTACAATACCCTAACCCATGCAAATGCAGAGTACAAATATCCACAATATGTATTCGGTCATTCTAAATTGTTTCACAAATGGATAACACAATTCAATATCAAAATAAGTATCACATAGTCATATAGTTCTGGTAGTCATACGTTAGTCATGGAATATTAGAGAGTTCTCGTATAGTCAAATTCATATCATTCATACACTAGGGAAACAATATCAGTCTTAGGCAACACTTTAGGCCTCAAAAATAGGTTTCGGGCCCTATTTCTATGCCACAAGGCCTGGAAACACGCTCATGTCCTTGCCCCTATAGCTCACACGGACTGGGCACACGATCATGTCCTCTACCCGTGTAGTTTTAAAATATAAACAGAGAGTGACACTGCCTAGACACATGACCATGTCCTTGCCTATGTGACTCACACGGCTTGGACACACGCCATAGAAACACGGCTCCAAATTGATGAACAGTGAGTTACACGACCTAGAAACACGCCCATGACCTTTTCTCGTCTGAACCTTGCACTAATATGGCCACACACGCCCGTGTGCCTTGCCCGTGTAGCTCCAAATCGATGAACAGTGAGTTACACGACTACCCATAAGGCCTGGACACATGCCCGTGTGCCTAGCCGTGTGGCGTCGATAGCCATCATTTGTGGCGATCGAAACTCGCAAAATTAAGGTTTTCGGCACGCACAAGGTCTCATTTTGTTGGAAAAACAATGCGGAGACTACTCGGAACCTAATTAACCAGTCAGTAATCAATCAATTGATTAAAATGACTAGATAATGAAAATGTTAATACTCAATCAATTAAGTCGAATAAATTGACACCATGAAACTTTCTACAACAAATGCTTACCGGTGATCAGCCAAACTAATTCATAACAGCACGCGAAGGATTACTTTCCTCCAAATTCACGCCTAAAAGCAAGATTAACGACTAATTAACAATGAATTTACATACAGCAGTCAGAGAAATCCCAATTTAACTACGTAAACAAAAACTAACAACTTCGCAGAACTTACACGGAAATCTTCTAACAACGCTCCGAATCACTTAGGACTCTTAATACTTCGACAATCACTTACTGAATGCAATAAAAGAATCTACTTGAAAGAGGGAAAAGAAGAAAAAAAAACAAAAGAAGAAAGGGAAGAGAAGAAATTGACATTAAAAATATTTATTAACTAACCACCATCCCCATACTAGCGTTTAGCAAAATTTTTCTAACACATACGATGGGACTTGAACTTGGGACTAGACAGAATACAGACAGATGCTTAACCAGTAAACCAGCAAGCTCATTCTTAACACAGAATTTCACTTAACTACATAACACATGGATAAGGGTTGTTTTAAAAATAACAAAACTTTTAACGATGCAACTCAAACTCCAAACCTTAAACACAATAGCAAAACACAGAGCCACAGATACAAAGTTTTAGTTACTACAAATTCTCACAATTAAATTCTAAAATTTTGGGGCGTTACACACATATTCACGCACTTATTGTCTAACCAATGTGCCCTCATTGACACCACTAAATAAATATATACATATGCACTAAATAATCATCTAAATCATCTTAACATATCAAACTTATTCCATCCACAATAAAGCTACTAAGTACTAACAGCAATCACCAACACAAGACAACCAATTATAACTACCTTATAAGTGAACTATCTTATAAACACTTCATACATTTCATAACCATAAAATTTACCAAACCAAAATAGTGTCTACCAACCAAAGCAAAACATTGCCAAACCAAAAAAAATCATCAATATACAATAATGACCAAAACTATCACATTACAACCTAGGTACATGCCAAAAGTAACAAAAAGAACATTCACCAACATTTGAGTTAGAGATCGTCATTGGATGCTGAGTTGATGAAAGTTCTACTAGGTACCTAACCTGCACACGAGAAAACAAACGTACGCTGAGTATAACTCAGTGGTATTTCTATAAACCGAACATAAAAATAAATTTATAATACAATTATATGCTCAAGTTTAAAAGAATAATGCTATGCGATATTATCACATTCATATTTCGATTCATATCATACTTAATTTAATATTATTCCTTCACTACATAACCATTCACTACTTTAATTTCCATATCACATTTCGTTTTATATTCATTCCATTATATCATATTTGCTATTTAATAACATTTTCATTTCCAAATCATTATCATCTCAAGTCATGATTTCAATTTTATCAATTACTTCCCCTATTAACATGACTTAAACTCGGACTTGGATACATGGATCCAACCAACACACCAAAGTTTGGCACCCAGTGCCTGGCGGATAAATCGTAGAAATAAATTGCACCCTACGTTAGCCAATAAAACCAAAAAATATATGTGCCCAACACTAGCAATATAACCGACGAATGGGGTGCCTAACACTCCGTAAAACCCCGCTGTCGAAACCATTTTAAAAATCGGGTTTAGAAAATGGGATCGACTTTTAAAAACAAAATGGGAGTCGCCACCAATCCTTTTCACTTAGGTGTGATTGGTTCACCTTGTAAAACGTTTCATTTTAAAACATTTCATTTTGGTCTACGAAAAACGAGAAATCGGGTTCGGGAGTCGGTTACGTATGAGGAAGGGTTAGACCCTCATAACGCCCAAAAATTGGTACCTAATCGATAAAATTATGTCCAAATGTTTGAAATTTAAAAGCATTTAAAAATATGAGAGTTCTTCGATCCGAAAGATTGTAAACATCACATCCAGCACGATTGGACACGATGTTTTTTTAAGCCCTCGTAACTAAGATCATCTCATAATTTATAAAGCTTTAAATAATTTTGATTTAAAATTTGAGATTTCTTCGATCCGAAGGAATATAAACATCACATCCAGCACGATTGGACATGATATTTTTTAAATCCTTGTAACTAAGAATATCTCATAATTTATAAAACTTGTTAAAAGGATATTTAGTTACTTAGCCAAACGGAAAATCACAACCTAGCACGATTGGGCACTGTTTCCCGAATTTCTAAATATCAAAACACTGCCTTATTTTAAAACCTTTAAAGAAAATATTGATTTTGTAAAAAAATATATTTTTTATTTTAAACCATAACCATGTGACAATACTTATAAACTATTGAACAAAAATATTAAAAGCAATTATAATTTACTAACATTTAATAAGGGAAATATAAAATACCACTAAAATAACTGCACTAAAATAAAAATAATAGTACAATTAGTAAAAATAAAAATATAGGTTAATATAAAAATAATAGTAAAATGAAAGACAATAGTAATGAAAATAATATAAATAATATAAATAATATTAATAATAAAATAATAAATTATAGTAATAATACTAATAATACTAGGGTTAGTTATAAATAAAATAATAGTAGTAGCAATATCAAAAATAATATATAATATATAAAAATATATTGTTAAAAGAATAAATAATATAACTTTAAATAAAATTACACTTATAATAATTTAGTAAAAATAATAAAAATAAATATGTATTAAAATGTATACCAAGTAAAATTTTAGAAAATAATATAATATAATACTATATATACAAAGTTAAAAATATAATATATTAAATAAAAAAATATATAATAATTAAATATATATAGAAATAATAATAAAATAAGAAAGAATTTTATCTATATGTATTTTTATAAAGTTAACAAAGTAAAAATGTAAAATTTTAATGTAATAAAATATTTTGAATATAATATTAGAATAATTTAAATCTATTTTTTTAAAAAAAATAAAGAAAGAAAGAAATTAGGATCAAATAATAATTTAAATAAATAAAAAGGGGTTAAATTATAAATAAAAGAAAATAAACGGACTTGATTATAAAACTGAAATAATGTGGAGGGACTAAAGGAATAAATTTCCCATTTTTTGAAAACACGCGGATCCTGTTCGGGTATTCAGGTCAACACGCAGATCCTCTCTTGAAACAAGGTCGTTTTGGTCCTTACCTGACCACGGCTAAATGGAGTCGTGTGAATGGGCTATGAAAGTCATAATTCAACCCCCCAAAATTCATTTTAAGCACTGAAATAAAAAAAAGATCAGAGAGCTTTTGAAAACTCTTTCTTGCCTTCGGCTTGAGACACAAATCCAGCTAGGGTTCTGCCGTGCGCGTGGCCACACTCGCCACCTCCAATGATGGTGAGAAGGCCCCAAGATCTCCATTCTCAAAGGTATTTTCACACCCTTTTTATTTTATGTATGTTTACTGTTTGCAAAAAAAAGAAAAATAAATAAAATAATATAAATCTAAAACGAAGAAATCACCTCTGTTTGTTGAGGTTTTTTTTTATTAATCTCTGTATTTGAAAAGTTTCCTGTATATTCTATTTTCTCTCTCCCTTTTACAAAATAAATTCGACTTTTATAGCCTTGTAAAACAACAATAAAAAGGAAAAAAAATGTTGCCATTCTTGTTGTTGTTTCCTTTCTTTGCAGGTCAAAGCGGAGTCTGGCGCTGATGACGGTGTTATCTTGCGCATGAATTGCAGCAGCGATGGGGCTCGTGTGCTAATTGCGGTACGATCGAAGGTGTGTGCGAGGCTGTGGGGCGAGGTTATAGCGCGACTGTTGGCCTACCATTGCGGCGCGAAGAGCGGCACCTAGGGTTTCCCAGAAACCCTAGGCCTCTGAATCTGCTAACGTTTTGGGCTCATTTGGGCTGCATTAGTTTGGGTCATCTGGGTCTGTTGGGTACTAGTTTAGGTGGGTCTGAGTGTAATTCGGGTTTGGTTTAGATGTTGGGTTCTGGGTAGTTTGGGTAGGCTGTTTTGGGCTTGTATTTAGACTGTAAAGAAAGACATTTTGGTACTTATTTTTATTATTATTTTATTCTGGTTTTATTCCAGCCCGAGCAAAATGGGTTTCTACAGCTGCCCCTCTTTGTTCATTGTCGTGTAACGAGAATAGAACAAAGACTATAAAAGGACCAATTTTGCCCCGTTGTGGCCAAGCTTCGACTTCTTTGATCCTCATCTTCTTCAAATGACTTTCAATCTACTGCAACTTCACCGGTATTGGAACTTCATCTTGATTTCAGTAAGTTTGATAGCTTCAACTACATAAATGCAGTATCCACTATCTTTTGATCTGTTCCACTGCAAACTCAGGGAGACCAGATCTAATATTTTCAATCTAATCCCTGCAAACTCAGAGGTTACCAGACTGATGTCTTCAATCTGTTTCCTGCAAAGCTCAGGAATGCCAGATTTGCTATTTTTGATCTGTTCCACTGCAAACTCAGGGATGCCAGACTGGTGGTTTAAATCTATTCCACTACTGCTTAGGGAGACAAGATTTGCCGTTCGATCTTGGTTCCCTACTGCTTAGGGTGACAAGATCTACAATTTTTGACCTATTCTACTGCTGGTCAAGGAGATAGGGTGATGGCTTAAATCTGTTCCACTACTACTTAGGAAGACAAGATTTGTCGTTTGATCTTGGTTCCCTACTGCTTAGGGTGACAAGATCTACAATTTTTTGACCTATTCCACTGCTGGTCAGGGAGATAGAGCTGATGGCTTAAATCTATTCCACTACTGCTTAGGGAGACAAGATTTGCCGTTCGATCTTGGTTCCCTACTGCTTAGGGTGACAAGATCTACAAACTTTTGACCTATTCCACTGCTGATCAGGGAGATAGGGCCTGTAGCTTAAATCTGTTCCACTACTACTTAGGGAGACAAGATTTGCCATTCGATCTTGGTTCCCTACTTCTTAGGATGACAAGATCTACAAATTTTTGACCTATTCCACTACTGGTCAGGGAGATAGGGCTGATGGCTTAAATCTGTTCCACTACTGCTTAGGGAGACAAGATTTGCCTTTCGATCTAGGTTCCCTACTACTTTGGGTGACAAGATCTACAAATTTTTGACCTATTCCACTGCTGATCAGGAAGATAGGGCCTGTAGCTTAAATCTGTTTCACTACTGTTTAGGAAGACAAGATTTGCCGTTTAATCTTGGTTCCCTACTGCTTAGGGTGACAAGATATACAAATTTTTGACATATTCCACTGCTGGTCAGGGAGATAGGGCTGATGGCTTAAATCTGTTCTACTACTGCTTAGGGAGACAGGATTTGCCTTTCGATCTTGGTTCCCTACTGCTTAGGGTGACAAGATCTATAATTTTTGACCTATTCCACAGCTGGTCAGGGAGATAGGGCCGATGTCTTCGATCTGCTTCCTGCAAACTCAAGAACTGTCAGATCTACTATTTTCAATCTGATCCCTGCAGGCTCAAGGATCGCCAGATTGATGTCTTCGATCGGCTTCCTGTAAACTCAGGAATTTCCAGATCTGCTATCTCCAATCTGCTCTACTACAAACTCAGGGATGCCAGACTGGTATCTTCAATCTTACTACATTGTCCTTTAGAGGACATAACCTGTAGAATGAATATATGCTTTTGGTCTAATAATTAGGATGCCTTGATCGAAATGCATCAAATGCTCCTAATTAGACATGCTATGATATGTAAAAATGATATGAGTATGGTTTCCGCTCAAGGTGTTGTCACTCATTTATCCATCAAGGTTTCATCTTCGTTCTCCTTAAAGTGTCATTTTTTTCTCAATTATTTTGCCCCGTGGTATTTTTGAGTCCACTCCAATCGAACCTCGGGACATGAAGTTTGTGCCTCTTGCTGTAATAACATTTGGCTTCTTCTGTCGAATCTATTACCACTCAGAGGTACAGAACTTGTATCATTTTCAATTTGTCACACCATTCCCTGGGTGTAATGACCAGATGTATGTGTCTGAATGGGTGCAGGGTATCCCAACTTGGATTGACCTTATTCTTCATTTGTCAATATGGTATCACCAAAGAAATTATTTTAATCCAATAAGAATCCAAAGAGATAATCATTTTTCAATGTTTCCAGCCCTTAGGCTTGGTGAGTTCTGAACAATAGTCATGTTTCAGATTCCTCATATTATTCAGAAGCTTTCAGAGTAATATACGAAACTCCTTTTATGAAAGTGTTATTAGTCCATAGATCGTTATTTCAATAAATGCTTGAAAAAGAACACAAAAATGGATGAGAAAGAAATTAGTCAGGCTCAGAAAAATAATTTAATCAAAGATAACCCAGGCAATAAAAGAAAATTGATTTGGGTGTATCTTAAAAAGAATAAAGCAATCAAAGATAAGGAATTCAAAAATGGGTAGGATAGAAACTAGGTGCCCCAGATATCGCAGCCTAAGCTTCTTTGTTCCAACTTCTTGAGGACCATTTTAAACTCAATATGTGTTTAGAGGATCCGGAGTACTTTGTCGATGCCCCAAGGCGTAACATACTTCCTCATTGCTAATTCGGACATAGCAAGACTACTGTATGCCCCACTTTTAATCAAATTTGAGCCGCCCTTTTCGGGTTTTCAACTCAAATCCCCTTTGGTCTCAAAGCACCCTTTGCGGGTTTTTGCCTTGCCCTCTCTTTTTTCTTCTTCTTCTTCTTCTTTTTTTTTTTGGACTCAAGGAGCCCTTTGCAGGTTTTCACCTTGGCCCTTTTCCCTTTCAGGTAATATCTCTTGACTGAACCTGAATTAAACGTATTGGGCAAGTCTTCGACATCCATCTCAACTAATATCAATGCTCTTCTAGAACAGGCCTTACATAAGTCCTTCCCAATTTGGCATATGCTTTCCTCTAAAATCATTTTGCAGAGGAAAAATCTTTTTCAACATCAGGTTCCCCTTGTGGAATTCTCTTGGATGAACTTTTTTGTCGTAAGCTCACATCTTCTAACCGTAATGGATAACTTTTAACCTTTTCTTCGATTAGGTTCAAACGACAAAACACTTCAAATCTATAAACCAGTGGGTAAGATGTTGCCCCAACGTAGGTTCTGGCTGACGTTCAATAAGGCAAAAGGTAATGGTAGCTTTTTATGCCAATTCTTACAAGTCTAAGTCACTTTTCATAATTTTTGTTGTTTGTTTTTTTTTTCTCTTTTGTATTTTTTTTCTTTTGGCAGCTTTTGCTGTACTGTGATATGCTGCCGGATCTTTGGACAAACTGTAAACTTTAACTTTGTATTGTTATACATTTTGTGCTGGCATCTGATCTCTTTTTTTATTTGAATTTGAATCTGATGACTGTCGACTTTGCAATATTGGCATATGAAGCAACATTCACCCTCTTAGTGAAGTAAAGGATGACCATAATGATGACTCGATGTCAACGAAAAGTATTTCACGAGATTGGCCCCATCATATCCATGCCCCACATATGGAAAATTCGGGAAGAAGTGAAGAAAGCACATGAATCTTGTCTCCTTAAATACAACATTTGCAGTATAATTGAAGTAATCTCCCTTTTGTGGTAGACCATTAGTGCCCCATCCTCTTGTTTAGCCCACGTCTTATCAGTGCAGGCATGTCCTGATATGATCGTGCAAAATTATCTTTGAATTATAGAAAATAACTCAATAGTATCTTGCTTTATTTCTTTGGTGAGCTAGGCTTTAATCTTCCTTCCTTTCCTAGGCTCGCAATATCTATTGACCCTATGTAAGGTAAGGTCTATTTTTCATCTTGTTAAACCATTCTTAACAAGTCAGAAGATATGTCACAATCTCTATCATCTTCAAAATCCTGAGATCCCCTATACCCATATCTTGTTCAAAAAGGGAGTCAGTAACAATGTCGCTCATGACGTTAATATTTAGGTACCTAAGCATGAAGGTAAGAAATCCAAAGAATAAATGATTCTAAGGATGATTATTGGTATGGTCATGAAAGAATATTATAAAAAAAAGAATATATTGTATTAAATGTAAAGAATAAAAGAATATGTATTCAAAAAGATGCATTTTATTGAAATAAGAATTTAGGACACAAGCCTATTTCACAAAAGGGGTTTTATTGCCTCTAGGCTTAAGGCAACAATCATGTTTTGCACATTACTCTAGATTAGCCCTAAATGTATAGGGATTTCTTTCACAGTCTCATTATTCAAAACATTCCCAAGTACACAAGGGCTTGTAAACTTTGTTCTATGATTCCCTCTTTGCTTTCGATTTTTTTAAGGGATTACAACTTTTTGTCTCCATGATTTGGTAATGGGTTCTCCATACTAGGTGTACCATCAATCTTGACAACTCCCATCTTAAGAAGTCTCTCAACTACCTTTTTGAAGGCAGTGCAATTTTCTATTGAATGCTCCGTTACTTCTGTGTGACGTTGGAGTTATACCATTTAGGATATGGGGGTTGTACCAACCGTAGATAATATGGGGACACCATATGCGTGTCAAATAAACTTTGATATAGCTCCTTATACGTCATCGGGATTGGCGTAAACTGGAGCTTTCCAGAGTTTTGCTTTGGAGAAACCTGATTGTTGGTAATTACCGTCCTTGGTTGGTTCATTGTAATTAGCTACGAATGGCTACCAGTTCTCTTTTCCTTCTTCCTCAAGGCATTTGAGGTCCCTTCTCCTCTTTCTCTTGTTTCTACTAGAGCAACCGGTTTGGCTTGACCATTATTCAGGTCAAAATCTGAAACCATTAGGAACTTCAACAAGGCCGAAGTATTAGCCTGACATCGAGGTTCAATAATGACGAGTCCCCCATGCAGATGTGTGTCTAGTTGAGTCGGGATACCCATTGGAGAATAAATGATGTCTTCCTCATCATCCTCACTATTGTCCACTGGGCTACTCCTATTTCAAGTCCTTTGGCTACTAACTGAGTTAGCTGGCCTATCATATTCCTTTGGAATTCCCGCATTTCTTGTTGGATCTCAGTCAATTGCCCCTGCATCTGTATTTGCATTTGCTCCATTCTTTCCACCCTTTGCTCCATGTTTTCTAGGTTAACTAAAATATTTTTACCTAATTAGGGTCCTCTTATATAAGTCTAATGCAAATGATGCAATGTAATGCAAATACATGAATACAAAGAAAGAGAGGCGTTGATTCTGAATTCAGTTACATTAGAAAAACTTTTCTAGAAAACAAATCTCTTTACATAAAATGGATCATATACACGGCCTTATCTTCATAGTCCAAGTGAAAACAAAAGTCCAGTCTTGCAAACTTCTAATAAATGCCTCCTATAGCTCCTTTTTGCTTGATCTGGGACGCGACTCACTGCCCCATAATACTCGTTAGCTTCTTCAAGAAAGTCGAGACGTGATGATTCCCAATTTGTCTTTGTCAGCCTGAATCCTTGGGTAATAAAGTCTTGTATTCCTTCGCCGGCTATCAGTCTTCTCTTGTTGTGTTCACTTAAACTATATTTGGAAGAGACCGTATTATAATCCACTTTATCAAAAAACCCGTTTTCTTATGAAAAACTTTTCTATTTAGCAATCGAATTAGAAATTAACACCTCTTTTCTATGATATGAATGCAATGAAATCAAAACAAAAGAGAACACGTTAGCACAAGAAAAATAAATAACCTAGAACACCTATCAGGGTGACCACTAGGGTTTGACATAGTTCTACCTAAGGTGGGCCCTTAGGGTTCACTATATGTGGTTTAGTTCTAGAGTTGAGGTACCCGAACCAGCAGATTCCTCGATCCTAACCCATTATAGGCTCATATGGACCAAGTTCGGTTCAGGGGAATACATTTCCCTATGGCCATGCAGAGGTGAAAACCTCACAAAGACATAGGCACGGATGTATTCTGGAAGCAGTCCACTAGCCCATGCGGAGGTGAAAACCATACGAAGGCATAGCTTCTCGCTCCCACTTAAGGGTGTGACCACAACAGTCATGCAGTGTAATGCCAAGATATATATTTTGAAATCACATGCAATAAAAGGACATGAAATTATCAATTTTACGGCCTGACTCTCTTAGTCCCTAGCGGAGTCGCCAAGCTGTCGAAACCATTTTAAAAATAGAGTTTAGAAAATGGGGATCAACTTTTAAAAACAAAATAGGAGTCGCCACCAATCCTTTTTACTTAGGTGTGATTGGATCACCTTGTAAAACGTTTCATTTTAAAACATTTGATTTTGGTCTACGAAAAATGAGAAAACGGGTTCAAGAGTCGGTTACGTATGAAGAAGGGTTAGCACCCTCATAACGCCCAAAAATTGGTACCTTGTAACACTCCAAACCTGGCCTAGAAGTTAGGCCCGAATCTGGCATGTCACAAAAAAACTCTTTTGAAAATTTCAGTTAAAACCTAAAACACTTAAGCAAATGTTAACTACTTGAAAACGTTATTATCTTTTATGAAAAACCTTTTTGCTGGTGAAAACGTATTTGAAATAAATGATTTACAAATAAGTGATGTTTAGAAATAGAGTTGCAGAAGTATTTTGAAATCGTTGCGGAAACATAGATAAAATATAAGTATTTTTGAGAGACTGATTGATGAGTCAACAATCAAGGTAGTGAACTTTAAAACCGTGACTTCTGAAAATATTTTTTTGATAGTTCGAGAAAATAACTTCCGTGTTAAAATATTTATAAAGTTTATTATGAAATTCGTTTATTAATCGATTTTGGAAAACCTTTACTTAAGTTTTTAGAAAAATTCTCATTTAAATCAAATTAAGCAAAATAGTAAGTATATCAACCATAAAGCAAATAATAAAATACTCCAGATGCCTTATTACAACTTAAACCAATATAGCAAAATAGTAAAATAAACGGAAATAGAAATTTAAGATTTAATAACACCATTTCTGAAATATGGCTTCCAACGAGTCATCCATGGCCCAAGTCCACCTCACGGAGCATTACCTACAGGGTTAAGAAAGAAGGGGGTGAGTTACAAGAACTCAGTGTGTAACCCACTTACCATAGTCCATTAGGCCAAAACCATTTAAGCATTTATTTGGGCCTGAGCCCATTACAGATATAACAATTTAACATGTATAGAATGCATGTGATATGCAATTCCCAAACCAAACCTAATTTCCATCCGCTACACACCCCTCGTACCAACCAGCACACCTGTGGCGAGCTTTAGTCACCCACCCCGCCAACACACCAAACTGGGCATTAAGCCATATATCAACTGGGCAATAAGCCATATATCAAACTGGGCAATAAGCCATATATCAAACTGTGGACAAGCCACCAGATTAACAGAATTTATATGGCATTGCCATTTTTCAGATTTGTGGCAGAGCCACCAGAGTTATGTAGCAGAGCTACCAGAACTTCTCTTCATCATTATCCCATCCCATGTAATTCATGTATATAATGCATAATAATTCATAAGAATGCATTCAGATATTTCTTACAATTTTATGGCCCATTATAACAATTTATTAACTTGGCCCACTAAGTAGAATATTATCTTGGCCCATTTCACATATTTTCAGATCGGCCCATTTAGCAAATTATCAAATTGGCCCATATAGCAATTTATCAAATTGGCCCATATAGCAATTTATTAAATTGGCCCATATAGCAATTTGTCAAATTGGCCCATATAGCAATTTGTCAAATTGGCCCATATGGCAATTTATCAAGTTGGCCCATATGGTCTATTATCAAATTGGCCTATATAGCAATTTATCAAATTGGCCCATATAGCAATTTATCAAATTGGCCCATATAGCAATTTATCAAGTTGGCCTATATAGCAATTATCTCAATTCGACAATCGTACCCACTAAGGGTAATTTGGTAATCTCGCAACCCAGGGTATTTCGGTAATTTACCCTCTATGGGTATTATGGTAATTTCGTAATCCAAGGCTATTTCATAAATTTTACCCACCAAGGGTAATTCGTTTGGGCACAAAAATTGAAACTATCCATCTGTATTATAGTGACTAAATTGACTATAACTCGAGTTAGGAAACTCGAAATTTAGATTCGTAAATTTTCCCTGAAACTAGACTCATATAACTTCTTACTGTAATTTTTCCAGAATTTTTGGCTTAGCCAATTAGTACAGTTTATTCTTCAAATTATCCCTTGTTTCACTATTTGACAGTTCTGCCCTCTCTTCACAAAATCAGAGATATATTATTGTACAGAACTCAAATACTGGTTTTGTTTGATCCAAATAAAAATAGACTCGCTAAGGATTCTAATAGTATAAACCATGTCCCGTTATTATTTTTCTACAATTTATAATGATTTTTCCAAGTCAGAACAGGGGATCACGTATTCATTCTGAACCTGTCTTACAAAAATTTAAAAATCTCAAAGTATACAAATCCTTTGCTTTCTCTGTTTCTTTTATAAGAAAATAGACTCAGTAAAATCTAACCTGATATCTTATTCACTTTGTAATTCCTTTTATCCTATTTTTCATGATTTTTCAAATACACATCACTGTTTCTGACCGAAACTATTTTATTACAAAACATGATTATCACTACCATCATACACACGTCCGAGTGATCACGGATGCCGGTTATCAGTTTTCTTCAATATTTATACCGGAGCACAGAATATTTCATGTAAACTTTCAGAGAGATGTGAGATTTACTCACCATTTCAAACATATATTCGGAAGGGTACGGGATTACACACCTGATTACGGTAAGGACTAAACCTTTTGATCGTCGGCACCTATGACACCCACTATTTTCGAAGGATTAACAAATAGAGAATATCAGGTGACTTTTTCCCTTAACGATGAGGAATCCGATTTTCACTGATTGACTTATGGCTACGGATGATACACGGCCACCCACTTAGAACACTACGAAGAAAAAAAGATTCGGCTAAGGAGATGATAATTGACATTTGGCCATGGTGAAGAATTAGGGAGAGATGTTTGAGAGTCTTTTGTAAGAAGTAAAGAAGAAAAAGAAATAGGGGATAAGATGTTTATGTTTCAGTTTTCAAGGATGGAGAATGAACAAAGAAGAAGTTTTGAGGTTGGTGTTCATTTGGCAAGGGTGAAAAGAAAAGAAAAAGGAAAATGGCCTTCCAAGGTTTTGGTGATTTCGGCACTAGGAGGAAAGGTTTGAGAGAATAGGCAAAATAAGACTGAAATGGTCAAAAATATGAAATGATTAAAAGAAAAGCAAGGATGTTACCTATTGCTCAAGGTGCATTCGGCTAAGGAGAGGAAAATGGAGAGAAAGGTTTTGGAGAAAAACACAAACATGACAAAATGCCAAAGTGACCAACTAGCTACCAAAAGCCATCAAAAATTTGGTCACCCCCTAGCCCCTAAAACGTCCAAGTACATGGCCACCAAGTCAAAGTTTGGCCACTCCAAACTTTCCAAAAAAATCTTCCTTGTTTCATGCCTTATGTCCCCCACTTACATGTCTTTTCCTTAATTTACTCTTACCATTTCTCTTAGCCATCATACCATAAAGATAAAAGTTTATCCTACCATAATACTAGCTTGACCGACACTATGAAGATGGAAGGAAAAAAAAAAATAAAATTCACATGCACATCAAGAGATCCGAACCTCTTCCCTCAAGCAAACATACATGGTGTCATATCCCATTTACCACTTGCTCATCTTATGCTAACTTTTACCATTTAATTACCTTAAGCATTTAAGGTTACTAGTTCCATTACAATAAAGTACTACTTATTAAAAATTATTCCAAGTCCAAATAAATCTCGAGCCTTCTCTAGACCATTTTAAACACACAAATTGAATCATTTCACTAGCTAAGCACCAAAATAATGCAACATATAAATACTCAATTTTTAGGATATTACATACCTAATCGATAAAATTATGCCCAAATGTTTAAAATTTAAAAGCATTTAAAAATATGATTTCCAAAAGACTTCGAACAATTTGATTTAAAATATGAGAGTTCTTCGATCCGAAAGATTATAAACATCACATCCAGCACGATTAGGCACGATGTTTTTTTAAGCCCTTGTAACTAAGATCATCTCATAATTTATAAAGCTTTAAATAATTTTGATTTAAAATTTGAGATTTCTTCGATCCGAAGGAATATAAACATCACATCCAGCACGATTGGACATGATGTTTTTTAAATCCTTGTAACTAAGAATATCTCATAATTTATAAAACTTGTTAAAAGGATATTTAGTTACTTAGCCAAACGGAAAATCACAACCTAGCACGATTGGGCACTATTTCCCGAATTTCTAAATATCAAAACATTGCCTTATTTTAAAACCTTTAAAGAAAATATTGATTTTGTAAAAAAATATATTTTTTTATTTTAAACCATAACCATGTGGCAATACTTATAAACTATTGAACAAAAATATTAAAAGCAATTATAATTTACTAACATTTATTAAGGGAAATATAAAATACCACTAAAATAACTACACTAAAGTAAAAAATAATAGTACAATTAGTAAAAATAAAAATATAGGTTAATATAAAAATAATAGTAAAATGAAAAACAATAGTAATGAAAATAATATAAATAATATTAATAATAAAATAATAAATTATAGTAATAATACTAATAATACTAGGGTTAGTTATAAATAAAATAATAGTAGTGGCAATACCAAAAATAATATATAATATATATAAAAAATATATTGTTAAAAGAATAAATAATATAACTTTAAATAAAATTACACTTACAAAGTAAAATTTTAGAAAATAATATAATATAATACTATATATACAAAATTAAAAATATAATATACTAAATAAAAAATATATAATAATAATTAAATATATATAGAAATAATAATAAAATAGGAAAGAATTTTTTCTATATGTATTTTTATAAAGTTAACAAAGTAAAAAATGTAAAATTTTAATATAATAAAATATTTTAAATATAATATTAGAATAATTTAAATCTAAATTTTTTTAAAAAATAAATAAAGAAAGAAATTAAGATCAAATAATAATAAAAATAAATAAAAAGGGGTTAAATTATAAATAAAAGAAAATAAATGGACTTAATTATAAAATTGAAATAATGCGGAGGGACTAAAGGAATAAATTTCCCATTTTCTGAAAACATGCGGAAAACAGGGTATTCGGGTCGACACGCGGATCCTCTCTTAATACGAGGTCGTTTTGGTCCTTACCTGACCACGCCAAAACAACGTCATATAAATGGGCTATAAAAGTCAGGATTCAGCCCCCCAAAATTCATTTTAAGCACTGAAATAAAACAAAAGATCAGAGAGCTTTCGAAAACTCTTTCTGGCCTTCGGCCTGAGACACAAATCCAGCTAGGGTTCCACCGTGTGCGTGGCCACACGCGCCACCTCCGATGATGGTGAAAAGGCCCCAAGATCTCCGTTCTCAAAGGTATTTCACACCCTTTTTATTTTATGTATGTTTACTGTTTGCAAAAAAAAAAAAGAAAAATAAATAAAATAATATAAATCTAAAACGAAGAAATCACCTTTGTTTGTTGAGGTTTTTTTATTAATCTCTGTATTTGAAAAGTTTCCTGTATATTCTATTTTCTCTCTCCCTTTTACAAAATAAATCCGGCTTTTATAGCCTTGTAAAACAACAATAAAAAGGAAAAAAAATTTGTTGCCATTCTTGTTGTTGTTTCCTTTTGATGACGGCGTTATCTTGCACGTGAATCGCGGCAGTGATGGGGCTCGTGTGCTGATTGCGGCACGGTCGAAGGTGTGTGCAAGGTTGTGGGGCGAGGTTACAGCACGACCGTTGGCCTACCATTGCGGCACGAAGAGCGGCGCCTAGGGTTTCCCAGAAACCCAAGGTCTCTGAATCTGCTAACGTTTTGGGCTCATTTGAAATTTTGCATTAGTTTGGGTCGTCTTTGGTGCATTGGGTACTCTGACAAAGCAGGACTTTTAGCGGCGTTATTAGTGGCGTTTTAAAGAAAATCGCCGCAAATATTATACATTAGCGGTGTTTGAAGGAAAACGCCGCTAAAAAATGATCAATAGCGGCATTTTTTTACAAAACGCCGCTAAAAAGGATATATAGCGGCATTTATTCGTAAAACGCCGCTAAAGGTGCGAGCATTAGCGGCGCTTTTGGAAAAAAACCGCTAAAAGTCTGGGCATTAGTGGCGCTTTTGGAAAAACGCCGCTAAAAGTCTGGGCATTAGCGGCGCCTTTTGAAAAATGCCGCTAAAAGTCTGGGCATTAGCGGCGCCTTTTGAAAAACGCCGCTAAAAGTCTGGGCATTAGCGGCGCTTTTGGAGAAACGCTGCTACAAGTCTGGGCATTAGCGGCGCTTTTGGAAAAACGCCGCTAAAAGTTTTCATATTTTTTCCTTGTTCTTGCTTTGAATTATATTTTATTTTGATACATTCACTTATAAGCAATGAGAAAGTTTCATTTTAGTTACTTAATTATGAAAAGTTACAAATTGCTAACTAAACAATTTAGAAGTTTTCATTTAAGTTACAAATTAAGTTATTAAAATGGATTTAGGGTTTAATATTTAGTATGTTAATTTCATGGTTTACGGTTTGTTATTTTGGTGTATGGGTTTAGTGTTTTAAAGTTTGTTGTTTGGGTTTATTGTATAGTGTTTAATATCTTAGTGTTTACCGGTATTAAGGTTTAAGTGTTAGTGGTTAGGGTTAAGGTTTAGGGTTAAGGGTTTAGGAGGAGATGGTTAATGGGTTATGGTTTTGGGTTTAGGGTTTATGGTTTATGGTTTATGAGTTTAGGGTTAGGGGTTTAGAAGGAATGGTGAATGTGTTAGGTTTTTGAGTTTAGGGTTTATGGTTTAAGGTTTTAGGGTTTAAGATTTAGGGTATTAGCTATATGACCCAAAATCCCAAAACTGAAATCTCTCATAAGGGATTTATGGTTAATGTGTTAGCTACTAAAATATATGTTTTGTACTACACTAACATTGGCCACATGAATTCCCAAATATTTGGTCTCGAATTATGGTTTAAGGTTTGCGGTTTAAAGTTTAGGATTAGAGTTTTATGGTTTAGGATTTATTGTTTGGGGTTTTGAGTTTTGAGTTTATGGACTAAGGTTGGTGTTTGTGGTTTAGGGTATAATATTTAGGGTCTAGGGTTTATGTTTTAGGGATTAATCTTGGATTTTTTAGAATATAAATGAAAATAAGATAAATATAAATTATTATTTTAAAAATATAAATCAAAATGGGTTAAATCTCAAAAGCATACATGATCAACAATGGTTTAATGTGTATATTTATATATTGCATAATATTTATATTTATTCAATATATAAATATATATGATGTATTTACTTTTTAAAATTGAGTATGATTAAATTAAAATTAAAGTTTCAACTATACTTTTAAACTAAAAATAGAATTTCACGCCTACAATTATACATTAAACCGAAATTCATATATATATATATAATTCTGAGATGTATCGCCATCAAAATTTAGATGTATACATATAATTAAATGTTATTTTTTTATGTGTTAATTTAAAAATTATAAAAATATTGAAAAAAATTTAAAATGTTAAAAATAAAAAATTATAAAACTTAAAACTTAAAACTTAAAACTTTAAATTTTAATATATTTTAGTGAATATTTCAATTAAAAAGATTAATATTCATAATTAAAAAAATCCAAAAAAAAGTTTTTGAAAGAAAAAAATATATTAAAAAAGGAAAAAATTCAAATTGAGAAACAGTGGCGTTTTTGTAAAAACGCCAAAAAATATTTCCACCGAATTAGTGGCGTTTTTGTGAAAACGCCGCAAAAAACATGCTATCGTGGCGTTTTTTTGTAAAAAACGCCACAAATATATTTTAAACTGTAAAAAAACGTCACCGTTTTACATTAGCCACTACCCCTTTCTTTTCTTTCCCTCCTCAGCCGACTCACCCATTTCTAATCCCTAACTCCTCATTTCTAATCCCCGATTTCTTCTGCCATTGTCACCCTGTTCTCCCACTCCTCTTGGTGTAAGCGAGGATACTGCTTGGGAGGAGATAATGAAGGCTAGTATTTCATGTATCGTTTTTTTCTTTCCCCTTTTCTGTTGCTTTCATCTTGAATAACCTTTAAAACTTCTCCTGTTACTTTATTGCAGAAGTATGACGTCTTATTTGAGAAGAACACAAAGGTCGAGAGCTTCTACCTTTACTCAAAGGTTCATAGGGCTAAAGAGTGCTTAGAAGCCATCTATCGAGCCAAAGGAGAAGGAACTCCTCCTAGTTGAGGATGAGGATTTGTCCAGGTTTGCTCATTTCACATACAAGGCCGAATGATGATGTTTCAACTAAAGAAAAAGAAAACATTAAAAAAGAACAAAGAAGTGGGTAAAAACATGGAGATAACTTTTTAGGGGAAATTTGGGTGTTTTAGAGCCCTAAACCATTGGAATTGTTTGTTAATAGCGAAATTTATTATTTGAGATTAAAAAGGAAAAGAGATCAATGTGTGTCTGTCTTGCCAAAATCCAATTGAGTTTGAGGAAGGAAAGCCGCTTTGCTTGCATTAGCAAAACTCAATTACTTGTGAAGAGTATGCAGTTTACTTTTTCTGATCAACCTATATAGCTTTAGGTTCCCTTAGTATTTTTTCAGCCTTCTAATGGAAGTTAGGCGCATGTGATGCATCGATTATGCTTGATTTGTTACATCCTAACAATATTTGTAAGAAGTTGCTTTATTTACTTTTATTCACAAATATTTAAACATATTGACGAATTTAAATTACATAGTATCGTTAGACACTGATGTAATTCTGTCTCTATCCCCTTTCTTACTCGAGTAACGCTTGTTTTATTGTGGGGCTCTTTTTCTTATTTGTGCGTTGGCCAATAGTTGGTGTAATCTTGGAAATATATGGTTGCTTTGTGGTTTTCGAGTTAGTTTTGTGTTGCGTTGCGAGCTTTAAATAAGATAACATGTTTATCTTGCCGCTAAACCTCGGTTGCATTTTTTCTTCTTTCGGTGGCTTTTGGCCTTTGGTCGATGGGTTCCTCTGTCACATTCCGGTTGTTGGATGGGTTATACGAGATCCGGTCATGGTACATTGATAAACTTTTCTCGGTTACCTCTTTGTAGTTTTTGTTTGCTTGATGGCTTGACATAAAAATTCATTGCTTTTCATTTTTTTCAAAAACATCTAGTCCATAAACATCTGCAATTTATATTAAGCTGCTATGACGTTCTTTAATTCATTTTCTTGCTAATCAAGAAAAAACTTGCATGGATTTGTATTTATGCTTGCACGTTTTGGAGTTCAACATCATGAAGTTATCTGATCCGAGTATTGACTGTTAGCAAAGTATTTCACTTTTGCTATTTCTTAATGGCTGCAGTTCCTTGATCAGTTGAGAAGGGGTTAGGATCATCTGAATACGGGACGAAGTATGTTATGTTGATCTTACCTTCTTGCATAATCTTTTCGCTGTTGTTAAGCATATACATTAGTACGCAATTTCTTGGCACATGATAGGTTGTGTAAAAAATACTGATATTCTTTGTCCCTTTTATTTGTTGAAGCAGTGCACAAGACCACTAGTCATTATAATTTCTTTTTAATTTTTCTATATGAACTGAATATATCTGCTTGCCCTGATAGTCATTATGTGTTAATTTTTTTGGTGTATTAGTTTCTAATGCATGTTTTTTTCACATGAAACTAGAGACAGCGATCAGAGGGGAAAATATTATCACCACTCCCCTAGGCGATCTAGATCAATTTCTCAGGATCGTGTTATGAGAGATGATTATCGCTCTCCCTATCAGTCCAGATCCATATCAAGGGATCGTGGGGAAAAAGATGATTATCGCGCTCCTAGGCGGTCTAGATCTGTTTCTGAGTTTCTTTCTCTACGTTCTCCACATGGTGATGGGGGACGGGAATCTGAGTAACAAGCAGAGGTCCCCTAGTCCTAGGGAGAATAGTCAGAGTCCACAAGATGAGAGAGATCATGTGAGGAGCTGGTCAAAGAGCCCAAGGCGTGTCAGTCGAGTCTTTCAACTTAGTGTTGCTTCTCAACATGGGCCTTGTAGTTATGTGTATCTTATGGCAATTAACCAAACGGTTATTCCTTGGGTCTCTTCGAGAAGTTGAGGTTGACCGGTTGAATGAGCAATCATGGAGAGAGGTCATGGAGATCCTCTTTGCAATCACTATCTTTCGACAGGAATTCTCTGTTCCATTTCTTGCAATGTTTACTGCTCTATTGTTAATCAAGGCTTTGCATTGGTTGGAGCAGAAGAGGGATGAGTACATTGAAACAACCCCTTCCATTCCGAAGTTAGAGCATGTTCGGATAGTTCCATTTCTGGGTTTTCTTCTTCTGCTTGATTCTCTATTTTTATACAGTTCTATCAAGTTTCTGATCCAAACACGACAAGCTTCAGTTTTCATCTTCTTTGCATTTGAGTAAGTTATTTAACACCTTTTCTTCTTTTCGTGATTATCAGTTGAAGTTTGCTAAATTCATTTGCGCTTGTCATGTTTTATGGTTCATCACTCAAAACGATAATGTATTTAACTTGTCCTGAGTATTTTAGATTATTAAAATGGATTGGCAAGGAGGATCTCAGTTCTTGAAGTGGTAGTTTTTCTTTTCTGGTTTTAATTATGGTTTGGGATCTTTGATTTTTAGGAGCACAATTAAGGATTAAAAAATCTTGTATGTTAGCAAGGACTTGCTAGACTATAAAGAGATAAGAAAGGGCCTCCTTAAATATGTCATTTATGTTGGAATTAAACGATAAATGAAGTTGACAGTGTAAAAGTCCAACCACAGATCAAATTATTAAAGTTCCTTGAATAAATAAAGGAAGGCTTGTTAAAAATCCAGCTATTCTTTTTTGTACTGCAATTTACATAAAGTAGACTAGTTTGACCCTCCCCTTTATTTCTTTCAAGTGCTGTATGTACGTGTCATATTTTCTAGTTTATCTGTTTTTGCTTGGACTCATATTTTCTTTTTTGGGTTGTAGGTACATGATACTGGCAACAACAATAGTGTCAACTTTTGTAAAATATGTTTTCTATGTGAGTGACATGCTTATGGAAGGGCAATGGGAGAAAAAAGCTATATATACCTTCTACTTGTAGCTCATCCGAGACTTGCTTCACTTGTCTATGTACTTGTGCTTCATTCTTGTGATTTTCATGTAAGTAAGCCATTTATTTTTTACTTTCTGCCTTGATCACATAGATGATTATATTATTCTTGTGCAAATAATTTTTTGATTGCTGGATAGTGTTCTAGGCATGAGGTTCTCTAAAACTTTTTGGCTCACTTGAAGGCAAGGCTTAGTGCATTTTGAAGCAATTTTAAGCAGTGCTCTAAAATTTTGGATATCTTATAATTAGGTTTTGAACTTATAATTAAGCAATTTTTGGTGCTTTAAATCCCCTTCAGTTATGTGGATATCTTATAATTAGGTTTTGAACTTGAAAGGTGGCATTAGGCATGTGGTTTTCTCTACATATAAAAATGCATTGGGCTGATTTGACATCAAACTAGGCTCAAATTCTGATAGTGAAATACATTTTTTGAGATTGTATTTACTGGTCCTAAACTTGCCCTGTTGGTTGGAGAAACAAACACTACAACAAAAAGGTCTTATAGCGACAGTTTTTTTGACATAAGACGACGCAAAAAAGGTTGCCATAGGTTTTCGACGCCAACCTGTCCGACGCTTCGAAAATGGTTGTATATAGTGGGGTTGGTATAGGCATTGCGACGCTTTTGAAAAAGCGTCGCAATAAGTCAACATAAGCCGACCCTTATTGAAGGGTTGTGAAAAGTTTGGTCAATGGCGACCTTTAAAAAAGGTTGGGAAAGACCTAGTCAAGTCCAGCCTTTGGAAAAGGTTGTTATAGACATGTTTAAGGCAACCTTAAAAAAGTTGGGATAGACTAGCCTAAGGCAACCCTTAAAAAAAGTTGGGATAGACTAGCCTAATGTAACCCTTAAAAAAGGTTGGGATAGACCATCCTAAGGCAACCCTTAAAAAAGTTTGGGATAGACCATCCTAAGGCAACCTTAAAAAAGGTTGGGATAGACCATCCTAAAGCAACCCTTAAAAAAGGTTGGGATAAACTAACCTAAGGCAACCCTTAAAAAAGGTTGGGATAAACCTTGTCTAAGGCGACTTTTAAAAAAGATTGGGATAGAATCGTCTAAGGCAACTTTAATTAGGTTGGTATAGACCACATCTAAGGCAACCTTTTGTAAAATTGGAATAGACACGTATAATGTAATTTTTCTATTTTTATTATTTTTATCAATATTAATATATTTTTTATAAATATTTACAGTAAATAATTATAGGAATTGTACCTTAAATACAACTAAAAAATATAAAATTAAAATTAAAATTAAAATAAAGATTGAATATTCACTACAAAAATCTATCCAACAATAAAAATACACTAACATTTAGCTGAAATTTATACCACTAACATTCAACTGAATATACAAAAGTAAACAAATAAAAAAATACCTAAGATGATGGACATTGATATTGATGTTGTAATACATAAAAGCTAATACAATTTGAAATTACTTCAATTCCAAGAAACTCTGTTGGTCTCTTATTTCTACAAAGGTAGCCCCAAGAAACTTCAATTCCTTTCGTTAAGTTTTTCCTTCTCATAATCCTATCTTGCAGCCTGCATTAAAGAAATAAAAAGTTAGACATTGTAAGCCTGCAAGAAAGCCTAGTATGAAGATAAATGAACATAATTATATGAAGATAAATGAACGAACCTTGACACCTTTAAAGATAAATCAAAGTTCAGAACTTCAAATGCAGACCATTTGCAGATATCAAAAAACATTTAATATATAATGTTAACCAAGACCTCTAAATAAGAGTGCAACAGCAAGTCATTCAAAACTTGGCTAACCATTATAAAATGTAAGCCAATAAAGATTTAAATGTACCCAAATAAGCCCATATTAGTTAAATTTTGATTTATACATAAATTGTAAATTAGGGGCTTACTTGGATACAAGTTAAAGATTGCATGGTTCATACATAAGAGAAAACTTTCTTTGGATGAAATATCGGATATATGGAAGTACTTACAAAGATCAATATGTGGATATGAGAACAATAGTTGTAACAGAAGGCCCAATCTTTGAAATACCTCGAGGTAAAGAATACGACTGATTTACACCAATCTCAATGAGCAACAGAGGAAGAGCTTCCCACTGCAAAGCAAACATTTTTACTATAATGTAAGAAAGAAGCCACTGAATACCACATAAAACCAGGTATGAGATGTGAACTTAGTGCATGAAATCATTGTATTGATGTGTACTTTCTTCTAAGTATATTCCTTTTTAAGTAGATGATATGTTTCGAAACTAAGCTGTATCGCAGAAAATCCTCACCTCATTATCATCTTCAGCAAAGCAACAATGACCAAAACCTGCATGTCCACTGACCAAATATAGAGAACTTTACGAGGAACACATATATCGTTGGAATAGATGGGTGCAAGACATAATTAAGCAGCATGCGAATAAGTGGAAGATATATAAGAGCCAAGGTTTAATAGAGTATAACAAAGCTTACGTTGCTCAGGAGCATCCTAATGGTTATAGCACTAAAATAAAGCTGCCAATAAGCAATTCACACCAATTAGTTTTTCTTTCACCCAGAATTTGGTTGAATTGGTAAACAAGGTAACTCAATTGAATAAGCGAAATTCTTTAAAAACTTCGATTTAATATATTAAAATAAAGTACATTTAAATCTTTTAATAGTGTATTCATGATCACATTTTAAAAACCTCAATTGCTAAAATTACGGTTGAGCTAAATTGCAAAGCCTAAATGTGAACTCAGTATGCTATTATTGAAATTCATGGCCACCATGTGAAAACAAGACATCATGCATGTTTATCAAACATGAAAAAAAGTATAATAAACACAATGTAATACGTTTAATTACAATTGAGTTAAATTTTGAAACCTAAATGCGAATTGTATGTGCTATTATTGAATTTCATGAACACCCTATATAAACAAGTCCAATGCATGTCTATTAAACACGAAAGTGGTTTAATAAATACAAATGTAAAAACGTTTAATTGAGCTAAATTTCTAAATCTAAATGCAAAGTGTATGTGCACAACGGAGAGAGGAAGCACAACTTCCAAGCATCATCATCAAGCATGTATTCTCTTTTCCTATCGGCAAATATGCTAGCTGCATCACCAAATACATCTAACATAAATTTTAGAAAATAACACCCAGGAACTCAAATTGTCAAGTGAACCATACCACTGAAATGATCTACTGCAAAAAGCCTCTACTATGAACACTATATCTAAGATTGCAAAATATAAAATTTTGAATTTAAAAAACAAATGAGGAAGGATGAAAATAAGTGGGAAACAAAGAGGAAACGACGCCATCCAACACAAGCTTTCATGCCTTAATCAATCTTTCAACAATAGATATGATCTACCAGTGCCAATTATCTTACTTTATCACGGGCTAGCTGCTGCATTATTTGGGGGGGGGATTTTTTCAAATGGTACCTCAAAGAACAGCCTAAGAACGGCTGCAATAAAAATAAAATTGAATTACGAATGATTTGTAGAAATGAATTATTATAGATTGATCCAATACATGGTTTTTCAAGCTAAATTTACAAGCCCATTAACTCAAAACATTTTGGAATCCGTGGGCATTAAGACAAATCATAACAAGAGATTCCAAATTAGAGCTATATTTTTAGAACTTTCAATAGCTAGAAGTAAATCAATTTCAAATCAGGCATAAAAAAAATTCATAAGCATGCCAACAATTAACAATGGAAGCTTGAATCAAAGTAGAAGATGTCATGCTAAGTACAGAAAATAAGCAATAGAAAAAAAAAAACCTTAACGACGAGATGCAGTTGACAATAGAGAGAAGAAATGGAAGAGAAATCCAAAGATGAAGCAATTGGGTTCCTCAGGATGCTATTAAAGGTTAATTTAATGCTATTTCTTTAATATAAAATTTTGAAATTTTTTCCCGGTTACAAAAATGCCAATTAGAAAAAGGTTCTTCCCCTTTTCTTTTTTTTCTTTCCCGCTTTTTCTTACCCTCTTTTTTTATTATTATCTATTTTTATATTCCCATAACATTTTAAAATTTTATAACATATATTAAACTATAATGGTTTATTTATTAGATAAATCTCTTAGTTATAATTTAACTTTTAATTTAATAACAGCCATACTTTCACCACTTACAAGATTTAGTCCCTATACTTAAATTGAGCACTAAAGCAACAAAATTATCTAATTAAAATTCAATTCACCTGCAACATAACTCTATAAATATTTAATAAAAATATTTACGACATCAATTTACAAAAACAAAGTCACAAAACTAGATTTTTCAATACTACTAACTTTCAGTTCGTTACAGAGATGCAATAGAGGGCTGCCGACGGAGATGCAGCACTTTGATGCAGAGGATTGGGGAAAATTTTAGGGATTTCGGGGAAGGCGATTTGGGGAAAATAAAATGGGGGAAATTTTAGGGATTTCGGAGAGGGGATGAAAATAAAACTGCGCCGTATAGAGAAAAGTTTTTCTTTTAATTTTTTTTTCATTTTTAACATATATTTTTTTCATTTTTATTTTTTAAAAAGTTTAAATATTAAACTTTTGGACAGAAATATGGACTAAAATTTTTAATTTTTAATTTTTAAATATTTTTGAAGAATTTTATAATTTTTTAATTAACATATAAAACAAATAATATCATATTACCTTGTAGGTTGTCACATCAATATCATTAAAAAATTAATTTTGTTGTTAAATTTTTGTTAAATTAAGATTTAACATTTTTTAAAAAGTCGAATGTCAAATTTAGTTCAAAAAATAAGAATTAAATTGATAAAAAAATAAATATTGAGACTTAAAATTTACCATGATCAACTCTTTTAGGAATTAAATTGATAAATGGGTATGGCATGGTCTAATATTGTTGAAAAGATTTTTTTTTCAATATGAAATTCTAATTGTGGTTTAAATGTATACTTAAAACTTTAATTTTGATTTAATCATACACATTTTAAAAAATAAATACATCAATTTATTTTTATATTAAATAAATATAAATATTACTTATGTAATATATAAATATAAAATTATGTTATATCAATAATTATGTTAATAATTTACAAGAACTGGATCAAATTAAAGTTCATATATTCAATTGCACATATTAACTCATTGTTCATGTATATGCTTTTGGCCCTTTTTCCATTTTGATATTTTATTATTTGAAAAATAATAATTTATATTTATCTTATTTATGATTAAAAATTTTAAATATATATAACATAAATTTTGAAACATTTATATTAAAAAACCCTAAAATCCTAAACCCCAAACCCATAATCACAAAATCTCAAATCCTAAACCCCAAACCCATAAATACAAAACCCTAAACATTAAACCCTAACCCTAACCTTAAACTATAAACCCCAAACCTTAAACCGTAAACTAAATTAATTTTTTTTTGCGGCATTTTTATTAAAAACCTTATTCACACTCAAAGTTATTAAGTTATTTTAAATTTGAATATATATTTAATTATTCACAAATTGATGATGTAAAATTTTACGAATATTCATATTTTAAATCTATTTTTTGGTGATACACACACAAAAAAAAAAAGTGGAATTAAGGAAATTTGGGATGTTACACTTTTATACAAAGAGTTGGCTGTGAGCGTATGTTGACAAGTCTATCCCAACACTTAGGAAAGTGTCGCCCCAAAACTGTCGTCTTAGGACTAGACAAAAGCCAACTCTTATTCAAGTGTAGCCTTAGGCATACATATCCCAACCCTTATACAAAGAGTTGGCTAAAGAGTAGTTTATCGCAACACTTAGGAAAGTGTCGCCACAAAAGTGTAGTCTTAGGACTATACAAAAGCCAACTCTTATTCAAGCGTTGCCTTAGGCATACATATCCCAACCCTTATACAAAGAGTTGGCCAAAGCCTGATCTATCCCAACACTTAGGAAAGTGTCGGGACAAAAGTGTCATCTTAGGACTACACAAAGCCAACTCTTATTCAAGCGTTGCCTTAGGCATACATATCCCAACACTTATACAAAGAGTTGGCCAAAGCGTAGTCTATCCCAACACTTAGGAAAGTGTTGCCATAAAACTGTCGTCTTAGGACTACACAAAAGCCAACTCTTATTCAAGCGTTGCCTTAGGCATACATATCACAACCCTTGTACAAAGAGTTGGTTAAAGCGTATGTTGGCAAGTCTATCCCAACACTTAGGAAAGTGTCGCCAAAATGCTGCCTTAGGACTAGACAAAGCCAACTCTTATTTATGCGTTGCCTTAGGCATGCATATCCCAACCCTTATAAAAGAGTTGGCTAAAGCGTATGTTGGCCAGTCTATCCCAACACTTACGAAAGTGTCGCCCCATAAGTGTCGCTATAGGCCTTTTTTGTTGTAGTGAAAGCAATCTCTATCCTATTAGATTTTGTATGGTGTCTAGAATTGCTTTAGATAAGACATTCATCATACTACAGGCCAAGTTCTTTTTTCTGTTTTTCCATCATGAACCTTTTGATATATTAAAATATCATATTAAAATATTGATATTTTGTAGATCAGTAATTTTTTTAACAATATTAAAAATTTCATATTAAAAAATTCATACTAAATTTTAAATATCATATTAAAATATTGATATTTTGTAGATCAGTAATTTTTTTAACAATATTAAAAAATTCAAATCATAATTAATAATTTGTACTACACGCTCAATGTAATCATTATTTAAACTAATAATTAAAAAAATATTAATTATTTTGATAATTCAAATATAGTAGTAATAAAAAAAATTATTTGTGCAAATAATAAAAATATGATACATTGTATAAGAAATTCTTCACTATTCAATTTTAATATTTATTTTCTTAATAATCAATAAATTGACCATAATAATTTACTCGGGAATCTTCCGTAAATCTTGTTGATAGTGGTAAAAAATTATATAATATTGACTATTATATAGTATGTCTTATTTCTTGTTTTCCCTCTTCAATGTCTCAGGACGAATTTGAGTCTTTATGCAATGAAACACAGGTATTCCCTTTTATACAACTACTGTGACTGTTTCATTGATATCTGTAACATCCCAAAAATGGGGTTATTTGAAATTTAGTTATTTTTCCTGTAAGAACTATTGTGGTATTATTTATGGAATAATAGAGCTTAATTTAAGGCTTTGAGTGTGCTCGGTTTGATGGAAAAATTTAGTTTTTAACTTTAAAGGCAGGGAGCCTTAGCAGGAGGGTGTTATAAGAATAAATGGATGAAATTGGGCACTAAAAAGCCCTTGGTAAAGTGGCAAAAGTGAGGCCACTTAAGAGCTGCATGTGACGCCACCAAGGGGAGCTAGGGAGCTTGTGTTCGAGTCGCAGAAATCCCCTCCTTTTTCATTTTGTTGGACGGCACATAGGGAGGATTTTTCTCTCTTTAAAACATTTTTTTTAAAGAGATAATATGAGCATTTTTTTTTATGGATTATGAAGAGATAAATAGGGATAAAAAGGATGTTATTTTAAATGAATTATCATGGGATAATCAAGGATTTTATTTGATTAATAAAGGATATTATTATATGGATATTAAGGATTAAAAGGATTATTAAGTGATTAATTCAAATTATTTGAATTATTTGAAATGAGTGGCCAAGAGAGGTTGTAAGAGTTTGCCGAAATTTGAACACTTCATGGAGAAGTGGACGGCAAGGACACTAGGGGGAGGGGTGCCGAATCCTTATAAATACCACCACCCACCACCTTGCTCTTCTTTTCCACCTCTCGCTAGAAAGAAAAACCTAACCCTATTTCCTCCTAATTTTTCTTTATTTTCTCAAACCCTTAGCCGAAATCTTGATCACCTCTTCCATTATTTTCTTCTTCTTTCTCTTCTTTTACCCACATTAGCCGAATTCCACACTTTCTCTTTTATTGAACTCTAGCCGAATCTCAAGCAAGGAGTGATCTCCTTCGATTTCTTCTTCAATCAGCCCGAAGGAAGGTAAGTATGCCGAAACCTTATGTTTTTCCCTTCCCAATTCCTTGCCGATTTTTAGTAGGGGGTAAGTGCCGATTTTGGCAATGGTTATAAGGCTACTAAGTGTTGGTAATCAATTTCTTCTAGGTACTCAGGAAAGTGAAGCAATTGACTCAGGCCCTGATCCCTAGTATTCGATTTCGGTAAGTGGTGGTAAGATTAATCTCGTTATTCTAACAAATCGATTAAAAGCCGAAGGCTATTAGTTTTACTTACTAATCAATGGTGGTTGTAAGCATCCAGGGAATTGAGTGCCGATTGTGATCAAAGGTAAGGATTCGGGTTCATCAGAAACCTCTCAAATTATTTGGGTGGCCGAATGGCCCATATCACTAACCCATGTTTTTGGCCGAATATAGGAACCGAGAGATCTAGGATTGCCGACGTCTCTTTTTGGGATTTAGGACTACCATCGATATCAGGTGTGTACATACACACCATTTAACTTATTAAATAATGCTATGTAATGTGATTGCTAATTTGATGTATGTAGCAATGGCTTGAATACCATAACGGTATACGGGGTAACCAGGTAAGTACCTGTGCATATGATTTGCTATTTTATGCTTTTGGGAAGCATGTTGTGATAATACATATGATAAATCAGATATATATCATTGGCCATGAGAGGCTGATTGAGCGGAGGGGCAAGATTATTCGTGCCGACGGGCACCAGTGTTTTGGTAACACACTGTGACTACGGTCACCAGAGGTTTGGTACCTCATAGCGACTTGTCCCTGTGGTTAATACCACCGTGGGTTGGCCCCACTTGAGATATGGGATCGTCTGCCAGTGATTTGGTATCACACAATGGGTTGGCCCCATCACCCGATTTGTGTCTACGGACACCAGTGCTTTGGTAGCACATCGTGACTATATGTCACCAGTGGTTTGGCACCACCAGTGGTTTGGTACCACAACGGGGTAGACAGTGGCGTATGGCTGGCTAGGTTGGGACACATGATGTCTTGCATATTAATTTGTTAAATGTTGTGTATGAAGTTGGTTTAAACCGGGGGAAGGGTTACATACTGAGTCTTGGTGACTCACCTTCTCCTTTACATTTTTCAGGTGACACGTAGATCGCGGATGTGGAGCCGGGTGGACTCGAGGTGGCCATGCAGTGAACTTTAAATTTAAATGAACTTTATACTTAGTCTTACTATTTTGAATTCGGTTTTATTTTATATTTTGGATTGTAATAAGGCCTCCTAGAATATTTTATTATTTCCATATGTTGAATACTTGCGTTAAACTTTATAATTAATATTAATTAAGATCAAATGTTTTCCCAAATTAACTCGAAAATGTTTTAAAATGCCATCAGCACACGGTTGAAATTTGTTTTATAACTTGACTTACATATGCTTTTAAAAACAAACACTAAGTATGATTTTACCAAGATAATCAAATACGAGAAGTTTTCAACAAAACTTAATAGGTTTCAAAATGGTTTTCAAAAAGGTTTTCCCCGTAACAAACTAGATTCGGCCATAGGGTTTGGGCCGGGTTTGGGTTGTTACAATATCTGTTTATCATGCACCTGATGTAGCTTTCTTTCATCACTTAGATATGTACATGAATCAAGTAAAGTGGTGGATGACATTTGCTCCCAAATCCCTGTTATGCAATTCTTTTGGAATTTGCTTTAATATCTTCTTTTCTTTTAATATGCAGTGTGGAAGTTGATTGTGAAGCAACAACCTAAAGTGATGAACAATGAGGAGTCGGTGCAGCAGATAAATAAATCAAACTCGTCATGATTTTGTTTTGCTGATGAAATTTTATCACATCCTTATTGTTTATTTTTTTATTCTTTCCCCCACTTCTTTTATTGGCTGGTTTTACTGTGTGACTTAATTTGTTTTTTTGGTTTAAATGTTATGGGCTGAAAAATGTTTAATTTTATTATTTGTCCCTTAAATTTTTATAATATTTTAATCTTTTTTAATAATATATTTTTCTTTTCATGGTTTTTAGCGGCGTTTTTAAAAAAAAAGCGCCGCTAAAGATCATGCTTTTAGTGGCGTTTTCAGAAAAAGCGCCACTAAAAAGGTCTAGTTTTTTGTGGCGTTTTTGGAGAAAGCGTCGCTAAAGGTCATGCTTTTAGCGGCGTTTTTGGGAAAAGCGCCGCCAAAAGCCCAGACTTTTAGCGGCGTTTGTTTTAAGAGCGCCGCTAAAAGCACATACCTTTTGCGGCGTTTTTGTTAAAAGCGCCGCTAAAAGACCCTACTTTTAGCTGGGTTTGTTTTAAAAGCGCCGCTAAAAGCCCCTATCTTTAGTGGCGTTTTTTCACAAAAAACACCACTAAATTTTGCGGCGTTTGTTTTAGCGGCGTTTTTTCCGGCACTTTTGAAAGCGCCGTAAAGACTATTAGTGGCGCTTAAAAACGCCGCTAAAAGCCTAAAAAAACGCCGCTAAAAGTCTGTTTTGGTGTAGTGTATAGTTTAGGTGGGTCTGAGTGTAATTCGGGTTGGGTTTAGATGTTGGGTTCCGGGTAGTTTGGGTAGGCTGTTTTGGGCTTGTATTTGGACTGTAAAGAAGGACATTTTGGTACTTATTTTTTTATTATTTTATTCTGGTTTTATTCCAACCCGGGCAAAATGGGTTTCTACACCCGAACTTTTCATATCCTGTGGCATGCCAATTATACCCGACCCTGCCCAAACAGTTAATAGAATAACAATTTCCTCAATTCAATTTGTAACAAATTACACAATATACATCACCAATTATCAATTTCATCATTCATTTACCAACATAACAAAACATCTCATTTCCATATAGAATATAATCTCACATACAACATACAATTTAATCATTTATCACCAATAATTATTTGATCATAACAATTTAATTTGAATTTATCATTTTGCAACATTACTCTAATAATTAACTTACCTTATATACTTACCTAATAATATAATGTGTAATAGTAACAAATGCAATAGTTTAGGTTATAAAAACACCAATAGTAGATTTCAAGCTAGTTGACATCGACTTTGTCTTTCCCCTTCTTACTTGAGGATTCCTGAATGACGTTAGCTACGGGATAAAACAAACCACACATTTCATCAATACACAAATAGTTTCACATTTAATTATCAAATTATGTAACTTTTGTACTTTAATCAATTTAGTCCCTAAAACCGGGACTAGCCTAACTTTCCCATTAAACCCTAAATTCTTATACTAATTTCACTCCAATCCTAATTTAATTCCCTATTTCTCAATTTCATCCCCTAATTTTTAGTTTTTCATAATCTGGTCCCTATTACTCAAAATCAACAATTAACTTCACAATTTAGCCATTTTTCACTTCTAACCTAAAAATCTATCAAATTAGTCCCTAAAGCTTTAACTACTCAACAAGGGTAACATCTGAAATCTTAAGCAGTACTAAAAAATAAGACATGGGTCAACTAGGTTATGGTATCGAAATTCTGAAAATATAAAAATTACATGAAAATAAATTGAAGCTTGAATGCTTAAACCTCTAATGCCAAATAGTTCTTCTTCTTCCTTTAATTTCGGCTTGCATGAAGAAAAAATGAAAATGTTTTTATTTTATGTTCCACTAACTTGTTTTATGTTATTAATTTATTTATTTTAAGTAAAAATTTACAACATTTTTAACATTTAAAACCATGTTTCCGTCCACTTATAAACCATAGGTGTAATTACCTTTTAAGTTCCCTTAAATAAATTCTAATTAGAATTTTTTAGTAATTCATACGTTTATTACTTACGCGATTTAATCCTTATACTAAAACTAAGCCTTAATTCAATTAAATTTCTTAACCTTCGATTCTAATGAAACTCTATAAATATTTAATAAAAATATTTATGAGTCCAGTTCATGGAAACAGAGTCCTAAAATCTCACTTTCTGACACACTGACTTTGGGTCATTACAAGGATGTTTGCCAATTAAGCACTAACACAAAGAAACTACTTGAGCTGATAGAAAACAATAAATGCTCATAAGTGTATACAAGAGCACAAAGGTTGAAAAAAGGAGTCGTTGATCTTTCTTGATAGCTCTTAATCTTTTGTAATCTTTTTTGTTGTTCTTGAACATTTGAAAGCTGGTATTTATAGTCCTCAATTGATTTCCACCCATTGTGGTTGTTGTGGAATTGAATAGAATCATTGGGATGTAAAAACCAATGCATTAATGTCACCTACAACAACAAGTATCAATACCTTTGGAGGGGTATCGATACTTTGGGCATTTAATGCCTCGATTTAGTGATCATTAAAGCCTATAGTATCGATACCATATGGTATGTATTGATATTTGCTATGAGGTATCTATACTCGGGCAATTTATTGTTTTCAAAACATCGAACCTTAAAACAATATCAATACTGGGAGAGGGTATCAATATTTTTTGTTAGGCATCGATACTTTGTATTTGTCCTCAACATTTTTTAGAAACAGAAGCTCAATTCAGTATCGATACTATGAAAGAGTATCGATACTTTGTAGGTATCGATACTTTTTTATTCTTGACTCTATTTTGTTTTTAAATTTCAAAGCTCAATTCGGTATCAATACTAGGAATGGGTATCGATACTTGGGGTCAAGGTATCAATACCTTATTTAGGGTATCAAACTTTGACTCCTGTGAGCATTTTAACTTGTTTAAAATTGTTAAAAAAATTGTTTATTGTTTTGAAGAACTTCCAAAATATTTTTCAAGTATTTGAAAGATTAGATTTAAAATTTATCTCTCAGAAATATTTTGAAACAAAATTTTACTTTCAAAATTATCAAGTTTTATTTCAAAAAAAATTTTCCTCAGAAATATTATATTTGTTATACCAAAATTCTTATCAAATTAAAGCTTGACTTAACAAAATGTAAACTTTAAACATTACATATAAATATTAAATATTAAAAATAAAATATAAACATATAATATACAATTTATTATTATAAACTAATAAATAAATCATTAAAATTAATGTTTTAATCAACATCTTTATTAAAAAATGGCAATTTAATTCTTTTTAAAAGTTTAGTAACCAATTTTATATTAAAAAACAAGTCAAATTTAATAAAAAAATATAAACGTTGAGGGCTAAAATTATCATTATACTTTTAATTAATTCCTTTTCTTTCACCTATGCAATTCTATAATTACATTACAAAGCTATTCCATCCAAAACAAAAAGAAGTAAAATTGTGATCGAGCCGGAAAATAGCATAGATAGAAAACTTGATGCCTGTGAAGCTAAAACTCTCCCTATGTATAGATAAGCAACTTCGTAAACATCACTTCTCTCTAGTTTTTGCGACTGCAACCATATTAATTTTTTCACTCCCCAATTACAACATTAAATACAATTAACATTACTGAAAAGTGAACTATTAGTAGATGAAGTCCTTGGGTGTTGGGGAGAAGCCAAAAAAAAAATTTTAGCGGATAAAATTAAATTGTAATTTTTACGATAGTAAAAATGCAAATTTACAATTTTAATAGTTTATATCTTTATAAATTTTAAAGGATTAAATTAATTTTTTTATCATTTTTAAGAGGGACCAATGTGTAATTTTGTTTTTATTAATTTAAAAGTTAAAAAGTTTTAGAGAGCTTAAATAAAAGTATGACCTACAAGCCCCTAATTACTCTCCTGCTTGGGTGGATGCAATACAAAAAGTTTTTGCCATATTTGAACCTCCAAAAAGAAATTTGCTATAAATATTACGCAGAGGATTAAATGAATGTCTATGCTACATGGTATGGATGTAAATGTAGTATCGTTCACTGTTTTCCAATATTCTTACATATTTTGAAGGGTGTTAGAGAGTTGTATTTCTACATTCATATTTTTTCCTAATTACTTCTAATTAAGTGAAATTCACCTAATCAAAACCTAATTAGACACACAACTAATTTCGTAAATATTTTTAATAAATATTTATGATTCAGTTTTATGAAAACAGAGACCCAAAAATACATTTTTCGGTTACCCGATTATTGGGTCACTACAGGATCGAGTTGGATTGGATCGCTTATATCAAATCCTATGGATAAAGGAAGTTGGATCAGATTGAAAAAGTGAAGAGTTAGCTGCCAACCGTCAATGTTTATTGTGGTTGTTAATATTATATTGTATTTAGCTATTTTAGTTGTTGTTTAGTAAGGATTGTGATAGATCTTTATTATGTTAGCAAGTCTCGAAATCTTTATGTAATTAAGAGACTTGTATAGGTTGATGCACAAATTATTAAGAGCATTTATATGTTCAAATGAGGAACATTATTTTGCAAGAGTGCATCTGTGATTGTAAAATTCTGTATTGTGGTTTTGCAAACTAAGTTCTCTGAGGGAGAATTTAGTGGTGAGTGATCTAGTCTTCGAAGGTATAAGAGTGAGGAATCATCATTGGGGTGTGATACATTTAGGTACACTGGTTGTAATTGTTTAAATATAGTGATTCTTTTCACTGAGCAAGGCTTCACAAATGTATGGAAACTGATTTGCATAAACAAACTTTAGTGTTTCTTATTTTGTTTTTGCTTATAACAGTGCTTGCAGAAGTACACACTTTTGTAGTCACTTCTGCTCATACTTTGCTTGTTACTTAGCAAGTGTTTTAGATCAACCAAAAATCATTTAAATGAATTAAATTTTATTAATTGAATTTGAAAAAGAATATTTTCTGGTATATTTTGTATTATTTTTTTTACTAAAAGAATGGAATCAAAGTCAATTTCACAAGTCTTAGTGAGATTAGTTTGAAAGAAGTTCTTCAACAGCATGGAACTCGACTTGAAGGTATTACTAATTTTGTCCTATTTTGTTTTAAATTTGTTATTGGATTCTATTGAATGAATAATCTTAAATAATATTAAGTTTTCTTGTATGAACATTAGTTTCTAATCACATTTAAGCTTTGTGCAAACTGAATATTATATTAAGATATTGAAATTGATCTATTTTTTTTTTATCCATTTTCATGATTTATGGCAATGCTGAATATTTTGTTGTTGCAGAAATCATAATTTTTATATAGAATTTTCAGATTTTTTAAAAATAATATTAAGTTTTTAAAATTAATTTTTATATAGAATTAGGGTTAAATTGAGAGAAAGTATAAAAGCTAAGGGTTAAAATTGTCATTATACTAACTACAAAAGTATGGTTGTTAGCTATTTAATAGTTGGGTGAAAAAAACAATTTCAAACACGTTAGTGGCCAAACTGTAATTCTTTTAATTAAATGACACATAATTGAGGGGTTAATAGTGTAATGTACCCTTATCTTTTTTAAACATGTGGATTAATTCACATTTATTTGGAATGTGTTATTTTTAAACTAGTGGTGGAGCCAGAAAATATTTTTGGGGGTCAAAATTAAATTGTATATTTTTATAATAGTAAGAATGTAACTTCACCATTTTAATAGTTTATATCTTTATAATTTTTAAAGGATTAAATCAATTTTTTAATCATTTTTGGGATTAAAATGTAATTTTACTATTATTAATTTAAAATTTTATAAATTATAAAACAACTAAAAGAAAATTTTTCCGTTAATCAAAACCCTTGGCTCTACCACTTGATCGAATACATATAACGTGCCCTTTCCCGCATGTGTCGGATTTTTTTTTTATATGGTTGAAATATCATCATATGTATTTCACAAAACCTTGAGTTGCTTCGGCATGACCTACAGAAAAAAAATGGAGAAACATGAAGGTAGCTTAGAAAAATCCAAAAGCAATAAACGAAAGCTAGACAAAAGGTTGAAATCATCATTAACTGAGCCTTTATTTTTTCTAACGCCGGAAGAGTCCATATTCGTTGAGAAAATCGGCAGACTTTGTTATCTTTTAGAAGGACTTGTAAAGAAACAAATTTTTATATTTACGTTCTGTAATGTTTTTCATATTAACATTATTGATGTTTCTAAACTTACCTTCTGTAATGTTAGAATTAGTTGAAGAGTCGTCAGATTCTGAAGAGGAATCAAATTTTAGTCGTCAGCATAGGATGGCAGATGAGAAGTTGCTGTCGGCAGTGATGGGAGAGCAGAGGAGAAGGTAAGAAGACTGCAACTCAAGAGGATGAAGGCAAATCAGAAATTGGTAGATGACAGAATTGTGAATAGGACTCTCAGATTCTGGGTCCAACTTATGCAGTAATTCTATGATCTGGGAAGCGTGTAGAGATCGACAAATGAGTTTGCGGTGATTGCTGCGGTCCTGTCCAACAAGGAGCCAGTTGTTTTGCAGACACAATGGCTATGGATGGGATGGAAAGTTTATGGTTAAACTATTCCCCTTGCATTGACATCAGTATAAAATAAAAAGTAAATTAATTTTAAATTTTAAAATAATTTTATTTTAATTTTTAAATCAAGAATTTTGATGAGTTAAATTTATAAGATAAGGGCTTATTTAATTCCAAAAATAATTTAAAAACTTGTTTAAACAAAGTGTAATAATTTAACGAAATTTTTAATAAATTAGCCAAAGAAATTCATCCAAGTAAGAAATGAGATTCAATTGAAGTTAACAATGAAGAATGCTTTTAAACATTCACAATGCTTAATTTTCAAATAGAGATTACTTCATTTACTGCTCCATTCATCTTAATATTCCACCCACCCTTTTATATCACTACCAATTGGCCATGCAGTTTCTTGAGCCAGTTTTCCAAAATTGGACAAAGGATGACATATTAAGAACTAGAACTGTGAATTGAAATTAATAATGCAACAAGGATATCTAGAAAGAAATATTGACAGCCAGCTGAAACCAATTACAGTTGATGCAATTTCATTTACTCATTTAAAGCATTAAAAAAGAATCTCTCAGACAGCCAAAATAAAAATATTGTGTTAATGCATAGAAATTAAAGCTTAGTAAATAAAGAGTTTGGGAGACTACATGAGAAAATAATTGAATGGATGAATTTCTGTTTTAAAGCTTATTATTGAGTTTGGAGGAGTAGTGTACCTGTGTTTTGGCATGCACTGATTTCTCTGAATCAACACTAAATCTTGTGGTTATGTTGGGACAATATGTTACTTCTAAACGACACAAATTATGTTTAGTGTTTAATTTATTCAATTAAGCCCCTGATAACATAAATAATGCTAGAATACATGCCCTAATTGACTGAATTATTTGTTTATTAACTTATACTTGCATAAATTGTCTATAATTGTGTTGACTGAATCTGTATTTGTTAATGTTCATATAACATGTTTTGAGATACCGCTGATTGGATTCTTTTTTAAAAGTATAGGTTTGGCTACTGCATCGATTAGTTGAGAACATAAATATTGTTTGCCATACTGGAACTGTTATAAGTATGTTAACTGTTTCTATTTCAATATGTTATAAGCATGCCTTATGCTACCTTTAAATCGAACGCTTAATAAGCATGCCTTTTGCCATTGAATTGATTTGTTAAAAGCAAATTATTTGCTACCATATTGAACTATAAAACATGTCTTGTTGCATTGCATATGGTGGGATGATTTGAACGAAGGAAGTAGTCAACAGTTTATCTATTCGACCAGTGGTTTATCCACAAAGTATTCTAGTCGGCAATCGCCTGCTCGACTAGTTGTTCATCCACAACGTACTAGCAACTTTTATATGCATCGACGGATGGTTCATCCAACAACACTTATCTTAAGTAGTTATCTACAACTATCAATTGGTTATCCACGACGTGGTGTGAAGGTAGAGGAGTTCAGGGGAACTCCTATTTTGGTGTGTAGCAGTGAGTTAAGACCTTTTTACTGTTAAACCGAACTTGCATTACATCCATAAGCAATTACATGGCTATGAACATTGAATTGTTATGTTGATTAGTATTTGAATTACTGATATTCTATTTGACAAGATAAATTTGATTTAATTTATGAACTATTTTTCTGTATGATTTGTCTACTATTTGCACCGATTTGTCTTGTGATGGAACTCACATTGAGCTTCATAGCTCACTCTCTTTTTATTCCTATCTTTTTAGATAATCTACAAGGTTAGGAGGCAAACTCGACATTCGGAGGTGCTTGGCTCGATTTTATTAAATATTCTTAGGTTATTATTTGGTATTTTATTATTATTTAAAAACTTTAAAATTTTATTTTGAATTGTGTTATGAGACTTAGTTTACAATTTCACTTAGGTATGCATGACATTTAAATCATTTAGGCAATTAGAATATGAATTTTTATTTAATTATGTATGAAGCTTGGTTTTTATTAAAATTACATTAATATAACTTTTTCGTTGTTAAAGTTGAAAATAAGTTTTGGAAAGATAATAAATTAACTAAGATGAACACCGTGTCATGAAAAAAGTTAAAAATAAATCAGTTTTTAAAAATAGATTAATTTTTTTTTCTAAAATAAACAAATGTTTCAAAATAGACCTTTTTTTTTCATGTAACGGTGTTCATCTTAGTTAATTTATTATCTTTCTAAAACTTATTACTAATTCATATGTCTTTCCGAAAATAGACAGTTTTTTTTTTCTAAAATAAACAAATGTTTTAAAATCGACCATTTTTAAGCTTCGATAACTCTGCTAGGCCATCTCGATGATTGATTTAATCTCTCAAATTCAAGTCTATGGTCTAGGCTGAGTTGAGAAGGTTACATGGTGCAATTCTAATTCACAGAGTCTCGATGAAGGTCTCAGATCCAATACCATTTGCACCCGTTCTAGTTCTGACACTAGCTTCCTTTTCCGCACAAAAATGTTATCATAATTAAACCCGTTTATTCCATACCTGAACCACCTCTTGGAATCGCTCTAAGTTCAATCCCACCTCCTACTCATTTTTCCAACAATCTCTGAAAAGAGACTTGAATTCAACATGTAACATCCAACTTGTTATACATCTTAGTGGCCTATTACCTCTGTTTTGCATAGGACAAAGCGAAAGCATATTCGAACGATAATCCGACTTCAGACGGTTAAGATTAGGAATCGAACAAATAGGTGCAAACGAATCCCAAGCCAAATTACAAATAGCCCTATCTAGACTACCCTTAATCCTTTCTGAACCATCCAAGATCGCATTAAAGTCGCCAGCTAAAACCCAAGGTTCGACAACCGACTTTGCCAAATTCTCCAAAAAAAACTCCACAACTTACATCTCAACATTGGATGCGGGCTAGCGTATATTGCAGAACAAAGACACTAGCACCGCCTTCCCGGCTCCTAAACTTCATGTGAACCATCTACGAATATAAACTCAAAATATCCACCATAATATCATCGCTCCAGAGAACCCAAACCCGAGACCTAATTTTGCAATGATTCTATAGCTCTACTGCCAGCCACTGATCCTTGTTCCAAACAAACAAGTAAGTGTTGAGCAACAACCCAATATTAGCCGCCTCCGTTCAAGGAATTGATATTCAACAAGTGAATATTCAATATATATATATAACAAGTAAGGAGTTTTTTATATTTAAATAATTTATTTAAAGTGATTGTTAACTCACGCATTAACTTATATATATATTTGATCTGAGAAAATTTTAATTTTTATAATTAATAAAATTTAATTTACAATTAATTTTTACATTAACTAAAATTTTATAAAGAAAAATAGAAACCCCATCGAAAGCAGAGGTTAAAACTTGTTATTTTTCCATTTAAAAAATCTAGTTATTTTTTAAAAAGTAATGTTTTATTATTTTATATATTTAATATAAAATTATATAAATGTTTTATTTTATTTTTTTATTATTCTCTACGTCCGCTTTTATGTTCATGTTCAAGTTTATTAAACTAATATAAATATTATGCATTTTAATATTTACATTAATATATTAATATTAATATTAATATAAAAATATATATATTTTTTAATATTTTTTATTTATATACATTAATATATAAATATTTTTATTTTTTAAAAAGTAATAAAATTAATATATTATTTTAAACAATAATAATTTTATTTTATTGTTTTAATATTTTATGAAATTAAATGTTATAATATTTTTTAATTTTGTTATTTTATTATATTTTAATGTAAATATTTTGTAAATACTAATATCTTATATTTTATTTTAGACTATGTAAAAAAAGATGTTAAGGGTAAGATGAATAAATTAATAAATAACACTTATGTTTTAACTCATAGAAAACACATGGTAAGAAGATTAACTGTTTGGCACAAGTGCGAACCGTGTTATCTCATCCCCTACCCTTAATATTGTATCGAAAAACAAATGGTAAGAAGAGTAATATATATCACAATTTTCAACAACCAAACGATTTGATGCAGTAGCATCTATCTTTTATCCATCATTTGATAGTTGAGTGTTATTTAACATAACACTCCTCTTTTATATCAAGCCTACCAAATGTGACCAAACTATCAATTTGGCTCTGGTTCTATATAAAACGATAGAAAAATTGAGTTTTTTTTTTTAAATTAGAAAATATTAAAAATACAAAAATTTGAAAATTAAATAAAAATAGATAAAATTATATATATATCGATAAGTGAGAGAAAATTAGGGAAAATTATGAGAAAAGAATGAGAAAAAAAAAAGTTTGGATTTGTTTTTTCAATTTGGATTTTGAATAATGTTGAAAAATTTGAAGTTGTTGTAGCATGTTATCGGCATTGCCCACTACCCCAACCACTATAACAAAATAACTTGTCATATTTGGAAGATTGACAATTTATTGATCTGTATCTTTGGGTTGAGCTGATATTGTGGGACGAATCAAGCTCATCAATAAAGATCATATCACTTGGAGAAACTTATTTAGAAGATTGGATCAGGTTGGATTGGATCGCTTATATCAAATCCTATGGATAAAGGAAGTTGGATCGAATCGAAAAAGTGAAGAGTTAGTTGCCAACCGTCAATGCTTATTGTGGTTGTTAATATTATATTATATTTAGCTATTTTAGTTGTTGTTTAGTAAGGATTGTGATAGATCTTTATTATGTTAGCAAGTCTCGAAATCTCTATGTGATTAAGAGACTTGTATAGGTTGATGCACAAATTATTAAGAGCATTTATATGTTCAAGTGAGGAACATTATCTTGTAAGAGTGCATTTGTGATTGTAAAATTCTGTATTGTGGTTTTGCAAACTAAGTTCTTGGAGGGAGAATTTAGTGGTGGGTGATCTAGTCTTCGAAGATATAAGAGTGAGGAATCATCATTGGGATGTGATACATTTAAGTTCACTGGTTGTAACTGTTTAAATATAGTGATTCTTCTCACTGAGCAAGGCTTCACAAATGTATGAAAACTAAACTGCATAAATAAACTTTGGTGTTTCCTATTTTGTTTTTACTTATCATAGTGCTTGCAGAAGTACACACTTCAGTAGTAACTTCTGCTCATACTTTCCTTGTTTCTTAGCAACTATTTTAGATCAACAAAAAATCATTTAAATGAATTAAATTTTATTAATTGAGTTTCAAAAAGAATATTTTCTTGTATATTTTGTATTATTATTTTTTAAGAATGGGATCAAAGTCAATTTCACAAGTCTTAGTGAGATTAGTTTGAAAGAAGTTCTTCAAGAGCATGGAACTCGACTTGAAAGTATTACTAATTTTGTCCTATTTTGTTTTAAATTTGTTATTGGATTCTATTGAATGAATAATCTTAAATAATATTAAGTTTTCTTGTATGAACATTAGTTTCTAATCACACTTTGTGCAAAATTAATATTATATTAAGATATTGAAATTGATCTATTTTTTATCCATTTTCATGATTTATGGAAATGCTGAATATTTTGTTGTTGCAAAAATCATAATTTTTATATAGAATTTTCTATTTTTTAAAATAATATTGAGTTTTTAAAATTAATTTTTATATAGAATTAGGGTTAAATTGAGAGAAAGTATAAAACCTTATACTAACTTAAAAATTATGGTTGTTAGCTATTTAATAGTTGGATGAAAAAAAACAATTTCGAAAACTTTAGTGGCTAAATTGTAACTCTTTTAATCATATGACACATAATTGAGGGATTAATAATGTAATTTACCCTTATCATTTTTAAACATATGGATTAATTCACATTTATTTGGAATGTGTCATCAACATAGGATGGAAGATGAGAAGTTGCTGTCGGCAGTGTTGGGAGAGCAAAGGAGAAGGTAAGAAGACTGCAAGTCAAGAGGATGAAGGCAAATCAGAAATTGGTAGATGACAGAATTGTGAATAGGACTCTCAGATTCTGGGTCCAACTTATGCAGTAATTCTATGATCTGGCCGGAAGCCTGTAGAGATCGACAAATGAGTTTGCGGTGATTGCTGCGGTCCTGCCAACAAGGAGCCAGTTGTTTTGCAGACACAATGGCTGTGGATGGGATGGAAAGTTTATGGTTAAACTTGTTGGAACATTGGCAGCAACATCACATGAAACAAACTTGAATTTTGCTAAGAGATAAAAAGAAAACCAAAGTTAGGAAACATAAAGAGAACTTGAAACTGAAGATGACTGAAAATTGATAATAATTTCATTGAAAATTTGAAAATATATGCAACTTACATAACAATTGGACAGTTACCTAATGACTTAACTGCTCCCACTAATACGTAACTAATACAAACTTGAATTACACACAAAAGTAAGCTTGACATATCAGCTATTACATCAAATTCAAATCAAAATCTAATCCTGCTAACTTTTTGGACGCATTGCAAGGAAACTAAACAAAGTTACATAGGAACAAAATGAACTAAAGAAGTTGTAGCATTCGGTTCAACTCCAATGCTGATCTCCATGCTGAATTGTTGCTGGTCTCCATGCTGAATTGTTGCTGGTCTCTTGTTGCATTGCAGGCCAATGCTCAACAAAACTATTCCCCTTAAATTCACATCAGTATAAAATAAAATGTAAATTAATTTAAAATTTTAAAATAACTTTATTTTAATTTTTAAATCAAGAATTTTGATGAGTTAAATTTATAAGTTAAGAGTTTATTTAATTACAAAAATAATTTAAAAACTTGTTTAATCAATGTGTAATAATTTAACGGAATTTTTAATATATTAGCCAAAGAAATTCATCTAGTAAGAAATGAGATTCAATCGAAGTTAACAATGAAAAATGCTTTTAATGTGCCGAACATCAGACTAGAACAAATAATTGTAAGTTTTGTGAAAAATCTTAGTTTTCTTTTTTAATCTTTGATTAATGAGCAGAATTCACATACTTTGTTTTTTCTTAGAGCTCAATAAATCTTTCTTCGCTCACAAGAATAACAAAAAGTAAGTGGTACATAATAACCAATAAATGGCATTCAATTTAAACATTCACATTGATTAATCTTCAATTGACTTTCTCCATTTTATATCACTACCAATTGGCCATGAAGTTTCTTGAGCTGTAGCAGATTCTTCCGCTATAATTTCAACTTCCTCTTTGGTCCATTCTACATCACTACCAATTGGCCATGCAGTTTCTTGAGCTGTAGCAGATTCTTCCACTATAATTTCATCAACTGATTGGCTTGCCTAAAAAGAAAATTAAACCTTTGATGATTGATGATGAAGAAAGCAAAGCCAGTTTTCCAAAATTGGACAAAGGATGACATATTAAGAACAAGAACTGTGAATTGAAATTAATAATGCAACAAGGATATCTAGAAAGAAATATTGACAGCCAGCAGAAACCAATTACAGTTGATGCAATTCCATTTACTCATTTAAAGCATAAAAAAAGAATCTCTCAGACAGCCAAAATAAATATATTGTGTTAATGCATAGAAATTAAAGCTTAGTAAATAAAGTATTTGGGAGACTACATGAGAAAATAATTGAATGGATGAATTTCTGTTTTAAAGCTTATTGTTGAGTTTGGAAGAGTAGTGTACCTGTGTTTTGGCATGCACTGATTTCTCTGAATCAACACTAGGATCTCCAGATTTGAAACATTATATCCAGGATATTCAAATAACTCTTCAAAATTGGAAATTGATGTTCCTCCTCTCCATTCTGGGACTGTCACGTTGCTTATTTGCTTCTTTTCTGTCATCTCCGAGAACTCCAATATCTATAAACATAACATCAATGGTTAATCTCAAAGTGTTGAAAGCCATTGACTTCACACCTATCATTTTATTAATTCGTTTTCTTATGGAACTTTTATTTTAACAATTTCTTTTATTAAAATTAAGGTTTAATTTATTTTACTTAAGTTAGAACAGTAATGTTCAAAACTAGATTCTCTCCTTTAAGAATAAGCACAAGATTTCTTTTTCAATCTTTTATAGTCAAAGAATTCAAATTCTTAAAAAGTTTATTGTTGAACTAAAATATAAGAAACTAAAATGTCTGAACTATTTATTCTTTGTAAATAATATATATTTCTCATATAGATTATAAAAGTATTCAGTTGAAATGTTATTTATGTTACTAATTGGTATTGTAATTAACTAAACTACTTAAAAGGTTTATTTAGATTAGTTTTTAGACTCAAATGAAAACTATTTTTTAAAGAGTTATACAAGTATTTACTTATTTTAGACAAAAAAAATCAAAATGAAAATTTTAATAAATAATATATATAACAAGGTCTTACTTGTATATTAGTTGGAACGATAAAAGGTGTCAATTGAGGACAATCTCTCACTTTTAACACGTTGGGAAGAGAATTTTTAATTTTTTACATTCTGTGACTTGTACTTCCCTAAGGCATTGGAAGCTTATGGTTGATACTTGTGAGTGTTGGATTATTTCTTCCATTCTAAATCACCTCTCTATCTTCAGAGTTTGCAATTGCCCAAGACTACCAGCAACACACGTTGGGAAGAGAAATTTCAAATTATTACATTCTGTAACTTGTACTTCCATAAGGCATTGGAAGCTTACGGTTGATACTTGTAAGTGTTGGATTATTTCTTCCATTCCAAAGCATCTCTCTATCTTTAGAGTTTGCAATTTTCCAAGACTATTTGCAACACACGTTGGGAAGAGAAATTTCAATTTACTGCATTCTGTGACTTGTACTTCCCATAGGCATTGGAAGCTTATAGTTGATGATACTTGTGAGTGTTGGATTATTTCTTCCATCCAAGAGCACCCGTTTATCTTCAAAGTATGCAATTGCCCAAGGCTATTAGCAACTGACATTGGGAAGATATATTTCAAATTATTGCATCTCTCTATTTTAACATTCTTCAGACTTTGGAGGCATAAATGACGACTGGGCCTTTCTTGTTCTATGCTCCTCAATTCAACAATAGGGAATACCACTTGCATCTTATAACAATATGAAACTATAACCTCTTCAAGCTTTTGTAAAAAACCTTGCGGCTGGGGAACATTGCACATCTCTTTCAAATTAAACATACCACTTAATGATAACTTTCTCAAATTAGAGAGTGTAGTGATTGGCACCTGCTGCTTTGATGCATCAATTAGGCATTGCATAGAGTGGCACCGACGAAGATATAGAGAAGTCAACTTACTAAATCCCAAGTCCAAGCTCGGAATAAGGTTTGGGTGACCCTCCACATCATTCAATTGAAGATATTCTACATTTTCAAATAGTTGCTTGCATGCATCTACAGACTTCTTGATTCTCAAAGATCTTGAGATTGGATAAGTTTCCCTCTTTTGGAACCACCTGTTTCTCTTTATGCCAATGCAAAAATCAAAGCTCCATAATCTACGAAACACAAAGCCATCTGGAAGATGTTCAGAAGAAATATCCAATGATATTACAACCAAATTTGGCAATGAATTCAACTCTGATAGGCTGGAAAAGCTTTCCCTTTTAGTTGAACTCTCAGTCGCCCATTTTAATGAACTACAACCATGCAAGTACAGTTCTTCTAAATTGGACAACCTTAGTATTAAATTAGGAGTGATTCTTCGTAGTTATAGCAATACGATAAATCCAACAGTCTTAGATTTTCCAAATCACCAGCTTCAGTCGGCAATTCAGTGATATCAGATTGACTTAAAGAGAGAATATGAAGTGTCTTCAGCTTCCCAAGTGTAGTAACCAATTTTGACCCGGGTTCATTAACCCAGGGCCCAAAAAACCAAACAAAATTAAAACAAGCCCACTACAAACCAAATTAAACCTAAAGGTATAGGCCCAAGTGACAAAAAGCCTGAATGGCCCACATTTTAGGGTTTTCTAGGAAACCCTAGCCCCTGACCCCAAGAAGCGCCGCGCGCGTGCCTCCACGCGCGTCCCCTGGTGCACCGCGACTCGCAGCACCCACGAGCGCACCACTGTCGGCCACCATCTCCTTCAACTCCTCCACTAGCACCTGAAAACACGCAAGAAATGGGAGCCAACACAACAACAACAGAAAAGAAAGATATTGTATTTTATTTCTCGGCTCTATAAAAGACCGAATCTGAAACAATGTAATGGACTTTTTTTTTTTTTGGAATCAATACGAGAGCAATAGATCTAAAAAGCAAAATAACAGCAAAAATAAACCAAAAAAATCAAAAACATCCGTATAGTAGTTTACGAAGGTTTTTTTTTATTTTTCTTCCTTTTTTCTTTTTCTTTTATTCGCAAATACGTATATATATATACACGTATAAAAAAACAAAAAAAACTTATCTCTGTAATTTTTACCCACGCGTCATGGTGGCCGATATATACATTGGCGGTGGTCCCTTTGGAGAGTCAGGTGTCTCCCTTGAAGGAGTTGAGAGAAAAAAAAGAGAAAAAGGAAATTTTTTTTTTGAGAATGGTAACAGAAATGAAAGAAAGAAAAAAAATTGGCCTTAAATAGCCCCTCAAAACGACGTCGTTTTGGGGCTGGCCCTTAACGCCCAAAACGACGTCGTTTTGCCCCCAGGATCCGCGTGTTGACCCGACCCTCCTCAAGATCCGCGTGTTATCACGTATTGGGCTAATTTTCGTTTTAGTCCTTCCACATTTTTTTCCCTTTCTAATTAAGTTTTCGTTATTTTCAAATTTGCCCCAATCGTTTTCTTCCTTTCCAATTAAGTCCAGCGCTAAAACGCAATGCATAAAGAATGGAACAATTGCCTTTTCGGACCGTCTCCTTCTGCACGCATTTCGAATAAGCCCTCCCCTCTTTATTTTATTTCCAATCGACCCCAAAATCATATTTTTTAATGCAATTTGATCCTTTTTTAGTTATTTTGTAATCTTTTTAATCCTATTTAATATATTATCATTGTTTAACATCTTCATTATTAGTATTATTATATTATTTATATATTTATTATTATCACCATATTCATATCATTATTATGTTGTATATATTTTATATTATTTTATTGTTACAACTATTATTATATTATTATTATTATATTGTATATATATTTCATATCACTATCATTTTATTTTATTTTTATTATTATACTATCACTATTATTATTATTACTATTTTCATTATTGTTATTATTACTATATTTATATATTTCCATTGTATATAGTTCATGTCATTATTATTATTACTATTATTATATTTATTTTTATTATTAGTATTAGTATTATCATCATTATTATTATTACTATATATTATCTTTGTACATATTTTCGTATTATTATTATTATTATTATTATTATTATTATTATTACTACTTTTATACTTAATATTTTCTCTATAGCTACTAACATTTTTTAGTTTTTTTATTTATTGTTATTGTTTTAATATTATCTCTTCTTGTTTTTATTATTACATCTTTTATCATCATGTGTTGTTAATTTCTCGTCTTCGCCATTTAATGTGGATCAATGGTTTTAAATCACAATCCGACATTTTTTTTTTAATTTATACAAAAGAGGTAATATTTGTGCGTTTAGAAGGCCGAAAAATTACACCCTAACGTGTTGGGTGTCGATCTTTTCGTTCGACTAAATGATCAAATATCCTTTTCTCGTCAAAGATGATCTCGATGTCGAAATATAAGGGTGTTATGTCCTAACGTGTTGAGTATGATACTTTTATTCCTTTGAAGCGAGATAATCTTAAGATTTAATCCTGAATAGACGAATTTCATTTTTTTCAATTTTTTATCCTAAATATTTTCAACTTTTCGACATTAGGACATTGATCAATCAATTTGGTACCAATTTTGGGCGTTGCGAGGGTGCTAATCCTTCCTCGCACGTAACCGACTCCCGAACCTATTTTTCTCGAACATTCGTAGACCAAAAGCATCGCTTTAGTAAACCAAAATGTTTTATTAAAACAAAGGTGGTCCGATCACACCTAATAAAAGATCGGTGGCGACTCCCGTTTTTTATTCATTTTCAAAACCCAAAGTCTATTCCCGTTTTTGTCAAAAAATGGTTACGACAGCTTGGCGACTCCGCTGGGGACTCAAGAGAGTCAGGCCGTAAATTGATTGATCTTTGTCCTTTTGAATTAAAATTTGAAAATGTTTAAAAAAAAAACAAAAACAAAAAATCATGTTTCATTTGATGTATCTGTTTATGTGTTAATTACAATAATGTCGAGTCTTATAATTCTTACACTTGCATTGCATGACCGTTGTGGTCGCACCTTTTAAGTGGAGTAAGAAACTAAGCCTTCGTGAGGTTTTCACCTCCGCATGTGTGAGCAAAATGTCGTTCACATTATTTCCTTTCAATTGAGGCAAATCAATCAATGAAACCTAAAATGAAAAGCATAATCAAAATTTTCAATCTTTGACCATAGGACAATAAGTAAAACAAATATCAAGTTATTGCAATGAGATACACATACTTCCCTTAAACTTTGGAGTAGATATTTGTATGCCGCCTGTCGGTCTTGGATTATATCTTCCAATTGCGAGCAACTCTCTATCTTCAAAGTATGCAATTGCCCAAGGCTATTAGCAACTGAAATTGGGAAGATATATTTCAAATTATCGCATCCATTTATTTCAACAATCTTCAGACTTTGGAGGCTTAAATGACGACTGGGCCCTTCTTGTTCTATGCTCCTCAATTCAGCAGTCGGGAATAAAACTTGCATCTTATCACAAACTGAAACTATAACCTCTTCAAGGTTTTGTAAAAAACCTTGCGGCTGGGGAACATTGCACATCTCTTCCAAATCAAACATAGCACATAATGACAACTTTCTCAAATTAGAGAATGCAGTGATTGGCACCTGTTGCTTTGATGCATCAATTAGCCATTGCATAGAGCCGCAGCTGTAAAGATCTAGAGAAGTCAAGTTACTAAATCCCAAGTCCAAGCTCGGAATAAGGTTTGGGTGACCCTCCACACTATTCAATTCAAGAGATTCTACATCTTCAAATAGTTGCTTGCATGCATCTACAGACTTCTCGATTTTCAAAGATCTTGAGATTGGACAAGTTTCAAGGTACCTTCTGTACCACAATATTTTTCTTGTTATGCCAATGCAAACATCAAAGCTCCTTAATCTACGAAACACAAAGCCATCTAGAAGATGTTCAGAAGAAATATCCAATGATATTACAACCAACTTTGGCAATAAATTCAACTCTGATAGGCTGGAATACCTTTCCCTTTTGGTTGAATTCTCAGTCGCCCATTTTAATGAACTACAACCATGCAAGTATAGTTCTTCTAAATTGGACAACCTTCGTATTAAATTAGGAGTGATTCTTCGTAGTTCATTGCAATATGATAAATCCAACAGTCTTAGCTTTTCCAAATCACCAGCTTCAGTCGGCAATTCAGTGATATCAGATCGACTTAAAGAGAGAATATGAAGTGTCTTCAGCTTCCCAAGCATTGAGATGTCAGAGAGTTTGCAATCAATCAAACACAAAGTTCGAAGGTTCATATGAAACTGAAATGCAGACAGAGATATCAATGCATATTTCAAAGCACAAACTTGTAATGCCTTCATACCCTCAAAGAATTCGCTTGAAGTTCCCATGACACTATCAAGTAAAAGAAGTTTGAGGTATGGAAAACCCACTCTTTTAGGAAGTTCATCCGTTTGATCAGTTTCGAAGGAGATTGCTGTGTAATGCTTGAAATTTTCATCAATCGGGAGTGTTTCAACAGTCCCAAAAGATATCTCCTTTCTTGAAGATGCTATCCACAAAGCAAATTGGCGAACCACATCATGGATTTTGACATGCCTTTCTCCGCAATCTAGCAACAAACTGGAGTTCTTGAGGGTCTCAGTTGATGCAAGCACTTCACTTCTAACATCTTTAATTGAGTCCATGCCTTTATACAACTCCAGTCCCCATGCATATCCTACCAAGTTCTCCACATAAATCTCATCATCTTCAGGAAATAGAGAGCACAACAAGAAACATGTCTTGGTCTCCATATTCTTCAAGTAGTCGAAGCTCGCCTCAAGACATACATAGGCATTTTCTTCATTAACATCCTCAATTTCGGTCAATCTACGATCTTTGAGTCTCCGGTATGCGACTTGCCACTCATGATGGGTTTTACCTTTCAAGGCACTTCCCGGTGGAACAATAGCTATAGGTAAACCCCGCATTTTTGACAACTTGATTTGCTAGGATTTTAATAGAATCATCGGAAAAGTCATCTAGACTGCTTTCTTTTCAAAGCAGAGTCCAAGCTTCATCATCATCCAAGCAGTCAAGTTGTACTACGTTTTGACAATCCATAGCTCGACATACTTGTTGTGGCGTGTTGTTAAAAGAACTTTGCAGCCTTTATGATCATCCCCAATAGGAATTCCTATTTTCTCCTTTAAGTTGATAGATTCCCAAATATCATCAAGGATGATAAGAATCCTCGGTTCATTCTTCAAACCTTAACCATAATTCTTGCTCGGATCTTCTTCCTTGTTGTTCATTCTTCATATCAAAGCCTATGTATTGTGCAATTTGATCTTGAATTCTCTCAAGATTTGGCTTTTGAGACACGATTGTAATCACAACTTTGTCAAACAAATTCGATTTTTGAGCTTGACTTCCAACTTCACGAGCCAGGGTGGTCTTGCCCACCCTCCCATCTCCTACAACCTTGGTCATGTTGATATTCTCATCTTTTAAGGCTTCAATGATCGATAAAATGCAGTCTTTGAAGATTTTGAAAACACAAATTCCTTAGAACATAGGAAATCTATAGTGGGAAGGCGAGAGGATCGGGGTAACCGTGGTCCAAGTTGACCAAATTTGTCCAAAATCTCGAGAGATATCCTGGATTTTCTTCATTGCTTTCTTGCTTAATTGATATCTCCAACTCCAATTAGGACACCAATTGAGACACCTCTTATTCAGTTGGATTTCCTCCTCCGAGTTCCCATATTCGACGGTGTTAAAATGCGCCCTTGATTGCAAGTTACGTACATCATTTTGAATTAGTAGAAGCGGGTTTTAGCATCCTCAATCTTATGTAGTAGACGATCTCGTGCATCCGCAAGTTCACACTTTTTCTCTCGGAGCTTCTCAACATTGTCATGAAAGCGGCGGACATAATCAAGTTGACGCCCCATCGGCTTCACCACTGATCCACAACCGATGTTCCAAGCGTGTGTTAGAAAGAAGCGACCTCACAAAATCCATAACCCATGCTCGACAAGCTCAAATTGAAGATTATGATGTTCCAAGTTCAAACTATGTAGTGAATCATAAGTAATTACCATTAAAAAAAATTAAAGAATCAAAAAGTGTTTTGAAGATTAAGACACTACTTCTTATACATACCAAGGATGGTGAAAGAAAACTCAACCTATGAGAACCAATGTGCTGTTCTTTCAACGCAGTCCAGCTGAAAACACAATGAGAAATTTAATAAACAAATAAATAATATACGAGTGTAAGTCATATAATTATAACTAAAAAAGACAGTTAATTAGTTATAAAAATAATAATTCAAAATATTTTTACCCTCACACTAATAATATTATACATATAATGCTGGAAAATATAACATTCTTACTTCAAAACAATCACAATGGAGGGATTTGAAGGTTGTTTTTTTTTTATTAGCAAAAGTAAGTAAAACTGAATACAAAAAGAAAGGAACTTGAAGAAAGGGGGGAGGGGAAACAAGTAGAAATTGAAGTTTATCTGCCTGGAAAATTCAACCGGTCGGAAAATTTTACAATTTCAGTATGAACCCTGAATTTCTACGATGTTCCGCCACTAAAAACTGTGTTTTCTTGTAGGCAAAGGATTTGTGTTTATTTATGAAGTTGATACTGATTGGTTTGCTAATGACCCGATGCATTTATTTTGCGATTAAGACCAACAAAGACATGACAGGATAGGATATAACGTACAAAAAGGTGGGAGTCTTTGGGTCATATTTTTACCCTGGTTTGCTCTATTAGAAAAGAGTTAATTACATCAACCATCTCTAAACTATGACCACCAATTTAAATTGGTCCACAAACTTTAAATTATTCTAATTACATCCCAAATTATGGACGTTATATCAATTGAGTCATTTTGTTATTACAATAGTTAAATAACACGTGAAATCTTATGTAGTAAATTTAAAATGAAAAATTTAAAGAAATAGAATCATGTTATGTAACTTTTAAAATTAAAAAAAATAATAAGTAAAATTGAATCATATACATGTGTGTAAAGTGATAGAATTATAAATAAAAAAGACAGATAATTAGTTATATAACAATGATGGAAACATATCCACTTACCACTTCAAAATGAAGTTGTAACTCCAAGAATTTAATCGTCAAAATAAAAAATCCGAACAGTCTTTTAGTTCTGTTTTGCTTCTAGAAGAACATAAAAATTAAAGATGAGATCAAAAAAATATATAACATTAATTTATATATATAAATACAAATGTAATCACCAATTTTGGCCCGGGTCATTAATCCCGGGCCCATTACATTACAAAAGGCCCAAAGGCCCAAAGGTTAAAGTTTTTGAGAAAATTTTTAGGGTTTTTGTTAAACCTAAAGGAGTGCGCCATAAGTCCCCACAGTCTTGTTGCTGCTCCACTTGGCGCGTCGCCACCGAGTCCCACAACCACTCCACACCAGAGAAAAGACGGAACCACAACAGCAAGCACCAAGAGCGTAAGAAAACAAAAGCAATAAAAATAGTGTAAAATGGCTATAAAGCCGATGGAATAACAACTTTGTTGTAAGAGGGGATTTTCGGATTGAGAAAAAATATCAACAAGGGCTTCAAAGAATCAAATACAAGAAATCTCGGAGAGGTGATTTTCACGGGTTCTTTCATTTCATTTGAGGTCTCATTTTATGTATTAATCCTTATTCATTTAGTAATCGAAAGAGAATAAAAGTATAAAGGTCCGACTTAGTATTTTTGGTACTCTCATTTCTCGCTTCATCGTTGTTGTTTATTCTTTTTCTTTATATACATATACATATATAAAACATAGAGATAAAAAAACAAACAACGAAAATACTGAGAAAAGGAAAGGGACGGGACTTACCGAACCGCATGAGACCGTCGTCGGAGTACTCTCCGGTCGTCGAGGCTTGGCACGAGGGGATTGCGAAGTCCCCTTTTCCATTCTTTGGAGAGGTGCCGAAAATCGAAGTATCGGGACCTCGAAACCGGAGCTTGGTCTCTGTCTGCAAGCGTCGTTGGCCACCGAAACCGTGGTGGTGCGATAGATGGCGATTGAAGGCCAATCGGTCTGGAAACCCCATTCGTCGAGAGTGAAAAGAGAGGGGAGAAGAAGAGACCCCGTGGATTTGCTGTGATTAGAAAAGTAGGGTTGAATTGTTTAAAACAAATTTAGTGTGTTTTAAAAGGAATGAAACAGCGTCGTTTCGAAGGGAGATCTGCGCATGCGCATCCCATTTTCGAGGATGGAGTAATTGCATTTTTTAGACCCTCCTTTCCGCGTGGTGTCTCAAATAGATCCTTTCCTTTTATTTTATTTGAATCAGCCCAGAACTTCCATTTTAGATGCAATTTGATCCTTTTTTAGTTATTTTTGTAATCCTTTTTACTTTATCCTATTTAATATGTTATTATATTGTATATATTTATTATTATCACCATATTTAAATCATTATTATGTTCTATTTATTTTACATTATTTTGTTATTACCATTATTATTATATTTTCCATTATTATTATTATTATTACTATTGCTATATTTATTTTTATTATTAATGCTATTAATATTATTATTATTATTATTATCATTATTACTATACTATTATATTATTATTATAATATTTACTATTATACTATATTGTCATTATTATTGTTATATTACTATTATTTTTATTATTTTTATTATTATTATTTTTAGTAGTATATTGTGTATATTATGTGTTGTTTTCATTATTATTACGATATTTATATTATTATATTGGACATATAGCGTATTAACTACTATTATTAATATATTATTATTATTGTCACGTTTACATTTACATGTTGTATATCTTGCATATTGTTATTATCGTATTATACTTATATTATCATTTTGTATATATTTTGTATTATCATCATTATTCATCGCATGACCTATTCTGCTTTTGAATAACGTTTCTTTAAAACATAACTTAGTTTTTCACCAATTTCACCCAATAAACCAAAAATTTTCAAAAATAATGCAATATTCCGTGTTTGGAAATTCGAGGGATCGTGCCCTATGTGTTGGGTTTCGGTTCTCTTGCTTGACCAAATAATCGAATGACCTTTTGTTATTTTAATAAATGAGTCTTAGGGATTAAGAGACGACCTTGGATTTGAGGATTGAAATTATCGTGTCCTATGTATTGGATGTGATGTTTGGTCCCTTCGAAACAAGGAAATCTTGATATTCTAGGAAGACTCAAACATTTTCAAAAAGACCCAAATTTCTGAATTCATTTCTAATTTTGTTAAAACTTTCGACATTGGGACATCAATTAATCAATTTGGAACCAATTTTGGGCGTTGCGAGGGTGCTAATCCTTCCTCGCACGTAACCGACTCCCGAACCTGTTTTCTCAAATTTCGTAGACCAAAAAGCATTGTTTTATTAAATCAAAATGTTTTAGTAAAACAAAGGTGATCCGATCACACCTAATAAATGGTCGGTGGCGACTTCCTTTTTTGAAGCCCAAGGTCGATACCCGTTTTTGTCAAAAAAATGGTTACGACAGCTTGGCGACTCCACTGGGGACGCCGAGAGTCAGGCCGTAAATTGATTGATTTTTGTCCCTTTGATTGAAAATTTGGAAAATTGTTTTGAAAGATCGTGTTTCTCTTTGATGCATTTGCTTGTGCTATAGTGTCGAGTCTCGTAAAATACTTTGGCATTGCATTGCATGACCATTGCGGTCACACCATTAAGTGGAAGTGAGAAGCTACTCTTTCGTGAGGTTTTTACCTCCGTGCAAGATAGTGGATCGCTTTCGGGATACATCCGTACCTATGTCTTCGTGAGATTTTTATCTCTCAGTGCGACCATAGGGAAATGTATTCCCTGGCCCGAACTCGGTCTATATGAGCCTATAATGGGTGAAGATCGAGGAGTCCGCTGGTTCAGATACCCTTACTTTAGAACCAAACCACATGTAGAGAGACCTAGAAACCCACATTGGACCAAACCACGCTAAACCCCTAGTAGTCACCCCAATAGGTGTTTTATGTTTGCTTATTTCTCTTGCACTAACAATTTTGTGTTTGCTTATCCCGCTCTCGCATTAACATGTTTTCTCTTGTTTTGATTGCATGGCATTCATTTCACGCATTTGTATTGCATTTCATTCATTTGCATACATCACATCATTTGCATCAAAGAGGAGCCTAATTGGTTAAAATCACGACAGAAGTTACCCTGGAAACCGACGAGAATCAACCTATCATACATTACTACAACACTCGTCGTAAGGCAAAAGCAATGGACCAAAGATACGAACAATTCCAGAAAGAGATACAAGACCAGATGAAGAAGTTTCAGCAAGAATTGAAAGACCAGATGGCAGAGGCTCAAAAGGATATAGTGACCCAAGTGACTCAAATGATGAAGGGGATAACAAACAAAGGAAAAGACCCTACAACTAGTACCGGAGAAGAAAGCGAAGACCATCCTCCAGGATTCACTCCACCCCATGGAGTCTGGCCTCAAAAGGAATTTACAGGCCTAGAACACCCACCTGTACCTCCACCTGCTCATCTAGGGCAAGGAGTGTTTGCATCAAGTCAAGGAACCAACCCTGCTGACCCCATTGTCCCAGATTTGGATGATCCCATAGAACTAGCTAAGTTAAGAATGAAAGATCAGGGTGCTCAAGACAAGTTTAAGGATCTGGAAGAAAGACTCAGGGCGGTAGAGGGAACTAGAGTCTCTTCCGCAATGAGCGTCAAAAGCTCGGTTTTGGTTCTGATGTCCTGGTCTTGCCCCCAAAATTTAAAGCACCAGACTTTGAGAAATATGACGGAACAAGGTGCCCAAAGGCGCATCTCATCATGTTTTGTCGGAAAATGGCTGGATATGAGGATGAAGACAAGTTCTTCGATACATCGCTTTCAAGAGAGTTTGGTCGGATCGGCCTCGGTGGTACAATCATCGGCTAGAAGAGAGAGGATCCAATCATGGGATGACTTAGCTGCGGCGATTCAGCGTGAACAATATAAGCACGCCTCTCCGACATAGCGCTGATCGCCTAACGTTGCAAATGATGGAAAAGAAGCCATCCGAGACCTTTAGGCAATACGCTCAAAGGTGGAGAGACGTCTCGGTTCAAGTAGAACCCCCACTAACCAAAACAGAAATCACAGTCCTTTTTATCAAAGGTACCGTTCTATGACAAGTTAGTGGGAAACGCTACAAAAGACTTCGCAGATGTTGTGATATCCGGGGAACTCATCGAAAACGGCATCAAGAGCGGAAAAATGGAAGGGTCCGAGAAGAGGTCAAGCACTTGTAAAGAAGAAAGAGCTCGAAACCCATATGGTGGGACTGGGAACCACTACGCTTCTAATCTGCACCCAATCCAACCACAACCTCAATTACGCCCACCCCCCAAACGTCTATTTTCCTCCCCAAAACCTCTACTATCAACCCCCTCCTCCTTATCCCGTCTACGCCACCGATGTCTAAAGACCATTCACCATATTCTCACCAAATACCATGACCGCTTCAAGCCAACCCAAAAACGAACCAAGGCCGACGAGACCTAATCCCGAAAAACCTCAGTTTGCCCCTATTCCCATGACATACGGAGAATTATGCCCAAAATTATTGGAGAAACAATTAATAGCACCGCATTACATAGCACCATTAAAACCTCCATACCCTAAATGGTACGATCCTAATGCTAGTTGCATGTACCATGCTGGAAACCAGGGGCATTCCACGGATAATTGTCTAGCCTTTAAAAGGAAGGTTCAAAGTCTCATTGATGTGGGCATTCTGCGATTTGATGGGATCGATCTTTGTGGATTGAAATCCGCTCCCAAACCATCTTTGAAGGAAATGTAAATGCAAAGTGACGGAGGAATGATGCAATTAATGAGGTTTCACTGATACACCCTTATCCTCTCGAGTTTGTTTTGAACAATGGGACTGCGTAGGGATCCATGTATTTTAGCTAATCTAGAGTGATATGTGAAACATGCTTGTTACTTTAAGCCTAGGGGCAACAAGAGTTCTTTCGTGAAATAGGCTTGTTTCCGAATTGTTATTTCAATAAAATGCATCTTTATTTTCACTCCTCGCATTTCATACTCTACATCATTTCATTTTCACATCATGCTTTTAATTTTCTACCTCAGCCCACAATGGGTCCCCAGGATATCAATGACGTGAGCTTACATCATTATCGACTCCTTTTTAGAGAGATATGTGAACTTGGAAGATGGCGAGAGATCGCAACTTGTTTCCTAAGAATGGTAGATCCGACTTACGAAGTGCCAAAGCAAACACTACACAAGAGAGATGAAGACAGAAGCTTAGCTTCCCGAAGGAACAAGGTAAGGAATCATTGAATTATCCTCAAGAGTTCAAAGATATTGTCGTGTGATCACGCACCGGGACTACTAGGCACACGAGTATGTTGTCAAGGCTAAGGAAGTCACGAGAAGAAGTCCATAAGGATATTTGAAAACCACATCTTTGATGGTTCTACCCTAATTAAGCCAATCAAGAAGTTCGAGCCATTGGTCTACCCAGAGTGGAGAACTGCGTCAAAACGCCAAATCGAGGAGGACAAGACGCGTGGGGTATGGATGTTATCCAGCCTGTCTTCTCGAAAGCTTTGATTCATTTTTGTGGATGTCGATCTCCCCACTAAGAGGGCGAAGGTCACTTCATATGGCAAAAAAAAAAAAAAACAAAAAAACAAAAAAAATAAAAAAACAAAAACAAAATAAAAACACAAAATAAAAAAAAACACAAAAAAAAGGGGGGGCAACAAAACAAAGATTGTGAATGTTAGCATATAGAAATTACGTACCCCTTCCTAGGACCTCTGCTGGGGCAACGCGTTTCCGGGGCACGGGTCAAGCCCGAAATGGGTAAGGTGAAACGGATCCCGATGTGATCAAGTGAATGTGTAGAGAAGATGCTGAGAGATGTCCGTCACGATCAGAGAAAGTGAATTTTTAACAAAAAAGATCGCCTTAGAAAACTTCATGACAGGGTTTTAAAGAAGATCCTCTCCATGCAGCAAAAACTTTAGAAGAAAGAAGATGCCAAGCCAGGAAAGACTTTAGGTAGAAGGCCTGTTCTAGGGAAACAAAAAATATTGTCTGAGGTAGGCAACAAGGACTTGTCCAATCTGGTGAATTCAAAAAAAGAGAGAACAAAAAAAAAAAGAGAAGAAGGAAAAAAATGAAGAAAAAGGAGAGGCCAAAGTGAAAACTCGCGAAGGGCACTTTGGGACCAAAGGTGGGTTTGAGTGAAAAAGGGGCAGCTCAAATTTTGATGGGGCATGCAGTAGTCTTGCTACGCTTAAAATAACAATGAAGAGGAATGTCGCACCTCGGGGCATCGACAAAGTACTCCAGATCCCCTAAACACATATTGAGTTTAGAAAGGTCCTCAAGAAGTTAGAACAGAGAAGCTCAAGCTGCAATATCTGGGGCACCTAGTTTCCATTTCACCCATTTTTGAGTCTACTGTCTTTGTCTTTTCAAAATACACTCTAAATAAATTTGCTGCTTCATTGTATATGCTAGCTTTGATTAACCTGTTTGATTCGAGCAATACTCCTAATAAATTCCCATTCCATCCATCATCAGTCCTTTTCAAGCATTTTACATTGAAATAACGATTATTGGATTAATGATACTTTCATGAAAGGAGTTTCGCATATTACTCTGGAAATCTCTAAACAATACAGGAATCTGAAACAGGATTATTGCTTAAAACTCACCGAGTTTAAGGGTCGGAAATATCTGAGTCCCAATTACGTTGATTGAACAAAATAACAAGGTACCGTGTCAGTGACACAATCCTGACGAAAATGGGCATTGTTAACCCAAGTGCAAAACCAGGATCGTTCTTGAAAAGAAATGACATTCTGCATTCTACATTCATGCGAGCATCACGCATATACATCTGGATAGGTCACCTAGAGAGTGATCGTTAGAAGGAAACTGATACAGATCCTGTACCGTTGAATAACAAGATGGTAGAACAAAGAAGAGACAAATCCTATGTTTTAGAGTCGCAGTGGGACAAGTGGAGGATATTCAAATCCTACACCCCCGAGTCACAATGAGATGAACCCTGAAGCTACAGTGGGGCAAAAGGGTGATATAAGAAAAACGCTTGAAAGCAATTTGTCACGGATGATTTAAAAAAAAAGAGAATGGTCATGACCCATAACAAGAAGGTGCGTCCAAGAGAATTTCGTGAAGGAGAATTCGTGTTGAGGAAGATTCTCCCTATACAAAAGGACTTTCGAGGAAAATGGGCACCGAATTGGGAAGGACCATACGTCGTAAAGAGAGCTCCCTCAGGTGGGGCGTTGATCCTCACTGAAATGGATGGGAAGGAGTTACCAAACCCGGTGAACTCAGATGCCGTGAAGAAATATTACGCCTAAAAAAAAAAAAAAAAAAAAAGAGACGAGACACGAATTACTTGTAGGAGAGAGGCGGGTATCAAGCACGAGGAAGGTCAGAAGTCGAAGCGATGAGTGCAGGCCATCATGAGAGCCGTAACAAGAAGAGATATATGACAAACAAGCCCAAGACACATGGCATAATCATGTAGGCATTTAGGACAAACACATGCATATTATGACATCATCACGCATGACACATACAGGTACGCCATTAAAACAAGGAGTCTTAACGACGGTTGCGCCAAACCAAGAAGAAAGAAGACATCCGAGTTCCACCAGATGATATATTTTGAGATTCCAGTTGCAAATATCAATTCATATCAGAGAGAAGTGAGTTGAGCCTCGGGTCACTCCCTGAGGTGTCTTTTAATTTCTTTTCAAAATATCAACTCATGTGAGAGAGAAGTGGGTTGAGCCTTGGGTTACACACACGAGGTGTCTTTTAATTTCTTCTCAAAATATCAACTCATGTGAGAGAAGTGGGTTGAGCCTTGGGTTACACCACGAGGTGTCTTTTAACTTATCAACTCATGTCGAGAGAAGTGAGTTGAGCCTCGGGTCACTCCACGAGGTGTCTTTTAATTTCTTCTCAAAATATCAACTCATGATGAGAGAGAAGTGGGTTGAGCCTTGGGTTACACCGGAGGTGTCTTTTAATTTATCAACTCATGTCGGGAGAGAAGTGAGTTGAGCCTCGGGTCACTCCACGAGGTGTCTTTTAATTTTCTCAAAATATCAACTCATGACAGAGAAGTGGGTTGAGCCTTGGGTCACACCCCCGAGGTGTCTTTTAATTTATCAACTCATGTCGAGAGAGAAGTGAGTTGAGCCTCGGTCACTCTCACGAGGTGTCTTTTAATTTCTTTTCAAAATATCAACTCAGACAAGAGAAGATGTTTGAGCCTTGGGTTACACCACAAGTGTCTTTTAATTTCTTTTCAAAATATCAACTCATGTCGAGAGAGAAGTGAGTTGAGCATCGGGTCACATTTGAAGTATTTTCAAATTTTACCTTTTAATTTTTGTTTTTATTTTGAGTCTCGCTTGCAAAATTAGTTCATATTACAAGAGTCCAAGCATTTTCAATTTTGAGTTCTTCAAATTTCTGTTGTAAAAAAAAAAAAACGATGGTTGAGCCTCGAGGCACACGCGAGGTACTTGCGGATGGAAGATCAAGTCGCCTTGAGCAAATCGGACGAAGAAGTTCCAGTGGACAAAAAGGAGTGAACAAGAGCATGATGAAGCTATGGGCTATATCTCTTAGAAGTAGTGATGGAGGAGAGAATGAAGATCGAAGTTTCCCAGAAGATGGTAAGGAAGCGATTTGAAAGGTTGATTTATTTCTTTAAAGTCCGATGAGAAGATCAAAGCCTTGAAATCACATCGAAACCGACCAAGGCATTAGCTCATCGTGCCCTTGAAGAAGCAATGGAACAGAAATGATTATCTCCACGAAGATATAACGAAACAGTGAAGCGGATCAAAGCAGCAAGTTACAGTTGAGTTTGAAGCTGTTTGAAGAAGACGAGTACCAACAAGTCAAGGCTTTGCCAAGATCGGGCAAAATTGGTTCTTCTATTGTCTTTGCTCTATTATCATTTCACGACAATGAGCAAAGAGGGGCAGTGTAATCACCAATTTTGGCCCGGTCATTAATCCGGGCCCATTACATTACACAAAGGCCCAAAGGCCCAAAGGTTAAAGTTTTTGAGAAAATTTTTAGGGTTTCTGTTAAACCCAAAGGGGGTGCGCCGCAAGTCCACAGTGCTTGTTGCTCCACTTGGTTGTTGTCGGCCACCGAGTCCCACAACCACTCCACTGCGAGAAAAGACGGAACCACAACAGCAAGCACCAAGAGAGTAAGAAAACAAAAGCAATAAAAATAGTGTAAAATGGCTATAAAGCCGATGGAATAACACTTTGTAAGAGGGGATTTTCGGATTGAGAAAAATATCAACAAGGGCTTCAAAGAATCAAATACAAGAAATCTCGGAGAGGTGATTTTTCCAGGTTCTTTCATTTCATTTGAGGTCTCATTTTATGTATTAATCCTTATTCATTTAGTAATCGAAAGAGAATAAAAGTATAAAGGTCCGACTTAGTATTTTTGGTACTCTCATTTCTCGCCATCGTTGTTGTTTATTCTTTTTCTTTATATACATATACATATATAAAACATAGAGATAAAAAAAAACAAACAACTAAAAATACAAGTAAAGGAAAGGGACGGGACTTTACGAACCGCATGAGACCGTCGTCGGAGTACTCTCCGGTCGTCGAGGCTTGGCTCGAGGGGATTGCGAAGTCCCCTTTTCCATTCTTTGGAGAGGTGCGAAAATCGAAGTATCCAGGACCTCAAACCGGAGCTTGGTCTCTCTCATGCGCGCGTCGTTGGCCACCGAAACCGTGGTGGTGCGATGACGGCGATTGAAGGCCAATCGGTGGAAACCCCATTCGTCGGAGAGTGAAAAGAGAGGGGAGAAGAAGAGACCCCTGTGGATCAGCTGTGATTAGAAAAGTAGGGTTGAATTGTTTAAAACAAATTTAGTGTGTTTTAAAGGGAATGAAAGCGGCGTGCGTTTACGAAGGGGAGATGCGCGATATCCCTTAAATGGGATAATTGCGCCATTGGTCCCCATTTTCATAGCGCCTTGATTAATCAAATCCTCATTTCCTTTTCTTTTATTTTTCCAAAATCGCACCCTATTATTTCTGCATGTTCCATTTTGGTCCTAATCAACGCGCCCACTTTCGAGGATGGAGTAATTGCATTTTTAGACCCTCTCTTTTCCGCGTGTCTCAAATAGATCCTTTCCCTTTTATTTTATTTCGAATCAGCCCAGAACTTCCATTTTAGATGCAATTTGATCCTTTTTTAGTTATTTTTGTAATCCTTTTTACTTTATCCTATTTAATATGTTATTATATTGTATATATTTATTATTATCACCATATTTAAATCATTATTATGTTGTATATATTTTACATTATTTTGTTATTACCATTATTATTATTATTATTACTATTGCTATATTTATTTTTATTATTAATGCTATTAATATTATTATTATTATTATTATCATTATTACTATACTATTATATTATTATTATAATATTTACTATTATACTATATTGTCATTATTATTGTTATATTACTATTATTTTTATTATTTTTATTATTATTATTGTTAGTAGTATATTGTGTATATTATGTGTTGTTTTCATTATTATTACGATATTTATATTATTATATTGGACATATAGCGTATTAACTACTATTATTATATATATTATTATTATTGTCACGTTTACATTTACATGTTGTATATATATGCATATTGTTATTATCAGTATTATACTTATATTATCATTTTGTATATATTTTGTATTATCATCATTATTCATCGCATGACCTATTCCTGTTTCGAATAACGTTTCTTTAAAACATAACTTAGTTTTTCACCAATTTCACCCAATAAACCAAAAATTTTCAAAAATAATGCAATATTCCGTGTTTGGAAATTCGAGGGATCGTGCCCTATGTGTTGGGTTTCGGTTCTCTTGCTTGACCAAATAATCGAATGACCTTTTGTTATTTTAATAAATGAGTCTTAGGGATTAAGAGACGACCTTGGATTTGAGGATTGAAATTATCGTGTCCTATGTATTGGATGTGATGTTTGGTCCCTTCGAAACAAGGAAATCTTGATATTCTAGGAAGACTCAAACATTTTCAAAAAGACCCAAATTTCTGAATTCATTTCTAATTTTGTTAAAACTTTCGACATTGGGACATCAATTAATCAATTTGGTACCAATTTTGGGCGTTGCGAGGGTGCTAATCCTTCCTCGCACGTAACCGACTCCCAAACCTGTTTTCTCAAATTTCGTAGACCAAAAAGCATTGTTTTATTAAATCAAAATGTTTTAGTAAAACAAAGGTGATCCGATCACACCTAATAAATGGTCGGTGGCGACTTCCTTTTTTGAAGCCCAAGGTCGATACCCGTTTTTGTCAAAAAAATGGTTACGACAACAAATATAAATAGATTTACCTCACTTGGGAACTTCCAAATCAAACTACACTTTGTGTTGAGAAGATTCTTACTACCTCAAATCAATCGAAAGGGATTTGAAGGTTGGGTTTTTTTTTCTTTTTTCTTTAGTAAAAGTAAGTAAAACTGAATACAAAAAGAAAGGAACTTGAAGAAAGGGAAATAAAAAGAAAGAACAACAAAGTAGAAATCAAGATTGAGCTAAAATAAGGGGAAACTTTCAGAAAGAAATTGAAGTTGATCTGCCTGGAAAAGTCAACCACTCGGAAAGCATAAACTCTTAACACAACTGGGATTTCTTGGTTTAGTAGCCAAAGGATTTGTGTTATGAGATTAGTGCAGTATGGGGATCTAAATTATGAGGATTTGTCTTTCTCAATTGTATTTTAGTGGATTAATTTAAAATGAGGATCTGGGAATATTTTATTGCAATTAACTCATTAAAAAATAATAAATCGATGCTCTCACATTTTCCTTGAAGCTTCAGTAATTGCGTGAGTGGATTTCCTTAGAAAAAAGTCATATATTTTCCTTCAAGTTTCAATAATTGATTTGTTTTAATTATTTATATGTTTTTCACTACATTTAAAATATCTACTTTTCTTCAGTTTCTTCTTCTTAATTTTCATTTGTTATTAGAAATGAAAATGGTTTTTCTTTATTCATTTTATACATTTAAGGTGTATTTTTATTAAAATAATACACGTATATATTAAAACTGTATCTATATATATATATATTAAAAGATTATATTTTTTGTCTGTAAATCTCAGTGTTAGTTAACAAAGATGGGAGAGAAGTGTAATGGGAAACCTCACCTTCACAACAACTAAGTTTTTTATCTCTCCGTGCTTCCACAAGGTGGCTCCAAATCCCGACTCACAACCCAACCGGTAAATTCCATCAAGTTTTATGACAACATATCCCTTTGCCTTATGTTTGCTTTTATCACAGTTGTTAGAAGAAAGTGGGAAAAGTGAATGATGTCACTGTTTCCGTTTGCCAGGAGGACCTGTATGGACTGCAAGTGCTCATATTATAACAGATGTGATTGGTTTAGGCGTCGTCCTCTTTCTGGCTTGGCCACTGCTCAGCTTGGATGGATTGTTCCAACAGTTATGTTCTTGTTCTCTTTTGCAACTTACTATACCTTTACTCTTCTTGCTGCTGGAACGCTTGTTCCAGCAGTTATGTTCTTGTTCATATTATATGTAGTAGGTCTTAACAGCTTTCTTTTAGACGCTTATAATGCAAGCAGCCTAATGTTGTTGAGGTGAACTTTTTAGAAAGGAAAATGGGTATGGTTTAGCTGTCTTAAGGTGCTCTGTTTGGAAAATATACCACCGAATGGTAAAATTAGGGAAACCCTGACTAGGGCAAGTGTTGGAAAAATTAGGATAATGTACCAAAATATATTTATTAAACTTTTATGTAAATTAAAAAATTAATTTAGTTCAAATGGTAAATAAAAATAGTTTATATAGATGATCTACATTATTCAAATTTCATTATCAACAATTTTGTTGCCTCCTTGTCGTCCCCTCCCTTTTCCTCTCTGTTTCTCTCAATTTTCTCTCTTTTCTTCTTTGTGCCTCCCCTAAAACCCAAAAATTTAGTTATTGTGTCGCCCCATTGTTCATCTTCTCATCTTGTTTTCTATTTCCTGCTCATCTATTCTTCTATCTCTTTGGCCCATTTTTTCTTGCTGATTTTTCTGCCATTGTCGCACCCTTATTGCCCACTTTTCTTCCATTTTCCTTGTCGAATCAACCTCCTGTCTTGGTCGACTGAATTGTTCATCCTTTTTTTGTTGAATCGTTATTTCAAATCCAGAAATCGGGAAGCGTAAGTTGTCTAGATTTGAGCCCATTTTGTTATTCTTTCTCTTTCTTTTCATTTGAGTCGGGGAAATGGGGGGAGTGAAGGAAAAAATTGGAGGGGAAGAGGAGGAGAGAGAAAGGGATATAATTATTAAATACAAATAATTATTAACATTAAATAAAAATATTTAAATATTTTTAATTTATTTAATATTATTATTAGGATTTGTATTTAATATTAATATTTATATAAAATTTTAATTTTATTATTATATATTAATATTCAAAGTAGGGGGTTAAAACTAGTTATTTTTCCTTTAAAAAAACAAGTTATTTTTAAAAAGTAATGTTTTATTATTTTATATATTTAATATAAAATTATATAAATATTTTATTTTATTATTGTTCTCCCATGTTTGTTTTATTGTCCATGATTAGGTTTATTATATTAATATTAAAATTGTGCACTTAATATATATGAATATAAAATCATATATTTTAATACTTCTTATATAGATTAATATATAAATATTTTTATTATTTTATTGTTTTTAAAAGAATAATTTTACTTTATTGTTTTAATATTAATATAAAATTAAATGTTATAATATATTGTTTTTAATTTTTTATTATATTTTAATGTTAAATAGTAATATTTTGTTATATTTTATTTGAAACTATATAAAAAAATAAAGATGATAATGATAAAATAATACATTAACAAATAACACTTACGTTTTAACTCATAGCATACACATGGTAAGAAATAGAGGTGTTCATGGGCCGGGCGGCCCAGCTCGGCCCGAAGGCCCGACCGAAATTTAGGAGGGTTTGGACAAAAATAAGGCCCGTTTAAAAAATGGGCAGGGCCTCGGGTAAGGTATTTTTGGCCCGGGCCCGGCCCGGCCCTAATTCACTTAATGACAAAAAAAAAATCTTCTATTTGTTCTAGTTTTTAATGTTATTTTCTTGTTGTTTTCTCCCTATTTTGCTACATATTACTATTATTTTGCTACTATTTTGTTGTTATTGATTGAATATTGTATAAAACTTATTTTATTGTTAATTTTGTTATTATTTTAAAGTCATTTGTTAATTTTATTATTATTTTAGAGGTATTTACTTGTTAAGTTACATCTATCTTAGTGTTATTTAAGTCTATATTTTTTTTTAAAATTTATTTTCAATTTGCTGGGAAATATTTATTTTGATTTTTTAGTATTTTTGATGTATTATATATATTTAAAAATTATATAAAATAGTATAAAAATTTAATACTGGCGGGCCGGGCCCGGGTTTTAGTATTTTTATATGGGTCGGGCTTAGGAAAAATTTAAGCTCATTTTTTGAGCCCGGCCTGACCCTAGCCCGATGAATGGGCTTAATTTTTTAGTTGAGCCCGGCCCGACCCAGGCCATGAACACCTCTACGAGATATATATATCATAATTTTCAACAACCAAACATATTGATGTAGTACCATCTACCTTTTTTCATCATTTTGAAACTTGAGCTCCTCTTTTACATTATGTCTACCAAACGTGGTAAGACTATTTCACCTTGTATTTATGTAAAACGATAAAAAATTGAAATTCTATTTGAAAATTGAAAAAAATTAAAAATAAACATCGAGAATTCAAAAAAATTAACCAAAAATGTTAAAAATAAATAAAGTGAGAGAAAATTAGAGAAAGTGCTTTTCTTTATAAGAAAAAAAAAGAAATAAAAAGATTCAAAATATTTTACGAATTAAGGGTTAATAATATATCTCCATGCATTTCATGGAAACATAATATTTTAAGTATCACAAATCTTACATTATTTATGTAAATTGGTATATTTTTAGCTTTAAAAAGAATTAAGGTTTCATTACTATCTACCCCAACAGCTCTTGTTGGATTTCTCATAAGTTCCTATTTTTCTGATGGAATAGCATTTTCTCTGCAACTACTAGTTGTAGCTCCCGTATCTAGTAAAGCATTTAAAGAATATGATTTATATTCTCTAAATTGAAATGTAATTTCTATATAAGTATAATATTTACGGGGTTGGAAATGTGAAAATGTAATCATATCCTTTTTCCCAAGCTTCATTTGTTGAATTATTAGTTTTTCTTTTAATATTTTGTAAATATTTGAAGTTGTTGCAATATGTAAAAGGAATTGCCCATTATCTCAAGCAGTATGACAAAACAACGAATAATTATAAGTTTTGTCAAAAATCTTAGTTTTCTTTTTTAATCTTTGATTAATGAGCAGAATTCACATACTTTGTTTTTTCTTAGAGCTCAATAAATCTTTCTTCGCTCACAAGAAAAACAAAAAGTAAGTGGTACATAATAACCAATAAATGGCATTCAATTTAAACATTCACATTTGATTAATCTTCAATTCACTTTCTCCATTCTATATCACTACCAATTGGCCATGCAGTTTCCTGAGCTGTAGCAGATTCTTCCACTATAATTTCATCAACTGATTGGCTTGCCTGCAAAGCAAATTAATCCTTCACTTATTATTGTTTGCTTTTGATGATTGATGATGAAGAAAGCAAAGCCAGTTTTCCAAAATTGGACAAAGGATGACATTTTAAGAACAAGAACTGTGAATTGAAAATAATAATGCAACAAGGATATCTAGAAAGAAATATTGACAGCCAGCAGAAACCAATTACAGTTGATGCAATTTCATTTACTCATTTAAAGCATAAAAAAAGAATCTCTCAGACAGTCAAAATAAATATATTGTGTTGATGCATAGAAATTAAAGCTTAGTAAATAAAGAGTTTGGGAGACTAAATGAGAAAATAATTGAATGGATAAATTTCTGTTTTGAAGCTTCTTATTGAGTTTGGAAGAGTAGTGTACCTGTGTTTGGAAGAGTAGTGTACCTGTGTTTTAAAGTCATCTAATCGAGGTAGGTGTATCACTTTCTCTTCGTCCTTACTCACATTTCCCTCATCTCCTTCAAACACCTGCTCTAATTTGGAGACTCCGCTAAGCTTTAGTTCTTCTAGTTTTGGAAGGCCGCCATCAGCAAGAGTAATTGGGAACAAACATTTCAAGTTTTCACAGTTAAAGATTGTAATCCACATCAAATTAGGGAAGCAAATAGGTTGGAGATGATGTTGTGATGGAGTTTGATCCTTCTCAATTATTTGCTCCAATTCCTCACAGTCAAATATAGCCAAATCCCACAATTGTGGCAAATTTCGAGCGATGGTAGGTGAGAAGATGTATCTTAACCTTCTGCAATCTTGGACTCTCAATTTTCTGAGATTTTGAAAGTGTTCAACTTGGATGGGACCACTCCATATCACCCGCAATTCAGTTAGTTTGGACAAGCCTAGGACCCTCAGCGTTGAAAGATTATATCCAGAATACTCAAATAACTCTTCAAAATTGGAAATTGATGTTCCTCCTCTCCATTCTGGGACTGTCACGTTGCTTATTTGCTTCTCTTTTCTGTCATCTCCGAGAACTCCAATTCCTATAAACATATCATCAATGGTTAATTTCAAAGTGTTGAAAGCCGTTCACTTCACACCTATCATTTTATTAATTCGTTTTCTTATGGAACTTTTATTTTAACAATTTCTTTTATTAAAATTAAGGTTTAATTTATTTTACTTAAGTTAGAACAGTAATGTTCAAAACTAGATTCTCTCCTTTAAGAATAAGCACAAGATTTCTTTTTCAATCTTTTATAGTCAAACAACTCAAATTCTTAAAAAGTTTACTGTAGAACTCAAATACATATAATTGTGATCATAAATTAAAAAAAAGAAAAATCTCCAAAAATATGGTGCAAAAACACAACATAAATAATCTTTGTAAATAATATATATTTCTCATATAGATTATAAAAGTATTCAGTTGAAATGTTATTTATGTTACTAATTAGTATTGTAATTAACTAAACTACTTAAAGGTTTATTTAGATTAGTTTTTAGACTAAAATGAAAACTATTTTTAAAGAGTTATACAAGCATTTAATTACTTTAGACAAATAAAAAAAATCAAAAGGTGAAAATTTTAATGAATAAAATATATAAGAAGGTCTTACTTGTGTATTTGTTGAAACGATAAAAGGTGTCAATTGAGGACAATATCTCAATGCTAATGAGTATAAAGATGGCGATGTCAGCACGATGTCGTTTCTATCCCTTCCTTTCAATTGAGGCAAATTAATCAACTCAACTGCATTCAATCGTGCAAGACCTTGAGCCATTGAGATGAACACTTTTGGCCCTTGGATTATATCTTGCAATTAGGAACAGCTCTCTATCCTCAGAGTTTGCAATTGCCCAAGATTACCAGCAACACATGTTGGGAAGAGAAATTTCAAATTATTGCATTCTGTGACTTGTACTTCCCTAAGGCATTGGAAGCTTATGGTTGATACTTGTGAGTGTTGGATTATTTCTTCCATTCCAAAGCACCTCTCTATCTTCAGAGTTTGTAATTTCCCAAGACTATTGTCGAAACCATCCTTTTTTGGAAAGGCGGGAATCGACTTGGGGTTTTGAAAATGAATAAAACGGGAGTCGCCACCGACCTTTTATTAGGTGTGGTCGGATCACCTTTGTTTTAATAAAACGTTTCGGTTTACTAAAATAGTGCTTTTGGTCTACGCATATTCGAGAAAATAGGTTCGGAGTCGGTTACGTGCGAGGAAGGATTACACTCTCGCAACACCCAAAATCGTTACCAAATTGATTAATCAATGCCCTAATGTCGAAAAGTTTGAAATGCTTTTGAAATTTTCTTTTTATTGTTTTTGAACAACTTGATTGAATATTGAGTTTCTCTTGTTTCGAAGGAATAGAGTCTCACATCCAGCACGATTGGATATGACAATCTGAGTTCTCGAATTCAAGATCACCCCAAAATTCTCCAAGCACTTGTATTGAAATTTTGAAAGGATATTCGTTCGTTTGGTCAAACAGAAAATCACACCCAGCACGATTGGGCAAGATCTCTTCGGATTTCCAAACTCACGAATATCACCTTATTTAAAAATACGAGCAAATTTTGATAGTATATCCATTTATTTGGTCAAACATAAAAATCGCACCCAGCACGATTGGGCACAATTCTTTTGAATTTCCAAACGCATGAATATTACTTTTGTGAAACCCCTTTTTTATGAATTAAAAAATGAAACGTCGGGTTGTGATTTAAAATGGTCGATCCACATGAAATGACGAAAATGAGAAATTAACCAAAAATGTTAAAAATAAATAAAGTGAGAGAAAATTAGAGAAAGTGCTTTTCTTTATAAGAAAATTGGTATATTTTTAGCTTTAAAAAGAATTAAGGTTTCATTACTATCTACCCCAACAGCTCTTGTTGGATTTCTCATAAGTTCCTATTTTTCTGATGGAATAGCATTTTCTCTGCAACTACTAGTTGTAGCTCCCGTATCTAGTAAAGCATTTAAAGAATATGATTTATATTCTCTAAATTGAAATGTAATTTCTATATAAGTATAATATTTACGGGGTTGGAAATGTGAAAATGTAATCATATCCTTTTTCCCAAGCTTCATTTGTTGAATTATTAGTTTTTCTTTTAATATTTTGTAAATATTTGAAGTTGTTGCAATATGTAAAAGGAATTGCCCATTATCTCAAGCAGTATGACAAAACAACGAATAATTATAAGTTTTGTCAAAAATCTTAGTTTTCTTTTTTAATCTTTGATTAATGAGCAGAATTCACATACTTTGTTTTTTCTTAGAGCTCAATAAATCTTTCTTCGCTCACAAGAAAAACAAAAGTAAGTGGTACATAATAACCAATAAATGGCATTCAATTTAAACATTCACATTTGATTAATCTTCAATTCACTTTCTCCATTCTATATCACTACCAATTGGCCATGCAGTTTCCTGAGCTGTAGCAGATTCTTCCACTATAATTTCATCAACTGATTGGCTTGCCTGCAAAGCAAATTAATCCTTCACTTATTATTGTTTGCTTTTGATGATTGATGATGAAGAAAGCAAAGCCAGTTTTCCAAAATTGGACAAAGGATGACATTTTAAGAACAAGAACTGTGAATTGAAAATAATAATGCAACAAGGATATTTAGAAAGAAATATTGACAGCCAGCAGAAACCAATTACAGTTGATGCAATTTCATTTACTCATTTAAAGCATAAAAAAAGAATCTCTCAGACAGCCAAAATAAATATATTGTGTTGATGCATAGAAATTAAAGCTTAGTAAATAAAGAGTTTGGGAGACTACATGAGAAAATAATTGAATGGATAAATTTCTGTTTTAAAGCTTATTATTGAGTTTGGAAGAGTAGTGTACCTGTGTTTTGGCATGCACTGATTCCTCTGAATCAACAGTAAATCTTGTGGTAATGTTGGGACAACCTGTTACTTGTAAATCCGTCAAAGATGGGAAAACAAAATGATAACCCACAGGGCTGAAGCTCACGAGGTTTGGTATCCTATAAAGCTCTAAGAAGCCGAGCTGAGGTAGGTGTATCACTTTCTCTTTGTCCTTACTCACATTTGACTCATCTCCTTCAAACACCTGCTCTAATTTGAAGACCGAATCAAGCTCTAATTGGTCTAGTTTTGGAAGGCCGCCATCAGCAAGAGTAATTGGGAACAAACATTTCAAGTTTTCACAGTTAAAGATTGTAATCCACATCAAATTAGGGAAGCAAATAGGTTGGAGATGATGTTGTGATGGAGTTTGATCCTTCTCAATTATTTGCTCCAATTCCTCACAGTCAAATATAGCCAAATCCCACAATTGTGGCAAATTTCGAGCGATGGTAGGTGAGAAGATGTATCTTCACCTTATGCAATTGTGGACTACCAATTGAGTGAGATTTTGAAAGTTTTCAACTTGGATGGGAGCATTCCATATCACCCGCAATTCAGTTAGTTTGTACAAGCCTGGGTCCCTCAGCGTTGAAAGATTATATCCAGAATATTCAAATAACTCTTCAAAATTGGAAATTGGTGTTCCTCCTCTCCATTCTGGGACTATCACGTTGCTTATTTGCTTCTTTTCTGTCATCTTCCAGAAGTACAATTTCTGTAAACATATCATCAATGGTTAATTTCAAAGTGTTGAAAGGCATTCACTTCACACCTATCATTTTATTAATTCGTTTTCTTATGGAACTTTTATTTTAACAATTTCTTTTATTAAAATTAAGGTTTAATTTATTTTACTTAAGTTAGAGAAGTAATGTTCAAACTAGATTCTCTCCTTTAAGAATAAGCACAAGATTTCTTTTTCAATCTTTTATAGTCAAAGAACTCAAATTCTTAAAAAGTTTACTGTTAAACTCAAATACATATAATTATGATCATAAATTACAAAAAAAGAAAAATCTCCAAAAATATGGTGCAAAAACACAACATAAATAATCTTTGTAAATAATATATATTTCTCATATAGATTATAAAAGTATTCAGTTGAAATGTTATTTATGTTACTAATTGGTATTGTAATTAACTAAACTACTTAAAGGTTTATTTAGATTAGTTTTTAGACTAAAATGAAAACTATTTTTTAAAGAGTTATACAAGCATTTAATTATTTTAGACAAATAAAAAAATCAAAAGGTGAAAATTTTAATGAATAATATATATAAGAAGGTCTTACTTGTATATTTGTTGAAACGATAAAAGGTGTCAATTGAGGACAATATCTCAATGTTAATGAGTATAAAGATGGCGATGTCAGCACGATGTCGTTTCTATCCCTTCCTTTCAATTGAGGCAATTTAATCAACTCAACTGCATTCAATCGTGCAAGACCTTGAGCCATTGAGATGAACACTTTTGGCCCTTGGATTATATCTTGCAATTGGGAACAGCTCTCTATCCTCAGAGTTTGCAATTGCCCAAGACTACCAGCAACACACGTTGGGAAGAGAAATTTCAAATTATTGCATTCTGTGACTTGTACTTCCCTAAGGCATTGAAAGCTTATGGTTGATACTTGTGAGTGTTGGATTATTTCTTCCATTCCAAAGCACCTCTCTATCTTCAGAGTTTGTAATTTCCCAAGACAATTGTCGAAACCATCCTTTTTTGGAAAGGCGGGAATCGACTTGGGGTTTTGAAAATGAATAAAACGGGAGTCGCCACCGACCTTTTATTAGGTGTGGTCGGATCACCTTTGTTTTAATAAAACGTTTCGGTTTACTAAAACGGTGCTTTTGGTCTACGCATATTCGAGAAAATAGGTTCGGGAGTCGGTTACGTGCGAGGAAGGATTAGCACCCTCGCAACGCCCAAAATCGGTACCAAATTGATTAATCAATGCCCTAATGTCGAAAAGTTTGAAATGCTTTTGAAATTTTCTTTTTATTGTTTTTGAACAACTTGATTGAATATTGAGTTTCTCTCGTTTCGAAGGAATAGAGTCTCACATCCAGCACGATTGGATATGACAATCTGAGTCCTCGAATTCAAGATCACCCCAAAATTCTCCAAGCACTTGTATTGAAATTTTGAAAGGATATTCGTTCGTTTGGTCAAACAGAAAATCACACCCAGCACGATTGGGCAAGATCTCTTCGAATTTCCAAACTCATGAATATCACCTTATTTAAAAATACGAGCAAAATTTAATAGTATATCCATTTATTTGGTCAAACACAAAAATCGCACCCAGCACGATTGGGCACAATTCTTTTGAATTTCCAAACGCATGAATATTACTTTTGTGAAACCCCTTTTTTTATGAATAAAAAAATGAAACGTTGGGTTGCGATTTAAAATGGTCGATCCACATGAAATGACGAAAACGAGAAATTAACAACACATGATAATAAAAGATGCAATAATAAAAACAAAAAGATAACATTAAAATAATAACAATAAATAAAAACTAAAAAAATGTTAGTAGCTATAGAGATAATAGTAAATATAATAATAATGATGATGCAAAATATATACAATATAATAATATATAATAATAATAATAATAATAATAGTAGTAGTAGTAGTTGTTGTATGGTAATAATAAAAAAAAAATAATAGTGATACAAAATATATATAACATAATAATATAATAATAATAGTAGTAATAGTAATAGTAATTAGTATAGTAATAATGGTAAAGTAATAATAATACAAAATGTGGACAATATAATAATTATAATAATAATAATAATAATAATAATGATGATAATACGAAATATATACAAAATAATAATATAAGTATAGTAGTAGTAATAATAATAATAATACGCAATGTATACGATATACTAATATAAATAAAGTAACAATAATAATGACACAAAATTATATATAATATAATTATATAATATAGTTATAATAATGATAATAATACAAATATGTACAACATAATAATAATAATAATAATAATAATAATAATAATAATAATACGTGATAATAATAATAAGTTAGTTGAAATTAATGAAAATAACAATAACAGTATAATTACAAAAATCAGATAAGAAAAGGCTAAATTGTAATCCAAATAAAATTAAGGGGGTTAAAACAGCAATAAATTGAAGAGGAAAGGGTATTAGGGACTAAACGTAACATGCGCTTAACCAAAAAGGACTGAAATGGCAATAAACCCTACAATCCAAAACGCAGCGTTCAAATAAGGACCAAATTGAGACGGGAAAATTAAAGGGGGCAAAATTAAAAGAAAAGAAGAATTTGATTGCAAAACTATGAAAAAGCATAAGGATTCCCGCATAAATTCCCCTTTTGTGCAAAACACGCAGATCTTACCTGGAGCGGGTCAGATCGGGTCGGGCTAGGCTGAAACGACATCGTTTTGGGGCTTATGGGCGCCGACCAAAACGACGTCATTTTGTGTTGTCTATATAAGCCCCATTTTCTCAAAAAAATTTATTTTCATTCTCTGTTTTTTTCAAAAAAAAGGCTAAATTTCTCTCTTTCTTTTCTTCTCTGCAAGTACGAAAAAGGAAGGGTTTCAGCGTTGCTCCGACGCCATTCTCCGTCGCTCCCTTTTTTTTTTTTTTTTACTTATTATATTAATATATGTATGTGTATAGATTTTGATTAAGTAATGAATAAAAAAATGAAACGACGAATAAAAGAAAAAAAGAAAATACGGAATCACCTCTTTGTTCTGGATCTTGTGTTTTTTTTTTTTTTTTTTTTACTGTTTTGAAAGATTTTGTATTTCTTTTCAAAAATCCAAGGAAGAACCCTTATTACAGTTTCTTTTTCCGGCTTTATAGCTGATTGAAAATAATAAAAAAAGTGAAATAAAAAATAAACCAAATACAGTCTTTTTCCATTTTGTTGGCTCTTTTCTGTTGTGGATCTGTTGTTCTCTTGTCTTTTTGCAGATTGTGGGAAACAATGGGAAGTGGGGGAGTGGCTAGTGGAGGCCGGCGTTGGTGGAGCGATAGTAGAGGCTTGCGGCGCTGCTAGGCTAGAGTTTCCAGAACCCTAGTTTCTTCCAAATATTTTTTTAGTTTTGGGCCTATTGGGCCACTTGTATTGGACTTAGTTGGGCCTTAGTTTGGTTTTGGGCCCTGGGTTAATGAACCCGGGCCAAAATTGGTTACTACAGCTGCCTCTCTTTGCTCATTATCGTGAAACGAGAATAGAGTAAAGATAATAGAAGAACCAATTTTGCCCGGTCTTGGCAGGCTTTGACTTATTGGTCCTCGTCTTCTTCAAACAGCTTCAAACTCCACTGTAACTTGTTGCTTTGATCCGCTTCACTGTTTCATTGTATCTTCAGAGAGATAATATTTCCTATTCCATTGCTTCTTCAAGGGCACAGTAACTAGCGCCTCGATCGGCTTCGATGTGATTTCAGGGAGAAAAGATTCGTAGCTTTGATCTTCTCCACTGCGGCTTCGAGGAAATAAATCTGAACTTTTTCAAATTGCTTCCTTACTATCTGCGGGGAGGCTTTGATCTTCAGTCTACTCTAATGCTACTTCCGAGAGATATGGCCTGTAGCTTCATTTTGCTCTTTCTCAATCTTCTTTGTCCACTGGAACTTCTTTGTCCAATTTGCTCAAGGCGACTTCAATCTTCCGTCTGCAAGTACCTCCGCGTGTGACCCGAGGCTCAACTCCCCTCTCGTAATATGAGTTTATTTATTATTTATTATTATTATTTTTTAAAAACCAACGAAAATTGAAAATACCTCAGCGCGCGACCTGAGGCTTAACTCACCTCAGCGTGCGACCCGAGGAGTTGATTTTTTTTTTTGCAAGTAGAAATTGAAAAACAGGAATTGAAAATACCTCAGCGTGCGACTTGAGGAGTTGATTTTTGCAAACAAAAATTGAAAAATAGAAATTAAAAATACCTCAGCGTGTGACCTGAGGAGTTGATTTTTGCAAACAGAAATTGATAAACAGAAATTAAAAATACCTCAGCGTGCGACCTGAGGAGTTGAGTTTTACAAACAGAAATTGAAAAATAGAAATTAAAAATGCCTCAGCGTGCGACCTGAGGAGTTGATGTTTGCAAACAGAAATTGAAAGACATAAATTAAAAATGCCTCAGCATGCGACCTGAGGAGTTGATTTTTTTGCAAACAGAAATTGAAAAACAGGAATTAAAAATACCTCAGCGTGCAACATGAGGATTTGGCTTTTTAAAAAAGAAATTAAAAATGCCTCAGCGTGCGACCTGAGGAGTTGATTTTTGCAAACAGAAATTGAAAAAAAGAAATTAAAAATGCCTCAGCGTGTGAGTTGAGGAGTTGATTTTGGAAAATGTATCATCTGGTGGAACTCGGATGCCTTCTTTCTCCTTGGTTCGGTGCAGTTATTGTCAAAACTTCTTGCTTTACTGGTGTACCTGTATGTGATGATGTCATGATATGCACATGTTTATCTTAAATGCTTTTATGCCTACATGATTATGCCATGTGCCTTGGGCTTGTTTGTCATATCTTTTTTTGTTACGACTTCCATGATGACCTGCATTCATTGCTTCTATTCTTGACTCTCCTTTTAGGTGTTGTACCTGTTCTCAAGCTTTACGAGTAATCTGCGTTTCTCGTATATCACCATTTTTTGCCTCTTATTGAAACTTGTCCTTGCTTTAAGGCTCTTGTACTTACCAAATTCTCATCCAGGTAATGCTCAACATTCCTTTTGTTTAGAGTGTGTGATTTCACTATTCATCATTTAAATGAACCAAACATGAGATGCATGAAAATGACGAGTAGGTAGGAAAGGGGTACCTCACACTCATTTATTTCAAAGGCAATGAGCAAAGAAAATTGACAAGGAATTAGTTCAATAAAGAAAACATTATAAATACAGGAAAATAGATTTAATTGTCACAAATGCTCTAGATATTCAACGCATGAACTTCTCCACGTTTCTTGATCCTGGATCCTTTCGAGCATAGCTTCTTGTGTAGAAGATTTTGAGCTTCCGAATCTGCTTCAAATATTATAATCTAGCCATTTGACTTCCTGTTCAAATCGCCATTGCTCTTCGAGCCCAAATCTGCTTCCTTAGGACTCCCCTTCGAGTTTGACCTCCGAAATCTTTTTATTTATCAAGACGCCCTTTTCAGGTTTTCATCTTCACGGCATCTGAGTTCACTGGATTTGGTACCTCTTTCCCATCCATCTCAGTGAGAACCAAAGCTCCACCCGAGAATGCCTTCTTTACGACATATGGCCCCCTCCCAATTCGGTGCCTATTTTCCTCGAAAGTCTTTTTGTATTGGGAGAACCTTTCTCAGCACTAGTTCTCTTTCGCGGAATTCCCTTGGTCGCACCTTCTTATCATGGGCCATGATTATTCTCTTCTGGTACATCTGTCCATGACAGATTGCTTTCAAGCATTTTTCTTCGATCAGATTTAGTTGGTCATATCGAGCTTGAACCCATTCTGATTCTTCTAGTTTTGACTCCATTAAGACCCGTAAAGAGGGGATCTCAACTTCGATGGGCAGCATAGCTTCCATTCCATAGACCAGAGAGAAGGGAGTTGCCCCCATAGAGGTCCACACACATGTGCGATATGTATACAGAGCAAATGGTAGTTTCTCGTGCCAGTCTTTATACTTCTCGGTCATTTTCCCAATAATCCTCTTAATATTTTTGTTAGCAGCTTTTACTGCTCCGTTCATCTTTGAGCGATAGGGTGAGAATTTATGATGCTTTATTTGAAATTGCTCACACACTTCTTTTATCATCTTATTGTTCAGATTTAAAGCATTATCTGAAATAATTCTCTCAGGCAAACCATATCGACATATGATCTCCTTTTTTAAAAACCTGCAAACTGTAGTCTTCGTCACATTAGCAAACGAAGTAGCTTCTACCCATTTTGTGAAGTAATCTATGACCACAAAAATGAATCGATGTCCATTAGAAGTTTTTGGGGAGATTGGCCCTATAACATCCATGCCCCACATAGAAAAAGGCCACGGAGAGGTCATGACATGAAGGGTTGAAGGTGCTGCATGAATTTTATCGCCGTAAAGTTGACATTTGTGGCATTTTTGTGCATAACTAATGCAATCACTTTCCATCGTTAGCCAGTAATAACCGAGTCTCATAATCTGTCGAGCCATAGTGAAACCATTGGCGTGCATTCCACAAACTCCTTCATGGACTTCTTCAAGTATTTTTCTGGCTTCAACAGCATCCACGCATCTCAGGAGTATCTGATCTTTTCCTCTTTTGTACAGGATGCCCCCATCAAGAACAAATCCCACCGCCATTCTTCTGATTGTTCTTTTGTCATTCTCATTTGCTTGTTCGGGATACTTTTGATTCTTGACATATTCTAAGATATCATGGAACCATGGCTGTCCATCTGCCTCTTTTCAATGTTAAAACAATGCGCGGGGGGTCTCGTATATGCTCATTTGGAGAGGCATTACTTCCGTTTCTCGGTTTGCTTTAAACATTGAGGCCAAAGTGGCTGAGGCATCAGCCAATTGGTTTTCTTCTCGTTGGAAGTAATTAAAAGTTACTTCTTCAAATTCTTTAATCAACTCTGTCACAAGATCGTGATATTTGACCAACTTTGAGTCTCTCACTTCCCAATCTCCACGGATTTGGTAAATCACCAGTGCCGAATCCCCGGATACCTTTAAGATTTTGATGTCTCGTTTAATAGCTGTGCGAAGTCCCATGATGCAAGCCTCGTATTCCGCTATATTGTTGGTACAGAAGAAATTTAATCTGGTAGTGAATGGGCAGTGATTCCCTTCAGGCGATACTAAGACTGCTCCAATCCCATGCACCAAAGCATTTGATGCACCATCAAAGCTCATCTTCCATGATTTCTCTTTTGACGACTCGCATTCTTTTTCTGTAATGCACATCAGGTCTTCATCTGGGAAGTCAAATCTCAACGATTCATATTCCTCTGTTGTCTGATTTGCTAAGAAGTCAGCTATTGTGCTCCCTTTTATCGACTTTTGATTCACATAGATGATATCGTACTCCGATAGTAGGATCTACTATCGCGCCATTCTTCCTGAGAGTGCAGGTGATTCCATCATGTATTTTATTGGGTTCAGCTTTGAAATTAACCATATCATGTGATACAACATATATTGTCTGAGCCTTCGGGTTGCCCAGATTAAACCACAACTGAATTTCTCAATTGACGGGTACTTTGCCTCATACTCTGTAAACTTCTTGCTGAGGTAGTAAATCGCTCTTTCTTTTTTTCCAGACTCATCATGTTGCCCCTGTACGCAACCCATTGAGCTTTCAAACACAGTCAGATACAATATTAGTGGTCTCTCGGGAGTTGGCGGTACTAGCACCGGGGGTTAGACAAATACTGTTTTATCTTGTCAAAAGCCACTTGACACTCCTCGTCCCATTCTTCAGGATTGTGTTTTCGAAGGAGTCGAAAAATCGGGTCACAGTGGTTGGTAAGCTGGGCAATAAATCGAGCGATGTAGTTCAACCTCCCTAGAAATCCTTTGACTTCTTTTTGTGTCCGTGGATGTGGTAGTTCTTGTATGGCTTTTATCTTATCTGGATCAACCTCAATACCCCTCCCACTGACAATGAAGCCTAGTAATTTTCCTGAGGTAGCCCCGAATGTGCACTTGGCTAGGTTAAGCTTCAGCTGGAACTTTCTTAGTCTTTCGAATAATTTCCTGAGGTTCTCAACATGCTCTCTCTCCCCCCGAGATTTGGCAATCATATCATCGACATAAACTTCTATTTCTTTGTGCATCATGTCATGGAATAACATCACCATTGCCCTCTAATATGTTGCCCCAGCATTCTTCAATCCGAATGGCATTACCTTATAGCAGAATGTTCCCCACATTTTTACGAAGGTAGTTTTCTCCATATCCTCGGGAGCCATCTTTATCTGGTTATAACCCAGAAATCCATCCATGAAAGAGAATAATAAATGTTTTGCCGTGTTATCTACCAATGTATCGATGTGCGGTAAGGGAAAATTATCCTTAGGGCTTGCTCGATTCAGATCACGATAGTCCACACACATTCGCACCTTGTCGTCTTTCTTTGGCACTAGGACTATATTAGCTACCCATTCTGGATATTTAGAGACTTGTAAGAAGCCGTCATCGAATTGTTTTTGACTTCTTTTTTTATCTTTAGAAGCATTTCGGGTCTCATTCGTCTTAGCTTCTGCTGAATTGGTTTACATTCTGGTTTTAGTGGGAGTTTATGGACCATTACATCCTCGTTCAAGCCTGGCATGTCCTGGTATGACCATGCGAATACATCTTTATACTTTTGAAGCAAGGCGATCAAGTCATGTTTGGTGCTCTCTGAAATGGAGGTTCCAATCTTCACTTATTGTCTCTTTTCTTCATTTCCCAAGTCCACTGTCTCAACAGATTCTTGATGGGGTAGAATTTGTTTATCTTCTCGTTCCATCATCCTTAGTAAGTCAGGGGTGAGACATAATCTTCAGCATCTTCCTCAGCTTCGCATTCTCCTAAACAAATATCTTTCTCAAAATCGATTTCAGGACTTGTAACGGGATTGTTCATGTCGTTGACATCTGAGCACCTGAAAGGTGAACGGCAAAGAAAACTATAGAGGAGCCTCAAGGTATTGGAACACACAAGTATAATATTATGGCATGATATGAGATATATGTAAGGACAAGCTATGAGAAGAGGGAATAAAATATGAAGATAATGAGAATGAAAAAAACTATGACAAGATGCATCTCCATTAATATTTATTTAAAAGATAAATAGCAAACATAATCACTCATAACGGAATTTCTCCATAACTTAAGGGTATATAAAAGAGTTAATCATCGAGCATTACTTTGGAGAGAACTTAGAAACTACAAGGAGGTCCACAGCAGTCCAATTGTTCAAGGTGAATCCAGGAGGACAAGGGCGTATCATCAAAACATCTTCAATTGCATCATCTCCTTTGTCCATAACATTTATACTGATGTCTTGAAGCCCCCTTTCAATCGATGACAACATGCTTGGCAAGCTATCTTTCCCCGGGTACATCATTCCTGCAGACGTAAATGTTTTCGACAATGGGGGATACACTATGGGCTCCCATTCCAATTCCTGACCTGAGACTCTTGCAATCATTTTTTCTTGATCTTTCTGCCATTGTTTCCTTCTTTGTCGCGCATCTAGCTTGAACCCTAAGCCGTATCGAGCCTTGTGGTGTACTGGCTTTAGTGCTCTAGCCATTCCTTGCTGATATTTCCCCAAACCTTTCTCCGCTTGGGCTCCTTTTCCCACAGTCAGCTTGATTCCCATCTTGGTATTCCTCGAAAGTTTTGGTGTGGGAATCTTGTTTCCTTCAACTACAAATGTAGCATTGATAAACTCGAATGAACGGAAGGAACATTCCACTGTATCTTTGTTTACTTCAAGGTAGGGCGCGTTAGTAGAGATAGAGGCAACAATGTCTTCTTCACAAGAGACTGTGACCAAGCGGTTATCCATGATAAACTTTACTTTTTGGTGGAAAGATGAAGGGACTGCCCCAGCGGAATGGATCCAAGGTCTCCCTAAGAGGCAATTATACGAAGGCGAGATATCCATGACCTGGAATTCTATGTCATATGTACATGGGCCAACATCTAGAGGAATTTCAATCTTTCCCATGACCTCCCGTCGTGTCCCATCAAAAGCTCTTACTATGGAATGACAAGGCCTTAGATAAGACATATCAACTGGCATCCTGGAAAGTGTGGCCAGAGGTATGACATTGAGTGCGGATCCGTTGTCGATGAGTACATTCGGCACTATGTAACCCTTACAATTGGCCATAATATGCAATGCTTTCACCGAGCCCCCACCACTTGGCAGTATTTCATCGTCACTGAAAGAGATGAAATTATCCGCATTCAAGTTGTTTACCCACCTATCAAGCTTTTCTATAGATACATTGCTTTCCACGTAAGCTTGATTTAACACTTTTAGCAAGGCATTCCGATGTGGCTCCGAGTTCAACAGTAGAGATAACACCGAGATTTTCGCCGGCTGTTTGTTCAACTGTTCCACGATGTTGTATTCACTGTGCTTAATGAAATTCAAGAATTCATGTGCTTCATCCTCATTCACAGGACTTTTAATTTCTTGCTCAGACTGTATTTTAATATCAACCTCAGCCTCATGCATTGGTGCCTTTCCTTTCTGACTCGTGTCAATGGCTTTCTTCTTTGGCTCAACCATTTTCGGAGAATAACACCTCCACTGTGGGTAAAGTGTCCTACTCTGCTAATATCTCCAATCACCACTTTTGGCTTTTCACTCTCGGGTATAACAACGTTAGCATCATATTTCCATGGTACTGCCTTATCATCCTTGTAAGGGAAAGGAGACAACACCTTAATCACCAGCGTTGGTTTGACTTCCTTCTTCTTGGCCTCGTAGTAAATCACCAGAGGTTGATCGGTGCTATAAGGGATAACTGACGGCTGATTATCGGAGGCGCATATTTCCCTTTCCTCGACCTTGTCTGTTTTGTCAAAGATCTTGATCTCCTTGTTGTTCATCATATCTTGGAGTAATTTTTTGAATTCTTTGCAAGACTGGATGTCATGTCCTTCGGCGCTATGAAAATCAAAAAACGTCGACTTTTTGTATTTCCCCCTTTGAAAGTCTTGTTGGGATGACAAAACGACCCATTTTCAATCATTACCTTCCAAAATTTTTGCAAAGGTGTTTTTATTTCAGACACGGAACTTTTAGCTTGCCACACGTCTTCCTTTGTCACTGCACTCACATTCCCTTCAGTATGGTTTGAGAGCGGGTTACCAGCCATGTTACCAGTACCATCAAATCGTAAAATCCCTGCATCAATAAGACCGTGAACCCTCCTTTTGAAGGCTATACAATTTTCCATAGAATGCTCCTGGTTTCCAGCATGATACATGCAACTAACATTGGGATCGTACCATTTCAGGTATGGAGGCTTCAATGGTGCCATATAATGTGGGGATATTAATTATTTTTCCAATAATTTTGGGCACAGTTCTCCGTACGACACGGGAATAGGGGTGAATTGAGGTTTTTCAAGATTGGGTCCTACTGGTCTTTGTTCGCTCTTGGGTTGGCTTGGAGCAGGCATGGTATTTGGTGGGAACATGGTGAATGGTTTTTGGTTATTGGTGGCGTAGGCCAGGTAAGAAGGAGGTGCTTGGTAATAAGAGTTATGGGGAAGAAAGTAAAAATTTGGATGTGGGCGGTATTGGGGTCGTGATTAGGTTGGGTACGGATTAGAGGTATAGTGGCTCTCAGTCCCCACCATATGGGTTTCTGCCTCTTTTTTCCTACTAGGCATTGCCCTTTTCGAACTTTCGGGACCTTCCATCCTTCCGCTCTTGATGGCATTTTTTATAATTTCCCCAGATAATACGACGTCGGCGAAGTCCTTTGTGACGTTTCCTACCAACCTATCATAAAATGGCACTTTCAGAGTGTTGATAAAGAGGACCGTTGTCTCAATCTTAGTTAATGGGGGATCTACTTGGACCAAGATATCTCTCCATCTCTGCACATATTGTCTAAAGGTCTCTGTCGGCTTCTTCTCCATCATTTGCAGAGTTAGTCGATCAAGCACCATGTTGGAGACATGCTTGTACTGTCCACAAAAGGCTGATGCTAGGTCCGTCCATGATCGGATCCTTTCTTTCTTAAGTTGATCATACCATCGAAGGGCAGACCCGACCAAGCTATCTTGGAAACAGTGTATTAGCAGTTTATCGTCATTCACATAACCCGCCATCTTTCGACAAAACATGATAAGATGTGCCCTTGGACATCTCATCTCATCATATTTCTCAAAGTCTGGCACTTTAAAATTTGGTGGCAGAACCAGATCGGGTACCAAACTAAGCTCTTTGGCACCAAGTGCAGAGAGGGCTTCAGTACTTTCTATTGCCTTGAGTCTTTCTTCCAAGCTCCTGTACTTATCCTGGGCACTCTGATCATTCATTCTCAGCCTGGCTATTTCTGCTGGATCATCCAAATCTGGAGCAATCGGGTCGGCAGGATTAGCTCCGAGGTTTGATGTGAATATACCTTGCCCTAGATGAGTAGGTGGTGCTGGTCGTTGCCCCAAGCCTATAGGCTCCACTTGAGAATATCCTCTTTTCATTGCGTGGACGTGAGGTGGAGTGTATCCTGAGGGATGGCCTTCGCTTTCTTCCCCGGTACTAGTTGTAGGGCCTTTTCCTTTGTCCGTTATCCCATTCATCATCAAAGTCATTTGGGCCATCATATTCCGCTGAGCCTCTATCATCTGGTCTTTCATTTCTTGCTGAAACTTTGCCATTTGCTCTTGCATCTGGTCTTGCATTTCTTTCTGAAATTATTCGTATCTTTGATCCATCGCTTTTGCCTTACGACGAGAATTGTAGTAATGTATAATAGGTTGGTTTTCGTCAGTTTCCAAGGTAACTTCTGTCACGATTTTAATCAATTAGACTCTTTTTATAGAATTTGATGCAAATGATGTGATGTATGCAAATGGATGAAATGCAATGCAAATGCGTGAAATGGATGCAAAAAGAAAGAAAGGTGTTGATTTTGATTCAGTTCTATTAGATTAACTTCACTGGAAAACAAATTTCCCTGTATAGAGCGGACGATTATACATATGGCTTCACCTTAACACCCAAATCTTTGACTTCCTTAAGAAGCCGAGCTAAATTTTGGCCTCGATCTGATCCTGACTCATACATTAGACTTAATACATCCGCCTGAACTGCCAAAGCTTGCAAATTTTCGATCACCTCTCGAACTTGAGTCACAGCTTCGCCCATTACATAATCTCTATTTCTGACCCGTTCTTAAGAATGGTAGAGCTGCTCATTCCAATGTTCATTAAGAATTTCAACTTGAAGTTCACTATTTTGTAATACGGTCTGGAGCTCTTCTATCTTTCTTTTCAGCTCCTCGACCTTGCTTTGGTTGGCTTTTAACTCACTTACCGAGTTGCGATTTCGATACAGATGCAGTGATTTTTCCAATTCTATCGCTCGGGTCCGTAACTTTTCTTTTTCATTTTGACTTTCCAATAGACTCTTTTTCACAATGTCCTCACGTACTCGAGCCTCTTGGCACTTCTTTTCCTACTGGTCAGCTTTAGTCTTTTCTTTTTTAACTTCTCGCCGCCATTGCTCTGACGCCTTGCCCAAACCAGCGGTTCTGATTGACGTGCGTAGTTTCTTGTAATCCATCTTTAAGCTAGCCAGATCTTCTTCAGCCTTGTTCTTTCCTTTCCTTACTTTCTCGGCTTCTAACTTATAAATGTCGACGTCTAGCCCTAACTGCATCTTCTCCTCCTCTAGCTGCTCTATCTTTTTTCCCAATTCCCGACTTTTATTCTCGAAATCTCCTCTGATGATCTCTAATTCAGATGGGACAACTCGTAAATGCTCTTCTATGGGCAAAGCATCCCTCTGGTTTGGCATTGGGATATTGTCATTGATTCTTGTATTTTTCCATTCGTCATATTCGGGGGTGGTCATTTGTCCTGCGGTGAGCCCCTTCATTCGTCGGGTTTGGGTCTACGCACTCGTTATCTCATGAATCCTCTTCTTATAATTTTCGCCTTTGTATGAAAACTCACTCTAAGCTAGCCCATGCGTTGCAGGTATGAATTGTCTTGATCGATACTGCCTTGCTACGAGTAGCGGAGCATACCCAACAGCCCCCATATCCTAAGTAAATGAACCCAATCAAACTCTCCACACCGATACAAGATCTTGTCAGGGACCATCCACGGGGCTCTCCATTCAACATCTTCTGCTTGTAAATTTTGGGGAATTGCTATCCATTTCTCTTCAGAAAGGTCGTCCCGTCTTGGCGTAGTTACTAATTTTTCCAAAGGAAAGTAGTTCTTAAAGAAGACTTTACACGAGACCTTTTCCACCTTCCAAAAGTGGCTATGAAACTATGATAGTAAAAGCTGCGCGCACCCTATGAATCTCCCTTCACCCACTCTTCGACTAGCGCTCAATGATCCGAATATTTCGGCTAAGATTACGGGGACAGGTGTGACCCCTTTATCCAGTTTATCAAACAGGTCCGAGACAGCTTCATCCACATATCCTAACGCCTTGGGAAAGACAACCAAACCGTAGATGCTTAGGCAAAAACGTCGACCTTCTTTTTTATATCAGATTGCTCTAGGATTAAATCTTTTAAATGTCTCCAAGGGATACATTTACAATCCCCTTTTTGCTTGATCCGAGCCGTAATCCACTGCTCGCTCATCCCTGTAATGTTCATCAGCTTTCTTACGAATGTCGGTACATTTACAGCTCTTGAATAAGCCTTGCTTGCTTGAGTACTTGGGCACCGGAGTAAGGCCGTGTATTCTTCTATGGTAGGAACCATATCTACTTTCCCGAAAGTAAAGCAACTATAAGCGGGGTTCCAAAATTGAGTAATAGCCCGGAATAGGCGCTCATCCACCTTGATATCAAGCAAATAAGGCAGATCACCATAACTACAATAGCATAGTTATTTCATATCATCGCCCCATAAGTCCCATTTCCCCTTCAGTTCTTGCAGGCTATTCTGAGTCACACTGACACGGGTGAAGCTCCACAACTCTGATTCGTATCCCATAGTCAGACTATCTCCTTCCTCTTGTTGTATCAATTCGGACCATGTTCGAACGGCCTCATTATCCTCCACTCTATCAAGAAATTCCTTTTCCATGTTAAGCTTTTCTACCTAGTAACCGAATGTGGATCAACACCTTTTCATGATGAAATGCCATACAATTACAACAAAACACCACGAGTTAGTACTATGTACAAATAATCTCAAGATAAACAAGAAATAATCAGACACTTATTTGGGTAACCACTACGGTCTGGCATGGCTCTACCTAGGGTTGGTTCTTTAAGGTTCATTACACGGGGTTTAGTTCTAAAGAGAGGTACCCGAACCAGCAGATTCCTCGATCCTCACCCATCATAGGCTCATACGGAATGAGTTCGATTCAGGGGAATACATTTCCCTATGGCTGCACAGAGATGAAAATCTCACGAAGACACAGGTACGGATGTATCCCGAAAGCGATCCACTATCTTACACGGAGGTGAAGACCTCACGAAAGAGTAGCTTCTCGCTTCCACTTAAGGGTGCGACCACAACGGTCATGCAATGCAATGTGTGTAAGAAAATAAAAATCATATGTAATGACACAAACAAGTGTAACCAAAGAGTAGTAATTTTCAAATCAAATTTTCAAACTTTCGACAAAGGACAGAAAGTAATCAATTTACGGCCTAACTCTCTTCATCGAAGTCCCTAGTGGAGTCGCCAAGCTGTCGAAACCATCCTTTTTTGGAAAGGCGGGAATCGACTTGGGGTTTTGAAAATGAATAAAATGGGAGTCGCCACCGACCTTTTATTAGGTGTGGTCGGATCACCTTTGTTTTAATAAAATGTTTCGGTTTACTAAAACGGTGCTTTTAGTCTACGCATATTCGAGAAAATAGGTTCGAGAGTCAGTTACGTGCGAGGAAGGATTAGCACCCTCGCAACGCCCAAAATCGATACCAAATTGATTAATCAATGCCCTAATGTCGAAAAGTTTGAAATGCTTTTGAAATTTTCTTTTTATTGTTTTTGAACAACTTGATTGAATATTGAGTTTCTCTCGTTTTGAAGGAATAGAGTCTCGCATCCAGCACGATTGGATATGACAATCTGAGTCCTCGAATTCAAGATCACCCTAAAATTCTCCAAGCATTTGTATTGAAATTTTGAAAGGATATCCGTTCGTTTGGTCAAACAGAAAATCACACCCAGCACGATTGGGCAAGATCTCTTCGAATTTCCAAACTCACGAATATCACCTTATTTAAAAATACGAGCAAAATTTGATAGTATATCCATTTTTTTGGTCAAACATAAAAATCGCACCCAGCACAATAGGGCACAATTCTTTTGAATTTCCAAACGCATGAATATTACTTTTGTGAAACCCTTTTTTTATGAATTAAAAAATGAAACATCGGGTTGCGATTTAAAACGGTCGATCCACATGAAATGATGAAAACGAGAAATTAACAACACATGATAATAAAAGATGCAATAATAAAAACAAAAAGATAACATTAAAATAATAACAATAAATAAAAACTAAAAAAATGTTAGTAGCTATAGAGATAATAGTAAATATAATAATAATGATGATGCAAAATATATACAATATAATAATAATAATAATAATAGTAGTAGTAGTAGTAGTAGTAGTATGGTAATAATATAAAAAATAATAGTGATACAAAATATATATAACATAATAATATAATAATATTAATGGTAATTAGTATAGTAATAATGGTAAAGTAATAATAATACAAAATATGGACAATATAATAATAATATTAAACATAATAATAATAATAATGATGATGATAATACGAAATATATACAAAATAATAATATAAGTATAGTAGTAGTAATAATAATAATACGCAATGTATACCATATACTAATATAAATAAAGTAACAATAATAATAATAATGACACAAAATTATATATATATTATAATTATATAATATAGTTATAATAATGATAATAATACAAATATGTATAACAACATAATAATAACAATAATAATAATAATAATAATAATAATAATAATAATAATAATAATAATAATAATAATAATAATAATAATAATACGTGATAATAATAATAATAAATTAGTTGAAATTAATGAAAATAACAATAACAGTATAATTACAAAAATCAGATAAGAAAAGGCTAAATTGTAATCCAAATAAAATTAAGGGGGTTAAAACAGTAATAAATTGAAGAGGAAAGGGTATTAGGGACTAAAACATAACATGCGCTTAACCAAAAAGGACTGAAATGGCAATAAACCCTACAATCCAAAACGCAGCGTTCAAATAAGGACCAAATTGAGACGGGAAAATTAAAGGGGGGCAAAATTAAAAGAAAAGAAGAATTTGATTGCAAAACTATGAAAAAACGGAAGGATTGCGCGCATAAATTTCCCTTTTGTGCAAAACACGCGGATCTTACCTGGAGCGGGTAGGATAGGGTTGGGCTAGGTTGAAACGATGTTGTTTTGGGGCTTATGGGCGCCGACCAAAACGACGCCGTTTTGTGTTGTCTAAATAAGCCCCATTTTCTCAAAAAAATTTTATTTTCATTCTCTGTTTTTTTCAAAAAAAAGGGTAACTTTCTGTCTTTCTTTTCTTCTCTGCAGGTACGAAAAAGGAAGGGTTTCAGCGTCGCTCCGACGCCATTCTCCGTCGCGCGGTGGCCGGAAGAGGTAAGGTCTTCCCCTCTTTTTTTTTTTTACTTATTATATTAATATATGTATATGTATAGATTTTGATTAGGTAATGAATAAAAAAAATGAAACGACGAATAAAAGAAAAAAAAAAGAAAATACGGAATCACCTCTTTGTTCTGGATCTTATGTTTTTTTTTGTTACTGTTTTGAAAGATTTTGTATTTCTTTTCAAAAATCCAAGGAAGAACCCTTATTAAAGTTTCTTTTTCCGACTTTATAGCCGATTGAAAATAATAAAAAAAAGTGAAATAAAAAATAAACCAAATACAGTCTGTTTTCCATTTTGTTGGCTCTTTTCTGTTGTGGATCTGTTGTTCTCTTGTCTTTTGGCAGATTGTGGGAAACAATGGGAAGTGGGGGAGTGGCTAGTGGAGGCCGGCGCTGGTGGAGCGATAGTAGAGGCTTGCGGTGCTGCTGGGCTACGGTTTCCAAAACCCTAGTTTCTTCCAAATATTTTTTTAGTTTTGGGCCTATTGGGCCACTTGTATTGGACTTAGTTGGGCCTTAGTTTGGTTTTCGGCCCTGGGTTAATGAACCCGGGTCAAAATTGGTTACTACAACTATTAGCAACACACGTTGGGAAGAGAAATTTCAAATTATTGCATCCCTTTATTTCAACAATCTTCAGACTTTGGAGGCATAAATGACGACTGGGCCCTTCTTGTTCTATGCTCCTCAATTCAACAATAGGGAATACCACTTGCATCTTATCACAATATGAAACTATAACCTCTTCATGCTTTTGTAAAAAACCTTGAGGCTGGGGAGCATTGCACATCTCTTCCAAATCAAACATACCACATAATGATAACTTTCTCAAATTAGAGAGTGTAGTGATTAACACGTGCTGCTTTGATGCATCAATTAGGCATTGCATGGAGTGGCACCAATGAAGATATAGAGAAGTCAACTTACTAAATCCCAAGTCTAAGCTCGGAATAAGGTTTGGGTGACCCTCCATACCATCCAATTGAAGAGATTCTACATCTTCAAATAGTTGCTTGCATGCATCTACAGACTTATCGATTTTCAAAGATCTTGAGATTGGACAAGTTTCAAGGTACCTCTTTCTGTACCGCAATTCTCTTCTTATGCCAATGCAAAAATTGAAGCTACTTAATCTACAAAACATAAAGCCATCTGGAAGATGTTCAGAAGAAATATCCAATGATATTACAGCCAACTTTGGCAATAAATCCAACTCCAACAGGCTGGAATAGCTTTCTCTTTGAGTTGTGTTCTCAGTCGCCCATTTTAATGAACTACAACTATGCAAGTATAGTTCTTCTAAATTTGAAAATCTTTGTATTAAATTAGGAGCAATTCTTTCTAGATAATCACAATACGATAAATCCAACAGTCTTAGCTTTTCCAAATCACCAGCTTCAGTCGGCAATTCAGTGATATCAGATCGACTTAAAAGAGAGAATATGAAGTTTATCTTCAGCTTCCTAAGCATTGAGATGTCAGAGATTTTACAATCAATCAAATAAAAAGTCTGAAGGTTCATATGAAACTAAAATGTAGACAGAGATATCAATAGATGATTTAAAGCACAAACTTGTAATGCCTTCATACCTTCAAAGAATTTGCTTGAAGTTTCCGTGAAACAATTGCCACCATGTAAAAGAGGTTTGAGGTATAGAAAACCCACTCCTTTAGGAAGTTCATTCGTTTGATCAGTTTCGAAGGAGATTGCTGTGTAATACTTGAAACCTTCATCCATCGGGAGTGTTTCAACAGTCCCAAAAGAAAATTCCTTTCTTGAAGATGTTATCCACAAAGCAAATTGGTGAACCATATCATGCATTTTGACATGCCTTTCTCCACAATCTAGAAACAAACTGGAGTTCTTGAGGGTCTCAATTGATGCAAGCACTTTACTTCTAACATCTTTAATTGAGTCCATGCCTTTATATAACTCCAGTCCCCATGCATATCCTACCAAGTTCTCTACATAAATCTCATCATCTTTAGGAAATAAAGAGCACAACAAGAAACATGTCTTGGTCTCCATATTCTTCAGGTAGTCGAAGCTCGCCTCAAGACATGCATAGGCATTTTCTTCATTAACATCCTCAATTTCAGTCAATCTACGATCTTTAAGTCTCCGGTATGCAGCTTGCCACTCATGATGGGTTTTACCTTTCAAGGCACTTGCCAGCGGAACTATAGCGCCAGCGGAACTATAGCTATAGGCAAACCCCCACATTTTTTGACAATTTTCTTTGCTGGGGTTTTAATAGAATCATCAGAAAAGCCATCTAGACCTGCTTTCTTTTCAAGCAGAGTCCAAGCTTCATCATCATCCAAACAGCCAAGTTGTACCACGTTTTGACAATCCATAGCTCGACATACTTGTTGACGGCATGTTGTTAAAAGAACTTTGCAGCTTTTATGATCATCCCCAATAGGAATTCCTATCTTCTCTTTTAAGTTGGTAGATTGCCGAATATCATCAAGGATGATAAGAATCATGGGTTCATTCTTCAGCCTTAACCATAATTCTTGCTCGGATCTTCTTCCTTGTTCATTCTTCATATCAAAGCCTATGTATTGTGCAATTTGATCTTGAATTCTCTCAAGATTTGGCTTTTGAGACATAGTCGTAATCACAACTTTGTCAAACAAATTCAGTTTTTGAGCTTGACTTCCAACTTCACGAGCCAGGGTGGTCTTGCCCACCCCTTCCATCCCCCACAACCCAATCATGTTGATATTCTCATCTTTTAAGGCATCCATGATTTGATAGAAAGCAGTCACTGATGATTTTGAAACCACAAATTCTTTAGAACATAGGAAGTCTATGGTGGGAAGGGTAGTAGGATCACGGTTACCGACTGGTCCAAGTTGACCAAATTTGGCCAAAAGCTCAGAGATATCCTGGATTTTTTTCATTGCTTTCTTGCTTAATTGATATGTCCAACTCCAATTAGGACACCAATTGAGACACCTCTTATTCAGTTGGATCTCCTCCTCCAGAGTTCCCATATCCAACAGTGTTTTGTCTGCCCTTGATTGCAAGTTCTATACATCATTTTGAATTAGTAGAAGCCGATTTTTAGCATCCTCAATCTTATGTAGTAGATCTTCTCGTGCATCTACAAGTTCAAGCTTTTTCTCTCAGAGCTTTTCAATGTTGACATGAAAGTGACAGACATAATCAAGTTGACGTCCTACCAGCTTCACCACACAGTCCACAACCAGTGTTCCAACTGTGTTAGAAATGGCAGCCTCACAAAATATGCAACCCATGCTTGACAAGCTTAAATTGAAGAATATGATGTTCCAAGTTCAAACACTGCAATGAGTCATAAGTAATTACGATAAAAAAAATTTGAAGAATCAAAAAGTGTTTTGAAGATTAAGACGCTACTTCTTATACATACCAAGGAAGGTGAAAGACAAGTCAAACTATGAGAATCAATGGGCTGTTCTTTCAACCCAGTCCAGCTGAAAACACAAAACAACGCCAATATTATGAGAAATCTAATAAACAAATAAATTTGTCTTGGGAGACACTCAATTGAATGCTTATACTAGAATATATTGCTACCACTTTTGTACTGCTTTTAATAAAGTTGATATTTATTTCTAGACAACTGTATACTATTTATGTGCTGAAGGGTAAGACATATGCTTCACTTTGTTTTTTTCTTACAACTCAATAAATTTGTCTTCTCTCCCAAGAAAAAGAAAAAGTAGGTGGTATGTATGAAAATGGCATTCAATTTAAACATTCACAATGATGTGTTTTGAAATTATCTCCTTAAATAGAAATGACTTCATTTACTGCTCCATTCATTTCCCTATTCAGAAAGCTCTACTAAAGCAGTGACTTATTTATTCCACCATCTTTAAATATGTTTCAACCAATGTATATCACTACCAATTGGCCATCTAGTTTCTTGAGCTGTAGCAAATTCCTCCACTATTATTTCATCAACTAATTGGCATGCCTGTAAAACAAATTAAACCTTGATTTATTACTGTTTGCTTCTGATGATTAATGATGAAGAAAGCAAAGGCACTTTTCCAAAACTGAAAATATTATCAGCAAACATAAATCAATTTTGTTTTAAAGCTTATTATTGAGTTTGGAAGAGTAGTGTACCTGTGTTTTGGCATGCACTGATTTCTCTGAATCAAAACTAAATCTTGTGAATATGTTGGGACAATCTACTACTCGCAAAATCAACAAAGATTGGAAAACAAAATGATAACCCACAGTGCCGAAGCTCACTAGGTTTGTTAGCCCATCAAGCTGTAAGTCGGTTAATCGGGGTAGGTGTATCACTTTCTCTTTGTCCTTACTCACATTCGGCTCATCTCCTTCAAACATCTGTTCTAATTTGGAAACCCTCCCAGGGATTATATTTTCTAGTTTTTGGAGGTCGCCATGGGCAAGAGTAATTGGGAAGAGACATCAAATTTTCACAGTTCCCAATGAAGTTACATTGCACAATTCTAATTTATGAGCTCGGAGTCTCAATGAAGGTCCCAAATCTAATACTCTTTGCACCCACTCTAGTTCTGACACTAGCTTCCTTTTCCACACAATGATGTTATCATATACCAGTTTATTCCATACCTAAACTACCTCCTGGAATCGCTCTAAGTTTAATCCCACCTCCTACTCATTTTTTCAACAATATCTGACAGGAGACTTGAATTCAACATGTAACATCGAACTTGCTATACATCTTAATGGCCTATTACCTCTGTTTTGCATAGGACAAAGAGAAACAAGAATCGAACGATGATCTGACTTCAAATAGTGAAGATTACGCATTAAACAACTAGGCGAAAGTGAATCCCAAGCTAAATTACAGATAGCCCTATTCAGACGTTGTGATAAATTTCCTCTACTCCAAGTAAATTGTGGACCACTAAATCCCAAATCATGCAGCCCACTTTAAAAAATGAACGACTAAGACCGTTTGCAACCTGCTCACGAAGTTGGACTACCTTTAATCCTTTCTGAACCATCCAAGATCGCATCAAAGTCGCCAGCTAAAACCCAAGGTTCGACAATTGACTTTGCCAAGTTCTCCAAAAAAAAACTCCACAACTTTCATCTCAACTATTGGCTACAACCCATCTTTGAAAAGTCAAAGATGGGGGGCTGTAGCAAGTGTAAGCAAGTTGGAAATAATTGGAAATAAGCACCGAAAATTAATGGGTAACAATTGGCATGGGATAATTCCAATTTTTGTCCCTATTTGTATAGGTACTTTGCAAGTTGATCCCTGAACCTCAACTATAATTATGCCTAACCATCTCTAATTTTCTTCATATTTGTATAGGCACAATTTTCCATTCTCTACTTAAGGCATTGTTCTCTCTCCCTGTTTGTAAATTTTCACTTGTATTTTTGAAGTGAAATATATTTGTTAGTGCCCGAGGACGTAGGCAAAATTTGCCAAACCTCGTTAAAATTCTGGTGTTCTTTATTATTTATTTTTCATATCTTGTGAGTGTGATTGTAGTTATTTATTGTGCTATTAAATTACGATAGAGGGATATTCTGGATAGGAAAGATCTGGTACTTTAGTGATCCTCGTGATCCACCTCTCTTTCCTGGGAATTGAACTCAGTGTGATTTTTCAGTACAATAATTATACTCTTTTACACCCTTCCACATAACAATTTGTAACAGAGCTAGGTCCGTACTTGGGGAGTATGATCGTTTGTGGCACTATTCACGTATATGGTACTGTTCACGTATACAGTAATTGGGATTGAGGAGAAAAATGGCACAAGCATCGTCATCAATAAGAACTACGGTGACCAATGCAAAATTTGAAGTAGAGAAATTTGATTGTACCAATAATTTTGGTATGTGGCAGTGTGAGATCCTGGATGTCTTATGTCAGCAAGAGCTGGATATAGCCCTTGAAGAAAAACCTGACAAGATAGATGACAAGGAGTGGGCCAAGATTAATAAACAAGCGTGTGGTACAATCCGTTTATGTTTGGCCAAAGAGTAGAAGTACTCTATCATGAGTAGAAGTTTGTCTTTAGCAGAGATGTGACTTTTGATGAATCAACCATGTTAAAGGATTCACAAAAAGATGACAAAACCAATAGTACTTTGCAGCAGGTGGAGCTTGAAAAGGTTAATGATGATCCAGCTAATATTGAAAAAACAAATGATGAAGAAGTTCCGACCCAAGAACTTCTACAGCAACAAGATTCAATTGCATATAGGAGGCCAAGAAGAGAGATTCGTAAGCCTGCTCGCTTTGATGATATAGTGGCCCATGCACTTCCAATTGCAGATGAAGATGCTCCTTCTACTTATACAGAAGCAATAAGTAACCCTGATGGTGTAAAGTGGAAGCAAGCCATGAATGAAGAAATGTAGTCTCTTCATCAAAATAGGACTTGGGAGTTGATGACACTGTCTAAGAGAAAGAAGGCAATTGGATGCAAATGGGTATATGCAAAGAAGGAAGGATTTCCTGATAAAAATTAAATTCGGTACAAGGCTAGATTGGTAGTAAAGGGTTACGCTCAGAAAGAAGGAATAGACTACAATGAAGTGTTTTCTCCAATTGTGAAGCATTCGTCTATTCGGATTTTGCTAGCCTTGGTTGCGCAATATGATCTTGAACTAGTTCAGCTTGATGTGAAGACCGCATTTTTACACGGTGATTTGGAAGAGGAAATCTATATGACTTAGCCAGATGGATTCAAGGTTGCTGGTAAAGAAAACTGGGTTTGCAAACTAACAAAGTCACTTTATGGATTGAAGCAATCTCCGAGGCAGTGGTACAAGCGATTTGATCAGTTCATAAAAGGGCAAAGGTATACAAGAAGTAAATTTGACCATTGCGTGTATTTCCAGAAGCTACAAGAAGGAATTTTCATATACTTGCTCTTATATGTTGATGATATGCTGATAGCTTCTAAGAGCAAAGCTGAAATTGAGAGATTGAAGATTCAACTCAATCTTGAAGGTACTACAGCAGTTTGGCATGAACGAGCAACAAAACCTGTAAGTACCCCATTGGCTTCTCATTTCAAGCTTTCTACACAACTATCTCCTTCGACGAATACAGAACGAGAATACATGTTGCAAGTTCCGTATTCTAATGCAATGGGTAGTTTGATGTATGCAATGGTGTGTACAAGACCCGACATTTCATAAGCAGTTAGTATATGCATAATCCTGGAAAAGGACATTGGCAAGCTGTGAAATGGATTCTATGGTATATTCAAAAAATCGTGGATATTGGATTACTGTTCGAGTAGGATAATACACTTGGTTAAGGTGTTATTGGGTACGTTGATTCTGACTATGCCAGTGATTTGGATAAACGAAGATCAACCACCGGTTACATGTTTACACTTGCTAGAAGACCAATAAGTTGGAAGTCTACTCTACAGTTTACAGTTGCATTGTCAACCACAGAAGCCGAGTACATGGTTGTAACAGAGGCTGTAAAGGAAGCTATTTGGTTACAAGGTATGGTTAAAACCTTGGGATTGGTTCAGGAGCATATTAACGTGTATTGTGATAGTCAAAGTGCTATTCATTTAGCAAAAAATCAAGTCTATCATGCACGTACAAAGCATATCGACGTACGATTCCATTTTGTGCGGGAAATTATTGATGAGGGGAAAATTCGTCTTCAGAAGATCAAGACTGCAGATAATCCTGCAGATATGATGACCAAGGTGGTAACAGCAACCAAGTTCGAACATTGTTTGAACTTGATCAATATCCTGCAAGTTTAACAGTTGAAGAAGGCACTATCAAGTGTTGTTGGCAAAGGCAGAAAGAATTGTGTGAAGATAAGATTATCCTAATCAAATCTTCAATGTGGAGATTATTGGCTACAACCCATCTTTGAAAAGTCAAAGATGGGGGGCTGTAGCAAGTGTAAGCAAGTTGGAAATAGTTGGAAATAAGCACTGAAAAGTAATGGGTAGCAATTAGCATGGGATAATTGCAATTTTGGTCCCTATTTGTATAAGTACTTTGCAAGTTGATCCTTGAATCTCAACTATAAATAGGCCTAACCATCTCTCATTTTCTTCATCCCACAATTTGCCATTCTCTACTTAAGGCACTATTCTCTCTCCCTATTTGTAAATTTTCACTTGTATTTTTGGAGTGAAATATATTTGTTAGTGCCCGAGGACGTAGGCAAAATTTGCCGAACCTCGTTAAAATTCTGGTGTTCTTTATTATTTATTTTTCATATCTTGTGAGTGTGATTGTAGTTATTTATTGTGCTATTAAATTACGATTTTTTATATTTACGTTCTGTAATGTTTTTCATATTAACGTTATTGATGCTTCTAAATTTACCTTCTGTAATGTTAGAATTACTTGAAGAGTCATCTTGATTCTAAAGAGGAATCGAATTTTAGTCATCGGCATAGGATGGAGGATGAGAAGTTGCTTTGTCAGCGGTGTTGGGAGAGCAAAGGAGAAGACGCAGAATCAAGAGGATGAAGGCAAATCAGAAATTGGTAGATGATGAATTTTGAATACGACTCTCGATTTTGGGTCCAACTTATGCAATAATTCTATGATCCGGGAAGCGTGTAGAGTCTGTCCAACAAAGGGCCAATTGTTTTGCAGACACAATAGCTATAGATGGGATGGAAAATTTATGGTTAATTAACTATTCCCCTTAAATTCACATCAGTATAAAATAACATGTAAATTAATTTTAAATTTTAAAATAATTTTATTTTAATTTTTAAATTAAGAATTTTGATGAGCTAAATTTTTAAGGTAAGGGCTTATTTAATTATAAAAATAATTTAAAAACTTGTTTAAACAAAGTGTAATGTAATTTAACTGAAATTTTAATTTATTAGCCAAAGAAATTCATCTAGTAAGAAATGAGATTCAATTGAAGTTAACAATGAAGAATGCTTTTAATGTGCCAAACAACAGACTAGAACAAATAATTGTAAGTTTTGTCAAAAATCTTAGTTTTCTTTTTTTATCTTTGATTAATGAGCAGAATTCACATTCTTTATTTTTTCTCAGAGTTCAATAAATCTTTCTTCGCTTTAAACATTTACCATCTTCGCTTTAAACATTCACCATCTTCAATTGAATAATCACTATCTTCAATTGAATAATCACCATCATATTCCTCTTGGGGCCATTCTGTTGAAGTTTGGATAGCATGCAGCTACAAGGACAGTAACAATAAACCATGCCAGCTCCATGTTTCTTGAGTTGTGCCGTCCCATGCTTTTTGACAAGTATGGGTTGTCTCCAATTTTTAATTTAAGCATGCTTGATTTGTTTTTTAAATAAAATTAGCCTATCAAGTGCTGATAATGAGACAAACGTGGGAGCAATTTGGCCAACCTAAAAGCATGGTCACTTTGTAAAAAGCAAAGGTATGGGCATGAGAATGTCGCACTTTTTATTCATTTTTGTTTTGTTTTGTTTGTTCATGTTTTTCCCACATGCGTGTATCAACAACAACAGCGGCAAAGACAAGTTACGCCAAGTGATAGACCCTATATTATTTACCGTGTAATTCAGTTGTTTATGTAGCTGAAATTAACTCCATTTTCTCTAATCTTGCAAAAGCTTGTTGAATTTTATTGAACACCAATACTTCTCCATTTTTTCTTTGCTTTCAATTCTGTTTTTATCTCAAAATTTCAATCTCAAAATTTCTTCATACTTTCTCCAAGTTAATTACTTGGTCAAAGTTCCAACAATTGGTATCTAGAGCTATATTCTTAGTGGACTGTTATATTTCATTTTTGAAAACAAATGGCTGCCAATTTTTCACCGGTGCACCACAGTCTTCAATGGAGAAGCCTTCCACATATGGCAAAGTTAAGATGAAAACTTACTGCGCAGCCTTCGATCGTGGCAAGTTGTGATCTCAAAGCGTTGAGCGAGAAACCCTTCGAGCCAATCCAACGGTGGCTCAGATAAAACAACATGCTGAAGAAAGGACCAAAAGGCACAAGGCTATGTCATGCATTCAGAACTGTGTATCTGATGTAATTTTCACCAGAATCATGGCCTGTGAAACACCAAAACAGGCCTGGGATAAGTTTAAGGAGGAGTTCCAAGGCACTGAGAGAACCAGGCAGCAGCAATTCTTAAACTTGAGAAGGGATTTTGAAAATTTGAAGATGAAAGAAGAGGAGACAGTGAAACAGTACTCAGACAGAATAATGGCTGTTGTAAACAGCATAAGGCTCCTAGGTGAGCAGTTTAATGAAGCAAGAATAGTGGAGAAAGTGCTATCTACCTTACCTGAGAGGTATGAAGCAAAAATATCCTCTCTTGAGGACTCAAGGGACCTGTCCAGCATCACCCTAACAGAGCTGATCAATGCTCTCTATGCACAAGAGCAAAGAAGGGCCAGCAGAAATGAGGAACACCAAGAAGGTGCTCTTCAAGCCAATGCCAAGTTTGCCTCGAGCACATCTGTCAATCATGGCAAGATGACTTGGAAAAACAGGCCTAAGCCTGATGCTGCAAGAAGTTGTGATCAACTTTGCAGATTCTGTAAGAAGGCTGGTCATCTAGAACAAAGATGTTGGTTCAGACCAGATGCAACATGCCTACACTGCAACAAGATGGGCCATGTTAAAAAGGTTTGCAAAAACAAGGGCAAACCAAGGCAGAATCAACCACAACAAGCTCAAGCAGAGGTTCAAGTAGCTGAAGAAGGAAGTGATTATGAAGAGCAAGTGTTTGCTGTTTCATGCTCAGCTAGTCAAAAAAAGGCTACAAATGAATGGTTGATAGACAGTGGTTGCACAAACCACATGACCTCTAATGCTGGCATTTTTAAGAAAATTGACAGAAGCTTCAAAACAAATGTGAAGGTCGGAAATGGACACTTCATCAAAGCTGAAGGCAAAGGAGATATGCTGATAAACACTCCTACAGGTGCCAAACTTGTTACAAATGTCTTGTTTGTGCCTGAAATTGATAGAAATTTACTAAGCATTGCTCAACTGCTTGAGAAAGGTTATTCAGTCATGTTCAAAGGAAAAGAATGCCAGATTACTAATCCGAATGGATTAAACCTCATGACAGTCACAATGACTGATAAATGGTTTGAGGTTAACTGGTCAAGTGGCTCAAACTTGGCCTACACAGCCTCAACAGAAAAGTCCAAATTGTGGCACCAAACGCTTGGTCATACCAATGACAAATTAATGGCTCGAATGATCAATCAAGATCTGGTTGAGAACTTCACCAACTCAGTTGAGGAGGAGAAGAATGAATCAAAGGCAGTTTCTAAAAATCTTGCATCAAATCAAGTTGAAGCTGTTCGAAATGGTCCTAAAATGGACATTAATGACATACCAATCAGAGGCACAAGGACCTTAGCTGAGATTTATGAAAATGCACATACTGCCATAGTCGAATCAAGCAACTTTGAAGAAGCTAAGGTAGATGAAAGATTGAAACAGGCTCCTCAAGCCTGGTATGCTCAAATTAACAGTTATCTGGTTGATTTGGGAATTAAAAAAAGTGTTAGTAAACCAACACTATATGTCAAGAAAAATGAAGCTGAAACACAGCTCATTGTATCCCCCTATGTTAATGACCAGAAGGTAACAGGAGGAGCTAAACACAATGCTGATGGTAATGTGCAACATGCTATCCAAGGAGGAGTGTTGAAGTTTGGATAGCATGCAGCTACAAGGACAGTAACAATAAACCATGCCAGCTCCATGTTTCTTGAGTTGTGCCGTCCCATGCTTTTTGACAAGTATGGGTTGTCTCCAATTTTTAATTTAAGCATGCTTGATTTGTTTTTTAAATAAAATCAGCCTATCAAGTGCTGATAATGAGACAAACGTGGGAGCAATTTGGCCAACCTAAAAGCATGGTCACTTTGTAAAAAGCAAAGGTATGGGCATGAGAATGCTGCACTTTTTTATTCATTTTTGTTTTGTTTTGTTTGTTCATGTTTTTCCCACATGCGTGTATCAACAACCTGGCAGCACAAGTTCTGCCAAGTGATAGACCCTATATTATTTACCGTGTAATTCAGTTGTTTATGTAGCTGAAATTAACTCCATTTTCTCTAATCTTGCAAAAGCTTGTTCAGCTTATTGAACACCAATACTTCTCCATTTTTTCTTTGCTTTCAATTCTGTTTTTATCTCAAAATTTCAATCTCAAAAATTTCTTCATACTTTCTCCAAGTTAATTACTTGGTCAAAGTTCCAACACATTCTATATCACTACCAATTGGCCATGCAGTTTCTTGAGCTGTAGCAGATTCTTCCACTATAATTTCATCAACTGATTGGCTTGCCTGCAAAGCAAATTAAACCTTCAATTATTACTGTTTGCTTTTGATGACTGATGATGAAGAAAGCAAAGCCAGTTTTCCAAAATTGGACAAAGGATGACATATTAAGAACAAGAACTGCGAATTGAATATAATAATGCAACAAGGATATCTAGAAAGAAATATTGACAGCCAGCAGAAACCAATTACAGTTGATGCAATTTCATTTACTCATTTAAAGCATAAAAAAAGAATCTCTCAGACAGCCAAAATAAAAATATTGCATTAATGCATAGAAATTAAAGCTTAGTAAATAAATTATTTGGAAGAATACATACAGAAAATAATTCAATGGATGAACTTTTGTTTTAAAGCTTATTATTGAGTTTGGAAGAGTAGTGTACCTGTGTTTTGGCATGCACTGATCTCTTTGAATCAACAACAAATCTTGTGTTTATGTTGGGACAGCCTCTTACGGTTAAAATCTCCAAAGATGGGAAAACAAAATGATAACCCATAGGGCTGAAGCTCACGAGGTTTGGTAGCTCATCAAGCCATAAGGAGTGGAGCTGAGGTAGGTATATCACTTTCTCTTCGTCTTTACTCACATTTGACTCATCTCCTTCAAACACCTCCTCTAATTTGGAGAGACTTGTAAGGAATAATTCACCTAGTGTTGGAAGGCCGCCATCAGCAAGAGTAATTGGGAACAAACATTTCAAGTTTTCACAGTTCCTTATTGTAATCGAAGACAGATCAGGGAAGCAAATAGGTTGGAGATGATGTTGTGATGGAGTTTGATCCTTCTCAATTATTTGCTCCAATTCCTCACAGTCAGATATATCCAAATCCCACAATTGTGGCAAATTTCGAGCGATGGTAGGTGAGAAGATGTATCTTAACCTTCTGCAATTGTGGACTACCAATTGAGTGAGATTTTGAAAGTGTTCAACTTGGATAGGACCACTCCATATCACCCGCAATTCAGTTAGGCTGGACAAGCGTAGGAGACTCAGCGTTGAAAGATTATATCCAGAATATTCAAATAACTCTTCAAAATTGGAAATTGATGTTCCTCCTCTCCATTCTGGGACTGTCACGTTGCTTATTTGCTTCTTTTCTGTCATCTCCCAGAACTCCAATTCCTATAAACATAACATCAATGGTTAATTTCAAAGTGTTGAAAGGCATTCACTTCACACCTATCATTTTATTAATTCGTTTTCTTATGGAACTTTTATTTTAACAATTTCTTTTATTAAAATTAAGGTTTAATTACAAAAGAAGTAAAATCTCCAAAAATATGGTGCAAAAACACAACATAAATATAATATATATATATATATAAATATAAGAAACTAAAATGTCTTAACTATTTATTCTTTGTAAATAATATATATTTCTCATATAGATTATAAAAGTATTCAGTTGAAATGTTATTTAGGTTACTAATTGGTATTGTAATTAACTAAATTACTTAAAGGTTTATTTAGATTAGTTTTTAGACTAAAATGAAGACTATTTTTTAAAGAGTTATACAAGCATTTACTTAGACAAATAAAAAATCAAAAATGAAAATTTTAATAAATAAAAAATATAAGAAGGTCTTACTCGTATATTAGTTGGAACGATAAAAGGTGTCAATTGAGGACAGTCTCTCACTTTTAACAAGTTTAAAGATGGCGATGTCAGCACAATGCCATTTCTATCCCTTCCTTTCAATTGAGGCAAATTAATCAACTCAACTGCATTCAATCGTGTAAGACCTTCAGCCATTGAGATGGACACTTCTGGTCCTTGGATTATATCTTGCAATTGGGAACAACTCTCTATCTTCAAAGTTTGCAATTGCCCAAGACTACCAGCAACACACGTTGGGAAGAGATATTTCAAATTATTGCATCCTGTGACTTGTACTTCCCAAAGGCATTGGAAACTTATGGTTGATGATACTTGTGAGTGTTGGATTATTTCTTCCATTTTAAAGCACCTCTCTATCTTCAGAGTTTGCAATTGCCCAAGACTACCAGCAACACATGTTGGGAAGAGAAATTTCAAATTATTGCATTCTGTGACTTGTACTTCCCTAAGGCATTGGAAGCTTATGGTTGATACTTGTGAGTGTTGGATTATTTCTTCCATTCTAAAGCACCACTCTATCTTCAGAGTTTGCAATTTCCTAATACTAGTAGCAACACACGTTGGGAAGAGAAATTTCAAATTATTGCATTCTGTGACTTGTACTTCCCTTAGGCATTGGAGGCTTATGGTTGATACTTGTGAGTGTTGGATTATTTCTTCCATTCCAAAGCACCTCTCTATCTTTAGAGTTTGCAATTTTCCAAGACTATTAGCAACACATATTGGGAAGAGAAATTTCAATTTATAGCATTCTCTGACTTGTACTTCTCTAAGGCATTGAAAGCTTATGGTTGATACTTGTGAGTCTTGGAATATTTCTTCCATTCTAAAGCACCTCTTTATCTTCAGAATTTGCAAATTGGGCGCATTTAGTTTTTTAGAGCTACCTTGAGCAACAATAATTGGAAAGAGAGATTTCAAGCTTTCACATTCCAAAATATCAATTAGAACCAGGTTTGGAAAGCAAATAGGTAGAAGATGATGTTGTGATGACGTTTGATCTTGCTCCAATTCCTCATATTTACATGAATGCAAATTGCTCAATTGTTCATTTGTCATCTTCCCAAACACCAATTCCTATAAACATATCATCAATTTTCAATTTCAAAATATTCAAAAATGTCAACAACTAACTTAACATTGCATCAATTAATTTCCTTACAAAAAAAAATATTTTACCTTAAATCAATATTATACTCCAAAAATGTGGTACAAAAACAGTCATAAATAATATCACATAATCTGTACATATAAATTATTGGACAGGTGTAACAACGCAATTGGGAATTACTTAAACTCATTTTCATATATTAATACAAAAATAAAAAACCACCTGTGTAAAAGGCTACATTTAAAAAAAAATTTAAATAAATTTTTTTCTAGTTTATTTTTTAATACAAATTCTAAAATCATCCATAATTCCTTCCCACATTTAAATAGAAAGATAAACGTGCTTGAGTGCGCTCAAACCCACATCCTCCTATTCAGACAACAATATCGATACCAACCAAACTAAAACTTATATATAATTTTATATAGCTTATTTTCGTTTACCCACATAATAGGTATAATATAATTTAGTATTAGATAAATAGCTTGCAACATATCTAGAACATAAAATTTGGATAATATTTTTTTCTGAAAATTTTATTAATCTTATTATATGGTATTATAATCAACTAATTTGTTTAAAAGGTTATTTAGATTAGCTTTAGACCAAAATTATAAAATAAAATCTATCTTTTAAACAACTATTCAAACAACGAATTATTTAAAAAAAAAAAGAAACAAACAAATAAATAATATAATATAAAACATAAACAAAAATCTTACTTGTATCGTAGTCGAAATAAAAAAATGTGTCAATTGAGGACAATTGTGCACTTTTAACTTCTGCAAAGACAATTGTGTGAGTATAATGCCATTCACATCCCTTCCCTTCAATTGAGGCAAATCAATCAATGAAACCTGAAATGAAAAGCATAATCAAATTTCCCAAACTTTGACCATAAGACAATAAGGAAAACAGATGTCAGGTTATTGTAGTGAGATACACATACCTTCCTTAGACTTTGGAGTAGACATATGTATGCCACTTGTGGCTCTTGGATTATATCTTCCAATTGCGAGCAACTCTTTATCTTCAAAGTATGCAATTGCCCAAGGGTATTAGCAACAGACAGTGGGAAGAGATACTTCAAATTATCGCATTCTTCAACTTCTATTTCCTTTAAACTTTGGAGGCTTATGTATGTCACTTGTGAGTCTTGGATTATGCCTTCCAATCTCCAGCAACTCTTTATCTTCAAAGTACGCAATTGCCCAAGGGTATTAGCAACAGACAGTGGGAAGAGATACTTCAAATTATCGCATTCTTCAACTTCTATTTCCTTTAAACTTTGGAGGCTTATGTATGTCACTTGTGAGTCTTGGATTATGCCTTCCAATCTCCAGCAACTCTTTATCTTCAAAGTACGCAATTGCCCAAGGCTATTAGCAACTGACATTGGGAAGATATATCTCAAATTATCGCATCCCTTTATTTCAACAATCTTCAGACTTTGGAGGCTTAAATGACGGCTGGGTCCTTCTTGTTCTATGCTCCTCAATTCAGCAATCGGGAACAACTCTTGCATCTTATCACAATCCGAAACTATAACCTCTTCAAGCTTTTGTAAAAAACCTTGCGGCTGGGGAACATTGCACATCTCTTCCAAATCAAACATACCAATTAATGATAACTCTCTCAAATTAGAGAATGCAGTGATTGGCTCCTGTTGCTTTGATGCATCAATTAGGCATTGCATAGAGCTGCAGAAGTAAAGACCTAGAGAAGTCAACTTTCTAAATCCCAAGTCCAAGCTCGGAATAAGGTTTGGGTGACCCTCCACAGCATTCAATTCAAGAGATTCTACATATTCAAATAGTTGCTTGCATGCATCTACAGACTTCTCGATTCTCAAAGATCTTGAGATTGGACAAGTTTCAAAGTACCTCTTGCCGTACCACAATTCTCTTTCTATACCAATGCAAAAATCAAAGCTCCATAATCTACGAAACACATAGCCATCTGGAAGATGTTCAGAAGAAATATCCAATGATATTACAGCCAACTTTGGCAATAAATCCAACTCCGACAGGCTGGAATAGCTTTCTCTTTGAGTTGTGTTCTCAGTCGCCCATTTTAATGAACTACAACCATGCAAGTATAGTTCTTCTAAATTGGAAAATCTTTGTATTAAATTAGGAGCAATTCTTTTTAGATTATCGCAATACGATAAATCCAAGAGTCTTAGATTTTCCAAATCACCAGCTTCAATCGGCAATTCAGTGATATAAGATCGACGTAAAGAGAGAATATGAAGTGTCTTCAGCTTCCAAAGTTTTGAGAGGTCAGAGAGTTGGCAACCAATCAAACACAAAGTTCGAAGGTTCATATGAAACTGAAATGCAGCTAGAGATATCAATTGATCTTTCAAAGCACAAACTTGTAATGCCTTCATACCCTCAAAGAATCCGCTTGAAGTTTCCATGAAACTACCAAGTACGAGAAGTTTGAGGTATGGAAAGCCCACTCTTTTAGGAAGTTCATCCGTTTGATCAGTTTCGAAAGAGATTGCTTTGTAATGCTTGAAACTTTCATCCATCGGGAGTGTTTCAACAGTCCCAAAAGAAAACTCCTTTCTTGAAGATGCTATCCACAAAGCAAATTGGCGAACCACATCATGCATTTTGACATGCCTTTCTCCACAATCTAGCAACAAACCGGAGTTCTTGAGGGTCTCAATTGATGCAAGCACTTCACTTCTAACATCTTTAATTGAGTCCATGCCTTTATACAACTCCAGTCCCCATGCATATCCTACCAAGTTCTCCACATAAATCTCATCATCTTCAGGAAATAAAGAGCACAACAAGAAACATGTCTTGGACTCCATATTCTTCAAGTAGTAGAAGCTCGCCTCAAGACATACATAGGCATTTTCTTCATTGACATCCTCAATTTCAGTCAATCTACGATCTTTGAGTCTCCGGTATGCAGCTTGCCACTCATGATGCGTTTTACCTTTCAAGGCACTTCCCAGTGGAACAATAGCTATAGGCAAACCCCCGCATTTTTTGACAACTTGATTTGCTAGGATTTTAATAGAATCATCAGAAAAGTCATCTAGACCTGCTTTCTTTTCAAACAGAGTCCAAGCTTCATCATCATCCAAACAGTCAAGTTGTACCACGTTTTGACAATCCATAGCTCGACATACTTGTTGACGGCGTGTTGTTAAAAGAACTTTGCAGCCTTTATGATCATCCCCAATTGGAATTCCTATCTTCTCCTTTAAGTTGATAGATTCCCATATATCATCAAGGATGATAAGAATCCGCGGTTCATTCTTCAGCCTTAACCATAATTCTTGCTCGGATCTTCTTCCTTGTTCATTCTTCATATCAAAGCCTATGTATTGTGCAATTTGATCTTGAATTCTCTCAAGATTTGGCTTTTGAGACACAGTCGTAACCACAACTTTGTCAAACAAACTCAGTTTTTGAGCTTGATTTCCAACTTCACAAGCCAGGGTGGTCTTGCCCACCCCTCCCATCCCCCACAATCCAATCATGTTGATATTCTCATCTTTTAAGGCTTCAATGATTTGATAGAATGCAGTCTCTGAAGATTTCGAAAACACAAATTCCTTAGAACATAGGAAATCTATAGTGGGATGGGCAGTAGGAGCAGGGTAACCGACTGGTCCAAGTTGACCAAATTTGGCCAAAAGCTCAGAGATATCCTGGATTTTCTTCATTGCTTTCTTGCTTAATTGATATCTCCAACTCCAATTAGGACACAAATTGAGACACCTCTTATTCAGTTGGATCTCCTCCTCCAGAGTTCCCATATCCGACAGTGTTTCGTCTGCCCTTGATTTCAAGTTCTGTATATCATTTTGAATTAGTAGAAGCCGGTTTTTAGCATCCTCAATCTCATGTAGTAGATCTTCTCGTTTATCTGCAAGTTCACGCTTTTTCTCTCGGAGCTTTTCAACGTTGACATGAAAGCGACGGACATAATCAAGTTGACGTCCTACCGGCTTCACCACACAGTCCACAACCAGTGTTCCAACTGAGTTAGAAAGAGCAGCCTCACAAAATCCGCAACCCATGCTTGACAAGCTCAAATTGAAGAATATGATGTTCCAAGTTCAAACACTGCAGTGAATCATGGGTAATTACCATAAAAAAAAAAAAATTAAAGAATCAAAAAGTGTTTTGAAGAATAAGACACTACTTCTTATACATACCAAACAAATAAACTAAAAAACAGTTAATTAGTTATAAAAATAATAAATCAAAATATTTTTACCCACTTACCATATCCACTTACCATTTCAAAATCCAAACAGTCTTTTAGCTCTTACCTCAATTTATATATAAAAAACAGAAATGAAGCATATATAAATAGATTTACCTCACTTGGGAACTTTTAAAATCAAACTACACTTAGTGCTCAGAAGATTCTTACTTTAAAACAATCAAAAGGGATTTGAAGGTTTTTTTTTTTTTTTAAAGCAAAAGTAAGTACAGCTGAATACAAAAAGAAAGGAACTTGAAGAAGGGGGGAAAAAAACAAGGTAGAAATTGAAGTTTATCAGCCTGGAAAATTCAACCGCTCGGAAAATTTTACTATTTCAGTATGACCCCTGAATTTCTACGATGCTCCGCCACTAAAAACTGAGTTTTCTTGTAGCCAGAGGATTTGTGTTATGAGATTACAGCAATATTGGGATCTAAATTAATGAAATTGGTTCTGATTGGTTTGCAAAAAAGACCACAATGCATTTCAGAGGACTTAGAAAAAGGTGAGTCTTTGGGCCATCTTTGTACTCTGCTTTCCACTTTGTCACTTTGTCCTAAAGCAGACTTAGCACCATCTGAAAAGATTTAATTCCATCAAGCATCCCTCAACTATTACCATCATTTTAAATTGGTCCCCAAACTTCAAATTATTTCAAATACACCCTCAATTTATCAATACTATATCAATCAGGTCCTTTTGTTATTACAATAGTTAAATGACACATCAAATCTTATGTTGCTAAATTTAAAATGAAAGTTTTAAAGAAATAGAATCATGTTGCATAACTTTCAAAATTAAAGCCAAAAATGAAGTAAAACTGAAATTTAAAAAAAAAAAATGAACAACAATTATAATATTTATTTTTTAAATTTTTATTTCAAATTATGTCACATTAGATGTAACATGCTATTTAATGATTAAACTAGGTAAAATGACCTCTCTAGTCCCTCTCAAATTTGATATTGAGCAAATTGACCCCTCTAAAAAAGTCGAAGCAATTTAATTCTGTCAATTTTGAAAGTGAGCAACTAAAGATAATTAATCACAGCGTTAATGTTTTTCATTAATTTGACCGGTATAATAATAAATTTAGCTCGTCTAATTTACACATACTATTAGTTTGATGATGATTTTGTAAATCTTGAGACTAAATTTGTTGATTTTTTATAATCAAGACCAAACTAACAAAATACGTAAACATCGAGGCTAAATTTGTTATTATACCAATAAAAATTATGCACAATTGACGAAAGACGTTAACATCGTGACTAATTGTCCTTAGTTACTTAATTCAAAATTGATAGTGATTAAATTGCACCAATTTTTTTATAGGGACTAATTTGTTTAATTTCAAAATTGAGGGAGACTGAAGAGATATTTTTACTATTAAATTAATGGTTTTAGTAATTGAAAAACTTAATTGATATAAGCTAGTTAGTTTAGAGATGTATTAAAATGATTTAAAATTTATAAATTAATTTAAAAATAATAAATCTATTATTGCCATAATTGCGTGAATGGATTCGGTGCTTCAATTATGAGATTATTGCAATATTGTACGAGTATTTGTTTTTGTGGATTGGAATTAGAAAAGGGGAATCTTCCTTTGCAACAAGTTGGTGCTGATTGATTCGCCAACCACCCCATGTTTTTTCCTTTCTGACAAAAAAGTGAAAGTCTTTGGGTCATATTTGTACTCCATCGTTCAAGCACAATTGGAAATTATTAAATCTATGCTCTCATATTTTCCTTCAAATTTCAATAATTGATTTCTTTCATTGGAAACTGTTCCCAATTAGGGCTGTAAATGAATCGTGTTTGAACGAATAAATCTTTATTTATGTTCGTTTGTAATTTGTACTCGTTAAGAATTTTAAATTTTTGCTTATGTTCATTTATTTAAAGTTATGTGTGTTCATATTCGTTTGTTTAATATTCACAAATATATTTATTTAATTTAATCAAACATGTTAGTGAACATTAAACAAACATGTTCGTTAGCATATAATTGAACATGTTAACAAACAATATTAATAAATAATAAACAAGCAAGCAAACAAACAAAGAAACAGTAAATACACACATATACACAAACATGCTCATCGAATGCTTTGTTCATTTTCAGTTCTATATTTTTATAAAAAAATATTATTAATAAATAAACAATTCAATAAATGAACTTATAAAATTTATTCGTGAATATAAACTAACTGAGTTCACCTTAGCTCTAAAATTCCAATGTTGAAATTATGGATTTGGACATCTTCAACAAAATTGAGCTTTAATTAATGTTCAAAATATGTTAACTATTATTATTTAATTATTAGTTAATATATATAATATATAATTAATGAATCACTTTTAAAAAGTCAAGTAACAGAATTATAATTCACGGTCCCAATAGTTTTTTTCTTGAAAATTGAGAAACTATCTCTTATTGTAATTGTATCTATTTTATAAAAAAATTAAGAAGCTTGCAGAGATCGATAAGTGACTTTATGATGGGTAAAGTTAAAAAAAAAATTTTTAAGGGTTGAAATTAAATTATAATTTTTACGATAATAAAAATATAATTTTATTATTTAAATAGTTTATACTTTTATAAATTTTAAAAGATTAAATTAAAATTTTATTATTTTAAAAATAATAAAATATAGTTTTACTTTTATTAAATTAAAATTTTTAAAATTTTAAAATAACTAAATAGAAAATTATCTATTTTAAATAACGCGAAAACACCCTAATACGCCCCTAGAGTTTACGGAGATTACTGAGGTCTCATCCAACATTGGGTTAGTGGGGTGGGGGCAATTGTTTTGCAAAGACAATGGCTATCAGTGGGATGAAAAGTTCATCTATATTTAAACTATTCCCTCCAAATTCACCTTTGCATGAAATGTAAATTAACTTAAGATTTAAAATTAATTTTATTTTAATATTAAAATAATTTATTTAACTACAAAAATAATTTAAACACTTATTTAAATAAAGTATAATAATTTAAGAGCAGTTGGAATTCATCTAGTAAGAAAGAAATGACATTCAATTGAATGCTTATGCCAGAATATATTGCTACCACTTTTGTACTGCTTTTAATAAAGTTAATATTTATTTCTAGACAACTATACACTATTCGTGTGCTGAAGGGTAAGACATCTGCTTCACTTTGTTCTTTTCTTACTGCTCAATAAATTTGTCTTGGGAGACATTCAATTGAATGCTTATGCAAGAATATATTGCTACCACTTTTGTACTGCTTTTAATAAAGTTGATATTTATTTCAAGACAAGAATATATACTATTCATGTGCTGAAGGGTAAGACATATGCTTCACTTTGTTCTTTTCTTACAGCTCAATAAATTTGTCTTCTCTCCCAAGAAAAAGAAAAAGTAGTTGGTATGTATGTAATAACGAAAAAATGGCATTCAATTTAAACATTCACAATGATGAGTTTTGAAATTAACTCCTTAAATAGAAATGACTTCATTTACTGCTCCATTCATTTCCCTATTCAGAAAGCTCTACTAGAGCAGTGACTTATTCATTCCACCATCTTTAAATATGTTTCAACCAATGTATATCACTACCAATTGGCTATCTAGTTTCTTGAGCTGTAGCAGATTCCTCCGCTATTATTTCATCAACTAATTGGCATGCCTACAAAACTGATGATTGATGATGAAGAACGCAAAGATGCTTTTCCAAAACTGAAAATATTGTCAGCCAACATTAATCAATTTTGTTTTAAAGCTTATTATTGAGTTTGGAAGAGTAGTGTACCTTTGTTTGGCATGCACTAATTTCTCTAAATCAAAACTGTAATCAGCCCAATTTGTCCGAGCCCGATTAAAACCAAACCAAATAAATACAACACAAAAAACAAAATAAAATAATAGTCCAAATATAAAATACAAGCCCAGTTTTTTAAACCCAAATTACTACCCAATCAAACCTAGCCTAAATTAACCCTAAACCCTAGCCTAACAAAAAAGCTCAAAATGTAATGCAAAAAAAAACCCTAGTTCAGTCGCCGCTCCCCCCACACACGCGCCGCATGCCTCCGTACACTCCACGTCGGCCCACCTCCATACACTACTATGTCCTCTTCCGTACCTGCAAAAAGGACACGAACGACAGCAGCAAAAACGCAAAAATACATTGTATTTTATTTTATATTCTTCTACAAAATTCGGCTATAAAATCGAACAAAAATCCCTTGTATTTTCCTTCCTCTTTTTTACAAAGACAGAATCAATACGAAAAAGAAACAGATTTAAAGGTGACTCTTTTATTTCGTTTCAAATTATTATTTTTCATTTTTTTCATTTTTTATAAAAAAAACAAAGAAAAGAGAGGGGAAAGGGCTCACCGGTTTATTTTCCGACCGTTTTGAGGTCGGATTTGGGCTCTGGGGGTCGAGATCTTAAAATGTCGTGTTTTCGTCTTCGTCAGCCACCGTACGTGGCGACGTCAGTGCCGGCGACCGACGATCGGTGCGGTAGTTGTCCGTAAAAAATTCGACCGGCCTAGTGGCTGAGAGAGGGTGTTTTGAGAGAATATTTCAGTTTTTTTAAAAGAAAAAAATGAATTGTTTTAAAAAAAAATTGGGATTTTATAGTGCATCAAAACAGCGCCGTTTTGGGTTAAGAGTCTAGGCGCCAAAATGAAGCTGTATAGAGCTACCCACGCGCGACCCAACCCGCTCTAGGGGGGATCCACGCATTTTTGCGTAATGGGGTATTTATTCCCCCGATCCTTCCGCCTTTTTAGCTGTTTTGATTTAGTCCTTTTACTATTAATTTTTAAAGTTGACCATAAAATTTGTTCGGCTTTTTTATTTAGTCCCTGGTTCGCCAATCCTCTAGGGAAGGGACGCGTGTCCAGGGCATGGGTTTATTGCCTATTCGGTTTGCGCCTTTTAGTTATGGTCCTTTTCTTTTTAGATTTGCCCCAAAATTTCATTTTAAATTAAATTTAGCCCATCTTTGGTTATTTTTGCAATTATATTATTATTATTACTATTATTATTATATTTATTATTTATTATTACTTTCCCTACTATTAATATATTATTATTACTATTATTATTATTACTTTCACCATTACTATTATTTTTACTAGTATTTTTATTTTTATTTTTATTAACATATTATTATTATTCATGTATTATTATTAACCAACTTTGTTATTATCACTATTATTTCCTTATGATTCATCTGCTTAGTATTTTTTTTAAATACATTTATTTATTTCCTCATTTCACATTTTATTTATTTATTTTCTTCCATAAAGTTTTAAAACTTCAGATTTTTTTTATGTTGTCATCATTACCATTAGTATTATGATTTTTTTCTTCAATATGTGTTACATTGCTTGTTTATTTATTTGTTTAATATTAATTCTTTCGTTCTAAATTTTTAGCTTTTTCTTAATTTATTATTATTTTCATCTATTTTAGGTTCATTTATTTTACTTTCGCCTTTTATATTATCATGCATTAACATATTTTGTAACACCCTAAACCCGGCCTAGACATTAGGACCCGATCTGGCGTGTCACATTGAAGTGTTTTTCGAAAACCATGTTTCATTGAAAACCCTTCTTGTTTAGAAGCTTAAGTAAAATCGCAGTCACGTTAGTTTATTTTTAAAATGCGGGATCCATTGAAAAATTATTGATTTTATTCCCAAAATCTTTTTGTACACACCAATTTTGGCCCGGGCTCTTTAACCTAGGGCCCAAAACCAAACAATTAAAAAACAGGCCCACTTACAAACCCACTACAAGCCAGATTAAACCCAAACACTTACAAACCCAATAATTTGACCCATTCTACAACCCAAAATCCCTTTAACCCAATAATAAACGGCCCAAATGGCCCAACAAAACATTAAAATTTTTTCATAAGCTAGGGTTTCTAAAAACCCTAGCGCCGCATAGCCCTTCCCCTCATCCACCAGCGCCGCAAGTTTCTTTGCTAATATGCGCAGCGCACCACCGCCCCTCCACGATCCATTGTCGGCCATAACCTGCAAAAGGGCAACACTAGCAAAGAATAACGGCAGAAAATAAGGAAAGATATTGTATATTTTATTTATCTCCACTTCAATCGCGGTTATAAAAAACGAATGAAAATGTAAAACGGGTTCGCCTCTCGATTTTTCAATCAATGAGATACAAAAAAAAAGGGAATCATTCAGCAATCAAAGAAACAAACAACGTTTGAAGGTCTATTTTCTATTTTATTTTTCTATTTCGAAACTATATGCGTTAACCCACTTTATTTACTATTATTTTTTTTAAATAGTGCGTATACATATATATATTATTAAAAAAAGGAAGGAGAAAAAGGAAAAATTATTTTTTTCCGCCACCGTGAATCTGGTGGTCAAGCATTTACTGGCGTGGTGGCGCGTGGATCGCGGAAATCCCCTCCTCAGACTTGAAGAGAGAAAAGGGAGAGAGGATGCCCTTTTTTTTTTAAATGAACAGCACAAATGAAAAAAAAAGGGGGAAAATTTTGATTTATACTAATAGTGAAACGGTGCCGTTTTGCCTTGGGTGGTCAGGGATCAAAACGACGTCGTTTTGATCCCTTGACCCCCGATCCGACCCGCTCTAGCCTAGGATCCGTGTGTTTTTGTTTGGAGGGGTTAATTGCGCGTTCAATCCCTCCTCTTTTCCATGTCTGCGCAATCGAGTTTCTTTTATTTCAATTTTGGCCCGAATATCTTCCATGATTTCAATTTGAGTCCCCCTTCATGCGCACCGTTTCAGTAAGAGGGATTATTTCTGTTTTAAACCCTCCAGGTTACGCGGGTTTCGCGAATAAACCCTCCTCCCCTTTCATTTCATTTTAAATTGACCCCAAACTTTCGTTTTGAATACAATTGAATCCCTTCCTTAGTTATTTTGGCAATCTTTTAGTTTTATTATTATTATTATTATTATTATTATTATTATTATTATTATTATGTACATATTTTATTATTGTTTTATTTCACTAAATTTTTGTTATTATTATTATTATTATTATTTGCTTTATTTTTCTTTTACGTTATTATTGTACTATTACTTGTATATATATACTTACCGTTATTGTTATTACCATTATTATATTTTTATGTAGGTACATATTTTATTATTATTTTGTTTCACTAACTTATTATTATTATTATTACTATTATTATTATTATATTTTTATGTATATATTTTACTATTATTTTGTTTAACTAACTTATTATTTATATTATTAATAATAATTATTATCACTATATTAGTATATTGTATATGTTTCGTATTATTATTATTACTATTTTATTATTATATTCACTATTATCATTATTATTATATTATTATTATATTGTATATATATTTCCTATTGCCATTATTATTATGTTACCATCTTTATCATTATACTATTATTACTATATCTTTATTTCTATTATATTTATATTAATATATTGTATATATTTTTTTGTATTATTATTTCTACTACATTTATATTATTTATCTTGTGCATATTTTGTATTATTATTACTAGTGTTATTATTATAATTATTAATAGTATTTATATTATGACGTCATTTGTTAGTAATTCCACCATTATTGATCTCAATGTCATATATTACATGTACTATGTAGTCATTGTGCCAAATTCGTGTCACATCATCATTATTCATCGCATGACCCTATTCATGTTTTGAATAACGTCTCTTTAAAACATAACCTAGTTTTTCATCAATTTCACCCAAAAAAAATTAAAAAATTTTCAAATAAGGCAATATTCCGTGTTTGGAAATTCGAGGGACCGTGCCCTATGCATTGGGTTTCGGTTCTCTTGCTTGACCAAATAATCGAATAACCTTTTGTTATTTTAATAAATGAGTCTTAGGGATTAAGAGACGACCTTGGATTTGAGGATTGAAATCATCGTGTCCTACGTATTGGATGTGATATTCGGTCCCTTCGAAACAAGGGAATCTTAATATTCGACTTTTAGAAGACTCAGACATTTCCAAAAAGACCCAAATTTCTAAATTCGTTTCTAAACTTTTAAACTTTCATTGGGACATCAATTAATCAATTCGGTACCAATTTTGGGCATGACGAGGGTGCTAACCCTTCCTCGCATGTAACCGACTCCCGAACCTATTTTCTCAAATTTTCGAAGACCAAAAACATTTGTTTTAGTAAATCAAAATGTTTTATTAAAACAATGGTGATCCGATCACACCTAATAAAAGGTCGGTGGCGACTCCCGTTTTACTCATTTTCAAAACCCAAGTTCGATTCCCGTTTTGCCAAAAAATGGTTACGACAGCTTGGCGACTCCACTGGGGACGAGTGGAGGGTCAGGCCGTAAATTGATTGATTTTTGTCCCTTTGATTGAAAATTAGGAAAATTGTTTTGAAAGATCATGTCTCTCTTTGATGCATTTGCTTGTACTATAGTGTCGGGTCTCGTAAAATACTTTGGCATTGCATTGCATGACCATTGCGGTTACACCCTTAAGTGGGAGTGAGAAGCTACTCTTTCGTGAGGTTTTTACCTCCGTGCAAGATAGTGGATCGCTTTCAGGATACATCCGTACCTATGTCTTCGTGAGATTTTTATCTCCGTGCAGCCATAGGGAAATGTATTCCCCTGAACTGAACTCGGTCTATATGAGCCCGTTATAGGTAGAACCGTGTAAACCTTAGTCGCTACCTTAAAATAGGAGTTTGATCATTTTCTGTTAAGTTTCTTTTTTTACTTGATACTAACCTGTCGTGTTTTGCTTTTATTGCATGGCATTTCATCATAAAAAGGTGTTGATCCATATTCGGTTACTAAATAGAAAAGCTTAACATGGAAAAGGGATTTCTCAATAGGGTGGAGGATAGTGCGGCAGTTCAGGTTTGGTCTGAGAGAACACAACAAGAAAAGGGGGATAGCATGACAGTAGGGTATGAATCAGAGTTATGGATTTTACTCAGTATCAGTCACATGCTCAAAATGATCTGCGAGAATTAAAGGAAATATGGAACTCATGGGGAAATGAGGACAAACAACTGCTCTACTATAATTATGGCGATCTGCCCTATCTGCTTGATATCAAGGTAGACGAGTACCTACTCCGAGCTATTACCCAGTTTTGAAACCCCGCCTACAGTTGCTTCACTTTCGGAGAGATAGATTTGGTGCCTACCATAGAGGAGTATACAGCTTTGTTTCGATGCCCGAGATTTCAAACTGATAAGGCGTATTCAAGGTTTGCAAATGTGCCGGCGTTCTCAAAGAGGCTAATGAACATTACTGGGATGAGCGAGCAATGGGTCACGACCCGGATTAAGCAAAATGGTGATTTTAAGTGCATTCCTTGGAAACACTTAAGGGACTTGATCTTGGCACATCCTGATAGGAAGAAAAGGGTCGACGTATTCGCTCTAAGTATCTATGGTTTGGTCATCTTTCCCAAGGCGTTAGGGCATGTAGAGGATCTTTGTTTTTGCACCTATTCGATAAACTTGATAAGGGAATTACACCGCCCCCGCAGCTTTTTAGCCGAAACCTTTAGATCATCGAACGCTTGCCAAGAGAGCGGCGAAGGGAGGTTCGTGGGTTGTGCATGATTATTGTTATCTTGGTTTCACTGCCATTTTTGGAAGAGAGAAAAGGCCTCATGCAAAGTCTTCTTCGAGAACTACTCTCCTCTAGAGGAATTAGCGAGTGCGCTAAGGCGGGACGACATATCTGGAGAGAAGTGGATGGCGATTCTCCAAAATCTGCAAGTCAAAGATGTAGTATGGAAAGCTCCGTGGATGATCGCTGATGAGATCTTGTATCGATGTGGGGGGTTCGACTGGGTTCCTTTACTCGGAATATGGGGAGCTGTCGCGTATGCCCCGTTACTAGTGATGAGGCAGTATCGATCGAGGCAGTTCATACCGGCGACACATGGATTAGCCCAATGTGAATTTTCATACAAGGATGACGACTATAAGAAGAGAGTTCGCGAGATATCCGCAGCATGGACCCAAACTTGGAAAATGAAGAGACTCGCCATAGGGCCCATGGCAACCTCTGAATACGATCAATGGTGGGCCAAAAGAGTCAACGACAATATCCCAGGGCCAATCCAAGGAAATACTCGACCAATAGAAGAACAGCTGCAAGTGATCCCAACTGAATTAGAAATTATCAAGCAAGATTTCGAGAGAAAGAGTCAGGAATTGGGTAAGAGGATAGAGCAGCTAGAAAAAGAAAAGATGGAGTTGGGATTAGATGTTGACGTCCATAAGTTTAAGGCTGAAAAATTTAAAAAAGGGAAGAACAAAGCCGAAGAAGATTTGGATAGCTTAAAGACAGATTACAAGAAGCTACGCATGTCTATCAGAACTACGGGTCTTGGTAAGACATCGGAGCAATGGCGGCAAGAAATTAAAGAAGAAAAATCCAAGACCAATCAGTGGGAGAGGAAATTTCAAGAGGCTCGGGTACAAGAGGACGCTTTGAGAAAAAACCTGTTAGAAAGCCAAAGCGAAAAAGAGAGGTTACGCGCCCAAGTAGCAGAATTAGAAAAATCACTGCGTCTGCACCATAGTCGTAACTCAGTCGCCGAATTACGAGCCAGTCAGAACAAAGTCGAGGAGATGAGAGAAAAGATAGGGGAGCTCGAGACTGTATTACAAGATAGCGAAAACCGAGTAGAGCTCCTTGAAGCAAACAACGAACATTGGAGAGAGCAGCTCCACCATTCCCAAGAACAGATCAGAAACAGAGACTATGTAATGGACGAAGCTGTGGCTCAAATCCGAGAGGTGGCCGATCATTTGCAAACCTTAGCGGTCCGGGCCGATGCGTTAAGTCTAATGTACGAATCAGGATCGGAGCGAGGCCAAAATTTAGCTTGGCTCCTTAGAAAAGTTAAGGACTTAGGCATTAAAGCTAAGTCGTATATGTAATCGCCCGTTCTATGAAAGGAAATCCGTTTTCTAGAAAAGTTTATCTAATGGAATTGAATTAAATCAACACCTTTTCGCATCCATACCATGCATTTGCATTGCATTACATACATTAGCATCATATCACCTTAACTATTCGCTAAGCTTAAAATCACATGATCCGCAGCTACGACATTACGAACCTGAAATCACATCATCCCTATAGGACACGCTTAAGAACTAGAGCTATGGACGCCGAACTCAATGAGAGGATCGAAAGGATGGAAAGAACCTAGAAAGAGCTGCAAGAACAGTTAACTAAGTCACAGCAAGAAGCAAAGGACCTGATGATGAGATCCCGCGAGGAATCACGAGAACATAAGGATCAAATAGATAGAATGTTGGAGATGTTGACGGCCATGGCCAAAGGAAAAGGACTCACTCAAAGTCCTGACATTACGGAGCCCCATCCGAGGGATAATCAAGATCCGCTCTATCCCCCAGGATTCACGCCACCCTACGCCCATGCAACGCAAAGAGGATATCCTCAAAGGAACCCAGTAGGCCCGGAACAACAACCCATCCCATCTATACATCTGGGGCAAGGTATATACGTATCAAATGCTGGAGATAATTCTGCTAATCCGATTGTTCCAGATTTGGATGATCCGATGGAAATAGCTAGGTTAAAGAAGGATGGCCATGATGCTGAAGAAAAATATAAGGATCTGGAAGAAAGACTCAGGGCGGTAGAGGGAACAAGAGTCTCTTCCGCAATGAGCGTCAAAAAGCTCAGTTTGGTTCCTGGTCTGGTCTTGCCCCCAAAATTTAAAGCACCAGACTTTGAGAAATATGATGGAACAAGGTGCCCAAAGGCGCATCTCATCATGTTTTGTCGAAAAATAGCTGGATATGAGGATGAAGACAAGTTGCTGATACACTGCTTTCAAGAGAGTTTGGTCGGATCGGCCCTCCGGTGGTACAATCAGCTAGGAAGAGAGAGGATCCAATCATGGGATGACTTAGCTGCAGCATTCTGTGAACAATATAAGCACGTCTCCGACATAGCGCCTGATCGCCTAACGTTGCAAATGATGGAAAAGAAGCCATCTGAGACCTTTAGGCAATACGCTCAAAGGTGGAGAGACGTCTCGGTTCAAGTGGAACCTCCACTAACCAAAATAGAAATCACAGTCCTTTTTATCAACACATTAAAAGCGCCATTCTATGACAAGCTGGTGGGGAATGCCACAAAGGATTTTGCGGATGTCGTAATATCTGGAGAGCTCATCGAAAACGGCATCAGGAACGGGAGAATGGAAGGGTCTGAAAGCTCTAAAAGGCCATTAAAGAAGAAGGAGCCTGAAACCCACATGATAGGGACCTCTATGCTCCTAACCCATATCCGACCCAGCCACGACCTCAGTTTCGTCCACTGCCAAATTCCTATTTTCCACCCCCAAGCCCTTACTATCAAACACCTCCTCCTTACCCCGTCTATGCCACCGATAATCAAAGACCATTCACTATATTCCCACCAAATACCGCGCCTGCCCCGAGTCAGCCCAAAAGTGAACCAAGACCAGCAAAACCTAATCCTGAAAGACCTCAGTTTACCCCTATCCCTGTGTCATACGGAGAGTTGTGCCCAAAACTATTAGAAAAACAATTAATCTCCCCACATTACATAGCACCATTGAAGCCCCATTCCCAAAGTGGTACGATCCCAATGCTAATTGCATGTATCACGCCGGGAACCAGGGGCATTCTACAGATAATTGTATAGCCTTCAAGAGGAGAGTTCAAGGTCTTATCGATGCAGGGATTTTACGGTTTGTGATGCAGGGAATATGGCTGGAAATCCGCTCCCTAACCATACTGTAGGGAACGTAAATATGACGACACAGGAGGACAAGTGGCGAGCCAAGCGTTGTGTCTCCGAGATAAAAACACCCTTGGAGAAGGTCTGGGAAGCAATGATTGAGAAGGGCATTCTCGACAAGAATTTCAAGGAGGAAAGCATGAAGAGTCCAAGATTTTGCGTCTTTCACGGCATAGAGGGACACCACGTTCAATCTTGCGAGAAGTTCAAAGAGCTGCTTCAGGGCATGATGGACAATAAGGAGGTAGAAATCTGCAATAAGATGGAAGAGACTGATGAAAAGGATATATGTGCATTTTGTCTATCTAGCTTTTAAATGAAACATGAATAAAGATGCATTTTGTCGTGTTCTTTTCATCGGTTCCATATTCATTCTTTACTTGTCCCTATATATTCCATACCATCATGTCACGTTTATAGGACTCGATACCTTGATGTCCTTCTATAGTCTTCTTTTTTGTCTACTTTTCAGGTGCTCAGATATCAATGACGCGAACAATCCTGTTACAAGTCCTAAAATCGACTTCGAGAAAGCTATTTGTGTGGGGAATTCGAGGTCAAGAAGATACAGAAGATTATGTCTCTTCCCGCACCTCACCGAGAATGGTAGAACAAGAGGATAAGCAGATTCGCGCCTATCAAGAATCGATCGAGACGATGAATTTAGGAAATGAAGAAAAGAAGCAAGAGGTAAAAGTCGGGACTTCCATGTCTCAAGACACCAAACACGATCGATCACATTGCTTCACGAGTACAAAGACGTGTTCGCATGGTCGTATCAAGATATGCCGGGCTTGAATGAAGATATAGTGGTCCATAGACTTCGTTGAAACCAGAATGCAAGCCAATCCAATGAAGTTAAGGCGGATGAGGCCCGAAATGCTCTTAAAAATAAAAGAAGAAGTCAAGAAACAATTCGATCTTTGGTTTCCTACAAATCTCTAGATATCCGTAATGGGTGGCTAATATAGTCCCAAAGGTCAAGAAAGATGGCAAAGTGCGAATGTGCGTAGATTACCGTGATCCGAATAGAGCAAGCCCTAAAGATAATTTTCCGTTGCCACACATTGATACATTGGTAGATAACACGGCAAAGAATTCATTTTTCTCCTTCATGGATGGATTTTCGGGCTACAATCAAATCAAGATGGCTCTCGAGGATATGGAGAAAACTACGTTCACGACGATGTGGGGGACATTCTGCTACAAAGTAATGCCGTTCGGTCTAAAGAATGCCGGGGCAACATATCAAAGAGCCATGGTAACATTGTTCCACGACATGATGCACAAGGAAATAGAAGTCTATGTCGATGATATGATCGCTAAATCTCGAGGAGAAAGAGAGCATGTGGAAACCTCGGAAACTGCTCAAAGATCGAGAAAAATCCAACTAAAGCTTAACCTCGCTAAATGTACCTTCGGCGCTACCTCGGGAAAATTATTGGGATTTATCGTCAGCGAGAAAGGTATCGAGGTTGATCCGGATAAAATAAAGGCCATACAAGAACTACCGCCCCCGCGCACACAAAAAGAAGTCAGAGGATTTCTAGGAAGACTGAACTACATTGCTCGATTCATTGCTCAACTCACCAAGCAATGTGATCCAATTTTTCGACTCCTTCGAAAGCACAATCCCGGTGAATGGAACGAGGAATGTCAGGAGGCTTTTGACAAGATAAAGTAGTATTTATCTAGTCCCCCGGTGCTAGTACCACCAACTCCCGGAAGACCGCTAATACTATATCTGACTGTGTTCGAAAACTCAATGGGTTGTGTCTTGGGGCAACATGATGAGTCCAGAAAAAGGGAACAAGCGATCTATTATCTCAGCAAGAAATTCACAGAGTATGAAGCAAAGTATCCGTCAATTGAAAAATTCTGTTGTGCTCTGGTCTGGGCAACTCGAAGGCTCAGACAATATGTGTTGTACCATACAACGTGGTTGATTTCAAAACTGGACCCAATAAAATACATGATAGAATCGCCTGCACTCTCAGGAAGAATGGCACGATGGCAGATCCTACTATCGGAATACGACATCGTATACGTAAGTCAAAAATCGATTAAAGGGAGTGCAATAGCCGATTTCTTATCAACTCGGGCGACAGAGGAATACGAGCCATTGAAATTTGACTTCCCAGACGAAGACTTGATAGGCATGGTGTAACATCCTGGAAAGGGCCTATGCATTTTCGGTTTAAGTGTACGAAATGACAAGTTTCAAGTACTATGAATAAATTTTTGATATTTTTGAAACCTCAGAAATGCATGGAAATGGAAATGGAAATGGAAATGGAAATGAACATTTTGGAAATGATTCAGAAATGGAAATGAACATTTCTGGAAACCTGGAAATGTAAGAAAATGGTCGCTAAACAGAGCCGATCGAAAATTTTAGGAAACTTGGAAATAATGCAGAAATGCCAAATTTTAAAGTTTTAAATAGGAGATTAAGGCTAAGGGGCCTTAAAAGAAAAAGTTGGTAAAATTTGACACACAAACAGGCTTGGAAAAAATGGCCTGAAGATGCCTATGGAAATAGCGCCACATGCAAGGTGTTGGGCCTGAGTTCGAGTCACTTGGGAAGCAAATAAATAAGTTTTATTTTTGCTTCTAGACACACCAAGGTGGACGGCACAAGCATTCTAGAAAGGAGTGTTTTATTTGCATAAATATGTGAATAATAAGAGATAAATAAAGGAGTTTTATTCACATAAATATGTGAATAATAAGAGATAAATAAAGGAGTTTTATTCACATAAATATGTGAATAATAAAAGATAAATAAAGGAGTTTTATTCACATAAATATGTGAATAATAATAGATAAATAAAGGAGTTTTATTCACATAAATATGTGAATAATAGGAGATAAATAAATGATTATTTTCTAAGGAGATAATTGAGGAGATAATTGATGGATTAAAGGCTTTTATCTTTTAAATAAAAGAGATAATATTATCAAAAAGAGGAGTGGTGGCCAAGTAAAGGACTCCTAGGCTGATAACTTTGGCTATAAAAGGAGGCGGGAGGGCTACTCATTCACTTTTGCTTCCTCTTTGCCGAAATTTTCCTAGCTCTCTCCTCTCTCTGCGAATTTTTCTTCAAGCAAAATCCATCTTTCCTTCTTCTATTTTCTTCTCTGTTTTTCATTGTCAAAGCCGAATCCTTGTTGATTCTAAGTAAAGGAGCAATCAACTACAACATCAAAAGGGTTTCTTCAACTGTCTAATACAAGGATCAAGGATCTAAGGTAAGATAAATTTATTTGATTAAAGGTTATGATGTATATGTTAGATTAGATCTAACATGAAGATTTAAACTGATATATAGGGTAAGGAATCCTCTCTTGATTTGGAATTTGTATGGTAAGTGATATTCGCCAAGGCTTAATTTTGGTATTTGGAATTATTTTGCATTATTTCAAAAGCCGAAAACTCACATGATTACATGAATTTGTGTTAGCCGATTTCAAGGGAAAGGATACTATCAATTTTGGGATTTGATTTACAATCATCCAATTCGCAACAAAGGTAAGTGTTAGTAGTTCTATTCCTACTAGGATTTGATTTTAAAATCAATAGGGTATTAATGTGTTTATATATGATGGGTCGAATATAGAGTCAAATGATCTAAAGTCCGAATCGTGATCAATTCACTTCGGGAATTCAAGGAATTTATTAAGCAAATTAGGTGTGTACCCTTACTAACCCTCAATATGATGGCAATAATTATTTTGAATATGAATATGCATAAGATTATGAATGTGGCTAAGTGCCCTAATGTGGTACAAAAAGTACTGTGCACGTTTCCTACTGATAGGATTATGAATATGTTATATCTTTAACATGTGAATATGTATTATGAATGAGAAATAAGATATGTATAAATACTTGGGGCATTTGGGATATATGTGGAGGAAGAAAGTGAAGGTGATGACTACGGTCTCACCAACGAAGGTGTTGGCTTCGGCCTCACCAACGAAATATGGTGGCTACGGCCCCATTGCGTGGATATGGTAACTTCGGTTACATTATCTGAATATAGTGTCTAATGACACAACGTAAGTGGGCGATGAGCACGCCGATCGCAAATGATCGCGCTTCGATGGTGTGTAGCGGATGGAGGGTTGACTTAGTAGTCCCCACGGTGTGCAGGTTGGTACGGGTGGTGTGTAGCGGATGGACAAATAGGCTTGGGTTTGGGTTGCATCATTTGATATGAATATGAATATGAATATGAATATGAATGCCTGAATTGTTGACTGTTAGTTTGTGTACACATTGAGTCTGTTGACTCACCCCTTTGTGGGACCTTCTTTTCAGGAGATAAGCAGTAATGGACCGGGCCGGAGGGAGCTTAGTGGTGGCCATGCTCAGCAAGAATTATTTTACTTCATTTGGACATTTTATTTCTTAAGTACTTTAAATTTTAATTATGGGGAATTGTTTGATGTAATAAGGCCATAAGGCCATAGTTGGATTACTTTATTTTATTTTTATTTATTAAAGTTTAAAGTATATTTATTCAAAACAAAGCCCAAACATTTTGTCACCATAAATAAATGGGTTCCAACATAAGTTAAATTTGTTTTCAACTCAAGCCCAACCCAAAATCAATATCTTTCTAAAAATACACAAAAAAAAAATTCTAAGTAATAAAGGATTTTGAAACCTATTTTCTTAAGGAACATACCAGATCCGGTTCAGGCTCGTGGGCCGGGTGTGGGGTGTTTCACATGGTGGAAAAAGAATGTGAATCGTCGAAAGAGAAATTATGGAAGATGAGTTTTGATGGTGCGTCAAATGCATTGGGGCATGGGATCGGAGCAGTCTTAGTGTCACCAGAAGGGGATCATTATCCCTTTACTGCCAGATTAAATTTCTTCTGTACCAATAACATTACAGAATATGAGGCTTGCATCATGGGGCTTCGTGCCGCTATCAAGCATAACGTCAAGGTCTTAGCGGTCTCCGGGGATTCGGTATTGGCGATTTACCAAATCCGTGGAGATTGGGAAGTAAGAGATCCGAAATTGGTCAAATATCACGATCTCGTTGTGGAATTGGTCAAAGAATTTGAAGAAGTGACTTTTAATTACTTCCCACGGGAAGAAAACCAATTGGCTGACGCCCTGGCAACCTTGGCTTCAATGTTCAAAGCAAACCGAGAAACAGAAATAATGCCTCTCCAGATGAGCATATATGAGGCCCCTGCGCATTGTTTTAGCATTGAAAACGAGGCAGATGGACAACCATGGTTCCATGATATCTTAGAATATGTCAAGAATCAAAGATATCCCGAGCAAGCAAACGAGAATGACAAAAGAACGATCAGAAGATTGGCAGCGGGATTTGTTCTCGATAGGGACATCTTGTACAAAAGAGGAAAAGATCAGGTACTCTTGAGATGTGTGGATACGGTTGAAGCCAGAAAGATACTCGAAGAGGTCCATGAAGGAATTTGTGGAACACACGCCAATGGCTTCACTATGGCCATGCAGATTATGAGGCTCGGTTATTACTGGTTGACAATGGAAAGCGACTGCATTAGTTACGCGCGAAAGTGTCACAAATGTCAAGTTTACGGCGATAAAATTCATGCAGCACCTTCACCTCTTCACGTCATGACTTCTCCGTGGCCTTTTTCTATGTGGGGCATGGATGTTATTGGACCAATTTCCCCAAAAGCTTCCAGTGGACATCGATTCATCTTTGTGGTCATAGATTTCTTTACAAAATGGATAGAAGCTGCTTCATTTGCTAATGTGACAAGGACAACAGTGTGCAGGTTCTTAAAAAAGGAGATCATATGTCGATACGGTTTGCCTGAGAGAATTATTTCAGATAATGCTTTGAATCTGAACAACAAGATGATGAAGGAAGTGTGTGATCAATTTCAAATAAAACATCATAACTCCTCACCCTATCGCCCAAAGATGAACGGAGTAGTAGAAGCCGCTAACAAGAATATCAAGAAGATCATTGGGAAAATGACTGAGACGTATAAAGACTGGCATGAGAAGCTACCATTTGCTCTATATGCGTATCGCACATGTGTACGGACCTCCATGGGGGCAACTCCTTTCTCTCTGGTCTATGGAATGGAAGCTGTGCTACCTATCGAGGTGGAAATCCCCTCTCTACGAATCTTAATGGAGTCAAAACTAGAAGAATCAGAATGGGTTCAAGCTCGATATGACCAACTAAATCTGATCGAAGAAAAACGCTTGAAAGCAATCTATCATGGACAGATGTACAAGAAGAGGATGATCACAGCCTATGACAAGAAGGTGCGACCAAGGGAATTTCGTGAAGGAGAACTTGTGCTGAGAAAGATTCTCCCAATACAAAAAGACTTGCGAGGAAAATGGGCACCGAATTGGGAAGGACCGTATGTCGTAAAGAGAGCTTTCTCAGGTAGAGCTTTGATTCTCACTGAAATGGATGGGAAGGAGTTACCAAATCTGGTAAACTCAGATGCCGTGAAGAAATACTACGCCTAAAAAAAAAGGGCGTCCTGATAAGAAAGGAAGGCTTAGAATGAAAACCCGAAAGGCCGTCCTAAGAAAGTAAATTTGGGCCGAGAAAGCAAGAATGATTTGAACAAGGGGACAAACGGCGAGATTATAGTATTGAAGCGGACTCTGAAGCTCAAGAATCTTCTACATGAAAAACCTTGCTCGAAAAGATTCAGGATGAAGAAACATGGAGAAGTTCATGCGTCGGATATCTAGAGCACTTATGACAACTGAACTTGTTTTCCTTTTATAATGCTTTCTTAATCGAGTCATCCCTTGTCAATTTTCTTTACTTGTTGCTTTTGAAATGAATATAGATATGAAGAACACCTTTCATGCCTACTTTGCCATCTTCATGCATTCTATTTACGTTTCATTTTGGAGATAAATAGTTAAACTACACACTCTAAACGAAAAGAATATTGAGCATTACCTAGATGAGAATTGGGTGAGTACGAGAGCCTCAAGGCAAGGACAAAGTTCAACAGGGGGCAAAAAAAAAACGCAGATTACTTTTGAGGGCGGATACAAAACCTGAGGAACGTCAAGAATCAAAGCAATGGAGATGGGTCATCATGAGAGTCATAATAGAAAGAGACACACGACAAACAAGCCCAAGACACATGGCATAATCATGTAGGCATTTAAGACAAACACATGCATATCATGACATCATCACGCATAACACATACAGGTACACCAGTAAAGCAAGAAGTTTCGACGATAACTACACCGAACCCAGGAGAAAGAAGGCACTCGAGTTCTACTCCAGTAAAGCAAGCGTTTTTTGAAGTCAACTCCTCAGGTCGCACACCGAGGCATTTTAATTTCTATTTTCCAACTAACTCCTCAGGTCGCACGCTGAGATATTTTTAATTTCTGTTTTTCAATCAATTCCTCGGGTCACGCGCTGAGGTATTTTTAATTTCTGCCTTTGGATCAACTCCTCAGGTCGCACGCTGAGGCATTTTAATTTTCGTCTTTCAATTTCTGTTTGAGTCAACTCCTCAGGTCGCACGCTGAGGCATTTTAACTTTTGTCTTTCAATTTCTGTTTGAATCAACTCCTCAGGTCGCACGCTGAGGTATTTTCAATTACTGTTTTTCAATTTCTGTTTGCAACTCCTCGGGTCACACGCCGAGATACTTTTAATTTCTGTTTGCAATTCCTCAGGCCGCGCGTTGAGATATTTTAATTTCTGCTTTTAATTTCCGTTTACAACTCCTCGGGTCGCACGCCGAGATACTTTTAATTTCTGCCGGCAACTCCTCAGGCTGCACGCTGAGATATTTTAATTTTTGCTTTTAATTTTCGTTTGCGACTCCTCAGGTCGCATGCTGAGGCATTTTAATTTCTGTTTTTCAATTTCTATTGTATTACTCCGACGAGGTATTTTCAATTTCTGGTCTAAAAAAAAATCTCAGTTAAGGTTGAGCCTCGGGGCACGCGCGGAGGTGCTTACAAACGAAAGACTGAAGTCACTTTAAGCAAATTTGACAAAGAAATTCTAGTGGACAAAGAAGATTGAGCAAGAGCAAAATGAAGCTACAGGCCATATTTCTCGGAAATAGCAGTAGAGTAGAACGAAGATCGAGGTCTCCCCGAAGATAGTAAGGAAGTAGTTTGAAAAATTCAGATTTATTTCCTCAAAGTCCCGGTGGAGAAGAACAAAGCCCTGAAATCGCATCGAAGCCAATCAAGACACTCGCCACTGTGCCCTTGAAGAAGCAATGGAATAGGAAGTGCTATCTCCCTGAAGATACAACGAAATAGTGAAGCGGATCAAAGCGACGAGTCACAGTGGAGTTTGAAGCTGTTTGAAGAAGACGAGGACCAACGAGCTAAGGTTTGGCCATGACCGGGCAAAATTGTTTCTTCTATTGTCTTTGCCCTATTATCGTTCCACGACAATGAGCAAAGAGGGGCAGCTGTACACACCAATTTTGGCCCGGGCTCTTTAACCTAGGGCCCAAAACCAAACAATTAAAAAACAGGCCCACTTACAAACCCACTACAAGCCAGATTAAACCCAAACACTTACAAACCCAATAATTTGACCCATTCTACAGCCCAAATCCCTTTAACCCAATAATAAACGGCCCAAATGGCCCAACAAAACATTAAAATTTTTTCAGAAGCTAGGGTTTCTAAAAACCCTAGCGCCGCATAGCCCTTCCCCTCATCCACGGTATGCGCATGTTTCTTTGCTAATATGCGCAGCCACGCACCACCGCCCTCCACGATCCATTGTCGGCCATAACCTGCAAAAGGGCAACACTAGCAAAGAATAACGGCAGAAAATAAGGAAAGATATTGTATATTTTATTTATCTCCACTTCAATCGCGGTTATAAAAAAACGAATGAAAATGTAAAAACGGGGTTCGGCCTCTGATTTTTCAATCAACAGATACAAAAAAAAAGGGAATCATTCAGCAATCAAAGAAACAAACAACGTTTGAAGGTCTATTTTCTATTTTATTTTTCTATTTCGAAACTATATGCATTAACCCATTTTATTTACTATTATTTTTTTAAATAGTGTGTATACATATATATATTATTAAAAAAAAGAAGGAAAAATTATTTTTTCCGCCACGTAGTGAGCGGTGGTTTGGCTACGGCACGTACGTCGCGGCGACGGGGATCGCTGGAAATCCCCCTCCTCAGACTTGAAGAGAGAAAAGGGAGAGAGGATGCCCTTTTTTTTTTAAATGAACAGCACAAATGAAAAAAAAAGGGAAAATTTTGATTTATACTAATAGTGAAACGACGCCGTTTTGCCTTGGGTGGTCAGGGATCAAAACGACGTCGTTTTGATCCCTTGACCCGCGATCCGACCCGCTCTAGCCTAGGATCCGCGTGTTTTTGTTTGGAGGGGTTAATTGCGCGTTCAATCCCTCCTCTTTTCCATGTCTGCGCAATCGAGTTTCTTTTATTTCAATTTTGGCCCGAATATCTTCCATGATTTCAATTTGAGTCCCCCTTCATGCGCACCGTTTCAGTAAGAGGGATTATTTCTGTTTTAAACCCTCCAGGTTACGCGGGTTTCGCATATAAACCCTCCTCCCCTTTCATTTCATTTTAAATTGACCCCAAACTTTCGTTTTGAATACAATTGAATCCCTTCCTTAGTTATTTTGGCAATCTTTTAGTTTTATTATTATTTTTATTATTAATATTATTATTATTATTATTATTATTATTATTATTATGTACATATTTTATTATTGTTTTATTTCACTAAATTTTTGTTATTATTATTATTATTATTTGCTTTATTTTTCTTTTACGTTATTATTGTACTATTACTTGTATATATATACTTACCGTTATTGTTATTACCATTATTATATTTTTATGTAGGTACATATTTTATTATTATTTTGTTTCACTAACTTATTATTATTACTATTACTATTATTATTATTATATTTTTATGTATATATTTTACTATTATTTTGTTTAACTAACTTATTATTGATATTAGTAATAATAATTATTATCACTATATTAGTATATTGTATATGTTTCGTATTATTATTATTACTATTTTATTATTATATTCACTATTATCATTATTATTATTATATTATTATTATATTGTATATATATTTCCTATTGCCATTATTATTATGTTACCATCTTTATCATTATACTATTATTACTATATCTTTATTACTATTATATTTATATTAATATATTGTATATATTTTTTTGTATTATTATTTCTACTACATTTATATTATTTATCTTGTGCATATTTTGTATTATTATTACTAGTGTTATTATTATAATTATTAATAGTATTTATATTATGACGTCATTTGTTACTAATTCCACCATTATTGATCTCAATGTCATATATTACATGTACTATGTAGTCATTGTGCCAAATTCGCGTCACATCATCATTATTCATCGCATGACCCTATTCATGTTTTGAATAACGTCTCTTTAAAACATAACCTAGTTTTTCATCAATTTCACCCCAAAAAAATTAAAAATTGTTCAAATAAGGCAATATTCCGTGTTTGGAAATCCGAGGGACCGTGCCCTATGCGTTGGGTTTCGGTTCTCTTGCTTGACCAAATAATCGAATAACCTTTTGTTATTTTAATAAATGAGTCTTAGGGATTAAGAGACGACCTTGGATTTGAGGATTGAAATCATCGTGTCCTACGTATTGGATGTGATATTCGGTCCCTTCGAAACAAGGGAATCTTAATATTCGACTTTTAGAAGACTCAGACATTTCCAAAAAGACCCAAATTTCTAAATTCGTTTCTAAACTTTTAAACTTTCATTGGGACATCAATTAATCAATTCGGTACCAATTTTGGGCATGACGAGTGTAACAACCCAAACCCGGCCCAAACACTATGGCCGAATCTGGTCTGTTACAGAGAAGATATTTTTCAAAATCCTTTTTGAAAACCAACTTAAGTTTTGAAAACCATTCCTTTTAGTTGACTTGCTAAAACCATACTTAGATGTTTATTCGGGAATTAAAATAAGTCGAGTTATTAATAAATTACAAGTGTGCCCGATGGCACGTTAAAAACAAATTTTCGTGTAAATTTGGGAAAACGTGTGAGTTTGATTTAATATTGGAAATCACAGTTTAAAATAAAACATTCAACATATGAAAAGTAATAAAAGAAAATATCAGGAGGCCTTATTACATCCAAACAGAGTATAAACCGGAAGTAATAAAAGAAAAATATCATAACTTAAAATCAAAGTTCTTTTAAATTGAATCCACTGCATGGCCACCTCGAGTCCTCCCAGCTCCACATCCGCCATCTACGTGTCACCTGAAAAATGTAAAGGAGAAGGTGAGTCACCAAGACTCAGTATGTAACCCTTCCTCCGGTGTTAAACACTTTCATACACAACATATAACAGTTAACATGCAAAATATTATGTGTCCCAACCTAGCCAGCCATACGCCACTGTCTACCCCGTTGTGGTACCAAACCACTGGTGGTGCCAAACCACTGGTAACATATAGTCACGATGTGTTACCAAAACACTGGTGTCCGAAGACACGAATCGGGTGATGGGGCCAACCCATCGTGTGATACCAAATCACTGGCAGACGATCCCATATCTCAAGTGGGGCCAACCCACGGTGGTGTTAACCACAGGGATAAGTCGCTACGAGGTGCCAAACCTCTGGAGGTACCAAACCTCTGGTGATCGTAGTCACAGTGTGTTACCAAAACACTGGTGCCCGTCGGCACGAATAATACTGCCCCCTCCACTCATTTATCCCATAATAGTCAAATAGTCATGAATAGATCTCATACCTTTATCACATGTATCATATAAACCATGCTTCCCAAAAGCATAACAATCTCGTATTAATAGAGACTTACCAGGATCCTTGCTTGTACCATTAAGGTACTAATCCGTATCTACATCAAGCAGATTTACAAGCAACATATATTTAGCACAAATATTAACTGCTATAAGTGTGTATGTACACACCTGTCACCAACGAGGAGTCTAAATCCCGAAAAGAGAAGTCGGTCTCCCTAGATCCACTTATCCCTATATTCGGCCAACACTTGGGTTAGTATTATGGCCTATTCGGCCAAACCAAATTATTAGGAGGGGTTCCTTGTGAACCCGAAATCTTACCTTTGCTTCCCGTTACTAACCCCGACACTCGATACACAGATCTGCTTTACCAAATAATTGGTTAATCAATACAGTTAATAACCTTCGGCTTTTAATCACCACTTAATAACTTTAGTAAAATAGATCTTACTAACACTTACCAAACCGATTAATAAAGATTATGGCTTGGGTTGATTGCTTTACAAATCCGAAGTACCTAGAAAAAGAATCGTTTATCACAACGTTTAGAAGCCCTGTTAACCACCATTAAAATCGGCACTTACCCCCTAATGGGAATCGACATGAGACTAAGAAGAGAAGGAAAATTGCATTCGGCCAAGATTACTTACCCATCTTTATGAACCGATTGAGGAAGATTTTAGATGAGACTATCCTTGTTTGCTATTCGACCAAGACTTGAAATATGGAGAGGGGGGAAATTCGGCTATGATTTAGGGAGTAGGTCCGACTATCAAAGAAAAAGAGGAGAGAAGAGATCAAAGATTGGGGGTTCGGCAATGAAAGGAGTAGAGGAGAGTTTCGGTTCAAGGAAGAGAAGAGAAAGAAAATAGGTTGAAGGTGGTGTAGGAGATTCGGCCAAAAGTGTGAGAGAAAGAAAAATAATAGGTGAAATAGGGATTAATGGGGCTAGCCGAAAATTATGAAAAGAACTAAGGGGAATTCGGCACTAGACTCCCTTTACTTGCCGTCCACTCCACTTGAGGAGTTCCATTTTCGGCAAACACCTATCTCTTCTCCTTGCCACTAGTTTAAAGCTCATTCAAAATAATTTGAACACCCAAACTCCTATATTTCCTCCTTGCCACTTATTTTAATAATTCAAATAATTTGAATACTCCAATAATTAATCAAATAATCCTTTTAATCAAATAATCCCCTTGATTATCTTGTATTATCTTATTATCTAAATAGACAATTAATAAAAAGAATTTAAGGAGAGAACTTCTCTCCCTTGTGCCGTCCAAATAAAGAGCAAAAAGGAGGATTGTTGTGACTCGAACCAAGGTTCTCCCTTCCCCTTGATGGCGTCACATGCTAGCTCTTAAGTGGGCTTACTTTGCCACTTTACCAAGGCCTTATTAGTGTCAAATAACCCATACTTATTCTTATAACCCCCTTCTGCTAAGGCTCCCTACCTTTAAAGTTAAAAACTGAAATTCCCTACCAAACCGAGCCAACTCAAAGCCTTAATTAAGCTCTATTATTCCATAAATAATGTTACAGTAGTTTATACATAAGAAAAATAATTTAATTCCAAATAGCCCCATTTTTAGGATGTTACAGTTCTACCCCCCTTAAAATAAATTTCGTCCTCGAAATTCCTCGGTCAGAAGAGGTGGGGGTATTGCTGCCGCATCACATCCTCGGCCTCCCACGTAGCTTCTTCCACACCATGGTTCCGCCATAGCACATTCACCAAGGGCACTGACTTCCTACGTAGAACCTTCACATCTCGATCTAAGATCTGAACTGGTTCCTCTTCAAAAGATAAATCCGAATTCACCTCGATCTCTGCTACTGGCACCACGTGCGATAGGTCTGACTGATACCGTCTCAGCATTGATACGTGAAAGACGTCATGGATCTGATTCAGTTCTACCGATAACTCAAGCTGATAAGCTACCGATCCTACTCGCTTTACAACTGTATAGGGCCCGATGAACCTTGGGCTTAGCTTCCCTTTTCGGCCAAATCTCAACACCTTTTTCCAAGGTGACACCTTCAGAAAAACCTTGTCTCCTGCAGCATACTCCATTTCCTTACGTTTGAGATCAGCATAAAACTTCTGTCTATCTGATGCTTCCTTAAGACGAGACCGAATCACCTTAACTTTATCCTCAGTTTCTGTTACCAATTCTGGCCCCAATACTTGTCGCTCTCCCAACTCCGTCCAATACGTCGGAGTACGACATTTCCGTCCATACAGTGCCTCATACGGAGCCATCTGAATACTCGCTTGATAACTATTGTTATAAGCGAATTCTGCTAGTGGTAGGTACTCTTCCCAACTACCACTAAAATCCAAGACGCATCCTCTTAACATGTCCTCTAAGATCTGTATCACTCTTTTCGATTCTCCGCGATTGTGGATGGAAAGTCAGATGAAATCCAACCGTACCCAAAGCTTGATGCAACGCTTTCCAGAACCTTGACGTGAATCTGGGATCCCTATCCGAGATGATCGATATTGGTACACCATGCAACCTTACTATCTCCGATACGTACAGCTTAGCTAGCTTCTGAAGAGAGAAATCCACTCTTACCGGTATGAAATGAGCTGACTTAGTCAGACGGTCTACTATTACCCAAACTGCGTCCTTCTTGCTGGGCGTAAGGGGTAGCCCACTGACGAAATCCATAGTGATCCTCTCCCATTTCCATTGAGGGATCTTTACCGGTTGAAGTAGCCCTGACAGCAACTGATGTTCAGCCTTGACTTGCTGACATGTCAGACATTTCCCTCCGAACTCAGTTATCTCACGTTTCAACCCCGGCCACCAGAACTATTTCCGTAGGTCTCCATACATCTTGCTTCCTCCCGAATGCATAGCGTATGGGCTGCTATATGCATCATGGAGAATTTTCCGCCTCAACTCTACATCCTTTGGCATACAAGCTTGCCCTTGAAAGCATAATACTCCATCACTAGACAGGTTGTACCCTTCCAAACCACCATCCTGAACTTGTACCCTCTTAGCACTCAACCCTTCATCCATTAACTGTTTTTCCTTAACCTCCTCGATCCATGTCGGCTTAACTTGAAGTTCCGCCAAGAGACTTCCATCATCATATAGACTCAACCGAGCAAACATCGCTCTTAAGTCCGTCACAACCTTTCGGCTCAACGCGTCAGCTACCACGTTGGCCTTGCCCGGATGATACTCGATTGAACAATCGTAGTCCTTTAATAGTTCAATCCACCGACGCTGTCTCAGGTTTAGATCTTTCTGAGTCAGAAGATACCTCAAGCTTTTGTGATCCGTGTAGACTATTGACTTTTCCCCATACAGATAGTGTCTCCATATCTTTAAAGCGAAGACAACTGCTGCTAACTCCAAGTCGTGCGTTGGGTAGTTAACCTCATGCGGTCTTAACTGACAGGATGCATAGGCTACTACCTTCCCTTCCTGCATCAACACACATCCCAAACCAGTATGGGATGCATCATAATAGACTGTAAATAACTTCCCTGCCTCAGGCTGCACCAAAACTGGAGCTTCTGTCAGAATTTTCCTTAGCTTGTCAAAGCTTTCTTGCTGCTTCTCCGACCATACAAATGGAACACCTTTCCTTAGTAGCTTAGTCAACGGTGCTGCGATTAAGGAGAATCCTTCTACAAATCTCCGATAGTACCCCGCTAGACCCAGAAAACTTCGGATCTCCGCCACTGACCTAGGCAGTTTCCAATCCAATACCGCTTCAATCTTACGAGGGTCCACTCTAATTCCCTCAGCCGATACTACATGACCTAAGAAAGCCACTTCCCTAAGCCAAAATTCGCACTTACTGAATTTGGCATATAATTGCTTCTCCCTCAACACTTGTAAAACTATGCGCAAATGCATGTCATGCTCCTCCTCCGTCTTGGAATAAACCAATATGTCGTCTATGAATACCACGACAAATTGATCCAAGTACTGCTGAAATACCTTATTCATCAAGTCCATGAACGCTGCCGGTGCGTTGGTCAACCCAAATGGTATTACCAGAAACTCGTAATGTCCATACCGAGTTCTGAATGCCGTCTTGTGAACATCAACCTCCTTTACCTTCAATTGATGGTAACCCGACCTAAGGTCTATCTTCGAGAACACCGAGGCACCCTTCAGTTGATCGAACAAGTCGTCAATCTGAGGTAACAGATATTTGTTCTTGATCGTTAGCTTGTTCAACTAGCGGTAGTCGATGCACATTCGCATTGAACCGTCCTTCTTCTTGACAAACAACACAGTGCTCCCACGGAGATGTACTTGGTCGAATAAACCTCTATCCAAGAGCTCCACGAATTTGAGCCTTCACTCCACCAATTCCTTTGGTGCCATTCGATCTGATGCATATATAGACACAGTGCCGTTCCGGGTAGCAAGTCTATACCGAATTCAACTTCCCGATCTGGAGGTAGACCCGGAAGTTCTTCTGGAAATACATCTACGAATTCCCCCACCGTTCGAACCTTTCCAACTACTGACTCCTTAGCTTCCAAAGCACAGATTCGAACCAAATACGCCTCGCAACCCTTCTTGACCATCCTTTCAGCCTTCAAGGCAGACACCACATTGGATAGGTAATTCCTTCTATCACCTATCATAACTACTTCATCACCTTCAGCCGTCTTAAGAACCATGCGCTTAGCCGCGTAATCCAAATTCGCCTGATACTTAACCAGCCAGTCCATCCCAAGGATCAAATCGAACTCTCCAAATGGTAGTTCCATCAGATCGGCTACAAATACGACCCCTTGGAGTTCTAGGGGTACGTCTCTATAAAGTTTGTCTACCACTACAGAGTGACCTAAAGGGCTAACTACAGTCATCTCCCTAGAAACAATCTCAGAGTCTAGGTCCATAGTCCCTACCACACTACTAGCAATGTACGAGTGCGTCGAACCCACATCAATTAATGCAACATAAGGAAGATCAAATATTAGGAACGTACCGGTTATGACGATCGGTGCGTCTCCCTCCTCGCGACGCCTCGCTGCATAGACTAAGCCAGGCTGCCTAGCCTCTATGTTGCCTGAACCTCTGCCCTGAGTTCCGTGACCTCAGTTAGAACTGTTCTTTCCTCTGCCATTACCCCGACCCCTCTGTGGTGGTCCAACGTTTCTGCCCTGAGCACGATTCTGACCCTCAAGCTGATTCTTAGCTGACTTTTGAGGACAGTCCCTTACCCGATGCTCTAAAGACCCACACTCAAAGCAACCCCTATCACCGGTCCAACAACCTCCCCAATGGGTTTTTCCACAGCGGTTGCACTGCGTCGGCCTCTGATTTGTAGTCATGGGCATTGCTGCCTGATTTGGCCCACTTTGCCTAGCCTTTTTCTGGACACTACCACTTGACCCAGACGACCCAAATCCTCTCTTCTGATTATTCCTACTATAACTTTGCCTCACAACCTCCTTGATCCCTTCGGCTACCTTAGCCTTTTCCACTAGAGATGAGAACTCACGAACCTGCTGCGGGGCAATCAGTAACCTCAAATCATCTCTGAGTCCATCCTCAAAGCGGACACAGCGCTCATGTTCAGTAGCCACGATTCCTCTAGCATACCTACTCAGCCTGAGAAACTCCGCCTCATACTCCGCTACTGACTTAGTTCCTTGCACTAGGCCTAGAAAGGCTTTTCTTTGAGCATCAGTGTAGCTAGTGCCCACATACTTCTTCTGAAAAGCAGTTCTAAAGTAATCCCACGTGAGATCATCAGCCGTGGCTCCATCCCGATCATCGACCACCACCGGTACGCTTCATCCTTTAGAAGCGACATCGCCTTTTTAGCTTCTCCTCCTCGGTCAGTCAAGATCGTCCATGATCCTTTCAGAGATTCCGGCCAATACTTATCTGCCTTTGGGTGCCACTCCTGAGACACCCCGGAGTACCTCAACCCCGTTAGACCGAATTCGCTCGGGAACAGACTTCCGAGCTCTCAAATTCCCACCAGCCCCAGCCACCATTTCCAAAACTCGCAATACCGCTTGCGAGCATCGCTTCTCACCACCGGCCCGATCATCTCTCTCACCGAAAGTAGGAGGTGGTGGTGGCGGTGGTGGTACTGCTTTCGAACCTTGACCCGACTGGACGGGTTCGGACACCAATCATCCTACCCCTACCGCGCCCACGGCGCCCACGCCCTCTAGAACTCATTCTATCTACCGCGCTTTTAATCTGATTAAGAAAATTTTTATGCGTTAGCATTTGTTCCACTTTATTATTGGCGAAGAAGTTTTATGCAGAAAGTTTAGTTAGGGATTCTTTCGAGCAAACAAGTTTTCAGTCTTCTATCCTAGTTCACACAAAGGAGTACATGCATCTATTCCCTAACACTTTCCATACCTATTCGCTCCTCGGACATTTCTGCCCATTTCTAACCCAGGGGTATTTTCGTCATTTTCTTATAGGGGTATTTTCGTAATAAAAGAGATTTTAAAACTTTAAATAATTGTCTCTTTAAAATTCCCAAAACTGGAGGGTATTTTTGAGAATTTTGTAAAATTTGAGAATATGGCATCATTTTTTTTGAAACCAGGGGTATTTTTGTAATTTTGTCATTCAGGGGCAATTTTGAAATTTTGATAAGTCAGGGATATTTTTTTACAGTTGTAAAACTTCGAGGGTTCCTTTTTTGAAAACTTTCCTTTCCAAGTGGCGACGTTTGTAAAGATTTTCAAAGTTCAAGGTCATTTCGGTAATTTTCACAAATTGAGGGTGTTTTCGTAATTTTCCAAAACCAAAATATTTGATTTATATTTTGCAAAGCAGGGTTTTTGAATATTTGTAAAATAATTGAAATTTTTTAGCAAAACCATTGAGTTGATATTTTATGAACCGAGGGCATTTTAGTAATTTTACCCCTAAGGGCATTCTTGTAATTTTCCACAAATCAGGTTTTTCGAGAAAATCGTTGTAAAAATGATGTTCTCAGATTTGAAAGAGTTTTGCAAAAATTTCAAAAACATTAGGGTTTTTGTTGTTTTGTTCTTTTTCGAGAAACATGGCTAGTTCCCTTTTCGGGTTTTAGTCATTAGGTTTGGCCTATGACCGAGCCATCTTAGTCAGGGTGAACCAAAGCTACGCACACTGTGCAGATTCGAGTGAAGAGGAGGTGAGTCACGCGGATCGCTTAAATACCAAGCTCTCACCGAACCTTTCTAGACATGCGCATGAGAGGTTGCCACACCACCACCGAGCCCTCCGAGTTAGGGTGAACCGAGGCTACGCACTGTAGGATACTGCGCGAAGAGGAGGTGAGTCACGAGGATCGCTTAAATACTGTGCTCTAGGATCCACTCCTAGACATGCGTACAGGGGTTACCACACCCTAGCTCAGTGACTAAGTCATAGGTTGGTTTAGTTCTTTAAGTCTTATGTTTGGTTTGTGTGTTTGAGTAATCTATTCCTAGGGTTCAAGTTCCTATAAATCTATCTACGTTCCATGCTTCCTACCCTTCTACAGAATATAATTCACCAAAAGGTTCAGATGTACTTACCTGGGCGGATCAGTGCCGGAGACTCGGGCCATGCTGTTCGAAAACAAAAAATAGTCCATAAAGGCCTTCCAAAACATTTTTGGGCCTTGGGCCCCCACAGCCGAGCTTTGAACTGGGCTCTGATACCAATTTTGTAACAACCCAAACTCGGTCCAAACACTATGGCCGAATCTGGTCTGTTACAGAGAAGATATTTATCGAAATCCTTTTTGAAAACCAACTTAAGTTTTGAAAACCATTCCTTTTAGTGGACTTGCTAAAACCATACTTAGATGTTTATTCGGGAATTAAAATAAGTCGAGTTATTAATAAATTACAAGTGTGCCCGATGGCACGTTAAAAACAAATTTTCGTGTAAATTTGGGAAAACGTGTGAGTTTGATTTAATATTGGAAATCACAGTTTAAAATAAAACATTCAACATATGAAAAGTAATAAAAGAAAATATCATGAGGCCTTATTACATCCAAACAGAGTATAAACCGGAAGTAATAAAAGAAAAATATCATAACTTAAAATTAAAGTTCTTTTAAATTGAATCCACTGCATGGCCACCTCGAGTCCTCCCGGCTCCACATCCGCGATCTACGTGTCACCTGAAAAATGTAAAGGAGAAGGTGAGTCACCAAGACTCAGTATGTAACCCTTCCCCCGGTGTTAAACACTTTCATACACAACATATAACAGTTAACATGCAAAATATTATGTGTCCCAACCTAGCCAGCCATACGCCACTGTCTACCCCGTTGTGGTACCAAACCACTGGTGGTGCCAAACCACTGGTGACATATAGTCACGATGTGTTACTAAAACATCGTGTGTCGAAGACACGAATCGGGTGATGGGGCCAACCCATCGTGTGATACCAAATCACTGGCAGACGATCCCATATCTCAAGTGGGGCCAACCCACGGTGGTGTTAACCACAGGGATAAGTCGCTACGAGGTGCCAAACCTCTGGAGGTACCAAACCTCTGGTGATCGTAGTCACAGTGTGTTACCAAAACACTGGTGCCCGTCGGCACGAATAATACTGCCCCCTCCACTCATTTATCCCACAATAGTCAAATAGTCATGAATAAATCTCATACCTTTATCACATGTATCATATAAACCATGCTTCCCAAAAGCATAACAATCTCGTATTAATAGAGACTTACCGGGATCCTTGCTTGTACCATTAAGGTACTAATTCGTATCTACATCAAGCAGATTTACAAGCAACATATATTTAGCACAAATATTAACTGCTATAAGTGTGTATGTACACACCTGTCACCAACGAGGAGTCTAAATCCCGAAAAGAGAAGTCGGTCTCCCTAGATCCACTTATCCTTATATTCGGCCAACACTTGGGTTAGTATTATGGCCTATTCGGCCAAACCAAATTATTAGGAGGGGTTCCTTGTGAACCCGAAATCTTACCTTTGCTTCCTGTTACTAACCCCGACACTCGATACACAGATCTGCTTTACCAAATAATTGGTTAATCAATACAGTTAATAACCTTCGGCTTTTAATCACCACTTAATAACTTTAGTAAAATAGATCTTACTAACACTTACCAAACCGATTAATAAAGATTATGGCTTGGGTTGATTGCTTTACAAATCCGGAGTACCTAGAAAAAGAATCGTTTATCACAACGTTTAGAAGCCCTGTTAACCACCATTAAAATCGGCACTTAGCCCCTAATGGAAATCGACATGAGACTAAGAAGAGAAGGAAAATGGCATTCGGCCAAGATTACTTACCCACCTTTATGAACCGATTGATGAAGATTTTAGAGGAGACTATCCTTGTTTGCTATTCGACCAAGACTTGAAATATGGAGAGGGGGAAATTCAGCTATGATTTAGGGAGTAGGTCCGACTATCAAAGAAAAAGAGGAGAGAAGAGATAAAAGATTAGGGGTTCGGCAATGAAAGGAGTAGAGGAGAGTTTCGATTGAAGGAAGAGAAGAGAAAGAAAATAGGTTGAAGGTGGTGTAGGAGATTCGGCCAAAAGTGTGAGAGAAAGAAAAATAATAGGTGAAATAGGGATTAATGGGGCTAGCCGAAAATTATGAAAAGAACTAAGGGGAATTCGGCACTAGACTCCCTTTACTTGCCGTCCACTCCACTTGAGGAGTTCCATTTTCGGCAAACACCTATCTCTTCTCCTTGCCACTAGTTTAAAACTCATTCAAAATAATTTGAACACCCAAACTCCTATATTTCCTCCTTGCCACTTATTTTAATAATTCAAATAATTTGAATACTCCAATAATTAATCAAATAATCCTTTTAATCAAATAATCCCCTTGATTATCTTGTATTATCTTATTATCTAAATAGACAATTAATAAAAAGAATTTAAGGAGAGAATTTCTCTCCCTTGTGCCGTCCAAATAAAGAGCAAAAAGGAAGATTGTTGTGACTCGAACCAAGGGTCTCCCTTCCCCTTGATGGCGTCACATGCTAGCTCTTAAGTGGGCTTACTTTGCCACTTTACCAAGGCCTCATTAGTGTCAAATAACCCATACTTATTCTTATAACCCCCTTCTGCTAAGGCTCCCTGCCTTTAAAGTTAAAAACTGAAATTTCCTACCAAACCGAGCCAACTCAAAGCCTTAATTAAGCTCTATTATTCCATAAATAATGTTACAGTAGTTTATACATAAGAAAAATAATTTAATTCCAAATAGTCCCATTTTTAGGATGTTACAACGAGGGTGCTAACCCTTCCTCGCATGTAACCGACTCCCGAACCTATTTTCTCAAATTTTTGAAGACCAAAAACTTTTGTTTAATAAATCAAAATGTTTTATTAAAACAATGGTGATCCGATCACACCTAATAAAAGGTCGGTGGCGACTCGCGTTTTACTCATTTTCAAAACCCAAGTTCGATTCCCGTTTTGCCAAAAAATGGTTACGACACTTTTTAGTTGCGGAAGCTAATTTTGAGAGTAATCGACTTATGAAAAAGACTAAGTCGCGAAACCATTTCAAAAATGTTACGAAAACATAGTGTTGTTTTAAAATAGTTAACATTTTGGAAAACCGTGATTTACTTCTAATGGATATAATTCAAAGTAAAACCAAACCTAAAATTAAAAATTTGAAAACTTTAAGAGGCCTTATTACAAACCATACCAAAATAAAGTACTTATGAATAAATTAATAGAAAAACAGAAGCAGTTGTGTGGCCATCTCCGAGCCCCTCACAGCTCCGTTCCGTCTAAGGTTGGGGATTGCCTGCACAGTTAAAAACGGGGTGAATTTACGAATACTCAGTGTGTAATCCCCTAATATAAAAACAGTCATTCAGATAAACAGAATACAGAAGCAAACTGGGCTTGAGCCCTATTCAGTCACAGTACAATTTTAGTGGGCATAAGCCCATCACAAAATCGTTTGGGTCTTGGCCCATAACAGAGTCGTTTGGACCTAGCTCATATTAGTATCGAATCTCATTAATAGAAATGCAATAGTGTACAAATGCACCCCACCCCAATCCAGCCAACACACCACCCGTACCAACCAACACATCATGTGGGGATAAAATTGACTCACCCAGCCAACACACCAATGTTAGCACCGATTGCAGTACTAATCGATATCGCAGTAAAGCTGCTAGAATATAGGTGGCTTAAAGTCGTCGGTAGGTTCACAGTCATCTCAAGTGACCTGTGCAGCCCTAACAATCAAATCGGTGGGTCTACAGTTATTTCGGGTGATCCGTGCAACACTAACAATTAAATCAGTTGGTCCACAGTCATCTCGGGTGACCCGTGTAACCCTAACAATCAAATCAATGGGTGCACAATCATCTCAGGTGACTTGTGCAACCCTAACAATCAGATCGGGTGGGTACAGTCGTTTCAGGCTACCCATGCAACCCTAACAGATCAATCACTTCCTCCAATTCCAAAATCGCAATCCCATGCAGTATGTCATGTATGCAAAGCACATATATATAAATCACATGGCATACTCTAGAAAGACAGACAAATCATAGCCAGGTTAATCAAAACATAGCATAAAACAATCATTTACCCACGAGGGCAAAATAGTCATTTTACCTTATAAGGGTATTTCGGTAATACTACCCTTTAGGGGTATTTCGGTACTTTTACAAACTGGGGGTATTTTGATAATTTTACCCTTCGAGGGTATTTCGGTATTTTTTCTTTCGAGGGTATTTCGGTACTTTTTACAAATCAGGGGTATTTCGATAATTTTAAAAATAGGGGGTATTTCGGTAATTTTACCCTTTGAGGGTATTTTGGTACTTTAACAACCTTCCCAAAGGTCTACAGTCACCTCGAGTGACGCAGATAACATATATCATCAAAACGGTGTATTTGGGTCGAACGCCCAATACTCGGCCCAGGTGGGCCCACACTGTCGTGTGGCCCAGTCGACCCATTTCCAACCACGTCTATGTGAATGTTATAGCCCAAATAAATTTCTGCCACTTTTCATAAATTAGTCTGCATGGGGCCCACGAGCCCATTGGGCCCACAAGGCTCATATCGACCCAACGAGGCCCATAACGACCTAAGCCCATGAGAATGCTCATGGTGGCCCCAACTGTCTTACGCCCCTATTCGTGGGCTCGGTCCACCACACATGCAATCGCACGCTCTTGTGGCATCATTCGCCGATATTTTGACTTTTCAGCATTTGCCGATCTACTTGGGGTGGAGTGTGTGTGTGAGTACACACGTTTTTTCGGCTCTTTTACCGATTATCGGTCACAGGGTATTGCTACACGCCTTGTTGGAGAAAAATAGTAGCCCACGAGGGTAGAACCTATATCCAACACGATACACCATCAGTTCTTTAACAACAGGATTAAACAATCCCTCTCTGTACCACTATCCAAGATAGGATTTATTACCTACCTTGATTGAACAATTGAAGATCACTCACTTAAACCGTCGCAAGAGATTGATCACTAGGCCTTAGGGGTTATCTGCATTCCAACCAACACTTATCAACCATCAATAATTGAACAGTTTGAACTAGACGAGAAGTCATTTGCCGAAAACGCAGAGTCCATGATAGAGGCAAAATGGAATAATCGCACCCCTAAGATAGTATGTTTGGGTAAAACAAAATGTAGAGAATCGACAGAACAGAATGAGGGAATGAAAATTAAATAACGAGGAGATGCTATAATTAGCCAAGGTAAAAAGTACTAAGATCAAGATTGAATTTTAACAGTTCGAGAGAGAAAGATTGGTTCAGTCAATCTGAGAAAAGAAGGGGAAGAAGATGAATTCGTCTAGAGTTTGAGAATAGAAGCAAGAAGAGAAGAACAAGATCGAGAAGAGGAGAAGAAAGGGAGAAAGGGAGACAGGTTATTCAGCACTTGGTTTCTGTGTTTCGGCAAAAGTGAATAAACACTTGAGAAATAAAGTTGGAAAGAAAAGGACCCGAAAGGTCAAAAACGCACCAAAAGAATGAGAAAACAATAGCTCAAGAGGAAAGCTTCCGAAACAAAATGAAAGAAAATAAACCCCTAATGCTCCTATGCTAATTCGGCACAACCACAAGAGAATCCCCAAAGTACCGAATGCACACCCCAAAAAACCCAATATTCGGCCAACACCTTCTCACCCAAAGTCCATGATTTTCTCCACCAAAATCTCTTCCATATCCACTCCTTAAATCCCTTGCCATACTTGTGACGTCACAACCACTCCACCACAAGCTCTCTTGTGTCTCCTTTTTAATCACAAATACTTATAAGGCTTACAACCTAGAGTCAGGATTCTCCTAATGCTAAAAATAAAAATTTTCCAAATGACATGGCTTGAACCCAGGGCCGTTCTCTTGTTCTCAAAAGTTTTAAACGTTCCCATGCCTAAGGCCCAATAGGCCCAATTCTACTAGGCCCAAATTCGGGGCGGTACATATTTATTATTCCGTATGTGCATAAGCACAGTAATTTATTTTACATATTACTACAAAATCATGTTACATTTTACCCGATACATTAATCTTTGTTTTAAAATAAGCAAATATTTCGCGTTGTAAGATTCGAAAGAAATCGTACCCTAACTTACTGGGTTTCAATTTTTCTCGTCGAATCTAAAGAACCAATTATCTTTTTTAAATCAAAGCATATAAGTTAAATAAAAGCTTATTTCTGGGAATTCAAAAATGTTGTGTCCTAACTCCTTTGGATGTGATATTTTGTTATCCCTAGGTAAGGATTTCTAAAAATAAAGGCAATATACTGTATTTGGAATTTTGAGAATTTGTGCCCTAACTTACTGGGTTCCAATTTTTTCATTTGACCTAAATAACCAAATATTCTCCTTAAATTTAAATGCATGAGTTTTAAAAGTCAAAAGACAAGCTTAATTTCAAGGATTCGAAACGTCGCATCCTAACTCACTGGGCATGACATTTTACTTCTTCGAAACAAGCGGGTCTCAGCATCCAATTTAATTTATTTAAGTTTTTGTTTAAACAAGGAGGATCCTATTTTAAAATCTTTTCAAATTTTTGATATTAAGACGTTAATCAATCAATTCGGTACCAATTTTGGGCGTTACGAGTGTGCTAATCCTTCCTCGTGCATAACCGACTCTCGAACCTATTTTCTCGAATTTTGTAGGCCAAAATCATTGTTTTAATAAATCAAAATGTTTTAACGACCAATCTCAAGGTGGCCCGATCACACCTCAAAAAAAAAGATATTGGTGGCGACTCTATTTTCGTTTTTAAAGTTGACCCCATTTTTCAACAAAAAAATGGTTTCGACAAAAATAAAAACTTGTGGTTATGTTGGGACAATCTACTACTAGCAAAATCAACGAAGATTGGAAAAAAATTGATAACCCATAAGGCCGAAGCTCACGAGGTTTGGTAGCCCATCAAGTTGTAAGTCGGTTAATCGAGGTAAGTGTATCACTTTCTTATCGTCCTTAATCACATTTGGCTCATCTCCTTCAAACACCTATTCTAATTTGGAAACCCTCCCAAGGATTATATTTCCTAGTTTTTGAAGGCCGCCATGAGCAAGAGTAATTGGGAAGAGACATTTCAAATTTACACAGTTCCTGATTGTAATCCAAATCAGATTAGGAAAGCAAACAGCTTGGAGATGATATTGTGATGAAGTTTGATCCTTCTCGATTATTTGCTCCAATTCCTCACAGTCAGATATATCCAACCTCCACAATTGTGGCAAATTTCGAACCATGGTAAGTGGGAAGATAACTTAACCTTTTGCAATCTTTGACATCCAATTCAGTGAGATCTTGATAGTTTCCAACTTGGATGGGACCACTCCATATCACTCGCAATTCAATTAGACTGAACAAGTTCAGACTTGAAAGATTATATCCAAAATATTAAAACAGCTCTTTAAAATTGGAAATTGTTATATATTCCATACTAGTTGATGTTCCTCCTCTCATTTCAACGACTATCAACATATCATCAATCATCAATTTCAAAGTGTTTATATATTTTTAAACCAAAATTCTAAAATGAAAACTATTTTTTAAAGAGTTTTACGAGCATTTACTTATTTTACACAACAAATTATCAAAAAAGTGAAAAATTCAATATATATATACATATATATACACACACACACACACACACACACACATATATATATATAAAAGAAGGACTTACTTGTATATTAGTTGAAATGATAAAAGGTGTCACTTGAGGACAACCCATCACTTTTAATTTGTTCAAAGATGGTGATGCAAGCACAATGTTGTTTCTATTCCCTCCTTTCAATTGAGACAAATTAGCCAACTCAACTTCATTCAATAGTGACAGACCTTGAGCCATTGAGATTGACACTTCTGGTCCTTGGATTATTTCTTGCAATTGGGAGCACCTCTCTATCTTTAGAGTCTGCAATTGTCCAAACTATTAACAACACACATTGGGAAGAGATATTTCAAATTATTGCAGCCTGTAACTTGTACTTCCCTTGGGCATTGAAAGCTTATATTTGATACTTGTCGTCTTGGAATATTTCTTTCAATCCAAAGCACCTCTCTATCTTCAGAGTGTGCAATTGCCCAAGGTTATTAGAAGCGACATTGGGAAGAGATATTTCAAATTGTTACATTCTCAGAACTTGTACTTCCCTTAAACACTGAAAGCTTATGATTGATATTTGAGGGTCTTGGATTATTTCTTCCAATCCAAAGCACCTCTCTATCTTTAGCGTTTGTAAATTGGGTGCATTTAGCATTTTAGGGTGGTCATGAGCAACAGTAATTAGAAAGAGAGATTTCAAGCTTTCACATTCCAAGATAACAATTACTGATTAGATTTGGGAAGCAAATAGGTAGGGATGATGTGATGATGTTTGATTCTGCTCCAATTCCTCATATTTACATATATTGCTCAATTGTTTATATGTCATCCTCCCGAGCACCAATTCCTATAAACATATGATCAATTTTGAATTTCAAATGTTCAAAGATGTTAACAACTTATCATTTTATTAATTAATTTCCTCATATAAATTTTATTTTAACAAAATTTTGCCTTAAATCAAGATATACTCCAAAAATATGGTAAATATAAGACATAAATAATATCACTTAATCTAAACATATATAAATTATTTGACAGGTCTAACAACCCAATTCGGAATTTATTTAAACTCATTTTTTATAAATTAATTAATAATATTATCACCTTATTTGTGTCTTTTATTTTTAATATATATTTTTAAAAAACCACCTATGTAAAAAGCTACCTTTTTTAAAAAAATTAAACTAAATAAAACTAACCATAATTATTTTTCACTCTTGAATAAGAAAAAATTAAATATAATTTTATATAGTTTATTTAATATTTTATAAAGATTTTGCAACATATCTAAAACAAAAAGTTTGTTTAATATTTTTTATTGAAAATGTAACATCCCGAAATTGGGCCTAGTAGGAATGAGCCCAATGGCCCTTGGGCGTAGGAGTGTTTAAAATTTTTGAGAATAAGAGAATGGCATTATTTCAAGTTGGACTTATTAAGAAGATGATTTTAGAAAGTTACGGGGTTCTATGAAGTTTCAGATTCAAGTTGGGCCTTAATGAAAGTTATTGTTTAAGCCTATTAAGGAGAAATAGTAAGAGGCATCAAAACTTATGGAAATAAGTGAGTAAATTGTTATCATAAATGAACTATTGGTAAAGAGGTTATGGCATCAAGTGGAGAGCATGGAGGGAAGGGGTTCAAATCCCATTTTTTGCAAAATTTTGATTTATTTTTGTGTACTCTTCCAAGTGTCAACCATGACATTATTAAAGAAAAGAAATAAAAGAAAAAGAATAAAACAAGAAATGGGAGAAAAAGGAATGATGGAGAGTGATTTGTGGAAAAAGGAATGATGGAGAGTGATTTGTTGAAAAAGAAAAAAAAATATAATGATGAGATTTGAAAAGAATGGGGTAGGTGAGAAAAAAAAATGTATGGAGGGTGTAATAGCCCGATTTATGGGATAGTCGGAACAGTGATCTCGGAATCATTAAACCGAGAATAGAGAAAATTATTTTTTATGTTATTCTATGTATTATAACATGTTTATAAGGATGCATGAAAATTTTGGTGTCTCAATTTTAGCGATTGAGGGCTTAATTTCGAAAAAGGACTAAATCGCATAAAGTGCTAAAGTTTAATTTTAATTGCTAAAGATGCCAAATAGCTATGGGCTATTAATTGGAGGCCCCAATTGTGCAATTTGGCCTTGTTTTAAGTGAGTAGGCCGGCCATGTGACATAGGGGACAATAATTTTAATTTTGGTCAAAGTAGGTGGGAATTAGGTGATAAAATGAATAGAATAAGATGAGTAAAAGATGCTATCATCTTTTACTATTCATCTATCTTCTCTCCCACCGAAAATTGATTAAGAAATGGAGCTTTGGGGTTTGAACTTTCAGCCAAGCTATCTCCCTTATTAGTAAGTGATTTTGATGGCTTTAGTTGATAATTTTTGTATTTTTGGAACCTCCAAAGCTTAAGCTAGCTAATGAGGGAACTAATTTGTAACATGGTTGAGAGTCTAGGGACTTGCCATGAGAGATTTTATGCTGGTTGCAAAGTCTTGAAGTACTTTATCAAAGGTTCAATCGAAAACCTATCCCTCGTAATAGGTGACTCGGATTTTTGGTGTCGCGGAGAGCATCGCGTTACGGATTCCGAATAAGGTGTGTAATCTCATACCCTTCCAAATACATGTTTGAAATGGTGTGTAATCTCACACTTCTCTGAAATTTTGCATGAATGTTCTGTGATTTGGTCGAAATACCAAAGAAAACCAAAAATCGGCATCCGGGATCACTCGGACGCTCGTAGGTTCATAGTGGTAACCATGTTTTTGTAATAAAACAGTTTTGGTCAATGACAGTGACGTGATTTCCAAAAATCATGAAAAATAGGAGAAATGGAATTAGAAAGTGATTAAGAAATCGAATTAAAGCTTACTGTGTCTATTTTAATATGGAAGAAACAGAGAAGGAAAAGGAATTTTATATTCTGAGATATCTTGATTTTAGTGAGACTGGTTCTGATTAACTTCGGGGTTCACTGATCTATTTTGGAAAAATCTTATAAAATTGTACAAAATGAATTATGGGTTATAATTGATATGTATTCAAAAGAAACAAGTGGGAGAAGTATATGAAAATCGTACAGTAAGATAATTGAGATTAAGGTAAGAGAGGTCAGAATCATTGGACAGTGAAACAAGGGAAACTTTAAGGAATAAACTGTACTAAATGGCTAGGCCAAAAATTCTGGAAAAATTATAGTAAGAGGATATTTGAGTCTAGTTTCAAGGAAATTTTACGGATCTAAATTTCGAGTTTTCTAACTCGAGTTATAATCAATTTAGTCAGTATGACGCAGATGGACAGATTTTAAATTTTTATGCCCAAATTAGTAGTTAAGTCCGAGTGCGAAATTACCCCGTTTGGGCCTAAAATGGATTTTTGACCCAATAGTTTCGAAGAGACCCAAATAGAATTCTGTGCCACTCGAGGCGATAGTGAATCTTCGGAAACACCGTTAAATATGAAATTACCGAATTACCCTTGTAGGGTAAATTACCAAATTACCCTTAGAGGGTAAAATTACCGGATTACCCTTGGTGGTTAAAACTACTGAATTACCCTTGGAGGGTAAATTACCGAATTACCCTTGGAGGGTATATTACCGAAATACCCCTCGGTTGTAAAAAAAATTACCGAAATACCCTTAGAGGGTAAATTACCGAAGTACCCTTGGGTTGCGAAATTACCGAAATACCCTTAGAGGGTAAATTATCGAAATACCCCTGGGTTGCAAAAATTACCGAAATACCTTTATAAGGTAAATTACTAAAATACCCCTGGGTTGTGAAATTACCGAAATACCCTTTGAGGGTAAATTATCGAAATACCCCTAGGTTGCAAAAATTACCGAAATACCCTTAGAGGGTAAATTACCGAATACCCCTCGGTTGCAAACAAATTAGTGAAATACCCTTAGAGGGTAAATTACCGAAGTACCCCTGGGTTGCGAAATTACCGAAATACCCTTGGAGGGTAAGTTATCGAAATACCTTTGGGTTGCAAAAATTACCGAAATACCCTTAGAGGGTAAATTACCGAAATACCCCTTGGTTGCAAACAAATTACCGAAATACCCTTAGAGGGTAAATTACCGAAGTACCCCTGGGTTGCGAAATTACCAAAATACCCTTAGAGGGTAAATTATTGAAAACACCCTATATGGGCCAAATGTGATATTTGTTATATGGGCCAAATGTGATATTTGCTATATGGGCCAAATGTTATATTTGCTATATGGGCCAAATGTAAAATTTGCTAGATCGATTAATGGGCCAAATTTGCTAGATCGTTTAATGGGCCAAATTTGCTAGATCGTTTAATGGCCAAATTTGCTAGATCGATTAATGGGCCAAATTGCTAGATCTCTTAATGGGCCAACTTGTATTATGGGCCTTATATTGAAATTATCTTACGAATATTGTTATGTTTTGTATTCGCATACATGATTGCATGGGTTGGGATAAATGACGAAGAGAAGAAAGGCCTGTTGCCAAAATCTAATTCGGTGGCTCTGCCACAAATATTTTAAAAGGCCTGTTGCCAAAATATTTTAAATGGCCTGTTGCCAAAAATCTAGTTCGGTGGCTCTGCCACAAATATTTAAATGGCCTGTTGCCAAAATATTTTAAATGGCCTGTTGCCAAAATCTAGTTCGGTGGCTCTGCCACAAATATTTTAAATGCCTTGTTGCCAAAATATTTTAAATGGCCTGTTGCCAAAATCTAGTTCGGTGGCTCTGCCACAAATATTTTACATGGCCTGTTGCCAAAATATTTTAAATGGCCTGTTGCCAAAATCTAGTTCGGTGGCTCTGCCACAAATATTTTAAATGGCTTAATGCCTCTAGCTCGGTGACTTTGTCACAATCTAGTTCGGTGGCTCTGCCACAAATATTTTAAATGGCTTAATGCCTCTAGTTCGGTGACTTTATCACAATTTAGTTCGGTGGCTCTACCACAAATATTATAATTGGCTTAATGCCTGCTATTGGTGTGTTGGCAGGGTGGGTTGACTTGATTTCCACAGGTGTGTTGGTTGGTACGGGGGTGTGTAGCGGATGGAAATTTAGGCTTGGTTGGGAATTGCATAACACATGCATGTTATATATGATATTATGCTATAATTGTAAATGGGCTTAGGCCCAAAATATTGCTATGTGTGTTCCGACCCAGTGGATGATGGTAAGGGGATTACACACTGAGTTCTTGTAACTCACCCCCCCTTTTTCTTAACCTTTTCAGGTAATGCTCAGTGACGTGGACTTGGGCCCTGGATGACTCGGTGGAGACCATACTTCAGAAATGGGTTTATTTGGACTTTAGACTTCTTTCTCGTTTATTTTATTACTTTACTATTTTGGGTTAAATGTTGTAATAAGGCCTTGGATTTTCTTTCAAAATGCTTCTGCAACTCTATTCCCAAATGTCCCATTTTCGTAAATTGTTTATTTCAAATATATTGTCACAATCAAAAAGATTTTTAAAGATAATTACGTTTTCAAGTAGATAACAATTGCTTAAGTGTTTTGGGTTTTAATAAAGAGGCTGTAATTCTCAAACAAGTTTTTAACAATCTCAGAAATGGTTTGAAAAAAAAAACCCATGTGACACGCCAGATTCGGGCTTAACATCTAGGCCGGGTTTGGGGTGTTACATTAAGTGGTATCAGAGCTCAGTTTGCAAAACTCGACTGTGGTTTGGGTTCAAAAGCGTTTTCCAAAGCTGTTTAAAATTTTGATTTATAAATGCATGTTCTAAAGGAAGTATGGCACCACAGGTATCCGGCACCAAGTCAAGTAAGTATATGCTATCATCTTATGATTATGATTATTGTGATATGACTGTAGAAATACTCTAAAAGTTTTGGCTTTAGGAGTAAAACATAGAGATTGAGACTTTAGGATACGTTTTGCGAAAACCACTTCAACTCTTATACTCCAAAAGACATTGTTTAATAAACATCGAATAGTATATTGATTCATAAGACTTGTAATAAGATTAAATCGAAATTAGTGAATATGAGCGTTAGAAGACGTGGACGCAGTAGACGCAGACGTGGTAGAGCCCGAGGTGCTAAGGCTAGATCTTCGGTACCGAGGCATGTGCCGAAAGGGAGGTATTGGAAGAGGTTAAAGGAATTGGTAAAGCACTTCGAGTTGGGAGTGTGGACTGTAGGAAGAAAAGAGATCGTGATTCTTTTGGGTCGCAGTGTCGTTCTGTAAAGCATGTTAATGCACGTCCAAACTTTCCGACTTGCAACTATTACAAAATGCGTCATCTGGGAGAATGCTGGAGGAGGTCAAGAGCATGTATTAGATGAGGGTCTAAGGAGGATAAGGCTCGGGATTATTTCATCACCATCAAGTCAGGTATGTTTTGGTTGGATGTGATGATTGAGTGTAGAAAAATTTGAAGTATAAGTGGTAGATGACTGCTTGCTTCTGCGGTTAGATGTTTGGTTGTGAAAGAGGATTCAAGATTTTGTTAAAAGTATATTAGTGTTATTAAGATCGGAGTGCGCAGCGAAAGCATAGTGGTGTGATTTGAGCAGTGCGTTTAATAGTTGATTGGAAATTTCGAGGACGAAATTTTCTTTAAGGAGGGTAGAATTGTAACATCCCGAAATTGGGCCTAGTAGGAATGAGCCCAATGGGCCTTGGGCGTAGGAGTGTTTAAAATTTTTAAGAATAAGAGAATGGCATTATTTCAAGTTGGACTTATGAAGAAGATGATTTTAGAAAGTTACGGGGTTCTATGAAGTTTCGGATTCAAGTTGGGCCTTAATGAAAGTTATTGTTTAAGCCTACTAAGGAGAAATAGTAAGAGGCATCAAAACTTATAGAAATAAGTGAGTAAATTGTTATCATAAATGAACTATTGGTAAAGAGGTTATGGCATCAAGTGGAGAGCATGGAGGGAAGGGGTTCAAATCCCATCTTTTGCAAAATTTTGATTTATTTTTGTGTACTCTTCCAAGTGTCAACCATGGCATTATTAAAGAAATGAAATAAAAGAAAAAGAATAAAAAAAGAAATGGGAGAAAAAGGAATGATGGAGAGTGATTTGTGGAAAAAGGAATGATGGAGAGTGATTTGTTGAAAAAGAAAAAAAAATATAATGATGAGATTTGAAAAGAATGGGGTAGGTGAGAAAAAAAATGCATGGAGGGTGTAATAGCCCGATTTAGGGGATAGTCGGAACAGTGATCTCGGAATCACTAAACTGAGAATATAGAAAATTATTTTTTATGTTATTCTATGTATTATAACATGTTTATAAGGATGCATGAAAATTTTGGTGTCTCAATTTTAGCGATTGAGGGCTTAATTTCGAAAAAGGACTAAATCGCATAAAGTGCTAAAGTTTAATTTTAATTGCTAAAGATGCCAAATAGCTATGGGCTATTAATTGGAGGCTACAATTGTGCAATTTGGCCTTGTTTTAAGTGAGTAGGCCGGCCATGTGACATAGGGGACAATAATTTTAATTTTGGTCAAAATAGGTGGGAATTAGGTGATAAAATGAATAGAATAAGATGAGTAAAAGATGCTATCATCTTTTACTATTCATCTATCTTCTCTCCACGAAAATTGATGAAGAAATGGAGCTTTGGGGTTTGAACTTTCAATAAGCTATCTCCTTATTAGTAAGTGATTTTGATGGCTTTAGTTGATAATTTTTGTATTTTTAGAACCCCCAAAGCTTAAGCTAGCTAATGAGGGGACTAATTTGTAACATGGTTGAGAGTCTAGGGACTTTCCATGAGAGATTTTATGTTGGTTGCAAAGTCTTGAAGTACTTTATCAAAGGTTCAATCGAAAACCTATCCCTCGTAATAGGTGACTCGAATTTTTGGTGTCGCGGAGAGCATCGCGTTACGGATTCTGAATAAGGTGTGTAATCTCATACCCTTCCAAATACATGTTTGAAATGGTGTGTAATCTCACACTTGAAACACCCCACACCCAGCCCACGAGCCTGGACCGGATCTGGTATGTTCCTTAAGAAAATCGGTTTTCGAAGTCCTTTATTACTTAGAGAAAATTTGTGTATTTTTAGAAAATTGTTGGTTTTTTGGGTTGGGCTTAGGTTAAAAACCTGTTTATTTAATTTAGAAATCATTTAATTAGGGTGACAAAATAATTTAGGGTTTAAATGTAAAGACATAAAATTTTAATATCATAAATGTAAAGTATTTCGAAGCATAATAATTGATAGTAAAGAATAGTAACGAAAATAAAACTATGGCTTTTTAGGCCTTATTACATCAAAAATTTCCAAACTTAAAATTTAAAGAACTTTATAAAAATAAAGGTCCAAATCGTAAATATTTTCTTTGCTACACATGGCCACCTTTAGCTCCTCGCCGACCTTGGTCCATTATCGCTCATCACTGAAAAATAGTCCTCAAAGGGTGAGTCAACAGACTCAATGTGTACACAAACTAACAAACAATATTTAGAGCATACATATTCATATCGAATATATACATATCGTAATGATGCAACCCAAACCCAAGCCTAATTGTCCATCCGCTACACACCACCCGTACCTGCCAGTCACACCGTGGGGACTACTAAGTCAACCCTCCTTCCGCTACACACCATATCGACAGCTGTGCTGTCTGTCATAAAGACCGATCACTATGTGACCTATGTGGCGAAGCCACCGATCGCTATGCGACCTGAAGAATATATCGACAGCTGTGCTGTCTGTCATAAAGACCGATCACCACGTGACCTATGTGGCAAAGCCACCGATCGCTGTGCGACCTTCTTCCCCTTTCATATACAACCATATGCCCCATATATATATATTAACATGCATAATATACCAGAGTTCTCATTCTTATCAAATTCTCATGTTACGAATAACATTTTTCATATTCCTAGTAAAAGTAGGAAACATACCTGAGTACTCAGTACCATAACATTGTACCTTAGCCATGCTCATATTTCTATTAACACATATTTTAATATATATAACCATAATTCACATTACAAAGTAGTGTGGGGTACACACCTAATTCGCTTAATAGGTTCCTTGAGGTCCCGAAAGACTGATCTTTGCCTTAGATCCTTAATCCCTACATTTGATTAATCACTTACTAATTTAATAAAAACCATTCGGCCATAAATCCAAATCCTAGTAGGATTAGTATACTTAAAACTTACTTTGAAATTCTCAAATCCTGAAATCCTTGTATCCCTCTGTCGAAATCCCTATAACTACATGTTAGATCAATTTCTAACATTTATTCACAACAAATAACCCTTAGCCGAATGTTAAATATGACTTACCTTAGATTCTTAAATCCCGAAATTCACCGAATAACTAGGGAACATGCGGCCTATGGTGTACCTTCGGGAAAAGAACTTCTCCTTCCTTGTAGTCGACACTTAGTAAATCCCGAAAGATCCTTCCATATTTCGGCCAAAATCAATAATAAGGATTAGTCTTAGACTTTCGGCAAGTTCTTAAGGAAAAGAATAGAAATCCAATCTTGTTCTTACCTTTATTGAAGAAATCGGCCTTGAGACTTGATAGTGCTTACAAATGTTTCGGCTTTTGATGGAGTGGATTGGAGAAAAGACAGAAGAAGATGAAGAATAGAGGTGGAGGATTCGGCAAGGCTATTTGGAAAATTGAAAAAACAAAAACAAAAAGAGTTGTAGAGAAAATTCGGCAGAGTCTAGGAAGGAAGAAAAGAAAATAAGTAGAATGGCCTCTCCTCCCCTTTTATAGCCGAATTTACTAGGCTAGAGTCCCTTACTTGGCCACCACTCTTCCTTATTTAATAACTTTATCTCCTTAATTTAAAATAATAATGATAATAATCCTTCTATTATCTCTTCTTTTATCCATTAAAATTAAAAGGAATTAATCCATAATTATCTCTTGAAAATAATCCAAATTAAATCCTTTATTTATCACTTATTAATCAATATTTATGGGAATAAAACACCTCCTTTTTCTTAAAGCATGTGCCATCCACCTCATCCTTCTGGAAGCAAAAATAAAACCTTCTTTATTTGCTTTTCAAGTGACTCGAACTCAGGTCCATGCCTCCTGCACATGGCGCCATTTCCATAGGCCCTAAGTGGCATCTTCAGGCCACTTTTCCAAGCCTGTTTGTGTGTCAAATTTCACAAACTTTTTCTTTTAAGGCCACCTTGCCTTAATTTCCCCTTTTAAATCTTAAAACTCGTCATTTCTAGATCATTTCTAAGTTTCCTAAAATTTTCGATCGGCTCTGTAAACTTGACATTTCCTTACATTTCCAAGTTTCCAGAAATGTTCACTTTCCTCTTTTGAATCATTTCCTTACATTTCCTAGTTTCCAAAAATGTTCACTTTCCTCTTTTGAATCATTTCCTTTCAATTCCTAGTTTCCAAAAATGTTCACTTTCCTCCTTTGAATCATTTCCTTTCATTTCCTAGTTTCCAAAAATGTTCACTTTAAACTTAACATTTCCATACATTTCCAGGTTTCCAAAAATGTTCAAATTTCATTCATAACACATAAGACATGTCATTTCGTACAATTAAACCAAAAACGCATAGGCCCTTTTCAGGATGTTACAACACTTCTCTGAAATTTTGCATGAATGTTCTGTGATTTGGTCAAAATACCAAAGAAAACTGAAAATCGGCATCCGCGATCACTCGGATGCCCGTAGGTTCATAGTGGTAACCATGTTTTTGTAATAAAATAGTTTTGGTCAATGACAGTGACGTGATTTCCAAAAATCATGAAAAATAGGAGAAATGGAATTAGAAAGTGATTAAGAAATCGAGTTAAAGCTTACTGTGTCTATTTTAATATGGAAGAAACGGAGAAGGAAAAGGAATTTTATATTCTGAGATATCTTGATTTTAGTGAGACTGGTTCTGATTAACTTCGGGGTTCACTGATCTGTTTTGGAAAAATCTTATAAAATTGTACAAAATGAATTATGGGTTATAATTTATATGTATTCAAAAGAAACAAGTGGGAGAAGTATATGAAAATCGCATGCTGAGAAGATAATTGAGATTAAGGTAAGAGAGGTTTAATCATTAGACAGTGAAACAAGGGAAACTTTAAGGAATAAACTGTACTAAATGGCTAGGCCAAAAATTCTGGAAAAATTATAGTAAGAGGATATTTGAGTCTAGTTTCAAGAAAATTTTATTGGATCTAAATTTCGAGTTTTCTAACTCGAGTTATAATCAATTTAGTCAAGATGACGCAGATGGACAGATTTTAAATTTTTATGCCCAAATTAGTAGTTAAGTCCAGAATTGCGAAATTACCCCGTTTGGGCCTAAAATGGATTTTTGACCCAATAGTTCCGAAGAGACCCAAATAGAATTTTGTGTCATTCGAGGCGATAGTGAATCTTCGGAAACACCGTTAAATATGAAATTACCGAATTACCCTTGTAGGGTAAATTACCAAATTACCCTTAGAGGGTAAAATTACCGGATTACCCTTGGTGGTTAAAACTACTGAATTACCTTTGGAGGGTAAATTACCGAATTACCCTTGGAGGGTATATTACCGAAATACCCCTCGGTTGCAAAAAAAAATTACCGAAATACCTTTAGAGGGTAAATTACCGAAGTACCCTTGGGTTGCGAAATTACCGAAATACCCTTAGAGGGTAAATTATCGAAATACCCCTGGGTTGCAAAAATTACCGAAATACCCTTATAAGGTAAATTACTGAAATACCCCTGGGTTGCGAAATTACCGAAATATGCTTAGAGGGTAAATTATCGAAATACCCCTGGGTTGCAGAAATTACCAAAATACCCCTCGGTTGCAAACAAATTACTGAAATACCCTTAGAGGGTAAATTACCGAAGTACCCCTGGGTTGCGAAATTATCGAAATACCCTTGGAGGGTAAGTTATCGAAATACCTTTGGGTTGCAAAAATTACCGAAATACCCTTAGAGGGTAAATTACCGAGATACCCCTCGGTTGCAAACAAATTACCGAAATACCCTTAGAGGGTAAATTACCGAAGTACCCCTGGGTTGCAAAATTACCGAAATACCCTTAGAGGGTAAATTATTGAAAACACCCTATATGGGCCAAATGTGATATTTGTTATATGGGCCAAATGTGATATTTGCTATATGGGCCAAATGTTATATTTGCTATATGGGCCAAATGTAAAATTTGCTAGATCGATTAATGGGCCAAATTTGCTAGATCGTTTAATGGGCCAAATTTGCTAGATCGTTTAATGGCCAAATTTGCTAGATCGATTAATGGGCCAAATTGCTAGATCGCTTAATGGGCCAACTTGTATTATGGGCCTTATGCTGAAATTATCTTACGAATATTGTTATGTTTTGTATTCGCATACATGATTGCATGGGTTGGGATAAATGACGAAGAGAAGAAAGGCCTGTTGCCAAAATCTAATTCGGTGGCTCTGCCACAAATATTTTAAAACGCCTGTTGCCAAAATATTTTAAATGGCCTGTTGCCAAAAATCTAGTTCGGTGGCTCTGCCACAAATATTTAAATGGCCTGTTGCCAAAATATTTTAAATGGCCTGTTGCCAAAATCTAGTTCGGTGGCTCTGCCACAAATATTTTAAATGGCCTGTTGCCAAAATATTTTAAATGGCCTGTTGCCAAAATCTAGTTCGGTGGCTCTACCACAAATATTTTAAATGGCCTGGGCCAAAATATTTTAAATGGCCTGTTGCCAAAATCTAGTTCGGTGGCTCTGCCACAAATATTTTAAATGGCCTGTTGCCAAAAATCTAGTTCGGTGGCTCTGCCACAAATATTTTAAATGGCCTGCTGCCAAAATATTTTAAATGGCCTGTTGCCAATGTAACATCCTGGAAAGGGCCTATGCATTTTCAGTTTAATTGTATGAAATGACAGGTCTTAAGCATTATGAATAAATTTTTGATACTTTTGGAAACTCAGAAATGTATGAAAATGAATAGAAATGAATATTTTGGAAACCTGGAAATGCATTAGGACATGAACATTTTAGGAAACCTAGAAATGTAAGGAAATGGTTCAAAAATGGAAAGTGCACATTTTTAGAAACCAATAAATGAAAATGGAAATGATCCAAAAATGGAAAGTGAACATTTCGGGAAACTTGGAAATGTAAGAAAATGGCCAGTAAACAGAGCCGATCGAAAATTTTAGGAAACTTGGAAATGACCCTAAAATGATGAGTTTTAAAGTTTTAAATAGGAGATTAAGGCTAAGGGGCCTTAAAAGAAAAAGTTGGTAAGATTTGACACACAAACGGGCTAGGAAAAGTGGCCTGAAGATGGCACTTAGGGCCTATGGAAATGGCGCCATGTACAAGAGGCATGGGCCTGGGTTCGAGTCACAAGGGAAGCAATTAAATGAAGGTTTTAATTTTGCTTCCGGAATATTTGAGGTGGACGGCACATGTGTTTAAAAAGAGAGGTGTTTTATTTTCATAAATATTCGATTAAAAAGGTGATAAATAAAGGATTTTTAAATTGGATTATTTAGAAGAGATAAATATTGGATTAAACTCTTTTATTTATGATAATTAAAGGATAAAGTTATCAAAATAGAAGAGTGGTGGCCAAGTAAAGGATTCTAGCTAGTAATTTTGGCTATAAAAGGAAGAGCAAGGCTATTCTTCATTCATTCTTTTCTCTTCAAGAAAACCTCTGCCGAAATTCTCTAAAATTTCTCCTATTCTCTCTGCCAAATTTTCTCTGCCATTATTCTCTTTTTCTCTTTTCTTTTCTTCTTCTCTTTTCTTCATCTTTTCTCTTCTACTATCAAGACGAAACCTCTTTGATTCTTGTTTGAGACTCCATAGCCGAATCTTGTGGCTTCAATCAAGGGTGCTGTTGACTGTGGTGTTAAGGTGTTCTTCGGGATCTAGTGGTTGTCGATTACAAGGAGAAGTTCAACAAAGTTTCGGGATTTCTAAGGATCTAAGGTAAGAGATATGAATATTCGGTCAAGAGTTATATTTTTATGTATACATGGATTATCAAAAGCCGAAAACTAATCTATGGAGTAACATAGTGTTTTAGCCGAATTCACAAGGAAGGAATACGAAGATCCAGCATTTGATTCTTACAATCAGTTCGGCAAACAAGGTAAGTGTTAGTAATTCTATTCCTAGTAGGATTTGGTTTTAAAATCAAAAGGGTATTAATATGTTTATATATGATGGGCCGAATATAGGAATTAACAGATCTAAAGTCTGAATCTGTGATCGATTCACTTCGAGAATTCAAGGAATCTATTAAGCAAATAAGGTGTGTACCCACACTAACTCTCAATATATTACGGCAATTATTTTATATATATTTATGAAAGTGCATGCGAATAAGAATGTGGCTAAGTGCCACAAATGAGGTAAAAGTACCCAGGTACGTTTCCTACTTCCGTTAGGATTACAAATATGATATATATATTTTGAATATGTAATATGAATGAGAAATAAGATATGTATAAATATTTGGGGCATATGGGATATATGTGAAAGGGGAAGAATAGGTGTTGACTTCGGTCTCACCAACGAAGGTGTTGGCTTCGGTCTCACCAACGAAATATGGTGGCTACGGCCCCATTGCGTGAACATGGTAACTTCGGTTACATTATCTGAACATAGTGTCTAATGACACAACGTATATGGGCGATGAGCACGTCGATGCGCAAATGCGCTTCCGATGGTGTGTAGCGGATGGAGGTTGACTTAGTAGTCCCACGGTGTGGTGGCAGTGCACGGTGTGGTGTGTAGCGGATGGACAAATAGGCTTGGGTTTGGGTTGCATCATTTTGATTTGCATATATACTTGATATGAATATGAATGCCTGAATTATTGATTGTTAGTTTGTGTACACATTGAGTCTGTTGACTCACCCTTTGTGGGACTATTTTTTTGGTGATGAGCGGTAATGGACCGGGCAGGAGCTAAAGGTGGCCATGCGTAGTGTGAGAAAATATTTACGATTTGGACCTTTATTTTTATAAAGTTCTTTAAATTTTAAGTTTGGAAATTATTGACGTAATAAGGCCTAAAAAGCCATAGTTTTAATTTCGTTACTATTATTTACTTTCAATTATTACGCTTCGAAATACTTTACATTTATGATATTAAATTTTTATGTCTTTACATCTAAACCCTAAATTATTTTGCCACCCTAATTAAATGATTTCTAAATTAAATAAACGGGTTTTCAACCTAAGCCCAATCCAAAATTAACAGTTTTCTAAAAATACACCAATTTTCTCTAAGTAATAAAGGACTTCGAAAACCGATTTTCTTAAGGAACATACCAAATCTGGTTCAGCCTTGTGGGCCGGGTGTGGGGTGTTTTAGCTTGGTATCAGAGCCAGGTTTTAAACTCTCGACCTGTGGGCTAAGGCCCAAAACATTTTCAAAGCGAGCCAAAATAATTTTCTTTGAAATTGAGCAGGTATTCTGGCATGGCACCTAAGTCTCCGACCCGCAGTCCACCTGGTAAGTACTTCTATCCATTTGTGTGATTTATTGAATGATCTGTAGAAGGGTAGGAATGGAACGTAGATTAGTGAACTAGAATCTATTGAACCGTAGGACTAGTCTACACAAACACAAATACATAAGACTTAATGCACTTAACAAACCTATGGCTAAGTCACTAAGTTAAGGTGTGGTGGTAACCCCATGCGCATGTCTAGGATTGGATCGGAAGAGCACGGTATTTAAGCAATCCCTAGTGACTCACCTCCTCTTCGCAGAATCCTACAGTGCGTAGCTTTGGTTCATCCCGACCAAGAGGACTCTGGCCATAAAGCTAAACACAATAACTAAAACCCGAAAGGGAACTAGCTGTGTTTTTATAAAAAACAACGAAACCTTAGTTTTAAAACTCTTAAAACTATCTTTTAAATTTGTGAAAACCATTTTACAAAATTATCCGAAAAAAAAATTGATTTTCAAAATTACAAGAATGCCCTCAGAAGTAAAATTAAAAAAATGCCCTTGATTTATAAAATGACCAACTACTCAACGGTTTTACCAAAATTTCGTTATTTTATAAATGCTCAAAAACTTTAATTTGCAAACTATCAAAAATATCTTGATTTTGGAAAATTACAAAATTGCCCCTAACTTATAAAATTACCAAAATGACCCTGATTTCCAAAATTTTTGCAACATCTTTATTGGAAAATAAAAGTCTCAAAAAGAACCTCAAAGTTTTACAACTTCTAAAATATCCCTGATTTGTTAACTTTTACAAATTTACCTGATTCATGAAAAATTACCGAAATACCCCGAGGTCAAAAATTTCCAAAATACCCCCGGATTTCAAAATTTTTCCAAATTACTCCGGGACTTGAAATTACCAAAATACTTTTTGACAAAATCACCAAGGAACTTTTTCTTTTGAAAAATTACCCTGTAGGACAAAATTACAAAAATACCCCTGGGTAGTGGAAAAACAACAACGATGAAAATTACAAAGTTTCTCTGAATGAACGAAAGTTCATGCTTGTTTGATGGATGAATGAATGAATGGAAAGACTGTGTGTTTGTATGAATGCGAAAGAACCACTTTTAAACATCTCCTTTCATTAAAGCATTCATGTTAATCAGTGAAACAAAAGTTTTGATGCATAAAACTCGTTAACCAGATTAAATCGCGACATTAGAAATAAGTTCTAGGGGACGTGAACTTAGAGATTGTGCCTAGAAAGTATGATATTTTTTTTTTTAGATCAGAGTGCGCAGCAATAGCGTAGTAGGGTGAGTTAAACCGTACGATTGTTCGTTAGTAAGTAATTTCGAGGACGAAATTATTTTTAAGGAGGGTAGAACTGTAACATCCTGGAAAAGGCCTATGCATTTTCAGTTTAATTGTATGAAATGACAGGTCTTAAGCATTATGAATAAATTTTTGATACTTTTGGAAACTCAGAAATGTATGAAAATGAATAGAAATGAATATTTTGGAAACCTGGAAATGCATTAGGACATGAACATTTTAGGAAACCTAGAAATGTAAGGAAATGGTTCAAAAATGGAAAGTGCACATTTTTGGAAACCAAGAAATGAAAATGGAAATGATCCAAAAATGGAAAGTGAACATTTTGGGAAACTTGAAATGTAAGAAAATGGCCAAGAACAGAAATGATCGAAAATTTTAGGAAACTTGGAAATGACCCTAAAATGATGAGTTTTAAAGTTTTAAATAGGAGATTAAGGCTAAGAGACCTTAAAAGAAAAAGTTGGTAAGATTTGACACACAAACGGGCTAGGAAAAGTGGCCTGAAGATGGCACTTAGGGCCTATGGAAATGGCACCATGTACAAGAGGCATGGGCCTGGGTTCGAGTCACAAGGGAAGCAATTAAATGAAGGTTTTAATTTTGCTTCCGGAAAATTTGAGGTGGGACGGCACATGTGTTTAAAAAGAGAGGTGTTTTATTTTTATAAATATTCGATTAAAAAGGTGATAAATAAAGGATTTTTAAATTGGATTATTTAGAAGAGATAAATATTGGATTAAACTCTTTTATTTATGATAATTAAAGGATAAAGTTATCAAAATAGAAGAGTGGTGGCCAAGTAAAGGATTCTAGCTAGTAACTTTGGCTATAAAAGGAAGAGTAAGGCTATTCTTCATTCATTCTTTTCTCTTCAAGAAAACCTCCACAAATTCTCTAAAATTTCTCCTATTCTCTCTGCCAAATTTTCTCTGCCATTATTCTCTTTTTCTCTTTTCTTTTCTTCTTCTCTTTTCTTCATCTTTTCTCTTCTACTATCAAGATGAAACCTCTTTGATTCTTGTTTGAGACTCTATAGCCGAATCTTGTGGCTTCAATCAAGGGTGCTGTTGACTGTGGTGTTAAGGTGTTCTTCGGGATCTAGTGGTTGTCGATTACAAGGAGAAGTTCAACAAAGTTTCGGGATTTCTAAGGATCTAAGGTAAGAGATATGAATATTCGGTCAAGAGTTATATTTTTATGTATACATGGATTATCAAAAGCCGAAAACTAATCTATGGAATAACATAGTGTTTTAGCCGAATTCACAAGGAAGGAATACGAAGATCCGGCATTTGATTCTTACAATCAGTTCGGCAAACAAGGTAAGTGTTAGTAATTCTATTCCTAGTAGGATTTGGTTTTAAAATCAAAAGGGTATTAATATGTTTATATATGATGGGCCGAATATAGGAATTAACAGATCTAAAGTCTGAATCTGTGATCGATTCACTTCGGGAATTCAAGGAATCTATTAAGCAAATAAGGTGTGTACCCACACTAACTCTCAATATATTACGGCAATTATTTTATATATATTTATGAAAGTGCATGCGAATAAGAATGTGGCTAAGTGCCACAAATGAGGTAAAAGTACCCAGGTATGTTTCCTACTTCCGTTAGGATTACAAATATGATATATATATTTTGAATATGTAATATGAATGAGAAATAAGATATGTATAAATATTTGGGGCATATGGGATATATGTGAAAGGGGAAGAATAGGTGTTGACTTCGGTCTCACCAACGAAGGTGTTGGCTTCGGTCTCACCAACGAAATATGGTGGCTACGGCCCCATTGCGTGAACATGGTAACTTCGGTTACATTATCGAACATAGTGTCTAATGACACAACGTATATATAGGCGATGAGCACGTCATTCGCAGCTGATCGCTTCGATAGTGTGTAGCGGATGGAGGGTTGACTTAGTAGTCCCCACGGTGTGACTGGCAGGTACGGGTGGTGTGTAGCGGATGGACAAATAGGCTTGGGTTTGGGTTGCATCATTTTGATTTGCATATGTACTTGATATGAATATGAATGCCTAAATTATTGATTGTTAGTTTGTGTACACATTGAGTCTGTTGACTCACCCCTTTGTGGGACTATTTTTTTCAGGTGATGAGCAGTAATGGACCGGGTCGGCAGGAGCTAAAGGTGGCCATGCGTAGTACAGAAAATATTTACGATTTGGACCTTTATTTTTATAAAGTTCTTTAAATTTTAAGTTTGGAAATTATTGACGTAATAAGGCCTAAAAAGCCATAGTTTTAATTTCGTTACTATTATTTACTTTCAATTATTATGCTTCGAAATACTTTACATTTATGATATTAAAATTTTATGTCTTTACATCTAAACCCTAAATTATTTTGCCACCCTAATTAAATGATTTCTAAATTAAATAAACGGGTTTTCAACCTAAGCCCAATCCAAAATTAACAGTTTTCTAAAAATACACCAATTTTCTCTAAGTAATAAAGGACTTCGAAAACTGATTTTCTTAAGGAACATACCAGATCCGGTTCAGGCTCGTGGGCCGGGTGTGGGGTGTTTCAGCCAAAATCTAGTTCGGTGGCTCTGCCACAAATATTTTAAATGGCTTAATGCCTCTAGTTCGGTGACTTTGTCACAATCTAGTTCGGTGGCTCTGCCACAAATATTTTAAATGTCTTAATGCCTCTAGTTCGGTGACTTTGTCACAATCTAGTTCGGTGGCTCTGCCACAAATATTATAATTGGAATAATGCCTGCTATTGGTGTGTTGGCAGGGTGGATTGACTTGATCTCCACAGGTGTGTTGGTTGGTACGGGGGTGTGTAGCGGATGGAAATTTAGGCTTGGTTGGGAATTGCATAACACATGCATGTTATATATGATATTATGCTATAACTGTAAATGGGCTTAGGCCCAAAATATTGCTATGTGTGTTCCGACCCAGTGGATGATGGTAAGGGGATTACACACTGAGTTCTTGTAACTCACCCCCCTTTTTCTTAACCTTTTCAGATAATGCTCAGTGACGTGGACTTGGGCCCTGGATGACTCGGTGGAGACCATACTTCAGAAATGGGTTTATTTGGACTTTAGACTTCTTTCTCGTTTATTTTATTACTTTACTATTTTGGGTTAAATGTTGTAATAAGGCCTTGGATTTTCTTTCAAAATGCTTCTGCAACTCTATTCCCAAATGTCCCATTTTCGTAAATTGTTTATTTCAAATATATTTTCACAACCAAAAAGATTTTTAAAGATAATTACGTTTTCAAGTAGATAACAATTGCTTAAGTGTTTTGGGTTTTAACAAAGAGGCTGTAATCCTCAAACAAGTTTTTAACAATCTCAGAGATGGTTTGAAAAAAAAAAATTCCATGTGACACGCCAGATTCGGGCTTAACGTCTAGGCTGGGTTTGGGGTGTTACAGAAAATTTATTTATTTTATTAAATGGTATTATAGTAAACTAAGTTATTTAAAAGATTATGTAGATTCGTTTCAGAACAAAATTATAAAATAAAATTTATCATTTAAACAACTATACAATGGTTTGCTTATTTCATTACTTGTATCTCAGTTGAAATAATAAAAAAGTGTCAATTGAAGACAATTTTTCATTTCTAACTTTCACAAAGACAATTGTGTGAGCATAATGTTGTTCACATCCATTCCTTTCAATTGAGACAAATTAATCAATGAAACCTAAAATGAAATGCACAATCAAATTTCTCAGTCTTTCGCCATATGACAATAAGGAAAAGAGATGTCAAGTTATTGCAATGAGATACACATACTTCCCCTAGACTTTGGAATAGACATATGTATGGCACTTGTAGGTCTTGGATTACATCTTCCAATTGCGAGCAACTCTTCATTTTCAAAGTATGCAACTACCCAAGTGTACTAGTAGCAGATAGTGGGAAGAGATATTTTAAATTATCACATTTTTCAACCTTTACTTCCCTTAAACTTTAGAGGCTTATGTATGGGATGCACTTGTGGGTCTTGGATTATGTTTTCCAATTGAGAGCAACTCTTTATCTTCAAAGTATGCAATTGTCCAAGACAATTGAGAGCAACTCTTTATCTTCTTCTCCCTTTAATTTCGGCTTGCATGAAGAAAAAATGAAAATGTTTTTTATTTTATGTTCCACTAACTTGTTTTATGTTATTAGTTTATTTATTTTAAGTAAAAATTTACAACATTTTTAACATTTAAAACCATTTTGCCGTCCACTTATAAGCCATAGGTTTTAAGTCCCCTTAAATAAATTCTAATTAGAATTCTTTAGTAATTCATACGTTTATTACTTACGCGATTTAGTCCCTAGACTAAATTAAGCCTTAATTCAATTAAATTTCTTAACAAAATTCAATTCGATTCTAATAAAACTCTATAAATATTCAATAAAAATATTTATGAGTCCGGTTCATAGAAACAGAGTCCTAAAACCTCACTTTCCGACTTCACTGACTTTTGGGTCATTATAAGAATGTTTGCCAATTAAGCACTAACACAAAGAAACTACTTGAGCTGATAGAAAACGATAAATGCTCACAAGTGTATACAAGAAAAAGATAAAGAATTGAAGCACAAAGGTTGAAAAAAAGAGTTGTTGATCTTTCTTGATAGCTCTTAATCTTTTGTAATCTTTTTTGTCGTTCTTGAACATTTGAAAGCTGGTATTTATAGTCCTAAATTGATTTTCACTCATTGTGGTTGTTGTCGAATTGAATAGAATCATTGGGATGTAAAAACCAATGACATTAACAACAACAAGTATCAATACCTTTGGAGGGATATCGATACTTTGGGCATTTAATACCTCAATTTAGTGATCATTAAAGCCTATAGTATCGGTTGTATTGATATTTGCTATGAGGTATCGATACTCGAGCAATTTATTGTTTAATTTTCAAAATATCGAACCTTAAAACAATATCAATTTTGTGAGAGGGTATCTATACTTTGTATTTGTCCTCAACATTGTAGATAATTTACAAATGAAAATCAAGAAGGTTTTCTTGATATCTTCTTTAAAAGAGAAAACTAAAAATGATAAAACTCTATCTAATTTTCGATTCCAGGCGAGATGCCTTCTTGGGTTACAACAATGCCTATTTATAACAAAAATTTCTAAACTCGAATCTAATTACAATTGAATTCCGAAATAATTGTTCGGATAAGAATTAAAGAATAGTATCCTGATAAGGATGCTTTCAATGTCAGCTTCATGGTTGCTTCCACGTAGCTTCCTTGAACAGTATCCTGATAAGGACGATTGAATTGTCAGCTTCATGGTTTTTTCCACGTAGCTTCTTTGAACAGTGGTTGCCATCATGGTTGCTTCCAGGTGGCTTCCTTTTTTGGCAATACATGCTGCTTGCATCATTGCTTGTGTTATGACATTGATGGTTGCTTATGTAACAACCCAAACCTGGCCCAAACACTATGGCTGAATCTAGTTTGTTACAGGAAAATATTTTTTTGAAAATCCTTTTGAAAACCAACTTAAGTTTTGAAAACTCTTCGATTTAGTGGTCTTGTTAAAACCATACTTAGATTTTAATTTGAAAATTAAGTTAAGTCAGGTTATTGTAAATTACAAGTGTGCCCGATGGCACAATAAAACAATTTTTCGTGTTAATTGGGAAAACATGTGACTTTGATTTAATATTAATAATTACAGTTTAAAACTAAGTATTCAACATAGGAAAAATATTAAAAGAAAATATCAGGAGGCCTTATTACATCCGAACAAAATATAAACCGAAAATAGTAATAAAATATCATAACTTAAAATTAAAGTTCTTTGAAATTTAATCCACTGCATGGCCACCTCGAGTCCACCTGGCTCCACATCCGCGATCTATGTGTCACCTGAAAAATGTAAAGGAGAAGGTGAGTCACCAAGACTCAGTATGTAACCCTTCCCCCGGTTTTAAACATTTTCATACACAACATATAACAAATTAACATGCATATTATTATGTGTCCCAACCTAGCCAGCCATACGCCACTGTCTACCCCGTTGTGGTACCAAACCACTGGTGGTGCCAAACCACTGGTGACATATAGTCACAATGTGTTACCAAAACACTGGTGTCCGTAGACACGAATCGGGTGATGGGGCCAACCCATCGTGTGATACCAAATCACTGGCAGACGATCCCATATCTCAAGTAAGGCCAACCCACGGTGGTGTTAACCACAGGGACAAGTCGCTATGAGGTGCCAAACCTCTGGAGGTACCAAACCTCTGGTGACCGTAGTCACAGTGTGTTACCAAAACACTGGTGCCCGTCGGCACGATATCACTGCCCCCTCCAGTCAGTCAACCCACAATAGTCAAACCATTAATAACAGATTTATCACATGTATCAACACATCATGCTTCCCAAAAGCATAAAATAGCAAAATCACCTTACAGGTACTTACCTGAGTCACCACTTATACCGTTATGGTATTCAAGCCATTGCTACACAAATCAAGTTAGCATGCACAACATTAGGCAAATTTAATAAGTTATACGTGTGTATATGTACACACCTGTCACCAACAAGGAGTCTAAATCCCGGAAAGAAGAGTCGACCTCCCTATATCACTGATCCTTATATTCGGCCAAATACCCGGGTTAGTACTATGGCCTATTCGGCCAAACCAGATTATTAGAAGGGGTTCCTTGTGAACCTGAAATCTTACCTTCACACTTTCGGATACTAATCGCAACACTTGATTCCCGAATCTGCTCGTCAACCACCATGGATTAGTAAGTACAACTAATAGCCTTCGGCTTCTAATCGAATTGCTAGAATAAGGAAATTGATCTTACCACCACTTACCGAAATTGACTGCTAGAGATCAGGGCCTGAGTCGACTGCTGACGTTCCCTGAGTACCTAGAAGAATCATTTATCACAACGTTTAGAAGCCCTGTTAACCACCATTAAAATCGGCACTTACCTCCCCCCTTAATGGAAATCGACATGAGCCTAAGAAGAAAAGGAAAATGGTTATTCGGCCAAGATTACTTACCACCTTATGAACCGATTGAAGGAGAGTCTAGAGGAGATTGTCCTTGTTTGCTATTCGGCCAAGACTTGGAATATGGAGAGGGGAAATTTGGTTATCAAAAAGAAAAGAAGACAATTGAAGAAATCGGCACTTCCAATAGGTATATTCGGCCAAAAGAATAGAGGAGAAATAATGGGGAAGAAAAGTGTTAGAGGTTTCGGCTAAGGGTTTTGAGAGAAAGAAAATAGATGAGAGGGTTGAGACTTTCGGCAACTTGCTAAGATGGGAAAAAAACGAGACAAGTGATAGGTTGATGCTTTTATAAGCATTCGACACCCCCCCCTAGCACCTTGCCGTCCACTCCTCTCTTACCAACGAGTTCAAATTCGGCCAACACCTAAAACTTCTCTTGGCCACACATTTGTATTAATTCAAATTAATTTGAATTAATCTTCATTAATCAATTAATAAATCTTAATAATCCAAATAATATCTTCATTTATCACCTATTATCCTTAGAGTAAAATCCCCTTTTAAAATACTCATGTTATCTTTTAATATTACTAATTAATAAAAGAATTTAAAGGGAGAAAAATTCTCCCCCTTGTGCCGTCCCCTTGGAGTGCAAAAAGAGGAATTCCTGCGACTCGAACACAAGCTCCCTAGCTCCCTTTGGTGGCGTTACATATAGCTCCTAAGTGGCCTCACTTTTGCCACTTTACCAAGGGCTTTTTAGTGCCCAATTTCCTTAATTTATTCTTATAACACCCTCCTGCTAAGGCTCCCTGCCTTTAAAGTTAAAAACTGAAATTTTCTACCAAACCGAGCCAACTCAAAGCCTCAAATTAAGCTCTATTATTTAATAAATAATATTACAGTAGTTCATACATAAGAAACATAACTTAAATTCCAAATAGCCCCATTTTTGGGATGTTACAGCTTACATCATTGTCTGCGTCATTTGGACGTTGACGGGTTGTCTCATCCAACAATTTGAATTTCTCCTTTTTTGGAGTTGTCTTCATCCTTCTTGGATGTTTCTCAGATTCATTTCTTCGATCTCGTCAAGGTGTAATGATTCTGATGAAGGAACTGGTGTATTCCAGCTTTCCCTCGTATCTTTGATCTCCACTGCTAATGGATAATCATTGATCCCCATATCAGCTATCTTTTTTAATAACCGAATGGCTTCTTCATTTTCTTCTAACTGGGTTCTTCCAGTATCATATGCTAAAATTCTTCGTCCATCGGTCCACAACATATAAGTTGTTTGATGGAGAAGATGTTCCGCCATACTCATTAGATCAATTCCGGCTTGGATTTGATAATGGTTGAAGTTGTTATAACACTCATCAATGGTTTTTGACAAATGCTGTTGATCTTCTTCGACGGCTGAAAGGGCTTTTCCCGAAAACATAGTAGTTATTTTCCAAATTTGATACGGCTGATAAAATTTTTCTTTTTCAGCTATACCAATGAGACTATTTATTTCAATATGAAAATAATAGACAAAATCGTCTATATCTATAAAATTTGATAGCCGGGATTTGACTATCACTGGAAAATCTTTTAGTAAATTAAAAGAAAGATTTTGGACTGTTATTTCTTTAACAAATCCCCATTCAATACTGGTTATATCGAATGGCTCATGATTGAGTCGAAATTTGATAGTAGGAATTTTTTCTCCTATATCATTTATAAAAACATAAGCTTGTAGAAAATATTTAGAAAAAGTTTCTAAAAATAGAGCTTGCTGGTTGCAAATCGCTCGATTTATTTGAGAAAATATATCTGTAGCACCCCAAACCTGGCCCAAACACTACGACCGAATTTGGGTTGCTACCGAGAACTTTGAAATCTTTTTGAAATCGTTCTAAGTTTTGTCGAAAACCTTGTGTTTTCAAGCTTCTTGTAAAAAAAAACCATACTTAGGTTTATTTTAAAAAAAATTTATCAAGCCAGATTGTTATCAATTCAGGTGTACCCGATGGCACGGTAAAACATTTTTGCGTTTGGACTTTAAGAAAACATATGTACTTAACTTATTATTAAGGAATAGTTAAACAGATTATTCCAAAACCAAAAATAATAAAAATAAATCTAGGAGGCCTTATTACAACTTGGGTAAAAATTCAACTGATAAATAAAATGAAATAACTAAAATTAAAGTTCATTTAAATCAAAGTCCACTGCATGGCCACCTCGAGTCCATCCGGCTCCACATCCGCGATCTACATGTCACCTAAAAAAAATGTAAAAGGAGAAGGTGAGTCACCAAGACTCAGTATGTAACCCTTCCCCCGGTTTAATGCCACATCATACACAATTTATAACAAATTAACATGCACTAAAACATGCCCCCAACCTAGCCATCCAAACGCCTTTCTCTACCCCGTGTGGTACCAAACCACTGGTGGTGCCAAACCACTGGTGACATAGAGTCACAGATGTGATGCCAAATCACTGGAGGTGCCAAACCTCTGGTGTCTGTAGACACAATCGATTGATGGGGCCAACCCATCGTGTGATACCAAATCACTGGCGTCAATCCCTTGATATAATCTCTGGGGCCAACCCACTGTGGTGCTAAGCCACTGGGACGAGATGCGATGAGGTACCAAACCTCTGGAGGCACCAAACCTCTGGTGACCGTAGTCACAATGTGGTACCAAACCACTGGTGTCCGTCGACACTAATATCACTGCCCCCTCCTCTCTTCAACCCACATCAAATCATTATATAACCGATTTCATGCCATCAAATATTTAAGTCACATATATTAAGCATGCCATGCTTCCCAAAAGCATTAAACCACAAGGACTTACCTGAATCCTTGCCTATACCATTTTCGGTATTGGATCTCAAATCTACACATTAGATTTAGCACATACAGCATACTTAGCATGTAAATAAATTATAAAGTGTGTATGTACACACCTGTCACTACGGTAGTCCTAAATTCTGAAGAACACCAATCGGCCACACTCAATGTCCTTGCCTCTATATTCAGCCATACACAAGGTTAGCACTATGGCCTATTCGGCCAAACCAAATTAATTGAAAAGGGTTCGTTGTGAACCCGAAACCTCACCTGTTTTCCTCTCAGAACTCGGTACGCAAATCTGCTTCACTTTCTACAGTCGGCTATCATAAATATTAATAGCCTTCGGCTTTTCCCATCACTAAATATGGTATAATAAATAAATAGATCCTTACCACCACTTAACAGTTGATTACCCAAGATTGAAGACTCTGCTTGTCCACTTCTAAAATCCCGGAGACCTACAACAAATTGGTTTCGAAAGGGGTAAATAGCATCCTTGCCATCAATTACCGAAATCAGCTTTCATTCTTGTAAAAATCGACAGAGACAGAAGAGAAGAGAAGAATAGCATTCGGCTATGACTACTTACCTTTTTCCAAATCGATTGACAACAAAAGTCTGAAGAGATCTAACCACTTTAATATTCGGCCAAGGCTATTAAAGAAATAGCAGGGAGATTCGGCTTAGATAAAGAAAAATAATGAGTAAAAGAGGGATAGGGGTTTCGGCCAAAAGGTATAAGTATGAGAGGAAGATGTTTTTCAGCGTAGTACTGATGGAGAAGAATAGAGAAGGATGGCAATGGAGGATTCGGTTTTGGGGAGAATGAGAAAGGAGAGAAAGAAAGGAAGAAAAGAAAATAGAAGATGAGTGTGTAGGGGAAAATCGGCTTTTGCAAAGGAAAAAGAGAATAAAAGATGAATAGAAAATTTCGGCACCCCTCCCTTCTCTAGTCTCCCTTGCCGTCCACTCTCTTGAACAAAGAGTTCAATCTCTAGCCAACTCTCCAGTTCACTCTAAGCCACATATTTGAATTAATTCAAATTAATTTGAATTAATTACAAGGCTATTTTTCCTCTGCCAACTCTTATTGATTATTCACATAATAATCCAATTAATAAATCTAATAAAATGCTAATATTATCCCTTTCTTTTATTAACTAAAAAGAGTTTAAAGAAAGAAAAACTCTCCCCTCCTATGCCGTCCCAATAAAATGCAAAAAGGGGAAAACTCCGCGACTCGAACCCAAGCTCCCCTTGCTCCCCTTGTGGCGTCACCTACAGCACTTAAGTGGCCTTCTTTTTGCCACTTTTCCAAGGCTATTCCTGTGTCAAATGTTCCCTACTTTAACTTGTAACCCCTCCCTACTAAGGTTCCCTACCTTTAAAGCTTCCAAAAATATTTTTCTACTATTCCGAGCTTACTCAAGACCCCTAATTAAGTCTTATCATTCCATAAATAATATCACAGCAATTCAAACATAGGAAAAATAATTCAGTCCCAAATAGCCCCATTTTTAGGATGTTACAATATCTGTAGGTAGAATTTGTCTACACTTGTTATATAGACATATTCTAAACATCTTATTAATAATAGGAGTGTTTCTCCCGTTACTAATAAAATACTGAAACGTATCAAGAAGATTGTTTATCTCCTTAATATCCATATAATCGATTAGGATTTCATCCCAATCTCTGTATAAAATAGATTTTAATAATAATTCTTCAGATTTATTTTCTTTAGTTGTTTTTTCAGCTAAGAATTCTGAGAATTGGGTAAGAGCTTTTCTGAAACTTGCTCTTTGTTCCAAAATATGGTTTTTCCATATTCTATTTATGAAATGGTAATATTCGGGTGAAAGGCCTGGATTATAAAAATCCTTTAGATCTAGGAATTCAAGATCTTGTTGTTTTTTCAACAAATCTTGTGTATTTTTTATGATTTCAGAATAGCTTTTTTGATATTCTGAATTTGGGTTTTGAGAGAATTCAAAATAACTCACCGGGGTTGGTGAATGTGTTCCAAATGGTTGGTTTACCATTGGATATGGTAAATAATATCCTTGGTTAGGATAAAATTGTACCTGTGTAGGTGCAGCCATAAATCCCTGTTTAGGACTTACTTTGTAGTGCAAACAATAAATCCTTGTTTAGGATTCATTGGTGATTTTCCCTTGTTGGGTTTTTTATGGACAGTTCTCCATCCATCATTTTCTATTAGAGGTTGTTTACCTCTATCCATAAGGCCTGCTAAGGAAATCAGCAATCATATTATTAGTACCTTTAATATAAATAACATCGAAATTAAATTGGCATAATTCGTTATACCATCTAATTCTTCGAGGTACAGTTTCTAAACTTTTATTAGTTAGAAATTGTTTGACTGCTTGATTATCAGTTTTTATAATAAAGTGTTCGGGTGCTAAATATATTAGGAATTTTTTTTATTCCTTTCTTTATGGCTAATAATTCTTTTTCATATATAGCATAATTTATTTCATTAGGCTTGAATTTTCCTGAATTATAGCCACAAATTAGTTCTTCATTGGCTATTGTTTTAGCCTTTAATACACATCCCCAATTTTTTTTCGGAGGCGTCTGTTTCAAGAATTAATTTATCACCTTGTTTAGGTAAATAAACCTTAGGAATATAATTTATTTCAGACTTTATGTTTTTTATTATGTCTGAATCTTTTTTAGTCCAATCAAAAGGTTTGTCCTTTTTTAATTTTTCATATAACTCATCTAGTTTTTTAGATAAGTTAGGAAAGAAATTTCTGCCATAATTGACTATTCCTAAAAATTGTTGAAGTTGTTTCTTGTCAACAATGTTTTCAGGAAATTCTTTTATTTTAACAATAATATGATCTTGGAGTTTAAGACCATCGGATGATAATATCAATCCTAAGAATTCTATTTCAGTTTTTTCTAATTCTATTTTCTTAGGACTTAATATTATTCCATGTTTTATAAACTCCCTAGCTATTATATTTAGATGTTTTCTATGGTTTTCCAGTGTTTCTGAAAAAATTAGAATATCATCTATATATACTACACAGAATTTTTTATATTTTTTGAATATAGAGTCCATCCATCTTTGGACGGTGCATTACATAATCCGAATGGCATTACTCTCCATTGGTAATGACCATTGGGTGCACTAAAGGTTGTTAATGGTCTGGATTCTTCTGTTAACATGATTTGCCAGAAGCCAGATTTACAGTCAAATTTACTAAAGTATTTTGCTTGTTTAGCTTGATTTATTAGAACTTCCTTTCTTGGAATAAAATATCCATCAAAAATAGTATCTTGATTTAATCTTTTATAATTAATGACCATTCTAGCTTTTCCTCTTTTTATTTCTGCATGGTTTCTTACCATAAAAGCAGGACTAGAATGTGGACTAGTAGTTTCTTCTATTAATCCTTTGTCAAATAATTCTTTTATTTGTATGTCGAATTCATCTATATCTTGTTTAGTATAGATCATAGGTTTTACTCTAATAATTTTATTGTGGTTTTCCAATTTTATGGTACAATACCTAGGACTATTTTTCCACAATTTTAATGGTTCTTCACTAAAATTGTTTTCTAATATTTTAAACAACCAATGATTTGTTTCAAGTTGTTTAATTTGTTCTTTTTTAGGAGATGTAAAATCTTGATCACAAATATATTTGTGATTTTCAACTAAGGGTATTTCTACTGAAGTTTTTTCAATAGTTAATACCACAAAAAATTTATCTATAGAAAATGGTAAATGTTGATATATAAAATTATTACCTAATAATATATCTCCATGCATTTCATGGAAACATAATATTTTAGGGATCACAAATCTCACATTGTTTATGTAGATTGGTATGTTTTTAGCTTTGAAAAGGATTAAGGTTTCAATACCATTGACTCCAACCGCTCTTATGGGATTTTTCATTAGTTCCCATTTTTCTGGTGGAATGGCATTTTCTCTGCAGCTACTAGTTGTAGCTCCAGTATCTAATAAAGCATTTAAAGAATATGTTTTATATTCTCTAAATTGAAATGTAATTTCTATATAAGTGTAAAATTTCCTTGATTGGAAATTTGAAAAAGTAATTATATCCTTTTTCCCAAGTTTCATTTGTTGAATTATGGGTTTTTTAGGATAATGAACTGGTTTTAGTTCGATTAGGAATTTATTTTCCCAATATTTCTTTGGTTTAATTTTACCATAAGGATCTTGTTTATCAATTTCCCTAGGTTTAGGTATTTTTACTTTATATGGAACTGGTGTTTTTTCAACAGTTTCATAATTTTTATTAATAGCTCTCAGATTATCATCTTTTTGAAGATCTGAGTCTATTTTTCTCTTACCATGAGAATCTTTTTTATCTATTTCCCAAGGTTTCGGTACAATATAATCATATGGATCTGATTTTTCAATATCCATTGAATCTTCAGGAATTTCTATATTTTCATCTGTTGAAGTGTTTTCTTCATCAGAATTTTCACTATTGACATTAATAATTATATTAGAATTATTAGAAGTATTATTACTTTCTACTTCTATATTAGTAGAACTGTTACTACTTTCTATTACTATATTATTAGAACTGTCACTACTTTCGGTAGTGTCATATTCTAACATATAATGGTAATTATACTTATTAAACAAATCTTTATGTTCTTCATAAAGCTCTTCTATTAATTTTAAATATTCTACTTGTTCATAACTATCATCTGTTTTAGAAAATTGGTTTTTCCAATGTTCTATAAGATTTTTATAAGTTTCAAAATCATATTTTTGTTGATTTTTAATTTTTTCTCTTTTTTCTTTTGTTTTTTTCTTTTTTATTATAATTTGAAGATTCATCTGAAGATTCATCTTCATCTGATAAAGTTAAAATAACATTACTATTACCATAATATAAAGGACCATAGTCTAGCTCGGAATTGTTATTATTATTATTAATAACTAGATCTAATTTATTATTAACATCGGATAATAACTCTTTAGACTTGCTATTCAAATCTAAATCTGTTACTTCTCCCATATTATCTACTTTTTCTTCTATCACTAACCTTAGTATATAACTTATTAAAATAAATAGATGTCATATCTATTAAGCTATTGATACCTTTACCAAGAGCCGAAATATTATTTTCATTCTTAGAGTCTATATGCATAGTATGACTACAAGTTTTATCTTTGTATAAACAATCCATTTGTTCCATGTTTTTACCTCTGGTACCTAAAACCGTTTGTGTCTATAACGTCTTCACAAACGCCTACAACGTCCCACTCGGACTCAACGGCAACAAGAAGACAAACGACAGATATATGGGTTTTGAGACAAAAACCGTGAAATAAACAGAATTGAAGATCAAAGATAGAAACTTACAATGATAACTACGATATTAGAACTCCAGAAATCGTTACTCCGGGGCTCCTCTGATAGGATATCTGATACCAATTGCGGGGGGAGGGAGGTACGGTGTGCACGAGCGGAAGGGATATAATATCGTAGGAATATTATTTCACAATAGAAGACGGTAGATAATTTACAAATGAAGATCAAGAAGGTTTTCTTGATATCTTTTTTAAAAGAGAAAACTAAAAATGATAAAACTCTATCTAATTTTCGATTCCAGGCGAGATGCCTTCTTGGGTTACAATAATGCCTATTTATAACAAAAATTTCTAAACTAGAATCTAATTACAATTGAATTCCGAAATAATTGTTCGGATAAGAATTAAAGAATAGTATCCTGATAAGGATGCTTTCAATGTCAGCTTCATGGTTGCTTCCACGTGGCTTCCTTGAACAGTATCCTGATAAGTACGATTGAATTGTCAGCTTCATGGTTTTTTCCACGTACTTTCCTTGAATAGTTTCTTGATAAGGATGCTTTTGGTTATTTCCACGTAGCTTCCTTGAACAGTGGTTGCCATCATGGTTACTTCCAGGTGGCTTCCTTTTTTGGCAATACATGCTGCTTGCATCATTGCTTGTGTTATGACATTGATGGTTGCTTACATCATTGTCTGCGCCATTTGGACGTTGACGGGTTGTCTCATCCAACAATTTGAATTTCTCCTTTTTTGGAGTTGTCTTCATCCTTCTTGGATGTTTCTCAGATTCATTTCCTCGATCTCGTCAAAGTGTAATGATTTTGGTGAAGGAACTAGTGTATTCCAGCTTTCCCTCGTGTCTTTGATCTCCACTGCTAATGGATAATCATCGATCTCCATATCAGCTATCTTTTTTAATAACCGAATGGCTTCTTCATTTTCTTCTAACTGGGTTCTTCCAGTATCATAAGCTAAAATTCTTCGTCCATCGGTCCAGAACATATAAGTTGTTTGATGGAGAAGATGTTCCGCCATACTCATTAGATCAATTTCGGCTTGGATTTGATAATGGTTGAAGTTGTTATAACACTCATCAATGGTTTTTGACAAATGTTGTTGATCTTCTTTGACGGCTGAAAGGGCTTTTCCCGAAAACATAGTATTTATTTTCCAAATTTGATACGGCTGATAAAATTTTTCTTTTTCAGCTATACCAATGAGGCTATTTATTTCAATATGAAAATAATAGACAAAATCGTCTATATCTATAAAATTTGATAGCCGGGATTTAACTATCGCTGGAAAATCTTTTAGTAAATGAAAAGAGAGATTTTGGACTGTTATTTCTTTAACAAATCCCCATTCAATATTGGTTATATCGAATGGCACATGATTGAGTCGAAATTTGATAGTAGGAATTTTTTCTCCTATATCATTTATAAAAACATAAGCTTGTAGAAAATATTTAGAAAAGGTTTCTAAAAATAGAGCTTGCTGGTTGCAAATCGCTCGATTTATTTTAGAAAATATATCTGTAGGTAGAATTTGTCTACACTTGTTATATAGACATATTCTAAACATCTTATTAATAATAGGAGTGTTTCTCCCGTTACTAATAAAATACTGAAACGTATCAAGAAGATTGTTTATCTCCTTAATATCCATATAATCTGTAACATCCTGGAAAGGGCCTATGCATTTTCGGTTTAAGTGTATGAAATGACAAGTTTTAAGTACTATGAATAAATTTTTGATATTTTTGGAACCTCAGAAATGTATGAAAATGGTTGGAAATGAATAATTTTGGAAACCTGGAAATGCATTAGGACATGAACATTTTTGGAAACCTAGAAATGCATGGAAATGGAAATGAACATTTTGGAAATGTAAACATTTTTGGAAATGTAAACATTTCTGGAAACCTGAACATTTTGGAAATGATTCAGAAATGGAAATGAACATTTCTGGAAACCTGGAAATGTAAGAAAATGGTCGCTAAACAGAGCCGATCGAAAATTTTAGGAAACTTGGAAATGATGCAGAAATGCCAAATTTTTAAGTTTTAAATAGGAGATTAAGGCTAAGGGGCCTTAAAAGAAAAAGTTGGTAAGATTTGACACACAAACAGGCTTGGAAAAGTGACTTGAGGATGTCACTTAGGGCCTATGGAAATGGCGCCACATGCAAAGTGTTGGGCCTGGGTTCGAGTCACATGGGAAGCAAATAAATAAATTTTATTTTTGCTTTTAGACACACCAAGGTGGACGGCACAAGCCTTCTAGAAATAGAAGTGTTTTATTTCCATAAATATTTGATTAATTAGGGGATAAATAAAGGAGTTTTATTCACATAAATATGTGAATAATAAGAGATAAATAAAGGAGTTTTATTCACATAAATATGTGAATAATAAGAGATAAATAAAGGATTATTTTCTAAGGAGATAATTAAGGAGATAAAGTTATTAAATAAGGAAGAGTGGTGGCCAAGTAAGGGACTCTAGCCTAAAGTTATTAAATAAGGAAGAGTGGTGGCCAAGTAAGGGACTCTAGCCTAGTAAATTCAGCTATAAAAGGGGAGGAGAGGCCATTCTACTTATTTCTTTTCTTCCTTCCTAGACTCTGCCGAATTTTCTCTACAACTCTTTTTGTTTTTGTTTTTCAATTTTCCAAATAGCCTTGCCGAATCCTCCACCTCTATTCTTCATCTTCTTCTGTCTCTTCTCCAATCCACTCCATCAAAAGCCGAAACCTTTATAAGCACTATCAAGTCTCAAGGTCGATTTCTTCAATAAAAGATCTTTCGGGATTTACTAAGTGTCGACTACAAGGAAGGAGAAGTTCTTTTCCCAAAGGTACACCATAGGCCGCGTGTTCCCTAGTTATTCGGTGAATTTCGGGATTTAAGAATCTAAGGTAAGTCATATTTAACATTCGGCTAAGGGTTATTTGTTGTGAATAAATGTTAGAAATTGATCTAACATGTAGTTATAGGGATTTACATGAGAGGATACAAGGATCTCGGGATTTGAGAATTTCAAGGTAAGTTTTAAGTATACTAATCCTACTAGGATTTGGATTTATGGCCGAATGGTTTTTATTAAATTAGTAAGTGATTAATCAAATGTAGGGATTAAGGATCTAAGGCAAAGATCAGTCTTTCGGGACCTCAAGGAACCTATTAAGCGAATCAGGTGTGTACCCTTACTAACCCTCAATATGATGGCAATAATTATTTTGAATATGAATATGCATAAGATTATGAATGTGGCTAAGTGCCCTAATGTGGTACAAAAAGTACTCAGGTACGTTTCCTACTTCTGATAGGATTATGAATATGTTATATCTTTAACATGTGAATATGTATTATGAATGAGAAATAAGATATGTATAAATATTTGGGGCATTTGGGATATATGTGGAGGAAGAAAGTGAAGGTGATGACTACGGTCTCACCAACGAAGGTGTTGGCTTCGGCCTCACCAACGAAATATGGTGGCTACGGCCCCATTGCGTGAATATGGTAACCGGTTACATTATCGAATATAGTGTCTAATGACACAACGTAAGTGGGCGATGAGCACGTCATCGCAATGCGCGCCGATGGTGTGTAGCGGATGGAGGGTTGACTTAGTAGTCCCCACGGTGTGCAGGTTGGTACGGGTGGTGTGTAGCGGATGGACAATTAGGCTTGGGTTTGGGTTGCATCATCCTTAAATATGTATGAACATGAAATTGATATGACTTGTATGCCCGATTTGTTGAAATTTAGTCTGTGTACACATTGAGTCTATGGACTCACCCGTTGGGGAATTATTTTTTCGGTGATGAGCGGTAATGGACCCAGGGTCGGCGGGGAGCTAAAGGTGGCTATGCATCACTTGAAGAATTTATTGAGAAATTTGGACTTTATATAATTTTAGTACTTTGAATTTTATTTTGGGTTTGAATGATGTAATAAGGCCATAAGGCCCAATTGGATTTTCTTTATTTCTGTTTATTTTATTTGATTTAGATACAATTTATTTTTTATTAAAGTTAAGTAAATTTATTTCTTTTAAAATAATAAACCCTAAAATTATTTTGTCACCTTATTTAAGTGGGATTTTCAAAATTTATTAAATGGGTTCCAATTTAAGCCCAACCCAAAACGAATTTTTCTTAATTACACAAATTTTCTCTAAGTTATTCAGGACATTGAAAACCGATTTCCTTAAGGAACATACCAGATCCGGTTCAGGCTCGTGGGCCGGGTGTGGGGTGTTTTATAATCGATTAGGATTTCATCCCAATCTCTGTATAAAATAGATTTTAATAATAATTCTTCAGATTTATTTTCTTTAGTTGTTTTTTCAACTAAGAATTCTGAGAATTGGGTAAGAGCTTTTCTGAAACTTGCTCTTTGTTCCAAAATATGGTTTTTTTCCATATTCTATTTATGAAATGGTAATATTCGGGTGAAAGGCCTGGATTATAAAAATCCTTTAGATCTGGGAATTCAAGATCTTCTTGTTTTTTCAACAAATCTTGTGTATTTTTTATGATTTCAGAATAGCTTTTTTGATATTCTGAATTTGGGTTTTGAGAGAATTCAAAATAACTCACCGGGGTTGGTGAATGTGTTCCAAATGGTTGGTTTACCATTGGATATGGTAAATAATATCCCTGGTTAGGATAAAATTGTACCTGTGTAGGTGCAGCCATAAATCCCTGTTTAGGACTTACTTTTGCAGGTGCAGCAATAAATCCTTGTTTAGGATTCATTGGTGATTTTCCCTTGTTGGGTTCTTTATGGACAGTTCTCCATCTATCATTTTCTATTAGAGGTTGTTTACCTCTATCCATAAGGCCTGCTAAGAAAATCAGCAAACATTAGTAGACATAAATTTAGGATTTTCTACTAATGGTATTTCTATAGAATTATTTTCTATAGATAATATAACCGATTTCTTATTAATAATTAAAGGTAAATACTGATTTATAAAATTATTACCTAACAATATGTCTCCATACATATCAGGTAAACATAGTATTTTTGGAATTATAAATTTAAAATTATTAATATAAATTGGAATATTTTTTGCTTTATAATAAATAGCAGTTTTTCTACCATTTATTCCATTAATATGTATTGGCTTTTTACAGGTATCCAGTATTCTTCTGGAATGGCATTTCTTTTGCAACTCATTGGTTGTAGCTCTGTATCTAATAAAGCATGTAAAGAATATGTTTTATAATCTTTACTATGTAATGTAATTTCAATGTATTTATTGAAATTTATTATATTTTCTACAGAGTAATGTATATCTTCCATTCTAGTGTTTCTAGAAATAGAATTTCTACTTGGCGTAGTAGGAAAAATAGGAATATGAATTATTTTCATACCTATTGGTGTAGACGTACTTATATTATCTTCTTCTTCTTCCTCTGGTTGAGAACTAGAAGGTAATACTAATTTATCATCTGTATTAGTTATAAGATTATTTTTAAAATATAACTTATCTCCAGATGACATATATTCTATAGTACTTACTGGTTTAGAAGTACTAGCATTATTAGTTTTATCAATTATCCAGTCTTTTGGGATTGATAAATCTTTTAAATGTAATAATTTCGGTTGAATTTCCGTTGTAAATTTATTAGGCTCAAAGAGCTCAATTATTTTATTATTTATTTCTTTAATTTCAACCTCTGCTGTATTAGTATATTCATTAATAGCAGTCCAGCTTATTGCTAGATCTTCTGCTAGGTCACTAATATCAGAATTTTTTGTCTGAATTCTAAGGCATAGACACTCTTCTATTAGAGGGCCTGTTATGGAAATAAAGTAATTTGGTTTTACCTTAAATCCTATAACTCTTGTGTGTAAATTAGATTGAATTCCTCCAATAAGTGCTTTTATTGGATTTTCAAATCTTTTGTCTAATAATACTGCTAAAATAGGAACATCATGACCTCTTCTAAATAAAGCTCTGATGGTTATCATAATGACTCCTAGATGTATATATCTAACCTGAGGATAGTTTTTTCTAATCCTTTTTATTTTTTCTTTAGTAAATAAGGGGATTTCTGTTAATCCTCCTTTGGTATCTTTAGCGACTGTGTTACCGCTAATTTTTTCTATGTGTCTTTTTGACCATATTTTAAACTTTGATATTTTATATACTTCTTCTTTAGAAATATGATTTTTATTAATCTTTTCTATTACATCATCAGAAAAGTCTATTTCTTCTCCGATTAAATTTCCTAGTTTGATATCCTGTTGTTCAGGAATAGGAATCTCTTCTAACTTATTATTAGAATTATTTCCTATCATAAAGATATACTTATCAGAATCTGTTTCAGACTCTGTTTCTGATAATATTTTAGTAGGATTTGTTTCCTTACTAAAACATATTTCTAAATCTTGTTCTTCAAGATTTTTAGAAGAATAAACTGGTTTTAGTTCGATTAGGAATTTGTTTTCCCAATATTTTTTTGGTTTAATTTTACCATAAGGATCTTGTTTATTAATTTCCATAGGTTTAGGTATTTTATATTTATATGGAACTGGTGTTTTTTCAACAGTTTCATAATTTTTTCTAATAGTTCTCAGATTATCATCTTTTTGAAGATCTGAGTCTATTTTCCTTTTGCCATGAGGATCTTTTTTATCTATTTCCCAAGGCTTCGGAACTATATAATCATATGGATCTGGGGGTTCAGTTTCCATAGGATCTGGAATTTCTATTTCTTCTGTTGAAGTGTTTTCTTCTTCAGAATCATGTCTAGTGACATTAATAACTATTCCTGAATTATTAGAATTATTATTACTTTCTACTTCTATATTAGTAGAACTGTTATTACTTTCTATTACTATATTATTAGAACCGTCACCACTTTCGGTAGTGTCATATTCTAACATATAATGGTAATTATATTTATTAAACAAATCCTTATGTTCTTCATAAAGATCTTCTATTAACTTTAAATATTCTACTTTCTCATAATTATCATCTGTTTTAGAAAATTGGTTTTCCAATGTTCTATCGATTTTTATAAGTTTCAAAATCATATTTTTGTTGATTTTTAATTTTTCTCTTTTTCTTTTGTTTTTTTAATATAATTTGAAGATTCATCCAAGACTCATCTTCATCGATAAAGCTAAAATAACATTACTATTACCATAATATAAAGGACCATAGTCTAGCTCGGAATCGTTATTATTATTAATAACTAGATCTAATTTATTATTAACATCGGATAATAACTCTTTAGACTTGCTATTCAAATCTAAATCATTACTTCTCCCATATTATCTACTTTTTCTTCTATTTTACTAACCTTAGTATATAACTTATTAAAATAAATAGATGTCATATCTATTAAGCTATTGATACCTTTACCAAGAGCCGAAATATTATTTTCATTCTTAGAGTCTATATGCATAGTATGATTACAAGTTTTATCTTTGTATAAACAATCCATTTGTTCCATGTTTTTATCTCTGGTACCTAAAATCGTCTGTGTCTATAACGTTTTCACAAACGCCTACAACGTCCCACTCGGACTCAACGGCAACGAGAAGACAAATGACAGATATATGGGTTTTGAGACAAAAACCGTGAAATAAACAGAATTGAAGATAAAAGATAGAAACTTACAATGATAACTACGATATTAGAACTCCAGAAATCGTTACTCCGGGGCTCCTTTGATAGGATATCTGATACCAATTGCGGGGGGAGGGAGGTATAGTGTGCACGAGCGGAAGGGATATAATATCATAGGAATAATATTTCACAATAGAAGACGGTAGATAATTTACAAATGAAGATCAAGAAGGTTTTCTTGATATCTTCTTTAAAAGAGAAAGCTAAAAATGATAAAACTCTATCTAATTTTCGATTCCAGGCGAGATGCCTTCTTGGGTTACAACAATGCCTATTTATAACAAAAATTTCTAAACTAGAATCTAATTACAATTGAATTCCAAAATAATTGTTCGGATAAGAATTAAAGAATAGTACCCTGATAAGGATGCTTTCAATGTCAGCTTCATGGTTGCTTCCACGTAGCTTCCTTGAACAGTATCCTGATAAGGACGATTGAATTGTCAGCTTCATGGTTTTTTCCACGTAGCTTCCTTGAACAGTTTCTTGATAAGGATGCTTTTGGTTGTTTCCACGTAGCTTCCTTGAACAGTGGTTGCCATCATGGTTGCTTCTAGGTGGCTTCCTTTTTTGGCAATACATGCTGCTTGCATCATTGCTTGTGTTATGACATTGATGGTTGCTTACATCATTGTCTGTGTCATTTGGACGTTGACGGGTTGTCTCATCCAACAATTTGAATTTCTCCTTTTTTGGAGTTGTCTTCATCCTTCTGGATGTTTCTCAGATTCATTTCCTCGATCTCGTCAAGGTGTAATGATTCTGGTGAAGGAACTGGTGTATTCCAGCTTTCCCTCGGGTCTTTGATCTCTACTGCTAATGGATAATCATCGATCTCCATATCAGCTATCTTTTTTAATAACCGAATGGCTTCTTCATTTTCTTCTAACTGGGTTCTTCCAGTATCATAAGCTAAAATTCTTCGTCCATCGGTCCAGAACATATAAGTTGTTTGATGGAGAAGATGTTCCACCATACTCATTAGATCAATTCCGGCTTGGATTTGATAATGGTTGAAGTTGTTATAACACTCATCAATGGTTTTTGACAAACGCTGTTGATCTTTTTCGACGGCTGAAAGGGCTTTTCCCGAAAACATAGTATTTATTTTCCAAATTTGATACGGCTGATAAAATTTTTCTTTTTCAGCTATACCAATGAGGCTATTTATTTCAATGAAAATAATAGACAAAATCGTCTATATCTATAAAATTTGATAGCCAAGATTTGACTATCGCTGGAAAATCTTTTAGTAAATGAAAAGAGAGATTTTGGACTGTTATTTCTTTAACAAATCCCCATTCAATATTGGTTATATCGAATGGCTCATGATTGAGTCGAAATTTGATAGTAGGAATTTTTTTTCCTATATCATTTATAAAAACATAAGCTTGTAGAAAATATTTAGAAAAGGTTTCTAAAAATAGAGCTTGCTGGTTGCAAATCGCTCGATTTATTTTAGAAAATATATCTGTAGGTAGAATTTGTCTACACTTGTTATATAGACATATTCTAAACATCTTATTAATAATAGGAGTGTTTCTCCCGTTACTAATAAAATACTGAAACATATCAAGAAGATTGTTTATCTCCTTAATACCCATATAATCGATTAGGATTTCATCCCAATCTCTGTATAAAATAGATTTTAATAATAATTCTTCAGATTTATTTTCTTTAGTTGTTTTTTCAACTAAGAATTCTGAGAATTGGGTAAGAGCTTTTCTGAAACTTGCTCTTTGTTCCAAAATATGGTTTTTTCCATATTCTGTTTATGAAATGGTAATATTCGGGTGAAAGGCCTGGATTATAAAAATCTTTTAGATCTGGGAATTCAAGATCTTCTTGTTTTTTCAACAAATCTTGTGTATTTTTTATGATTTCAGAATAGCTTTTTTGATATTCTGAATTTGGGTTTTGAGAGAATTCAAAATAACTCACCGGGGTTGGTGAATGTGTTCCAAATGGTTGGTTTACCATTGGATATGGTAAATAATATCCCTGGTTAGGATAAAATTGTACCTGTGTAGGTGCAGCCATAAATCCCTGTTTAGGACTTACTTTTGCAGGTGCAGCAATAAATCCTTGTTTAGGATTCATTGGTGATTTTCCCTTGTTGGGTTCTTTATGGACAGTTCTCCATCCATCATTTTCTACTAGAGGTTGTTTACCTCTATCCATAAGGCCTGCTAAGAAAATCAGCAAACATTAGTAGACATAAATTTAGGATTTTCTACTAATGGTATTTCTATAGAATTGTTTTCTATAGATAATATAACCGATTTCTTATTAATAATTAAAGGTAAATACTGATTTATAAAATTATTACCTAACAATATGTCTCCATACATATCAGGTAAACATAGTATCTTTGAAATTATAAATTTAAAATTATTAATATAAATTGGAATATTTTTTGCTTTATAATAAATAGCAGTTTTTCTACCATTTATTCCATTAATATGTATTGGCTTTTTTACAGGTATCCAGTATTCTTCTGGAATGGCATTTCTTTTGCAACTACTGGTTGTAGCTCCTGTATCTAATAAAGCATGTAAAGAATATGTTTTATAATCTTTACTATGTAATGTAATTTCAATGTATTTATTGGAATTTATTATATTTTCTACAGAGTAATGTATATCTTCCATTCTAGTGTTTCTAGAAATAGAATTTCTACTTGGCGTAGTAGGAAAAATAGGAATATGAATTGTTTTCATACCTATTGGTGTAGACATACTTATATTATCTTCTTCTTCTTCCTCTAGTTGAGAACTAGAAGGTAATACTAATTTATCATCTGTATTAGTTATAAGATTATTTTTAAAATATAACTTATCTCCAGATGACATATATTCTATAGTACTTACTGGTTTAGAAGTACTAGCATTATTAGTTTTATCAATGATCCAGTCTTTTGGGATTGATAAATCTTTTAAATGTAATAATTTCGGTTGAGTTTCCGTTGTAAATTTATTAGGCTCAAAGAGCTCAATTATTTTATTATTTATTTCTTTAATTTCAACCTCTGCTGTATTAGTATATTCATTAATAGCAGTCCAGCTTATTGCTAGATCTTCTGCTAGGTCACTAATATCAGAATTTTTTGTCTGAATTCTAAGGCATAGACACTCTTCAATTAGAGGGTCTGTTATGGAAATAAAGTAATTTGGTTTTACCTTAAATCCTATAACTCCTGTGTGTAAATTAGATTGAATTCCTCCAATAAGTGCTTTTATTGGATTTTCAAATCTTTTGTCTAATAATCTTTGCTAAAATAGGAACATCATGACCTCTTCTAAATAAAGCTCGATGGTTATCATAATGACTCCTAGATGTATATATCTAACTTTGAGGATAGTTTTTCTAATCCTTTTATTTTTCTTTAGTAAATAAGGGATTTCTGTTAATCCTCCTTTGGTATCTTTAGCGACTGTGTTACCGCTAATTTTTTCTATGTGTCTTTTTGACCATATTTTAAACTTTGATATTTTATATATTCTTCTTTAGAAATATGATTTTTATTAATCTTTTCTATTACATCATCAGAAAAGTCTATTTCTTCTTCGATTAAATTTCCTAGTTTGATATCCTATTGTTCAGGATTAGGAATCTCTTCTAACTTATTATTAGAATTATTTCCTATCATAAAGATATACTCACCAGAATCTGTTTCAGACTCTGTTTCTGATAATATTTTAGTAGGATTTGTTTCCTTACTAAAACATATTTCTAAATCTTGTTCTTCAAGATTTTTAGAAGAATAAACTGGTTTTAGTTCGATTAGGAATTTATTTTCCCAATATTTTTTTGGTTTAATTTTACCATAAGGATCTTGTTTATTAATTTCCCTAGGTTTAGGTATTTTATATTTATATGGAACTGGTGTTTTTTCAACAGTTTCATAATTTTTTCTAATAGTTCTCAGATTATCATCTTTTTGAAGATCTGAGTCTATTTTCCTTTTGCCATGAGGATCTTTTTATCTATTTCCCAAGGCTTCAGAACTATATAATCATATGGATTTGGGGGTTCAGTTTCCATAGGATCTGGAATTTCTATTTCTTCTGTTGAAGTGTTTTCTTCTTCAGAATCATGACTACTAACATTAATAACTATATTTGAATTATTAGAACTATTATTACTTTCTACTTCTATATTAGTAGAACTGTTATTACTTTCTATTACTATATTATTAGAACCGTCACCACTTTCGGTAGTGTCATATTCTAACATATAATGGTAATTATATTTATTAAACAAATCCTTATGTTCTTCATAAAGATCTTCTATTAACTTTAAATATTCTACTTTCTCATAATTATCATCTGTTTTAGAAAATTGGTTTTTCCAATGTTCTATCAGATTTTTATAAGTTTCAAAATCATATTTTTGTTGATTTTTAATTTTTTCTCTTTTTTCTTTTGTTTTTTTTTAATATAATTTGAAGATTCATCCGAAGACTCATCTTCATCTGATAAAGCTAAAATAACATTACTATTACCATAATATAAAGGACCATAGTCTAGCTCGGAATCGTTATTATTATTAATAACTAGATCTAATTTATTATTAACATCGGATAATAACTCTTTAGACTTGCTATTCAAATCTAAATCTGTTACTTCTCCCATATTATCTACTTTTTCTTCTATTTTACTAACCTTAGTATATAACTTATTAAAATAAATAGATGTCATATCTATTAAGCTATTGATACCTTTACCAAGAGCCGAAATATTATTTTCATTCTTAGAGTCTATATGCATAGTATGATTACAAGTTTTATCTTTGTATAAACAATCCATTTGTTCCATGTTTTTATCTCTGGTACCTAAAACCGTCTGTGTCTATAACGTCTTCACAAACGCCTACAACGTCCCACTCGGACTCAACGGCAACAAGAAGACAAACGACAGGTATATGGGTTTTGAGACAAAAACCGTGAAATAAACAGAATTGAAGATAAAAGATAGAAACTTACAATGATAACTACAATATTAGAACTCCAGAAATCGTTACTCCGGGGCTCCTCTGATAGGATATCTGATACCAATTGCGGGGGGAGGGAGGTACGGTGTGCACGAGCGGAAGGGATATAATATCGTAGGAATAATATTTCACAATAGAAGACGGTAGATAATTTACAAATGAAGATCAAGAAGGTTTTCTTGATATCTTTTTTAAAAGAGAAAACTAAAAATGATAAAACTCTATCTAATTTTCGATTCCAGGCGAGATGCCTTCTTGGGTTACAACAATACCTATTTATAAAAAAAATTTCTAAACTAGAATCTAATTACAATTGAATTCCGAAATAATTGTTCGGATAAGAATTAAAGAATAGTATCCTGATAAGGATGCTTTCAATGTCAGCTTCATGGTTGCTTCCACGTAGTTTCCTTGAACAGTATCCTGATAAGGACGATTGAATTGTCAGCTTCATGGTTTTTTCCACGTAGCTTCCTTGAACAGTTTCTTGATAAGGATGCTTTTGGTTGTTTCCACGTAGCTTCCTTGAATAGTTTCTTGATGAGGATGCTTTTGGTTGTTTCCACGTAGCTTCCTTGAACAGTGGTTGCCATCATGGTTGCTTCCAGGTGGCTTCCTTTTTTTGGCAATACATGCTGCTTGCATCATTGCTTGTGTCATGATATTGATGGTTGCTTACATCATTGTCTGAGTCATTTGGACGTTGACTGGGTGTCACATCCATCGATCAGTCTTCATCCTTCTTGGATGTTTCTCAGATTCATTTCCTCGATCTCGTCAAGGTTTAATGATTCTGGTGAAGGAACTGGTGAATTCCAGCTTTCCCATACTTCTCTGATTTCCGCTGCTAACGCATAATCTTCGATTTCCATTTCAGCTATTTTTGTTAATAACGAAACGGCTACTTCATTTCTTTCTTCCTGGTGGTTTCCAGTGTCAAATGCCAGGATTCTTCTTCCATCGGTCCAGAACTTATAACTGGTTTGTTGAAATAGAAACTGGGCCTCTGTCATTAAATCAATTCCGGCTTGGATTTGATAATGGGAAAAATTTTTATAGCACTCGTCAATGGTTTTTGACAAATGTTGTTGATCTTCCTGGGCTGCTAAGAGGGATCTTCCTCCAAGCATTTTATGAATAGTCCATATTTGATATGGCTGATAAAATTTTTCTTTTTCAGCAATACCAATAAGGCTATTTATTTCAATATGAAAATAATAGACAAAATCGTCTATATCTATAAAATTTGATAGCCGGGATTTGACTATCGTTGGAAAATCTTTTAGTAAATGAAAGGAGAGATTTTGGACTGTTATTTCTTTAACAAATCCCCATTCAATACTGGTTATATCGAATGGCTCATGATTGAGTCGAAATTTGATAGTAGGAATTTTTTGTCCTATATCATTTGTAAAAACATAAGCTTGTAGAAAATATTTAGAAAAGGTTTCTAAAAATAGAGCTTGCTGGTTGCAAATTGCTCGATTTATTTTTGAAAATATATCAGTAGGTAGAATTTGTCTACACTTGTTATATAGACATATTCTAAACATCTTATTAATAATAGGAGTGTTTCTCCCGTTACTAATAAAATACTGAAACGTATCAAGAAGATTGTTTATCTCCTTAATATCCATATAATCGATTAGGATTTCATCCCAATCTCTGTATAAAATAGATTTTAATAATAATTCTTCAGATTTATTTTCTTTAGTTGTTTTTTCAACTAAGAATTCTGAGAATTGGGTAAGAGCTTTTCTGAAACTTGCTCTTTGTTCCAAAATATGTGTAACACCCCAAATCCGGCCCAAACACTACGACCGAATTTGGTGTGCTACAGAGAAAACATCTTTGAAAATCCTTTTAAGTCGAATTATCTTTTTAGTATAAGATGGTTATTTTGTTTAAAACATTCGAGGTGTATAAAATCCATACTTAGGTTTATTTTAAAAATATTTATTAAGCCAGATTGTTGCCGATTCAGGTGTGCCCCTGAAACACCCCACACCCGGCCCACGAGCCTGAACCGGATCTGGTATGTTCCTTAAGAAAATAGGTTTCAAAATCCTTTATTACTTAGAAAATTTTTGGTGTATTTTTAGAAAGATATTGGTTTGGGTTGGGTTTGAGTTAAAAAAAACCCATTTATCTTATTTTAAAATCCAATTAAGTAAGGTGACAAAAACAATTAGGGTTTATTTTTAAAGAAATAAAGAGAAAATTCGGAAAGGCTATTTGGAAAATTGAAAAACAAAAACAAAAAGAGTTGTAGAGAAAATTCGGCAGAGTCTAGGAAGGAAGAAAAGAGAAGAAGAAAAGAAAAGAGAAAAAAGAGAATAATGGCAGAGAGAATAGGAGAAATTTTAGAGAATTTCGGCAGAGGTTTTCTTGAAGAGAAAAGAATGAATGAAGAATAGCCTTACTCTTCCTTTTATAGCCAAAATTACTAGCTAGAGTCCTTTACTTGGCCACCACTCTTCTATTTTGATAACTTTATCCTTTAATTATCATAAATAAAAGAGTTTAATCCAATATTTATCTCTTCTAAATAATCCAATTTAAAAATCCTTTATTTATCACCTTTTTAATCGAATATTTATGAAAATAAAACACCTCTCTTTTTAAACACATGTGCCGTCCACCTCAGCCTTCTGAAAGCAAAATTAAAACCTTCATTTAATTGCTTCCCTTGTGACTCGAACCCAGGCCCATGCCTCTTGTACATGGCGCCATTTCCATAGGCCCTAAGTGACATCTTCAGGCCACTTTTCCAAGCCTGTTTGTGTGTCAAATCTTACCAACTTTTTCTTTTAAGGCCCCTTAGCCTTAATCTCCTATTTAAAACTTTAAAACTCATCATTTTAGGGTCATTTCCAAGTTTCCTAAAATTTTCGATCGGCTCTGTTTACTGGCCATTTTCTTACATTTCCAAGTTTCCCGAAATGTTTACTTTCCATTTTTGGATCATTTCCATTTTCATTTCTTGGTTTCCAAAAATGTGCACTTTCCATTTTTGAACCATTTCCTTACATTTCTAGGTTTCCTAAAATGTTCATGTCCTAATGCATTTCCAGGTTTCCAAAATATTCATTTCTATTCATTGTACTTAAAACTTGTCATTTCGTACACTTAAACCGAAAACGCATAGGCCCTTTCTAGGATGTTACAGCCCCGATGGCACGATAAAACATTTTTGCGATTTAAAATTTTGGAAACCACGTGTACTTAATTTAACGTTAGAAAATAGTTTAACAAGTTAATCCAAACATAGAATAATAAAAATATGTCTAGGCCTTATTACAACTTAATTAAAATAAACCACATTAAATAAAATAAAACAAAGTCCAAGTTCGTCTAATTAAAATTTCCACTGCATGGCCACCTCGAGTCCATCCGGCTCCATCTCCATGATCTACCCATCCGCAAAATGTTAGGGAAGGGTGAGTCATCGAGACTCGTGTGTAAATCCCCCACCCGGAAAAATACATCTCATACACAATTCATTAATAAACATGCTCATGCAACCCAACTAGCCATCCATACTCCTTTTCTACTCCGTGTGGTTAAAACCACTGATGACTTAAAGTCACAAATTAAATGATGGGGCCAACCCATCGTGTGGTCAAAACTCACGATGACCATAGGTCACAATATAACAAATGTGGTCACAACCATGGTGGTACCAAACCCTTTGGGACTTAGTCGCAAATAATCAATCGTTGTGGTCAAAACCCCGATGACCATAGGTCACAAATAATCTGATGGGGCTAACCCATCTTGTGGTCAAAACCACGGCGACGATCCATAATATCATCCCCTCCTCTCATCAATCCCACCATCACATGCTTATACATCAAATTTCATATATCCAGTCATAGTATTAAACATCATGTGATGGCATGCACATATATATATAAAAATTACAAGTTAGGGGACTTACCCGAATTCCATGATTATGCCACAAGCTAACCACAACCAAAAGATTTAAGGCAAACAATAACGTCATGTAAATTAATAAAGTGTGTATAGAGATCTTACACACTGTTACTATCGTAATTCCTAGATCCCGAAAAGCCGATCTACTATGCTAGATCTCTTAATCTTAAACGGATTTGATTTCTAACAAATCCGAAGCCTTAATTAGTCCTTTGGAAAATAAATCCCGAAAGCTTCCCTACAATTGGTTTTAATCAAGTTAATACGAATCATAGGCCATAATTTTAATTCCAAAAGAGATGATTACCCCTTACCACACTTATTGAAAATTGGCGGCACCTTGTTGGAGATATGATATTCGACCTAATACACGATTGGAAGGGCTGGAAATTTTAGTGAAGGAGGAGGGTGTATTCGGCTAAGAGAAACAACAGTGCTGGAATTTTCTGAACAATTTTGGCTAAGAGTTTAAGGGAGATTTTGGCAGCACAATGGAGAGAGGAAGAAGAGAAAGAGTTTGCTGGAAATTTCCTCTTAAAGAGGGGGTATATTCGGCTTGTAAAAGAGAAGAAAAGCTGGAATTTTTGAATGGTTTTGGCTATGAAACAATGGAGATTTCGGCAGCAGCAAATTTTGGAGAAAAGAAAAGAAAATTGGTTCAACTTTTGCACATCTTTGCTGTACAAAACAGATATGGATAGCCCCCCCCCCAAGGTCTCCAATTTTCGGCAAACACTCACTTAATTTGTGATAATTTCCAGCCTTGATTTATCCAAGATAAATCTAATTTTATCATCCTTTTAATTCCTTAATCCCCTCAACAATTTTATAGCAAATAAAACACTAAACCCCCCTATGCTTGCCGTCCACTCTTCCCATGAAGAGTTCAAATTTTCGGAAATTTCCTTGAATTGCTCCTGACCAATTGTTTGAAAATATTCAAATTAATTGAATAAATTAAAAGCCTAAATTTTCTCTTGCCAACTCTTAAGGATTAATCAAATAATAATTCAATTAAAAGAAACAATTTAAAAGCCTCATTAACCCTTCACCTCTTCAAAAACATTTAAACAATAAAGCCACCTTTGCCTTCCTAAATAAATAATAATAAAATAAAATAAAGGTTAGCAAACACCCCAGCCGAATGCAAAGACCAAAAACTAGATTAATCTTTTACCAATTTCCTATATATTCTCTTATCCTTTAACAATTATCAAATAAATAATGAAAATAAAAGAGACCATGTGCTTGTCAAACTCCAGCTAAAAGAAATAAGGGACCATGTGCAGGCCAATTCACGCCAACAGCAAAGAGGAAAAAAAAAAAATCCAAATGCTGCTTCTTGGACTCGAACCAGCGACCCATGCCGCAGCCTCCCCCTTAAGTGCCCAGACCAACTCTCCCATTTTGACTTTCATGTCAATTAACCCTTTCCTTTATTTATAAGACCTACTTCTTGGCCCTTTTTCTTCTAACGCAAAAGCCCAAAATAAAAATGCTCCTTGCGTCCTTCGAACCCGAAACCTGCCTTTTCTAAACTCTCAAGTGGCGCCCCAAGCCACTCCTACTACCTGGGCTTTGATGCCATGAACCTTTACGAATTAATTTTAAGGCCTTCCTACTTAAGCCCATCACTTCCTTAAAAAAAACAAAACGCAGAAATGCTCCTCCTGCCACTCGAACTTGTGACCTGCGCCCCCCCTTTTCACCTCCAACACGCATGAAACCACTTAGCCAACTAAATCCTTGTGTCAAGTTCCTACTAAAAATTTTCTTAACCCCTAACTCATCTAGCTTCCCTCCTTTAAACACTTAAAAATAAATTTTAATACTAAGTCAGGCCTAGCTCGGGTTTAATTCTAGACCTTAGAACATGCCAAATAAATCATAATATTTATTTCTTGAAGCCCACATGGAATTTATTTAAATTACAAATAACCCCTAATTCAGGGTGTTACAATATGGTTTTTCCATATTCTGTTTATGAAATGGTAATATTCGGTGAAAGGCCTGGATTATAAAAATCCTTTAGATCTGGGAATTCAAGATCTTCTTGTTTTTTCAACAAATCTTGTGTATTTTTTATGATTTCAGAATAGCTTTTTTGATATTCTGAATTTGGTTTTTGAGAGAATTCAAAATAACTCACCGGGGTTGGTGAATGTGTTCCAAATGGTTGGTTTACCATTGGATATGGTAAATAATATCCCTGGTTAGGATAAATTGTACCTGTGTAGGTGCAGCCATAAATCCCTGTTTAGGACTTACTTTTGCAGGTGCAGCAATAAATCCTTGTTTAGGATTCATTGGTGATTTTCCCTTGTTGGGTTTTTTATGGACAGTTCTCCATCTATCATTTTCTATTAGAGGTTGTTTACCTCTATCCATAAGGCCTGCTAAGAAAATCAGCAAACATTAGTAAAAATATACTCATTAGAATCTGTATCAGATTCTGTTTCTGAAATTAATTCATATATTATTTCAGTAGGATTTGTTTCCTCATTAAAACATATTTCTAAATCTTGTTCTTCAAGATTTTTGATCAATTTTCTAGCATTTTTGCCTTTGTTAGGACAATTTGTTGCTATATGACCTTCTTCGTCACAAATGAAACATTTACAAATTTGTTTTTTAGTATTTTTAGAAGTTTTTCTTCTAACAATTTTTTTCTTTTTATTATTATAGTAATTTTTATTTCCTGATTTCCATTTAGCTAATTTATATTTTTTATGTTTTTTATAGGTTTTCGGACGTATGGAATTACATCCAAATTCCCATTCTCCTTCTAACATTTTTGTACAATATCTATGACTTAATTTATTCTTGACTTGTTTAGCCGCTTTACTCTGCAAGCAATGTAATATAATTCTTTCCTTAGCAAAATTAATTCTATTACCTATAGTATCTATATTTTCTACATCTTTATTATCATTACTATGTTTTATAATGAAAGAAGCATATTTGTTTATGCAAATTTCATCCCAAGGTGGGGGTAATTTATGAAAATATTGATTTCTCCAAAAGTCTACACTCTCATTTTTTAATTTTTGATATTCATGGAGAAATTTTTTAGAAAATTCGTCTAAGTATCTAATATCACATAATTTTAATTTTGACAAAGTATAGTTGGATTGGCTATCTTGGTCTTTTTTATTAGTATAACCACAAAATTCTATTTTTAGAATTGAGGTTAAATTTTTTAACAAATCTTTAGGAGAACTTATTTGATTAATAAGTTGACCTTTTTGTTCTCTTCCTTTCTCAGATTCTTCCCAGCGTCTGAGAAATTGTAGAACATCACCTTGAAAAGTTCCAACAAAGTAGTTTAAAAACTTTTCTTTTGACCAGACTGTACTGTTGTTGTTTACAACAATAGTCATGGATTGTGCCCAATCATCTATAGTTTTTTCATAGTCTGATAAAGGAACATTAGTTAAATCTAAGTATATTCCTCCTTGAGCAACATTTCTTTTATTAAGATCATCTATTTTATAAGGTATTGGTGTAGGTTGACTAGTTTCTCCTGGTGTTTCCAGTTTTATATCATTAGTAGCTATATTTTCTATTTTATTACCTAATATTCTTGTTGTGTTTTCAACAATTTCATAATTTTTATTAATAGCTCTCAGATTATCATCTTTTTGAAGATCTGAGTCTATTTTCCTTTTGCCATAGGGATCTTTTTTATCTATTTCCCAAGGTTTCAGAATTATATAATCATATGGATCTGGGGGTTCAGTTTCCATAGGATCTTCAGGAATTTCTATATTTTCTTCTGTTGAAGTGTTTTCTTCTTCAGAATCATGACTAGTGACATTAATAACTATTCCTGAATTATTAGAATTATTATTACTTTCCACTTCTATATTTATATTATTAAAACTGTCACCACTTTCGGTAGTGTCATATTCTAACATATAGTGGTAATTATATTTATTAAATAAATCCTTATGTTCTTCATAAAGATCTTCTATTAACTTTAAATATTCTACTTTCTCATAACTATCATCTGTTTTAGAAAATTGGTTTTTTCCAATGTTCTATCAGATTTTTATAAGTTTCAAAATCATATTTTTGTTGATTTTTAATTTTTTCTCTTTTTTCTTTTGTTTTTTCTTTTTTAATATAATTTGAAGATTCATCCGAAGACTCATCTTCGTCTGATAAAGTTAAAATAACATTACTATTACCATAATATAAAGGACCATAGTCTAGCTCGGAATCGTTATTATTATTAATAACTAGATCTAATTTATTATTAACATCGGATAATAACTCTTTAGACTTGCTATTCAAATCTAAATCTGTTACTTCTCCCATATTATTTACTTTTTCTTCTATTTTACTAACCTTAGTATATAACTTATTAAAATAAATAGATGTCATATCTATTAAGCTATTGATACCTTTACCAAGAGCCGAAATATTATTTTCATTCTTAGAGTCTATATGCATAGTATGATTACAAGTTTTATCTTTGTATAAACAATCCATTTGTTCCATGTTTTTATCTCTGGTACCTAAAACCGTCTGTGTCTATAACGTCTTCACAAATGCCTACAACGTCCCACTCGGACTCAACGGCAACAAGAAGACAAACGACAGATATATGGGTTTTGAGACAAAAACCGTGAAATAAACAGAATTGAAGATAAAAGATAGAAACTTACAATGATAACTACGATATTAGAACTCCAGAAATCGTTACTCCGGGGCTCCTCTGATAGGATATCTGATACCAATTGCGGGGGGAGGGAGGTACGGTGAGTGGATACTTTGGTCAAGGTATCGAACTTTTTTATTCTTGCTCGATTTTTTTAAAATTTCAGAGCTCAATTCTGTATCAATACTAGAAAGGGGTATCGATACTTGGGGTCAATGTATCTATACCTTATTTAGGGTATCAAACTTTGATCCCTGTGAGCATTTTAACTTGTTTAAAAATGTTAAAAAAATTGTTTATTGTTTTGAAGAACTTTCAAAATATTTTTCAAGTATTTGAAATATTAGATTTAAAATTTCTCTCTCAGAAATATTTTGAAACAAATTATCAAGTTTTATTTCAAAAACAAATTTTACTTAAAAATATTATATTTGTTATACCAAAATTCTTATCAAATTAAAGCTTGACTTAACAAAATATAATCTTTAAACATTACATCTAAATATTAAATATTAAAAATAAATTATAAACATATAACATACAATTTATTATTATAAACTAATAAATAATTCATTAAAATTAATGTTTTAATCAACATCTTTATTAGAAAAATGAAAATTTAATTCTTTTTAAAAATTTAATAACCAAATTTAGATTAAAAAACAACAGTCAAATTTAATAAAAATATATAAACGTTGAGGGCTAAAATTATTATTATATTTTTAATTAATTCCTTTTCTTTCACCTATGCAATTCAATAATTACATTACAAAGCTATTCCATCCCAAACAAAAAGAAGTAAAATTGTGGTTCAGCCAGAAGATGGCATAAATAGAAAACTTGATGCCTGTGAAGCTAAAACTCTCCCTATGTATAGATAAGCAACTTCGTAAACATCATTTCTCTAGTTGTTGCAGCTGTCACCATATTAATTTTTTCACTCCCCAATTACAACACTAAATACAATTACTCGAATACTTGGTATATTATTACTTTCTTGTGACTTTTTTTGTTCTCTTGTTGCTTCTTTATCTTTTTCAGAGTCCACTTTCGAGAGTAAGATTAACTTAAGCGAATTTGAAGTAAAAGAATCACCTAATACCACGAGATTTGCAAGACTAAAGTTCTAAACTTGTGACAATATTTTGTGGTTGTAATTTGCTCCAATATTGCATTGCTTTACTAGTTTAAACGGATTTGATTTACTTCTCATTTATTTCAGGGAAATGTAGGCTTAATGGAAAGCCACCTTTTATTCAATAGATGGTTACTGTTAAGGTATTATTTACTTTGAAACCAAGACTGTTCATACATGGATGAAGAAGGAAGACATCAATCTATTTTTTGTTTTCCTTGATGAAAACCTATGATTTTCTTTTCAAAAAATTTATCTAGTGCAAATAACTTCCTATCCTCAATTTGCAGCTATGACGTTAGCAACAATTATATTAATATGTTATTGCTTATACTTGTTCTTGAAGGTGGAATTATGTGTTCCAGACCTTGAAATTCCTGGCATTGTACTTGATTTATGATCGGCTATCACTTCTGTATTTTGCAGAGAAAACTGATGCATTAACAATAGCTTTGTTGGTTAATATATGTCTCCTAATTCTCTCTCAATTGCTTTAATATGATATATTATGTTTCAAAAATAGGTTAAGAATGGTGATATTTGAAGAGTGGTAATAATTCATCTATTGATTTGGCAGTTAAGCTGCAATTATTCTGAAAAATATCATACCGACACTAAGTGGTGCGTAGAGTTGAATGGATGTTTCATACTCCATCTAGTGTGTTGGGATTGTCGGAATTGGTGTGTAGCGGATGGGGTAAGATTATATTTATGCATTTGTAGCGCTCTGATATGTTCTGTTTCTCATATTTTTGTTTGGCTAATTTCTATTGTTAAAAAATTATATGTTACGCACTGAGTTTCGAAAAATTCACTTTCTGATTGTCTAATACTTTCAGGTAATCCTCAAACTTAGAGCGAATCAATGTAACGGGAGCTCAGTTTTAATAATTTGTTATATTTGATTTACTTAAATTTGGACTTAAGGTGTTTTGTAAATTTTGGAATGTTTAAACACTTGGGATTATTTATATTTTAAATCAAAAAATGAATATCAACAATTTATATTATAAATTCGAGCTTAAATTTTTTTTTTTTTACTTTTTCCTCTCATTTTTAATTTTCATAAGTTATCTTAGTTAAATAATTTAATCAAAATGAGAAGAATAATTTTTATGAAATTTTATAAAATTAATTTATTTTTATAATTTTTATAGTTTTTATAGTTTTATTTAATTTCTAATAATATTTATAAATTTTTTTCTAATTACTTTATGAATTTTTAATGAATTAATTTTATAAATTTTATAAAATTTCATGGTTTTTAATTAATTTCTAATACTTTTTAGGAATTATAATAAATTTTTATGGTTTTTATAATTCTAGAATAAATCTAAAGAGATGTGTGTCCAGATTCAAATGAACATGGACAATTTCGTATCTAAATTCATTATATACTTATTTTAAAATAATTTTTTAATTTTTTTTCGACTTGGCATTATTGTGTCAATGTTGCCGTTAAATACTAACAATTAACATTTGTCAAAGGAATAATTAATAGGTTTTATTAATTGAAGCTCAATTGATACAAAAAGTTTAAAAAATACTAAATTGATTTTTTTAAAAAGTTCGAGAGCTTATGATATCAATAAACCTTTTAAAACTTTTTAAACTTTAGAATAAGAATCTAATTCTTGAGAGGCATAAATTTATGTACTTAAGAAGCAAATATCCCGTCACAGGCCTCAGGTCTCACGTTCACCTTCTGCTGCTTCTTCATTTCTATTTTTAATCAGAAAATATATATTAAAATTAATTCAAGGGCAAGCCCACCGGTCACCGCCACTTCTCCACTCCTGAAGAGCTCCGTACATACTCTGCCTCTTTTCCTTTTCTACGTATTTATATACGTTTTTAATTAATTCCTTTGCATGTACTTAATTCATACGTATTGTTATACACTTTTCTGGTATTCGATCTAACCTAGCTTTCAGCTTCTGGATCAGTAGCTCTAGCGTATTGATTTTTCTGTTTTGTGTGTGTGTGTGATTGAGAAATTTTAGTTCCTAAATAGAGAAAATAAGGAAATTTTTACTTAAAAATTTCTACTTTTAAACTTAAGTTTTGGGTTTTAATGAACTTAGATTCGAAACTTTTTGGGTATTTTTTAATTCGTTTGCATGTGATGTACTTATGCGTATTTCTATTCGGTTTTAAAAGGTCTCTGATCTAAAGAAGCTTTCAACTGTTGGATTGGTAGTTCTATCGTATTGAATTTTATCTTTTTTTTTCTTTTTTCTTTTTGTACTCTAAATTTCGGTTTTTGTATTTTTGTACTTTGTTTTTGTTTGTGTTCTAATGTTTTAATGGTTTCAGGTGCTGGAACCTCTCCTCGTCCCCGTACTTTTAAGAAGGTAAGAATTTTATGCTAATTTTATTTCATTTGTGATTATAAATTTGGAGAATAAAATATATACGGTGAAATTAGTTTTTGATTGTTATTAGTTAACTTTCTTTTATGGAAACCTGTTGTTGTTATCATGTATTGTCGCTATATATTGCCTGAAAAGAAGTGATTATTTATCTTGAGAGTGATTTTTGTGAAGAAGAAAACACTACGGAGTTTGAAAAACCAAAATCGATTCTTTGTTTCAACTTTTGCCAAGTTATGTTCGGTCCCTTTTCTTTTAAGGTAGATGATGGGTTGAATGTTGTAGTGTTCTTGGGTTTTGGCTGTTTGGGTTATTTCTTATCATCTTTGATATAACTTTTTTTGAAGGGAATGTTAATTTGGATTGGACTTTATTTGTTTGGAGGTCTATCTTTCGGTTATCACATTTAGATGCTTGGAATGGTGAAAAAAATTGAATTTGGCTTATTTGTGTAAAACTATAGCTACGAACTGTCAACGCTGTTTGGCAGCGAGGAAACTAACCGAGAAAGCAAGAAAGTAGAAGCAGCATACTGGAAAACAATAATGTCATCACAGAAACTGTAGGTGAGGAACTAGAAGGTTTAAGTAAAGAAGCTGAGACAAGAGATGTACGAGAGCTGTTGGAAAATGAAGAGGTGGTCACAGAGGAAGATAACAGTGGAAAAACAAGCAGAGGAAGATGTGAGGGTTTAAAGGGAGTGGTACAGACTTGGAAGCAGTTTTGAAAGGAAACACATGTTCTTGAAATGTAACATGACAAGACTCGTAGACTTTTCTAGTACTATCCCGACAACGATAGCCTTTGTGTAGTGAGGAATAACCAAGAAAGATATATGGGGTGGATCTACACTGTAACTTATTAGCATTATAAGGTTTGAGGTTTGGGAAGCATAGACAACCAAAAACTCCAAGGAAAGAACAGTTAGGTTTGACACTAAACAGCTTTTCATAGGATGACACATTTCCTAAGGGATGAGAAGGCAACCTGTTTATCAAAGATATTGCATTGCTAAATGCATCATTCCAATAAGTCAGAGGCATGAAAGCATGAGCAAGCATAGGGACAGGTAAGTCGATTTTATTTATCAACAATCTGCCTGTGCTTTCGTTCAACCAGTCCATTTTGTTCAGAGGTACAGGGACAGGTAAGTCAATGAGAAATACCATGTAGTGCCAAGTAAGACTTTAAAGCTTGAAACTCTCCTCCCCCATCTGTTTGAAGAGTGTTAAGCTTACAGCCAGAAGCCTTTCCCCTTGTCTTTCAAACTGAACAAACATGGATGGCACTTCTGGTTTCTTCTTCAAAAATACACCCTAGTGTATCAAAGGCATCAGTAAAAGCAACATGATAAGAGAACCTATTGGAAGGAACTGGATCTGGTCCCCACACATCAGCAGCTACCAACTGAAGAGGGGCAGTGTACTCAGACATAGACTGTGAAAAAGACAACTTATGTTCTTTTCCCAAATGAAATGCAACACACGCAAAGTTATCTTTATTGGATTGAAAAGAAACATTACAGTGATGCAATGCATTCACAAGTGTAGAAGAACAATGATGGCATAATCTGGAATGCCACATATCTAAAGGAACAACTTTCTCAACTACACAACATTCAGCTGAAATGGAAGAAGCAGGAGCCTTAACAGAACCATTCAGATGCAGTCTGTAATGCCTTTAGACCTGTATTTGATTCCCCTTTCTTATATAATTTTTATTTACTGTATTTTTACCCAAAAACCCTAGTGTGCCGGCGATTTTTTCTTGCTGATTTTTCTGCCATTGTCGCACCCTTATTGCCCACTTTTCTTCCATTTTCTTTGTCGAATCAACCTCCTGTCTTGGTCGACTGAATTGTTCATCCGTTTTTTGTTGAATCGTTATTTCAAATCTAGAAACCGGGAAGCGTAAGTTGTCTAGATCTGACCCGACTTTGTTATTCTTTCTCTCTTTCTTTTCATTTGAGTCGGGGAAAAAAATTGGAGTGGAAGAGGAGGAGAGAGAAAGGGATATAATTATTAAATACAAATAATTATATTAACATTAAATAAAAATACTTACATATTTTTAATTTATTTAATATTAATATCATGATTTGTATTTAATATTAATATTAATATAAAATTTTAAATTCATTATTATATATTAATATTCAAAGCAGGGGGTTAAAACTAGTTATTTTTCCTTTAAAAAAACTAGTTATTTCTAAAAAGTAATGTTTTATTATTTTATATATTTAATATAAAATTATATAAATATTTTATTTTATTATTGTTCTCCCATGTTTATTTTATTGTCCATGATTAAGTTTATTATATTAATATTAAAACTGTGCACTTAATATATATGAATATAAAATCATATATATGAATATTTTTTATATAGATTAATATATAAATATTTTTATTGTTTTATTGTTTTTAAAAGAATGATTTTATTTTATTGTTTAAATATTAATATAAAATTAAATGTTATAATATATTGTTTTTAATTTTTTATTATATTTTAATGTTAAATAGTAATATTTTATTATATTTTATTTGAAACTATATATATATATAAATAAGAAAAAGGACAATACATTAACAAATAACACATGTTTTAACTCATGGTAAGAAAGAGATATGTATCATAATTTTCAACAACCAAACACATTGATGTAGTACCATCTACCTTTTTTCATCATTTTGAAACTTGAGCTCCTCTTTTACATTATGTCTACCAAACGTGGTAACACTATTTCACCTTGTATTTATGTAAAACGATAAAAAATTGAAATTCTATTTGAAAATTGAAAAAATATACAACCAAAAATGTTAAAAATAAATAAAGTAAGAGAAAATTAGAGAAAGTGCTTTTCTTTATAAGAAAAAAAAAAGAAATAAAAAGATTCAAAATATATTTTTTTTAGATTTGGGTTTTGAAAAATGTTAAATATTTGAAGTTGTTGCAATATGTCAAAGGAATTGCCCATTATCTCAACCAGTATGACAGAACAACAAATAATTGTAAGTTTTGTCAAAAATCTTAGTTTTCTTTTTTAATCTTTGATTAATGAGCAGAATTCACATACTTTGTTTTTTCTTAGAGCTCAACAAATCTTTCTTTGCTCACGAGAAAAACGAATAGTAAGCGGTACCATATGCTATATCACTACCAATTGGCCATGCAGCAGTTTCTTGAGCTGTAGCAGATTCTTCCACTATAATTTTATCAACTGATTGGCTTGCCTGCAAAGCAAATTAAACCTTTGATGATTGATGATGAAGAAAGCAAAGCCAGTTTTCCAAAATTGGACAAAGGATGACATATTAAGAACAAGAACTGTGAATTGAAATTAATAATGCAACAAGGATATCTACAAAGAAATATTGACAGCCAGCTGAAACCAATTACAGTTGATGCAATTTCATTTACTCATTTAAAGCATTAAAAAAGAATCTCTCAGACAGCCAAAATAAAAATATTGTGTTAATGCATAGAAATTAAAGCTTAGTAAATAAAGAGTTTGGGAGACTACATGAGAAAATAATTGAATGGATGAATTTCTGTTTTAAAGCTTATTATTGAGTTTGGAAGAGTAGTGTACCTGTGTTTTGGCATGCACTGATTGCTCTGAATCAACACTAAATCTTGTGGTTATGTTGGGACAACCTTTTACTCGTAAATACGTCAAAGTTGGGAAAACAAAATGATAACCTACAGGGCTGAAGCTCACGAGGTTTGGTAGCTCATCAAGCTTTAAGGAGCGGAGCTGAGGTAGGTGTATCACTTTCTCTTCGTCCTTACTCACATTTCCCTCATCTCCTTCAAACACCTGCTCTAATTTGGAGACTCCGCTAAGCTTTAGTTCTTCTAGTTTTGGAAGGCCGCCATCAGCAAGAGTAATTGGGAACAAACATTTCAAGTTTTCACAGTTAAAGATTGTAATCCACATCAAATTAGGGAAGCAAATAGGTTGGAGATGATGTTGTGATGGAGTTTGATCCTTCTCAATTATTTGCTCCAATTCCTCACAGTCAAATATAGCCAAATCCCACAATTGTGGCAAATTTCGAGCGATGGTAGGTGAGAAGATGTATCTTAACCTTCTGCAATCTTGGACTCTCAATTTTCTGAGATTTTGAAAGTGTTCAACTTGGATGGGACCACTCCATATCACCCGCAATTTAGTTAATTTGGACAAGCCTAGGACCCTCAGCGTTGAAAGATTATATCCAGAATACTCAAATAACTCTTCAAAATTGGAAATTGATGTTCCTCCTCTCCATTCTGGGACTGTCACGTTGCTTATTTGCTTCTTTTCTGTCACCCCCCAGAAGTACAATTCCTATAAACATATCATCAATCGTTAATTTCAAAGTGGTGAAAGGCATTCACTTCACACCTATCATTTTATTAATTCGTTTTCTTATGGAACTTTTATTTTAACAATTTCTTTTATTAAAATTAAGGTTTAATTTATTTTACTTAAGTTAGAATACTAACGTTCAAAACTAGATTCTCTCCTTTAAGAATAAGCACAAGATTTCTTTTTCAATCTTTTATAGTCAAATACATAAAATTATGATCATAAATTACAAAAAAAAATAAAGAAAATCTCCAAAAATATGGTGCAAAAACACAACATAAATAATATATATATATATAAATATAAGAAACTAAAATGTCTTAACTATTTATTCTTTATAAATAATATATATTTTATAAAAGTATTCGGTTGAAATGTTATTTATGTTATTAATTGGTATTGTAATTAACTAAACTACTTAAAGGTTTATTTAGATTAGTTTTTAGACTAAAAGGAAAACTATTTTTTAAAGAGTTATACAAGCATTTACTTATTTTAGGTAAAAAAAATCAAAAGTGAAAATTTTAATAAATAATATATATAAGAAGGTCTTACTTGTATATTAGTTGGAACGATAAAAGGTGTCAATTGAGGACAATCTCCCACTGTTAACTCGTGCAAAGTTGGTGATGTCAGCACGATGTCGTTTCTATCCCCTCCTTTCAATTGAGGCAAATTAATCAACACAACTCTATTCAATCGTGCAAGACCTTGAGCCATTGAGATGAACACTTCTGGTCCTTGGATTATATCTTGCAATTGGGAACAGCTCTCTATCTTCAGAGTTTGCAATTGCCCAAGATTACCAACAACACACGTTGGGAAGAGAAATTTCAAATTATTGCATTCTGTGACTTGTACTTCCGTAAGGCATTGGAAGTTTATGGTTGATACTTGTGAGGGTTGGATTATTTCTTCCATTCCAGAGCACATCTTTATCTTCAGAATTTGCAAATTGGGCGCATTTGGTTTTTTAGAGCTACCTTGAGCAGCAACGATTGGAAAGAGAGATTTCAAGCTTTCACATTCCAAAATATCAATTAGAATCAAATTTGGAAAGCAAATAGGTAGAAGATGATGTTGTGATGACGTTTGATCTTGCTCCAATTCCTCATATTTACATAAATGTAAATTGCTCAATTGTTCATTTGTCATCTTCCCAAGCACCAATACCTATAAACATATCACCAATTTTCAATTTCAAAATGTTCAAAAATGTCAACAACTAACTTAACATTTCATCAATTAATTTCCTTACAAAAAAATTATTTTACCTTAAATCAATATTATGCTCCAAAAATGTGGTACAAAAACAGTTATAAATAATATCACATAATCTGTACATATAAATTATTGGACAGGTGTAACAACACAATTAGGAATTACTTAAACTCATTTTCATATATTAATACAAAAATAAAAAACCACCTGTGTAAAAGGCTACATTTAAAAAAAAATTTAAATAATTTTTTTCTAGTTTATTTTTTAATACAAATTCTAAAATCATCCATAATTCCTTCCCACATTTAAATAGAAAGATAAACATGCTTGAGTGCACTCAAACCCACATCCTCCAATTCAGACAACAATAACGATACCAACCAAACTAAAACTTATATATAATTTTATATAACTTATTTTTGTTTACCCACATAATAGGTATAATATAATTTAGTATTAGATAAATAGTTTGCAACATATCTAAAACATAAAGTTTGGATAATATTCTTTTCTGAAAATTTTATTAATCTTATTATATGGTATTATAATCAACTAATTTGTTTAAAAGGTTATTTAGATTAGCTTTAGACCAAAATTATAAAATAAAATCTATCTTTTAAACAACTATTTAAACAACGAATTATTAAAGAAAAAAAGAAAGAAACAAATAAATAATATAATATAAAACATAAACAAAAATCTTACTTGTATCGTAGTCGAAATAAATAAATGTGTCAATTGAGGACAATTGTGCACTTTTAACTCCTGCAAAGACGATTGTGTGAGCAAAATGCCGTTCACATCCGTTTTTTTCAATTCGGGCAAGTCAATCAACGAAACCTGAAATGAAAAACATAATCAAATTTCCCAATCTTTGACCATAGGACAACAAGGAAAACAGATGTCAAGTTATTGCAATGAGATACACGTACATCCCTTAGACTTTGGAGTAGACATTTGTATGGCACTTGTGAGTCTTGGATTATATCTTCCAATTGCCAGCAACTCTCTATCTCCAAAGTATGCAATTGCCCAAGGCTATTAGCAACTGACATTGGGAAGATATATTTCAAATTATTGCATGCCACTATTTTAACAATCTTCAGACTTTGGAGGCTTAAATGACGACTGTGCCCTTCTTGTTCTATGCTCCTCAATTCAGCAATCGGGAATAACACTTGCATCTTAACACAATTTGAAACTATAACCTCTTCAAGCTTTTGTAAAAAACCTTGCGGCTGGGGAACATTGCATATCTCTTCCAAATCAAACATATTTCTTAATGATAACGTTCTCAAATTAGAGAATGCAGTGATTGGCTCCTGTTGCTTTGATGCATCAATTAGGCATTGCATAGAGCTGCACAAGTGAAGATCTAGAGAAGTCAACTTTCTAAATCCCAAGTCCAAGCTCGGAATAAGGTTTGGGTGACCCACCACACCACGCAATTGAAGAGATTCTACATCTTCAAATAGTTGCTTGCATGCATCTACAGACTTATCGATTCTCAAAGATCTTGAGATTGGACAAGTTTCAAGGTACCTCTTTCTGTACGAAAATTCTCTTAGTATGCCAATGCAAAAATCAAAGCTCCTTAATCTACGAAACACAAAGCCATCTGGAAGACGTTCAAAATAAATATCCAATGATATTACAGCCAACTTTGGCAATAAATCCAACTCCGACAGGCTGGAATAGCTTTCTCTTTGAGTTGTGTTCTCAGTCGCCCAATATAATGAACTACAACCATGCAAGTATAGTTCTTCTAAATTGGACAACCTTCGTATTAAATTAGGAGTGATTCTTCGTAGTCTAGAGCAATACGATAAATCCAAGAGTCTTAGATTTTCCAAATAACCAGCTTCAGTCGGCAATTCAGTTATATGAGATCGACGTAAAGAGAGAATATGAAGTGTCTTCAGCTTCCCAAGCATTGAGATGTCAGAGAGTTGGCAACCAATCAAACACAAAGTTCGAAGGTTCATATGAAACTGAAACGCAGCTAGAGATATCAATAGATGATTCAAAGCACAAACTCGTAATGCCTTCATACCCTCAAAGAATTCGCTTGAAGTTTCCACGAAACGATTGCCACCATGTAAAAGGAGTTTGAGGTTTCGAAAACCCACTCCTTTAGGAAGTTCATCCGTTTGATCAGTTTCGAAGGAGATTGCTGTGTAATGCTTAAAACTTTCATCCATCGGGAGTGTTTCAACAGTCCCAAAAGAAATCTCCTTTCTTGAAGATGCTATCCACAAAGCAAATTGGCGAACCACATCATGCATTTTGACATGCCTTTCTCCGCAATCTAGCAACAAACCGGAGTTCTTGAGGGTCTCGATTGATGCAAGCACTTCACTTCTAACATCTTTAATTGAGTCCATGCCTTTATACAACTCCAGTCCCCATGCATATCCTACCAAGTTCTCCACATAAATCTCATCATCTTCAGGAAATAAAGAGCACAACAAGAAACATGTCTTGGTCTCCATATTCTTCAAGTAGTCGAAGCTCGCCTCAAGACATTTATAGGCATTTCTTTCATTAACATCTTCTATTTCAGTCAATCTACGATCATTGAGTCTCCGGCATGCAGCTTGCCACTCATGATGGGTTTTACCTTTCAAGGCACTTGCCAGCGGAACTATAGCTATAGGCAAACCCCTACATTTTTTGACAATTTTCTTTGCTGGGGTTTTAATAGAATCATCAGAAAAGTCATCCAGACCTGCTTTCTTTTCAAACAGAGTCCAAGCTTCATCATCATCCAAACAGCCAAGTTGTACCACGTTTTGACAATCCATAGCTCGACATACTTGTTGACGGCGTGTTGTTAAAAGAACTTTGCAGCCTTTATGATCATCCCCAATTGGAATTCCTATCTTCTCCTTTAAGTTGATAGATTCCCAAATATCATCAAGGATGATAAGAATCCTCCGTTCATTCTTCAGCCTTAACCATAATTCTTGCTCGGATCTTCTTCCTTGTTCATTCTTCATATCAAAGCCTATGTATTGTGCAATTTGATCTTGAATTCTCTCAAGATTTGGCTTTTGAGACACAGTCGTAATCACAACTTTGTCAAACAAATTCAGTTTTCGAGCTTGACTTCCTACTTCAAGAGCCAGGGTGGTCTTGCCCACCCCTCCCATCCCCCACAACCCAATCATGTTGATATTCTCATCTTTTAAGGCATCCATGATTTGATAGAAAGCAGTCACTGATGATTTCGAAACCACAAATTCTTTAGAACATAGGAAGTCTATGGTGGGAAGGGCGGTAGGATCACGGCAACCGACTGGTCCAAGTTGACGAATTTTGGCCAAAAGCTCAGAGATATCCTGGATTTTCTTCATTGCTTTCTTGCTTAATTGATATATCCAACTCCAATTAGGACACAAATTGAGACACCTCTTATTCAGTTGGATCTCCTCCTCCAGAGTTCCCATATCCGACAGTGTTTTGTCTGCCCTTGATTTCAAGTACTGTACATCATTTTGAATTAGTAGAAGCCGGTTTTTAGCATCCTCAATCTTATGTAGTAGATCTTCTCGTGCATCTGCAAGTTCACGCTTTTTCTCTCGGAGCTTTTCGACGTTGACATGAAAGCGACGGACATAATCAAGTTGACGTCCTACCGGCTTCACCACACAGTCCACAACCAGTGTTCCAACTGAGTTAGAAAGAGCAGCCTCACAAAATCCGCAACCCATGCTTGACAAGCACAAATTGAAGAATATGATGTTCCAAGTTCAAACACTGCAGTGAATCATAGGTAATTACCATAAAAAAAAAAATTAAAGAATCAAAAAAGTGTTATGAAGATTAAGACACTACTTCTTATACATACCAAGGAAGGTGAAAGACAAGTCAAACTATGAGAATCAATGGGCTGTTCTTTCAACTCAGTCCAGCTGAAAACACAACACAAAACGCGAATATGATGAGAAATTTAATAAACAAATAAAATCATAGAGGAGTGTAATGTCATATAATAATAACTAAAAAAGACAGTTAATTAGTTATAAAATTATAAATCAAAATATTTTTACCCTCGCACTAATAATATTATACATATAATGCTGGAAAATATAATAAACATATCCACTTACCATTTCAAAATCCAAACAGTCTTTTAGCTCTTGCTTGCTTCAACGAAAACATAAAAAGATGAGAACAACTTCAATTTATATATAAAAAACAGAAATGAAGCATATATAAATAGATTTACCTCACTTGGGAACTTTTAAAATCAAACTACACTTAGTGCTCAGAAGATTCTTACTTCAAAACAATCAAAAGGGACTTGAAGGTTGGTTTTTTTTCTTTTTTTTTTTAGCAAAAGTAAGTAAAACTGAATACAAAAAGAAAGGAACTTGAAGAAAGGGGGAAAAAAACAAGGTAGAAATTGAAGTTTATCAGCCTGGAAAATTCAACCGCTCGGAAAATTTTACAATTTCAGTATGACCCCTGAATTTCTACGATGCTCCGCCACTAAAAACTGAGTTTTCTTGTAGCCAAAGGATTTGTGTTTATTAATGAAGTTGGTACTGATTCGTTTGCTAATGACCCCATGCATTTATTTTGCAATTAAGACCAACAAAGACATGACAGGATAGGAAATAACTTACAAAAAGGTCAGCCTTTGGGTCATATTTTTACCCTGGTTTGCTCTATTAGAAAAGAGTCAATTACATCAAGCATCCCTAAACTGTGACTATCAATTTAAATTGGTCCCCAAACTTCAGATTATTCTAATTATATCTCTAAATTATCGGTACTATATCAACCTAGTCCTTTTGTTATTACAATCGTTAAATAAATAGAATCATGTTACATAACTTTTAAAATAAAAAACAAAATTTAAGTAAAATTGAATTTTTTTTTTTAAAATGAACGATAAAATTTTATAAAATCTTTTATAAAAACTTCAAAAACCTCAAAACTAAGGTTTTTAAAACATTTGTTTTGCAATTAAAGACTTGACAGGACAAGAGAGGGGACGACCTAGAAAAGTGTGAAAGTCTTTGGGTCAAATTTGTAAAGTAGTTTTCACTTTTTCACCATTACAAAATAATACATCTATGTTTTTCATATTTGTTTCATTTGAAGCGTCTTTCAAGAAAATATGTTTTTTTCTTCTTCTTATTTTTCATTTGCTATCAGAAATGAAGATGAGTTTTCTTTATTCAAAGTGATTTTTCTATTATTTGCAAATTCTAGAGATAAATTTCCAATGTTTATGTTATATAACAAGGTTTTTTTTTCTTCAAAATTGAAAATGAATAAGAATATGCTTTTTTTTGAAATTTCTTACCAAATCATGAATTTGGGTATCTTCAACAAAAAGTTAAGCTCTACAGAACATGTTCTATTTTCATTTTAGTTTTTTTTTTCGTAATCAAAATAACGTATGAAAGATAAAATATATAATTAATGCATCACCTTTTAGAAAATTTTAAACAATGACCATTAACGGTCTCAATAGGGTAAATCACAATTAAATCATTAAATTATTAATAAATTTACGTTGTGGTCACTTGATGTGTTGTAAAATTAACTAAAATTTGACTAAGGCAAGTGCACATTTCAATTAATAGTATAGCTACAGTAAGTATAGATATTGTTCCCACAAGAATTATAAATACAAGTATTTATCGTCTTTCTATTATTTAACTTATTAATTAGAATGATTGATTAAAAACTAAATTAATTAACTAACAGACACGAAAAAGAACAAAACAAAAAAAATAATCAAATAATAATCAAGAAGTGAAACAATATCTAAGAAAGAATTTACTTAGATTTCATCTGTCACCATTAATCTAAATTAATCTAAATTACGTAATTTCTTTAATTAGTATCTTGATTTGTAAAAATCCCTAAATTGTACTAATATCTCTTTTGAGCATAAGAGCAACTGACTATAGGTTAATTAATTAAAATTTCTTTTTAATTAAAACCCTTTTTATCGCATTAACTCGTACTATGGATTCCCCTATTAGATTTTATTCTAACTCAGTAGATTTATGTCATCATATTTTTAGAATTACATGTAACTCCACTCAATTACGCCAGATCTACTCTTAAATAGGGTCTATTCAAGATTCACAAGCGAGAGATTTGAAGGTTGTTTTTTTTTTTTAAAGTAAAAGTAAGCAAAACTGAATACAAAAAGAAAAGAACTTGAAGAAAGGGGGCAAAAAAAGAACATAAAAAGATCATATGAGATCAAACATATATATATATATATAACAAATTTAATTTATATATAGCACAAATATAAATAGATTTACCTCACTTGGGAACTTCAAAATCAAACTACACTTAGTGTTGAGAAGATTCTTACTACAATCAAAAGGGATTTGAAGGTTGGGTTTTTTTTTTTTTTTTTTTTTTTGAACAAAAGTAAGTAAAACTGAATACAAAAAGAAAGGAATTTGAAGGAAGGGAAATAAAAAGAAAAAACAACAAAGTAGAAATCAAGGTTGAATTAAAAAAAGGAGAAACTTTCAGAAAGAAATTGAAGTTGATCTGCCTGGAAAAGTCTACCACACGGAAAGCATAAACTCTTAACACAACTGGGTTTTCTTGGTTTAGTAGCCAAAGGATTTGTGTTATGAGATTAATGCAGTATTGGATCTAAATTATTAGGATTTGTTTTTCTCTATTGAAAAGGAAAGGGGAATCTTCCTTTGCAACAAGTTGGTACTGATTGGTTTGCCAATGACCCATGTATTTGTTTGGGAATTAACAGCCACATGACATGAAATGATAGACGACGACTTAGAAAAAAGTGAAAGTCTTTGTGTCATATATTCTCCTTCAAGTTTCAATAATTGATCTGTTTTAATTATTTATATGATTTTCACTACATTTAAAATATCTACTTTTCTTCGGTTTCTTCTTCTTAATTTTCATTTGTTATTAGAAATGATAATGGTTTTTCTTTATTCATTTTATACATTTAAGGTGTATTTTTATTAAAGTAATACACATATATATTAAAACTGTATCTATATATCTATATATATATTAGAAATATATATACAGGTGAAAATAAACGTATTTACAATACAGAGGTTTTTTAACAAAGATTATATTTTTTCTGTAAATCTCAGTGTTACTTAACAAAGATGGGAGAGAAGTGTAATGGGAAACCTCACCTTCACAACAACCAAGTTTTTGATCTCTCCGTGCTTCCATAAGGTGGCTCCAAACTGGTAAATTCCATCAAGTTTTATGACAACATATCCCTTTGCCTTATGTTTCCTTTAACCACAATTGTTAGAAGAAAGTGGGAAAAGTGAATGATGTCACTGTTTTCTTTTGCCAGGAGGACCTATATGGACTGCAAGTGCTCATATTATAACAGCTGTGATTGGTTTAGGCGTCGTCTTATTTTTGGCTTGGCCACTGCTCAGCTTGGATGGATTGTTCCAGCAGTCATGTTCTTGTTCTCTTTTGCAACTTACTATACCTGTACTCTTCTTGCTGCTTGTTCCAGCAGTTATGTTTCTTGTTCATATTATAAGTAGTAGGTCTTAACAGCTTTCTTTTAGACGCTTATAATGCAAGCATCCTAATGTAAATTATGAGTAATTGGTGTTTAGTGTTATTTTTAAGGAAAAAAACACTTTTTTTAAAAATAAAAAATTCACCCAAATATTTTTTTCAAAAGTTAAAAGTTTTATTGTTTCCAAAAATATTTATTTTTCAAAAACAAGAAACATTATTAAAGTTGGTGATTGGAAAGAAGGTAGCATTGGTTGGTTTGCCAATGGCCCCATGCATTTGTTTTGCAATTAAGGACTTGACAGGAGAGGGGAAGACCTAGAAAAGTGTGAAAGTCTTTGGGTCAAATTTGTAAAGTAGTTTTCACTTTTTCACCATTACAAAATAATACATCTATGTTTTTCATATTTGTTTCATTTGAAGCGTCTTTCAAGAAAATATGTTTTCTTCTTCTTCTTATTTTTCATTTGATATCAGAAATGAAGATGAGTTTTCTTTATTCAAAGTGATTTTTCTATTATTTTGCAAATTCTAGAGATAAATTTCCAATGTTTATGTTATATAACAAGTTTTTTTCTTCAAAATTAAAAATGAATAAGAATATGCTTTTTTTGAAATTTCATACCAAATCATGAATTTGGGTATCTTCAACAAAAAGTTGAGCTTTACAGAACATGTTCTGCTGTCATTTTGGTATTTTATTTTTCGTTAATCAAAATAATGTATGAAAGATAAAATATATAATTAATGCATCACTTTTTAGAAAATTTTAAACAATGATCATTAACGATGTCAATAGTTTTACGGGTAAATCACAATTAAATTATTAAATTATTAATAAATTTATGTTATAAAATTAACTAAAATTTGATTAAAGCAAGTGCAACTTTCAATTAATAGTTTAGCTACAGTAAATAAATATATTGTTCCCACAAGAACTATAAATATTAGTAATTATCGTCTTTCTATTTAGGGGTGAAGCCAGAATAATATTTTAGGGAGGGCTGAATGGAATTTTAATTTTTTATAGTTTATATCTTTATAACTTGTAAAGGACTAAATCAAAATTTTACATTTTAGGGGGGACCGAGGCCCATGCCAGCCCCCTGGCTACGCCCCTGTTTCTATTATTTAACCGAATAATTGGAGTGATTGATTAAAAACTAAAATTAATTAAAAGAATTAACTAACGGACACGAAAAAGAACAAAACAAAAAAATAATCGAATAATAATCAAGAAGCAAAACAATACCCAGGAAAGAATTCACTTAGATTTCATCTATCACCATCAATCTAAATTACGCAATTTCTTTAATTAGTATTTTGATTTGTAGAAATCCTTAAATTATACTAATATCTCTTTTGAGCATAATTAGTCTCTTTTGAGCATAAAATGATGGCCAAGGTAATTGCGGATCGTTTTATAGGGGTTCTGGAAAGATGCATTGATAAAGCACAAAGTGCATTCGTGCCTGGACGATTAATCTCAGACAATGTGTTGGTAGCATACGAAATCCTCCACACCCTGAAACGGAAGAGATGAGGAACAAAGGGGCTGATGGCAGTTAAACTGGATATGAGTAGAGCATATGACAGAGTTGAGTGGGGTTTTTTAGAGAAAATGATGAGCAAAATGGGTTTCAACCCAAATTGGATTCATTTGATCATGAAATGCATATCAACAGTTTCGTATTCAGTGGTTTTGAATAATCAGGCAGGAAGTCTATTCTCCCCAACGAGAGGCCTACGACAAGGCGACCCACTAAGCCCGTTTCTATTTCTGATTTGCGGAGAGGGCTTGTCAAGTTTAATAAGAGTGGCACAGCAAGAAGAAAAACTCAAAGGCGTAAAAGCTAGCAGAAGTGGTCCTCAAATATCACACTTATTATTCGCAGATGATTGCATCACCTTTGGAGAAGCGACGGAAAGGGGAGCAGGCCTTTTAAAAAAGATATTACAAGAGTATAGAAGATGCTTAGGGCAGATAGTAAACTTTGAGAAATCAACTGTCTTTTTTAGCTCAAATACAGGGTACGAGAAGAAGAGAATGGTTTCACAATTGTTAGACGTACGAAGCTCAAACGACCCTGAGAGTTATTTGGGACTACCAAACATGGTGGGTAGAAGAAAAAAGGCTGCGTTCCAAATCCTAAAGGATAGATTCAAAAAGAAAATTGATAACTGGAGCACAAGACATCTCTCACAAGGAGGAAAAGAAGTTTTTATAAAATCCGTTCTCCAAGCTATCCCCACTTATTCAATGGCATGTTTTCTACTTCCAAAATCATTATGTTCTGATCTCGAAAAAATAATTGCAAAATTTTGGTGGCAAAAAGGCCACGGCCAAAGGGGTATTCACTAGTGCACGTGGAATAAGCTTTGTTTTTCAAAAGAACATGGTGGTATGGGTTTTCGCAGGTTCGATCAATTCAATATAGCGTTGTTAGCCAAGCAGGGCTGGCAAATTATCAATTACCCCAAATTCATTGTTAAGTCAAGTTTTAAAGGCGAAATATTTCCCTAATTCAGATTTTACCAAGGCAAAGTTGGGAAATTCACCTTCCCTTACCTGGAGGAGTGTTTGGGCAGCAAAAGGACTACTGGAAAATGGACTATGCTGGAGAGTTGGCAAAGGAGACCAGATCTCTATTTGGGAGGATAGATGGATCACCGGTGGGAAATTATCAACAAAAGAAATGGTGGGGGAAATACAGAGATCAAGTTAGTAGCAGATCTTATTGAAGTATCAACTCGAAGATGGAAAAGAGAGGTAATAAAGAATACCTTCCCAGAACATATTGCACTGAAGATCAAGCAAATTCCGTTGGCAGAGGAAGCACATGAAGACTTTAAGGTTTGGGGCGGAGAACATACAGGGGAATTTACAGTAAGAAGTGCCTATCAACTATTACAGAAGACTACTCTTAATTCTAATGAATTAATATTACAGGCCAAAACAAAAACCTTCTACAGAAAATTATGGAACCTACAACTTCCATCAAAACTCCTAATCACTATATGGCGCATCTCTTGGAAATTTCTCCCGAACTTCAAGAACTTGAGCCTGCGTCGAGTAGTTAGCGACAGCACCTGCCCTCGGTGTTGGGTTGTAGAAGAGGATTGTGACCACACTTTCCGACAGTGCCCTGTATTTATAGAAACATGGCGACTTATTAATCTGTCATGGGTCATAAACCCCAACATTAATGACATATGGGATTGGCTCACCTGGGTGTTTGACAAAGGTAACAACATGCAATGCAGAGTCGTTTGCTGTGCCATGTGGTATATGTGGAACTCCAGAAATCAGTACATACATGAAAGGAAGACAATAACAGGGAGGGAACTGTCAAAAAAGATCCAGAGTTATATTGCCGAATTAGACAGATCGAGAGAAAGAGAACTTACCGACGATGATAATACTAGTCTGAGACAACAAAGGCAAGGGACAGAGGCGACCATTCTCTTTGACGCTGCCTTCGACTCTAAAAATGCAACCTTTGCCTCAGGCTTGGTAGTGAAGGGTGCAAATAACGAGTGGCTTGCATCGAAGTCGATCATCCACTTCGAAATAACATCACCATTTATGGCAGAAGCACATGCAGGTTTACAAGCAGTAAAGTTAGGAATCTCTTTGGGGTTTAAATCCATAACAATCCTAGGAGACTCTAAAACGACCATCAACAAATGCAATTCAACAGACAGAGACAAGTCAGTTCTGGGAGCAGTTATCAGGGATATTCAAAACCTCAAAAAATACTTTCGGGAAAGCCTCTTCAGTTTCATAAACAGGTGACACAACAGTGAAGCCCACACAATAGCAACGGAAACTCTAAGAACAGGAGAAGAAGTTTACCTGGAAGAAAGATCTTTTTCCAACCACTAGCGCAGAAGAAAGGTAAACAGTGATCGCAATCCAGACTGAAAGAGTGTTGCAGAATATGGGAAGAAGAAAAGATAGCCGAATTTCAAAATATTCTTGGTTAATGGCTATCAATTGTTTAGCAGGCATCGGTAATAAGGAAGGTCAGAAAGTTATGGGGAGCCAGCTAATTACCATCGATTGGAGAGAAAGCATTGATGAGACGTTATACTTATCTTTTACGTTTCTAAATTTCCACCGTCTTTACAGTTTTTTAGTCTCTTTATTTTACTAGCTTGGGAGGTCTCTTTTGGACCTTGATTGTTGGGCCAAGATGTGGGCTCATCCAACAAAAGACCCACCTCATTGTTTTGTTATAATAAATCCAATCGGTTCTAAGTTCAAAAAAAAAAAAGAGATAAATTTCCAATGTTTAGGTTATATAACAAGTTTTTTTCTTCAAAATTAAAAATGAATAAGAATATGCTTTTTTTGAAATTTCATACCAAATCATGAATTTGGGTATCTTCAACAAAAAGTTTAGCTTTACAGAACATATTCTGTTGTCATTTTTGTATTTTTTTTTCCGTAATCAAAATAATGTATGAAAGATAAAATATATAATTAATGCATCACTTTTTAGAAAATTTTAAACAATGATCATTAACGGTGTCAATAGTTTTATGGGTAAATCACAATTAAATTATTAAATTATTAATAAATTTACGTTATAAAATTAATTAAAATTTGATTAAAGCAAGTGCATCTTTCAATTAATAGTTTAGCTATAGTAAATAAATATATTGTTCCCACAAGAACTATAAATATTAGTAATTATCGTCTTTCTATTTAGGGGTGAAGCCAGAACAATATTTTAGGGAGGGCTGAATGGAATTTTAATTTTTTATAGTTTATATCTTTATAATTTGTAAAGGACTAAATCAAAATTTTACATTTTAGGGGGGACCGAGGCCCATGCCAGCCCCCTGGCTACGCCTCTGTTTCTATTATTTAACCGAATAATTGGAGTGATTGATTAAAAACTAAAATTAACTAAAAGAATTAACTAACGGACACGAAAAAGAACAAAACAAAAAAATAATCGAATAATAATCAAGAAGCAAAACAATACCCAGGAAAGAATTCACTTAGATTTCATCTATCACCATCAATCTAAATTACGCAATTTCTTTAATTAGTATCTTGATTTGTAGAAATCCTTAAATTATACTAATATCTCTTTTGAGCATAAGAGCAACTGACTATATGTTAATTGATTAAAATTTCTTTCTAATTAAAACCTTTTTTATCGCATTAACTCGTACTATGGATTACTCTATTAGATTTTACTCTAATTTAGCAGATTTATGTCATCATATTTCTAGGATTGCATGTAACTCCACTCAATTACGCAAGATCTACTCTTAAAATTGGTCTATTCAACATTCAATTTAATGTGTATTAATAATCTAAAAATATTAAATCAAGAATTATGCACACATAATTGAAAACAAGAAACTAAGTATTTATTATGTAAAATAATAATCAATCGGCAAAATTCATCTCTCCTAATGTAACACTCCAAACCCGGCCTAGACACTATGTTCGAATTTTTAAAGTTAAGTCTTAGTTTTAAAGTAACTTAGAAATGATTCTGCATTAAGTGGATGAATTGTTGGATTCCATTTTTTTTTTCCTTTCTTTGTATGTTTAAATACTTTTGTTTCTTTTAACCAGTGCGGCTAAAAATTTGAGGTTTGAGTCAAATTGGGAGACCAGAAAAGAATATTGTGTTTTTCTTAAGTGGTTTTATAACTTCTATCATTAATCTCACTTTGTTTTTGTTTGTGTTCTAATGTTTTAATGGTTTCAGGTGCTGGTACCTCTGCTCATCCCCGTACTTTTAAGAAGGTAAGATTTTTATGCTAATTTTAATTCATTTGTGATTATAAATTTAGAGAATAAAATATATACGGTGAAATTAGTTTTTGATTGTTATTAGTTAACTTTCTTTTATGGAAATCTGTTGTTGTTATCATGTATAGTCGCTATATATTGCCCGAAAAGAAGTGATTATTTATCTTGAGAGTGGTTTTTGTGAAGAAGAAAACACTACGAAGTTTGGAAAACCAAAATCGATTCTTTGTTTGAACTTTTGCCAAGTTATGTATAGTCCCTTTTCTTGTAAGGTAGATGATGGGTTGCATGTTGTAGTTTTCTTGGGTTTTGGCTGTTTGGGTTATTTCTTATTATTTCTTATCATCTTTGATATAACTTATTTTGAAGGGAATGTTAGTTTGGATTGGACTTTATTTGTTTGGGGTTCTATCTTTCGGTTATCACATTTAGATGCTTGGAATGGTGAAAAAAATTGAATTTGGCTTATATGTGTAAAACTATAGCTACGAACTGTCAAAGCTGTTTGGCAGCTAGGAAACTAACCGAGAAAGCAAGAAAGTAGAGGCAGCATACTGGAAAACAATAATGTCATCACAGAAACTTAGGTGAGGAACTAGAAGGTTTAAGTAAAGAAGCTGAGACAAGAGATGCACGAGAGCTGTTGGAAAATGAAGAAGTGGTCACAGAGGAAGATAACAGTGGAAAAACAAGCAAAGTAGAGGAAGATGTGAGGGTTTAGAGGAAGGGAGTGGTACAGACTTAGAAGCAGTTTTGAAAGGAAACACATGTTCTTGAAATGTAACATGACAAGACTCGTAGACTTTTCTAGTACTGTAGACTTTTCTAGTACTACCACGACAACGATAGCCTTTGTGTAGTGAGGAATAACCAAGAAAGATACATGTGGTGAATCTACACTGTTAACTTATTAGCATTATAAGGTTTGAGGTTTGGAAAGCATAGACAACCAAAAACTCCAAGGAAAGAACAGTTAGGTTTGACACTAAACAGCTTTTCATAGGGTGACACACTTCCTAAGGGAAGAGAAGGCAACCTGTTTATCAAAGATACTGCATTGCTAAATGCATCATTCCAATAAGTCAGAGGCATGAAAGCATGAGCAAGCATGGGGACAGGTAAGTGGGTTTTATTTATCAACAATCTGCCTGTACTTTCGTTCAACCGGTCCATTTTGTTCAGAGGTACAGGGACAGGTAAGTCAATGAGAAATACCATGTAGTGCCAAGTAAGACTTTAAAGCTTGAAACTCTCCTCCCCCATCTGTTTGAAGAGTGTTAAGCTTACGGCCAGAAGCCTTTCCGCTTGTCTTTGAAACTGAACAAACATGGATGGCACTTCTGGTTTCTTCTTCAAAAAATACACCCTAGTGTCTCAAGTGCAGGCATCAGTAAAAGCAACATGATAAGAGAACCAATTGGAAGGAACTGGATCTGGTCCCCACACATCAGCAGCTACCAACTGAAGAGGGGCAGTGTACTCAGACATAGACAGTGAAAAAGACAACTTATGTTCTTTTCCCAAATGAAATGCAACACACGCAAAGTTATCTTTATTGGATTGAAAAGAAACATTACAGTGATGCAATGCATTCACAAGTGTAGAAGAACAATGATGGCATAATCTGGAATGCCACACATCTAAAGGAACAACTTTCTCAACTACGCAACAGTCAGCTGAAATGGAAGAAGCAGGAGCCTTAACAGAACCATTCAGATGCAATATCTGAATATAAATTTTATATTCAGACATAGACCTGTGTTTGATTCCCCTCTCTTATATAAATTTTATTTACTGTATTTTTACCCAAAAACCCTAGTGTGCCGGCGATTTTTTCTTGCTGATTTTTCTGCCATTGTCGTACCCTTATTGCCCACTTTTCTTCCATTTTCCTTGTCAAATCAACCTCCTGTCTTGGTCGACTGAATTGTTCATCCGTTTTTTGTTGAATCGTTATTTCAAATCTAGAAACCGGGAAGCGTAAGTTGTCTAGATCTGACCCGACTTTGTTATTCTTTCTCTCTTTCTTTTCATTTGAGTCGGGGAAATGGGGGGAGTGAAGGAAAAAATTGGAGTGGAAGATGAGGAGAGAGAAAGGGATATAATTATTAAATACAAATAATTATCTTAACATTAAATAAAAAATCCTTAAAATATTTTTAATTTATTTAATATTAATTTTATGATTTGTATTTAATATTAATATTAATATAAAATTTTAAATTTGTTATGAGGATAAGACAATACATTGACAAAGAACATTTATGTTTTAACTCATAACAAACACATGGTAAAAAAGAGATAAATATCATAATTTTTAACAACCAAACACATTGATGTAGTACCATCTATCTTTTTTCATCATTTTGAAACTTGAGCTCCTGTTTTACATTATGTCTACCAAACGTGATAAGATTACCAAACGTGGTAAGATTATATCACCTTGTATTTATGTAAAACGATAAAAAATTGAAATTCTATTTGAAAATTGAAAATTTTAAAAAATATATATCGAGAATTCAAAAAAAAATTAACAAAAATGTTAAAAATAAATAAACTAAGAGAAAATTAGAGAGTGCTTTTCTTTATAAGAAAAAAAAAGAAATAAAAAGATTCAAATTTTTTTTTTTTTTTTTTTTTTAGATTTCGGTTTTGAAAAATGATAAATATTTGAAGTTGTTGCAATATGTCAAAGGAATTGCCCATTATCTCAACCAGCATGACAAAACAACAAATAATCGTAAGTTTTGTCAAAAATCTTAGTTTTCTTTTTTAATCTTTGATTAATGAGCATAATTCACATACTTTGTTTTTTCTTAGAGCTCAATAAATCTTTCTTCGCTCACAAGTTTGTTCTTTCTTCGAGCTTAATAAATCTTTCTTCGCTTTCTCCATTTTATATCACTACCAATTGGCCATGCAGTTTCTTGAGCTGTAGCAAATTCTTCCACTATAATTTCATCAACTGATTGGCTTGCCTGCAAAGCAAATTAAACCTTCACTTATTACTGTTTGCTTTTGATGATTGATGATGAAGAAAGCAAAGCCAGTTTTCCAAAATTGGACAAAGGATGACATATTAAGAACAAGAACTGTGAATTGTAAATAATAATGCAACAAGGATATCTAGAAAGAAATATTGACAGCCAGCAGAAACCAATTACACTTGATGCAATTTCATTTACTCATTTAATGCATAAAAAAAGAATCTCTCAGACAGCCAAAATAAAAATATTGTGTTAATGCATAGAAATTAAAGCTTAGTAAATAAAGAGTTTGGGAGAATACATAGAGAAAATAATTGAATGGATGAATTTCTGTTTTAAAGCTTATTATTGAGTTTGGAAGAGTAGTGTACCTGTATTTTGGCATGCACTGATTTCTCTGAATCAACACTAAATCTTGTGGTTATGTTGGGACAATTTGTTACTTCTAAATCCTCCAAAGATGGGAAAACAAAATGAAAACCCACAGGACTGAAGCTCACGAGGTTTGGTAGCTTATCAAGCCCTAAGGAGCGGAGCTGAGGTGGGTATATCACTTTCTCTTCGTCCTTACTCACATTTGACTCATCTCCTTCAAAGACCTGCTCTAATTTGGGGACCCCGCAAAGCTGTAGTCTTTCTAGTTTTGGAAGGCCGCCATCAGCAAGAGTAATTGGGAACAAACATTTCAAGTTATCACAGAAATGGATTAAAATCATCTCCAAATTAGGGAAGCAAATAGGTTGGAGATGATGTTGTGATGGAGTTTGATCCTTCTCAATTATTTGCTCCAATTCCTCACAGTTAAATATATCCAACATCCACAATTGTGGCAAATTTCGAGCGATGATAGGTGAGAAGATGTATCTTAACCTTCTGCAATTGTGGAGTGTCAAACTCCTAAGATTTTGAAAGTGTTCAACTTGGATGGGACCACTCCATATCACCCGCAATTCAGTTAGTTCGTACAGGGTTAGGAACTCCAGACTTGAAAGATTATATCCAGAATATTCAAATAACTCTTCAAAATTGGAAATTGATGTTCCTCCTCTCCATTCTGGGACTGTCACGTTGCTTATTTGCTTCTTTTCTGTCATCTTCCAGAACTCCAATTCCTATAAACATATCATCAATGTTTAATTTCAAAGTGTTGAAAGGCATTGACTTCACACCTATCATTTTATTAATTCGTTTTCTTATGGAACTTTTATTTCAACAATTTCTTTTATTAAAATTAAGGTTTAATTTATTTTACTTAAAAGTTAGAACAGTAATGTTCAGAACTAGATTCTCTCCTTTAAGAATAAGCACAAGATTTCTTTTTCAATCTTTTATAGTCAAAGAACTCAAATTCTTAAAAAGTTTACTGTTGGACTCAAATACATATAATTATGATCATAAATTACAAAAAAGAAATGTTATTCAGTTGAAATGTTATTTATGTTACTAAATGGTATTGTAATTAACTAAACTACTTAAAGCTTTATTTAGATTAGTTTTTAGACTAAATGAAAACTATTTTTTAAAGAGTTATACAAGCATTTACTTATTTTGGACAAATAAAAAAAATCAAAAGGTGAAAATTTTAATCAATAATATATATAAGAAGGTCTTACTTGTATATTAGTTGGAACGATAAGAGGTGTCAATTGAGGACAATCTCTCACTTTTAACACGTGCAAAGATGGCGATGTCAGCACGATGTCGTTTCTATACTTTCCTTTCAATTGAGGCAAATTAATCAACTCAACTTTATTCAATCGTGCAAGACCTTGAGCCATTGAGATGAACACTTCTGATCCTTGGATTATATCTTGCAATTGGGAACAGCTCTTTATCTTCAGGGTTTGCAATTGTCCAAGACTACCAACAACACTCGTTGGGAAGAGATATTTCAAATTATTACATTCTGTGACTTGTACTTCCCTTAGGCATTGGAAGCTTATAGTTGATACTTGTGAGGGTTGGATTATTTCTTCCATTCCATAGCACCTCTCTATCTTGAGAATTTGCAAATTGGGCGCATTTAATTTTTTAGAGCTACCTTGAGCAACAATAATTGGAAAGAGAGATTTCAAGCTTTCACATTCCCAAATATCAAATAGAATCAGATTTGGAAAGCAAATAGGTAGAAGATGATGTTGTGATGACGTTTGATCTTGCTCCAATTCCACATATTTACATGAATGCAAATTGCTCAATTGTTCATTTGTCATCTTCCCAAACACCAATTCCTATAAACATATAAATTATTTTACCTTAAATCAATATTATACTCCAAAAATGTGGTACAAAAACAGTCATAAATAATATCATATAATCTGTACATATAAATTATTGGATAGGTGTAACAACGCAATTGCGAATTACTTAAACTCGTTTTCATATATTAATATAAAAATAAAAAACCACCTGTGTAAAAGGCTATATTTAAAAAAAATTTAAATATATTTTTTCTAGTTTATTTTTTAATACAAATTCTAGAATCATCCATAATTCCTTCCCACATTTAAATAGAAAGATAAACGTGCTTGAGTACGCTCGAACCCACATCCTCCTATTCAGATAACAATATCGATACCAACCAAACTAAAACTTATATATAATTTTATATAGCTTATTTTTGTTTACCCACATAATATGTATAATATAATTTAGTATTAGATAAATAGTTTGCAAACATATCTAAAACATAAAGTTGATAATATTTTTTTCTGAAAATTTTATTAATCTTATTATATGGTATTATAATTAATTAATTTGTTTAAAAGGTTATTTAGATTAGTTTTACACCAAAATTATAGAATAAATTCTATCTTTTAAACAACTATTCAAAAAACAAATTATTAAACAAAAAAAAAGAAACGAATAATAAATAAATAGATAATATAAAAAAAAGAACGAAAAATCTTACTTGTAGCGTAGTCGAAATAATAAAATGTGTCAATTGAGGACAATTGTGCACTTCTAACTTCTGCAGAGACGATTGTGTGAGCATAATGTCATTCATATCCCTTCCTTTCAATTGAGGCAAATCAATTAACGAAATCTGAAATGAAAAGCATAATCAAATTTTTCAATATTTGACCATAGGACAATAAGTAAAACAAATGTCAAGTTATTGCAATGAGATACACATACTTCCCTTAGACTTTGGAGTAGACATTTGTATGCCGCTTGTCGGTCTTGGATTATATCTTCCAAGTGCGAGCAACTCTTTATCTTCAAAGTATGCAATTGCCCAAGGGTATTAGCAACTGGGAAGAGATACTTTAAATTATCACATTTTTCAACTTCTATTTCGCTTAAACTTTGGAGGCTTATGTATGGCACTTGTGAGTCTTGGATTATGCCTTCCAAGCTCCAGCAACTCTTTATCTTCAAAGTACGCAATTGCCCAAGGCTATTAGCAACAGACATTGGGAAGAGATACTTTAAATTATCACATTTTTCAACTTTTATTTTGCTTAAACTTTGGAGGCTTATGTATGGCACTTGTGAGTCTTGGATTATGCCTTCCAAGCTCTGGCAACTCTTTACCTTCAATGTATGCAATTGCCCAAGGCTATTAGCAACTGACATTGGGAAGATATATATCAAATTTTTGCATCTCTCTATTTCAACAATCTTCAGACTTTGGAGGCTTAAATGACGGCTGGGTCCTTCTTGTTCTATGCTCCTCAATTCAGCAATCGGGATAACTCTTGCATCTTATCGCAATCTGAAACTATAACCACTTCAAGCTTTTGTAAAAAACCTTGCGGCTGGGGAACATTGCACATCTCTTCCAAATCAAACATATTACTTAATGATAACTTTCTCAAATTAGAGAATGCAGTGATTGGCTCCTGCTGCTTTGATGCATCAATTAGGCATTGCATAGAGCTGCACAAGTGAAGATCTAGAGAAGTCAACTTTCTAAATCCCAAATCCAAGTTCGGAATAAGGTTTGGGTGACCCTCCACATCGTTCAGTTGAAGAGATTCTACATCTTCAAATAGTTGCTTGCATGCATCTACAGACTTCTCGATTCTCAAAGATCTTGAGATTGGATGAGTTTCACTCGTTTCGAACCACCTTTGTATGCCAATGCAAAAATCAAAGCTCCATAATCTACGAAACACAAAGCCATCTGGAAGATGTTTAGAAGAAATATCCAATGATATTACAACCAACTTTGGCAATAAATTCAACTCTAATAGGCTGGAATACCTTTCCCTTTTAGTTGAATTCTCTGTCGCCCATTTTAATGAACTACAACCATGCAAGTATAGTTCTTCTAAATTGGACAACCTTCGTATTAAATTAGGAGTGATTCTTCGTAGTTTATAGCAATACGATAAATCCAACAGTCTTAGATTTTCCAAATCACCAGCTTCAGTAGGCAATTCAATGATATCAGATTCACTTAAAGAGAGAATATGAAGTGTCTTCAGCTTCCCAAGCATTGAGATGTCAGAGAGTTTACAATCAATCAAATACAAAGTCCGAAGGTTCATATGAAACTGAAATGCAGACAGAGATATCAATAGATGATTCAAAGTACAAACTTGCAATGCCTTCATACCGTCAAAGAATTCGCTTGAAATTTCCATGAAACGATTGCCACAATGTAAAAGAAATCTGAGATTTGGGAAAACCACCACTTTAAGAAGTTCATCCGTTTGGTTAGTTTCGAAGGAGATTGCTGTGTAATGCTTGAAACTTTCATCCATCGGGAGTGTTTCAACAGTCCCAAAATATATCTCCTTTCTTGAAGATGCTATCCACAAAGCAAATTGGCGAACCACATCATGCATTTTGACATGCCTTTCTCCGCAATCTAGCAACAAACCAGAGCTCTTGAGGATCTTAATAGATGCAAGAACTTCGCTTCTAACATCTTTAATTGAGTCCATGCCTTTATACAACTCCAGTCCCCATGCATTTCCTACCAAGTTCTCCACAGGAATCTCATCATCTTCAGGAAATAAAGAGCACAACAAGAAACATGTCTTGGTCTCCATATTCTTCAAGTAGTCGAAGCTCGCCTCAAGACATACATAGGCATTTTCTTCATTAACATCCTCAATTTCGGTCAATCTACGATCTTTGAGTCTCCGGTATGCAGCTTGCCACTCATGATGGGTTTTACCTTTCAAGGCACTTCCCAGTGGAACAATAGCTATAGGTAAACCCCCGCATTTTTTGGCAACTTGATTTGCTAGGATTTTAATAGAATCATCAGAAAAGTCATCTAGACCTGCTTTCTTTTCAAACAGAGTCCAAGCTTCATCATTATCCAAACAGTCAAGTTGTACCACGTTTTGACAATCCATAGCTCGACATACTTGTTGACGGCGTGTTGTTAAAAGAACTTTGCAGCCTTTATGATCATCCCCAATAGGAATTCCTATCTTCTCCTTTAAGTTGATAGATTCCCAAATATCATCAAGGATGATAAGAATCCTCGGTTCATTCTTCAGCCTTAACCATAATTCTTGCTCGGATCTTCTTCCTTGTTCATTCTTCATATCAAAGCCTATGTATTGTGCAATTTGATCTTGAATTCTCTCAAGATTTGGCTTTTGAGACACAGTCGTAATCACAACTTTGTCAAACAAATTCAGTTTTTGAGCTTGACTTCCAACTTCACGAGCCAGGGTGGTCTTGCCCACCCCTCCCATCCCCACAACCCAGTCATGTTGATATTCTCATCTTTTAAGGCTTCAATGATCTGATAAAATGCAGTCTCTGAAGATTTTGAAAACACAAATTCCTTAGAGCATAGGAAATCTATAGTGGGAAGGGCAGTAGGATCAGGGTAACCGACTGGTCCAAGTTGACCAAATTTGTCCAAAAGCTCAGAGATATCCTGGATTTTCTTCATTGCTTTCTTGCTTAATTGATATCTCCAACTCCAATTAGGACACCAATTGAGACACCTCTTATTCAGTTGGATTTCCTCCTCCAGAGTTCCCATATCCGACAGTGTTTCTTCTGCCCTTGATTGCAAGTTCTGTACATCATTTTGAATTAGTAGAATCCGATTTTTAGCATCCTCAATCTTACGTAGTAGACGACCTTGTGCATCTGCAAGTTCACACTTTTTCTCTCGGAGCTTTTCAACATTGTCATGAAAGCGACGGACATAATCAAGTTGACGTACTACCGGCTTCACCACATAGTCCACAACCAGTGTTCCAACTATGTTACGAAGAGCAGCCTCACAAAATCCGCAACCCATACTTGACAAGCTCAAATTGAAGAATATGATGTTCCAAGTTCAAACACTGTGGTGAATCATAAGTAATTACCATTAAAAAAAATTAAAGAATCAAAAAGTGTTTTGAAGATTAAGACACTACTTCTTATTCATACCAAGGATGGTGAAAGACAAGTCAGCCTATGAGAATCAATGTGCTGTTCTTTCAACTCAGTCCAGCTGAAAACACAATGAGAAATTTAATAAACAAATAAATCATATACGAGTGTAATGTCATATAATTACTGTCGAAACCATTTTTTTCGGATTTTGAAAAACGAGAATCGACTTTAAAAATAGAGAGTCGTCACAAATCATTTTTGTTTAGGTGTGATCATATCACCTATAAAATATTTTGGTCTACGAATTTCTAGAAGAAAACGGGTTCGGGAGTCGGTTACATGCAAGGAAGGGTTAGCACCCTCGCAACGCCTAAAATTGGTACCAAATTGATTAATTGATGTCCTAATGTTGAAAAGTTTAAAATAATTATGAAATTCTGTTTTTTTATAATTTTAAATAATTTGATTGAATATTAAGATTCCATTGTTTCGAAGGAATAGAGTATCACATCCAGCATGATTGGACACGACAATTTGAGTCGTCGAATTCAAAATCATCCCCAAAATTCTCTAAGCACATGTATTGAAATTTTGAAAGAGTATTTGGCTATTTGGACAAAAAATCACACGCACGATTTCTTCGAATTTCCAAACGCACAAATATTATTTTATTTTGAAAATGTTGACAAAATTTGAAAGGATATTCGTTTATTTGGTCAAACAAAAAATTACACCCAACACGATTGGGCACGATTTCTTCGAATTACCAAACACACAAATATTACCTTGTTTTGGAAAAATGAGAAAATTTGAAAAGGTATTCGCTTATTTGGTCAAAGAAAAAATCACACCCAGCACGATTAGGCATGATTTCTTCAAATTTCCAAGCGCACGAATACTACCTTATTTTGAAAAAACTTTCAATGATAACTCAAAATATATTTAAATTTGTTTAGATGAAAACTTTATATGAATAAGTTTGAAGTTTTAACCACAATGTAATATCAAAGATTCTTACTACCTCAAATCAATCGAAAGGGATCTGAAGGTTGGTTTTTTTTTTTTCTTAGCAAAAGTAAGTAAAACTGAATACAAAAAGAAAGGAACTTGAAGAAAGGGGGGGAAAGCAAAGTAGAAATTGAAGTTTATCTGCTTGGAAAATTCACCCGGTCGGAAAATTTTACAATTTTAGTATGAACCCTGAATTTGTACGATGCTCCGCCACTAAAAACTATGTTTTCTTGTAGGCAAAGGATTTGTGTTTATTAATGAGATACTGATTGGTTTGCTAATGAGTCGATGCATTTATTTTGCGATTAAGACCAACAAAAACATGACAGGACAGGAGATAACTTACAAAAAGGCGGGAGTCTTTGGGTCATGTTTAACCTGGTTTGCTCTATTAGAAAAGAGTTAATTACATCAACCATCTCTAAACTATGACCACCAATTTAAATTGGTCCCCAAACTTTAAATTATTCTAATTACGTCCTTAAATTATCGATGTTATATCAATTGAGTCCTTTTATTATTACAATAGTTAAATGACACATGAAATCTTATGTAGCTAAATTTAAAATGAAAAATTTAAAGAAATAGAATCATGTAACTTTTAAAATTAAAAAAAAAATAAGTAAAATTGAATCATATACATGTGTGTAAAGTGATATAATTATAAATAAAAAAGACAGATAATTAGTTATATAACAATGATGGAAACATATCCACTTACCACTTCAAAATGAAGTTGTAACTCCAAGAATTTGATCGTCAAAATAAAAAATCCGAACAGTCTTTTAGCTCTGTTTTGCTTCTAGAAGAACATAAAAATTAAAGATGAGATCAAAAATATATATAACAAGTTTAATTTATATATATAAACACAAATATAAATAGATTTATCTCACTTGGGAACTTCCAAATCAAACTACACTATGTGTTGAGAAGATTCTTACTACTTCGATACAATCAAAAGGGATTTGAAGGTTGGGTTTTTTTTTTTTTTTTTTTTTTTAGCAAAAGTAAGTAAAACTGAATACAAAAAGAAAGGAACTTGAAGAAAGGGAAATAAAAAGAAAGAACAACAAAGTAGAAATCAAAGTTGAACTAAAAAAAGGAGAAACTTTCAGAAAGAAATTGAAGTTGATCTGCCTGGAAAAGTCAACCACTCGGAAAGCATAAACTCTTAACACAACTGGGTTTTCTTGGTTTAGTAGCCAAAGGACTTGTGTTATGAGATTAGTGCAGTATTGGGATCTAAATTATGAGGATTTGTTTTTCTCAATTGTATTTTAGTGGATTAATTTAAAATGAGGATCTGGGAATATTTTATTGCAATTAACTCATTAAAAAATAATAAATCGATGCTCTCACATTTTCCTTGAAGCTTCAGTAATTGCGTGAGTGGATTTCCTTAGAAAAAAGTCATATATTTTCCTTCAAGTTTCAATAATTGATTTGTTTTAATTATTTATATGTTTTTCACTACATTTAAAATATCTACTTTTCTTCAGTTTCTTTTTCTTAATTTTCATTTGTTATTAGAAATGAAAATGGTTTTTCTTTATTCATTTTATACATTTAAGGTGTATTTTTATTAAAATAATACACGTATATATTAAAACTGTATCTATATATATATATATTAGAAATATGTATACGGGTGAAAATGACGTATTTACAATACAGAGGTTTTTTAACAAAGATTATATTTTTTGTCTGTAAATCTCAGTGTTAGTTAACAAAGATGGGAGACAAGTGTAATGGGAAACCTCACCTTCACAACAACCAAGTTTTTTATCTCTCCGTGCTTCCACAAGGTGGCTCCAAATCCCGACTCACAACCCAACTGGTAAATTCCATCAAGTTTTATGACAACAATAACATATCCCTTTGTCTTATGTTTGCTTTTATCACAGTTGTTAGAAGAAAGTTGAAAAAGTGAATGATGTCACTGTTTTTGTTTGCCAGGAGGACCTGTATGGACTGCAAGTGCTCATATTATAACAGCTGTGATTGGTTTAGGCGTCGTCCTCTTTCTGGCTTGGCCACTGCTCAGCTTGGATGGATTGTTCTCTTTTGCAACTTACTATACCTGTACTCTTCTTGCTGCTTGTTCAGGCAATTATGTTCTTATTCATATTATAAGTAGTAGGCCTTAACAGCTTTCTTTTAGACGCTTATAATGCAAGCAGCCTAATGTTGTTGAGGTGAACTTTTTAGAAAGGAAAATGGGTATGGTTTAGCTGTCTTAAGGTGCTCTGTTTGGAAAATATACCACCGAATGGTAGAATTAGGGAAAGCCTGACTAGGGCAAGTGTTGGAAAAATTAGGATAATGTACCAAAATATATTTATTAAACTTTTATGTAAATTAAAAAATTAATTTAGTTCAAATGGTAAATAAAAATAGTTTATATAGATGATCTACATTATTCAAATTTCATTATCAACAATTTTGTTGCCTCTTTGTCGTCCCCTCCCTTTTCCTCTCTGTTTCTCTCAATTTTCTCTCTTTTCTTCTTTGTGCCTCCCCTAAAACCCCAAAATTTAGTTATTGTGTCGCCCCATTGTTCATCTTCTCATCTTGTTTTCTATTTCCTGCTCATCTATTCTTCTATCTCTTTGGCCCATTTTTTCTTGCTGATTTTTCTGCCATTGTCGCATCCTTATTGCCCACTTTTCTTCCATTTTCCTTGTCGAATCAACCTCCTGTCTTGGTCGACTGAATTTTTCATCCGTTTTTTGTTGAATCGTTATTTCAAATCTAGAAATCGGGAAGCGTAAGTTGTCTAGATCTGACCCGATTTTGTTATTCTTTCTCTTTCTTTTCATTTGAGTCGGGGAAATGGGGGGAGTGACGGAAAAAATTGGAGGGGAAGAGGAGGAGAGAGAAAGGGATATAATTATTAAATACAAATAATTATTAACATTAAATAAAAATATTTAAATATTTTTAATTTATTTAATATTATTATTAGGATTTGTATTTAATATTAATATTTATATAAAATTTTGATTTTATTATTATATATTAATATTCAAAGTAGGGGGTTAAAACTAGTTATTTTTCCTTTAAAAAAACAAGTTATTTTTAAAAGGTAATGTTTTATTATTTTATATATTTAATATAAAATTATATAAATATTTTATTTTATTATTGTTCTCCCATGTTTGTTTTATTGTCCATGATTAGGTTTATTATATTAATATTAAAATTGTGCACTTAATATATATGAATATAAAATCATATATTTTAATATTTCTTATATAGATTAATATATAAATATTTTTATTATTTTATTGTTTTTAAAAGAATAATTTTACTTTATTGTTTTAATATTAATATAAAAAATATTTTTAATTTTTTATTATATTTTAATGTTAAATAGTAATATTTTGTTATATTTTATTTGAAACTATATAAAAAATAAAGATGATAACGATAAAATAATACATTAACAAATAACACTTACGTTTTAACTCATAGCATACACATGGTAAGAAATAGAGGTGTTCATGGGCTGGGTAGCCCAGCCCGGCCCGAAGGCCCGACCGAAATTTAGGAGGGTTTGGACAAAAATATAAGCCCGAAAAATGGGCTTGGACAAAAACAAGGCTCGTTTAAAAAATAGGCAGGGACTCGGGTAAGGTATTTTTGGCCCGGGCCCGGTCCGGCCCTAATTCACTTAATGACAAAAAAAATCTTCTATTTTTTTTTCTAGTTTTTAATGTTATTTTCTTGTTGTTTTCTCCCTATTTTGCTACCATATTACTATTATGTTGCTACAATTTTGTTGTTATTGATTGAATATTGTATAAAACTTATTTTATTGTTAATTTTGTTATTATTTTAAAGTCATTTGTTAATTTTATTATTATTTTAGAGGTATTTACTTGTTAAGTTACATTTATCTTAGTGTTATTTAAGTCTATATATTTTTTAAAATTTTATTTTTAATTTGTTGGGAAATATTTATTTTGATTTTTTTAATATTTTTGATGTATTATATATTTAAAAATTATATAAAATAATATAAAAATTTAATATGGGCGGGCCGGGTCGGGCCGAGCCCGGATTTTAGTATTTTTATATGGGTCGGGCTTGGAAAAAATTTAAGCCCATTTTTTGAGCCCGGCCTGACCCGAGCCCGATGAATCGGCCTAATTTTTTAGTTGAGCCCGGCCCATGAACACCTCTACGAGATATATATATCATAATTTTCAATAACCAAACATATTGATGTGGTACCATCTACCTTTTTTCATCATTTTGAAACTTGAGCTCCTCTTTTACATTATGTCTACCAAACGTGGTAAGACTATTTCACCTTGTATTTATGTAAAACGATAAAAAATTAAAATTCTATTTGAAAATTGAAAAAAATTAAAAATAAACATTGAGAATTCAAAAAAATTAACCAAAAATGTTAAAAATAAATAAAGTGAGAGAAAATTAGAGAAAGTGCTTTTCTTTATAAGAAAAAAAAAAGAAATAAAAAGATTCAAAATATTTTACGAATTAAGGGTTAATAATATATCTCCATGCATTTCATGGAAACATAATATTTTAAGTATCACAAATCTTATATTATTTATGTAAATTGGTATATTTTTAGCTTTAAAAAGAATTAAGGTTTCATTACTATCTACCCCAACAGCTCTTGTTGGATTTCTCATAAGTTCCTATTTTTCTGATGGAATAGCATTTTCTCTGCAACTACTAGTTGTAGCTCCCGTATCTAGTAAAGCATTTAAAGAATATGATTTATATTCTCTAAATTGAAATGTAATTTCTATATAAGTATAATATTTCTGGGGTTGGAAATGTGAAAATGTAATCATATCCTTTTTCCCAAGCTTCATTTGTTGAATTATTAGTTTTTCTTTTAATATTTTGTAAATATTTGAAGTTGTTGCAATATGTAAAAGGAATTGCCCATTATCTCAAGCAGTATGACAAAACAACGAATAATTATAAGTTTTGTCAAAATCTTAGTTTTCTTTTTAATCTTTGATTAATGAGCAGAATTCACATACTTTGTTTTTTCTTAGAGCTCAATAAATCTTTCTTCGCTCACAAGAAAAACAAAAAGTAAGTGGTACATAATAACCAATAAATGGCATTCAATTTAAACATTCACATTTGATTAATCTTCAATTCACTTTCTCCATTCTATATCACTACCAATTGGCCATGCAGTTTCCTGAGCTGTAGCAGATTCTTCCACTATAATTTCATCAACTGATTGGCTTGCCTGCAAAGCAAATTAATCCTTCACTTATTATTGTTTGCTTTTGATGATTGATGATGAAGAAAGCAAAGCCAGTTTTCCAAAATTGGACAAAGGATGACATTTTAAGAACAAGAACTGTGAATTGAAAATAATAATGCAACAAGGATATCTAGAAAGAAATATTGACAGCCAGCAGAAACCAATTACAGTTGATGCAATTTCATTTACTCATTTAAAGCATAAAAAAAGAATCTCTCAGACAGTCAAAATAAATATATTGTGTTGATGCATAGAAATTAAAGCTTAGTAAATAAAGAGTTTGGGAGACTAAATGAGAAAATAATTGAATGGATAAATTTCTGTTTTGAAGCTTCTTATTGAGTTTGGAAGAGTAGTGTACCTGTGTTTGGAAGAGTAGTGTACCTGTGTTTTAAAGTCATCTAATCGAGGTAGGTGTATCACTTTCTCTTCGTCCTTACTCACATTTCCCTCATCTCCTTCAAACACCTGCTCTAATTTGGAGACTCCGCTAAGCTTTAGTTCTTCTAGTTTTGGAAGGCCGCCATCAGCAAGAGTAATTGGGAACAAACATTTCAAGTTTTCACAGTTAAAGATTGTAATCCACATCAAATTAGGGAAGCAAATAGGTTGGAGATGATGTTGTGATGGAGTTTGATCCTTCTCAATTATTTGCTCCAATTCCTCACAGTCAAATATAGCCAAATCCCACAATTGTGGCAAATTTCGAGCGATGGTAGGTGAGAAGATGTATCTTAACCTTCTGCAATCTTGGACTCTCAATTTTCTGAGATTTTGAAAGTGTTCAACTTGGATGGGACCACTCCATATCACCCGCAATTCAGTTAGTTTGGACAAGCCTAGGACCCTCAGCGTTGAAAGATTATATCCAGAATACTCAAATAACTCTTCAAAATTGGAAATTGATGTTCCTCCTCTCCATTCTGGGACTGTCACGTTGCTTATTTGCTTCTTTTCTGTCATCTCCGAGAACTCCAATTCCTATAAACATATCATCAATGGTTAATTTCAAAGTGTTGAAAGCCGTTCACTTCACACCTATCATTTTATTAATTCGTTTTCTTATGGAACTTTTATTTTAACAATTTCTTTTATTAAAATTAAGGTTTAATTTATTTTACTTAAGTTAGAACAGTAATGTTCAAAACTAGATTCTCTCCTTTAAGAATAAGCACAAGATTTCTTTTTCAATCTTTTATAGTCAAACAACTCAAATTCTTAAAAAGTTTACTGTAGAACTCAAATACATATAATTGTGATCATAAATTAAAAAAAAGAAAAATCTCCAAAAATATGGTGCAAAAACACAACATAAATAATCTTTGTAAATAATATATATTTCTCATATAGATTATAAAAGTATTCAGTTGAAATGTTATTTATGTTACTAATTAGTATTGTAATTAACTAAACTACTTAAAGGTTTATTTAGATTAGTTTTTAGACTAAAATGAAAACTATTTTTTAAAGAGTTATACAAGCATTTAATTACTTTAGACAAATAAAAAAAATCAAAAGGTGAAAATTTTAATGAATAATATATATAAGAAGGTCTTACTTGTGTATTTGTTGAAACGATAAAAGGTGTCAATTGAGGACAATATCTCAATGCTAATGAGTATAAAGATGGCGATGTCAGCACGATGTCGTTTCTATCCCTTCCTTTCAATTGAGGCAAATTAATCAACTCAACTGCATTCAATCGTGCAAGACCTTGAGCCATTGAGATGAACACTTTTGGCCCTTGGATTATATCTTGCAATTAGGAACAGCTCTCTATCCTCAGAGTTTGCAATTGCCCAAGATTACCAGCAACACATGTTGGGAAGAGAAATTTCAAATTATTGCATTCTGTGACTTGTACTTCCCTAAGGCATTGGAAGCTTATGGTTGATACTTGTGAGTGTTGGATTATTTCTTCCATTCCAAAGCACCTCTCTATCTTCTTGAGTTTGTAATTTCCCAAGACTATTGTGAAACCATCCTTTTTGGAAAGGCGGGAATCGACTTGGGGTTTTGAAAATGAATAAAACGGAGTCGCCACCGACCTTTTATTAGGTGTGGTCGGATCACCTTTATTTTAATAAAACGTTTGGTTTACTAAAATAGTGCTTTTGGTCTACGATATTCGAGAAAATAGGTTCGAGTCGGTTACGTGCGAGGAAGGATTACACTCGCAACACCCAAAATCGTTACCAAATTGATTAATCAATGCCCTAATGTCGAAAAGTTTGAAATGCTTTTGAAATTTTCTTTTATTGTTTTTGAACAACTTGATTGAATATTGAGTTTCTCTTGTTTGAAGGAATAGAGTCTCACATCCAGCACGATTGGATATGACAATCTGAGTTCTCGAATTCAAGATCACCCCAAAATTCTCCAAGCACTTGTATTGAAATTTTGAAAGGATATTCGTTCGTTTGGTCAAACAGAAAATCACACCCAGCACGATTGGGCAAGATCTCTTCGGATTTCCAAACTCACGAATATCACCTTATTTAAAAATACGAGCAAATTTTGATAGTATATCCATTTATTTGGTCAAACATAAAAATCGCACCCAGCACGATTGGGCACAATTCTTTTGAATTTCCAAACGCATGAATATTACTTTTGTGAAACCCCTTTTTTATGAATTAAAAAATGAAACGTCGGGTTGTGATTTAAAATGGTCGATCCACATGAAATGACGAAAATGAGAAATTAACAACACATGATAATAAAAGATGCAATAATAAAAACAAAAAGATAACATTAAAATAATAACAATAAATAAAAACCAAAAAAATGTTAGTAGCTATAGAGATAATAGTAAATATAATAATAATGATGATGCAAAATATATACAATATAATAATCTATAGTAGTAGTAGTAGTAGTAGTAGTAGTAAAAAAAATAATAATAATAATAATAATAGTAGTAGTAGTAGTAGTATGGTAATAATAATAAAAAAATAATAGTGATACAAAATATATATAACATAATAATAATATAATAATAATAGTAATAGTAATAGTAATTAGTATAGTAATAATGGTAAAGTAATAATAATACAAAATGTGGACAATATAATAATAATATTAAACATAATAATAATAATGATGATGATGATAATACTGAAATATATACAAAATAATAATATAAGTATAGTAGTAGTAATAATAATAATAATACATAATGTATACGATATACTAATATAAATAAAGTAACAATAATAATAATGACACAAAATTATATATAATATAATTATATAATATAGTTATAATAATGATAATAATACAAATATGTACAACAACAACAACATAATAATAATAATAATAATAATAATAATAATAATAATAATAATAATAATAATAATAATAAATTAGTTGAAATTAATGAAAATAACAATAACAGTATAATTACAAAAATCAGATAAGAAAAGGCTAAATTGTAATCCAAATAAAATTAAGGGGGTTAAAACAGCAATAAATTGAAGAGGAAAGGGTATTAGGGACTAAACGTAACATGCGCTTAACCAAAAAGGAGTGAAATGGCAATAAACCCTACAATCCAAAACGCAGCGTTCAAATAAGGACCAAATTGAGACGGGAAAATTAAAGGGGGGAAAAATTAAAAGATAAGAAGAATTTGATTGCAAAACTATGAAAAAGCGGAAGGATTGCGCGCATAAATTCCCCTTTTGTGCAAAACATGCGGATCTTACCTGGAGCGGGTCGGATCAGGTCGGGCTAGGCTGAAACAACGTTGTTTTGGGGCTTATGGGCGCCGACCAAAACGACGTTGTTTTGTGTTGTCTATATAAGCCCCATTTTCTCAAAAAAAAAATATTTTCATTCTCTGTTTTTTTCAAAAAAAAGGCTAACTTTCTCTCTTTCTTTTCTTCTCTGCAGGTACAAAAAAGGAAGGGTTTCAGCGTCGCTCCGGCCACCTTCCCCTCTTTTTTTTTTACTTATTATATTAATATATGTATATGTATAGATTTTGATTAAGTAATGAATAAAAAAATGAAACAACGAATAAAAGAAAAAAAGAAAATACGGAATCACCTCTTTGTTCTGGATCTTGTGTTTTTTTTTGGTTACTGTTTTGAAAGATTTTGTATTTCTTTTCAAAAATCCAAGGAAGAACCCTTATTACAGTTTCTTTTTCCGGCTTTATAGCCGATTGAAAATAATTAAAAAAAGTGAAATAAAAAATAAACCAAATACAGTCTGTTTTCCATTTTGTTGGCTCTTTTCTGTTGTGGATCTGTTGTTCTCTTGTCTTTTTGCAGATTGTGGGAAACAATGGAAAGTAGGGGAGTGGCTAGTGGAGGCCGGCGCTGGTGGAGCGATAGTGGAGGCTTGCGGCGCTGCTAGGCTAGGGTTTCCAGAACCCTAGTTTCTTCCAAATATTTTTTTTTAGTTTTGGGCCTTTTGGGCCACTTGTATTGGACTTAGTTGGGCCTTAGTTTGGTTTTGGGCCCTGGGTTAATGAACCCGAGCCAAAATTGGTTACTACAGCTGCCCCTCTTTGCTCATTGTCGTGAAACGAGAATAGAGCAAAGACAATAGAAGAACCAATTTTGCCCGGTCTTGGCAGGCTTTGACTTATTGGTCCTCGTCTTCTTCAAACAGCTTCAAACTCCACTGTAACTTGTTGCTTTGATCCGCTTCACTATTTTGTTGTATCTTCAGGGAGATAATATTTCCTATTCCATTGCTTCTTCAAGGGCACAGTAACTAGCGCCTCGATCGGCTTCGATGTGATTTCAAGGAGAAGAGATTCGTAGCTTTGATCTTCTCCACCGGGACTTCGAGGCAATAAATCTGAACTTTTTCAAATTGCTTCCTTACTATCTGCGGGGAGGCTTCGATCTTCAGTCTACTCCAATGCTACTTTCGAGAGATATGGCCTGTAGCTTCATTTTGCTCTTGCTCAATCTTCTTTGTCCACTGGAACTTCTTTGTCCAATTTGCTCAAGGCGACTTCAATCTTCCGTCTGCAAGTACTTCCGCGTGTGACCCGAGGCTCAACTCCCCTCTCGTAATATGAGTTTATTTATTATTTATTATTATTATTTTTTAAAAACCAATGGAAATTGAAAATACCTCAGCACGCGACCTGAGGCTCAACTCACCTCAGCGTGCGACCCGAGGAGTTGATTTTTTTTTTTTGCAAGCAAAAATTGAAAAACAGGAATTGAAAATACCTCAGCGTGCGACCTGAGGAGTTGATTTTTACGAACAGAAATTGAAAAACAGAAATTAAAAATACCTCAGCGTGCGACCTGAGGAGTTGATTTTTGCAAACAGAAATTGATAAACAGAAATTAAAAATACCTCAGCGTGCGACCTGAGGAGTTGATTTTTGCAAACAGAAATTAAAAATACCTCAGCGTGCGACCTGAGGAGTTGATTTTTGCAAACAGAAATTGAAAGACAGAAATTAAAAATGCCTCAGCGTGCGACCTGAGGAGTTGATTTTTTTGCAAACAGAAATTGAAAAATAGGAATTAAAAATACCTCAGCGTGCGACCTGAGGATTTGGCTTATTAAAAAAGAAATTAAAAATGCCTCAGCGTGCGACCCGAGGAGTTGATTTTTGCAAACAGAAATTAAAAAAAAGAAATTAAAAATGCCTCAGTGTGCAACCTGAGGAGTTGATTTTGGAAAATGTATCATCTGGTGGAACTTGGATGCCTTCTTTCTCCTTGGTTCGGTGCAGTTATTGTCAAAACTTCTTGCTTTACTGGTGTACCTATATGTGATGATGTCATGATATGCACGTGTTTGTCTTAAATGCTTTTATGCCTACATGATTATGCCATGTGCCTTGGGCTTGTTTGTCATATCTCTTTTCGTTACGACTTCCATGATGACCTGCATTCATTGCTTCGATTCTTGACTCTCCTTTTAGGTGTTGTACCTGTTCTCAAGCTTTACGAGTAATCTGCGTTTCTCGTATATCACCCCTTTTTGCCCCTTATTGAAACTTGTCCTTGCTTTAAGGCTCTTGTACTTACCAAATTCTCATCCAGGTAATGTTCAACATTCCTTTTTTTTAGAGTGTGTGATTTCACTATTCATCATTTAAATGAACCAAACGTGAGATGCATGAAAATGATGAGTAGGTAGGAAAGGGGTACCTCACACTCATTTATTTCAAAGGCAATGAGCAAAGAAAATTGACAAGGAATTAGTTCAATAAAGAAAACATTATAAATACAGGAAAACGGATTTAATTGTCACAAATGCTCTAGATATTCAACGCATGAACTTCTCCACATTTCTTGATCCTGGATCCTTTTGAGCATAGCTTCTTGTGTAGAAGATTTTGAGCTTCCGAATCTGCTTCAAATATTATAATCTCGCCATTTGACTTCCTGTTCAAATCGCCATTGCTCTTCGAGCCCAAATCTGCTTCCTTAGAACTCCCCTTCGAGTTTGACCTCCGAAATCTTTTTATTTATCAAGACGCCCTTTTCGGGTTTTCATCTTGATCACTTCTCTTTTTTTTTTTTAAGCATAGTACTTCTTCACGGCATCTGAGTTCACTGGATTTGGTACCTCTTTCCCATCCATCTCAGTGAGAATCAAAGCTCCACCCGTGTAACACCCCAAAATTTGGAATTTTAATTGTTGCACTATTTATTGCGTTAAGCTAGTTAACAATAGTAATTGTGTATGTTTAGGGGTTCAATGAGGGCTCGAGGTTGAATTGGGCCCTAGTAATAAAATTTGTATTTAAGCTTATTAAGGAAAGATAGTAAGTGGCACCAAGGCTTAAGGAGATAAGTGTGCATTTTGTTAGCACAAGTGAAGCTAGTAGAGGAGTGGTGTGGCGTTGTATGTATGGGATTGAGGGGAGGAGTTCAAATCCCATGGAGTGCAAAATTGTTGATTTAATTTTTGTACTTCCTTCCTAAGTGTTGGCAATGGTTGTAATTATGGTAGGATAGACTTTTTTTTTTTTATGGTATGATGGCTAAGAGTGAATTAAGGAAAAGGCATGTAAGTGGGGGAAAAGAGAAATGGCTAAGAGTGAATTAAGGAAAAGGCATGTAAGTGGAGGACATAAGGCGTGAAACAAGGAAGGCTTTTTTTTTTTATGGAAAGTTTGGAATGACCAAACTTTGTCCATGAACTTGGATGGTTTGGGGATTAAGGGGGGTGACCAAATATTGTTGGAAGCTTTTGTAAGGATGTGTAGCAAGTTGGGTCACTTTGATTTGATTATTTGGTGCTTTTTACAAAAGCTTTTCTTCTCATCTTTTTCTCTCCTTAGCCGAATGCATTTTTGTGCATTTGTGAACATTTTGTTTTCTTCCTTTGGTTAATTTTTTTTTTTAGCAATTATGTGCACTATTTCTTTTCTCTCTAAAACTTCTCTCCCATGGTCGAATGCACCTTTGTTTCAAACCCTCTCTCTTTGCTTTTCTCTTATCTTTGAAAATTTAAATCATAAACCTCACATCCTCATTTTCTTTCTTTCTTGACTTATTTTCTTTCCAACCATACTTCCCTCATCATTTATTTTTCTTACATGGCCGAATGTTAGACTACCTCCATAGTCGAACCAATCTTTTCTCTCCTTTATTTTTATCAAAGCCGAATCTTCTCTTCATCGATATTGTTTTGTTGATTATTATTTCAACCTTCTTTAAGCAATCCTGTTATAAAGAAGGCCGAACTTGGAGTATTCGTAATCATCGTGACTCGCTAGAAATCAAATCGAAGTGTTAAGGTAAGTGGTTCTTCTTGGAATTTTTCGTTATATCTCTATTCGGCTATGTTGCAAATCGGATCGAAGTTTTGACTAATCGGTTATTTTTAGGGACAAAATCACTTGATATTCTCTATTTGTTAATCCTTTGGAAATAGTGGGTGTCGTAGGTGCCGACTATCAAGAAGGTTTAGTCCTTACCGAAATCAGGTGTGTAATCCCTTACTTTCTGAATACATGTTTGAAATGGGGTGTGTAATCTCATACCTCTCTAAATGGTTGCATGAAATGTTCTGTGAATCGGTCGAAAGATTGAAAAGCTGCAAGCCAGCATCTATGGCCACTCGGGCGTACGTATGTTCGAAGTGGTAACCATATTTTGTAACAAAATAGTTTTGGTTAACAGCAGTGACGTGAATTTGAAAACTCACAAAAAATAGTGTAAATTGAATTAGAAAGTGAAGGAGATATAGATTGAAAGATAATTGAGTCTATTTTCTTATAAAAGAAACGGATCAAGCAAAAGATTAGTATATTTTGAGATTTTTAGATTTTTGTGAGACTGGTTTAGAGTGATTCGAGATCCTCTGTTCTGACTTGGAAAAATCACTATAAATTGTAGAAAAATAATTACAGGACATGGCTTATATTATTAGAATCCTTAGTGAGTCTATTTTTATTTGGATCAAACAAAACCAGTATTTGAGTTCTGTACAATAAGATATCTGAGATTTTGTGAAGAGAGGGTAGAACAGTCAAATAGTGAAACAAGGAATACTTTGAAGAATAAACTGTACTAATTGGCTAAGCCAAAAATTCTGGAAAAATTACAGTAAGAAGTTATATGAGTCTAGTTTCAGGGAAAAATTTCAAGTTTCCCAACTCGAGTTATAGTCAGTTTAGTCAGTACGACGCAGATGGACAGTTTTATTTTTATGCCCCTAATTAGTAATTAAGCCTAGGTTGCGAAAATTGCCATCATACCCTTAGAGGATAAATTACCGAATTACCCTTAGTGGGTACGATTACCGAATTATAAAAACGCTCTTACGGGTCGAATTACGAAAATGACCCTAATGGGCTAAATTACGAAATGTCCCTATGGACCGAATTACGAAAATGCCCTTAATGGGCCAATTTGATAAATTGCTATATGGGCCAACTTGATAATTTGCTTAATGGGCTAATTTGATAAATTCCTATATGGGCCAATTTGATAATTTTCTATATGGGCCAAATGTGTTATTTGATAAATGGGCCATATTGATATGTGACAAATGGGTCAAAACTGCTATATCGATATATATGGGCCAAAACTGCTAGATCGATATATGGGCCAAAATTGCTAGATTGTTAAATGGGCTAAATTGCTATTTTAACTAACGGGCCAAATTGATAACTTGTAATATGGGCTTTTTGTTGAAATTTACCTTATGAAAATATTGTTATGCATTATATATATATACATGACTGCATGGTTGGGATAAATGACGAAGAGAAGAAAGGCCTGTTGCCAAAATCTAGTTCGGTGGCTCTGCCACAAATATTTTAAATGGCTTAATGCCTCTAGTTCGGTGACTTTGTCACAATCTAGTTCGGTGGCTCTGCCACAAATATTATAATTGGCTTAATGCCTGCTATTGGTGTATTGGCGGGGTGGGTTGACTTGATCCCCACAGGTGTGTTGGTTGGTACGGGTGGTGTGTAGCGGATGGAAATTAGGTTTGGTTGGGAATTGCATATCACATGCATTTTTTTTTTATATTTGATTTATATATATTGTACAATTGTAAATGGGCTCAAGCCCAACTAATTGTTTAAATGGTTTTGGCCAAGTGAACACGGTAAGTGGGTTACACATTGAGTTCTAAGTAAGTCACCCCGTTTTCTTACCCTTCTCAGGTAATGACAATTGATGGAGACTTGAGCCGGGGATGACTTCGTGTGGAGGCTATACTACGAATGATGAGTTATAAAAACTTTGAACTTCTTTTAAGTATTTTTATTTAAGTACTATTTCAATTGCGATGTAATAAGGCCTCTGGTATTATTTTTATGGATTTTTATTTGTGGATGGTTTTTAATATGTTTTAATTACTTAAATGGGGCTGTTTAATTCTTATAAATGTTTTCTTAAACTTACGTATAAAAAGGGTTTTTCTTAAATATCACTTACTCGTAAAATTCCCGTGAAAACTCTTTTATAAATTTATTTCAACCAATTATTTAAGTTTTTATCCAAATTATTTCTCTGAAAATCAAATTGTAAACTCTCATGTTTTAAAATCATGGTTTTCAAATAAATCTCGGTTTTTGATAAACACCATCTTAAAAAAAATCATTTTGAAAAAAAATTGTTTTCATTAAAAGCATTGATGACTGGACGTAAGTTCGAACTGTGTGGCATGCCAAGTCTGGTCTTAACGCATAGGCCGGGTTTGGGGTATTACAACCCGAGAAGGCCTTCTTTACGACATATGGCCCCTCCCAATTCGGTGCCCATTTTCCTCGAAAGTCTTTTTGTATTGGGAGAATCTTTCTCAGCACGAGTTCTCTTTCGCGGAATTCCCTTGGTCACACCTTCTTGTCATGGGCCGTGATTATTCTCTTCTGGTACATCTGTCCATGACAGATTGCTTTCAAGCATTTTTCTCTGATCAGATTTAGTTGGTCATATTGAGCTTGAACCCATTCTAATTCTTCTAGTTTTGACTCCATTAAGACCCGTAAAGAGGGGATCTCAACTTCGATGGGCAGCATAGCTTCCATTCCATAGACCAGAGAGAAGGGAGTTGCCCCCGTAGAGGTCCGCACACATGTGCGGTATGCATACAAAGCAAATGGTAGTTTCTCGTGCCAGTCTTTATACGTCTCGGTCATTTTCCCAATAATCCTCTTAATATTTTTGTTAGCAGCTTCTACTGCTCCGTTCATCTTTGGGCGATAGGGTGAGGATTTATGATGCTTTATTTGAAATTGCTCGCACACTTCTTTCATCATCTTGTTGTTCAGATTTAAAGCATTATCTAAAATAATTCTCTCAGGCAAACCGTATCGACATATGATATCCTTTTTTAAGAACCTGCAAACTGCAGTCTTCGTCACATTAGCAAACGAAGCAGCTTCTACCCATTTTGTGAAGTAATCTATGACCACAAAAATGAATCGATGTCCATTAGAAGCTTTTGGGGAGATTGGCCCTATAACATCTATGCCCCACATAGAAAAAGGCCACGGAGAGGTTATGACATGAAGGGGCGAAGGTGCTGCATGAATTTTATCACCGTAAACTTGACATTTGTGGCATTTTCACGCGTAACTAATAATTCTCTCAGGCAGGTATAAATTGTCTTGATCAATACTGCCTTGCTACGAGTAGCGGAGCATACCCAACAGCCCCCCATATCCCGAGTAAAGGAACCCAATCAAACTCTTCACACCGATACAAGATCTCGTCAGGGACCATCCACGGGGCTCTCCATTCAACATCTTCTGCTTGTAAATTTTGGAGAATTGCTATCCATTTCTCTTCAGAAAGGTCGTCCTGTCTTGGCGTAGTTACTAATTCTTCCAAAGGAAAGTAGTTCTTAGAGAAGACTTTACACGAGACCTTTTCCACCTTCCAAAAGTGGCTATGAAACCATGATAGCAAAAGCTGTGCACACCCTATGAATCTACCTTTACCCACTCTTCAGCTAGCGCTCAATGATCGGAATGTTTCGGCTAAGATTACGGGGACAGGTGTGACCCCTTTATCCAGTTTATCAAATAGGTCCGAGACAACTTTATCCACATATCCTAACGCCTTGGGAAAGACAACCAAACCTAGATGCTTAAGGCAAAAACGTCGACCTTCTTTTTTATATCAGATTGCTTTAGGATTAAATATCTTAAATGTCTCCAAGGGATACATTTACAATCCCCTTTTTACTTGATCCGAGCCGTAATCCACTACTCGCTCATCCCTGTAATGTTCATCAGCTTTCTTACGAATGTCGGTACATTTACAGCTCTCGAATAAGCCTTGCTTGCTTGAGTACTTGGGCACCGGAGTAAGGCCGTGTATTCTTCTATGGTAGGTACCATATCTACTGTAACACCCCCAACCCCAAACCATCGCCAAAACAGGGTTACGAGGCATTACCGAATATATCAGACAATTTACAAAAAAAAATTCTAAAAAAAAAAATATTCATAGTATAACTTTAATAACTAATCCCTATAATGAACTTTCAAAGTCTAAAGTCTGAATTAAAAGTGAAATAGGACTCGTTTAAGTATTTCAGAATATATTTTGTTTAATATAAATTTCGGCAGCATTTCTGCTTATTATCATATAATACCCCCTGTAAATTAAACCGTATTCATTTCAATCATAACCAATTCAACCAATTCATTTCATATATTCATTTTCTATTCTAAATACCTTCTAATCAAACTCAATCAATATAATATCAACTTAAATTTATCAAAAATTAGTTAGATTAAAATAAATATACTTCTTTCATTATAATTCTTAAACTTGTAATACTAATATTTTTAACCATTTACATTCAAAACATAATAACCTTTATAGACAATCTATGTACATGCCACATTACCAAAAGAAAGTATACATCACCAAATGTCTGCTGAAGTCGGGTCTGGCTTCGGATGCTGCTTCCGTACTTGACTTCTACAACCTACGCACGGAAACAACCGTACGCTGAGTATGCATATACTCAGTGGTATTACTATAATTCAATTTATAACTAGTTACATTAAATCGCACACATACTTTTACATTACAATTATCATCACTTAATAAATAATTCAATCTTATTTGTATATTTATATATACATACAATTCTGATTTCTATATTTCAATTCTCACCTTTTTCATATGCCATATCTTTCAAATTTAGTTTTATCAATAAATTTATTTCATTGTCCCTATTAACTTGACTCGGGCTCGACGGATACACGGATTCCAACACACACACCAGTACGGCACATTGTGCCTTAACGGTACACAGTATACGACACACAAAGTGTCGAATTGGTAACAGTAACAATATCAGTATTCAACACACAAAGTGCTGAACCTGTAACGGTAACGGTAATAGTAACAGTATACGACACACAAAGTGTCGAATCGGTAATAGTAACAGTAACAGTAGTCGACACATAAGTACCTGATCAGTAAGCCGGCAAAAACCCGTACTCTTCCATATCCTATGGCATGCCAATTATATCCGACTCAGCCCGACTAGTTAATAGGGTTTCCAATTCTCACATCAAGTTCACTTTCATTTCAAAATTCATTTTCCATATTAACTTCACTTTTCCATTCACTAATCAAAATATAATTCAATACTAATATATATTTCTCACTCAATTCACTTTTCTAAATTCAATTCAATAAAGTTACTTACCTCAATATTTACTTACCATAAAATAAATAAATATAAAATTAGTATTTAATAATAAATAACTTGAATTATAGTAATACAAAACAGTAATTCTCTTTGGATTTATTCCTCACGATCTTCTCCTTTCCTTTGTGGGTTGATGTCTCGAGTTCCTTGTTAGCTACGAAAATAATAATTTACATTATTAATTACAACATTAAATTACAATAAATAATTAAATTTAATTCAATTCCTACTCTTCCTCTTCATTGCACATTCTGTATACACAATTCTAATATTTACTTATAAGTTCTTTCAAGGCTGTCTACCTGAGTCATTGTCACTAAATTATCTATATCTTGAGTTACAGAATTCCAAATTAAGATCCGTAAAATTTTTATGAAACTAGACTCACATATCTTCTTGTCATAAAATTTTAAGAATTTTTGATTTAGCCAATAAGTACATTTTATTCTTTAAAATTCACCCCTGTTCTGTTGTCTGACAGTTTCAACCACTCTTTGTTAAAATTTATTATCTTTTTGTACAGAATTCAAATGATGTTATAGTTTGTTTATTATAAAACTAGACTCATTAAGGAATCTAACCATGTAAATTATGTCCCCCAATTATGTTTGTACAATTGTTAATGATTTTTCCAAGTCAGAACAGGGGATCTCGAAATCACTCTAAACCAGTCTCACAAAAATCTAAATATCTCAAAATAAAGAACTTATTTTCTTTCTATGTTTCTTTCATATGAAAATAAACTCAATAAGCTTTAATTTCATATCTTGTTCAACTTCTACTTCCATTTATACCATTTTTGGTGATTTTTCAAATTTACTCTTCTGCTGCTGCCCTAAAGCTGTTTTCTTATGACTTATTTTGCAATTAAATCCTAGTTAAGTTTACTTATTTTCTTAACTTAATTCATGCTTTGATTCTACTTAAATTCCTTCCATATTCAACTTGATTATATAATTTTCATAATAAAACCCTAATTTATAATTTCTTTCAAATTAATCCCTATAGTAGTTAATCCTTTTACTAATTCTAACTTAGATTTCATTTAATTTAATCCATAATTCATCTTTTTCTTCAACATCAACTATATTTAAAAACCTAAAAACTCTCAAAATATCAACTTAATTTCATCAAAATCTTGCTTTAAATCTTCTAAAATATCAAAATTAAGAGAAAATGGCTAAATTGACTTACCTTTTAAAGCTTAAAGCTTCAAATCCCTAATTTCTTCTTTTTCTCTTCTTTCTTTCTTTTCTTTCCCCTGTGTCGAAATGCTCTCTGTTTCTTTTTCTGTTTCTTTGTTTTGTTTCTTTTCTTATTTCTTTTATTCTATTTACTTTATGTTATAATAATATAATATATAATAATTACTTTAAATTAATTTAATATAATTTATTACTAATATATATATTTTATAATTAAAATGTAAGTGAAAATCTTAGATTTTTATCTCATATGCCGCCTCAACTTATGCTAAATGGCATATTTGCCATTTTGATCCTTTTTACTTTCTTTTAATCTATAATTAAACTTTCACTCTTTATTCAATTTGATCCTTTTTCCTAATTGCTTTAAATTGAGCTAAATTCACTAAATAAAAATCTAATTAAACACACTATTAGACTCATAATTACTCCTAATAATTATTTACTAACTCGATTTACTAAGATGGAGGCTCGATAACACATTTTTTTCCGGTGCCCACGGAATTTGGGTCGTTACATCTACTTTCCCGAAAGTAAAGCAACTATAAGCGGGGTTCCAAAATTGAGTAATAGCCCGGAATAGGCGCTCATCCACCTTGATATCAAGCAAATAAGGCAGATCACCATAACTACAGTAGCATAGTTGTTTCATATCATCGCCCCATGAGTCCCATTTCCCCTTTAGTTCTTGCAGGCTATTCTGAGTCACGCTGACACGGGTGAAGCTCCACAACTCTGATTCGTATCCTATAGTCAGACTATCTCCTTTCTCTCGTTGTATCCTTTCGGACCATGTTCGAACGGACGCATTATCCTCCATTCTATTAAGAAATTCCTTTTCCATGTTAAGCTTTTCTACCTAGTAACTGAATGTGGATCAACACTTTTTCATGATGAAATGCCATGCAATTACAACAAAACACCACGAGTTAGTACTATGTACAAATAATCTCAAGATAAACAAGAAATAATCAGACACTTATTCGGGTAACCACTACGGTCTGGCGTGGCTCTACCTAGGGTTGGTTCTTTAAGGTTCATTACATGGGGTTTGGTTCTAAAGAGAGGTACCCGAACCAGCAGATTCCTCAATCCTCACCCATCATAGGCTCATACGGAACGAGTTTGATTCAGGGGAATACATTTCCCTATGGCTGCACGGAGATGAAAATCTCAAGAAGACATAGGTACGGATGTATCCCGAAAGCGATCCACTATCTTGCACGGAGGTGAAGACCTCACGAAAGAGTAGCTTCTCGCTCCCACTTAAGGGTGCGACCACAACGGTCATGCAATGCAATGTGCGTAAGAAAATAAAAATCATATGCAATGACACAAACGAGTGTAACCAAAGAGTAGTAATTTTCAAATCAAATTTTCAAACTTTCGACAAAGGACAGAAAGTAATCAATTTACGGCCTAACTCTCTTCATCGAAGTCCCCAGTGGAGTCGCCAAGCTGTCAAAACCATCCTTTTTTGGAAAGGCAGGAATCGACTTGGGGTTTTGAAAATGAAAAAAACGGGAGTCGCCACCGACCTTTTATTAGGTGTGGTCGGATCACCTTTGTTTTAATAAAACGTTTCAGTTTACTAAAACAGTGCTTTTGGTCTACGCATATTCGAGAAAATAGGTTCGGGAGTCGGTTACGTGCGAGGAAGGATTAGCACCCTTGCAACGCCCAAAATCGGTACCAAATTCATTAATCAATGCCCTAATGTCGAAAAGTTTGAAATGCATTTGAAATTTTCTTTTTATTGTTTTTGAACAACTTGATTGAATATTGAGTTTCTCTCGTTTCGAAGGAATAGAGTCTCACATCCAACACGATTGGATATGACAATCTGAGTCCTCGAATTCAAGATCACCCCAAAATTCTCCAAGCACTTGTATTGAAATTTTGAAAGGATATTCGTTCGTTTGGTCAAATAGAAAATCACACCCAGCACGATTGGGCAAGATCTCTTTGAATTTCCAAACTCACGAATATCACCTTATTTAAAAATACGAGCAAAATTTGATAGTATATCCATTTATTTGGTCAAACATAAAAATCGCACCTAGCACGATTGGGCACAATTCTTTTGAATTTCCAAACGCATGAATATTACTTTTGTGAAACCCCTTTTTTATGAATTAAAAAATGAAACGTCGGGTTGCGATTTAAAATGGTCGATCCACATGAAATGACGAAAACGAGAAATTAACAACACATGATAATAAAAGATGCAATAATAAAAACAAAAAGATAACATTAAAATAATAACAATAAATAAAAACTAAAAAAATGTTAGTAGATATAGAGATAATAGTAAATATAATAATAATGATGATGCAAAATATATACAATATAATAATATATAGTAATAATAATAATAATAATAGTAATAGTATGGTAATAATAAAAAAATAATAGTGATACAAAATATATATAACATAATAATATAATAATAATAATAGTAATAGTAATTAGTATAGTAATAATGGTAAAGTAATAATAATACAAAATGTGGACAATATAATAATAATATTAAACATAATAATAATAAGAAGAATAAGAATAATAATAATAATAAAGATGATGATGATAATACGAAATATATACAAAATAATAATATAAGTATAGTAGTAGTAATAATAATAATAATACGCAATGTATACGATATACTAATATAAATAAAGTAACAATAATAATAATAATGACACAAAATTATATATAATATAATTATATAATATAGTTATAATAATGATAATAATACAAATATGTGCAACATCATAATAATAATAATAATAATAATAATAATAATACTAATACGTGATAATAATAATAATAAATTAGTTGAAATTAATGAAAATAACAATAACAGTATAATTACAAAAATCAGATAAGAAAAGGCTAAATTGTAATCCAAATAAAATTAAGGGGGGTTAAAACAGTAATAAATTGAAGAGGAAAGGGTATTAGGGACTAAAACGTAACATGCGCTTAACCAAAAAGGACTGAAATGGCAATAAACCCTACAATCCAAAACGCAGCGTTCAAATAAGGACCAAATTGAGACGGGAAAATTAAAGGGGGGCAAAATTAAAAGAAAAGAAGAATTTGATTGCAAAACTATGAAAAAGCGGAAGGATTGCGCGCATAAATTCCCCTTTTGTGCAAAACACGCGGATCTTACCTGGAGCGGGTCGGATCGGGTAGGGCTAGGCTGAAATGACGTCGTTTTGGGGCTTATGTGCGCCGACCAAAACGACGCCGTTTTGTGTTGTCTATATAAGCCCCATTTTCTCAAAAAATTTTATTTTCATTCTCTGTTTTTTTCAAAAAGAGGCTAACTTTCTCTCTTTCTTTTCTTCTCCGCAGGTACGAAAAAGGAAGGTCTTCCCCTCTTTGTTTTTACTTATTATATTAATATATGTATATGTATAGATTTTGATTAGGTAATGAATAAAAAAAATGAAACGACGAATAAAAGAAAAAAAGAAAATACGGAATCACCTATTTGTTCTGGATCTTGTGTTTTTTTTTTTGTTACTGTTTTGAAAGATTTTGTATTTCTTTTCAAAAATCCAAGGAAGAACCCTTATTACAGTTTCTTTTTCTGGCTTTATAGCCAACTGAAAATAATAATAAAAAGTGAAATAAAAAATAAACCAAATACAATCTGTTTTCCATTTTGTTGGCTCTTTTCTGTTGTGGATCTGTTGTTCTCTTGTCTTTTTGCAGATTGTGGGAAACAATGGGAAGTGGGGGAGTGGCTAGTGGAGGCGTGGTATTTGGTGGAGCGATAGTGGAGGCTTATGCGCATTCTTTGGCTAGGGTTTCAGAACCCTAGTTTCTTCCAAATATTTTTTTAGTTTTGTGCCTATTGGGCCACTTGTATTGGACTTAGTTGGGCCTTAGTTTGGTTTTGGGCCCTGGGTTAATGAACCCGGGCCAAAATTGGTTATTACAACTATTAGCAACACATGTTGGGAAGAGAAATTTCAAATTATTGCATCCCTTTATTTCAACAATCTTCAGACTTTTGAGGCATAAACGACGACTGGGCCCTTCTTGTTCTATGCTCCTCAATTCAACAATAGGGAATACGACTTGCATCTTATCACAAAATGAAACTATAACCTCTTCAAGCTTTTGTAAAAAACCTTGAGGCTGGGAAGCATTGCACATCTCTTCCAAATCAAACATACCACTTAATGATAACTTTCTCAAATTAGAGAGTGTAGTGATTACCACCTGCTGCTTTGATGCATCAATTAGGCATTGCATGGAGTGGCACCAATGAAGATATGGAGAAGTCAACTTACTAAATCCCAAGTCTAAGCTCGGAATAAGGTTTGGGTGACCCTCCACACCATCCAATTGAAGAGATTCTACATCTTCAAATAGTTGCTTGCATGCATCTATAGACTTATCGATTCTCAAAGATCTTGAGATTGGACAAGTTTCAAGGTACCTCTTTCCGTACCGCAATTCTCTTCTTATGCCAATGCAAAAATCGAAGCTACTTAATCTACGAAACACAAAGCCATCTGGAAGATGTTCAAAAGAAATATCCAATGATATTACAGCCAACTTTGGCAATAAATCCAACTCCAACAGGCAGGAATAGCTTTCTCTTTGAGTTGTGTTCTCAGTCAACCATTTTAATAAACTACAACCATGCAAGTATATTTCTTCTAAATTGGAAAATCTTTGTATTAAATTAGGAGCAATTCTTTGTAGATAATCGCAATACGATAAATCCAACAGCCTTAGCTTTTCCAAATCACCAGCTTCAGTCGGCAATTCAGTGATATCAGATCGACTTAAAAGAGAGAATATGAAGTGTATCTTCAGCTTCCCAAGCATTGAGATGTCAGAGAGTTTACAATCAATCAAATAAAAAGTCTAAAGGTTCATATGAAACTGAAATATAGACAGAGATATCAATAGATGATTCAAAGCACAAACTTGCAATGCCTTCATACCTTCAAAGAATTTGCTTGAAGTTTCCGTGAAATGATTGCCACCATGTAAAAGAGGTTTGAGGTATAGAAAACCCACTGCTTTAGGAAGTTCATCCGTTTAATCAGTTTCAAAGGAGATTGCTGTGTAATACTTGAAACCTTCATCTATCGGGAGTGTTTCAACAGTCCCAAAAGAAAACTCCTTTCTTGAAGATGTTATCCACAAAGCAAATTGGCGAACCACATCATGCATTTTGACATGCCTTTCTCCACAATCTAGCAACAAAAATGGAGTTCTTGAGGGTCTCAATTGATGCAAGCACTTCACTTCTAACATCTTTAATTGAGTCCATGCCTTTATATAACTCCAGTCCCCATGCATATCCTACCAAGTTCTCCACATAAATCTTATCATCTTTAGGAAATAAAGAGCACAACAAGAAACATGTCTTGGTCTCCATATTCTTCAAGTAGTCGAAGCTCGCCTCAAGACATGCATAGGCATTTTCTTCATTAACATCCTTAATTTCAGTCAATCTATGATCTTTAAGTCTCCGGCATGCAGCTTGACACTCATGATGGGTTTTACCTTTCAAGGCACTTGCCAGCGAAACTATAGCGCCAGCGGAACTATAGCTATAGGCAAACCCCCATATTTTTTGACAATTTTCTTTGCTGGGGTTTTAATAGAATCATCAGAAAAGCCATCTTGTAACATCCAAAAAAAAAAGTAACCTTTATTGACTTGGAATAAATTTTGGTAAATAGTACTTTATTGAAATGGAAAAAGCAACCTTAAATGCTTAAGGTAATTAAATGGTAAAAGTTAGCATAAGATGAGCAAGTGGTAAAGGGGATATGATGCCATGTAGGTTTGCTTGAGGGAAGAGGTTCGAATCTCATATGTAGCATTTTGGAGAGTATTTTTTTTGTGCTAGGAAGAGTTTGATTTGGTCAAAAGTATAATACAAATGGTGGAGTAGGTGAATGAGTGAATTATGGGAAAAAAAAAAAGAAATGGGAGAAAAAGGAATGATGGGGAGTGATTTATGGAAAAAAAAAGTATAATACAAATGGTGGAGTACGTGAATGAGTGAATTGAAAAAAAAAAAAAAAAAAAGAAAGAAAGGGGGATGATATTAATTTGAAGAGAGGAGTGTTTAGGAAATTTTTCATTTGGTCACTTTTTCTTTACCTAATATTTTGTTTCTTTTGGTTACATTTCCTCCTTGCTGGAAATTTCCTCTTCTTCTATAGTGTTCCTTCTACTCATCTTTTCTCTCTTTCATCCAATTCTAGCTAGTACAACTTAAGCCTTGTGTTGCAAATCTCTTCTTGGCTGAAACCCCTACTTCTTTTTCCCTTCTAATATTCAAGTGGTTGATTCCATTCTTCTCATCTTTTGGTTTCCATTGCGGTGTGTCCCAAAACCGAATAGTGGTTCTTACGTTTTGTTGTTGTTCCGATTCTTTTGATAATCAAAGGGGAGGATTGTTAACATCCATTCTGCGTTAAAGGAGTGTGTGGTGGTAGTCAGAAGGCGGGGTTGAACATCGGGACTCCGTAGAGGGAAATCACGTAGTGGTAAGTGATTCAAGTGTAAGTATTACATGGGGTATGAAATCTTTTAGAAATCCGAGGCTAACTTTTGGTTGGTATTGTTCTAGGGTCAACGAAGAGTGGTTCTTTAGGAAATCCAAATCAGGTGTGTAATACCTTACTTCTCAAATACATGTTTGAAATGGGTGTGTAATCTCATACCTCTCCAAATGTTTGCATGAAATGTTCTGTGATTCGGTCGAAAGACTGAAAAGCCGCAATCCAGCATCTATGGCCACTCGGACGTACGTATGTTCGAAGTGGTAATCATATTTTGTAACAAAATAGTTTTGGTTAACAGCAGTGATGTGATTTTGAAAAATCATCAAAAATAGTAGGAATTGAATTAAAAAGTGAAGAATATATGGATTGAAAGATAATTGAGTCTATTTTCTTATAAAAGAAATGGAGCAAGCAAAGGATCAGTATATTTTGAGATTTTTAGATTTTTGTGAGACTGGTTCAGAGTGATTTTGAGATCCCCTGTTTTGACTTTGAAAAATCACTATAAATTGTAGAAAAATAATTACAGGACATGGTTTATATTACTATAATCCTTAGTTAGTCTATTTTTATTTGGATCAAACAAAATCAGTATTTGAGTTCTGTACAATAAGATATCTGAGATTCTGTGAAGAGAGGACATAACTGTTAAACAGTGAAACAAGGGACACTTTGAAGAATAAACTGTACTAAATGACTAAACCAAAAATTCTAGAAAAATTACAGTAAGAAGTTATATGAGTCTAGTTTCAGGGAAAATTTACAGATCTAAATTTCGAGTTTCCTAACTCGAGTTATAGTCAATTTAGTCAGCATAACGCAGACGGACAGTTTCAATTTTTGTGCCCAAACGAATTACCCTTGGTGGGTAAAATTTATGAAATACCCTTGGGTTACGAGATTACCGAATTACCCTTAGTGGGTACGATTACCGAATTATATAAATGTCCCTATGGATCAAATTACAAAAATACCCTTAATGGGCAAATTTGATAAATTGCTATATCGGTCAATTTGGTAAATTGCTATATGGGCCAACTTGATAATTTGCTTAATGGGCCAATTTGATAATTTACTATATGGGCCAATTTGATAATTTGCTATATGGGCCAAATGTGTTATTTGATAAATAGGCCATATTGATATGTGACAAATGGGCCAAAACTGCTAGATCGATATATATGGGCTAAAACTGCTAGATCGCTATATATGAGCCAAAATTGCTAGATCGTTAAATGGACTAAAATTTTTATTTTGACTAACGGGCCAAATTGTGAAATGGGCCAGATTTGTAATAATTTTATTTATTTATGGGCCTTATGTTGGAATTATTATATAAATGAATTGTCATGCATTTTATATACATGATTGCATGGGTTGGGATATTTGACGAAGAGAAGATGGCTTCATGCCCAGTTAATGGCTTCGTGCCCAGTTTAATATATGGCTTAATGCCCAGTTGGTGTGTTGGCGGGGTGGGTGACTAAAGCTCCCCTGTGTGTGTCTTTGGTTGGTACTGTGGTGGTGTGTAGCGGATGGAAATTTAGGTTTGGTTGGGAATTGCATATCACATGCATTTTTTTTCTTGTTATATTGTTACATTTGTAAATGGGCTCAAGCCCAATTAAATGCTTAAATGGTTTTAGCCAGTAAACACGGTAAGTGGGTTACACACTGAGTTCTAAGTAACTCACCCCTTTCTTCTTACCCTTCTCAGGTAATGACAATTGATGGAGGTTTGGGCCGGGGATGACTTTGTGTGGAGGCCATACTACGAATGATGAGTTATAAAAACTTTGAACTTCCTTTAAGTATTTTTAATTAAGTATTATTTCAATTGCAATGTAATAAGGCCTCTGGTATTATTTTTATGGATTTTTATGCGTGGATGGATTTTAATATGTTTTAATTACTTAAATGTGGTTGTTAAATTTTTATAAATATTTTTCTTAAACTTGCGTGTAAAAAGGAAGTTTTTCTTAAATATCACTTACTCGTAAAATTTTGTGAAAATTCTTTTATAAATTTATTTTAACCAATTATTTCTTTGAAAATCAAATTATAAACTCTCATGTTTTAAAGTCATGATTTTTCAAATAAATCTCGATTTTTGATAAACTCCGTCTTCAAAATCGTTTTGAAAAATTGTTTTCATTAAAAGCATTGACTACTGGACGTAAATTCGAATTGCGTGGCATGCCAAGTCTGGACTTAACGCATAGGCCGGGTTTGGGGTGTTATATTTTATGGTATCAGAGCCAGTTTCAAAACTCGGCTGTGGTTTGGGTTCACAACAAATTTTGTTTAAAAACTGTTTAAACTTCTAGATTTTATGTGTTAAAGGTAGTATGGCACCACGAGCATCCGGCACCAAGTCAAGTAAGTATTTGTATATTAAATATTTATTATTGTGATATGACCATAGGAACACTCTAGAACTTCTAGTTTTAGATGTTGAAAACGATATAGATTGAGACTATAGGAAGTGATTGCGAAAACAACTTTATCTCTTATATCTCATAAAATATCGTTAATAAATGCTGAAATAGTATATTGATTCATAAGACTTATAATCAGATTAAACCGAAATACCCAATATGAGCTCTAGAGGACGTATAAGTGGCCATGGTAGAGGCCGAGGTGCTAGGGTTGCGTCTGAAGCGCCGGGTCTTATGCCAGAAATGGACGCACCTGTGTCACCCGGGAGTGAGACTGGATCACACGACCACATGAGAGAGGACATTGCTTTGACCCAAGCAATGTTGCAAGTCCTAGAAAGGGTATGGAGCATTCCTAGCCTTCATTAGTGCTCTGGATGCCAAGGAATTATCGGTGGAAGGCGTTAGAAAGGTAAATGAGTTTTCAGACGTCTTTCCCGAAGAATTTCCCTGATTGCCTCTAGACCAAGAGGTAGAGTTTGGCATTGAGCTTCTGCCCGGAACGGCTCCGGTGTCCATTGCTCCTTATAGAATGGCGCCAAAAGAGTTAGCGGAGCTTAAAGCCCAGATTCAAGAATTGTTAGATCGGGGATTTATTCGACCAAGTGTGTCTCCGTGGGGAGCACCGATCTTGTTCGTCAAGAAGAATGATGGATCAATGCGTATGTGCATTGATTATAGGCAGCTAAATAAATTGACGATCAAGAATAGGTATCCATTGCCGAGAATAGATGACCTGTTTGATCAATTGAGAGGAGCTTCAGTTTTCTCCAAGATTAATTTGAGATCGGGTTATCATCAACTCAAGGTTAAAGAGGTGATTATTCATAAGACGACATTCCGAACTCATTATGGACATTATGAGTTTTTGATTATGCCGTTTGGTTTGACCAATGTACCAGCTGCATTTATGGACATGATGAATTGAGTCTTTCAACCTTATCTAGACCAGTTCGTAGTAGTGTTCATAGATGATATCTTGGTATATTCGAGGACTGAAGAAAAGCATGACTAACATTTGCGCATTGTGTTGCAAATTTTACGGGATAAGTAACTTTATGCCAAATTTAGTAAATGCAAATTTTGGTTGAAGGAAGTGACTTTCTTGGGGCATGTGGTGTCAGCCGAAGGAATAAGAGTTGATCTTCGGAAGGTAGAGGTTGTGTTGGAATGGAAACCACCGAGGTCAGTGGCTGAAATTCGGAGTGTCCTAGGGTTGGCTAGTTATTACCGGCATTTTGTTGAGGGGTTTTCATTGATTGCTGCACCCCTAACTAAGTTGTTGCGAAAAGGAGTACCGTATGTGTGGACCGATAAACAACAAGAAAGTTTTGAGAAACTGAAGAAGATTTTGACGGAAGCGCCAATACTGATTCAACCTGAGGCTGGAAAAGAGTTTACCGTTTATTGTGATGCGTCACATACGGGTTTAGGATGTGTGTTGATGCAAAGTGGGAAAGTGGTGGCCTATGCTTCTCGTCAGTTGAGGCCGCATGAAGTCAACTATCCTACTCATGACTTGGAGTTAGCTGCGGTGGTGTTTGCTTTAAAAAAAAATAAAATTTTGGAGGCACTATCTCTACGGTGAGAAGTCGATCATTTATACGGACCATAAGAGTCTTAAGTACCTCCTTACTCAAAAGGAGTTGAACTTGAGACAACGAAGATGGGTGGAGTTATTAAAAGATTATGACTTCTCAATCGAGTACCATCCTGGAAAGGCTAACGTGGTGGTAGACGCGTTGAGTCGTAAGGTAGTATCGGAGTTGAGAGCAATGTTTGCTCATCTCAGTTGGTTTGAGGATGGCAGTCTGCTAGCGAAACTTCAGGTGAAGCCTCTGTGGTTGGAGCAAATCAAGGAAAAGCAGTTATTAGATGAAAAGTTGGGTCTTTTAATGCAACAAGTTGAAAATGGTATAATAGGGGATTTTGGATTGAACAAGGATGGCGTGCTATGTTTTCGTGGAAGAGTTTGTATGCTCATGGATTCGAATTTGAGACAAATAATTTTATGGGAGGTGCATAGTAGTCCTTATGCTATGCACCCTGGAGTAAATAAGATGTATCGGGATCTTCGTGAGCAGTATTGGTGGCAAGGGTTGGAACGAGAGGTTACTGAAATTATGGGGAAATGCTTGACTTGTCAACAAGTGAAGGCAGAACATCAATTACCATCGGGATTATTACAACCGGTAAAGATTCCTCTATAGAAATGGGAACGGATAACGATGGATTTTGTTAGTGGGTTACCCTTAACACCTACTAAGAAAGATTCTGTTTGGGTGGTAGTTGATCGATTAATAAAGACTGCTCATTTTCTACCAGTTCGTACAGATTACTCGCTGCAGAAATTGGCTAAGCTGTATGTATCTGAGATCGTGAGGTTGCATGGGGTACCAATGTCTATCATATCGGATAGGGATCCCACGTTTACATCACGGTTTTGGAAAGCTTTACATGAGGCTTTGGGAACAAAGTTAAACTTTAGTATGGCTTTTCATCCTCAGTCAGATGGTCAGTCAGAAAGAGTAATTCAGATTTTGGAAGACATGTTACGTGGTTGTGTAATCGACTTCAGAGGTAGTCGGGAGGATTTCCTACCGTTGGTAGAGTTCGCGTATAATAACAGTTACCAATCCAGTATTCAAATGGCGCCTTATGAAGCTTTATATGGTCGAGGTGTCGCACCCTACTTGTTAGACTGAATTGGGGGAGCGACAGTTGTTGGGTCCTGAGTTGATATCTGAGACAGAAGAAAAGGTAAAGGTGATTCGAGCACGGTTAAAGGAAGCTTCGGATCGACAAAAGTCGTATGCAGATCTAAAGCATAAGGATATTGAGTTTGCTGTGGGGGAGCAGGTCTTTCTGAAGGTCTCACCTTGGAAGAAAATTTTCAGATTTGGAAGGAAGGGCAAGTTGAGCCCTGGGTTCATCGGACCATATCGTGTGATGAAGCATGTTGGTCCAGTGGCCTATCAGATTGAATTACCTCCAGAGTTGAGTCAAATTTATAATGTTTTCCATGTTTCCATCTTTGAGGCGCTTATAGATCAGATCCGTCTCACATAGTACCGGTAGAAGAAGTGGAGTTGAGATTTGACTTGTCTTTCGAGGAGGAACCAGTGAAAATCTTAGACCGAGATGTTAAGGTGCTAAGAAAGAAAATTGTACCGTTGGTCAAGGTTTTATGGCGTAATCACGGAGCGGAGGAGGCTACGTGGGAGCCTGAGGATGCAATTCGGCAACAATATCCTCACCTCTTCTAACCAGGTAAATTTCGAGGACGAAATTTTCTTTAAGGGGGGTAGAATTGTAACATCCAAAAAAAAAGTAACCTTTATTGACTTGGAATAAATTTTGGTAAATAGTACTTTATTGAAATGGAAAAAGCAACCTTAAATGCTTAAGGTAATTAAATGGTAAAAGTTAGCATAAGATGAGCAAGTGGTAAAGGGGATATGATGCCATGTAGGTTTGCTTGAGGGAAGAGGTTCGAATCTCATATGTAGCATTTTGGAGAGTATTTTTTTTGTGCTAGGAAGAGTTTGATTTGGTCAAAAGTATAATACAAATGGTGGAGTAGGTGAATGAGTGAATTATGGGAAAAAAAAAAAAGAAATGGGAGAAAAAGGAATGATGGGGAGTGATTTATGGAAAAAAAAGTATAATACAAATGGTGGAGTACGTGAATGAGTGAATTGTGGAAAAAAAAAAAAGAAAGAAAGGGGGGATGATATTCGGCTGAAGAGAGGAGTGTTTAGGAAATTTTTTCATTTGGTCACTTTTTCTTTACCTAATATTTTGTTTTTTTTGGTTACATTTCCTCCTTGCTGGAAATTTCCTCTTCTTCTATAGTGTTCCTTCTACTCATCTTTTCTCTCTTTCATCCAATTCTAGCTAGTACAACTTAAGCCTTGTGTTGCAAATCTCTTCTTGGCTGAAACCCCTACTTCTTTTTCCCTTCTAATATTCAAGTGGTTGATTCCATTCTTCTCATCTTTCGGTTTCCATTGCGGTGTGTCCCAAAACCGAATAGTGGTTCTTACGTTTTGTTATTGTTCCGATTCTTTTGATAATCAAAGGGGAGGATTGTTAACATCAGTTGCAGTAAAGGAGTGTGTGGTGGTAGTCAGAAGGTGGGGTTGAACATCGGGACTCCGTAGAGGGAAATCATGTAGTGGTAAGTGATTCAAGTGTAAGTATTACATGAGGTATGAAATCTTTTAGAAATCCGAGGCTAACTTTTGGTTGGTATTGTTCTAGGGTCAACGAAGAGAGGTTCTTTAGGAAATCCAAATCAGGTGTGTAATCCCTTACTTCTCGAATACATGTTTGAAATGGGTGTGTAATCTCATACCTCTCCAAATGTTTGCATGAAATGTTCTGTGATTCGGTCGAAAGACTGAAAAGCCGCAATCCAGCATCTATGGCCACTCGGACGTACGTATGTTCGAAGTGGTAATCATATTTTGTAACAAAATAGTTTTGGTTAACAGCAGTGACGTGATTTTGAAAAATTATCAAAAATAGTAGGAATTGAATTAAAAAGTGAAGAATAAATGGATTGAAAGATAATTGAGTCTATTTTCTTATAAAAGAAATGGAGCAAGCAAAGGATCAGTATATTTTGAGATTTTTAGATTTTTATGAGACTGGTTCAGAGTGATTTTGAGATCCCCTGTTCTGACTTTGAAAAATCACTATAAATTGTAGAAAAATAATTACAGGACATGGTTTATATTACTATAATCCTTAGTTAGTCTATTTTTATTTGGATCAAACGAAATCAGTATTTGAGTTCTGTACAATAAGATATCTGAGATTTTGTGAAGAGAGGACAGAACTGTCAAACAGTGAAACAAGGGACACTTTGAAGAATAAACTGTACTAAATGACTAAACCAAAAATTCTAGAAAAATTACAGTAAGAAGTTATATGAGTCTAGTTTCAGGGAAAATTTACGGATCTAAATTTCGAGTTTCCTAACTCGAGTTATAGTCAATTTAGTCAGCATAATGCAGACGGACAGTTTCAATTTTTGTGCCCAAACGAATTACCCTTGGTGGGTAAAATTTATGAAATACCCTTGGGTTACGAGATTACCGAATTACCCTTAGTGGGTACGATTACCGAATTATATAAATGTCCCTATGGATCAAATTACAAAAATACCCTTAATGGGCAAATTTGATAAATTGCTATATCGGTCAATTTGGTAAATTGCTATATGGGCCAACTTGATAATTTGCTTAATGGGCCAATTTGATAATTTACTATATGGGCCAATTTGATAATTTGCTATATGGGCCAAATGTGTTATTTGATAAATAGGCCATATTGATATGTGACAAATGGGCCAAAACTGCTAGATCGATATATATGGGCTAAAACTGCTAGATCGCTATATATGAGCCAAAATTGCTAGATCGTTAAATGGACTAAAATTTTTATTTTGACTAACGGGCCAAATTGTGGAATGGGCCAGATTTGTAATAATTTTATTTATTTATGGGCCTTATGTTGGAATTATCATATAAATGAATTGTCATGCATTTTATATACATGATTGCATGGGTTGGGATATTTGACGAAGAGAAGATGGCTTCATGCCCAGTTAATGGCTTCGTGCCCAGTTAATGGCTTCGTGCCCAGTTTAATATATTGCTTAATGCCCAGTTGGTGTGTTGGCGGGGTGGGTGACTAAAGCTCCCCACAGGTGTGCTAGTTGGTACGGGTGGTGTGTAGCGGATGGAAATTTAGGTTTCGTTGGGAATTGTATATCACATGCATTTTTTTTCTTGTTATATTGTTACATTTGTAAATGGGCTCAAGCCCAATTAAATGCTTAAATGGTTTTAGCCAGTAAACACGGTAAGTGGGTTACACACTGAGTTCTAAGTAACTCACCCCTTTCTTCTTACCCTTCTCAGGTAATGACAATTGATGGAGGTTTGGGCCGGGGATGACTTTGTGTGGAGGCCATACTACGAATGATGAGTTATAAAAACTTTGAACTTCCTTTAAGTATTTTTAATTAAGTATTATTTCAATTGCAATGTAATAAGGCCTCTGGTATTATTTTTATGGATTTTTATGCGTGGATGGATTTTAATATGTTTTAATTACTTAAATGTGGTTGTTAAATTTTTATAAATATTTTTCTTAAACTTGCGTATTTAAAGGAAGTTTTTCTTAAATATCACTTACTCGTAAAATTTTGTGAAAATTCTTTTATAAATTTATTTTAACCAATTATTTCTTTGAAAATCAAATTATAAACTCTCATGTTTTAAAGTCATGATTTTTCAAATAAATCTCGATTTTTGATAAACTCCGTCTTCAAAATCGTTTTGAAAAATTGTTTTCATTAAAAGCATTGACTACTGGACGTAAATTCGAATTGCGTGGCATGCCAAGTCTGGACTTAACGCATAGGCCGGGTTTGGGGTGTTACACATCTAGACCTGCTTTCTTTTCAAATAGAGTCCAAGCTTCATCATCATCCAAATAACCAAGTTTTACCATGTTTTGACAATCCATAGCTCGACATACTCGTTTGCGGTGTGTTGTTAAAAAAACTTTGCAGCCTTTATGATCATCCCCAATAGGAATTCCTATCTTCTCCTTTAAGTTGGTAGACTCCCGAATATCATCAAGGATGATAAGAATCCTTGGTTCATTCTTCAGCCTTAACCATAATTCTTGCTCAGATCTTCTTCCTTGTTCATTCTTCATATCAAAGCCTATGTATTGTGCAATTTGATCTTGAATTCTCTCAAGATTTGGCTTTTGAGACACAGTCGTAATCACAACTTTGTCAAACAAATTTAGTTTTTGAGCTTGACTTCCAACTTCACGAGCCAGGGTGGTCTTGCCCACCCTTCCCATCCCCCACAACCTAATCATATTGATATTCTCATCTTTTAAGGCATCCATGATTTGATAGAAAGCAGTCACTGATGATTTCGAAACCGCAAATTCTTTAGAATATAGGAAGTCTATGGTGGGAAGGGCAGTAGGATCATGGTTATCGACTGGCCCAAGTTGACCAAATTTGGCCAAAAGCTGATAGATATCCTGGATTTTCTTCATTGCTTTCTTGCTTAATTGATATCTCCAACTCCAATTAGGACACCAATTGAGACACCTCTTATTCAGTTGGATCTCCTCCTCCAGAGTTCCCATATCCAACAAGTGTTTAAATCGCGCCCTTGATTGCAAGTTCTGTACATCATTTTGAATTAGTAGAAGCCGATTTTTAGCATCCTCAATCTTATATAGTAGATCTTCTCGTGCATCTGCAAGTTCAAGCTTTTTCTCTCGGAGCTTTTCAACGTTGACATGAAAGTGACAGACATAATCAAGTTGACGTCCTACCAGCTTCACCACACAGTCCACAACCAGTGTTCCAACTGCGTTAGAAATGGCAGCCTCACAAAATACGCAACCCATGCTTGACAAGCTCAAATTGAAGAATATGATGTTCCAAGTTCAAACACTGCAATGAATCATAAGTAATTACCATAAAAAAAAAATTTGAAGAATCAAAAAAAGTTTTGAAGATTAAGACACTACTTCTTATATATACCAAGAAAGGTGAAAGACAAGTCAAACTATGAGAATTAATGGGCTGTTCCTTCAACCCAGTCCAGTTGAAAACACAAAACAACGCCAATATTATGAGAAATTTAATAAACAAATAAATTTGTCTTGGGAGACACTCAATTGAATGCTTATGCTAGAATATATTGCTACCACTTTTGTACTGCTTTTAATAAAGTTGATATTTATTTCTAGACAACTATATACTATTCGTGTGCTGAAGGGTAAGACATATGCTTCACTTTGTTCTTTTCTTACAACTCAATAAATTTGTCTTCTCTCCCAAGAAAAAGAAAAAGTAGGTGGTATGTATGAAAATGGCATTCAATTTAATCATTCACAATGATAAGTTTTGAAATTAACTCTTTAAATAGAAATGACTTCATTTACTGCTCCATTCATTTCCCTATTCAGAAAGCTCTACTAGAGCAGTGACTTATTCATTCCACCATCTTTAAATATGTTTCAACCAATGTATATCACTACCAATTGGCCATCTAGTTTCTTGAGCTATAGCAGATTCCTCCACTGTTATTTCATCAACTAATTGGCATGCCTGCAAAACAAATTAAACCTTGATTTATTACTGTTTGCTTCTGATGATTAATGATGAAGAAAGTAAAGACACTTTTCCAAAACTGAAAATATTGTCAGCCAACATAAATCAATTTTGTATTAAAGCTTATTATTGAGTTTGGAAGAGTAGTGTACCTGTGTTTTGGCATGCACTGATTTCTCTGAATCAAAACTAAATCTTGTGAATATGTTGGGACAATCTACTACTCGCATAATCAACAAAGATTGGAAAACAAAATGATAACCCACAGGGCCGAAGCTCACTAGGTTTGGTAGCCCATCAAGCTGTAAGTCAGTTAATCAGGGTAGGTGTATCACTTTCTCTTCGTCCTTACTCACATTCGGCTCATCTCCTTGAAACACCTGTTCTAATTTGGAAACCCTCCCAAGGATTATATTTTCTAGTTTTTGAAGGTCACCATATGCAAGAGTAATTGGGAAGAGACATATCAAATTTTTACAGTTCTAAAACACCCCAAACCCGGCCCACGAGCCCTGACCGGATCTAGTATGTTCCTTGAGTAAAATGGTTCAAAATTCGTTTGTTACTATGGAAAATCTGAGTGGTTTTGAAGAAGGATTTGCTTATGTTGGGTTCAATTGAAAACTTTTGTAAATTTAGAAATTGGGGATTTATTAAAAACCTTGTTTTCATATTAAAAGATATGCCGAAATTGTTTTAAAAATTTTACCTTTGCATTGGAAATTATTTGTGATTAGGCGGCCAAAACACTTAATAGTTATTTTTAAGAAAAATCGTTTATCTTTGATTTAACCTTAATCGTATTGTAATAAAATCAAATAAAAAGCATGCATGAAATAGTTCACACTATGGCCTTATTACATCGAAAACGAAACCCAAAATAAATCCAAAATACTTAAAATATAACAAGTTCAAAATAAAAGAAAATCCCGAACTGGGCATGGCCACCACTAAGCTCCTGCCGACCCGGTCCATTACTGAGCATCACCTGAAAAATAATCCCACAACGGGGTGAGTCAACAGACTCAATGTGTAACCACAACACTAAGTCCTAACAAATTCAGGCATATCAAATCATACATGTACATATAGAATTTAAGTAATATAATGCAAACCCGAACCCAAGCCTAGATAGCCATCCGCTACACATCACCCGTACCAACCATCACACCGTGGGGACTACTAAGTCGACCCTCCATCCGCTACACATCATCGAAGGCAGTCATTGCAGTCGACGTGCTCATCGCCCTTATATATTGTGGCATAGCCACCAGATAATATTTTGTATCGTGAGACACCACATTCAGATTATGTGACCGAAGTCACCACATTCAGATTATGTGACCGAAGTCACCACATTCAGATATTGTAGTATAAACCACCAGATCACTTCCCCTTTCCATATAACCCATATGCCCCATGTCATACAAAACTATACAAATATCATGCCATATTCTTTATTCACATTCTTATAGTATCACATACGTGCCACAACAGATATTTATCATATTATACTCATAGTAGGAGTAGGTTTACGTACCTGAGTACTTCGTACCATTGCATGGTACCTTGGCCATATCATTCACATTCTTATTTAACATATGCATTAAAACAACACCATAAATCTATTAAAACTTAGGGTAGGGCTACACACCTGGTTCACTTAACAAGTTCACTGAAATCCCGAAAATCCTGAAAATCTCGATCTACTGCTTTAGATTCTTAATTCCTACATTCGGCCAACACTTAGTACTTTAACAAAAGCCTATTCAGCTATAAGACCAAATCCCGAAGGATTTTTACAACTTAAATCCTTACCTTGCTGCCGATTTGCTTACTAATCAGATCCCGAAACTTGTAGTCTTTCTTCCTTGCAATCGGCTAACACTTAATCACTTGACTCGGTTAGTTTTCGGCTTTTAAGTAAATAAGAAACAGATTTAAATACCAAAATAGGGCCCTGGCCGAATGTCAGATTCACTTACCTTGCGAATCTTAAATCCCAAAAATTGTCACTTCTTTGTAGTACTGTCAAAATCCCTATAGATATATGTTAGATCAATTTCTAACATTTAATCATAACAAATGGCCCTTGGCCGAATATTACATATCACCTACCTTGGTCACTTCAAATCCTGAAAGACTCCCTCCTGAAATCGGCTATAATGGAAATCCTGAAACTCACCTTCCAAGTTTCGGTCAACAAAAATAGGAGAGATCAGGTTTCGATTTCAACAGTAGAAGAAGAATAAAGAAAATAAATCGACATAGGTGGGACTCCTTACCAATTTAATCAACTGTCCTTCCTTGAAGCAGAGAGATTCGGCTCTTGCTTAGATGATCAATACGGCTCCTAAAGGATAGGGGAGCATTCGGCTATGGCCACCAACATATGAGATTCGGCTTAACAAAGGAAAGAAAAAGGGAGAGTATTGAGGCTTAGAGAGAATCAGCAAGGATAGCTTTTGAGAAGAGAATATTCGGCTTTTGGCCACTTGAAGAGAAAAGGAAAAAGAAAGTAGAGAAAGCAAAATAGAACTCCTAAGCATTTTTGGCACAAGTGAGATAAGTGAAGGGAGGACTAAATTTCAGCACACCTATGCTAACATTAGCCGAAAATGCTATCAAGAAAGTCCCTAGGCCGGCCAACTCTCCTTCCCTTATCAGCTTCCTCCTTTTTCTCCTTTTTTCCCCTCTTTTTACCCATTCAAAAATAATTCAAAATAAATCATTAATTATCCTTGCTCTTAGCCAAATTTTAAAGAGAGTTTAATCACATCTCAAGCTCATCCCTTCAATCTCCCCATGCCGTCCAACTCTGTCCTTCCTTGTAGAAAAAATAAAAGCTCCCTTTTGCTTCCCTAATGACTCGAACCTAGGCCCTTGCTTCCTGCTTGTGGCGTCATTCACTGGGCTTTAAGTAGCGCCTCCTTGCCACTTTTCCAAGCCCACATTTATGTCTATTTTCCCTTACAATTTTTCTTAAGGCCCTATCAGGCTTAGCTCCTTCTTAAAGCTTGCACTTAATATTTTCCTAAGGCATTTTTTTCCTATATTCTAAGGTTCACAAAATTCACAAAACACGTTCAACATACACATAAGCATGCTATTTCATAAAATTAGGCAATTTTGCATAAGCCATAAATCCCGGATGTTACAAGTTCCCAATGAAGTTACATTGCGCAAACCTAATTTATAAGCTCGGAGTCTCAATGAAGGTCCCAAATCCAATACTCTTTGCACCCACTCTAGTTCTGACACTAGCTTCCTTTTCTGCACAATGATGTTATCATATACCAGTTTATTACATACCTAAACTACCTCCTGGAATCGCTTTAAGTTCAATCCCACATTCTACTCATTTTTCCAACAATATCTGACAAGAGACTTGAATTCAACATGGAACATCGAACTTGCTATACATCTTAATGACCTATTACCTCTGTTTTGCATAGGACAAAGAGAAATAAGAATCGAACGATGAAGGCGAAAACGAATCCCAAGCTAAATTACAAATAGCCCTATTCAGACGTTGTGATAAATTTCCTCTACTCCAAGTAAATTGTGGACCATTAAATCCCAAATCACGCAGCCCACTTTAAAAAATGAACGACTAAAACCATTTGCAACCTGCTCACGAAGTTGGACTACCTTTAATCCTTTCTGAACTATCCAAGATCGCATCAAAGTCGCCAGCTAAAACCCAAGGTTCGACAATCGACTTTGCCAAGTTCTCCAAAAAAAACTCCACAACTTACATCTCAACTATTGGCTACAACCCATCTTTGAAAAGTCAAAGATGGGTGGGCTATAGCAAGTGTAAGCAAGTTGGAAATAGTTGGAAATAAGCACCAAAAATTAATGGGTAACAATTGGCATGGGATAATTTCAATTTTGGTCCCTATTTGTATAGGTACTTTGCAAGTTGATCCCTGAACCTCAACTATAAATAGGCCTAACCATCTCTCATTTTCTTCATCCCACAATTTGCCATTCTCTACTTAAGGCATTGTTCTCTCTCCCTATTTGTAAATTTTCACTTGTATTTTTGAAGTGAAATATATTTGTTAGTGCCCGAGGACGTAGGCAAAATTTGCCAAACCTCGTTAAAATTCTGGTGTTCTTTATTATATATTTTTCATATCTTGTGAGTGTGATTGTAGTTATTTATTGTGCTATTAAATTACGATAGAGGGATATTCTTGCTAGGAAAGATCTAGTACTTTAGTGATCATCGTGATCCACCTCTCTTTCCTGGGAATTAAACTCAGTGTGATTTTTCAGTACAATAATTATACTCTTTTACACACTTCCGCATAACAATTGGTACCAGAGCTAGGTCCGTACTTGGGGAGTACGATCGTTTGTGGTACTATTCACGTATATGGTACTGTTCACGTATACAGTAGTTGGGATTGAGGAGAAAAATGGCACAAGCATCGTCATCAATAAGAGCTACGGTGACCAATGCAAAATTTGAAGTAGAGAAATTTGATGGTACCAATAATTTTGGTATGTGGCAATGTGAGATCCTGGATGTCTTATGTCAGCAAGAGTTAGATATAGCCCTTGAAGAAAAACTTGACAAGATGGATGACAAGGAGTGGGCCAAGATTAATAGACAAGTGTGTCGTACAATCCGTCTATGTTTGGCCAAAGAGCAGAAGTACTCTGTTATGAGGGAGACATCAGCAAGGAAATTGTGGGATACACTGGAAGAAAAGTTTCTAACGAAAAGCCTTGAAAATAGGCTTTATATGAAAAAGAAACTTTTTTGATTCACGTTTGTACTCGGTATGTCGATGAATGATCATGTGAACTCATTCAATAAAATTTTAGCAGACTTGCTAAATTTGGATGAGAAATTTGAAGATGAAGACAAGGCATTATTGTTGTTGAATTCCCTTCCTGATGAAATATGATCATCTTACCACTACATTGCTTCATAGGAAGGATACAATCACATTTGATGCAGTCTGCAGTGCGTTGTATAGATCTGAGACTCGAAAGAAAGATAAAAAAGATCACAGAGATACAACTACAGAAGTCTTAACAGTAAGAGGTCGTTCACACAGCAGCAAACCTGGTAGAAGGGGAAAGTCCAAAGGGAGACCCGCCAAAGATGAGTGTGCCTTTTGTCGTGAGAAAGGGAATTGGAAAAAGAATTGTCCTAAGTTACAAAAGGGCAAGGCTATTTCTAATGCATGTGTAGCGGAGCATAATGAGGAGTCAGACTTTAGCTTGGTTGGCATGGCAATGGCATATCATACTGATGAGTGGATTTTGAATTCGGGATGTACTTACCATATGTGTCCTAATAAGGACTGGTTTTGTAGTCTTAAAGAACTAGAATATGGAGTTGTTCTTATGGGCAATGACAGTGCTTGCAAAACACTGGGAGTAGGTACAATCCAATTGAAGAATCACAACAGCTCAGTCCAAGTCTTGACTGATGTTCGTTACGTACCCAGCTTGAAGAAAAATCTCATCTCATTAGGGGCCTTAGAATCTAAAGGGCTCATAATCACTTTGAGAGATGGATTATTAAAGGTAGCAGCTGGGAATTTGACGGTGATGAAAGGCACAAGGAGAAATAACTTGTACTTTTTAAATGGAAGTACAGTTATTGGATCAACATCAATAGTTTCTGCAAAAGATGCAGATTCAGAGGCTACCAGGTTATGGCATATGCGATTGGGACATGCTGGTGAAAAAGCTTTGTAGACTTTGGCGAAGCAAGGCTTGTTGAAAGGTACAAATTCTTGCAAATTGGAATTCTATGAACATTGTGTTCTGGGCAAGCAGATGAGGGTAATGTTTGGTTCAACAATTCACAATATGAAAGGAATTCTGGACTACGTTCACAGTGATGTGTGGGGACCTACCAAAGTGGCTTCTTTGGGAGGTATGCACTATTTTGTTACTTTTGTTGATGATTATTCAAGAAAAGTATGGGTGTATCTAATGAAAAGAAAAAGTGAAGTATTTGATGCATTTCTGAAATGGAAGAAGATAGTGGAAACTCAGACTGGTTGAAAGGTCAAACGACTTCGATCAGACAATGGTACTGAGTACAAAAACGATCCATTTTTACAAGTATGTCAAGATGAGGGCATCGTGCGACACTTTACCGTTCGGGATATTCCACAGCAGAATAGGGTGGCAGAACGCATGAATCGAACTATACTGGAGAAAGTTAGATATATGTTGTCCAATGCTTGATTGGGAAATGAATTTTGGGCTGAGGCAGTTACATATGCGTGCCATCTAATTAACCATTTGCCATCAGCTGCAATAAATGGAAAAATCCTATGGAGATGTGGACTGGTAAATTTGCTACTGACTATAATTCTTTACATGTTTTTGGTTCCACTGCATATTATCATGTAAAAGAATCGAAGTTACACCCAAGAGCAAAGAAAGCATTATTTTTGGGTATAACTAGTGGAGTAAAAGGATATTGTCTCTGGTGTCCTGATACAACGAAGTTTGTCTTTAGCAGAGATGTGACTTTTGATGAATCAACCATGTTAAAGGATTCACAAAAAGATGACAAAACCAGTAGTACTTTGCAGCAGGTAGAGCTTGAAAAGATTAATGATGATCCAGCTAATATTGAAAAAATAAATGATGAAGAAGTTCCGACCCAAGAACTTCTACAGCAACAATATTTAATTGTATATAGGAGGCCAAGAAGAGAGATTCGTAAGCCTGCTCGCTTTGATGATATAGTGGCCTATGCACTTCCAATTGCAGATGAAGATACTCCTTCTACTTATACAAAAGCAATAAGTAACCCTGATGGTGTAAAGTGGAAGCAAGCCATGAATGAAGAAATGTAGTCTCTTCATCAAAATAGGACTTGTGAGTTGATGACATTGCCTAAGGGAAAGAAGGCAATTGGATGCAAATGGGTATATGCAAAGAAGGAAGGATTTCCTGATAAAAATGAAATTCGGTACAAGGCTAGATTGGTAGCAAAGGGTTACGCTCAGAAAGAAGGAATAGACTACAATGAAATGTTTTCTCCAGTTGTGAAGCATCGTCTATTCAGATTTTGCTAGCCTTGGTTGCGCAATATGATCTTGAACTAGTTCAGCTTGATGTGAAGACCGCATTTTTACACGGTGATTTGGAAGAGGAAATCTATATGACTTAGCCAGATGGATTTAAGGTTCCTGGTAAAGAAAACTGGGTTTGCAAATTGACAAAGTCACTTTATGGATTGAAGCAATCTCCGAGGTAGTGGTACAAGCGATTTGATCAGTTCATAAAAGGGCAAAGCTACACAAGAAGTAAATTTGACCATTGCGTGTATTTCTAGAAGCTACAAGAAGGAATTTTCATATACTTGCTCTTATATGTTGATGATATGCTGATAGCATCTAAGAGCAAAGCTGAAATTGAGAGATTGAAGACTCAACTCAATCTTAAGTTTGAGATGAAGGATCTTGGTGAAGCTAAGGAAATTCTTGGCATGGAAATATGTAGAGATAGAGCCCATGGCAGAGTTAGCTTGTCTCAGAAGCAGTATTTGAAGAAGGTACTACAGCAGTTTGGCATGAACGAGCAACAAAACCTGTAAGTACCCCATTGGCTTCTTATTTCAAGCTTTCTGCACAACTATCTCCTTCGACGAATACAGAACGAGAATACATGTTGCAAGTTCCGTATTCTAATGCAATGGGTAGTTTGATGTATGCAATGGTGTGTACAAGACCTGACATTTCATAGGCAGTTAGTATAGTGAGTAGGTATATGCATAATCCTGGAAAAGGACATTGGCAAGCTGTAAAATGGATTCTACGGTATATTCAAAAAATCGTGGATATTGGATTACTGTTCGAGTAGGATAATACACTTGGTGAAGGTGTTATTGGGTATGTTGATTCTGACTATGCCAGTGATTTGGATAAACGAAGATTAACCACCGGTTACATGTTTACACTTGCTGGAGGACCAATAAGTTGGAAGTCTACTCTACAGTTTACAGTTGCGTTGTCAACCACAGAAGCCGAGTACATGGCTGTAACAGAGGCTGTAAAGGAAGCTATTTGGTTACAAGGTATGGTTAAAACCTTGGGATTGGTTCAGGAGCATATTAACGTTTATTGTGATAGTCAAAGTGCTATTCATTTAGCAAAATCAAGTCTATCATGCACGTACAAAGTATATCGACGTACGATTCCATTTTGTACGGGAAATTATTGATGAGGGGAAAATTCGTCTTCAGAAGATCAAGAATGTAGATAATCCCGCAGATATATCCTGCAAGTTTAACAGTTGAAGAAGGCACTATCAAGTATTGTTGGCAAAGGCAGAAAGAATTGTGTGAAGATAAGATTATCCTAATCAAATCTTCAAGGTGGAGATTATTGGCATCTTTGAAAAGTCAAAGATGGGGGGCTGTAGCAAGTGTAAGCAAGTTGGAAATAGTTGGAAATAAGCACTGAAAATTAATGGGTAACAATTAGCATGGGATAATTGCAATTTTGGTCCCTATTTGTATAGGTACTTTGCAAGTTGATCCTTGAATCTCAACTATAAATAGGCCTAACCATCTCTCATTTTCTTCATCCCACAATTTGCCATTCTCTACTTAAGGCATTGTTCTCTCTCCCTATTTGTAAATTTTCACTTGTACTTTTGGAGTGAAATATATTTGTTAGTGCCCGAGGACGTAGGCAAAATTTGCCGAACCTCGTTAAAATTCTGGTGTTCTTTATTATTTATTTTTCATATCTTGTGAGTGTGATTGTAGTTATTTATTGTGCTATTAAATTACGATAAAGGGATATTCTGGCTAGGAAAGATCTGGTACTTAAGTGATCATCGTGATCCACCTCTCTTTTATCGGAATTGAACTCAGTGTGATTTTTCAGTACAATAATTATACTCTTTTACACGCTTCCGCACAACATCAACTTTGGATGCGGGCTAGCATATATTGCAGAACAAAGAAAACTAGCACCGCCTTACCTGCTCCTAACCTTTATGTGAACCATCTACGAATGTAAACCCAAAATATCCACCATAATATCATTGCTCCAGAGAACCCAAACCCCACCCGCAAAACCATTAGCTTCGATCCAAAATGAGTTAAGGAGACCTAATTTTGCAATGATTCTATCAGCTCTACTGCCAGCCACTGATCCCTGTTGTAAACAAACAAACAAACGTCGGGTAACAGCCTAGTATTAGTTGCCTCTGTTCAAGGAATTGATATTGAACAAGTGAATATTCAATATATAAATAGCATGTAAGGAGTTTTTTTTTATTTAAATAATTTAATTAAAGTGATTGATCTACAGGTTAACTCACGCATTAACTTATATTTATACTTGATCTGAGAAAATTTTAATTTTTATAATTAATAAAATTTAATTTACAATTAATTTTTACATTAACAAACTAAAATTTGATAATAAAAAATTAGAAACCCCATCGAAAGCAGAGGTTAAAACTAGTTATTTTTCCTTTAAAAAACTCTAGTTATTTTTTAAAAAGTAATGTTTTATTATTTTATATATTTAATATAAAATTATATAAATGTTTTATTTTATTTTTTGCTATTCTATACGTCCATTATATGTTCATGTTCGGGTTTGTTATATTAGCTTATAATTTTTTTTTCTAACGCCGGGTAGAGTCCATATTCGTTGAGAAAATCGGCAAAGACTTTGTTATCTTTTGGAAGGACTTGTAAAGAAACCATTTTTTATATTTACGTTCTGTAATGTTTTTCATATTAACGTTATTGATGCTTCTAAATTTACCTTCTGTAATGTTAGAATTAGTTGAAGAGCCGTCGGATTCTAAAGAGGAATCGAATTTTAGTCATCAGCATAGGATGGAAGATGAGAAGTTGCTGTCGGCAGTGTTGGAGAGCAAAGGAGAAGACTGCAACTGAAGAGGATGAAGGCAAATCAGAAATTGGTAGATGACAGAATTGTGAATACGACTCTCGATTTTGGGTCCAACTTATGCAATAATTCTATGATCTGGGAAGCGTGTAGAGTCCTGTCCAACAAAGGGCCAATTGTTTTGCAGACACAATGGCTATAGATGGGATGGAAAATTTATGGTTAATTAACTATTCCCCTTAAATTCACATCAGTATAAAATAACATGTAAATTAATTTTAAATTTTAAAATAATTTTATTTTAATTTTTAAATTAAGAATTTTGATGAGTTAAATTTTTAAGGTAAGGGCTTATTTAATTATAAAAATAATTTAAAAACTTGTTTAAACAAAGTGTAATATAATTTAACTGAAATTTTAATTTATTAGCCAAAGAAATTCATCTAGTAAGAAATGAGATTCAATTGAAGTTAACAATGAAGAATGCTTTTAATGTGCCAAACATCAGACTAGAACAAATAATTGTAAGTTTCGTCAAAAATCTTAGTTTTCCTTTTTTATCTTTGATTAATGAGCAGAATTCACATTCTTTATTTTTTCTTAAAGTTCAATAAATCTTTCTTCGCTTTAAACATTTACCATCTTCAATTGAATAATCACCATCTTCAATTCTTCGCTTTAAACATTCACCATCTTCAATTGAATAATCACTATCTTCAATTGAATAATCACCATCATATTCCTCTTGGAGCCATTCTATATCACTACCAATTGGCCATGCAGTTTCTTGAGCTGTAGCAGATTTTTCCACTATAATTTCATCAACTGATTGGCTTGCCTGCAAAGCAAATTAAACCTTCAATTATTACTGTTTGCTTTTAATGATTGATGATGAAGAAAGCAAAGCCAGTTTTCAAAAATTGGACAAAGGATGACATATTAAGAACAAGAACTGCGAATTGAATATAATAATGCAACAATGATATCTAGAAAGAAATATTGACAGCCAGCAGAAACCAATTACAGTTGATGCAATTTCATTTACTCATTTAAAGCATAAAAAAAGAATCTCTCAGACAGCCAAAATAAAAATGTTGCATTTATGCATAGAAATTAAAGCTTAGTAAATAAATTGTTTGGAAGAATACATACAGAAAATAATTCAATGGATGAACTTTTGTTTTAAAGCTTATTATTGAGTTTGGAAGAGTAGTGTACCTGTGTTTTAGCATGCACTGATCTCTTTGAATCAACACTAAATCTTGTGTTTATGTTGGGACAACCTTTTACTTGTAAAAACATCAAAGATGGGAAAACAAAATGATAACCCACAGGGCTGAAGCTCACGAGGTTTGGTAGGTTACCAAGCACAAAGTCCATTAATTCAGGTAGGTGTATCACTTTCTCTTCGTCCTTACTCACATTTCCCTCATCTCCTTCAAACACCTGTTCTAATTTGGAGAGCCTTCCAAGGACTAATCGATCTAGTTTTGGAAGGCCGTCATCAGCAAGAGTAATTGGGAACAAAGATTTCAAGTTTTCACACTTCTCGATTGTAATCGAACACAGAATAGGGAAGCAAATAGGTTGGAGATGATGTTGTGATGAAGTTTGATCCTTCTCAATTATTTGCTCCAATTCCTCACAGTCAGATATATCCAAAATCCACAATTGTGGCAAATTTCGAGCGATAATAGGTGAGAATATGTATCTTAACCTTACGCAATTGTGGACTACCAATTTAGTGAGATTTTGAAAATGTTCAACTTGGATGGGAGCACTCCATATCACCCGCAATTCAGATAGTTTGTACAAGCCTAGGTCCCTCAGCGTTGAAAGATTATATCCAGAATATTCAAATAACTCTTCAAAATTGGAAATTGGTGTTCCTCCTCTCCATTCTGGGACTGTCACGTTGCTTATTTGCTTCTTTTCTGTCATCTTCCAGAACTCCAATTCCTATAAACATATCATCAATGTTTAATTTCAAAGTGTTGAAAGCCATTGACTTCACACCTATCATTTTATTAATTCGTTTTCTTATGGAACTTTTATTTTAACAATTTCTTTTATTAAAATTAAGGTTTAATTTATTTTACTTAAGTTAGAACACTAATGTTCTAAACTAGATTCTCTCCTTTAAGAATAAGCATAAGATTTCTTTTTCAATCTTTTATAGTCAAAGAACTCAAATTCTTAAAAAGTCTACTGTTGAACTCAAATACATATAATTATGATCATAAATTACAAAAAAAGTAAAATCTCCAAAAATATGGTGCAAAAACACAACATAAATAATATATATATATAAGAAACTAAAACGTCTTAACTATTTATTCTTTGTAAATAATATATATTTCTCATATAGATTATAAAAGTATTCAGTTGAAATGTTATTTATGTTACTAATTGGTATTGTAATTAACTAAATTACTTAAAGGTTTATTTAGATTAGTTTTTAGACTAAAATTAAGACAATTTTTTAAAGAGTTATACAAGCATTTACTTATTTTAGACAAATAAAAAATCAAAAGTGAAAACTTTAATAAATAAAATATATAAGAAGGTCTTACTTGTATATTAGTTGGAACGATAAAAGGTGTCAATTGAGGACAATCTCTCACTTTTAACACGTGTAAAGATGGCGATGTCAGCACGATGCCATTTCTATCCCTTCCTTTCAATTGAGGCAAATTAATCAACTCAACTGCATTCAATCGTGTAAGACATTCAGCCATTGAGATGGACACTTCTGGTCCTTGGATTATATCTTGCAATTGAGAACAACTCTCTATCTTCAGAGTTTGCAATTGCCCAAGACTACCAGCAACACACGTTGGGAAGAGATATTTCAAATTATTGCATCCTGTGACTTGTACTTCCCAAAGGCATTGGAAACTTATGGTTGATACTTGTGAGTGTTGGACTATCTCTTCCATTCTAAAGCACCACTCTATCTTCAAAGTTTGCAATTTCCCGAGACTAGTAGCAACACACGTTGAGAAGAGAAATTTCAAATTATTGCATCCTTGTACTTCCTTTAGGCATTGAAAGCTTATGGTAGATTGTTGGAACTTTGGACAACAAACAGCGATTGAAGCTGAAGCTAAAGCAGCAAAGCTCAATGCTTCCAGCAAAAGAAAGAAGATAACAAAAAAATTTCCTAAGAAAATGAGAGAAGCAAGAAAGGGAACATTAACTTGAATGAAGAACACACATATAATTTTGATTACAAAGCATCATTTTTATAGCTAATACAAGTTGATTATTACCTAATTTTCACCTAACATAGAAAATTAACCAAGTTGGTCAATACCTAATTTTCACCTAACATAGAAAATTAACCAAGTTGGTCAATACCTAATTATACCATTAAAAATTAAATTACAACAAAACAAAGACTTGGATAAAATAATGGTCGCTTGCTTAGATCTTTGTATTGGAGGCCACACTTCAACACTCCTCCTTGGTCTCTATGCGGCAAACACCTATTTGATCTCTCAACTTTACAGAACCTTCCCTTGCTTAGGGCTTTTGTAAAAATATCGCAGACTTGATCTTACGAGTTGCAATGAATCAACTCAATTTCTTTTGCCTGCTCCATTTCTCGAACAACATGGAGCTTGATACTGAAATGCTTGGTTCTCCCATGGAAGACAGGATTTTTGGCTATTGCTACTGCTGATTTGTTATCACAGTAGATCTTTGTAGCATTCTTTTGATTGAGATTTAGATCAGCCATGATCTTTCTAAGCCACTTAGCTTGATTGACTGCTGCAGCAAAGAAAGAACAACATACTCCGCTCGTAGTTGATTGTGCTACCAAGCTTTGCTTCCTCGAACTCCAGCAAAATATGCCCGAACCAAGAGTGAAAGCATAACCTGAAGTACTTTTCATATCATCACTTGAACCACCCCAATCACTGTCAGTATAGCCAATCAATTCAAAATGCTCAGTTTTTTTAAATGATATGCCATAGTTCAGGGTCCCTTTGATGTATCTAAGGACTCTTTTAGCAGCTCTGTGATGGCTTTCATTACAACAATGCATGAATCGAGAAATTAAACTCACGGCATACATTATGTCTGGTCTAGTAGTTGTTAAGTATAACAAACAACCTACTAAACTCCTGTAGGATGATTCACATACCTCTTTAAAATCACCTTGGCTCAATAACTTATCACCAATAGCCACTGGAGTGCTTGTTGGCTTGCTATTCTCCATGGAGAATTTGCTTAAGATCTTCTTAGCAAAAGTTTGTTGGCTCAAGAAGATCTTTCCTTCAATTTGACTCACCTCCATTCCAAGGAAATAGGTCATGTGGCCCAAATCGACATCTCGAACACTTTCTTCATTTTGCCCTTGAAGTTACTCAAGACATTGTTGTCTCCTCCGTAACCAAGAGATCATCTACATAAAGGGACACTATGAGTGTGTTTCACCTTCATTCTTCATTACATACAATGTTGGTTCATTTGCACTCCTTTCAAATCCCAAATTGGTAGATGATTATCAATTGAGCATACCAAGCTCTAGGAGCTTGTTTTAGGCCATAAAGGGCCTTCTTGAGCTTATAAACCATGTGTTCTTTGCCTGGCACTTCAAAGCCTTGAGGTTGGTCAATGTATATCTCCTCTTCAAGCTGTCCATTTAGGAATGCTGACTTGACATCGAGTTGGTGTATGGACCATTGCTTTGTGCCGCCAATGCAATCAACAATCGATGGTGTCGAGCACAGCTCACTTGGAGCAAAGGTTTCCATGTAGTCCAGGCCATATTTCTGACTAAAGCCCTTGACAACCAGCCATGCCTTTAGCTTGTTTAATGTCCCATCAGCATTATGCTTGGCACGATAGACCCACTTAACACCTATGACCTTTCTGTCTTGTGGCCTATCGACTAGATCCCAAGTTTGGTTCTTCTCGATCATCTTCATTTCTTCAACCATTGCAGCTTTCCAGCCCTGGTGTGTTTCAGCCTCTTGAAACTTGTTGGCTCCATGATAGCAACTTCAGCCCTTTCATAAACATCTGTCAATGATCTGGTCCCTCTAACTGAAACATCATCGATGTCCATTTCTCGACCCGGCTTGTTGGAGTTCTATCTCGCCTCTACTACAAGCTCTTACGAAGTCTCATTTGGTTGATTGTTATCCCAGTTCAGTGAGGCATTTTCATCAAAGACCACATCCCTACTCACTTGAACTTTTTTTGTGGCTGGGTCTATGATCCTATAGCCCTTTTTGACTGAGCTATATCCTACTAAAACACCAGGAGCTGCTCTCTTTGATAGTTTGTCCCTCTTTACTGATGGAATCTGAACATAACATAGACATCCAAAGACTTTTAAATGAGCCAATGAAGGTTTGAAGCCATACCAAGCTTCAAAGGGTGTCTTTCGAGCCAAGGCCTTTGTTGGAAGCCTATTACGAAGGTATGTGGTGTGTTGTGAATTTGACCCACATAAACTTTGGCACATTCTTCTCGAACAGCAAGCATCTTGCCATATTCAAAATGCTTCGATTCTTCCTTTCATTTACCCCATTTTGCTGAGGTGTATACACGTTAGTTAGTTGGTGTTTGACGCCTGCTTCACTGCAAATTGCTTGGAATTGAGCTGAAATGTATTCAGTCCCATTATCGACTGATGGTCTTGACTTGCAACTTTGTCTCGGGCCGCTTGAACTTTAAACTTCATGTACACTTGTGGAACTTGGACTTGTGTTTTAAAAAATAAATCCAACGAGAATCTTGAGTAATCATCAATAAAGTGAATGAAGTACTGTTTCCACTAATCGATTCTCTGTCTTCATAGGGCCACAAACATCTGTGTGAACAAGTTGAAGTTTCTCTCGACGCTCTCAGGGCTTGGTTCGAGGAAAGGGTAGCTGGCTTGTTTTCCATATTGACACACTTCACAAACTTCATTATTGCATCTTTGAGTTAGTGAAATTCTTGACCGATTCTTCATGGATCATTCTGGCCATTGCTTTAAAGTTTGTATGACCGAGCCTTTTGTGCCATATCTTTGAGTCACTCTCTGAGGTAGTGTAGGCTGCATTCAAGCCTTCTGACCAGTTAACCTCAAAGGACTTATCAGTCATAGTGACTGTCATGAAGCATGATCCACTTGGATCAGTTATTTGACACACTTTGTGTTTGAACACAAGTGAGTATCCTTTGTCAAGGAGTTGAGGTATGCTTAGCAAGTTTTTGTCAATATCGGGTACAAGTAACACATTAGAAATCACCTTGTTGCCTTTTGGAGTTGATATCGAACATCACCTTTGCCTCAAAGATTGATGAATCTGACCATTTGCAACCTTGACCTTGGTTTGAACACTCTGCCTAAGGTTTTAAAATAAGTGCATTAGGTGACATGTGATTTGTACATCCACCGCCCAGAGCCAAGCTTTTTAGAGCCTCTCTTACGGTCACTTGAGCATGACACAACAAAAACACTGTTCTTCTTGATCACTTTCACCTTCACCACTCGAGCCTCGGTCTTTGATTGTTGTTGAGCTCGCCTTGGCCGCGCTTTATTCTTCTGGACCTTTTCAACATGCCCTTTTTTTTTGCAATATTGGCATATTGCATCGTGCCTAAACCAACATTTGTCTTACGGATGGCACGGCTTCTTGCAAAATCTACAAAGGTAGTCATTTGTCCTTGCGAAGATCGAGGCTTGGGCTGCTTTTTCAGTCTTCTTGCCTTTATAGGCGGTGTTGGATGAGGAAGTCCGGCTTTAGCTTGGAAAGCACCTTCTTGGTGCTCCTCATTCTCGCTTGCCCTTCTTTGCTCTTGAGCATAAAGGGCATTGATCAGCTTCGGTCAAAGTGATGCTTGAGAGGTCCCCGAGTCCTCGAGGAGGATATTTTTGCTTCATACCTTTCTGTAAGGTTGACAAACACTTTTTCCACTATCCTTGCTTCATTAAACCGCTCACCAAGGAGCCTTATGTCGCATTTACAACAGCCATTATCTGTCTGAGTCTTTGTTTCTGATCTCTTCTTCTTTCATCTTGATTTTGAAGTCTCTCCTCAAATTCAAAAGTCATTGTTGCTGGTTCTTTCTTCTGCACCTTGAAACTCCTCCTTAAGCTTGTCCCCAGCCTCGCTTTGGAGTCTCATGAGCCATAATCCTTGTAAAGATGACATCCAGAGACACAATTTTGGATGCAAGACAAAGCCTTGTGTTTCTTGGTCTTCTCCTCGAAAGATCTTTGTTTTATTTGAGCCACAGTTGGGTTGGCTCAAGAGGTTACAGTTCAACATCGGTGTTCACAACCTCCCATAGATCAAGAGCTTGCAGGTAAGTTTTCATTTTAACTTGCCATATATGAAAGCCTTCTCCATTGAAGGCCGAAGGTACAGCAGGTGAGAAGCTTGATGAAGCCATTCCAATTTGAATTTAACAGCAACAGAACAGTCCTCCAAGAATGCAGCTCTAGATACCAATTGTTGGAACTTTGGACAACAACAAACGATTGAAGTGAAGCTAAAGCAAAGAAAGCTCAATGCTTCCAAAGAAAAGAAAGAAGATAACAAAAAAATTTCCTAAGAAAATGAGAGAAGCAAGAAAGGGAACATTAACTTGAATGAAGAACACACATATAATTTTGATTACAAAGCATCATTTTTATAGCTAATACAAGTTGATTATTACCTAATTTTCACCTAACATAGAAAATTAACCAAGTTGGTCAATACCTAATTTTCACCTAACATAGAAAATTAACCAAGTTGGTCAATACCTAATTATACCATTAAAAATTAAATTACAACAAAACAAAGACTTGGATAAAATAATGGGCTGCTTCTAGATGCTGTATTGGAGGCCACACTTCAACATAGATACTTGTGAGTTTTGGATTATTTCTTCCATTCCAAAGCATCTCTCTATCTTCAGAGTTTGCAATTTTCCAAGACTATTAGCAACACATATTGGGAAGAGAAATTTCAATTTATAGCATTCTCTGACTTGTACTTCCCTAAGGCATTGAAAGCTTATGGTTGATACTTGTGAGTCTTGGATTATTTTTTCCATTTCAAAGCACCTCTCTATCTTCAGAGTTTGCAATTTTCCAAGACTATTAGCAACACACATTGGGAAGAGAAATTTCAATTTACTGCATTCTGTGAGTTGTACTTCCCTTAGGCATTGGAAGCTTATGGTTGATACTTGTGAGGGTTGGAATATTTCTTCCATTCCAGAGCACCTCTCTATCTTGAGAATTTGCAAATTGGGCGCATTTAGGTTTTTAGAGCTACCTTGAGCAGCAATAATTGGAAAGAGAGATTTCAAGCTTTCACATCCCAAGATCTCAATTAGAGTCAGATTTGGAAAGCAAATAAGTAGGGGATGATGTTGTGATGACGTTTGATCTTGCTCCAATTCCAGATGTTTACTTGAATGCAAATTGCTCAATTGCTCATTTGTCATCTTCCCAAACACCAATTCCTATAAACATATCATCAATTTTCAATTTCAAAATGTTCAAAGATGTCAACAACTAACTTAACATTTCAGCAATTAATTTCCTTACAAAAAAATTATTTTACCTTAAATCAATATTATACTCCAAAAATTTGGTACAAAAACAGTCATAAATAATATCACATGATCTGTGCATATAAATTATTGGACAGGTGCAATAACGCAATTGGGAATTACATAAACTCATTTTCATATATTAATACAAAAATAAAAAAACCACTTGTGTAAAAGACTACATTTTTAAAAAAATTAAATATATTTTTTTCTATTTTATTTTTTAATACAAATTCTAAAATCATCCATAATTCCTTCCCACATTTAAATAGAAAAATAAATGTGCTTGAATGCGCTCGAACCCACATCCTCCTATTCAAAGAACAATATAGATACCAACCAAACTAAAACTTATATATAATTTAGTATTAGATAAATAGTTTGCAACATATCTAAAACATAAAGTTTGGATAACATTTTTTTCTGAAAATTTTATTAATCTTATTATATGGTATTATAATCAACTAATTTGTTTAAAAGTTTATTTATATTAGTTTTAGATCAAAATTATAAAATAAAATCTATCTTTTAAACAAATTATTAAAAAAAAGAAACAAACAAATAAATAAATAATATAAAACAAAAAGAAAAATCTTACTTTTATCTTGGTCGAAATAATAAGATGTGTCAATTGAGGACAATTGTGCACTTCTAACTTCTGCAAAGACAATTGTGTGAGTATAATGCCGTTCACATCCCTTCCCTTCAATTGAGGCAAATCAATCAACGAAACCTGAAATGAAAAGCATAATCAAATTTCCCAATCTTTGACCATAAGACAATAAGGAAAACAGATGTCAAGTTATTGCAGTGAGATACACATACCTCCCTTAGACTTTGGAGTAGACATATGTATGCCACTTGTGGCTCTTGGATTATAACTTGCAATTGCGAGCAACTCTTTATCTTCAAAGTATGCAATTGCCCAAGGGTATTAGCAACAGACAGTGGGAAGAGATACTTTAAATTATCGCATCTTTCAACTTCTATTTCGCTTAGACTTTGGAGGCTTATGTATGGCACTTGTGAGTCTTGGATTATGCCTTCCAAGCTCCGGCAACTCTTTATCTTCAATGTATGCAATTGCTCAAGGGTATTAGCAGCAGACAGTGGGAAGAGATACTTTAAATTATAGCATTTTCCAACTTCTATTTCCCTTAAACTTTGGAGGCTTATAGATGGCACTTGTGAGTCTTGGATTATGCCTTCCAAGCTCCGGCAACTCTTTATCTTCAATGTATGCAATTGCTCAAGGGTATTAGCAACAGACAGTGGGAAGAGATACTTCAAATTATAGCATTTTCCAACTTCTATTTCCCTTAAACTTTGGAGGCTTATATATGGCACTTGTGAGTCTTGGATTATGCCTTCCAAACTCCAGCAACTCTTTATCTTCAAAGTATGCAATTGTCCAAGGCTATTAGCAACTGACATTGGGAAGATATATTTCAAATTATTGCATCTCTTTATTTCAACAATCTTCAGACTTTGGAGGCTTAAATGACGGCTGGGTCCTTCTTGTTCTATGCTCCTCAATTCAGCGATCGGGAATAACACTTGCATCTTATCACAATCTGAAACTATAACCTCTTCAAGCTTTTGTAAAAAACCTTGCGGCTGGGGAACATTGCACATCTCTTCCAAATCAAACATACCAATTAATGATAACTCTCTCAAATTAGAGAATGCAGTGATTGGCTCCTGTTGCTTTGATGCATCAATTAGGCATTGCATAGAGCTGCAGAAGTAAAGACCTAGAGAAGTCAACTTTCTAAATCCCAAGTCCAAGCTCGGAATAAGGTTTGGGTGACCCTCCACAGCATTCAATTCAAGAGATTCTACATATTCAAATAGTTGCTTGCATGCATCTACAGACTTCTCGATTCTCAAAGATCTTGAGATTGGACAAGTTTCAGAGTACCTCTTTCCGTACCACAATTCTCTTTCTATACCAATGCAAAAATCAAAGCTCCATAATTTACGAAACACATAGCCATCTGGAAGATGTTCAGAAGAAATATCCAATGATATTACATCCAACTTTGGCAATAAATCCAACTCCGACAGGCTGGAATAGCTTTCTCTTTGAGTTGTGTTCTCAGTCGCCCATTTTAATGAACTACAACCATGCAAGTATAGTTCTTCTAAATTGGAAAATCTTTGTATTAAATCAGGAGCAATTCTTTGTAGATTATCGCAATACGATAAATCCAAGAGTCTTAGATTTTCCAAATCACCAGCTTCAATCGGCAATTCAGTGATATAAGATCGACGTAAAGAGAGAATATGAAGTGTCTTCAGCTTCCAAAGTTTTGAGATGTCAGAGAGTTGGCAACCAATCAAACACAAAGTTCGAAGGTTCATATGAAACTGAAATGCAGCTAGAGATATCAATTGATCTTTCAAAGCACAAACTTGTAATGCCTTCATACCCTCAAAGAATCCGCTTGAAGTTTCCATGAAACTACCAAGTACAAGAAGTTTGAGGTATGGAAAGCCCACTCTTTTAGGAAGTTCATCCGTTTGATCAGTTTCGAAAGAGATTGCTTTGTAATGCTTGAAACTTTCATCCATCGGGAGTGTTTCAACAGTCCCAAAAGAAAACTCCTTTCTTGAAGATGCTATCCACAAAGCAAATTGGCGAACCACATCATGCATTTTGACATGCCTTTCTCCACAATCTAGCAACAAACCGGAGTTCTTGAGGGTCTCAATTGATGCAAGCACTTCACTTCTAACATCTTTAATTGAGTCCATGCCTTTATACAACTCCAGTCCCCATGCATATCCTACCAAGTTCTCCACATAAATCTCATCATCTTCAGGAAATAAAGAGCACAACAAGAAACATGTCTTGGACTCCATATTCTTCAAGTAGTCGAAGCTCGCCTCAAGACATACATAGGCATTTTCTTCATTGACATCCTCAATTTCAGTCAATCTACGATCTTTGAGTCTCCGGTATGCAGCTTGCCACTCATGATGCGTTTTACCTTTCAAGGCACTTCCCAGTGGAACAATAGCTATAGGCAAACCCCCGCATTTTTTGACAACTTGATTTGCTAGGATTTTAATAGAATCATCAGAAAAGTCATCTAGACCTGCTTTCTTTTCAAACAGAGTCCAAGCTTCATCATCATCCAAACAGTCAAGTTGTACCACGTTTTGACAATCCATAGCTCGACATACTTGTTGACGGCGTGTTGTTAAAAGAACTTTGCAGCCTTTATGATCATCCCCAATTGGAATTCCTATCTTCTCCTTTAAGTTGATAGATTCCCATATATCATCAAGGATGATAAGAATCCTCGGTTCATTCTTCAGCCTTAACCATAATTCTTGCTCGGATCTTCTTCCTTGTTCATTCTTCATATCAAAGCCTATGTATTGTGCAATTTGATCTTGAATTCTCTCAAGATTTGGCTTTTGAGACACAGTCGTAATCACAACTTTGTCAAACAAACTCAGTTTTTGAGCTTGATTTCCAACTTCACGAGCCAGGGTGGTCTTGCCCACGCCTCCCATCCCCCACAATCCAATCATGTTGATATTCTCATCTTTTAAGGCTTCAATGATTTGATAGAATGCAGTCTTTGAAGATTTCGAAAACACAAATTCCTTAGAACATAGGAAATCTATAGTGGGAAGGGGAGTAGGAGCACGGTAACCGACTTGTCCAAGTTGACCAAATTTGTCCAAAAGCTCAGAGATGTCCTGAATTTTCTTCATTGCTTTCTTGCTTAATTGATATCTCCAACTGCAATTAGGACACCAATTGAGACACCTCCTATTCAGTTGGATTTCCTCCTCCAGAGTTCCCATATCCGACAGTGTTTCGTCTGCCCTTGATTGCAAGTTCTGTACATCATTTTCAATTTGTAGAAGCTGGCTTTTAGCATCCTCAATCTTATGTAGTAGACGATCTCGTGCATCTTCAAGTTCATGCTTTTTCTCTCGGAGCTTTTCAACATTGTCATGAAAGTGACGGACATAATCAAATTGACGTACTACCGGCTTCACCACACAGTCCACAACCAGTGTTGCGAAGATGTTAGGAAGAGCAGCCCCACAAAATCCGCAACCCATGCTTGACAAGCTCAAATTGAAGAATATGATGTTCCAAGTTCAAACACTGCAGTGAACCATAAGTAATTACCATTAAAACATATTAAAGAATCAAAAAGTGTTTTGAAGATTAAGACACTGCTTCTTATACATACAAAGGAAGGTAAAAGACAAGTCAAACTATGAGAATCAATGGGCTGTTCTTTCAACTCAGTCCAGCTGAAAACACAACACAAAACAAGAATATTATGAGAAATTTAATAAACAAATAAAATCATATACGAGTGTAATGTCATATAATTATAACTAAAAAAGACAATTACTTATAAAAATAATAATTCAAAATATTTTTACCCTCACACTAATAATATTATACATATAACGCTGGAAAATATAATAAACATATCCACTTACCATTTCAAAATCCAAACAGTCTTTTAGCTCTTACTTGCTTCAACGAAAACATAAAAAGATGAGAACAACTTCAATTTATATATAAAAAACAGAAAGAAAACTGAATTTGAAGATTCACCTCACTTGGGAAATTTTAAAATCAAACTACACTTAGTGCTCAGAAGATTCTTACTTCAAAACAATCAAAAGGGATTTGAAGGTTTTTTTTTTTTTTTTTTTTTTTTGAGCAAAAGTAAGTAAAACTGAATACAAAAAGAAAGGAACTTGAAGAAAGGGGGAAGAAAAACAAATTAGAAATTGAAGTTTATCTGCCTGGAAAATTCAACCGCTCGGAAAATTTTACTATTTCAGTATGACCCCTGAATTTCTACGATGCTCCGCCACTAAAAACTGAGTTTTCCTGTAGCCAGAGGATTTGTGTTGTGAGATTACAGCAATATTGGGATCTAAATTAATGAAATTGGTACTGATTGGTTTGCAAAAAAGACCAACAATGCATGTCAGAGGACTTAGAAAAAGGTGAGTCTTTGGGTCATCGTTGTACTCGGCTTTCCACTTTTTCACTTTGTCCTAAAGCAGACTAAATAATTAGCACCATCTGAAAAGATTTAATTCCATCAAGCATCCCTCAACTATTACCATCATTTTAAATTGGTCCCCAAACTTCAAATTATTCTAAATACATCCTCAATTTATCAATACTATATCAATCATGTCCTTTTGTTATTACAATAGTTAAATGACACATCAAATCTTATGTTGCTAAATTTAAAATGAAAATTTTAAAGAAAAAGAATCATGTTGCATAACTTTCAAAATTAAAGCCAAAAATGAAGTAAAATTGAAATTAAAAAAAAGAACAACAAATATAATATTCATTTTTAAAATTTTTATTTTAAATTATGTCACATTAGATGTAACATGCTATTTAATGATTAAACTGGGCAAAATGACCTCTCTAGTCCCTCTCAAATTTGATATTGAGCAAATTGAGCAAATTGATCCCTCTAAAAAAGTCGAAGCAATTTAATTCTGACAATTTCGAAAGTGAGCAACTAAAAATAATTAATCACAGCGTTAATTTTTTTATTAATTTGACCGGTATAATAATAAATTTAGCTGGTCAAATTTACACATACTATTAGTTTGATGATGATTTAACAAATTTAACTCGCAATATTTTTGTAAATATTGAGATAAAATTTGTTGATTTTTTGTAATCAAGACCAAACTAACAAAATACGTAAACATCGAGGCTAAATTTGTTATTATACCAATAAAAATTATGCACAATTGATAAAAGACATTAACATTGTGACTAATTGTCCTTAGTTACTTATTTTCAAAATTAATAGTGATTAAATTGCATCAATTTTTTTATAGGGACTAATTTGTTTAATTTCAAATGTGAGGGAGACTGAAGAGATATTTTTACCATTAAATTAATGGTTTTAGTAATTGAAAAACTTAATTGATATAAGCTAGTTAGTTTAGAGATGTATTAAAATGATTTAAAATTTATAAAATAATAAATCTATTATTGCCATAATTGCGTGAATGGATTTGGTGCTTCAATTATGAGATTTCTGCAATATTGTATGAGTATTTGTTTTGGTGGATTGGAATTAGAAAAGGGGAATCTTCCTTTGCAACAAGTTGGTGCTGATTGATTTGCCAATCACCCCATGCTTTTTCCTTTTTTGACAAAAAAGTGAAAGTCTTTGGGTCATATTTTTACTCCATCTTTCAAGCACAATTGGAAATTATTAAATCTATGCTCTCATATTTTCCTTCAAATTTCAATAATTGATTTCTTCCATTGAAAATTGTTTCCAATTAGGGCTGTAAATGAACCGTGTTTGAACGAATAAATCTTTGTTCATATTCATTTGTTTATTTTAAGTTTGATATTTGTGTTAGTTAAAAATTTCAAATTTTTGTTTATGTTCATTTATTTAAAATTATGTATGTTCATGTTCGTTTGTTTAATGTTCACAAACATGTTCATTTAATTTAATCAAACATGTTCGTTAGCATATAATTGAATATTAATAAATAATAAACAAGCAAGCAAGCAAACAAACAGTAAATACACACATATACACGAACATGTTCATCGAATGCTTTGTTCATTTTCAGCTCTATATTTTTATAAGAAAATATCATTAATAAATAAACGATTCAATAAACAAACTTATAAACAAGTCAATAAACAAATTTATTCATGAATATAAACGAACTGAATTCACCTCAGTTCAAAAATTCCAATGTTGAAATTATGGAATTGGACATCTTCAACAAAATTGAGCTTTAATAAAGGTTCAAAATATGTTAACTATTATTATTTAGTTATTAGTTAATATATATAATATATAATTAATGCATCACTTTTAAAAAGCCAAGTTACAAAATTATCATTCACAGTCTCAATAGTTTTTTTCTTGAAAATTGAGAAGCTATGCAATTGTATCTTTTTTATAAAAAATTGAGAAGCTTACAGAGATCGACAAGTGACGTTATGATGGGTAAAGTTAATTTTTTTTAAAAGATTGAAATTAAATTATAATTTTTACGATAATAAAAATATAATTTTATAATTTAAATAGTTTATACTTTTATAAATTTTAAAAAATTAAATTAAAATTTTATTATTTTAAAAATAATAAAATATAAATTTTAAAAATAGTAAAATATAATTTTACTTTTACTAAATTAAAATTTTAAAAATTTTAAAATAACTAAATAGAAAATTCTCTATTTTAAATAACACGGAAACCCCTAATACACCTCTAGACTTTTACGGAGATTGTTGAAGTCCCATCCAACATTGGGTTTGTAACATCCTGAATTTTTGGGCCTATGCGTTTAATAGGTAGGATATGTTTAATGTGTTAATTTAAATGTTAGGGGTCCAAATTGGGCTTAGGCTTAGGTAGAGGCCTTGATTAAAATTTTCTATTTCGGCATTATAGGGGTTTAAAAGGTAGTATCTATGTTTAAAATACCAAAGTGGGCTTGTGGCCCAATCTTAGGAGGTGACGCCACACAAGGGAGTAAGGGGCCCAAATTTAAGTTTCATGGAGCCCAATTCTTTTAATTTAAGTTAGCTAAATTTTGGGCATTAGGATTAGGTGGAGTGGATGGCAACAAGGCTAAAATTTAGGGGTTTTAATGTTTAAAATATGTGGTTAATAAGCAGATAAAGGCTATTGTTTAGGAATTTATTTTATGAGGATAATAAGCAGATAAAGGCTAAAATTTAGGGATTTTAATGTTTAAAATATGTGGATAATATGCTGATAAAGGAGGGAGGAGTTAGAGATAATTAAGTCTCTTTTAGATGAGCTAGTAGATTAAGATAAAGGAGAAAAGATAGGATTTATCTGCAAGGTTAGGTAAGTGCCGAAATTTCTATAAATAGGGGGAATATCTCTTCAATTTCGGCATTTGGGGTTTTTCTCTCATTCTTTTCTCTTCTTCTCTGAGTAAAAGTCGAAAACTCCTAAAGTTCCATCTTTTTCTTCATTCTCTGCAAAAGCCGAAATCTCTAAGCCTATTCCCTCATCTTCACTTTGATTCAAAAGCCAAAACTACACCTATTCTTCTCCTTAATATTCATTGGCCGAATCTCCCTTAGCCATCTTTTCAATTTTTAGTTCTTTCTGGGATTTTTCCTAGAAGCTGAAACTCATAAATCTCTAAGTTATAGAATCGTGTTACATTCGGGATTTCAAGGTAAGAGGATTTGTTTATTCATATATATAAAATCGGGTAGAATACTAACTATGGCCGAATATAGGAGAGGCCTATTTTCACATCTTTCCAGCTTTTTGAAGCAAAGCGTAGATCGGTTTAGCAAGGGTATCTACATTAATCAGGTGTGTAATACTTCCCCACTATCTAGAACTGATTATTAATATATGTTCATAAGTTTATATGTTATGATAAAAGCTGAAATCTCGACTTAATATGGGAAGCCCAAAAAGGGTAACGCAAATCGCCAGGTCAGTGAATAATTTGATTAAATGTTATATGTAATTTGCTTGTATATGATTGCATGGGTTAGGTTGATGAAAGGAGGAAGTTATACGTTATATGTGTAGCGGTTTATACCGTGATCTGTTATATGTTGTAGCGGCTAATGTCGTGATCTGTTATACTGTAACACCCCCTAACCCTAAACCGTCGCCAGAACAGGGTTACAAGGTATTACTGGACATATCAAACAATTTACTAATTATTCACAAATAAAATAGCATTCATAGTATAATTTAATAATTAAATACCTATATTGGATTTTCAATGCCTAAGCATATATTAAAAGTAGAAAGAAACTTGTTCAACCATTCTTGAAAATTCTTCGTAAATTTTTCTTTTATTTATAAAAGATTATACCAATAAAAATGTAACACCCCCTAACCCTAAACCGTCGCCGGAACAGGGTTACAAGGTATTACTGGACATATCAAACAATTTACTAATTATTCACAAATAAAATAGCATTCATAGTATAATTTAATAATTAAATACCTATATTGGATTTTCAATGCCTAAGCATATATTAAAAGTAGAAAGAAACTTGTTCAACCATTCTAGAAAATTCTTCGTAAATTTTTCTTTTATTTATAAAAGATTTCGGCAGTATTTCTGCTTATTTTCACCTAAATCCCCCTGCAAATCCAGACCCAAACAACCAATACTAATTTATCATTTTATAACTTTATATCATATTCCTCATCCAAAACATTATAATCATTTACATACCACCAAAATTATTTAACTTAAGTACAAATATATATGTTCATAATTTATATAACTATCTAGTACATGCCACTTAACAAAAGGAAGAATTTCATCACCAAAATCCTCTTGTTGGAGTCGGATTGGATTTGGATCTTTGGACCGGTCGAAACTCTACTAACCTGCGCACGGAAAACAAACCGTACGCTGAGTATTGGAATTACTCAGTGGTATTATCATAATTCAATTTATATCAATGATCAAATATCGTAAACATACTTAGATAAATAACACATTATACATATAATTATACTAAGTTGTTATATTTCCAATGTAACAATTTTAATATTTGAATTAATATCTTATCCATAGAATTCCAATTGTTCATGAACCTCTGGTTCATCTCTCAATCACATATATTTTCGTATCACAATATCTCTTTCATTCAGAGGTTCAAATAATCAAATTCATTTGATTTTCTCATTTCACATAATTACCCCTATTAACATGACTCGGACTTTGGCGGATACTCGGATCCAACCAAACACACCATACTGGCACCCAGTGCCTAATCGGATAGTTCGAAGCAATATAGTGACACCAGGTGTCTCATCGCCCCCAATGAAGTAAAGAGGTACCAGTACCTTATTGAATCTATCCAAGTAAATAATATGACACCCAGTGTCTCATCGACTCAAGGTCGAAGAATCCCTGAACACTTCCAATCCTATGGCATGCCAATTATATCCGACTCAGCCCGACTAGTTAATAGGGTATTTAAATCACATATTTATATCACTTTCACTTTCAACTGATCATAATCATTCGGATTCAATTCAAGCATCAATACTTACCTCAATTTCACTTTTCATACACATACATTGAAAATTAACATATAATTATAAATAACTTGAATTATGATAATACAAACCGATATTTTCTCGAGCTATTCCTCGATCACTTTTTCCTTCCCCTTTGTATTAGACGTCTCGATTTCCTTGTTTGCTACAATAATAATAACAATTTACATTATTAAATATAGCATTAAATTATAATAAATAATTGAATTTTATTCAATTCCTACCCTTGTTCTTCATTCCACATTCTTTGTATATAATTCTATTATTTACTTATAAGTTCTTTCTAGGCTGTCTACCTGAGTCATTGTCACTAAATCATCTATATCTGGAGCTACGGAACTCCAAATTAAGATCCGTAAATTTTTCCCGAAACTAGACTCATATACATTTTTACTGTAAATTTTTCAGAATTTTTGGTATGGCCAATCAATACCAGATTATTCTTAAAGTTTCCCCTATTTCACTGTTCAACTGCTCTGATCTCTCTTCACTACGAATTAAATTACTCTTTGTACAGAATTTAGATGGCCTCTTTGTTTAGCTCATTTGAAACTAGACTCATTCAAGATTTCATACATATAAATTTTAATCCACAATTATTTTTGTGCAATTTCTAATGATTTTTCTAAGGCAGAACAGGGGATCTCGAAATCACCCTGAACCAGTTTCACTAAAATTTAAATATCTCATAATACAGAACTTATTTGCTTTCTCTGTTTCTTTCATATGAAAATAGACTCAATAAGCTTTAATTTCATATCTCACTCAACTTCTAGTTCCACTTCTACGATTTTTAGTGAATTTTCAAATTTACTCTACTGCTGCTGTCCCAAAACTGTTTTCTTGTAACTTATTTTGCAATTAAATCCTAATTAAGTTTACTTGTTTCCTAACTTAATTCATGCTTTGATTCTACTTAAATTCCTACCATATTCAACTTGATTATATAATTTTCATAATAAAACCCTAATTTATAATTTCTTCCAAATTGATCCCTATAGTAGAAAACTTATAACTTACCTTACAATTTAATCCTTTTTCTAATTCTAACTTAGATTTCATTCAATTTAATCCATAATTCATCTTTTTCTTCAACATAAACTATATTTAAAAACCTAAAAACTCTCAAAATATCAACTTAGTTTCATCAAAATTTTGCTTTAAAGCTTCTAAAACATCAAAATTAAGAGAATAGGACTTGATTAACTTACCAATTTAAACTTCAAGCTTTAAATCCCTAATTTTCCCTTTTTCTTTTCTTTCCTTCCTTTCCCCTGTTTCGTATGCTCTCTGTTTCTTTTTTTTTTCTGTTCTTTGCTTTGTTTCTTTTCTTATCTCTTTTATTCTATTACTTTATGTTATAATAATATAATATAATATATAATAATTACTTTAAATTAATTTAATATTATTTATTACTAATATATATTTTTTATAATTAAAATCTAAGTAAAAATCTTAGATTTTTACTCATATGCCGCCTCAACTTATGTTAAATGGCATATTTGCCATTTTGATCCTTTTTATTTTCTTTTAATCTACAATTCAACTTTTACCCTTTATTCACTTTAGTCCTTTTCCCTAATTACTTTAAATTAAACTGAATTCACTTATCAAAAATCTAATTCAACCTATACTAACTTCGTAAATATTTTTAATAAATATTTACGGACTCGTTTTCCTAGGACGGAGGCCTCAAACTCACTTTTTCGGTGCCCGTAGAATTTGGGTTATTACATATACGGGCTTCGGCCATAATATGTTGATGAGCAGCATGACTGCCATCTTGGCGTGTAGTGGTGTGGGTCTATTGTAGAAATCCCCAATGGTGTGAACGGTTGGTACGAAGGCGTGTAGCGGGTGGAAACCTACGCAAACGGGTTGGGCCTTGCATATTATTTGTTATTTAAATGAATGAAACTATTAATCTGTTTTATGGGCCTAAGGCCCTAAATCTAGTGGTGCATGAAGGTTGCACACTGAGTCTCGCGACTCAACCAATTAATTAATATTTCAGGTAGCACTTAGTGCATCGAACCGGGCTGGAGAGGAGCGCAAGGTGGCCATGCAAAAGAACATCTGGATCCAGCAAAAGGACTCAAGTTATTATTTTATATTTTTAATTAATGGATTTTAAGTCTCGTTGTAATAAGGCCGTGGGCCACTAGTTTTATTTCCTTCTATTATGGGTTTAAATTATTTTTTTTTTGTTTTTAGTTATTGGAAACATTTATTTTAATTAAACTACGGCATGTATTTAAATTTGGGTTTTTAATTCATAAAGGCATATTTTATTTAAACTATCAACTAATAAAAGGATAAACTTTAGAGAAATATTTTCTGAAAATACGACATGTTTTCCAAAATTTTCTTAGTGACATACCAGATCCGGTCGTGGTGTTTAGGCCGGGTTTGGGGTGTTACAGGGTTAGTGGGGTGGGGGCAATTGTTTTGCAATGACAATGGCTATCGGTGGGATAGAAAGTTCATCTATTTTTAAACTATCCCCTCCAAATTCGCCTTTGCATAAAATGTAAATTAGCTTAAAATTTAAAATTAATTTTATTTTAATATTAAAATCAAGGACTTTCATAAATTAAAATTATAAGATAAAAATTTATTTAACTACAAAAATAATTTAAACACTTATTTAAATAAAGTATAGTAATATAAGAGCAGTTGGAATTCATCTAGTAAGAAAGAAATGGCATTCAATTGAGAATCTATTGCTACCACTTTTGTACTGCTTTTAATAAAGTTGATATTTATTTCAAGACAAGAATATATACTATTCATGTGCTGAAGGGTAAGACATATGCTTCACTTTGTTCTTTTCTTACAGCTCAATAAATTTGTCTGCTCTCCCAAGAAAAAGAAAAAGTAGGTGGTATGTATGAAAATGGCATTCAATTTAAACGTTCACAATGATGAGTTTTGAAATTAACTCCTTAAATAGAAATGACTTCATTTACTGCTTCATTCATTTCCCTATTCAGAAAGCTCTACTAGAGCAGTGACTTATTCATTCCACCATCTTTAAATATGTTTCAACCAATGTATATCCCTACCAATTGGCTATCTAGTTTCTTGAGCCGTAGCAGATTCCTCCGCTATTATTTCATCAACTAATTGGCATGCCTACAAAACTGATGATTGATGATGAAGAAAGCAAAGATGCTTTTCCAAAACTGAAAATCTTGTCAGCCAACATTAATCAATTTTGTTTTAAAGCTTATTATTGAGTTTGGAAGAGTAGTGTACCCGTGTTTTGGCATGCACTAATTTCTCTAAATCAAAACTGTAATCAGCCCAATTTGTCTGAGCCCGATTAAAACCAAACCAAATAAATACAACACAAATAATACAATAAAATAATAGTCCAAATATAAAATACAAGCCCGGGTTTTTAAACCCAAATTACTACCCAATCAAACCTAGCCTAAATTAACCCTAAACCCTAGCCTAACAAAAAAGCCCAAAACAGAACAGAAAAAGGAAACCCTAGTTCAGTCGCCGCTCCCCCCACACACGCGCCGCATGCCTCCGTACACTCCACGTCGGCCCACCTCCGTACACCGCTACGTCCTCTTCCGTACCTGCAAAAAGGACACGAACGACAGCAGCAAAAACGCAAAAATACATTGTATTTTATTTTATTTTCTTCTACAAAATTCAGCTATAAAATCGAACAAAAATCCCTCGTATTTTCCTTCCTCTTTTTTACAAAGACAGAATCAATACGAAAAAGAAACAGATTTAAAGGTGACTCTTTTATTCCGTTTCAAATTATTATTTTTCATTTTTTTCATTTTTTATACAAAAAAAAAGGAAAAGAGAGGGGAAAGGGGCTCACTGGTTTATTTTTCGACCGTTTCCAGGTCGGATTTGGGATCTGGGGGTAGAGATCTTAAAATGTCGTGTTTTCATCTTCGCGGCGGCCAATCACGACGCGACGTCGATCGTTGAAGGCGGCGATCGACGGTCGATCTGCGCGATGGTCCGTAAAAAATTCGGTCGGCCTAGTGGTTGAGAGAGGGTGTTTTGAGAGAATATTTCAATTTTTTTAAAAGAAAAATATGATTTTTTTTTAGTAAAAATTTGGGATTTTATAGCGCATCAAAACAGCGCCGTTTTGGGTTAAGAGTCTAGGCGCCAAAATGACGCCGTATAGGGCTACCCGCGTGCGACCCAACCCGCTCTAGGGGGATTCATGCGTTTTTGCGTAATGGGGTATTTATTCCCCCGATCCTTCCGCCTTTTTAGCTGTTTTGATTTAGTCCTTTTACTATTAATTTTTAAATTTGACCATAAAATTTGTTCGGCTTTTTTATTTAGTCCCTGGTTCGCCGATCCTCTAGGGAAGGGACGCGTGTCCAGGGCATGGGTTTATTGCCTATTCGGTCCTCTGGCCTTTTGCGCCTTTTAGTTATGGTCCTTTTCTTTTTAGATTTGCCCCAAAATTTCATTTTAAATTAAATTTAGCCCTTCTTTGGTTATTTTTGCAATTATATTATTATTATTACTATTATTATTATATTTATTATTTATTATTACTTTCCTTACTATTAATATATTATTATTACTATTATTATTACTATCACCATTACTATTATTTTTACTTGTGTTTTTATTTTTATTTTTATTAACATATTATTATTCATGTATTATTATTAACCAACTTTGTTATTATCACTATTATTTCCTTAAGATTCATCTGCTTAGTATTTTTTTTAGATACATTTATTTATTTCCTCATTTCACATTTTATTTATTTATTTTCTTCCATAAAGTTTTAAAACTTCAGATTTTTTTATGTTGTCATCATTACCATTAGTATTATGATTTTTTTCTTCAATTTGCGTTACATTGCTTGTTTATTTATTTGTTTAGTATTAATTCTTTCGTTCTAAATTTTTAGCTTTTTCTTAATTTATTATTATTTTCATCTATTTCGGGTTCGTTTATTTTACTTTCGCCTTTTATATTGTCATGCATTAACATATTTTGTAACACCCTAAACCCGGCCTAGACATTAGGACCCGATCTGGCGTGTCACATTGAAGTGTTTTTCGAAAACCATGTTTCATTGAAAACCCTTCTTGTTTAAAAGCTTAAGTAAAATCCCAGTTACGTTAGTTTATTTTTAAAATGTGGGATCCATTGAAAAACTATTGATTTTATTCCCAAAATCTTTTTAGTTGCGGAAGCTAATTTTGAGAGTAATCGACTTACGAAAAAGGTTAAGTCGCGAAACCATTTTGAAAATGTTACGAAAACATAGTGTTGTTTTAAAAACAGTTAACATTTTGGAAAACCGTGATTTACTTCTAATGGATATAATTCAAAGTAAAACCAAACCTAAAATTAAAAATTCGAAAACTTTAAGAGGCCTTATTACAAACCATACCAAAATAAAGTACTTATGAATAAATTAATGGAAAAACAGAAGTAGTTGTGTGGCCATCTTCGAGCCCTCTCACCCGATCCGTCTAAAGTCGGGATTGCTCGCATGATTAAAAGCAGGGTGAATTTACGAATACTCAGTGTGTAATCCCCTAATATAAAAACAGTCAGTCAGATAAACAGAATATAGAAGCAGACTGGGCTTGAGCCCTATTTAGTCACAGTACAATTTTAGTGGGCATAAACCCATTGCAAAATCGTTTGGGTCTCGGCCCATAACAGAGTCGTTTGGGCCTAGCTCATATCAGTATCGAATTTCATAAATAGAAATGCAATAGTGTACGAATGCACCCCACCCCAATCCAGCCAACACACCACCCGTACCAACCAACACATCATGTGGGGATAAAATTGACTCACCCAGCCAACACACCAATGTTAGCACCGATTGCAGTACTAATCAATATCGCAGTAATGCTGCTAGAATATAAGCGGCTTAAAGCCGTCGGTAGGTCTACAGTCATCTCAAGTGACCTGTGCGGCCCTAACAATCAAATCGGTGGGTCCACAATTATCTCGGGTGATCCGTGCAACACTAACAATTAAATGAGTTGGTCCACAGTCATCTCGGGCGACCCGTGTAACCCTAACAATCAAACCAGTGGGTCCACAATCGTCTCAGGTGACTTGTGCAACCCTAACAATCAGATCGTGGGGGGTACAGTCGTTTCAGGCTACCCGTGAGACCCTAACAGATCAATCACTTCCTCCAATTCCAAAATCCCAATCCCATGCAGTATGTCATGTATGTAAAGCACGTATATATAAATCACATGGCATACTCTAGAAAGACAGACAAATCATAGCTCAGGTTAATCAAAACATAGCATAAAACAATCATTTACCCACGAGGACAAAATAGTCATTTTACCTTATAAGGGTATTTCGGTAATACTATCCTTCAGGGGTATTTCGGTACTTTTGCAAACTAGGGGTATTTTGATAATTTTACCCTTCGAGGGTATTTCGGTATTTTTTTCTTTCGAGGGTATTTCGGTACTTTTTACAAATCAGGGGTATTTCGATAATTTTAAAAATAGGGGGTATTTCGGTAATTTTATCCTTTGAGGGTATTTTGGTACTTTAACAACCTTCCCAAAGGCCTACAGTCACCTCGAGCGACTTAGATAACATATATCATCAAAACGGTGTATTTGGGCCCAACGCCCAATACTCGGCCCAGGTGGGCGAACACTCTTGTGTGGCCTATTCGACCCATTTCCAACAACGTCTATGTAAACGTTATAGCCCAAATAAATTTCTGCCACTTTTCGTAAATTAGTCTGCATGGGGCCCACGAGCCCATTAGGCCCACAAGGCTCATATCGACCCAACGAGGCCCATAATGACCTAAGCCCATGAGAACGCTCATGGTGGCCCTAACCGTCTTACGCCCCTATTCGTGGGCTCAGTCCACCACACATGCAATCGCACGCTCTTGTGGCATCATTCACCGGTATGTTGACTTTTCAGCATTTGCCGATCTACTTGGGGTGGGGGTGTGTGTGAGTACACACGTTTTTCTGGCTCTTTTACCGATTATCGGTCACAGGGTATTGCTACACACCTTGTTGGAGAAAAACAGTCCTTTAACAATCCCTCTCTGTACCACTATCCAAGATAGGATTTATTACCCACCTTGATTGAATAATTGAGGATCACTCACTTAAACAACAGGATTAAACAATCTCTCTCTGTACCACTATCAAAGATAGGATTAAACAATTGAAAACCTATATCCAACACGATACACCATTAGTCCTTTAACAACAGGATTAAACAATCCCTCTCTGTACCACTATCCAAGATAGGATTTATTACCCACCTTGATTGAACAATTGAGGATCACTCACTTAAACCGTCGCAAGAGATTGATCACTAGGCCTTAGGGGTTATCTGCATTCCAACCAACACTTATCAACCATCAACAATTGAACAGTTTGAACTAGACGAGAAGTCATTTGCCGAAAACGCAGAGTCCATGATAGAGGCAAAATGGAATAATCGCACCCCTGAGATAGTATGTTTGGGTAAAACAAAATGTAGAGAATCGATAGAACAGAATGAGGGAATGAAAATTGAATAACGAGGAGATGCTATAATCGGCCAAGGTAAAAAGTACTAAGATCAATTTAACAGTTCGAGAGAGAAAGATTGGTTCAGTCAATCTGAGAAAAGAAGGGGAAGAAGATAAATTTGTCTAGAGTTTGAGAATAGAAGCAAGAAGAGAAGAACAAGATCGAAAAGAGGAGAAGAAAGGAGAAAGGGAGACAAAGTTATTCAAAGCACTTGGTTTTACGTGTTTGGCAAAAGTGAATAAACACTTGAGAAATAAAGTTGGAAAGAAAAGGACCCGAAAGGTCAAAAATGCACCAAAAGAATGAGAAAACAATAGCTCAAGAGGAAAGCTTCCGAAACAAAATGAAAGAAAAATAAACCCCTAATGCTCCTATACTAATTCGGCACAACCACAAGAGAATCCCTAAAGTACCGAATGCACACCCCAAAAAACCCAATATTCGGCCAACACCTTCTCACCCAAAGTCCACGATTTTCTCCATCAAAATCTCTTCCATATCCACTCCTTAAATCCCTTGCCATACTTGTGACGTCACAACCACTCCACCACAAGCTCTTTTGTGTCTCCTTTTTAATCACAAATACTTATAAGGCTGACAACATGGAGTCAGGGTTCTCCTAATGCTAAAAATAAAAATTTTCCAAATGACATGGCTTGAACCCAGGGCCGTTCTCTTGTTCTCAAAAGTTTTAAACGTTCCCATGCCCAAGGCCTAATAGGCCCAATTCTACTAAGCCCAAATTCGGGGCGGTACATATTTATTATTCCGTATGCGCATAAGCATCGTAATTTATTTTACATATTACTACAAAATCATGTTACATTTTACCCGATACATTAATCTTTGTTTTAAAATAAGCAAATACTCCGCGTTTTAAAATTCGAAAGAAATCGTACCCTAACTTACTGGGTTTCAATTTTTCTCGTCGAATCTAAAGAACCAATTATCTTTTTTAAATCAAAGCATATAAGTTAAATAAAAAGCTTATTCTCGGGAATTCAAAAATGTTGTGTCCTAACTCACTGGATGTGATATTTTGTTATCCCTAGGTAAGGATTTCTAAAAATAAAGGCAATATTCTGTATTTGGAATTTTGAGAATTTGTGCCCTAACTTACTGGGTTCCGATTTTTTCATTTGACCTAAACAACCAAATATTCTCCTTAAATTTAAATGCACGAGTTTTAAAAGTCAAAAGACAAGCTTAATTTCAAGGATTCGAAACGTCATATCCTAACTCACTGGGCATGACATTTTACTTCTTCGAAACAAGCGGGTCTCAGCATCCAATTTAATTTATTCAAGTTTTTCTTTAAACAAAGAGGATCCTATTTTAAAATCTTTTCAAATTTTTGACATTAAGACGTTAATCAATCAATTCGGTACCAATTTTGGGCGTTACGAGGGTGCTAATCCTTTCTCGTGCATAACCAACTCTCGAACCTGTTTTCTCGAATTTTGTAGGCCAAAATCATCGTTTTAATAAATCAAAATGTTTTAACGATCAATCTCAAGGTGGCCTGATCACACGTCAAAAAAAAAGATATTGGTGGCGACTTTATTTTCGTTTTTAAAGTTGACCCCATTTTTCAATGAAAAAATGGTTTCAACAAAAACTAAAACTTGTGGTTATGTTGGGACAATCTGCTACTAGCAAAATCAACGAAGATTGGAAAAAAAAAAATGATAACCCACAAGGCCAAAGCTCACGAGGTTTGGTAGCCCATCAAGCTGTAAGGTTAATCGAGGTAGGTGTATCACTTTCTTATCGTCCTTAATCACATTTGGCTCATCTCCTTCAAACACCTGTTCTAATTTGGAAACCCTCCCAAAGATTATATTTTCTAGTTTTTGAAGGCCGCCATGAGCAAGAGTAATTGGGAAGAGACATTTCAAATTTTCACAGTTCCTGATTGTAATCCAAATCAGATTAGGAAAGCAAATAGCTTGGAGATGATATTGTGATGAAGTTTGATCCTTCTCGATTATTTGCTCTAATTCCTCACAGTCAGATATATCCAACCTCCATAATTGTGGCAAATTTCGAACCATGGTAAGTGGGAAGATAACTTAACCTTTTGTAATCTTTGACATCCAATTCAGTGAGATCTTGATAGTTTCCAACTTGGATGGGACCACTCCATATCACTCGCAATTCAATTAGTCTGAACAAGTTCAGACTTGAAAGATTATATCCAAAATATTCAAACAGCTCTTCAAAATTGGAAATTGTTAAATATTCCATACTAGTTGATGTTCCTCCTCTCATTTCAACGACTATCACGTTGCTTATTTGCTTCTTTTCTATCATCTCTGAGAACTCCAATACCTATCAACATATCATCAATCATCAATTTCAAAGTGTTTATATATTTTTAAACCAAAATTCTAAAATGAAAACTAATTTTTAAAGAGTTTTACGAGCATTTACTTATTTTACACAACAAATTATCAAAAAAGTGAAAAATTCAATATATATATACATATATATATAAGAAGGTCTTACTTGTATATTGGTTGAAATGATAAAAGGTGTCACTTGAGGACAACCCATCACTTTTAATTTGTGCAAAGATGGTGATACAAGCACAATGTCGTTTCTATTCCCTCCTTTAAATTGAGACAAATTAGCCAACTCAACTTCATTCAATTGTGACAGACCTTGAGCCATTGAGCTTGACACTTCTAGTCTTTGGATTATTTCTTGCAATTGGGAGCACCTCTCTATCTTTAGAGTCCGCAATTGTCCAAACTATTAACAACACACATTGGGAAGAGATATTTCAAATTATTGCAGCCTGTAACTTGTACTTTCCTTAGGCATTGAAAGCTTATATTTGATACTTGTCGTCTTGGAATATTTCTTTCAATCCAAAGCACCTCTCTATCTTCAGAGTGTGCAATTGCCCAAGGTTATTAGAAGCAGACATTGGGAAGAGATATTTCAAATTGTTACATTCTGTGACATGTACTTCCCTTAAACACTGAAAGCTTATGATTGATATTTGAGGGTCTTGGATTATTTCTTCCAATCCAAAGCACCTCTCTATCTTTAGCGTTTGTAAATTGGGCGCATTTAGCATTTTAGGGTGGTCATGAGCAACAGTAATTAGAAAGAGAGATTTCAAGCTTTCACATTCCAAGATAACAATTACAGTTAGATTTGGGAAGCAAATAGGTAGGGGATGATGTGATGACGTTTGATTCTGCTCCAATTCCTCATATTTACATATATTGCTCAATTGTTTATATGTCATCCTCCCGAGCACCAATTCCTATAAACATATGATCAATTTTCAATTTCAAATGTTCAAAAAGATGTTAACAACTTATCATTTTATTAATTAATTTCCTCATATAAATTTTATTTTAACAAAATTTTGCCTTAAATCAGGATATATTCCAAAAATATGGTAAATATAAGACATAAATAATATCACTTAATCTAAACATATATAAATTATTTGACAGGTCTAACAACCCAATTCGGAATTTATTTAAACTCATTTTTTATAAATTAATTAATAATATTATCACCTTATTTGTGTCTTTTATTTTTAATATATATTTTTAAAAAACCACCTATGTAAAAAGCTACCTTTTTTAAAAAAATTAAACTAAATAAAACTAACCATAATTATTTTTCACTCTTAAATAAGAAAAACTTAAATATAATTTTATATAGTTTATTTAATATTTTATAAAGAATTTGCAACATATCTAAAACAAAAAGTTTGTTTAATATTTTTTATTGAAATTTTATTTATTTTATTAAATGGTATTATAGTAAACTAAGTTATTTAAAAGATTATGTAGATTAGTTTCAAAACAAAATTATAAAATAAAATTTATCATTTAAACACCTATACAATGGTTTGCTTAATTCATTACTTATATCTCAGTCGAAATAATAAAAAAAGTGTCAATTGAAGACAATTGTTCATTTCTAACTTTCACAAAGACAATTGTGTGAGCATAATGTTGTTCACATCCCTTCCTTTTAATTGAGACAAATCAATCAATGAAACCTAAAATGAAATGCACAATCAAATTTCTCAATCTTTCGCCATATGACTATAAGGAAAAGAGATGTCAAGTTATTGCAATGAGATACACATACTTCCCCTAGACTTTGGAGTTGACATATGTATGGCACTTGTAGGTCTTGGATTACATCTTCCAATTGCGAGCAACTCTTCATTTTCAAAGTATGCAACTGCCCAAGGGTACTAGTAGCAGATAGTGCGAAGAGATATTTTAAATTATCACATTTTTCAACCTTTACTTCCCTTAAACTTTGGAGGCTTATGTATGGCACTTGCGGGTCTTGGATTATGTTTTCCAATTGAGAGCAACTCTTTATCTTCAAAGTATGCAATTGTCCAAGACAATTGAGAGCAACTCTTTATCTTCTTCTCCCTTTAATTTCGGCCTGCATGAAGAAAAAATGAAAATGTTTTTTATTTTATTTCCACTAACTTGTTTTATGTTATTTTATTATATTATGCTTTATGTTATTTATTTATTTATTTTAAGTAAAAATTTACAACATTTTTAACATTTAAAACCATGTTGCCGTCCACTTATAAGCCATAGGTTTTAAGTCCCCTTAAATAAATTCTAATTAGAATTCTTTAGTAATTCATATACGTTTATTACTTGCGCGATTTAGTCCCTAGACTAAATTAAGCCTTAATTCAATTAAATTTCTTAACCAAAATTCAATTCGATTCTAATAAAACTCTATAAATATTCAATAAAAATATTTATGAGTCCGGTTCATAGAAACAGAGTCCTAAAACTTCACTTTCCGACACCACTGACTTTTGGGTCATTATAAGAATGTTTGCCAATTAAGCACTAACACAAAGAAACTACTTGAGCTGATAGAAAACGATAAATACTCACAAGTGTATACAAGAAAAAGATAAAGAATTGAAGCACAGAGGTTAAAAAAAAGAGTTGTTGATCTTTCTTGATAGCTTTTAATCTTTTGTAATCTTTTTTGTCGTTCTTGAACATTTGAAAGCTGGTATTTATAGTCCTAAATTGATTTTTACCCATTGTGGTTGTTGTGGAATTGAATAGAATCATTGGGATGTAAAAACCAATGCATTAATGTCACCTACAACAACAAGTATCAATACCTTTGGAGGGATATCGATACTTTGGGCATTTAATACCTCAATTTAGTGATCATTAAAGCCTATAGTATCGGTTGTATTGATATTTGCTATGAGGTATCAATACTCGGGCAATTTATTGTTTAATTTTCAAAATATTGAACCTTAAAACAATATCAATTTCGTGAGAGGGTATCAATACTTTGTATTTGTCCTCAACATTTTTTAGAAACAGAAGCTCAATTCAGTATCGATAAGAGTATCGATACTTTGGTCAAGGTATCGATACTTTTTTATTCTTGCTCGATTTTTTTTTTAATTTCAAAGCTCAATTCTGTATCAATACTAGAAAGGGATATCGATACTTGGGGTCAAGGTATCTATACCTTATTTAGGGTATCAAACTTTGATCCTTGTGAGCATTTTAACTTGTTTAAAAATGTTAAAAACATTGTTTATTGTTTTGAAGAACTTTCAAAATATTTTTCAAGTATTTGAAATGTTAGATTTAAAATTTCTCTCTCAAAAATATTTTGAAACAAAATTTTACTTTCAAAATTATCAAATTTTATTTCAAAAACAAATTTTACTTAAAGATATTATATTTGTTATACCAAAATTCTTATCAAATTAAAGCTTGACTTAACAAAATATAATCTTTAAACATTACATCTAAATATTAAATATTAAAAATAAAATATAAACATATAACATACAATTTATTATTATAAACTAATAAATAATTCATTAAAATTAATGTTTTAATCAACATCTTTATTAGAAAAATGAAAATTTAATTCTTTTTAAAAGTTTAATAACCAAATTTAGTTTAAAAAATAACAGTCAAATTTAATAAAAATATATAAACGTTGAGGGCTAAAATTATTATTATATTTTTAATTAATTCCTTTTCTTTCACCTATGCAATTCAATAATTACATTACAAAGCTATTCCATCCCAAACAAAAAGAAGTAAAATTGTGGTTCAGCCGGAAGATAGCATAAATAGAAAACTTGATGCCTGTGAAGCTAAAACTCTCCCTATGTATAGATAATCAACTTCGTAAACATCATTTCTCTAGTTGTTGCGGCTGTCACCATATTAATTTTTTCACTCCCCAATTACAACACTAAATACAACTACGAGTAAACAACGTTACTGAAGAGTGAACTATTAGTAGATGAAGTCCTTGGGTGTTGGGGAGAAGCCAAAAAAAAAAATTAGGGGATAAAATTAATTGTATATTTACGATAGTAAAAATACAAATCCACAATTTTAATAGTTTATATCTTTATAAATTTTAAAGGATTAAATCAAATTTTTTTATTATTTTTAAGAGAGACCAATGTGTAATTTTATTTTTATTAATTTAAAATTTAAAAAATTTTAAAGAGCCTACAAGCCCCTAATTACTCTCCTGCTTGGGTGGATGCAATGCAAAAAGTTTTTGCCATATTTGAACCTCCAGAAAAAAAATTGCTATAAATATTACGCAGAGGATTAAATGAATGTCTATGCTACATGGTATGGATGTCAATGTAGTATCGTTCACTGTTTTCCAATATTCTTACATATTTTGAAAGGTGTTAGAGAGTTGTATTTCTATATTCATATTTGGATATTCATTGTGAAATAAGGGGTAATACTTGAGTTTATAAGTTACTCATGTTGGTAAGGTCCCACTATGTGGGTGTCCTTAATTTCTGCCATATTTCACTCCTTTTTGGAGTTGACAAAAAGCCAATCTTTTTGTGTTTTTAAGGGTGTGGGCAGCCATTTTTTTTAACGTGAGAGAGCTGAAAAATCAGATTTGAGATGTAACACCCCTTACCCGTATCCTATGCCGGAACCAAGTACGAGGCATTACTAGACTTAACAATACATTTGGTCAAATTAATTAACACATATACAAAATGACTTAGTCAAGCCCCTATACATGCCATAACTTAAATCATTTATAGATAAAGATGCCCATAAATAGCTTGATAGTGTGAAGCGATCTCCAACGACCTCAAACCCGAGCTTATTTAGTAGGACTCTGTAACATGGGAAAGAAAAGGGGGTAAGCTTATAAAGCTTAGTAAGTTCACATGTAAAAATAATAAGCATTAGCAATGAATTTAGCTTACTACCAAGTTGCCATAATTTGCATGAATAATGATAAGTTCTTACTTTCCCAACTTGCTCATTTGTAGCCTTATCAAAGCCTCAACATGACAAATCCTCACAACAAGTTCTCAATTTGATACAAACATTAAATCACATGCTTATACCTTATTACTCTTGTTCACATTAATCTGTCTGCTTGAATCGCTGTCACTAAATTATTTATTTCTTGAGCTACAGAGCTCCAAATTTAAAACCTCTAATTTTCCCCGAAACTAGACTCACGTATCTTGTTACCATAAAATTTTCTGAATTTTTGGTTCAGCCAATTAGTACAGTTTATTCATTAAAATTTCCCCTGTTTCACTATTCGACTATTCTGACCACTTTTCACTAAAAATCAATTTTCTCCTTGTACAGAATTCAAATGATGTTATAATTTGTTTCATTTGAAACTAGACTCATTAAGGATTTCAAGCGTATAACTTATATCCCATAATTATTTTTGTACGATTTTTGATAATTTTTCCAAGGTAGAACAGGGGATCACGTAATCATTCTGAACTAATCTCACAAGAATTTAAGTATCTCAAAATATAAAACTCCTTTGTTTGCTCTGTTTCTTTTACATGAAAATAGACTTAATAATCTTTAAATCAATATCTCATCCAACTTATAATTCAATTTCTACTATTTTTGGTGATTTTTCAAATTTACATCACTGCTGCTGCCCAAAACAGTTTTATTGTAAATTTTTGCTCTCTCTGTCTTTCTCCCTTTAGTTGTATTCATTACTTACTTATAACAATCTTTCTAATTTCCGATTACACATCGGGCATATTGCTCATTCGTTACACAGGTATATAACTACACTTATCACTTCAAAGTCACACATAATTTCACTTAATCGATTTTCCAGTTGAACACTCGGAATATACACGGATACGTAGAGAATTAGCACATAAGTGCCACACTGATATGTAGCCGAAGCTACCACTGTCATGTAGCAGAAGCTACCACTATTCACTGATCAGGTAGTCGAAGCTACCACTTTTCACTGATCAAGTAGCCAAAGCTACCACTTTTCACTGATCAGGTAGCTAGAGCTACCACTTTTCACTGGTCGATAACACTCGAAATGTCCACGGGCCTGCTCACACAAGCTGTCAGGTGTCTGCAACACATGCTAGATCACCCAAAGACCGGGACTCAACTGTAACATCGTAACACTCGGTCTCGGTATCACTTCTATTCCTATGTTCAACCAGGAATTTACTCTTACACTTGAATAATTCATGAACAATTTTTCTTCCACATTCAATATTAATTCACCATTTATATAAAAATATATCACTATTATTTACACATAACTTACATAATTACATTCTCAATCTCATCACATCATCAATCTAACTTATCCTCCCCAAATTATTCTATTCAATACTTTCTTAATATTACACAAAGCCACCTTTCTAATTTGATCTTACATGTAATTTATACAAATTTTCATTAAAATGTCGAGTCAATATCGAACATTATAATTATATTGAAAAATCAATACTAAAGTATTAATAACTAAAATTTCAATCTAACATTCAAACTTGCATCATTAAATGCTTAATGAACATATGAACTTACCTCGATACCAAAAGCGGCCATTTTACCAACTTTCCGATTTTCAATTTTCCTCCGTTCTAGGTCCAAATCTCATTTTTCGGAGTCTAAAACATCACATTTCACTTATTTAATTAATGTACTGTTCAAAACAATCCTTAACTCAACTTTTTCAAAATTACATTTTTACCCCTAAACTTTTACATATTTGCACTTTTGCCCCAATACTCGAAAATTAAACTTCAGCCCTTATTCTTATGTTTTATAACATGCTGATCATTTTTCTCTTCTATGGCAACATCAAATTCTCACTAGTTCACACACTTATGACCAATTTATAACTTTTACAATTTAACCCCTTTTATACGATTTCATCGAAAATCATCTAATAAAACTCGTTTCTCTAATCATAGACATGCATAATCTACCATAACTCATCAAAATTCACAATTATTCAGCATGGGTCAATTTTTAAAACTAAAATCTAGCTCAAAATAATGGTAGAAATAGCTAGACTAAGTTACCGGGATTTCAAAAATACGATGAACATTAAAAGCAGGGCTCAAAAACACTTACTATGAAGCTTGAAAAGCTTGAAACCCTTAGCCATGGAGTCTAGAAATTTTCGGCAGCAACTTGAAGAAGATGAGCAGATTTTTTCTTATATTTTGTCTTTTATTCATTTAAAACACTAAATGACTAAAATACCCTTAAGACTTTTCTTTCACTTTTGTCCTATTCATGCCCATTTTTGTCCATCAAGTTATTCAATGGTCTAATTACCTTTCAAGGGACTCCAATTTAAAACTCATAGCAATTTGACACCTCTAATATATAGAACTCAACTTTTGCACTTTTTACAATTTAGTCCTTTGACTAAATTGAGTGCTCAAACGTCAAAATTTTTGAACGAAATTTTTACGAAATCTTTCCGTAAAATTGTAGAACATAAAAATATAATAGAAATAGAATTTTACTCGTCGAATTTGTGGTCTCGAAACTACTGTTTCGACTAGACCCAAATTTGGGATGTTACAACTCTCCCCCCTTTTAGGATTTTCGTCCCCGAAAATCTTACCGGAATGAAGTTTAATATCTTTCTCACGATTTCCAACATCACTAAATAACCCTTTTTAAGATGATACTTTTAGAAACACTCTGTCATCGATCTAAATCCCATTATAACTCAGTCAATTCTGTCAAATAAAGAATCGATACATATTGAAATTATTATACTAATTCCGTCAAACGTTCAAAAACAACCCACTAGCATATCTCTTGATACGAAGATTGAGGGAAACTCGATACAAAATTCACAATAGTCCTGCCTTATTATCATTTTAATATTATCACTGATATCGTGAATCCTGAATACACTTAACATTCAACTTAATTCTGTCGACATATCAACATCTGAATACAGAGTCAGAAGTATCAGGTTCATATTCATATGCCCAAAACATTTACTTTAAACTTTGGCCCTTTTTTTTTTTTTTTTTTTTAACTTACCATCCTTAATCAAATTAGGGAACGGTTACGGAAAATTGAGTACTTCACTTCCACTTTGCCATAGTATAACTATGGTCTTACGTATGATCACTTATCACTTTCCGAAGGCATAGCCCTGCCACGGTCTTACACGGATCACATTTATCACTTGTCACTGATCACAGATAAGTGTAGCTAAAGCTACCACTTATCACTTGTCATTTGTCACTGATCAGATAAGTGTAGCTGAAGCTACTACTTATCACTTGTCACTGATCAGAAGTACTCAAATCCGACGTTCCGCTCAATTTGATCATTTAATCACTTTTCGCATTGTCATTTTGTTCTCAATTCATCAACAATTATATCTCATCATACATGATATAATTCATAAAATTAACATTTAATCATTAATTTCAACCATATGAACTTACTACCACTTATCCGGATGAAAAAATTCTGTTAATGAAATACTTTGGAAGCACTTGACACTCATTTAAGTTCAATACTCTTACCCATTAAAAATTTAAACATCATGTTCAAAGTCCGGTACATAACATTTCATACTCTTACTAGTGTAACTGCCTCGGAGTATCATCCATCTCTGTACTTCTCAAATAAACAAATAATTATCATTGTGCTAGACATCATAACATTCTGTCTTTAACTCGCTGATATATATATATAAATATATAAATATATATATATCAAGATCATTTGAAAAGTGAAAACCAATACACAGGTCTAAGTTGAACTTCCTATCATTCACATTTTGCCAACTTTAATTTCTTCTCAAATCTAGAGAAAGATTAAACTTATAGTAGAATTTACTTCAATTATTACTTATCGAAGCACTTAACTATCTGATGCCACAATACTCATACTGACTTAAAAATCATAGTGCCATAATAAGACTAACTTCTCAATTACTTTAGTAGATAATGTCCCAAATTTGAAAAGAAAACATCTCAATCATGATTGCACTATCTAATTCTGTCATTACTAATCTGATATTATTCCAATTGCAAACAGATAAAAATTCAGAATAAATTCCAGCAATTACATACTTTAGGTCTCATACCTGGATGAGTTAATTAACAGAGCCTGACCTTTCTTTAACTATAACATTTTGAAATCCGAATTATCTTTATATTAATCTGACATTTTTTTTCTGCAACTGTGTTCATTTACTAAACCATTCTCAACTCTGATCACATTGTCAGTTAATATACAACTCAACTATTTAGTCTTCCACTTGTAAACCCATTCGATCTGAATTTCATAAATTTTCTATATAACATACCTTATTGGAAGGGGGTGAAGTTGTGCGCCTCGACTTGCCTCTTATATATTCATGCATATAACTTAACACTCATCAATATATATTTTGTTTCAAGTAACTTAACATGCATACTCATTTTACACAACCTTTCTATCATCTTATACAAACAAGTGCACTTATACTTTCATTCATAAATCTCAAGTAAAATTACTCATAACATACACTTAATTTCACAGGTTATATTCATAGCATCATACAAATGCCAATCAAACATGAACACTTATCATAGTATAAACTTTCCTTTCATCTCATCTTTCATATTTCAAAAGAAGTTCCTATCCACAATTTATACATCATCACATAAACATCATAAACTATTATTCTTATTTTTTTTTTACGAGTCTCATCTCATCATAAACACACTATTTGTACTATCAAATTTAGCTCGGTTGAAGTGCGATCTGTCTAATAAAATAATTTACATCGATTGTCGGGGAGTCGTCACACTATCATAGCTCATTATGGCATGTATAGCTAAACTCTCACACTCACTATGGTAGTCCGAGAATCGACTAAACCATAGCTCTGATACCATTAAATGTAACACCCCTTACCCGTATCCTATGCCGGAACCAAGTACGAGGCATTACTAGACTTAACAATACATTTGGTCAAATTAATTAACACATATACAAATGACTTAGTCAAGCCCCTATACATGCCATAACTTAAATCATTTATAGATAAAGATGCCCATAAATAGCTTGATAGTGTGAAAGCGATCTCCAACGACCTCAAACCCGAGCTTATTTAGTAGGACTCGTAACATGGGAAAGAAAAGGGGGTAAGCTTATAAAGCTTAGTAAGTTCACATGTAAAAATAATAAGCATTAGCAATGAATTTAGCTTACTACCAAGTTGCCATAATTTGCATGAATAATGATAAGTTCTTACTTTCCCAACTTGCTCATTTGTAGCCTTATCAAAGCCTCAACATGACAAATCCTCACAACAAGTTCTCAATTTGATACAAACATTAAATCACATGCTTATACCTTATTACTCTTGTTCACATTAATCTGTCTGCTTGAATCGCTGTCACTAAATTATTTATTTCTTGAGCTACAGAGCTCCAAATTTAAAACCTCTAATTTTCCCCGAAACTAGACTCACGTATCTTGTTACCATAAAATTTTCTGAATTTTTGGTTCAGCCAATTAGTACAGTTTATTCATTAAAATTTCCCTGTTTCACTATTCGACTATTCTGACCACTTTTCACTAAAAATCAATTTTCTCCTTGTACAGAATTCAAATGATGTTATAATTTGTTTCATTTGAAACTAGACTCATTAAGGATTTCAAGCGTATAACTTATATCCCATAATTATTTTTGTACGATTTTTGATAATTTTTCCAAGGTAGAACAGGGGATCACGTAATCATTCTGAACTAATCTCACAAGAATTTAAGTATCTCAAAATATAAAACTCCTTTGTTTGCTCTGTTTCTTTTACATGAAAATAGACTTAATAATCTTTAAATCAATATCTCATCCAACTTATAATTCAATTTCTACTATTTTTGGTGATTTTTCAAATTTACATCACTGCTGCTGCCCAAAACAGTTTTATTGTAAATTTTTGCTCTCTCTGTCTTTTCTCCCTTTAGTTGTATTCATTACTTACTTATAACAATCTTTCTAATTTCCGATTACACATCGGGCATATTGCTCGTTCGTTACACAGGTATATAACTACACTTATCACTTCAAAGTCACACATAATTTCACTTAATCGATTTTCCAGTTGAACACTCGGAATATACACGGATACGTAGAGAATTAGCACATAAGTGCCACACTGATATGTAGCCGAAGCTACCACTGTCATGTAGCAGAAGCTACCACTATTCACTGATCAGGTAGTCGAAGCTACCACTTTTCACTGATCAAGTAGCCAAAGCTACCACTTTTCACTGATCAGGTAGCTAGAGCTACCACTTTTCACTGGTCGATAACACTGGAAATGTCCACGGGCCTGCTCACACAAGCTGTCAGGTGTCTGCAACACATGCTAGATCACCCAAAGCACCGGGACTCATCTGTAACATCGTAACACTTTGGTCTCGGTATCCACTTCTATTCCTATGTTCAACCGGGAATTTACTCTTACACTTGAATAATTCATGAACAATTTTTCTTCCACATTCAATATTAATTCACCATTTATATAAAAATATATCACTATTATTTACACATAACTTACATAATTACATTCTCAATCTCATCACATCATCAATCTAACTTATCCTCCCCAAATTATTCTATTCAATACTTTCTTAATATTACACAAAGCCACCTTTCTAATTTGATCTTACATGTAATTTATACAAATTTTCATTAAAATGTCGAGTCAATATCGAACATTATAATTATATTGAAAAATCAATACTAAAGTATTAATAACTAAAATTTCAATCTAACATTCAAACTTGCATCATTAAATGCTTAATGAACATATGAACTTACCTCGATACCAAAACGGCCATTTTACCAACTTTTCCGATTTTCAATTTTCCTCCCGTTCTAGGTCCAAATCTCATTTTTGAGTCTAAAACATCACATTTCACTTATTTAATTAATGTACTGTTCAAAACAATCCTTAACTCAACTTTTTCAAAATTACATTTTTACCCCTAAACTTTTACATATTTGCACTTTTGCCCCAATACTAAAATTAAACTTCAGCCCTTATTCTTATGTTTTATAACATGCTGATCATTTTCTCTTCTATGGCAACATCAAATTCTCACTAGTTCACACACTTATGACCAATTTATAACTTTTACAATTTAACCCCTTTTATACGATTTCATCGAAAATCATCTAATAAAACTCGTTTCTCTAATCATAGACATGCATAATCTACCATAACTCATCAAAATTCACAATTATTCAGCATGGGTCAATTTTTAAAACTAAAATCTAGCTCAAAATAATGGTAGAAATAGCTAGACTAAGTTACCGGGATTTCAAAAATACGATGAACATTAAAAAGCAGGGCTCAAAAACACTTACTATGAAGCTTGAAAAGCTTGAAACCCTTAGCCATGGAGTCTAGAAATTTTCGGCAGCAACTTGAAGAAGATGAGCAGATTTTTTTCTTATATTTTGTCTTTTTATTCATTTAAAACACTAAATGACTAAAATACCCTTAAGACTTTTCTTTCACTTTTGTCCTATTCATGCCCATTTTTGTCCATCAAGTTATTCAATGGTCTAATTACCTTTCAAGGGACTCCAATTTAAAACTCATAGCAATTTGACACCTCTAATATATAGAACTCAACTTTTGCACTTTTTACAATTTAGTCCTTTGACTAAATTGAGTGCTCAAACGTCAAAATTTTTGAACGAAATTTTTACGAAATCTTTCCGTAAAATTGTAGAACATAAAAATATAATAGAAATAGAATTTTACTCGTCGAATTTGTGGTCTCGAAACTACTGTTTCGACTAGACCCAAATTTGGGATGTTACATGAGAAGAGGAGAAAAAGTGAGAAACAGAGAGCTTTTCAAGCAAAATTTTTTTCTTGGAAGGAAATATTTGCAGCTGTGATCAACTCTTCGATCGGAGGTCCATCCGTGGTTCGATTGAGCTGATTTTTTGACAGCAGCTAGGCGAAAGGGTGTTCTTGACTTTGTACGGTCGGATTTTTCATCCGAGTCCTGTAGCGCCAGAAATACTCGTTTTACAGCAGCCACGTTTTTGGTGATGTTCTCCTATTTTTCTCTCTTTTTTGCTAAAGATTACATATTGTTAGCCTTGTTGGAGTTGAATGCTTGTTGTAGGCTTGATATTGTAATCTTGTAGCTGAACATTTGATTATAGTGGAGCTTTTGATCGAACTCTAAAGTCCCGTGGTTTTTTACCCTTGATTTAGAGGGGTTTTCCACGTAAAAATATCGGTGTCTCTAATTATTATTTTTGTTGTGGCTGCATTGGTTGATTTGTGGTTGATAGGTTGCTAGAGAACAAATATTTTTGTGCTATTGTGTTTGCCATAATATTTGACTGGAGTTATAGGGAGAGAAAGAACACCGGTTTTGCTTCCGCTTTGTTTCGGTTGTTTCGGTTTCTTCCCAACAAACTGGTATCAGAGCTCGGTTATTCTGTCAAATAAATATAGAAATCAATACGAGCAAGATGATTATGTTGAATGGCACAAATTATCAACTTTGGCGGAATAAAATGAAGGACTTGTTGTTTGTGAAGGCTCTGCATCTTAGGTCTTTGCTACTCAAAACCCGATTCGAAAAGTGATGAAGAATGGGAATTTGAGCATCAACAAGTGTGTGGCTTTATTCGGCAATTTGTTGAAGAAAATGTTTACAACCACATTGATCAGGAGACACATGCTCGAACATTGTGGGAGAAGCTTGAAAGCTTGTATGCTTCGAGGTCGGGCAATAACAAGTTATTTTTGCTGAAGAAAATGATGGCGTTGAAATATAAAGAAGGAACGTCTATAGCTGACCATGTGAGTGAATTTCAAAGTGTGATGAATCAGTTGCTTGGTATGGGTGTCAAATTTGATGACGAGATTTTAGGGCTTTGGTTGCTTGCTACTCTACCAGACTCTTGGGAGACTTTCCGGGTTTCGCTCATTAATTCTGCCCCAAAGGGTATTATTACCTTGGATTTGGCTAAGAGTGGATTTGGCTTATGTATGGCACTTGCGGGTCTTGGATTATGTTTTCCAATTGAGAGCAACTCTTTATCTTCAAAGTATGCAATTGTCCAAGACAATTGAGAGCAACTCTTTATCTTCTTCTCCCTTTAATTTCGGCTTGCATGAAGAAAAAATGAAAATGTTTTTTATTTTATGTTCCACTAACTTGTTTTATGTTATTTTATTATATTATGTTTTATGTTATTAATCTATTTATTTTAAGTAAAAATTTACAACATTTTTAACATTTAAAACCATGTTGCCGTCCACTTATAAGCCATAGATTTTAAGTCCCCTTAAATAAATTCTAATTAGAATTCTTTAGTAGTTCATACATTTATTACTTACGCGATTTAGTCCCTAGACTAAATTAAGCCTTAATTCAATTAAATTTCTTAACCAAAATTCAATTCGATTCTAATAAAACTCTATAAATATTCAATAAAAATATTTATGAGTCCGGTTCATAGAAACAGAATCCTAAAACCTCACTTTCTGACACCACTGACTTTTGGGTCATTATAAGGATGTTTGCCAATTAAGCACTAACACAAAGAAACTACTTGAGCTGATAGAAAACGATAAATGCTCACAAGTGTATACAAGAAAAAGATAAAGAATTGAAGCACAAAGGTTGAGAAAAAGAGTTGTTGATCTTTCTTGATAGCTCTTAATCTTTTGTAATCTTTTTTGTCGTTCTTGAACATTTGAAAGCTGGTATTTATAGTCCTAACTTGATTTTCACCCATTGTGGTTGTTGTGGAATTGAATAGAATCATTGGGATGTAAAAACCAATGCATTAATGTCACCTACAACAACAAGTATCAATACCTTTGGAGGGATATCGATACTTTGGGCATTTAATACCTCAATTTAGTGATCATTAAAGCCTATAGTATCGGTTGTATTGATATTTGCTATGAGGTATCGATACACGGGCAATTTATTGTTTAATTTTCAAAATATCGAACCTTAAAACAATATCAATTTTGTGAGAGGGTATCAATACTTTGTATTTGTCCTCAACATTTTTTAGAAACAGAAGCTCAATTCGGTATCGATACTATGAAAGAGTATCGATACTTTGGTCAAGGTATCGATACTTTTTTATTCTTGCTCGATTTTTTTTTTTAATTTCAAGGCTCAATTCTGTATCAATACTAAAAGGGGTATCGGTACTTGGGGTCAAGGTATCTATACCTTATTTAGGGTATCAAACTTTGATCCCTGTGAGCATTTTAACTTGTTTAAAAATGTTAAAAAAATTGTTTATTGTTTTGAAGAACTTTCAAAATATTTTTCAAGTATTTGAAATATTAGATTTAAAATTTCTCTCTCAGAAATATTTTGAAACAAAATTTTACTTTCAAAATTATCAAGTTTTATTTCAAAAACAAATTTTACTCAAAAATATTATATTTGTTATACCAAAATTCTTATCAAATTAAAGCTTGACTTAACAAAACATAATCTTTAAACATTACATCTAAATATTAAATATTAAAAATAAAATATAAACATATAACATACAATTTATTATTATAAACTAATAAATAATTCATTAAAATTAATGTTTTAATCAACATATTTATTAGAAAAATGAAAATTTAATTCTTTTTAAAAGTTTAATAACCAAATTTAGATTAAAAAACAACAGTCAAATTTAATAAAAATATATAAACGTTGAGGGCTAAAATTATTATTATATTTTTAATTAATTCCTTTTCTTTCACCTATGCAATTCAATAATTACATTACAAAGCTATTCCATCCCAAACAAAAAGAAGTAAAATTGTGGTTCAGCCGGAAGATAGCATAAATAGAAAACTTGATGCCTATGAAGCTAAAACTCTCCCTATGTATGAAAGTCAGAGGCATGAAAGCATGAGCAAGCATAGGGACAGATAAGTCGGTTTTATTTATCAACAATCTGCCTGTGCTTTCGTTCAACCAGTCGATTTTGTTCAGAGGTACAGGGACATGTAAGTCAATGAGAAATACCATGTAGTGCCAAGTAAGACTTTAAAGCTTGAAACTCTCCTCCCCCATCTGTTTGAAGAGTGTTAAGCTTACGACTAGAAGCCTTTCCGCTTGTCTTTGGCCCGAACAAACATGGATGGCATACGGTATCTTCTTCAAAAATATACACTCGTGTATCAAGCCGCAGCATCGATAAAAGTAACATGGTAAGAGAACCCATTGGAAGGAATGGATCCGGTCCCACACATCAGACTACCAAGCGAGAGAGGGCGGTGTACTCGGACATAGGATCGTGAAAAGACAACTTATGTTCTTTTCCCAAATGAAATGCAACACACGCAAAGTTATCTTTATTGGATTGAAAAGAAACATTACAGTTGATGCAATGCATTCACAAGTGTAGAAGAACAGTTGATGGCATAATCTGGAATGCCACATATCTAAAGGAACAACTTTCTCAACTACACAACATTAATTTGAAATGGAAGAAGCGGGAGCCGTAATGAACCATTCGGGATGCGATCTGTAAAGCCTTTAGACTGTGTTTGATTCCCTCTCTTATATAATTTTTATTTCTTGTATTTTTACCCAAAAACCTAGTGCCGCGTAATTTTTTTCTTGCTGATTTTTACGCCATTGTCGCACCCTTATTGCCCACTTTTCTTCCATTTTCCTTGTCGAATCAACCTCCTGTATTGGTCGACTGAATTGATCATCCGTTTTTTGTTGAATCGTTATTTCAAATCTAGAAACCGGGAAGCGTAAGTTGTCTAGATCTGACTCGACTTTGTTATTCTTTCTCTCTTTCTTTTCATTTGAGTCGGGGAAATAGGGGGAGTGAAGGAAAAAAATTAGAGTGGAAGAGGAGGAGAGAGAAAGGGATATAATTATTAAATACAAATAATTATATTAACATTAAATAAAAATACTTAAATATTTTTAATTTATTTAATATTAATATTATGATTTGTATTTAATATTAATATTAATATAAAATTTTAAATTTGTTATTATATATTAATAGTCAAAGCAGGGGGTTAAATCTAGGGTAAATATCTCAAAAATACCAAAAAAAATCAAAAATGACCGGAATGTATAGGTTTCAGAAAAATTGACCAGAAAGTGCAATTTCCCCCAAAAAACGCGTCCACGTCGGTAGCAATTTTGGGAAAAGCGACTTAAAGCGCGGCGTCCTGGGAGAGCTTTTGGCCACCAAAAAAAACGCTCCCACGAGGGCGGCGCTTGAGGTGGCCAAAAGCGCTCCCTCAGGGACGCGCTTTAGGCACCACCAATTTGGGGATTCTTTCCTGTCCACTTGCAATCCGGTAAAATAATTTTGAGGAGATGTTTCAGAAAAAATCATGGCCGAAAACGCTTCCACGTGGACGCGCTTTTGCTACAGTGGAATCGGGCACAATTATTTTGAGGAGACATTGCAAAACAAACCGTGACCAAAAACGCTCCCACGTGGACTCTCTTTTGCTACAGTGGTCGCCGGCAAAATTATTTTGAGGAGACGTTTCTGAACAAACAGTGGCCGAAAACGCTTCCAGCAGGGTGCATTATTACCAAAAGTACTGAAAAGTGCTCCCATGTGGACGCGCTTTTGCTACAGTGCTCTCCGGCAAAATTAGGCTATAAATCAGCCATTTTTCATTCTCAGTTGGCAGAAACCAAATTCAAGCAAAAGGAAAGAAAAAATTGAAAATGAGTGAACGTATTAATGCTGTTATTTACTACAATGGTGAAGTGCGAGACACCGAAAATGGTGTTGTTTACTTATCGGAGAACACAGCGCGATTAAGTTTTAATCGGAACGTCGATTTGGTAGAACTTCGCAAAAGAATTAGGCTTAAAATATTTGGAACAACGCTAATGAAAGTTCAGTCTATTAAGTATAGATTTTGCGCTTCGGTTGATCCGGTGAGATATGACTCATTCGACATCAAAGGTCCCTGAGCCTTGAGGCAATGGTGGAGACTCATCTTGCCGATGGTTCACCCTATATCGAGGTATATGTAGAATTTTCATCTTCAAGTGATCCGTTGCGACCTCAACATCTAGTATCGTCGAGGGGAATACACGACCCCAAGTCGACACTCTGTAAGTGGGAGGCAAAATACGAAGTGCCCGTGTGCGATCGTAGTATGGAAAACATAACCCCCGCACGACACTTTCGGTTGGTGGATAGGACATGCATATCCGTCGATCGACGTCCGGATGATAGAAATACGTATTGGGGGACGTCGTCAACTTCTAGTGGTTGGCAATCCACATACGATTGGAATCTGTACGACAGATGTTTAAGGAGGGATGATGTACTCCCGACGACATCTACCGGCGAGGGGCCCTCGTTTGTTGCGAGTTATGGAGGGTCGGACGATGAATCCGATGTGGATCCACCTCGGGAGGAGAGGGCGACGGGTGCGAAGTTGGATTATTTTCTCGAACCGGAGCCCGTTCCAATTGTACTGAAGGCGTTGAGGCGGTTCGGACGAAGAAAGAAGAAGATCCGCTATTCGTGGGCATACTCACCTCAGTAGCATGCACATGCATAATGTCGATCTATCTCAAGATGATGCATTGGAGTTTCCTGAACTACCACACCAGAGGCGTGACCGTACAAATTCTTGGTTGGATTCAGACCAATTAGAAGTTGGTAACCAGTTTTCCAACAAGAATACTTTTCTTGGTGCATTGAAACAATACTGACATCGAGGCAGGGTTAACTACACTATGGTTAAATCAAACCTCGATAGGTATGAGGCGAAGTGTGCGATGCAAGGCGGCACATGTTCATGGAAAATCATGGCGTCCTTGAGAAAAGGACGAGGATGTGGGAGGTGAAAAAGTACAAAGGTCCGCATACATGTCTTACGGTGCAGATAGCACCACTATGTGTTCAATAATTTGAATAACACTAATATTATGTAATGTTGCATTATTTAACGTATTTCGTTGATGAGTGTGTAACTCAAGATCATCAGAAGATGGATTCAGCCATGTTGGTGATTTAATAATCCCGACGGTGAAGGCCGATCCCGAACTACTGATTGCGGCCTTAATTGGCAATATTCGTAGCCAAATGGGGTACACGCCTCTACTGTAAAGGCTTGGATAGCATGCGAAGGCATTGGAAAAGTTGCACGGTCGATGGGACACTTCATATAATGAAGTGTGGCAGTGGTGTCAGGTGTTGAGGCGTATGTCCCGAGCAAAGACAACGGACCTTGAAATGGAACCGGCGTACTACAACGATCGTCTGCTCCGTGGATGCGCAGTGTTCAAGCGCATGTTCTGGACATTTAAGCAATGCCGAGATGCTTTTACACTCTGCAAGCCATTGGTACAAATTGACAGTACCTTCATGTATGGTAGATATACGCATCGGCTATTGCTGCTAATTTGTGGCACAAGGCGGTGTGGGAGAACCCTTCCGATTGCGTTCGCAATAACACACCGAGAGTCGGTGATGATCGGGACTTCTTCCTATCTAGGTTAAGGAGGCATGTCGCCTCTCAACGGCATATGCGTTATATCGGATCGGGGCCCTAGAATACTTGCGGCAATAGAGCGCGAGGAAGCATGTGGCATCGCACACACCATCGATATTGCCTGAGGCATGTTTCATCCAACTATTATGGGCAACACCGATCTAAAAGACAGAAACGGCATGTAACCGATATGGGTATGAAATATCTATTAATATAATTTCTTTTGAAATTTTCAATTTATTCGCAATTGAATAGTGGTATGTAATATTCGCTATCAACGTATATTGGCAGGGTACGAGATCAATAAAGACCGTTTTCACGAGATGTTGGCGGTTTGCGCCTGAGATAACGTAGAAGGCGCAGAGTACACAATGCAATATTCCTTTTGAACAGTGGACACAAGCATATGACGGCGGCCTATGATATGGTCATATGACCACAAACCTAGCCGAATGCATAAATTCTGTGCTAAAAGGAACCCGTCATCTGCCGATTACAGCAATTTTGCGGGAGACATATTTTCGTTTAGCGGCACTATTTCCAAAGAGAGCAGCGAGTTATCGAGGGTAGATGCAAGGAGGCCATGTATGGAGCCCGAAGGTCTTGCAAGAAATTAACCGTGCAAAGGCACGGGCGAACACCATGCACACAGTATGTCACGACTACGACAGCCTATGGTTTCGTGTCACGGAGTTTGACAGACTGAACCAAGGTATTGTTGGCGGGCATTATCGTGTACACTTGACAAATAGGACATGCGACTGTGGGATATTTGATGCACTTCGTTACCCATGTGCTCATGTACTTGCGGCTTGTCATAATCTTCGTATTGACCCCATGAGCTATGTCGACGAAGTTTACAAATTAGAAAACATGTACAACGTGTGGAGACACGTATTCTCACCAGTCCCAGATGAACGTAAGTGGCCATCGGTATCGCTTGCACCATATAAGTTGTTGCCGGATAGAGAATTGAGGCGCAAACCAAAAGGTCGACCTTCCTCGACTAGAATAAGCAACAATATGGATATCTGAGAACCGACCAACCAAAGTCGGCGGTGCGGGTGGTGTAGGAACCCGGGCCATACATCTCGCTCGTGTCCAAATCGGACTAGTTGACCGTGTTCTTAGCTTGTTTGTCTCTTGCTGGCTATGTAATTTACTAAATTGCAAAAAATGAAAATTAAATTACAAAAGAAATAACATTAAACTCAATTTTATTAAATATAAAAAAAATTTATATTGCAAAAAACTAAATTATCAATGAAAACTTCTTATTTATTAAATATACTACAACTAAATTACAAACAAATAAAAAATAAAGAAAACTTCTTATTTATTAAATATATTAAAACTAAATTACAATAAAATAAAAAATAAAAAACAATTTCTTATTTTATTACATATATTAAAATTAAATTACAATAAAAAACTTAAACAATTTCTATTTTATTAAATATATTAAAATTAAATTACAATAAAAAAATTAAACAACTATTATTTTATTAAATATATTAAAACTAAATTAAAAAAATATAAAATAAAAAATAAATTTTTATTGTATTAAAAAAATCAAATTAAATTACATACAAAAAAATACACAACTTCTATTTTAGTGAAGATATTAAAATTAAATTACAAACACAAATAAAAAACAACTTTTTTGATTCAAAAAATAAAAAAATTTATTACAATTTAAAAAATAAAAAAGCCCATCCTAATCAATGTTGATGCCGGTGGGAACCAGTGCCACATGAGGGCGGTCGGCGGTTACGCGCTGGATTCCTCCTTCTTCTAGCTTCCAGCGGGGGTTGTGGAACATCAAGCGGGGAATCGGCTTCCTCCGGCAGTGGGTCTGGTTCTGGGTGTTGCGATGATGACCCACCTTGATAAAATAATGACCCCGGAGGTGTTTGCATAAAGTACGGCGGGGGTGACTGCATCCCGTACGGTGAAGGAGCCTGGTAGAAAGAATTGCTCCCCGACGGTGCCTCCTCTAATCCCACACCCGACGTCGGCCTCACGGTCGGCTGGCTAACGGGAGTTGTCGGGAATGGACTCGAACCCGGCCATGCATTCCAACCTGGGATGGGACTAGGAAAAAGAAACATATATGGGTTAAGAGGATACATATAAAGGAGCGTAGTGACTTTGGCATAAAGCGTGACGCTGTGATGTCGGTGTTGTTAGCTGAACTGATGGGCCCGGTGATTGTGTAGCGCGTTGCTTTGGGCGGTGTTGATCGTAGTAGGCCGCTGTTCTTGGGCCCGGTGGATGTGTAGGCGCTTTATTCTTTGGCCCGCTCATCACCCTTCTCCTTGGATGTAAAGGGCCCGGCGTTTCCTTCGCTCGCGAATTTGCCATCGCCTCTCTTCATCTCCAACAATGATATCGGCTTGCCATAGATTCTAAACCATGGCATGTACTCAAGACGCACGCTAACTTTCGGGAACTATGATCGGTTCCCGATTAGGTAAAAAGTCATACCGGTTCTCCCACGTCTCGATATGTTCTGACCAAAATCTTGGCCAATCCGTGTGCTGCTGCCGTAAGTCCATATCGTGCTCATCATCGAGCACCTTAGGAGGCACGGGAATCGGTTGTCGGCATCCAAATTGCCGCAGAACCCGATCTGACTGGTGCATCTCCACGGTTGAGTAGGTGATTAGCGGGACCTTAACGTGCCAACTGTTCGGATTTTGAAGAAACTCCTCCGGAATTACTGCCCGAATTTCGGGATCCTCGTACGGTGTCCATTGAAACTATATTAACATTACCAAAATATTAGTTATATACAATACTAAATTATAATAACGAAATTCGACACTTACTTGTGATTCCGACCGTTGTTCCAATAGGAGTCGTATATCCTCAAGCGAGGAAGGTATTCCAACATGACTCGTCCGATGGTTCCACCTAATTAAATAAACTTTTAGCATGCAATTATACTATAAATCTACGACATAATTGTAAAATATAATATTAAATTTACCTCGTTATCGGTGGGAATGAATATATTTGAGTCGACTCGGGGCGTAAAAATGGAAATCGAAACCATGCCCATGACTGTAGTAGTGATAGGCAACCTCCGATTTTTGCTTTACTCGGCAGCGTCGCCCCGCACATCTCCTGGTACAACCTCGATAGCACGGCAGACCCCCAACTCAATTCACCGGCTGCTCTGAAATCAACAAGTTTCAGGAGCCATCTCAGGTGGACAAGGTTTCTAGAGAGGTCCGGCATCAGATAGCCTCCAATTATCTGAAGCATGTATGCCCGCGCATACCGTATTCTTTCTTCTTCGGTCGAACCTTCATTCGGCTGCGGGATTGCGTCTCGTAACCAAGCCATATCGATCCGAGCTCCTTAAATTCTATCCGGAATGGCACCCAGAAGCTCGTAGCATACGGCCATCCAATCGAGAGATGTTACGGACCCGGTGACTACCAGGCCGCCCACCGGTAATCCCAATCAGAATCGCACATCTTCTAAGGTGATGGTACACTCTGCATAGCAGATGGAAAGTGTGCGTCTCGGGTCTCCACCTCTCTATCAACGCGCTGATCAAAGGTGGGTCCAACTTGAACCCCGGCCTATCGTGGCCACGTGCCAAAAACCCGCTTCCCGCAGGTAATTCTCGATCAATGGCGATGGGGGACCAGGCATGTTGCGAATATAACATTGCAACACCCGATCTACAGACTATTTAAAAAATTATAAAATTCAAAATTAATTAAAATTACATAATTAAAAAATTTAATAATATTGAAAAATTAACATTCAAACTTACCATTTTCATTTGCTCGACGGCAATGTGCTTGTTGTCTAGGCGACGTAATTCCCCGGCCATTGTACTCCGATAAAGAATTTTCAAATTTTCCAAAAAATAGATATATTAAAAAAATTATAAAGGGCTTTTTCGTATATAGTAAAGGACTATTTTGAGAGAAACTTGAGAGAAAATTGAGAGCAAATGGAGAGAATAATGAGAAAGGATTGAAGTGTGAACAAAATGAAGGGTTGGGGGGTATTTATAGTTTTTTTTCTGACCGTTGGGGGGCCAACAGTCAAAAAAATTTGACCGTTGCGGCCTAAAGCGCTCCCCCAGGGACGCGCTTTAGGCCGTTTTCCCCCAAAATCACACTGACGTAGACGCGTTTTTGGGGAAAATTGCACTTTCCGGTCAATTTTTCTGAAACCTATACATTCCGGTCATTTTTTATTTTTTTTGGTATTTTTGAGATTTTTACCCTTAAAACTAGTTATTTTTCCTTTTAAAAAAACTAGTTATTTTTAAAAAGTAATGTTTTATTATTTTATATATTTAATATAAAATTATATAAATATTTTATTTTGTTATTGTTCTCCCATGTTTGTTTTATTGTCCTTATTATATTAATATTAAAACTGTGCACTTAATATATATGAATATAAAATCATATATTTTAATATTTTTATATAGATTAATATATAAATATTTTTATTATTTTATTGTTTTTAAAAGAATAATTTTATTTTATTGTTTTAAATATTAATATAAAATTAAATGTTATAATATATTGTTTTTAATTTTTTATTATATTTTAATGTTAAATAGTAATATTTTGTTATATTTTATTTGAAACTATATAAAAAAAAAAGATGATAAGGATAAGACAATACATTAGCAAAGAATACTTATGTTTTAACTCGTAGCATAGACATGGTAAGAAAGAGATATATATCATAATTTTCAACAACCAAACGGATTGATGTACAACCATCAACCTTTTGTCATCATTTTGAAACTTGAGCTCCTCTTTTACATTATGTCTACCGAACGTGATAAGACTATTACTATTTCACCTTGTATTTATGTAAAACAATAAAAAATTGAAATTCTATTTGAAAATTGAAATTTTTTTAAAAATATGCATCGAGAATTCAAAAAAATTAACCAAAAATGATAAAAATAAATAAAGCGAGAGAGAATTAGAGAAAGTGCTTTTCTTTATAAGAAACAAAAAAAGAAATAAAAAGATTCAAAATATATATTTTTTAGATTTGGGTTTTGAAAATTGTTAAATATTTGAAGTTGTTGCAATATGTCAAAGGAATTGTCCATTATCTCAACCAGTATGACAAAACAACGAATAATTGTAAGTTTTGTCAAAAATCTTAGTTTTTTTTTTTTAATCTTTGATTAATGAGCAGAATTCACATACTTTGTTTTTTCTTAAAGCTCAATAAATCTTTCTTCGCTCACAAGAAAAACAAAAAGTAAGTGGTACATAATAACCAATAAATGGCATTCAATTTAAACATTCACATTGATTGATCTTCAATTTAAAAATAACTTTCATCTTCCTCTTGGGGCCATTCTATATCACTACCAATTGGCCATGCAGTTTGTTGAGCTGTAGCAGATTCTTCCACTATAATTTCATCAACTGATTGGCTTGCCTGCAAAGCAAATTAAACCTTCACTTATTACTGTTTGCTTTTGATGATTGATGATGAAGAAAGCAACGCTAGTTTTCCAAAATTGGACAAAGGATGACATATTAAGAACAAGAACTGTGAATTGAAATTAATAATGCAACAAGGATATCTAGAAAGAAATATTGACAGCCAGCAGAAACCAATTACAGTTGATGCAATTTCATTTACTCATTTAAAGCATAAAAAAAGAATCTCTCAGACAGCCAAAATAAATATATTGTGTTAATGCATGGAAATTAAAGCTTAGGAAATACAGAGCTTGGGAAAATACATAAAAGAAAATAATTCAATGGATGAAATTTGTTTTAAAGCTTATAATTGAGTTTGGATGGATAGTGTACCTGTGTTTTGGCATGCACTGATTGCTTTGAATCAACACTAAATCTTGTGGTTACGTTGGGACAACCTTCTACTTTTAAATGCCTCAAAGATTGGAAAACAAAATGATAACCCACAGGGCTGAAGCTCACGAGGTTTGGTAGGTCATCAAGCTGTAAGTCATCAAGCTGTAAGTAGGCTAATCGAGGTGGCTGCATCACTTTCTCTTCGTCCTTACTAACATTTGACTCATCTCCTTCAAACACCTGCTTTAATTTGGAGAGCCTTATAAGGTCTAATTGATATAGTTTTGGAAGGCCACCATGAGCAAGAGTAATGGGGAAGAGACATTTCAAGTTTTCACACTTCCTTACTGTAATCAAAAACAGATTAGGGAAGCAAATAGGTTGGAGATGATGTTGTGATGGAGTTTGATCCTTCTCAATTATTTGCTCCAATGCCTCACAGTCAGATATACCCAAAGCCCACAATTGTGGCAAATTTCGAGCGATGGTAGGTGAGAAGATGTATCTTAACCTTCTGCAATCTTGGACTGTCAAACTTCGGAGATTCTGAAAGTGTTCAACTTGGATGGGACCACTCCATATCACCCGCAATTCAGTTAGTTTGGACAACGTTAGGAACGCCAGACTTGAAAGATTATATCCAGAATATTCAAATAACTCTTCAAAATTGGAAATTGATGTTCCTCCTCTCCATTCTGGGACTGTCACGTTGCTTATTTGCTTCTTTTGTGTCATCTCCGAGAACTCCAATATCTATGAACATATCATCAATGGTTAATTTCAAAGAGTTGAAAGGCATTGACTTCACACCTATCAGTTTATTAATTCGTTTTCTTATGGAACTTTTATTTTAACAATTTCTTTTATTAAAATTAAGGTTTAATTTATTTTACTTAAGTTAGAAGAGTAATGTTCAAAACTAGATTCTCTCCTTTAAGAATAAGCACAAGATTTCTTTTTCAATCTTTTATAGTCAAAGAACTCAAATTCTTAAAAAGTTTACTGTTGAACTCAAATACATATAATTATGATCATAAATTACAAAAAAAGAAAAATCTCCAAAAATATGGTGCAAAAACACAACATAAATAATATATATATTTATAAATATAAGAAACTAAAATGTCTGAACTATTTATTCTTTGTAAATAATATATATTTCTCATATAGATTATAAAAGTATTCAGTTGAAATGTTATTTATGTTACTAATTGGTATTGTAATTCACTAAACTACTTAAAGCTTTATTTAGATTAGTTTTTAGACTAAAATGAAAACTATTTTTTTTAAAGAGTTATACAAGCATTTACTTATTTTAGACCCAAAAAAACAATCAAAAGTGAAAATTTTAATAAATAGTATATATAAGAAGGTCTTACTTGTATATTAGTTGGAACGATAAAAGGTGTCAATTGAGGACAATCTCTCACTTTTAACACGTGTAAAGATGGCGATGTCAGCACAATGTCGTTTCTATCCCTTCCTTTCAATTGAGGCAAATTAATCAACTCAACTACATTCAATCGTGCAAGACCTTGAGCCATTGAGATGAACACTTCCGGTCCTTGGATTATATCTTGCAATTGGGAACATCTCTCTATCTTCAGAGTTTGCAATTGCCCAAGACTACCAGCAACACACGTTGGGAAGAGATATTTCAATTTACTGCATTCTGTGACTTGTACTTCCCTTAGGCATTGGAAGCTTATGGTTGATACTTGTGAGGGTTGGATTATTTCTTCCATTCCAGAGCACCTCTTTATCTTGAGAATTTGCAAATTGGGCGCATTTAATTTTTTAGAGCTACCTTGAGCAGCAATAATTGGAAAGAGAGATTTCAAGCTTTCACATTCCAAAATATCAATTAGAATCAGATTTGGAAAGCAAATAGGTAGAAGATGATGTTGTGATGACGTTTGATCTTGCTCCAATTCCTCATATTTACATGAATCCAAATTGCTCAATTGTTCATTTGTCATCTTCCCAAACACCAATTCCTATAAACATATTATCAATTTTCAATTTCAAAATGTTCAAAGATGTCAACAATTAATATCCTAACAAAAAAATTATTTTACCTTAAACCAATATTATACTCCAAAAATGTGGTACAAAAAAGAGTCATAAATAATATCACATAATCTGTACATATAAATTATTGGACAGGTGTAACAACGCAATTGGGAATTACTTAAACTCATTTTCATATATTAATACAAAAATAAAAAACCACCTGTGTAAAAGGCTACATTTAAAAAAAATTTAAATATATATTTTTAATCCAAATTTTAAAACCATCCATAATTCCTTCCCACATTTAAATAGAAAGATAAACGTGCTTGAGTGCGCTCAAACCCACAGCCTCCTATTCAGACAACAATATCAATACCAACCAAACTAAAACTTATATATAATTTTATATAGATTTTTGTTTCCCAACATAATAGGTATAATATAATTTAGTATTAGATAAATAGTTTGCAATATATCTAAAACATAAAGTTTGGATAAATTTTTTTTCTGAAAATTTTATTAATCTTATTATATGGTATTATAATCAACTAATTTGTTTAAAAGGTTTTAGATTAGCTTTAGACCAAAATTATAAAATAAAATCTCTTTTAAACAACTATTCAAACAACGAATTATTAAAGAAAAAAAAGAAACAAACAAATAAATAATATAATATAAAACATAAACAAAAATCTTACTTGTATCGTAGTCGAAATAAAAAAATGTGTTAATTGAGGATAATTGTGCACTTCTAACTTCTGCAAAGACGATTGTGTGAGCAAAATGCCGTTCACATCCGTTTTTTTCAATTGGGGCAAGTCAATCAACGAAACCTGAAATGAAAAGCATAATCAAATTTCGCAATCTTTGACCATAGGACAATAAGGAAAACAAATGTCAAGTTATTGCAATGAGATACACATACATCCCTTAGACTTTGGAGTAGACATTTGTATGCCACTGGTCGGTCTTGAATTATATCTTCCAATTGCAAGCAACTCTTTATCTTCAAAGTATGCAATTGCCCAAGGCTATTAGCAACTGACATTGGGAAGATATATTTCAAATTATCGCATCCCTCTATTTTAACAATCTTCAGACTTTGGAGGCTTAAATGACGACTGTGCCCTTCTTGTTCTATGCTCCTCATTTCAGCAATCGGGAATAACACTTGCATCTCACCACAATCTGAAACTATAACCTCTTCAAGCTTTTGTAAAAAACCTTGCGGCTGGGGAACATTGCACATCTCTTCCAAACGAAACATACGACTTAATGATAACTTTCTCAAATTAGAGAATGTAGTGATTGGCACCTGCTGCTTTGATGCATCAATTAGGCATTGCATACTGCACAAGTGAAGATCTAGAGAAGTCAACTTTCTAAATCCCAAGTCCAAGCTCGGAATAAGGTTTGGGTGACCCTCCACATCATTCAATTCAAGAGATTCTACATCTTCAAATAGTTGCTTGCATGCATCTACAGAGTCACCAATTTTCAAATATCTTAAGATTGGATAAGTTTCGCTCTTTCGGTACCACATTCTTGTTTCTATGCCAATGCAAAAATCAAAGCTCCAAAATCTACGAAACACAAAGCCATCTGGAAGATGTTTAGAAGAAATATCCAATGATATCACAACCAACTTTGGCAATAAATTCAACTCTGATAGGCTGGAATAGCTTTCCCTTTTAGTTGAATTCTCAGTCGCCCATTTTAATGAACTACAACCGTGCAAGTATAGTTCTTCTAAATTGGACAACCTTCGTATTAAATTAGGAGCAATTCTTCGTAGATGATAGCAATACGATAAATCCAACCGTCTTAGATTTTCCAACTCACCAGCTTCAGTCGGCAATTTAGTGATATCAGATAGACTTAAAGAGAGAATATGAAGTGACGTCAGCTTCCCAAGCATCGGGATGTCAGAGAGTCGACAACCAATCAAACACAAAGTCCGAAGGTTCATATGAAACTGAAATGCAGCTAGAGATATCAAATTATGATTCAAAGCACAAACTTGTAATGCCTTCATACCCTCAAAGAATTCGCTTGAAGTTTCCATGAAACGATTGCCACCATGTAAAAGAAATTTGAGGTATGGAAAACCCACTCCTTTAGGAAGTTCATCCGTTTGGTTAGTTTCGAAGGAGATTGCTGTGTGATGCTTGAAACTTTCATCCATCGGGAGTGTTTCAACAGTCCCAAAAGATATCTCCTTTCTTGAAGATGCTATCCACAAAGCGAATTGGCGAACCACATCATGCATTTTGACATGCCTTTCTCCGCAATCTAGCAACAAACCAGAGTTCTTGAGGGTCTCAATTGACGCAAGCACTTCACTTCTAACATCTTTAATTGAGTCCATGCCTTTATATAACTCCAGTCCCCATGCATATCCCACCAAGTTCTCCACATAAATCTCATCATCTTCAGGAAATAAAGAGCACAACAAGAAACATGTCTTGGTCTCCATATTCTTCAAGTAGTCGAAGCTCGCCTCAAGACATACATAGGCATTTTCTTCATTAACATCCTCAATTTCAGTCAATCTACGATCATTGAGTCTCCGGCATGCAGCTTGCCACTCATCATGGGTTTTACCTTTCAAGGCACTTGCCAGCGGAACTATAGCTATAGGCAAACCCCCACATTTTTTGACAATTTTCTTTGCTGGGGTTTTAATAGAATCATCAGAAAAGTCATCTAGACCTGCTTTCTTTTCAAACAGAGTCCAAGCTTCAACATCATCCAAACAGCCAAGTTGTACCACGTTTTGACAATCCATAGCTCGACATACTTGTTGACGGCGTGTTGTTAAAAGAACTTTGCAGCCTTTATGATCATCCCCAATTGGAATTCCTATATTCTCCTTTAAGTTGATAGATTCCCAAATATCATCAAGGATGATAAGAATCCTCGGTTCATTCTTTAGCCTTAACCATAATTCTTGCTCGGATCTTCTTCCTTGTTCATTCTTCATAGCAAAGCCTATGTATTGTGCAATTTGATCTTGAATTCTCTCAAGATTTGGCTTTTGGGACACAGCCGTAATCACAACTTTGTCAAACAAATTCAGTTTTTGAGCTTGACTTCCAACTTCACGAGCCAGGGTGGTCTTGCCCACCCCTCCTATCCCCCACAACCCAATCATGTTGATATCCTCATCTTTTAAGGCTTCAATGATTTGATTGAAAGCAGCCTTCGAAGATTTCGAAACCACAAATTCCTTAGAACATAGGAAGTCTATAGTGGGAAGGGCAGTAGGATCACGGTAACCGACTGGTCCAAGTCGACCAAAATTTTCCAAAAGCTCAGAGATATGCTGCGTTTTCTTCATTGCTTTCTTACTTAATTGATATCTCCAAATCCAATTAGGACAACAATTGAGACAACTCTTATTCAGTTGGATTTCCTCCTCCAGAGTTCCCATATCCGACAGTGTTTCGTCTGCCCTTGATTGCAAGTTCTGTACATCATTTTCAATTAGTAGAAGCCGGTTTTTAGCATCCTCAATCTTATGTAGTAGACGATCCCGTTCATCTGCAAGTTCACGCTTTTTCTCTCGGAGCTTTTCAACATTGTCATGAAAGCGACAGACATAAACAAGTTGACGTCCTACCGGCTTCACCATACAGTCCACAATCAGTGTTCCAACGGAGTTCGAAGCAGCAGCGTCACAAAATCCGCAATCCATGCTTGACAAGCTCAAATTGAAGAAGGATTCAAAGTCTGAGAATAATGGGCTTTTCTTCCAACTTAGTCCAGCTGAAAACATAACACTAAATGCGAATATTATGAGAAACTTAATAAAAAAAATGACTTGAAAACTAGAGAAAAACAATATTATACAGACATTCAGATCGATATGATACCAAACTAAAAACAATTTTATACAGACATTCAACGTTGACATGAAAGCGACGGACATAATCAAGTTGATGTCCTACCGGCTTCACCACACAGTCCACAACCAGTGTTCCAACTGCGTTAGAAAGAGCAGCCTCACAAAATCCGCAACCCATGCTTGACAAGCTCAAATTGAAGAATATGATGTTCCAAGTTCAATCACTGCAGTGAATCATAAGTAATTACCATAAAAAAAAAATTAAAGAATCAAAAAGTGTTATGAAGATTAAGACACTACTTCTTACACATACCAAGGAAGGTGAAAGACAAGTCAAACTATGAGAATCAATGGGCTGTTCTTTCAACTCAGTCCAGCTGAAAACACAACACAAAACAAGAATATTATGAGAAATTTAATAAACAAATAAAATCATATACGAGTGTAATGTCACATAATTATAACTAAAAATAATAAATCAAAATATTTTTACCCTCACACTAATAATATTATACATATAACGCTGGAAAATATAATAAACATATCCACTTACCATTTCAAAATCCAAACAGTCTTTTACCTTTTACTTGCTTCAACAAAAACATAAAAAGATGAGAACAACTTCAATTTATATAGAAAAAACAGAAATGAAGCATATATAAATAGATTTACCTCAGTTGGGAACTTTTAAAATCAAACTACACTTAGTGCTCTGGAGATTCTTACTTCAAGACAATCAAAAGGGATTTGAAGGTTGGTTTTTTTTTTTTTTTTAGCAAAAGTAAGTAAAACTGAATACAAAAAGAAAGGAACTTGAAGAAAGGGGAAAATTTTACTAGTTCAGTATGACCCCTGAATTTCTACGATGCTCCGCCACTAGAAACTGAGTTTTCTTGTAGCCAGAGGACTTGTGTTATTAGATTACAACAATATTGGGATCTAAATTAATGAAATTGGTATTGATTGGTTTGCAAAAAAGTCGAACAATGCATGTCAGAGGACTTAGAAAAAGGTGAGTCTTTGGGTCATCTTTGCACGCGGCTTTCCACTTTTTCACTTTGTCCTAAAGCAGACTTAATAATTAGCACCATCTGAAAAGATTTAATTCCATCAAGCATCCCTCAACTATTACCACCATTTTAAATTGGTCCCCAAACTTCAAATTATTCTAAATAAATCCTCAATTTATCAATACTATTTCAATCCGGTCCTTTTGTTATTACAATAGTTAAATGACACATCAAATCTTATGTTGCTAAATTTAAAATGAAAATTTTAAAGAAATAGAATCATGTTGCATAACTTTCAAAATTAAAGCCAAAAATAAAGTCAAACTGAAATTTTAAAAAAAATGAACAACAATTATAATATTCATTTTTAAAATTTTTATTTTAAATTATGTCACATTAGATGTAACATGATTTTTAATGATTATACTATATTAAGCGTTAATGTTTTTCATTAATTTGACCGATATAATAATAAATTTAGCTCGTCTAATCTACACATACTATTAGTTTGATGATGATTTAACAAATTTAGGTAGCAATATTTTTGCAAATGTTGAGACTAAATTTGTTATTTTTTTATAATCAAGACCAAACTAACAAAATACGTAAATATCGAGGCTAAATTTGTTATTATACCAATAAAAATTATGCACAATTGACGAAAGACATTAACATCGTGACTAATTGTCCTTAGTTACTTATTTTCAAAATTGATAGTGATTAAATTGCACCAATTTTTTTATAGGGACTAATTTGTTTAATTTCAAATTTGAGGGAGACTGAAGAGATATTTTTACCATTAAATTAATAATTTTAGTAATTGAAAAACTTAATTGATATAAGCTAGTTAGTTTAGAGATATATTAAAATGATTTAAAATTTATGAATTAATTTAATAATAATAAATCTATTATTGCCATAATTGGGCGCTTCAATTATGAGATTATTGCAATATTGGGTCTAAATTATTATATGAGTATTTGTTTTAGTGGATTGGAATTAGATAAGGGGAATCTTCCTTTGCAACAAGTTGGTGCTGATTCATTTGCCAATCACCCCATGCTTTTTCCTTTTTGACAAAATGTCCCCATGCTTTTTCCTTTTTGACAAAAAAGTGAAAGTCTTTGGGCAATATTTTTACTCCATCTTTCAAGCACAATTGGAAATTATTAAATCTATGCTCTCATATTTTCCTTCAAATTTCAATAATTGATTTCTTTCATTGGAAATTGTTCCAATTAGGGCTGTAAATGAACTGTGTTTGAACGAACAAATCTTTGTTTATGTTCGTTTGTTTATTTTAAGTTTGTAATTTGTGTTTATTAATAATTTCAAATTATTGTTTATGTTTATTTATTTAAAATTATGTGTGTTCATGTTCGTTTCTTTAATGTTCACGAATATGCTCATTTAATTTAATCAAACATGTTCATGAACATTAAATAAACATGTTCGTTAGCATATAATTGAATATTAATAAATAATAAACAAGCAAGCAAGCAAACAAACAGTAAATACACACACATATACACGAACATGTTCATTGAATGCTTTGTTCATTTTCAGCTCTATATTTTTATAAAAAAATATCATTAATTAATAAACGATTCAATAAACGAACTTATAAACAAGTCAATAAACAAATTTATTCGTGAATATAAACGAACTAAATTCACCTCAGTTTAAAAATTCCAATGTTGAAATTATGGATTTGGACATCTTCAACAAAATTGAGCTTTAATAAAGGTTCAAAATATGTTAACTATTATTATTTAGTTATTAGTTAATATATATAATATATAATTAATGCATCACTTTTAAAAAGTCAAGTTACTGAATTATCATTCACAGTCTCAATAGTTTTTTTTCTTGAAAATTGAGAAGCTATCTCTTATTGCAATTGTATTTATTTTATAAAAAAATTGAGAAGCTTGCAGAGATCGACAAGTGACTTTATGATTGTTAAAGTTAAAAAAAATTTAAAGAGTTGAATTAAATTATAGTTTTTACGATAATAAAAATATAATTTTATCATTTAAATAGTTTATACTTTTATAAATTTTAAAAGATTAAATTAAAATTTTATTATTTTAAAAATAATAAAATATATTTTTACTTTTACTAAATTAAAATTTTAAAAATTTTAAAATAACTAAATAGAAAATTCTCTATTTTAAATAACAGGGAAACCCCTAATACGCCTTTAGAGTTTACGGAAATTGCTGAGGTCCCATCCAACATTGGGTTAGTGGGGTGGGAGCAATTGTTTTGCAAAGACAATGGCTATCAGTGAGATGGAAAGTTCATCAATATTTAAACTATTCCATCCAAATTCACCTTTGCATAAAATATAAATTAGTTTAAAATTTAAAATTTATTTTATTTAATATTAATATCAATAATTTTTATAAGTTAAAATTATAAGATAAGAATTTATTTAACCACAAAAATAATTCAAAGACTTATTTAAATAAAATATAATAATTTAAGAGCGAGATTGAATGCTTAGGCAAGAATATATTGCTACCACTTTTGTACTGCTTTTAATAAAGTTGATATTTATTTCTAGACAAGTATATATTATTTATGTGCTGAAGGGTAAGACATTAGACTCCAACAAATAATTATAAGTTCTGTCAAATATCTTATTTTTATTCTCTTTTCTAATAGTTACTCCATTATTTTATTTTTTTTAATTTCAGATTAATTAGCTGAATTCACAAATACTTCACTTTGTTCTTTTCTTACAGCTCAATAAATTTGTCTTCTCTCCCAAGAAAAAGAAAAAATAGGTGGTATGTATGTAATAACGAAAAAATGGCATTCAATTTTTTTTAATTATGAAGTAAATGGGCTGATATTATTAGGCTTGGCTCAAATCAAAGCAAAAACAAAATCCAAGTAGCAGAGCAATATAAGGAGACAAAACGTCAAAACATAAAAGAAAACAGCTGGTAGCAAAAAACAATAAAAGAAAGCTTGGGAAAATAAATAGAACAGAGAAAAACATCTTGAGCCAAACACCACGTCTCTTCGAAAACCAAAATATCAGCCATGTGAGTGCCCTCCATCAACAAAGATCAAAGAACGATTTGAAAAAGAGGACGAAAGCTTTGAACAGCGCCTGGAGATTCGTCGAACATTCTCCAAGAACAAAGCAGAGTAATAGAACCTTAGTGACCCATATTCCACTCCAACCGGTCATTCAACGTGAGCCGCATCACTGAATCTGGTACTCCATTATCCCAACCACTGTAGAACTTGTTCCTCCTACCTTTCAGTGCCAGGGTATAAGCCACTCCAATCACCGAATGGATGTTCTCTTGATTTATATCGAGTTCTTGTACATAACCCCGAATAAATCCCAACACTTCTTGCAATGAAAATTTAACCCTTCGTAGATTAATTTATTTCATCGAAAACATAGACTTCATGAGGAAATTGCAATAATGTGTTTTTTTTGTTCGTCAGCAGTAGAGAAAGTTGTATCAAAACGCATCATCAAGAACCGGAATCTTAACCTGTAAAAAGGACCACATGCACTGCAAAGTATCGCAATACCATAGCAAGTGATTTGAATCTTCCAAATCTGTCTTACACAGCGAACAAACAACATCCACAGTCAATGTTCTCCACACCAGATTACTAAAATGGGGTAGCAGATTATAAAACATCCTCCAGTTGTGTATTTTAATCTTTTCTGGAATATTCAACGACCAGAGAGCTTTATAAAAATCTTTGTAATCATCCTCATTAGAACTGTTTGTGTTAGTCTATGCGAGAGAAGTAGCTAGGACTAGATATCCACTCTTCACTATGTAATCCCCGGACCCTTCATATTTCCAAACTAATGTGTCATCCATTCTACTCCAGGAGATCAGGATAGCAAGAATTCGAATTGATGTATTCTCATCAACTAGATTACGTATCAACTCCATATTCCAGGTATTAGTGTCAGCCTCAATGAGTTGATTAACAGTTGTCCATATTGGGCTAATCTCATTAACTAATACCATGTTATTCTCTCTTCCAGGTAGCCAAGGGTTATTTCAGATGTTGATATGATCTCCCTTACCAACCCGCCACAACACTCCTTCCTCAATCAGCTTTCAATCGCTACAAATGCTTCGCCAGGTAAGTAAAGGGTAAGAACCAACTTTTCTGCTAATATATTTGTAAACGGGAAATAACAAGCTTTTAAAACTCTGGATAAAAGGCACTAAGGCTAAGATAAAATGCGCCAAATTTGTTTTGCTAATAATGTCTTATTAAACAAAAATAAATTTTTAAAACCAAGGCCACCATTGTACTTCGGTTTACAAAACATTTCCAAACCACTCCAGTGAATACCCTTCAGCGTTTTATTGTTAGCCCACCAAAAACTGTTCATAATGTTTTCAAGCTTTCACATAAGCTTTTTGGGAAGAGGAAACATTGCATAGCATAAAGAGGCGTTGCCTGCAAAACCAATTTAATAAAAACCTCCTTACCACCCATTGATAGAAAACGTAGACTCCACCCTTCAACTCATTTTCTGAACCTATCAATGAAATTAGCAAAAGCCCATGTTTTTCGTCGACCTACCATCATAGGCAAACCTAGATACTTTTCAAGACTTGAGGCCACCCGAACTCCCAATAAGTTTATATTCTTCTCCTTAACCTCAGCGCTTACATTAGCACCGAAGTAAATTAAGGACTTGTCATAGTTCACCCTCTACTCTGAGATCAGCTCATGCTCCCGAATGATGTCACGAACCATTCTGGCCCCTTCATGTGTGGCATATCCAAAAAGGATGCAATCATCTGTAAAAAAACAGATGGTTAATAGAAATCTTCCCTTACCAATAGGTGCGCCTCCCATACAACCTCTCTGCTTAGCATCTTATAGAAGCGTAGAGAAACCCTCAGCATAAATTAGAAACAGATAAGGGCTGAGAGGATCTCCTTGTCTCAGTTCTCTTGATGGCGAAAACCAATCACTACTTATACCATTAAAGCAAACAGAATAGGAAACTAAACATACACATCTCATTATTAGCACAATCCAGTCATCATAGAACCCCAAAGACTTCATCATCCCAGCCAAAAAATCCCATTCCACTCTATCATACGCCTTACTCATGTCCAACTTAAGAGCAAAATTCCCTTTCTTGCCACACTTCTTCATCTTGAGAGAATGAAGAACCTCATAAGCTATGAAGAACCTCATAAGCTATCAACACATTATCTGAAATGAGTCTCCTTAGGATAAAAGCACCCTGAGCTTCATTAATACAATCACCCAAAATGTCACTCATGCAATTGACCAAGACTTTCGCAATAATTTTGTAAACAACATTACAAAGGCTTATGGGTCTGAATTGATACATATTTTTCGGCTTATCAACCTTAGGAATCAACACAATGCGTGTTTTATTGATATCACCAACTTCCATCTGACCATTCAGAATAGTAAGGCAATAAATAGTAATCTCTGATCCAACAATATGCCAGTATCGTTGGAAGAAAATAGCGGAGAACCCGTCAACCCCGAGGGCTTTCAATGCCATTATCATTTTTATTGTATGGCTAATATCCTCCTCTGTGAACTTCTTAAGTAAGGAATCATTCATACTAGCAGTAACTCTTTTTTCTACAAGTCCAAAAAGATGTTCATCCAATCTCATCTCAAAGGCTGTAAAGAGCTTTTCAAAATAACCCGAGGCAATTTTTAATATCTCCTCAGACGATGTATACCTTACACTAGTTTCGTTTTCCAATTCAGAGATTCAACCATGAAACTAACGTTAAGCGGTAATCTTGTAAAAAAAACCAGAGCTAGCCGATAAAACTGAAAAACTGTTCCGAACATTTGAATTCAGTGAGACAAGTGGGCCTTTTATAATCCTCTGTCGTTTCTTTCCTTCCAATATTGCAACTGGGATATTTTCTTCTTCTAAGACCAAATCTATAGGCCCATTCACCAGCCCCTCATTAATTAAATCCTCCTTGCTCCAATTACTCCCCTGAATTTACCCATTAGTGATATACTGTTGATTGAGATTTAAAGCTTGATTCTCATGATTTCCTCCCATTTTTGCCTGGTATCTTTCCCCTCATTTAATGAGATATTGTGATTGATTCTTTCCAAGTTTCCAGAGGCACACTGTGAACCGTCTGCTTCACGTAACCACCTGCTCACCACTTTATTTCGACATCTCAGCTCTGCTCGCAGAGATATATCCCAGCCAAAAATGATTTTTAAAGGCTCAATTCTTAACCGATAAAGATAATAACTTTCTCCATGGCCCAATCTTCCACAAATAAAGCAAAACAAATTGAGCTTTTCATATTTAAAATGGGCATAAACTATCATAGACTTCACAATCTAAATATTCTTTTTATGTTTCAAAAAGACAGATACGTCTAAGCAAATATGAATATGCATATAATTCTTAAAACTCAAAGACGGAATAGAAGTATCAATAAATATTCCACAGAAATTACCGAATTGTTTAGCCATCAACTCAATCATCAAACCTGGGGGTAATTCGTGAACTTGTACCCAAACCTCAGTGAAGTTTAACAGTAATACTAATGGATTTTCTCCCATTGAGATTCTTTGAACTATAAGCAGATGATTGTTAAAAAACCACGGTGTACCTGCAAAAACCCTTTGTATATCAACTTCATGAAAAAATTGAAAAAGATACTTCTTCTCCCCTAAATCTGTAATACAAATACCTCCAATGGGATGCCAGAGATCTGCCATGGTATTCCGTAATGAAGGAAAATGGATGACACTGTCTGTTAGGCATCGCCCCACTAGACAACATTGGTAGGAACGTTCCACCACTGCTACTTCCTCGTGGAAAGCTTCCTCTTCGTTATCTAAAAGACTTAAATTCACTAGGTCTTTTTCCATGAAAGAACTCTATAATTCCAGCCAGAACCAAAATTAAGAAGAGAAAAACTATATTTCGAAGACTGTCAAAGATAAAAGAAAAAAAGTAAAAAATTTTTAGAAAATAAGAACCGTGCCAGAGGGTAGACAGAGAAACGTACCAAAGGGCAGACCAATGATAACAAGTTTCAATTTAAACATTCACAATGATGAGTTTTGAAATTAACTCCTTAAATAGAAATGGCTTCATTTACTGCTCCATTCATTTTCCTATTCAGAAAGCTCTACTAAAGTAGTGAGTACTTAATCATTCCACCATATTTAAATATGTTTCAACCAATGTATACCACTACCAATTGGCCATGTAGTTTCTTGAGCTGTAGTAGATTTCTCCACTATTATTTCATCAATTATTGGCATGCTTGCAAAACAAATTAAAGCTTGATTTATTACTGTCTGCTTCTGATGATTGATAATGAAGAAAGTAAAGACACTTTTCCAAAACTAAAAATATTGTCAACCAATATAAATCAATTTTGTTTTAAAGCTTATTATTGAGTTAGTGTACCTGTGTTTTGGCATGCACTGATTTCTCTGAATCAAAACTAAATCTTGTGGTTATGTTGGGACAATCTACTACTCGCAAAATTAACAAAGATTGGAAAACAAAATGATAGCCTACAGGGCCGAAGCTCACAAGGTTTGGTAGCCCATCAAGCTGTAAGTCAGTTAATTGAGGTAGGTGTATCACTTTTTCTTCGTCTCCACTCACATTTGGCTCATCTCCTTCAAACACCTGTTCTAATTTGGAAACCCTTCCAAAGATTATATTTTTTAGTTTTTGAAGGCCACCATGAGCAAGAGTAACTGGGAAGAGACATTTCAAATTTTTACAGTTCCTGATTGTAATCCAAATCAGATTCGGCAAACAAACAGCTTGGAGATGATATTGTGATGAAATTTGATCCTTCTCGATTATTTGCTCCAATTTTTCAGTCAGATATATCTAACCTCTACAATTGTGGCAAATTTCGAGCCATGATAAGTGATCGTGTCTCTAACTAACTATGACCACAATAAAGGCAAGTGCACCTATCGTTTGATAGTATAGTTATGGCAAGACCGAAAATATCGTATCCACAAGGACCAAGAGTACTAGTAATTACTATCTTCTTATTTAACCTAAGAATTGTAATGATTTTTTTTAAACTAAAATTAATTAAAAACACGACAAAGAATGAATTAGGAAAAATACTTTTTAGACAACTTTATGAGATAGACAATAACTAAGGAAGAATCCACCTAGACTTCACTTATTACTTTTGATTCATACGAATTATTCAATTGACTTAATATGTAGAAATCCCTAAATTATGTTAATATCTCTTTCAAGACTAAAAACAACTAACTCTAGGTTGATTAATTGAAATCTCTTTCTAATTAAAATCTCTATCATCGCATTAACTCGATCTATGGATTCCCTTATTAGATTTAACTCTAATATGGCAGATTTATGTCGACCTATTTTTAGGGTTGCAACCAACTCCTCTTAATTGTGTTGATCTACTCTTAAACAGGGACTTTTGCTCCACTAAATAAACACATTCGACTTGAATCAATAACCTGAATTATCAAAACAAGAATAAGAACTCACAATTAAGAATAAGAATAAGTATTTATCTTATAAATCAAATAATAATAAGATCCGTCTTAGGTTTCATCCCCTCAGGTATTTGAGGGATTTATTCATACTGATAGAAGAAAACATCTCAAAAAATAAGAAAAATAACAAAATATAAGAAAACCCAAAAACTTCAAGAGAAATTGATAGGAGATCTTCAGCCTTGATGGAGATCCTTCTTTCGAGCTGCTCCCGATGGCTGTCTTTAAGTATTTTCTGCCTTCTATTCTGTGTGTCTTTTAGGTAACCCCTAGGGTGTTTATATAGGCTTTAGAGCACTTATTTTGGCCGACAAGTATCCTTTTCTGAATAGAATTGAGCTCAGATCTGAAAAGGACACACCCGTGTATGATAGTCCAAGCCGTGTTCGATACTGCTCATCACATACGGCCGTGTGAATTTGGCCGTGTGCTATGGTCCAGGCCGTATAGTCCCATTTTGTTTTTTTTGGCCCGTTTCTTATTCTTTTCGACTTCATAAGCTCTCCTGAGTGTAAAACATAAAATTAAAGGATTAAAAGCATCGAATTCATCAAATCTAATGAAAATTCATCCAAAAATAAACTAAGCATGGGGTCAAAATATGTATAAATTACGATTTATTAGTAAATGAGATTTTGATAGTTTCCAACTTGGATGTGACCACTCTATATCACTCACAATTCAATTAGTCTAAACAAGTTTAATGTAACACCCCAATTTTCTTAATTACGGCTTTTGTAAATTTGTAACACAACTAGTTGTTTGCTTCAGTGGTTAAATGTTTTGGGTGTGTTTAGGAGGTCCCAAGTTCAAGCCTTAACTTGGGCAAATTTTGGTATTTTAATGAATAAAGCCTTACTCTTGTTTAGTAGGTTTAAGTTTAAATGTTAGTAGAATAATGATAGAATGGGCTTGTTGGTTTAGTGTTTAAGTGGAGTGTAAATAAGCTGGTGGTCATGGGTTTGATTCTCTGCGTGAGTAATGGAGTTTTTTTACTCTGATTGGCCGAAAGTGTTTGAGTTTAATCAAAATTCTGCTATTAGGGAGTGAGTGGTGGACAATTTTGAGGGATCGTGTTGAGGTTTTTGGTTAGTTTCATTTTATCCAAAATTCCTCTTGCTATGACGTTTCTTTTCTCTTCTCTTCTCTTCTCACTTTTTTCTTTTTCCCGAGAATTCCATCACTATTCTCACTAATTTTTGGTAGTCTTCGCCTTTTCCTCTTTCAATGTTTATTCTTACTCATTGGTAAGTGTTTATTGTGTTGTCTTCTTTTTGTTTCGTGGTTAGTTTACTAAGAGGGCTGTTATGATTCTTTTTATTTAGGCTAAGGACAATAACCGATCAGTATTGCTATAGAGATTGAAGCGTAGGACATGAGTCGTTATCGATAATATTTGATATTTTTGGTTTGTAGCAATTTAGATTTAGTATCGATGTAAGTAACTGAAATTGACCTTTGAATTGTCGTTTATAGATTCTAGAAGGCTAGAGGATTGTTTTACCTTCGATTGAAACTAGGTGTGTACCCGAAATACAGAAAATGAGATTTGGCGAAAAGCTAAAAAAGCTTATTGTTGATGCCACATGGACGTGTGGTAGCCCGTGTGGTAGGCCGTGTACGAAACATAGGCGTGTGATAGATGAGCCAGGCTGTGCGCAAAGGACACGACCGTGGAATGGCCTGGTGAGGCTGTGTACTACATACTAGCTCAGCCAATTGGGTCGTGTGGGTCACCCGTGCATGTGGGATTTTGGTCCAAGCCATGTGATCCACACGACCATGGCCAATTTGGGTCGTGTGGGTCATACGGCAGACAACACGGGTGTGTGAGCCTATTTTTATTGATTTGTTGCTAAGGTTGCACGGGTCACCTGAGACCACTGTGAACCTACTGTAGGGTTGGTAAGCTTACCTAGACCTCTAATTGATTGAAATGACTGATATATGTATATGTATGCTATTGAGCTTAGCATAATGATATTTCACTAAACTGACACTGTATGTATTGTTACCATGGGATATCATGCCATAATTGTATGTTGCATTACATAGGGATGGGTTGTTATTGATCAGAGGAAGTGTATTGAAAGGCTTCGAGCCTAATTTACTAGTAGCACAGCTGCAAACTACTGTCTAGTGCCGCATTCGGTACTACTGAGAGTGTAGGATGGGTGAGTTGATTATATCCCCACATGGAGTGCGGGGTTGGATGGAGATGGTGTATAGAGGTTAGCTGGGTAGGATTTTGTGACTGCATATATGTTACTACTACTGATACTGTGATGGGATAAGGCCCTACTGCATAACTACTTCTGTACTGAGATGGGCTAAGGCCCAAACTGGACTAATACTAAAAGGGCTTAAGCCCAAACTGTGATTATTTATATACTGTCTATTTGTTTTGCATGGAGGGTTACACACTGAGTTTACGTAAACTCACCTCTTCTATTTAATCTGTACAGGTAACCCTAGACTTAGGTGGATCGGAACGGTGAAGGACTCAGCGGTTGCCACACGACTTCGTTTATACTGTTTATTACTTATTCATGTTTTAATTTTTATTTAGGGGTAATTTACTGTAATTATGGCCTTTATGAATTTTTGGTTAAAACTGGGATTTTTACTGTCTTATGGTTTACATCTGCTAGTAATAGGAAAACTCGAGTTTTCAAAAGTGATAAACGTTTTATCAAAGATACTTACGTTTACGCAAACTATTTTAAAAGCTTTCGAATGAATAACATTTTGGAAACGGTCGACACGATTTAGAATTAACATAAGATAATGAAGTGGTTAAATAGAAAAGAAGATTTAGCGACGACATATTTTTTGAAAAGCACTACCTCGTGACATTATCAGATGCGACCATAACGTCTAAGCCAGGTTTAGGGAGTTATATTTAGTGGTATTAAAGTCAGGTTACAAAACTCGACTGTGGATTTAGGTTTTAAAACTTGATTTTAAATATTGAAATATTTTTTCTGAATGTGTGGTACACCGAGTCTCCGATGCTAATCCTGTAAGTTCTCTAAAACTATTTTATTTTTTTAACTGAAAATGTTATAGATAGTATGTACTAAGACTACTATAGATAAACTGTACTGAAAACACTCAAGATAGTATATACTGAGACATTAGTGACACTGATAAACACTACGTTATATGAAAACAAACTTTACACTTCTGATACTGCTTCACATAAGATATCTGCTAATAATTACTGAAACTCTAAACTGGTACATAAAACTGTTAATACAGATAAAATGTGGTTAGACAATGAGCACAAAAGGTATTCGCGGATGGGGTACAAGAGGCTGTGGTAGAGGCCGTAGAGGGGCTCGAGCTGAGTCCTCTTCACTGGGCGGTAGGCTGAATTTGGACACTAGCAAGACACTGGTGTCGCCTGTTACGGAGATTGAGTTTGGGTCTAGATCTCATGATCGTGCGGCTAGGGGTAACGTACTATCCTAAACCATGTTAAGGATTCTAGAGAGGGTCGTTGGACCCAATACTGGAGCTGGTGGTCGAGGGTTAGTTATGAAACGAATCTGGTCTAATAGAGCTGAGATATTTAGGGGTGTCGCTGGGGTCGCCCCTAATGTGGCTGAGTACTGGATTGAGGCCATAGAGAGGATCATGGATGATATGAACTACACCCCCGAGAAGAAACTAAGGGGTGCAGTGTCGCTGTTGAGTGATGAGGATTATTAGTGGTAGCTCATTGTTAAGGAGGGCACTCAGCCCAAACGACTGACCTGGAAGTTCTTTAAAACCGCCCCAAGGGAAAATATATAGGGGCTAGTTATGTAGATACCCGTAGGAGAGAGTTTTTGAGTCTGACCTAGGGAGATAGATCTATGGCTGAGTATGAGGCTGAATTTTTATGACTAAGCCACTATGCGCGACGTATGGTGGCGACTAAGTATGACCGATATATTTACTTCGAGGATGGCCTCAGAGATAACTTGAGGGTTTTGATAGCTCCACAGAGGGAGCGGGATTTTTCTACACTAGTGGAGAAGGCGAATATAGTAGGAGAAGTTAAGCGCGAACGCCAAAATCGCGATAGAGAGAGGTAAGAACAAGAGAAATTTAGAGTCTTCGAGTTCTGTACAGAGCCCTAAGAAAAAGGCCAGAGTTGATGGGCCGATTAGAGTTGGAGCCCTTGTTGCCGGTACTAGTCAGTAGCCATATACTGATTGTGGTAGATGCCATCAGAAAAAATGCTGGAAAAGGACTGAGGCGTGCTTGAGGTGCAGTTTATTGGAGGACCGTATTAGGGATTGTCCACGGAGGCCCAATTAGATTCAAGCTCCGAGTACTGGGACTACACAGCTAGCGGGGGTAGTTCAGCAGCCACTAAGAGGCCGTGGTCAGAGAGCACCGGGTAGAGGTACTAGACAGACTGAGACGAGGCAATCGACTCTAGTTTATATTACACGTCGTTGAAAGGATAGAGATGCTTCGGACGTCATCATGGGTATGTTTTTTATTTATGATGTACCATATATTACACTGATAGATATAGGATCTACTCACTCCTATATAGTCTGTACTGTGTCTGAAAACTTGGGTATCTTAGTTGAGAATACTACGAGTAAGGTTACAGTACTGAGTCTATTGGGGTAATCGATAAGGGTTAATAAATTGTATAAAGACGTCCCTTTAGAGGTTCAAGGGGCTATCTTTTTTGCTGATCTATTGGAACTTTTTTTTGGTAAGTTTGATTTGATACTGGGGATGGATTGGCTGGTCAAGCACTGTGTCAGTTTGGATTGCACGACTAAAAGGGTCGTATTGAGAACTGAGGAGGACAGTGAGGTAGACGTTATTGGGGAGCTTCGAAACTACTTAACGAATATGATTTCTACACTGATGGCGCAAAAGTTAGTTCGTAAGGGATATGAGGCATTTGTGGCTTACATTAGTGTTTTAGATTATGGGGGTTCTTCGGTTAAAAATATCAGAATGGTAAAGGATTTTTTGGACGTTTTTCCTGATGAGCTACCTAGATTACCTCTGAATCGTGAAGTGGAGTTTGGGATTGAGCTCCTTCCTGGTACAGCTCATGTATCCATCGCTCCCTATAGTATAGCACCGAATGAGATTGTGACGCTTAAGGCTCAAATTCAAGAACTATTGGATCGTGGGTTCATCCGTCCTAATATGTTTCCATGGGAAGCATCGGTTCTTTTTGTAAAGAAAAAGGATAGATTCATGCGTATGTGTATCGACTATCGGTAATTGAACAAACTGACTATTAAGAATAAGTATCCCCTACCGATGATAGATGACCTGTTTGACTAGTTTAGAGGAGCTTTAATTTTCTCTAAGATTGATCTCCAATAGGATATCACCAGTTGAGAGTTAAGGAGGTTGACGTGCATAAGATGGTGTTTAGGATTCGCTATGGTCACTATGATTCCTGGTAATGCCATTTGGACTGACTAATGCACCGGTGGCTTTCATAGATCTGATGAACCGAGTGTTTCAACCCTATCTAGATCGGTTCATAGTGGTATTTATTGATGACATACTGGTGTATCCGAAGGCTGATGATAAGCATGATGAACACCTTAGGGTGGTTCTATAGATTTTACGAGAGAATCAACTGTACGCCAAGTTCAGTAAATGTGAGTTCTGGTTACTAGAAGTAACATTTCTGGGCCGTGTGGCTTCTGCTGAGGGGATTAGGGTCAATCCTCGAAAGATTGAGGCGGTGTTGGATTGGAAACAGCCTAAGACTATATCTGAGATTCATAGTTTTCTAGGACTGGCAGGGTATTATCGACGATTTGTAGAGGGCTTTTCACTGATTGCAGCACCCTTGACTAAGCTGCTACATAAAGGTATGCCATTTAACTAGACTGATGCGCAGCAAGAGAGCTTTGAGAAGCTCAAGATTGTACTGACTAAGGCCCCTATTTTGATTCATCCAGAGTCTAGAAAAGAGTTTACTGTTTACAGTGGTGTATCACATGTCAGTTTGGGATGTGTGTTGATGCAGAAGAGTAAGGTTGTAGCGTATGTGTCTCATCAACTTAAGATTCATGAGGCGAATTATCCTACGCATGACTTGGAGTTAGCCGCAGTGGTATTCGCACTGAAAATCTAGAGGCATTACCTTTATGATGAGAAGTGTATCATCTACACGGATCACAAGAGCCTCAAGTACCTCTTCACTCAGAAGGAACTGAATCTTAGGCAGCGTAGTTAGATTGAGCTGCTTAAGGACTACGACTGTACTATTAAGTACCACCCTGGTAAGGCCAATGTGGTGGCCGACGCACTAAGTCGTAGAGCTATGACTGATCTGAGGGCGATGACTGCTCGCCTCAGTTTATTTGATGATGGTAGTCTATTGGCTGAACTTTAAGTTAAACCGACATGGATTGATTAGATTAAGGTTAAGCAGTTAGAGGACGAGTCGTTAGGTCTTCGCTTCTGAAAAGTTGAGAATAGGAATACTGTGGATTTTAGACTGAATAGCGAATGGGTACTCTATTTTCGTGGGAGAATCGGAGTACCGAAAGACATTGAGTTGAGGTAGTTGATACTGACAGAGGCACATAATAGCCCTTACGCTATGCATCTTGGAAGAAATAAGATGTACTGTGACCTTCATGAGTTATACTGGTGGCCAGGTCTTAAGCGAAAGTGTAACATTCTAGATTAGGGGTTATGCGTTTGTGCATAATTCATGAGTTAGTAGGTTTTGTCAGTGTTGGAAGTGTATTAAGGGTTTTTAGAATTTTAGAATGGAAGAAGAAAGCTTTGGAAAATTATTGGTTTTTAAGTAAAAAGGGGAGCTAGGTAAATGAGGCTTGAAAAGAAACTCCTTGTGAAGCATGACACAAGAAACCATGTGGTAAAATGGCATGTTTTATGAATTATGAATGTGTTATGTGAATTCTAGAAATAAGGAAATGTATGGAAATGTAAGGAAATGTATGGAAATGTATGGAAATGCAAGGAAATGTAAGGAAATGGTTCAAAAATGGAAAGTATACATTTTAGGAAACTTGGAATGTAAGAAAAATGGCAAGTTACAGAGCCGATCGAAAATTTTAAGAAACTTAGAAATGACCTCGAAATGATGAGTTTTAAAGTTTAAAATAGGAAATAAAGGCAAGAGGGCCTTAAAAGAAAAAGTTGGAGAAATTTGACACACAAACAGGCTTGGAAAAGTGGCCTGAAGATGCCACTTAGGGCCTATGGAAATGGCACCATGTGAAGGAGGCATGGGCCTGGGTTCGAGTCACAAGGGAAGCAAATAAATGAAGTTTTATTTTTGCTTCCCATGCTAAGGGGTGGACGGCACAAGCATCTAGAAACCAAGGTGTTTTAATTCCATAAATACAGGATTAAAAAGTGATAAATAAGGGATTTTAAATTGGGACTATTTGAGGAGATAAATAATGGATTAAACACTTTTATCTTTTTAAATAAAAGATAATATTATCACATAAGGAGTAGTGGCCAAGTAAGGGACTCTCCTATTGATAATTTCGGCTAAAGAAGGAAAACCAAAGTCTTTTCTCTCATCTTTTCCAAGTTTGCCGAAAATTCCCTAGCTCTCTCCCCCTCTCTGCCGAATTTTCTCTAGGCAAAATCCATCTCTTTTTCTTCTATTTTCTTCTTCGTTTCCACTGTCAAAACTGAATTTTTGTTGATTCTAAGTAAAGGAGCAATCAACTACAACATCAAAAGGGTTTTTTACCATTATTGAATAGAAGGATCAAGGATCTAAGGTAAGAAATATAAATATTTGGTTAAAGATTATGATTCATGTTTTCAAAGTTAGATTTAATCTAACACGAAGTTATAGGAATTTCGACAGAGATACAAGGCAAGGATTACATTCGAGATTTGGAAATTTTAAGGTAAGTCCATAAATCCAATCGGCCAAGGTTTATTCTTTAGAAATACAAATTCCATTAGGATTTGGTTTTTAGGCCAAATAAGGTTGTTAATGTGTTTTTACATGATGGCCGAATATAGGAGTTAACAGATCTAAACGTTAGATCGGGATTTTCGGGATCTCAAGGGGTCTATTAAACGAATCAGATGTGTACCCACACTAACTCTCAATATAATACGGCAATTATTTATATATATATGTGCATGCGAATAAGAATGTGGCTAAGTGCCACAAATGTGGTAAAAGTACCCAGGTACGTTTCCTGCTACCGATAGGATTACAAATATGATATATATATATATATAATGTGAATATGTAATATGAATGAGAATTCCTACCTTTGATAGGATTATGAATGTGAAATATTTTGAACATGTGAATAGTAGCATGAATGAAAATTAAGTATGTTGAATATGTTATAAAATAACCGGGGCATATGGGATATTTGTGAAAGGGGAAGAGTAGGTGTTGACTTCGGTCTCACCAACAAAGGTGTTGACTTCGGTCTCACCAACGAAATATGGTGACTACGGTCACATTATCTGAAATTGGTAACTTCGGTTACATTATTTAAATATAGTGTCTAATGACACAACGTATATGGGTGATGAGCACGTCATTGCGTGGATGCCTTCGATGGTGTGTAGCGGATGGAGGGTTGACTTAGTAGTCCCCACGGTGTGACAGGCAGGTACGGGTGGTGTGTAGCGGATGGACCATTAGGATTGGGTTTGGGTTGCATCATTTTGATTTGCATATGTACTTGATATGAATATGAATGCCTGAATTGTTGATTGTTAGTTTGTGTACACATTGAGTCAGTTGACTCACCCCTTTGGGGAATTATTTTTCAGGTGATGAGCAATAATGGACCGGGTCGGCAGGAGCTAAAGGTGGCCATGCATCACTTGAAGAATTTATTTAGAATTTGGACTTTACATTTTCTAAGTACTTTTAATTTTATTTTTGGGTTAATTGATGTAATAAGGCCATAAGGCCCAAGAGGATTTCTATACTTTTACTTTACGTTTAATTATTATGTTACGAACTATGTTGTTTTAAAGTTAAGTAAAAATTTATTTCTTTAAAAATAAACCCTAAAATTATTTTGTCACCCTAATTAAATTGGATTTTAAAAACTAACTAAATGGGTTTCCAACCTAAGCCCAACCCAAACCAATATTTTCTAAATTTTACAAATTATTCTCTAAGTAACCAAGAATTTGAAAACCGGTTTACTCAAGGAACATACCAGATCCGGTTCAGGCTCGTGGGCCGGGTGTGGGGTGTTTCAGAAAGGTTACTAAGTTTGTGGTCAAGTGTCTGACATGCCAGCAGGTTAAGGCTGAGCATTAGTTACCTTCGGGTTTGCCGCAGCGGGTTAAGATTCCTCTGTGGAAGTGGGAGCACGTAACTATAGACTTCGTTAATGGGTTGCCTCTAACACCCACTAAGAAGGATTCAGTATAGGTCATTGTGGATCGATTAAACAAGTCTGCCTATGTTATACGGATTCGTACTGACTATTCTCTACAGAAGCTGGCTAAACTTTATATTTCTAATATTCTGAGACTGCATGAGGTACCGACTTCGATCATTTCCGATAGGGATCCTCGCTTTACATTTCGATTCTGGAAAAAGCTACATAAAACTCTAGGTTTGAGGTTGAACTTCAATACTGCGTTCCATCCTAGACCGATGGTCAATCTGAGAAGATGATTCAGATACTGGAGGATACGTTGAGGAGTTGCGCTATTGATTTCTGAGGCAGTTGGAAGGACTATTTGCAGCTAGTGGAGTTCGTTTACAATAATAGTTACCAATCTAGCATACAGATGGTAATCTTTAAACATTACATCTAAATATTAAATATTAAAAATAAAATATAAACATATAATATACAATTTATTATTATAAACTAATAAATAATTTATTAAAATTAATGTTTTAATCAACATCTTTATTAGAAAATGACAAATTAATTCTTTTTAAAAGTTTAATAACCAAATTTAGATTTAAAAAACAAGAGTCAAATTTAGTAAAAATATATAAACGTTGAGGGCTAAAATTATCATTATGCTTTTAATTAATTCCTTTTCTTTCACCTATGCAATTCTATAATTACATTACAAAGCTATTCCATCCAAAACAAAATGAACTAAATTTGTGGTTGAGCCGGAAGATAGCATAAATAGAAAACTTGATGCCTGTGAAGCTAAAACTCTCCTTATGTATAGATAAGCAACTTCGTAAACATTATTTCTCTAGTTGTTGCGGCTGCCACCATATTAATTTTTTCACTCCCCAATTACAACACTAAATACAATTACGAGTAAACAACATTACTGAAAAGTGAACTATTAGTAGATGAAATCCTTGGGTGTTGGGGAGAAGCCAAAAAAAAAAAAAAAATTAGGGGATAAAATTAAACTATAATATTTACGATAGTAAAAATGCAAATCCACAATTTTAATAGTTTATATCTTTATAAATTTTAAAGGATTAAATCAAATTTTTTTTATCATTTTTAAGAGGGACCAATGTGTAATTTTATTTTTATTAATTCAAAAGTTAAAAATTTAAAGAGCTTAAATAAAAGTATGACCTACAAGCCCCTAATTACTCTCCTGCTTGGGTGGATGCAATACAAAAAGTTTTTGCCATATTTGAACCTCCAAAAAAAAAAAATTGCTATAAATATTACGTAGAGGATGAAATGAATGTCAATGCTACATGGTATGAATGTCAATGTAGTATCGTTCATTGTTTTCCAATATTCTTACATATTTTGAAGTGTGTTATAGAGTTGTATTTCTACATTCATTTTTGGATATTCGTTATGAATTAAAGGGGTAGTACTTGAATTTATAAGTTATTCAAGTTTGAAAAAAAAAATTAAATTGATAATTATCAATCGAGCTCAAGTTCAAACAATTCAAATTATCAATTAAGTTAAAATCAAACATTTTAATATTTAATTAAAGTATCTTGCGAGCATAATCGATCTTCTTATATATTCTTTAATTAATTTTTATATTATGCGATGTATAGATTTATTACATGTATTCATAAAAAAATTAATATAAAATAATTTAAAATATTTTTATTTAAATATAATGAAAAAAATTAAAATGCACGTAACCTCTATACAATAAATTAAGTGCTAAATTAGAGATATGATTGAATGACTGAAAACATGAATATAACTTACATTTGATTTGTGCGAGTAACGTGTTTATAATATTAGGGGATTATATAAATTTCTTAAGAATATTAAATTATAAAATAATTTTGATCTTGGCTGTCGATATAAATTAAACTGTACTATTAAATCTGAAAGAGCTCAACTATAAATAGAGACCTTATCATTTGTAATCATCCCATTGTAGCTCATTCTTGATTAAGATCATACTTTTAAGAGTATTTACTCGAACACTTGGTATGTTATTGTTTTCTTGTGGTTTTTTTATTCTCTCGTTGCTTCTTTATTTTTTCGGTGCCCACTTTTGAGAGTAAGATTAACTTAGGCGAATTTGAAGCAAAAAAATCACCTAATACCACGAGATTTACAAGACTAAAGTTCTAAACTCGTGACAATATTTTGTGGTTGTAATTTGCTTCAATATTGCATTTACTTTACTAGTTTAAACGGATTTGAATTACTTCTCATTTATTTACAGGGAAATGTAGGCTTAATTAAAAGCCACCTTTTATTCAATAGATGGTTATTGTTAAGGTATTATTTACTTCGAAACCAAGACTACTCATACATGGATGACGAGTGAAGAGTGAAGAGTGAAGAGTTCAATCTATTTTTTTGTTTTCCTTGATGAAAACCTATGGTTTTCTTTTCAAAAAATTTATATTAATATGTTATAGCAATAACTCCCTATCCTCAATTTGCAGCTATGACGTTAGCAACAATTATATTAATATGTTATTGCTTATACTTGTTCTTGAAGGTGGAATTATTGTACTTGAGTTATGATCGGCTATCACTTCTGTATTTTGCAGAGAAAACTGATGCATGAACAATAGCTTTGTTGGTTAATGTATGTCTCCTAATTCTCTCTCAATTGCTTTAATATGATATATTATGTTTCAAAAATAGGTTAAGAATGGTGATATTTGAAGAATGGTAATAATTCATCTATTTTGATTTGGCAGTTAAGTTGCAATTATTCTGAAAAATATCATACCGACACTAAGTGGTGCGTAGAGTTGGATGGGTGTTTCATACTCTATCTAGTGTATTGGGATTGTCGGAATTGGTGTGTAGCAGATGGGGTAAGATTATATTTATGCATTTGTACTGCTCTGATATGTTCTGTTTCTGATATTTTTGTTTGGCTAATTTCTATTGTTAAAAAATTATATTTCGAATAACTCACTTTTTGATTTTCTGACACTTTCAGGTAATATATCCTCAAACTTAGAGCGAATCAGTGTAATAGAGCGAATCAATGTAACAGGAGCTCAGTTTTAATAATTTGTTATATTTTATTTACTTAAATTTGGACTTAAGGTATTTTGTAAATTTTGGAATGTTTGAACACTTAAGACTATTTTGGTTTTGGATTTTATTTTTGTTTAAAATTGTTTAAACCGTTTTTATTGATGACACTTGGTTTCCCTACAAAGCAATGGATTTTCAAAACAATAAATGGTGTTTTTCAAAATCTAACGCATTAAGATATTTCCACTATAAACTTATACATTTTAGAAAGTGTAAACAAACAATGTTTCACAAAAGCAAAAGAAAAAAAAAATTGTGTTTTCAAACAAGTTGGATTTTCATGTAACAAAAGCTAACGACGCCTTTTCAAAATCAACGAATTCTAGGTTTTAAACGAACTTGTAGTAACATCACCAGATTTGGTCATAATATTTAAGTCGGATTTGAGGTATTACATTTATTGATATCAGAACCACTTACCGTGCCTCTTGAACGATGGTGAGATAAACTTTAACAATGATGCTAAGTCTCTTAAAGAGTGATTGTAACACCCTAGGCGAATCCCATATCAGCAAAGCATAGGAGAGACCTGGGCTATATAAAAGGGTAGCAATACTTAAGTGGAAAAAGGCTTTTGGGGGGTGTATGGGCGCAATTAAGAACAAAGTTGTGAGGGTCATGTGCGCCCAAAGTGGATACTACCTTATCAGGTTGGGTGCTGACTATAACAATTTTAATTGATCATAGTTGCTTTACACAACGTCAGCAAAAATAAAAAATATCATAAAATTATTTTTAAAATAAGTAAACAATAAATCTAGACAAATAGTTATTTAGGTTCATTTGATTAAGGACAACCATGTGACAAAATTTAGAATTACAAAACACATAAAAAAGATTAAATTCATTAAAATTATAAAAAAAATATTGGAAATTAATTAATCATAAGATTTTATAAAATTTATAAATATAATTTGTTAATTTTATGTTTTAAATAAAAAAATGAATATCGACAATTTATATTATAAAATCGAGCTTAATTTTTTTTTTACATTTTCCTCTCATTTTTAAATTTCATAAGTTATATTAGTTAAATAATTTAATCAAAAGGAGAAGAATAATTTTTATGAAATTTTATAAAATTAATTTATTTTTATAATTTTTATAGTTTTATTTAATTTCTAATAATATTTATAAATTAAAATTTTCTTATTATTTTATGAATTTTAATGAATTATTATTTATACATATTTTAAAATTTCATGGTTTTTAATTAGTTTCTAATACTTTTTAGGAATTTTAAAATTTTTTATGGTTTTTATAATTCTAGAATAAATCTAAATAAATGTGTGTCCCGATTTAAACGAACATAGACAATAACTTATCCAAATTCATTATGTACTTATTATAAAATAATTTTTTAATTTATTTAATTTATTTTAAAATTACCGTGTCAATGTTGCGGTTAAATACTAACAATTAACATTTGTCAAAAGGAACAATTAATCGGTTTTATTAATTGAAGCTCAATTGATACAAAAAGTTCGAAAAATACTTAATTGATTTTTAAAAAAAGTTCGAGAGCTTATTATGTCAATAAACCTTTTTAAAACTTTTTAAACTTTAGAATAAGAATCTAATTCTTGAGAGGCATAAATTTATGTACTTAAGAATCAAGCCTCCCGTCACAGGCCTCAGGTCTCACGTTCACCTTCTGGCTTCTGCTGCTTCTTCATTTCTATTTTTAATCAGAAAATATATATTAAAATTAAAATTAAAATTAAAATGGGAAGAGGAAAATTCAAGGGCAAGCCCACCGGTCACCGCCACTTCTCCACTCCTGAAGAGCTCCGTACAGACTCTGCCTCTTTTCCTTTTCTACGTATTTATATACTTTTTTAATTAATTCCTTTGCATGTACTTAAGTCATACGTATTGTTATACACTTTTCTGGTATTCGATCTATCCTAGCTTTCAGCTTCTAGATCAGTGGCTCTAGCGTATTGATTTTTCTGTTTTGTGTGTGTGTGTGAGTGAGAAATTTTAGTTCCTAAATAGAGAAAATAAGGAAATTTTTACTTAAAAATTTTCTACTTTTAAACTTAAGTTTTGGGTTTTAATGAACTTAGATATGACTCTGAAATTTCAAGGATGAATTGTTAGATTCTAAACTTTTTGGGTATTTTTTAATTCGTTTGCATGTGATGTACTTATGCTTATATCTATTCGGTTGTAAAAGGTATCTGATCTAAACAAGCTTTCAACTGTTGGATTGGTAGTTCTATCGTATTGAATTTTATCTTCTTTTTTTATCTTTTTTTTTTTTTGTACTCTAAATTTCAAATTTTGTATTTTTAAAGTTAAGTCTTAGTTTTTAAGTAACTTAGAAATGATTCTGCATTAAGTGGATAGATTGTTAGATTCCATTTTTTTTTTCTTTCTTTGTATGTTTAAATACTTTTGTTTCTTTTAACCAGCGCGGCTAAAAATTTGAGGTTTGAGTCAAATTGAGAGACCAGAAAAGAAGATTTTAATTCTTTGTGTTTTTCTTGAGTGGTTTTATAACTTCTATCATTAATCTCACTTTGTTTTTGTTTGTGTTCTAATGTTTTAATGGTTTCAGGTGCTGGTACCTCTGCTCGTCCCCGTACTTTTAAGAAGGTAAGATTTTTATGCTAATTTTAATTCATTTGTGATTATAAAATTGGAGAATAAAATATATACGGTTAAATTAGTTTTTGATTGTTATTAGTTAACTTTCTTTTATGGAAATCTGTTGTTGTTATCATGTATTGTCGCTATATATTGCCCGAAAAGAAGTGATTATTTATCTTGAGAGTGATTTTTGTGAAGAAGAAAATGCTACGAAGTTTGAAAAACCAAAATTGATTCTTTGTTTGAACTTTTGCCAAGTTATGTTCGGTCCCTTTTCTTGTAAGGTAGATGATGGGTTGAATGTTGTAGTTTTCTTGGGTTTTGGCTGTTAGGGTTATTTCTTATTATCTTTGATATAACTTATTTTGAAGGGAATGTAAATTTGGATTGGACTTTATTTGTTTGGAGGTCTATCTTCCGGTTATCACATTTAGATGCTTGAAATGGTGAAAAAAATTGAATTTGGCTTATATGTGTAAAACTATAGCTACGAACTGTCAAAGCTGTTTGGCAGCTAGGAAACTAACCGAGAAAGCAAGAAAGTAGAAGCAGCATACTGGAAAACATTAATGTCATCACAGAAACTGTAGTTGAGGAACTGGAAGGTTTAAGTAAAGAAGCTGAGACAAGAGATGCACGAGAGCTGTTGGAAAATGAAGAAGTGGTCACAGAGGAAGATAACAGTGGAAAAACAAGCAAAGTAGAGGAAGGGAGTGGTACAGACTTGGAAACAGTTTTGAAAGGAAACACATGTTCTTGAAATGTAACATGACAAGACTCATAGACTTTTCTAGTACTATCACGACAACGATAGCCTTTGTGTAGTGAGGAATAACCAAGAAAGATACATGGGGTGGATCTATACTGTAAATTATCAGCATTATAAGGTTTGAGGTTAGGAAAGCATAGACAATCAAAAACTCCAAGGAAAGAACAGTTAGGCTTGACACTAATCAGCTTTTCATAGGGTGACACATTTCCTAAGGGAAGAGAAGGCAACCTGTTTGTCAAAGATACTGCATTGCTAAATGCATCATTCCAAGAAGTCAGAGGCATGAAAGCATGAGCAAGCATAGGGACAGGTAAGTCGATTTTATTTATCAACAATCTGCCTGTGCTTTTGTTCGACCAGTCCATTTTGCTCAGAGGTACAGGGACAGGTAAGTCAATGAGAAATACCATGTAGTGCCAAGTAAGACTTTAAAGCTTGAAACTCTCCACCCCCATCTGTTTGAAGAGTGTTAAGCTTACAGCCAGAAGCCTTTCCACTTGTCTTTGAAACTGAACAAACATGGATGGCACTTCTGGTTTCTTCTTCAAAAAATACACCCTAGTGTATCAAGTGCAGGCATCAGTAAAAGTAACATGATAAGAGAACCCATTGGAAGGAACTGGATCTGGTCCCCACACATCAGCAGCTACCAACTGAAGAGGGGCAGTGTACTCAGACATAGACTGTGAAAAAGACAATTTATGTTCTTTTCCCAAATGAAATGGAAAACACGCAAAGTTATCTTTATTGGATTGAAAAGAAACATTACAGTGATGCAATGCATTCACAAGTGTAGAAGAACAATGATGGCATAATCTGGAATGCCACACATCTAATGGAACAACTTTCTCAACTACACAACATTCAGCTGAAATGGAAGAAGCAGGAGCCTTAACAGAACCATTCAGATGCAGTCTGTAAAGCCTATTATGAACCGGTCCATGGAGAAGAACGTCTCTGGTCCTCAAATTGTGAACCCGACAGTGAGTGGGAAGAAATTCAAACAATGCCTGATTGTCCTTTGTGAACTTGGACACGGATAACAGATTCTTGGTTATGCCAAGAACAAACAAACGCATATATAATAGTCTAGAACGAGTAAGCAAATATGATTGCCCAACATGCATAACAGGTATAGCATTGCCATTACCAACATAGACCTTACGGACCACTGTATGATGCACTATCGCCTATTGAGGCAGTTGAGTGTGTGAGATAATGTGTTGCGCTAGAATCAGGGTAACAAGCATTGTCCCCAACAACTTCAGGTGTAGCAATATAGGCTTGAGGACTAGGAACTAGAGCAGGAGAACTCACAAGCAACTTAGAACTTGCACCAAATGGATTGGGCCAAGTAGGAGAAGAGCCTGGAGAAAAGGACCAAACACCTTGTGAACTTGCAACACGTGACGAATTAAAAACAAGCATTGGAGGCTTGAACGAGGGCATCCAAGATTGCACTTGAGGCCCCAGCACCAAAATTACACAGATTTTCCTCGGATAGTCTGTATGTTGTGCTTTTATATGAGGCATCGAAATGATAATAACAGTGGTCAACGAGATGACCTGTTTTGCCACAAAGTTGACACTGAATTCGAGAACCTGAAGATCGACCACGCCCTTGACCTCGAAATGGACCGAAGCCAGAAATGGACCTCAACTGTAATAACATACTCAAAATCTGAAGAACGGCCATTAAGAATAGCTGTAACGTGCTCGTGCTCACTAATAACCTCACCACAGGTAGCAGACTTTCACAATAGGCCTTGATCTTCATCAAGAACTTTTTCATGGAGAGATCACCTTTTCGTTGAGAATGCAAAGCACGTCTAGAGAACATTAACCTAGAAGTAATCTTACTACCCTAGATACTAGCAAGAGTACTCCCGATCTGAACAGTAGAGTCCATACCAATTAGATGTGAGAGTACATCTTGATTAACAGTAGACAATAGCCAAGAGGCAAGGACATTGCCCTGCTGCTCAAACCTCTCAAAATTAGGATTCTCCTTAGTCACCCCAGCTACATCCTTAGTGAACTGTGGAGGAGGAAGAGTGGAGCCATTAAGAAAATTCTGAAGCTTGTGAATCTTGAGAGCAAGCAGTATTTGTTGCCACAACAAGTAATTAGAATTCTCAATGTTAATCTTCTTGGTGGAAAAGGGCTGACTATCAAAAACTCCATCGGGGGAAGAAGCAGGAGGTATCATAGGTGCAATGACCGAGACAGATGAAGGGCTAGTGGGAAGAGCCATGGAACCCACAGTCGAGTAGAGAATCAAATCCGTGAGGAAAAACAGAAGCTCTGATACCATGTAAAGCTATAGCTACGAACTGTCAAAGCTGTTTGGCAACTAGGAAACTAGCTAAGAAAGCAAGAAAAAAGAAGCAGTATGCGGGAAAACAATAATGTGATTTCTTATTATTTGATCAGAGATTAGCACAGCTTTTATAAATGACTAAATACCTGTAGCTAAACAAACCCTGACTAACTTAACAAACATAACAACTAATCTGTTAACCAATGTAAGCTGAGTTGCTTTATACTCTAATAATATGGACATGATAAATGGATAAGTATTCATTAATATTGGCGATAAGTTTGATACTAGCTATTTTCTTTTTCTTTTTTTCATGCTTTGTAATCAATTGTATCGAGTGTTTAATTGAAAAATTTTAGTTTATTTTCTTGAATATATTAGCTTAGTTCTTATGCTTCTCTTTCTTCACTTTATTGATGTGCATTTGTGTGTTTTTTGTACTTAATTTTACTTGGTAGATGAGATGGTATTTTATCTTCATTTTAGGAAGAAGCTGAAGTGGAGGAAGAAGAAGAAGAAGAGTCTGAAGAGGAAATAGAAGAAGAGCCCGAGGTCATTACATTTTGCCCTTTCTTGGTTTAATGTAAATGGCATTGGTTCCATTTGCAGTAAGTGCTTATTGTCCTATTTACCTTTTATATTTCCTGTTTGATATTGGTGCTGACATGACAGAAACGAAAGGGTACTCAAGGGCTTATTGAGATTGAGAATCCAAATTTGGCCAAACAAAAGAATGTCAAAGCTAAAGATGCTGATGTAAGTTCAACAAATGCTCCTCTGCTGTACGAAGACCGTACTTAATCATAGATAAATATATGAATTTATAACTCGATTGATAACTTGAAAATTTATGTTCCAGATGGGAAGAACAACTGAACTATCAAGGCGTGAAAGGTTTGTAATTCTCTTAATTAATCAAATCTGACTGATCACTGCTTTATCATGTCCAACTGGCACAAACTTTTGATTGCTTAAGTACTTCATCTGCAACCAAATATTTTGTAGATTATGATCCTAGTTGGAAAAGGGGCAGGATATGATTAAATATTTTTCCATGTTATTTCAACATGAGTAGAAGCCTTTTCATCATTTTTATTGAAACTGCTGTTGATTATTTGCTTCAAGATATGGTGTTCTTGCTTTTGAATCTTCATCTTTCGAAGATACCCATATACTTTTTATGACTATTTGTTTGCTATGGTGGTTTATATATTAAAGGATGTAATTTTATATTCAAATTACTTATTTCCTTTGAGACCAACTTAGATTCTGCTCTTATTGTACTATTAATGACTGCAGAGAGGAAATAGAAAAGCAAAAAGCACATGAACGATATATGAAGCTGCAGGAACAAGGGAAAACTGAACAAGCAAGAAAAGATTTAGGTAACTAATGGATATGATTCCCGAATTGTTTTTTCTCTAGTATCAGGTTTAAACTGTAGTGTAACCCTAATTGAATGTTTATTAAGTTGCCAAGGGCTTGCAATAGCCCTGGAAAATAGCATTATACTTAAACAAGGCTTTTTATGTCCTTTCAGTGGGACAGGTTTGCTTCTTTGTGGTTAACTGAATTTGAAAATGTATAGCTAAGGTTGAAATTATGTTCATTCATAGTCTCTGAATATGAAAATAATGATAACAATAACTCATCTTCTTTTGAGTTATTATAGTAGTGCCAAATGTTGTGCATAAACCATCCTCAATATAGGTGTGACACAAATGATAAAATTTTTACCTAAAGCATCAATAGAAGATCATTGTCCATGTTATAAATATTATACGGAGCATCGAGGTACTGATGAAATACTTGATTGCTAAGGAGACTACATGTATATAACTTGATTTCTCTTGCTGTCTACTCTTAATGTGTGGTCATAAAATATGACAACAATCTATGGGAAAAGATTTGTGAGAAATATATACTCTTTTACTTGGATGTTCTTTTTAAAATGGTTTCCTCCTGCCACAAGTGCTATATTCTCAGGTAGTAAAATGAATACAACTTAATTATATTTTGTTAACAATAATGGGAAGTTGAACCGAACAAAAACTAAGGAAGTCTCTTATAGGTGAGGTGCAAAACTGCATATGTCTTTCGGTGTTTAGAAGTAAGAGGTAGAGAGATGAATTATACCGGTTTCATGTATAAAATACGATGAGTTGGTTTTTCTGATTTGGTGGAGACCTTTATATCAGCATAATATCAAGTTATCACCTTGACGTCAACTCCTTTATTTCTATTTCTCGTCTCTTCCCTATTTTCTGATGTTTGCATTTATGTATTTTATTGCAGAGCGCTTAGCCCTGATACGACAACAAAGGGCAGACGCCGCTAAGAAGAGAGAGGAAGAGAAGGCTGGTATGGTTTCCGTCGCTAGTATCTCTCCTTTATATTATAATGCACGCATCTTCTAATGCTCCCTCTCTGGTTAGTTAATTATTACTGCAACATTTCTGATATTAGAGAATTGGTATAAGATTCTTCATTGCTTGAACTTAGGTGTAAGTGTTGGATACGGAGATGTGTCTGACACAGGTATGTTCATTTTTGCTAAAAACTTTTGAAGGCTGACATGGAGAATCATATCGATATCCATGTCTAAATGTGTCGTACATGATTATTTGACACAAGAAAAACAAAGAGCCGGAGCAACATAGATTAGATATGGAATCTAAAATCAGAGTAGACCTGCTTTATAGGCATATTGCAATTTCATTTGAAAGCTGATAATATTTCTATTTGTTCATACAGCGAGAGAACAGAAGAAAACTGAAGCTCGCAAATAATCCAGGTTGAGAAAAATCTGTGATCAGTTTCTCTCTTTATCTTCTATATTGACTTCTGCATCTGTATACTTGAGCTCTTACCCCATAAAAAAAAAGAGTTTGGAATCTGATTGTTGGATATTCTAAAACATAAATATATACTATTGAATCATCTCAAGTTACTTGCATGCTTGTCCTGCTTGTTTCTAGTGCATTATCACCATTGAAACGTAGTGAATATGTAAAGCAAGGGCATAGTTTAGGAAGTGTGAGTGGAGTTCAAAACGCAAATGCTAATTTCCATGTTCAAGCAGAGCAGTATTTGGTAGGATGGAAGGAATACTCATTCCATGGAGTAGCCAATTCTTACCTTATCACACCTTTGCCTGTGATAACCATTCAGCTTTGAAATTTTAACTAATGTTTATTTTATTTTATTTTTTCAAAATTAAACTAAATATTTTTTTACAAAATTAAACTAAATATATACTATTATGTAAGCTTTCGACTGTGTTAGTGTCACGAGTCAATCGGGTATTAACTCAATTAGGAGAAATTATTTTGATGCCCTTTTGTATTTAAAATAGAAAATAAATTGTATTATTTGAGAATGTTTTTTTGTTTAAAAAAAAGCAAAAAATTATTCACATGGTAGGATTTAAAATCTTAAATTTATTTCTCAATATACATAGCTTCTATATGCATACAAGCTTGATAGAATTAGCTCATCAATTCAATAATGAATTTCTCGAAGCTTCTGATTTTTTATAAACAATAAATATTGTTTTAAGAATAATATATCTTTATATATAATATTTAGAAAAATACTTGTAAATAATAAGATTTGAACCCATAATATTATATTTTATTTTATTATAATTTTTTATTTTTCAACTGTATCATTTTAATTAAAGTTTTTTTTATAAATAAATATGTATTTTAATTCGTTACACATATTTCACTCTCATTGTAGATGTGATAAATTTTAGTTTATATTATTAAGTTTAAAAATTATAATGAAATATATAAAATTATTTGAAATATCAAAATATATTAAAAATTTTATCACACGCATATGGACGTGGAAATTATGTATTTAGAACATAAATATTAGTTTAAAAGTCACATACAATGAATAATGAAATATATAGTTTGAAACTAATTAATAACAAAAAAAAATGATTAAATTGCTAGTACAATGAAATTTAAACAAATAAATACATAATATCAAGAATACTAAATGTACTACAACTGTTTTATCATGTTGTCAGCAATTTTGAGTTACTATTGAATTGGCTTGTAACACTAACTCAATAAATTGATGGAGCTAAAATTAAAATAAAATTTTGGTTTAATGGTAAAGTTAATATTTTATTAATGTAACTAGCACGGATTTGAATCGAACCACATACAATTTTTTTTATTATTTTTAAATAAAAAGACTAAAATATTATCTAATAACATAACTTAATTTAATTATGAAAAGATATTTTTATAATTTTTATAATCGAGTTGGTGTCAGAGTCAACGACATCAATTTAATCTAAGCTTAAATAATATTATACATATTATAAATTCTTATAAAGTTAGAACTAAAATTTTATAAGTAGAAATTTAGGGCAAATATCCAGAAAATACCAAAAAAAATAAAAAATTACCGGAAAGGACATGTTTAAAAAATATTGACCGGAAAGGGTAATTTCTCCAAAAAACGAGTCCACGTCAGCACGATTTTTTGGGAAAACGGGCTAAAGCGCGTCCCCGAGGGCGCGCTTTCGTCCACCTCAGCAAAGGTCAAATTTTTTTTGACCGTTGTCCCCCCAACAGTCCAAAAAAAAACTATAAATACCCCCCAACCCTTTATTTTTTTCACACTTCAATCCTTTCTCATTTTTCTCTCAATTTTCTCTCAAATTTCTCTCAAAGTCCTTGAAATTACGCTCAAATCTCAAAATAGTCCTTATTTATTTACGAAAAAGCCCTTTATAATTTTTTTAATATATTTATTTTTTGGAAAATTTTAAAATTCTTTATCGGATTACAATGGCCGGGGAATTACGTCGCCTAGACAAAAAGCACATTGCCGTCGAGCAAATGAAAATGGTAAGTTTTAATGTTAATTTTTCAATATTATTAAATTTTTTAATTATGCAATTTTAATTAATTTTGAATTTTATAATTTTTTAACCAGTCTGTAGATCGGGTGTTGCAATGTTATATTCGCAACATGCTTGGTCCCCCATCGCCGTTGATCGAGAATTACCTGCGGGAAGCGGGTTTTTGGCACGTGGCCACGATAGGCTGGGGGTTCAAGTTGGACCCGACTTTGATCAGCGCGTTGATAGAGAGGTGGAGACCCGAGACGCACACTTTCCATCTGCCATGTGGAGAGTGTACAATCACTTTAGAAGATGTGCGATTCTGATTGGGATTACCGGTGGGCGGTCGGTGAGTCACAGGTCGTAAATAATGACTCTCGATTGGATGGCCGTATGCTACGAGCTTCTGGGTGCCATTCCGGATAGAATTCAAGGAGCTCGGATCGATATGGCTTGGTTATAAGACGCATTCCCATAGCCGAATGAAGGTTCCACCGAAGAAGAAAGAATACGGTATGCGCGGGCATACATGCTTCAGATAATTGGAGGCTATCTGATGCCGGACCTCTCTAGAAACCTCGTCCACACGAGATGGCTCCACGAAACTTGTTGATTTTGAGCAAATGGTGAATTGAGTTGAAGTGCCGTGCTTATCGAGGTTGTAGGGAGATGTGCGGGGCGACGCTGCCAAGTAAAGCAAAAATCGGAGGTTGCCTATCACTACCGCAGTCATGGGCATGGTTTCGATTTCCATTTTTACGTCCTCGACTCGACTAGCCATATTCATTCCCGTTGATAACGAGGTAAATTTACTATTATATTTTACAATTATTTCGTAGATTTATAGTATAATTGCATGCTAAAAGTTTATTTAATTAAGTGGAACCATTCGGCGAGTTATGTTGGAATTCCTAACTCGCTTGAGGATATACGGCTCCTATTGGAACAACGGTCGGAATCACAAGTAAGTTTCGAATTTCGTTATTATAATTTAGTATTTTGTATGTAGTGTCTAGTATTATGTATATAACTAATATTTTGGTAATGTTAATATAGTTTCAATGGACACCATACGAGGATCCCGAAATTCGGGCAGTAATTCCAGAGGAGTTCCTCCAAAATCCGAACAGTTGGCACGTTAAGGTCCCGCTAATCACCTACGCGACCGTGGAGATGCACCAGTCAGATCGGGTGCTGCGGTAATTTGGATGCCGGCAATCGATTCCCGTGCCTCCTGAGGTGCTCGATGATGAGCACACAGTGGACTTACGGTAGCAGCACACGGATTGGCCAAGATTTTGGTCAGGTCATATCGAGACGTGGGAGAACCGGTATGACTTTTTACCTAACCGGGAACCGATCATAGTTCCTGAGTTAGCGTGCGTGCCGGAGTACATGCCATGGTTTAAAATCCATGGCAAGTCGTATCTGTTGTCGGATGAAGAGAGCGGCGACGACAAATTCGCGAAAGCGAAGGAACGTCGGGCCCTTTACATTCAAGGAGAAGAGGTGATGAGGCGGGCCCATCAGCAGCGCCTACGATCCATCACGGGCCCATCAACAGCGCCTACACAATCACCGGGCCCATCAGTTCAGCTGACAACACCGACATCACAGCATCCACAGTTTATGCCAGGTGCGTACCCTGCCCCTTATATGTATCCTCCTAACCCATATATGTTTCCTTTTCCTAGTCCCACCCCAGGTTGGAATGCATGGCCGGGTTCGAGTCCGTTCCCGACAACTCTCGTTAGCCAGCCGATCGTGAGGCCGACGTCGAGTGTGGGATTAGAGGAGGCGCCGTTAGGGAGCAGTGCTTTCTACCAGGCTCCTTCACCGTACGGGATGCAGTCACCCCTGCCGTGGTTTATGCAAACACCTCCGGGGTCATTATTTTATCAAGGTGGGTCATCATCGCAACACCCAGAACCAGACCCACTGCCGGAGGAACCCGATTCCCCGCCTGAGATTCCACGACCCCCGCCGGAAGCTCGAAGAAGGAGGAATCCAGCGCGTAACCGCCGACCGCCCGACTGTGGCACTGGTTCCCACCGGCATCAACATTGATTAGGATGGGCTTTTTTATTTTTTAAATTGTAATAAATTTTTTTATTTTTTGAATAAAAAAAGTTATTTTTTATTTGTGTTTGTAATTTAATTTTAATATCTTTACTAAAATAAAAGTTGTGTATTTTTTTGTATGTAATTTAATTTGAATTTTTTAATAAAATAAAAATTTATTTTCTATTTTCTATTTTTTTAATTTAGTCTTCTTCACTAAAATAAGAAGTTTTCTTTGATAATTTAGTTTTTTGCAATATAATTTTTTTATATTTAATAAAATTGAGTTTAATGTTATTTCTTTTATAATTTAATTTTTTTAAATTAGTTTTAATATATTTAATAAAATAATAGTTGTTTAATTTTTTTTATTGTAATTTAATTTTAATATCTTTAATAAAATAGAAATTGTTTAAGTTTTTTATTGTAATGTAATTTTAATATATGTAATAAAATAAGAAGTTGTTTTTATTTTTTATTTTATTGTAATTTAGTTTTTTGCAATATAAATTTTTTTATATTTAATAAAACTGAGTTTAACTATTCCGATTTGGACACGAGCGAGATGTATGGCCCGGGTTCCTACACCACCCGCACCGCCGACTTTGGTTGGTCGATTCTCCGATATCTATATTGTTGCGTATTCTAGTCGAGGAAGGTCGACCTTTTGGTTTGCGCCTCAATTCTCTATCCGGCAACAGCTTATACGGTGCAAGCGATACTGATGGCCACTTACGTTCATCTGGGACTGGTGGGAATACGTGTCTCCACACGTTGTACATGTTTTCTAATTTGCACACTTCGTCGACATAGCTCATGGAATCAATACGGAGATTCTGACAAGCCGCAAGTACATGAGCACATGGGTAATGAAGTGCATCAAATATCCCACAAACCATAGGCTGTCGCGGTCGTGACACACTGTGTGCATAGTGTTCGCCCGTGCCTTCCCACGGTTAATTTCTTGCAAGACCTTCGGGCTCCATACATGGCCTCCTTCCATTTGCCCTCTATAACTCGCTGCTCTCTTTGGAAATAGTGCCGCTAACCAAAAATATGTCTCTCGTACAACTGCTGTAATCGGCAGATGACGGGTTCATTTTAGAACAGAATTTATGCATTCGGCAAGGTTTGTGGTCATATGCCCATATCGTAGGCCGTCGTCATATGCTTGTGTCCACTGTTCGAAAGGAATATTGCACAGGTAGCTTGCGCCTTCGGCGTTATCTAAGTGCAAACTGGCCAGCATCTCGTGAAAACGGTCTTTATTGATATCATACCCTGCTAATATACGTTGATAGCGAATATTACATACTACTCTTCAATTGCAAATAAATTGAATTTTTCAAAAGAAATTGTATTAATAGATATTTCATACCCATATCGATCACTTGCCGTTTCTGTCTTTTAGATCGATGTTGCCCATAGTAGTTGGATGCGACATGCCTCAGGCAATATCGATGGTGTGTGCGATGCCACATGCTTCCCTGGCGTTCTATTGCTGCAAGTATTCCAGGGCCCCGATCCGATATAACGCATATGTCAGGTTGGGGGCAAACATGCCTCCTTAACCTCGATAGGAAGAAGTCCCAATCATCAGCTGACTCCCCTGGTGTTATTGCGAACGCAATCGGAAGGATTCTTCCACAGCCGTCTTGTGCCACGGCTAGCAATAGCCGATGCGTATATCTACCATACATGAAGGTACCGTCAATTTGTACCAATGGCTTGCAGTATGTAAAAGCATCTGGGCATTGCTTAAATGTCCAGAATAGATGCTTGAACACTGCGCATCCACGGAGCAGACGATCGTTGTAGTATGCCGGTTCCGTTTCAAGGTCATTGTCTTTGCGCGGGACATACCTCTCAAAGACGACACCACCGCCACACTTCATTATATGAAACGCCCCACCGATCGTGTAATTTTTCCAACATATACGCTTGGCTATCAAGCCTTTCTATAAGAGGGCGTGTACCCCATTTGGCTACGAATATTGCCAATTAAGGTCGGCACTGTAGTTTTGGGATCGGCCTTCACCGTCGGGATTATTAAATCAGCCAACATGTCTGAATCCATCCTCGGATGATCTTGTGTTACACCTGTCAATGAAGTACGTTAAATAATGCAAGATTACATAATATTAGTGTTATTCGAAATCATTGAACACATAGTGGTGCTGTACCGGTAAGACATGTATGCGGACCTTTGTACTTTTTCACCTCCCACATCCCTGTCCTTTTCCTCAACGACGCCATGATTTTCCATGAACATGTGCCGTCTTGCACTGCACACTTTACCTCGTACCTATCGAGCTTTGATTTAACCATAGTGTAGTTAACCCCGTTCCTGATACTGTATTATTTCAATGCAGCAAGAAAAGTATTCTTGTTGGAAAACTGGTTACCAACTTCTAATTGGTCCGAATCCAACGAAGAATTTGTACGGTCACGCGTCCGGTGTGGTAGTTCAGGAAACTCCAATGCATCATCTTGAGATAGATCGACATTATGCATGTCTTGGCTGGAGGTGAGTATGCCTGAATAGCGGATCTTCTTCTTCTTCATCCGAACCGCCTCAACGTCTTCAGTACAATTGGAGCGGGTTCGGTTCGAGAAAATAATCCAACACGCGCACCGTCGGCCACGGCTCCCGAGGTGGATCCACATTGGATTCATCGTCCGATCCTCCATAACCTGCAACAAACGAGAGCCCCTCGCTGGTGGATATCATCGGTAATACGTCATCCCTCCTTAAACATCTTTCGTAACGATCCCAATCGTATGTGGATTGCCATCCACTAGAAGTTGATGACGTCTCCCAATACGTATTTCTGTCATCAGACGTCGAATGACGAATATGCATGTCTCATCCACCAACCGAGTGTCGTGCAGGGGTTATGTTTTCCATACTACCACCGCACACGGGCGCTTCTGTGTTTTGCCTCCCACTTACAGAGTGTCGACTTGGGGTCGTGTATTCCCCTTAAATGATACTAGATGTTGAGGTCGCAGCCAGATCACTTGGAGATGAAAATTCTACATATACCTTGATATAGGGTGAACCGCTGGCAAGATGAGTCTCCACCATTGCCTCAAGGCTCCGAGGACCTTTGATGTCGAATGAGTCATGTCTCACCGGATCAACCGAAGCGCAAAATCTATACTTAATAGACTGAACTTTCATTAGCGTTGTTCCGAATATTTTACGCCTAATTCTTTTCTGAAGTTCTACCAAATCGAAGTTCCGATTAAACCTCAATCGCGCTGTGTTCTCCGATAAGAAAACAACACCATTTTCGGTGTCACGCACTTCACCATCGTAGTAAATAACAACATTAATACGTTCACTCATTTTCAAATTTTTTTCTTTTTGCCTCAGTTTGCTTTCTGCCAACTGAGAATGAAATTTGGCTGATTTAATTTGCCGGAGACTACTACCCAAAAACTTATTTCATTACTGTACTGAAAAATCACACTAAGTTCAATTCCCAGGAAAGAGAGGTGGATCACAATGATCACTTAAGTACCAGATCTTTCCTAGCCAGAATATCCCTCAATCGTAATTTAATAGCACAATAAATAACTGCGATCACACTCACAAGATATGAAAAATAAATAATAATGAACACCGGAATTTTAACGAGGTTCGGCAAATTTTGCCTACGTCTTCGGGCACTAACAAATATATTTTACTCCAAAAATACAAGTGAAAATTTACAAATAGGGAGAGAGAACAATGCCTTAAGTAGAGAATGGCAAATTGTGGGATGAAGAAAATGAGAAATGGTAAGGCCTATTTATAGTTGAGGTTTATGGATCAATCTTGCAAAGTACCTATTCAAATAGGGACCAAAATTGCAATTATCCCATGCCAATTTTCACATCAACTTTCGGTGCCTAATTTTGGTGCCATTTTCTTCCAACTTGCTATAGCCCCCATCTTTCACTTTTCCAAATAGCCCAAATTGGTGCCATTTTCTTCCCACTTGCTATAGCCCCCATCTTTGACTTTTCCAAATAGCCCAAAAAAGCGTCTACGTCAGGGGGGGAAAACGGCCTAAAGCGCGCGTCCCAGAGGAGCGCTTTTTAGTACGTCGAAAGCGCGCCTAGTGGGGCGTTTTCGATCGCGTGTAAAAGCGCTCCTCGACGCGCGCTAAGCCGTTTTCCCAAAAACTGTTGGCGACGGACGCGATTTTTGGGGAAAATTGCCCTTTCCGGTCAATATTTCTGAAACCTGTCATTTCCGGTAATTTTTGATATTTTTTGGTATTTTCTGGATATTTGCCCCTGTTTTTGAGTTGTATGTATTGTTCAAGGAGTGGGTGCCTCTCGTCTGTTTTCACATCATGGAGTGACAACACTTTAATTTGATCGAGTGAAACGTCAGTTCATGTTCCTCAAAAAAAAATTTATGGATTCCCAAAACATCGAGTGATTAATATGTCTAAATTTGGGGTTGGTGAAAGCATATGTGAAGAAATTATCCAAGATAGTAATTGTCAAGCCTGAGTTATATATGTAATGGTTCAGTTAAGTAGGCCAAGAGCGATTTTATCTAGTGGAATATCTAGTTGTAACACCCTTTACTCTGGAGGCCTAATAAAAAAAAGTCACTATGCCTTTTTATTAACATCAAACCATGGAAAGATGACACATTGACCTATTACAAAATTACCTTTTTCTTTTAGCTTATCAATGCTTCTAATTGTATTTCACTGTTATAACAATTTCAATTAATCTTTTTGTCCCAATTAATCTAATGCGAAAAATTAATATTAGATAAATCAAGAGACTGATGCGTTTTTATTGTTAACTATACTTTGTTGTGCACATAGTATGATTTTAACCAATCAAACCCCAAATGCGCATAGTACAATATTTTTATACTCTCAATTTAATCAAGCAACGAGAACAAATTATAATTTAAAGAGCTCTATATGCTATGTCATGTTAACTATACCTAAAAGTTTTCCAACATTGTTTATTAGAGATGTTATTAAAAAGTATAGACAATTCAATAATCATTTGATTGATCATTCAATCATGAATCCAACAATATAACTCACTTTTTTTTCTAGCTTTAGTTTTTTTTTTTTAATCATAGGAGGATCGAGCTTGATAGGATAATCTCAGTTTTTATATATCAACAAACTTAAATATAGTTATACATGGCCATAAGTATTGAAAATTTACCCATGAATGTAGATATCTATGAAGAAGAAGAAATTCCAACTAAAAACTTAAGGTCATCATGTTGATGATTCATTCTATGGAATGCTTATTTCAACTCAATTTAATCTTTTCGACTCTCTAATTCAGTAGTGGAAAATTAGTTTCTACTTCCTTTTGACAATCCTTCTTAGGTTAAGGCTAAATTAGTGGACAATGTAATAGCTAAGTGATCCATCCCTTGTCCCGGAAGCTGCGATTTGAAACACCATTTGTTCATTTTCTTTCTTTTACATTGGTGAAAGGGAATGCATTGTTTTTCTAGTGAAGTTAGCAAATAATGCTTTACCTGTGTTGTACACATATTGAGTATAGGGGGAAGGACTGGAATCTCAAACAAGTGTAAAAAATAAATTCTGGGCAACTCTAGAGGGTTCTGCTTCTATTCATAATGCTAACTGTTGACCAAATATTAATATGGAAGAGGTAGCATCCGTTGACCAAGAGCTTGATTCTTGTGTTATATGTCGTAAATATGGTAGTCTTTATTCTTTGTTGAAGAGCTTGAAGTGCATATCTCCATCTTTATTCAAGTTCCAAGCACGCCTCGTTTGTTCCTACCATACAGTGATTGCAATTTCTCCTACAATCTTGCAAGAAGGATATAAGAACCAAGAGAAAATCATAACTCCCTCTATTGCTGATATGTGAAAATTTATTATGCAAGTGCACGTGTTGCATTAAGTAATAAAATAATAAGAAGATATCATTCTCAATAATAGATCTCTAAGAAAATCCATTATACTTCACAGTATCACAGATTTTTAAGAAGTTCTTAAATGAGAATTGGAGTCTTTGCTCAATAATCCGAAAAACTTGTTCACTATGTAGCCTTAGCATCGATCTTAAAATTATTCACATCAGTAGTAGGTCTGACGATATTCAAATGATATCATTCATGCAAAGGCATGCTATCATCAATACATCTCCTCTATTGCTGAGGAGTTCAAATCATCAATGATTGATCACCAACCCTAGGTGAGTGGCTTTCACAGTTCTCAGGATTCATAGGATCCATCTTAATTGGTTGTATTCTAGCTTGTCTGGTTGCTCTTCCATTTTGGCGACAGGTATTTTCAATTTTAGAACAAACAGTATTAAAGAGTTTGACTCAAATTTGTGCATGCAATTCTAGAGTACTTGACAAACAAAAATAAAATAAAATAAAACAAAAATAAATTCAAATGAAATAAAAATAAAAATACCCTATCTTTTACTACTAATGAATAAAATTAATATTAGCAGAATATGACTTAAAATTTTGGTCTCTGACAACAGCATCAGAAAAGCTTGATAATTTTAGAATGATTAAATCAATTTTGTATCATCTTTTTAGATCAAATTATAATTTTACCAGTAAATTTTATAAATTTTGAAGAGTTAAAACATAATTTTCCTTTTTAAGGGACTACCGCCCTTGTCTGCCCCCTCTGCCTTGGCCAATGACTGGCAGAATCAATCGGAGCTGGAGTAAGCTCGCTCGATGTCTTCTGATTTATCCCTCCACCAAATGGAATCGATACTGTCGAGTATTTTGTACATGAACTTGCAGATATCTGACACGATTCCTTTTGGCTCTGTAACTATCTACAATTGTACAAACTTTCATCATGCAGCCCCATGCTGTTAATATCAACTTCCAGCAATCATTTTTTCCCTTTGCTTTTTCTACGATTATATCAAAATGACTCAAATATATTTGTTGATAATAAAATCTAAATTTCAAATATATAAAACTTCGTCTCTTAAAAGTAATGTAATGTAAAAATTACACAATTATTCATGGGGGAGGGGAAGAAAAAGAAAGGGAAATACATAGAGGCGGTGGTGTCTATGGTGTAGGGAGCAACAAAGGTCTTGGAGGCGGTCCTGGAGGAACAAACATTCCTTTAGAACCATTAAGCTTTGGAGAAGGAGGCCTTGTAGGGATCGGTTTCCCAATTCTTCTGCCGATGATGACCGCCTTGTTTTGAGCAGAGAGTTGAGTCTTTAGGGGAAGCGTTGGATTAGCTTCACAAGTCTGCAACATTAAGCCATGGATAAGAATGAGGAGTAAACAGCAGCAAGGAGGAGAAATATCCATTGAAATTAAAAATAAAAAAGGGGGATGTTGCTTCTGATGAACTGATTCTTTTGCTTTAAAACAAGCTGAAAAAGCTATGAATTTTTGTTGTGAAAGCTGAAGTTTTTGTTGACTTGCTGTTCTCAACTGATAATATCTTTTTCCGTGAGGAAACGCGTACATTGTTGACTGCCCCACTGAGCTGGATGCCATTAAAGCCTGTACGAAAATAATTGTGGATTGAGACAGAAGTATATAAGAATTTGGGTTAAAATATCTCATTAAGTCCCTTACGCTTTACAAATTTGAAATTTAATTTTTGTATTTTTATTATCTTTTTATTATTTAGATTTTAAAATTTAAGTCCAATTATCAACATTGTTAAATTTTTTTTAATTTTTTGATTTAACATTTTGAAATAAAAAAATACTCATTTGGTAGCCATGTCACTAAAAATATGACATTGTAATGAACTTAAATTTAATAAAAAAAATTTTCTATTTTTTTATAATAAGACATCTTTTATAATTTTCTTACGACTGTATAAAAGTTTATAATTTTTTTATATTTTATATTTTTTTCACAATTTTTATATATTATTTTTTCTAATTTTTAATAAAATTTAAATATTTATTATATTCTTTTATTAAATTTTAATATTTTTTATAAATTTTTTTATTTTTTATTGTCACATGTCATGCCATGGTTGTGACACGTGGTGGCTTTAATTGAGAAAAATTAGAGACAGTTAACTTTAACAGTCAACTATTAAAGTTAACAGTCAAAATGTCTTTTTTTATGCATTTTGGAGGTTTAAGTACTCAAATGAGTGCAAAATTTTTTATGCATTTTGAATGTTTAAATATCTAATTGAATAAAAAAATATAGTGACTTATTTTTTTTTTTTAAGTTTGAGGGCTTTTTATACTCTTAAGCCTTATTTATATAACTTTAAATTATTAAAAAAAGCTATCCAACTTTTTTAAAATATTATTATTTTTTAAAATGTAAAATTTATATATGATATATTATTTTCTAACTGTGATTTTATATATAATATATTATCTTTTTACCAGTGTTATAAATTTTAGTCGTTAATTATGTGTTTTTGACAAAAACTTTTAGAAATAGATCTGTTCACGAGCAGGGCTACTCATCCATATTTAAAGGCGGCCTAAAATATTGAATGTTTGGACAAAAGTATAAAGCCTAAAAAATGGACTTGGTAAAAAAAATTAACCCCGTTTAAAATATGATTGAGTTTAGACTCCAACATTCAAGATTCGAGCCCAACTCATTTTCTACTTGTAATATATTTTTTATTTTATTTTATTTAATATGTAATTTATATAAAATTAAATTAAATATACAATTTTATAATGTTAATATTATAAAATACGTTATCTATGTTTAAATTTTAATAATAGAATTTCACCAATAAATAATAATAATATTAAATTAAACATAACATGCTTTTTAAAAATTGAAAAATAATATGGGTAGATTTAAAACAAGTTTGGGTTAATCATTTTTAAATATAGATGTGTTTGGACAAAATTTGAGGTTTGTATTTCAAGCCGAGTTAAATTAGGGCAAGTATAAGGTGAGTTAATATCACTATATAACTTAGTCCAGCTCAATCTATGAACACCTCTATTTGAATATTATGGTATAGTTTTTTTCTAAAGATTAGAGTTTAGTTAGTTGATATATATATATATATATATATATATATGGATACATGTATGTATATTATCACTAGTTTATATATAGATATTGATTGTGCCACACAAGGCTTTGTAGGGATGATGATAATTGGTTTCGGCTTGACTATTCCATAGAATTAAGGGTGTTTAAACGGCCAGTTCGGTTATTAATCGAATTGAATTACTATTAATTGAATTACTTGAAATGTAATAAATTTTAATTGTTATTCGAACCGAATATTTTTCAAATATATTAACCAAATCGAAATATTTTGGTTAATTCAATCAGTTAACTGAAATTTATATGTTTTTGTCTTTTGGTTAAAATAAATATAAAACATATAAAAAATACATTGCTACTGTTCTTTTTTTAATAGTTCAAAAAATATATTATATATAATATATATTATTTAATTATATTAATATAAAAAATAGTAGTTCAGAAAATACATTGCTAATATTAAAATTATATTATATATAATATATATTATTTATTTCGATTAATTACCCGATTTTGAACCGAATTAGCCAATAATCGAAATTTCAAAAATTATTAATCAACATTTGGCAAAATTAAATTCAACCACCAATCAGTTAACCGAATTAAATAGGTTCAATCGACTAATTTGATTTTTACCGAACTATGAATACCCCTACATAAAATTGTATACTTTTGTAAACGTGGAAGCTATTTAATTGATTGAGTGGAATATCCCATTAAAATATTTAATTTCGAAGAAAAGAAAGTAAACATAAACTAATTTGCTAATATATTTATATAAATTTTAAATAAATTTTGTAAAGGAAAAAAAATAATAAAAATAAACGATAAATTACATTCATTCTTTTATACATATAATTGATAATTTAACTTGACAAAAAAATAAAAAATAATAATAGACTGAGAGATAAAAGAAGTGATCTTTCTTGGAGAGCTAAAAGAAATTATAATTAATAGTTGTTGGTTTATATATGTATAAAAATATGCATGTATATTTTTTTAATTTTATTATATCTGTTAATACAATGTCTAGAATTATTTATAATTATTTTTTAATTTTTAAATAAGAAAATAATGTACTTCAACGTATTCGAACCTATATATTCCTACATTACGATATCAATACTAATTAAATTAATACTCAATTAACATATATTTTATAAAATAATAATAAATAGTATAATTACTTTTTTAAATATATATAATTAAATTAAAATAAAATATCACGCAGTAAATTGTCTATTGAATAGGAAATTAATATGTAATTTTTAATATTTATCTAAAAAATAAATAATTAAAAAAATAAATGTTAATAAAAAAGTTTTATATCAAAATATTAAAAACTCAGTCCATCTCCCCGTTAATCTGTAAAACTAACCACAAAGCGTAAGAGCCCTCGAAAACCATCCTCTCACTGTCACTCACGCCATCATTTTCGGTCAATTTACTTCCAAGAAAGCTGCTGCAAAAGCCATCTTGATGCTTCCAACATCCACCACCACCACCCCCAAACCCCCTTCTCCTTGTTTTCCCAACTCCACCACCGCCTCCCCTAAATCACCCAAACCCCCCTATCTCTCTGCCATCGATCGCAAACCCTCTTCCTCTTCTCTCCAATTCCAGCCTTATTTCTTCTTACCCAACCACGTCCGCTTATGGCTCCTCCTTTTCATCATCTCTCTCCAGATTATCATCCTCTTCATGGCTCGCACCCTCCATCTCTCCCATCGCCGCTCCCACTTCCCTTCCCATCCTCATCATCATCTCCTCCAAAACCCCCCTAACATTTCATCCACGTCGCCCTCTTCCTCTTTTTCACCACCCCACAACTGCTCCTTCGGTCGTATTTTCGTCTACAACTTGCCGGCTGTTTTCAACCAGGAGTTATTGGATAACTGCGTCGAGCTGGACCCTTGGCATTCACGTTGCAGGGCTTTATCCAACGACGGATTCGGGAGCAAAGCCACGGGATTGTCTGGCGTCATACCCGAGGATTTGGTTCCAGCATGGTACTGGACCGACCAGTTCGCCATGGAGATCATTTACCACAATCGCATTTTAAACTACAAGTGTCGTACGATGGAACCGGATTCCGCGACGGCGTTTTACATCCCGTTTTACGCAGGACTCGCCGTAGGGAAATACTTATGGTTTAAGTATAGATGGAAAGATCGTGATAGGTACTGCGAGATGATATTGAAATGGCTTCAAGAGCAGCCGCACTGGAACAGTTCCGGTGGGTGGGATCATTTCATAACAATGGGGCGCATCACATGGGATTTCCGGCGGACCAAAGACGAAGACTGGGGCTCCAAATGCATCTACTTGCCAGGCATGAGAAACATCACACGTCTTTTGATTGAACGAAACCCTTGGGACTATTTCGACGTCGCTGTGCCTTACCCCACCGGATTCCATCCCAGATCGGACTCCGACGTCTTAGAGTGGCAAGACTTCGTCCGTAACCGTAACCGCAAAACCCTTTTTTGTTTCGCCGGAGCGCCACGTGACACCATCAAGAATGATTTCAGAAGCTTGCTGTTGAGGCAATGCATGAACGCGTCGGGGTTATGCCGAGCCGTGGATTGTGCAGGCACCCGCTGCTCAAACGGAACTTCCCTGGTGCTGGAGGCGTTCTTGGATTCGGAATTTTGCTTGCAGCCAAGAGGCGATAGCTTCACCCGCAGGTCAATATTTGATTGCATGGTAGCGGGTTCCATCCCGGTTTTCTTCTGGCATCGAACGGCATATCTTCAGTACCAATGGTTTCTACCCAGCGATCCCAAGAGTTACTCAGTTTTCATCCACCGCAACGAGGTGAAGAACGGGACATCAATCAAAAGCGTGCTTGAAAGTTACAGAAAAGAAGAGGTAAAGAAAATAAGGGAGAAAGTGATTGAGTATATTCCCAAACTAGTTTATGCGAAACCAAAAGAGGGTTTAGAGAGTATAAAGGATGCATTTGATGTTGCTATTGAAGGGGCATTGAAGAGAATTAAGGAGCAAAAGCAGTTTGGACACAAATGGAAATGATAAATTTGGAAGGGAATTGATGCCATTGCCATGTCCTTGTATTTGTAATTTTGTATCCATATCTAATAAAACCACCAATATATTAGAATTATTTTTATTGCAGGTCTAAATTGTTGGTTAGGGTTGGATATATGTCATAGGTTGTTGATGTAGCCTCTGACCTTTACTAAAGAGTGAGAAGCATGAGACCCAGGGAGTGGGGATGCATGTGTAATGGTATGGAGAGAGGGGGAAGTAGCTTCCACAAAACTGCCTCTCTTTGGATGTCAATCTGAGGTTATTTTAGGTCATTCAAAAACAATAGCAAAATAAATAGTAAAATTGGGTTATGAATACTAAATGTCCGGTATCACTATTTTTTCTATAAAAGTTAATTTTTGAGGTTTTGGAGCCGACACTCGTATATGTTTTAGGTGATAGTATACTAATGGTTGACATCTTTTTTATCTAATTAAAAAAAATTGGGTATTAGGTACCAGCCAACAAGAGAAAGGATTGTATGAAACAGTGATGTCACGTTATTTGTATCTCTTTTTAATAGATTTATGTCACATCAGCATTTTTATCTTGAATTTTAACATTTTTATTCTAAAAAAAAATAAATCCAAATTAAAATCCTGAAATTCAGGATAAAAATGCTGATGTAGCATAAATCTATTGAAAAGGGATATAGATGACGTGGCGTCACAGTTTTATACAATCCTTCCCCCCCAGCCAACAAAAGCCTAAACTCACCCAACAAAAAGGGATGGTAATATTGCAACATTAACCCCTCTTTATTTTCCTATCTTTTTTTTTTCCAGGCTTGATTACATATTTGATAATAATTCTTTTATTGCTAAATTATTGTTTCTTTTATTTTAAAAAATAACATGCAATATATTTATAAATTTAGAAACATTTAAATGGTATCTAAAAAATTTAATTTTAAATAGACTGAAAAATTTTAAATTTAGAAACTTGTAATATATTTATTAAAAAAAGTATCTTATAGATTAAATTAATTTATAAAATTAAATTTTAAAATTTATGTACACATTCTTTAAAATAAAAGAAACAATAATTTAACCATGTTTATTATAAATTGATATATTTTATTTCTTTAAATATGTATAATTAAATCAAAAATGAAATTTCATGTATATAGTTGTACTAAATTATTTATAATACCTAAATTATCCCTATTTATTTGTTATATTACTTAAAATACTCCTTTGAAAATACAAAAAACATTATGATAGCTAATTTAAAATTTATTCTCCACAACTAATGAAAAATCATTTAAAATACTAAAACTAGATCTGTCTGAACAAACTATGTATTCTAAAGCAATCAAATACAACAAAAACTATGGAATGGAACATTACATGAAGAAGAAAAATACCCTAAAGAACCATGAAAAAGGAACTGAAATCGAATGAAGGAAATCCCTGGAATGCTGTGATTTCTTCATCTTGAACGAAAGATCTCGAGAAAGATCATGGCGACGAAAGCTTATGCTTAATGAGGAAGTAAATTTGGACACCCGGAATCATCTAACAATTATGCAGAACAGCAGCCGTCTTTCTTCACAGCTGAAACATCATCCCGAGATCCGACATTGATGGTTTGTCCCTTGGGCAATGTCGTTTGATCATTCCCTCCTTCGAGCGCTTTTCGACTGACCACATGATGTATTTGAGTTAGCACTTCAGTGAATGCATGCTCAACATTTGTAGATTCAAGGGCAGATGTTTCCATAAAGAAGGTGTTTTCACTCTCGGCAAAGGCCTTAGCATCATCAGTGGTAACGGCAAACAAGTGTCGCAGGTCGGCCTTGTTACCAATGAGCATAATCACGATGCTAGAATCTGTATGATCTCGTAGTTCCTTCAGCCATCTCTGAACATTCTCAAACGTGACCCGTCGAGTGACATCATAGACAAGCAAGGCACCAACAGCTCCTCGGTAGTATGCACTTGTAATTGCCCGGTATCTAGAAAAGAATACAACAAGGAATCAACTCTCGGAAAGCTTATAAATCTCAAACATGCATAGGTGAAACTGTATATCAGGCATTCATAACTCAAATGATCGTAGAAAATTATATATATTACCCTTTTACACCAATAACACTGCAAGCAGGGCAAGAACTAAAATCAGAATCTTGTATTGAGTTTTCATCATCAAAGAAAAGTACAATCAAGAACTGCAATTTTATGGTTTACCCTTAAGTAGTTCATCGCAACGAAAATATTCCATGATCAACCAAGCAATTTATAATAAAATGCAGCACAGCCGACCAGAAATTTAGGCCCCAAGACACTTGATTCCAAGGAGAGAACACAGAGTTTCCATTTCATGCTCTACACATGCTCAATATAGATTTTTATTTATTAGAAAACGCATTAGGGCTGTCAATGTAGAAAATGAAGTACATTTCCAATACAAAATTCAAATCAATAGAATATATGATATTATGGAACCTCACTTCGGTATATTTTCCCCAGAGAAACATCACTGAGAAAATGATCAATGCAACTCAAATGTTCTATTGAAAATATAGGAGTAAGCAACACAAGCCATCTTTTGGTGCTCATGCATGATACACAAAAGTTAAAGTAGAGTAGAAGAGATGCCCTCCGAACAAGCTTGTAACGTGTTCTTCATACAAGTCCTTCTAAAGGAAAGACAAAAGAATAAAATTATCCATAGACATACAAATGATATCCTCTTCAATATACCTATATTCTAATGATGTTTACAAATAGAGTTGATGATTCAAATATGAGTTTTAAGAAAAATGGGGTTTGTTACCACCTTTTGATTGATGGATCAAAGCTGCAACTTTTATCAATTAGACTCAAATGTCATGTTCTTTTCAATTCATCCATTAGTAAACCAACTCTAGGATTTTTGTATATAACCTACAACATGCTATTTTGCACTTCAAATTGAATTTGCATCATGCTAATCAATAAAGTTTTCTTTCAAATACGTTTTTATCAGTATACCAATCCATGAAGGAAAAAAAAAAAAAGAAAAAGAAAAAGGAAGAACTACTTTTCACCAAATAACCAAAATCCAAGTCCACTTGCTTGAACATTAAAAAGAAAAAGGAAATTCTGAATGCCCCTTATTCCAAAATTTTCTCGGCATCCAAACAGATAACTAAATTTCCAATACTCCCTTCACCAAACCAACAGTAATCTAGAAGGTTTAGTTCACGATTTAGCCCTTAAATTATACTCATTTTCGTACTTTAGTATCTAAACATTTTTGTCTATTTTGATACTTCAACTATCATTTTGTCACAATTTACCCAAGCATCTCTATGTCAGTAAATAAGAACGTGACATATAGCTAATGACATCATCCATTTGGGGGCCAAATTGAGATACAATGATATTTTTGTACCAAAGTGGACAAAAAAGTTTAGGTTTCAAAATGAGAAAATAGGTATAATTCAAAAGAGAAATCAGGAATAAAGCTAATCTCGAACCACCACATTTTCCTCCAATACTTCAAATTTTCAGAAAAGAACATAGAAGAAAACAAACAAAAAGAGAACTACTTGAGTATAATTTTCCTACATTTTCTCAGCTACCAAAATTCCATGCATTCTACCATCCCAATGTAGTCGCAGAAACTAGAAAACACCTCATTTTCCTCAAATCTATCAAATTCCAAAACCCCATTAACCTAAACAAAGCAATTGAGAAATAGCAGTAAATCATTAAAAAAAAAGTTCAAAAAAATGTTACCTTTCTTGTCCAGCAGTGTCCCAAATCTGGGCCTTAACGATTTTATCATTGACCCGAATACTTCGGGTGGCAAATTCGACACCGATTGTGGATTTAGATTCAAGGCTAAACTCGTTTCTAGTAAATCTCGACAACAAATTCGATTTCCCGACGCCAGAATCTCCGACCAACACCACCTTAAACAAATAATCGTAGTCGTCATCCGCTCTATACGCTGCCATGTCGGGTTACCGGGTCGGATTCTTTTACCGGATTTTTTAAAATTAAAATTTGGGATTTTAATTATGAAGAAATTTTATAAAATAGCAGAGATTAGTGGCATTAGAGAGATTATTTATTTTTAAATATATGTTAAAAGAATTTTTTTTATTTTTTATTTGAGTTGAGATTTTACAGTTTAAAAAATAATAATTTCGTGATTTCGTTTATAAAATTAAAATTCGCAATAAGTTTTTAAAAATAAATATATTAATAATTTTTAATAATACATTTAATTAAAATTAAATAAAAATCAATTTTAAAGAAAAAAAAGTATATGCATTTTATATATTTATTAAGTGAAGTTAAAACATTAAGTAATAATTAATATATGTATTTAATTATTATATGAATATATAATTTTTGGATTTATAAAAAAAATTAATAAGTTTTATATTGGATATACAAATATTTCTTTAAAAACAATGTATTATACTAATCTCCGTTCTTTTTCAATTTCATAATTGAGCAAATTATTACAATTAAAAATAATTAATTACAATATTAATGTCTCTCTCGGTTAACAAATTTAACTTTTGACATTTACATTTTTTTTTTAATTTGATCTTAATTCTAAAAATTTAAATCTAACCTCAATATTTACACATTTATAAAATATTATAAGGACCACATTAGCAAAATATATAAATTATGAAAACTCAATTTATTATTATATTAATTAAATTTATATAAAATTGACGTAAAATATTAATGCCATAATTAATTGTTAAAAAAAATTACCAAATCTATTCACAGGCTTATATGTATTACCTTTATAAACTTGAGAATGATAATGTTTGTACATATAAACATAAACCCTCAAATATCATTATCTGAATTCACTTAATTTTGCAAATAATAGATTTAAATATCCATTTCTCCTAATTTTTTTATTTTTTTATTTATTTTTTGAGAGGTGGTATAAGCTTGCACACAAATAATAATAATAATAAAATGAAACAAATTATATTTTATTTTTCTTGAAATCTCACATTTAGTCTGATGGAATTCACCATATGTAGTTTTAAGAATTTGCGTAGATCCTGCTCATTGTGTTCCCTTAAATGAGTATAAACCTTTACAACATAATGGCATTCTTCACCATACATATGGGCTGCACAAGCTGCTTTGTATGTTACAAGCTCCAACATCCCTGTTCCAAAGCAACCAAAACTTCCAATTAATCCATCTTCCCAACCTAACTACAGTCCACGGCAGTAATTCAAAGGGTGATAAAATGATAATGTCAACAGTTATCTCTATCAAACTGAGGTTGAAGCTTGTATGTGATCCGACATTGACAGTAAAGAATTAAGCAAAATGGTGCGCATGGATTGTATTGTTACATAATGGCAAATAAGAACGCACCTGAAGTGATTTCGGATGCAAGCATCCGCTTGCCAAAATGACGTTTTAACCAACATCTGCAGCGTAATCTCCAAGCTCTTCTTGAGTTTACCTCGGTAAATATGCTTGGAATCCTTCTGTAATAAATAGAGCGATTTGCTTTTTGTTCACCTTCATTCCCAACGAGACATACAGACAGTCGATCCTCTTCGTATTCATATAGTTTGAGGAAGCATGAAGCAAACTCCCTCCACGTTTCGGACTCTGGAAATGTAGCTTCCACATGCAAAGCAATCATCTCCACAAGGGATTCCAGACTATAATCACCTGAAAACAACTTCAAAATCAATGTTAAAAATGCACAAGCATCTACAACCAAGCAAGAAGGCAGTGAAAGCGGAACAAAAGACGAGAAGAAAACTGATGGTGCATGGATGGTAGCCATGGATTACGATTAGGGACAGGATCGGTGCATTGAACTACCAAATAAAGTGAACACTGGTCTATTCATGCAAGATAATCAATAATCTACCTTTTTGATGCATGCTGACAAGCCTGGCCAATGAGTGGCAGCATGTCGGATCCCTCTTCAAAACCTCCTCAAAACAATTACAGAGCATGACACAGTCATTAGAATAAAAGTACTCTAGAAGACTTGCCCTTAATCTGCAGAAAAGTAGCACTCAGTGTTTTATAAAGCCAACAAGATGATCAACATTAGCACACTGCAAGCAAAATTAAATCTTCACCATGAAAATTTAGAAAATATTCCAAAAATTACGTGTTCCAGAGAGCAAATGAAACAAACACATTCAGATATGATATAATCTCTATTGTCTAAGCCTTTCTCTCCAGAATTAAGTCACAATAAATACCTTAACCATAATCATTACTAATTTTTCATTTTACTTATTCTGTTTTTCTCAAGTAAACTGAATTGAGCCAAAATCAAATACGGCATCTTCAGGGATTACGTTTTCCAATTTGAATACACTTCTTAGCAAAACAGGAGAAAAACAAACTTATTTGGGAGATTAGTACCTAAAGGGAAAAGGCATGTTCGAAATGTTACAGAACTTTTCGACTTCAGCTAGGGCCTCTTTCGCTTGACCTCCAATTAGCAATAACTGGAGTAAATTTGACAAAAAAGAAAAAAAAAAAAATCATGTTTGAATCAGTACAAATAAATGCCTTATGCTTTGTACTTTGACTAGTGCATATCTAAATCTCTTTAAGAATATTAGATGCTTGAGCTTATGTTACATATGTTCTGAATTAATTAAAAAGAAAAAAGTTGCAAGAAATAAAATTTACCTGTATCAAAGGAAGTAAGGCTGCAGACAAAGGGGGTTCACAGTGAAGAGCAAGCCGTAGATGCTTCAGAGCATCTTTATAATGATTATTAACCATTTGCCTATGCAAATAGACAAAGTTCTCACTAGAATATGGCAACTTTAAAGGCATCAACCATGACTCTAAACCCTCTGAAACAAGAAACATGACACATTTCAGTTTAAGGCCTGTAGATGTTAGAATGATGAAACAATATTAATAAACAAAGCCAAAAGATTTGTGATGAATAATTCGTAAGAAAATTATGAAAAGCATCCAAAAGATTCTTCATAACTGCAAAGATGTTAACTAGCCTGTCAAATCATCAAGCCATCTTATATTTGTCACGTATACAATTAAATTGGAGTATAGGAGGAAGGCTGATGAATACGCAAAATAGTAACATAAAATGGAAGACAAAAGAACATTTTACTATAATAGATGCATATCCATGTTTCTGAGATGGGTATTTTCCTGCATTAGTATTTGTCTGACTCATGTTCTATGTCCTTCTTTTCATTCCTAGTATCCAATCTTTATGTCCAATTTTCCCCTTTTTTTCCAATCTCTAGCATATTTCCCATTTAGTTGTTAATTGAATGAATTACGACCGACTACACAATGAAAAGAAAGGAAGAATAATCCACTACAAAGCAATAAAGACATTTAGTTAGTCATAATATTGCACTAAATGTGCACATATAGACAACATAATGCTAAAGAGCTCACTACGAAGTCCAAAGAAGAATACCAAAAGTGAAGAATGGTACTACCCAGTCAAAGAAACATATAAGGAATTCAGAGCTTACCTAAGGCAGAGAAGACTGAAGGATCACATGTATAGCCACTATCATCATAGAAACCAACTTCATTTTCAGCAGAGTTTTCATTGGAGCCTAGTGGCTCAATCTCTTGTACGAGAGGTGCAGCTCTCTGCAAGTTAACATTATTCTGCACATGAATGTCTCTTTGTTGGTAGTTACCAGCCACCAGACTTTCTCTTTTATCATTCATGACAGATGTCTCTGAACCACATTGAGAAGAAACAGCATCATGAGTATAAGCTGCATAATTTCCCTCTGAGTAAACAATTTCGTTGCCCATATTTGATCCTGAAGCGTCTGATTGCTGAGGGAAGTAATCCTGATCTGAATTTCTCAGTTTAACCTCTTCAGTGAGATTGGAATACCAAAGCTGACAGAATGTCAAGCCCATGACCAGGTTTGCCATTGGGTGACAACTAAAGTTTTGTTCTTTCATCAAGCTGATGGAGGGAAATTTCATAAAAGTCACTCAAACACCGAATTCATCCATGTATTATATTTCAAAGACAATAAGCCTTTACATTCATATAACTATCATTACAGAACGTGAATATAAATGCATCAATAATGCTAATATGAAAAACTAAGAGATTAATCTTTTGCAACCCAGCAGATTGAGAAATGATGAATAATGTCATATGTAACACAGCCAATAAAATTCTGTTCAAATGGTCATGGTATCAATTCCTTAAGTCTAACATTCCAAACAGACACCATACAAGCGTAGTGAAAAAAAATTAATCACTTTGCAGCTAGATCTATCTGGTTGTGCAACGTTATTCTTTCTTGCAGTGCTCCACAAGCAAACCATAACTAATTTTTCCATACCTAAAACATAAGGTGCTAACATATGAAACCCTAATAACACCTAGAATAGCATGTATATTAGTAAAAATACCATCCCACCTCACATGGAGAAACTAAATCCTTGTGGTTGGCACCAATGTCCCTTAAATACGAATTTTGATTTGTTCAAGAGCAAGCATACACAATTGCAGCCAACTTTTACAAGACAGAGTCAGGAAGGGCGTTCTTTTGGCAACAAGATAGTTACTAGCTTCCTAATTTTGCGTGACGGCAACAATGCATGTAATGTACAATGATTGACAAGTCGGTGATCATAGACAAAGAAATAGGATACTGCTTCTAAATGCATCAACAACAGGACATCTTTCTATACAGGAATGATACCTTAAAGTGGCTTGATGAGCCCAGCCAAGATTTCCATGTGTAAGGCAGAATAAAATGAACTCCAAATGAACTGCAATTTGCTCCTGTTCAACCACAAAAGATCTGCATTCAAAAACAGGAACCATACAAACCAAATACATGTAGATATGTCAAAGTATACCTCTGTTTTCACATTCTTGAACCTGATCCTGCTCATCCAAATCTCATAGATGTCCCTGATCCTTCTAATGTCAACATGATCCCCATCTATGTACTTAAGAAGCCTGATTGCAACCTAAAAACATCCCTTACAGACATCAGCAATTTTTATATACACACAAAGGACTGCTTCAAGTCCTCTTGTACCAAATTTACAAATATTTTTGACATAAGTAGCCAATAAAAACATTGTATACGATAACATATACAACATTCTACTGAAACATTCTACTGAAAAAGGTGGCATACGCAAGTACTTGAGCTAGAAAACATCTTTAACACATTTAAGATAACAAAAAAAAAAAAAAAATAGAACAAAGTAATTCAATAAAGGTCTGTTGGTCACTGCCTACTAGATTTTTCGTTTCCTTACAAGTTTCTATAAAGCAAATGCTACACTCATTCTTATATCATAATGCATTGTCACTAAAAAAATTTTAAAAATTTAGAAACACACTGTGCTCCTTCAATTTCAAAGCATTTCATTGTTGTTCTACAAAGTTCGAGCCAGTAAAAGAAGTACAAATTCCTCAAATATTACCAAGACCATAACTCTTAACATAATAACAACCAAAATATAAAAGGCAGCCATACCGAGTACTTGAGGCGATTCAAATCAGCAGAAAAATCATGGGAAGTACCCTTAAGCAACAAGCTTAATACTCCACTAGCCTCAGCCCAATTATGTTTCTTTACAAGTCTTTCCAAAAGACAACAAAGTCTTTGCCGATTTTCCCAGCGAATATGTGCGTATTTCAGTGTTAAAAGATGAGAAGGCTTGGTTAATGATAATTTCAACCTTTTGTCTAGCTTTCGTTTATTTCTCTTGGGCTTTTCTAATCTACCCTCAAGTTTCTTCATTTTTGCTCTATAGGTCTTACCGAAACAACCCAAGGTTTTGTGATACGTTTTTAAACATAAATACGAGGGGTGATCTTTCAAACATATAAAAAAATTTCGACCCGATATGTGTCCAGTCCTTCTGATACTGCTATTGGCTTTTGAAGAAGAAGAAGAAGTGGTGGTGGTGGTGGCGGCGGCGGCCGATCAGATGAAAAGCACTGGAAAAGAGAAGAACAAACAAAGCTGCGAGAGGGAAAAAAAAGGAGAGAGAAAACAGAAGAAGAACAAGTAGCGGGAAAGAAAAGAAGAAGAAAACTAGGGCACGGGTGTATGGGCTTTTTAACCTAATATTGGGCTTTTAATTAGATAATAACACATTACCCCTAATATTGGGCATCGTTAGTCTTCTTTGGCCCAATTTCTTTTAGCCTTTTTCTCATTTGAGTCTGCTAAATCAATTTAGGGTCTAGGTCAAAATTAGGTTTCATTTCTCCCAATTCCCCCAATTTTGTTGAGTGGATAACTATACCCTCCCCTTAAGAGGATTTTTAACCCCAAGGATCAAAATCCGAAAATTGAGCAAAATCCTCCCATGTTGCTTCTTTTGGTCCCAAATTTGCCCACTGGATCAATAGTTGCATGATTGCTCAATGGTGACATTTCACGAGTATCTGGTACCAAGGCAAAGTAAATTTTGCGTCCAGTAAGTCTCTGCAAGCTACTCCCTTCTCTCCAATTGAGCCTATAGAACCGAAAAATCCTCCCATGTTGATTCTTTTGGTCCCAAATTTGCCCACTGGATCAGTAGCTCTGTGATGGCTCAATTGTGACATTTCACGATTCGAGTTTCTGGTAGCAAGGCAAGATAAATCTTGGGTTGTCCGTCGGTTCCCCTTTCCAGTAAGTCTATGCAAGTTACTCCCCTCTCTCCAATTTTCCCTTTCCAATAGACTGGTGTGAAAGACAGGGTGGATATCTGAAAGTTTAAGTTCATGCGCCATTGACCCGATTTTGTCTTCAACAAGGTAGGATCTGTAATACTTGGCTGCTAGCTTTAGGTTTTTCCTTAGGGCAACCGACGTTCGCTTGTACGATTGGTGTTTCAGGTACACGTACTTCCAAGATCCTATCTATGTGTTTCTTGTCTGCATTTGCTTACAGGTACTCTTTTTTTATGTTTCTAATATTAACCCACCTATTGGCAAATGGAAAATCCTTTTTAACCCATGAATTATGTGAAGATTTTCCATTTGGTGATAATTATTTTATTTTTTGATTTTTATGGTTATTACTTTTTTTTTAATTCCTAGTACTGCCATTGTTATTTTCATCTCTTGGTTCAGTGCCATCATAGCATGTGCTTGTTATTAAAATTAGAAAATCATTGCCATGCCTTTATTATCTTTTGCTCATCATCCATCTCTTTTCTCAATGTCATAATCCCTCTCTTTTTGAAGCCATCTGCTGTTGTCAGGTCTGTAGATACCCTTCTTTGCCATGTATGCCTAGAAGCTACTTACTTTACCCTTTCATGGGTTTTTTACAAAAATAATACCAAAAAAAATTAAAATATCCAGCCATTTGGATTATGTACCAAAATGGTACATTTGACTTCGTGGAGAGGCTGTGAGAGGCGGCACAGGTGGGGGGACTGTAAGAGGCGGCACCGGTGGAGGGGCTGTCAGAGGCGGCACAGCTTAAAAGTTGCTAAAAAAAATTTAAAGATTGAGGCACCTATTATGAAATTTGAAATTTATTCAGTTCTGAGAAAAGGAATGGAAAGGTGAACTCAAAATTTAAATTTGAGTAATTACCTTCTAAGCCATCCCTAGTTATTATTTTCTTTTTATTCTCCTTCAACTCACTATATTGTGTTTAAACAAGCTATTAATCTATTTTTGTAATTAAATAAGCCTTTTACTTATAGTTTTTACTCATAAAAGTCTATTTTAATATTAAATTAAATATATATTTTTTATTTAATAAATTATTTTTATTAAATTTATATCAACATAAGATATAAATTAGTTTATTTTTTTAAAATAGCTTTAATTTAATATTAAAATAAGCTTTTATGAGTAAAGTAAAGGGCTTATTTAATTACAAAAATAGATTAATAGTTTGTTTAAACACAACAAAGTGAGTTGAAGGGGAATAAAATGAAAATAATAAATAGGGAGGGCTTAGAAGGTAATTACTCAAATTTAAATTTTGAAGCGGCACGCGTCACCCTTTCTCTTCCTTTTCTCCGAACTGAAAAAATTACATAATAAGTCCCTTAATCTTTAAAATTTTTTAGCGACTTTAAGCTGTCTTTTCTCTCGACAGCCCTTCACTGTGCGCTCTCACAAACCCCTCCACCAAGTCAAATGTACCATTTTGGTACATAATCCAAATGGCATGCCATTTTGGATATTTTAATTTATTTTTTTGTATTATTTTTTGTAAAAAACCCCCTTTCATCATCTCCTTTTTCTATTTACACCGGCTTCACCTCTACTGTCGACATGACTAATCGGTCACATTTCGGTACAACCAAATCACCTTTTATTTTTCTCTTTCTTCCTCCTTTCCCTCTTTATAAAATCCAATGGTCCCATTTTCCCCAACACAACATCGGGGATAAATAAAATGTTAGTGGGTTGCTTTGTGTTGGTGCCTTGGGTGGAAATTTTTGTATGGAAATTGTAATAAATTCAAGGTATATTTTTTAATAATAGTTTGTATATTATATGTTGATCTATTAAATTATTATTAATATTTAAATTTAATATTATTGACTAATTTTATCTCGTTTTTTATTAATGAGAATATTTGAGTATTTATAAATATTATTACTCTTCACGACGTGATTTCATTGTATGACTTGACCTCACTAATATTAGGATTGAGTCATGCTGGACATGTGTTCCACTCTAGATTTGTGAGCTCCCTTCACTGTCCTCTTTCGAGTCGCGGGCGGGTGACCTAGAACCTACAAATCGGATCATACCTGATATTTAATTAAATATCTTTTCTTTTTTCTACTCTTTTTATATGTTTATAATTTTAACCTACCAATTAGCAAGCACATAGGATGATATTTATAGAGTACACTTTCTTTTCTTTTAACCAATGAATTATGTGAAAATTTTCCATTTGGTGATAATTATTTTTACTTTTTGAAAGAATAGTTATTATTATTGATTTTTATGCTAATTACTTTTTTTTTGTATTTCTAGTACTGCCATTGATTATTTTCATCTGTTAGTTCAGTGCCATCATAAATATCATACATGTGCTTGTTGTTAATAGGTGGGTTAAAATTAGAAATATCATTGCCATGCTTTTTTTTTAACACAAAAACAGGTAAAGTCCAAGCAACAAACATGAATAAGACAACTCGAACTAAAATCCTACTTGAAGAGATGAGCACCTTAACTCAGGAGCCAATTTAGAATAATATTTTAGAAAGGGCCGGATGAAATTTTAATTTTTTATATCTATATATTTATAATTTTTAAATTATTAAATTAAATTTTTATAATTTTAAAGGGGTCAAAATAAATTTTACCTTTACTAATTTAAATTTTTTTTTAAAAAGTAAAGGTTTAAATTGTATTTTTACATTTTAAGAGGGACCGGGGCCCATGCCAGCCCTCTCTAGATTTGCCATTGCCTTAACATATATATAATAATATATAAGAAGGTTGATTATGCTCGCTAGATACTTAAATCAAACATTAAGATATTTGACTTTAATTTGATCGCTAATTTAAACTATTTGAACATGAGCTCGGTTGATAATTATCAAATCGAATTTGATTTTTTTTCTATTTCAAATTTGAATACCTTAATTTCTCTAAGACCCTCCAAAATACATAAGAATATTGGAAAAAAGTGAACAATCCATCTTTTAAATCTGTATCATGTAACATAAGCGTACATTTAATCCTCTGTGTAATATTTATAGGGAAAGTTTTTTTTAATAGGGAAAGTTTTTTTTAAAGTTCAAATATGGTAAAAGCTTTTTGTATTGCATCCACCCAAGAGGGGCGTAGCAAAGGTGCCTTGCAGACTCGTCCCCTAAAATAGAAAATTTTCTATTTAAGTTTTTAAAAGTTTTAAATTAGTAAATGTAAAATTACACTTTAGTTCCCTTTAAAAATGATAAAAAATTAATTTAATATTTTAAAAATTATAAAAATATAAGTTATCAAAATAACAAAATTACATTTTTACGATCATAAAAATTATAATTTAATTTCATCCTTTAAAAAATTTTGTTGGCTTTTGCACCCAATAACTTTGGATTTGTTTAGTATTGCATCTAAGAAACACGTTAAGGACAAAAATTACTTTTAGAGCAAAATCATTCTTAAAACAATTTGCTTTTTTAGAGAGAAAATGTTTTTTCCAAGCCAAAAATTGGCCCAAAATTTTTTTGTTTTAAAAGCTGAAAATTTAAACTTTTTTCCAAAAGTGTTTTTGTGATAAGCATACCTAAGCTAGGCATTCATCTACTAATAGTTCACTTTTCAATAATGTTTACTCATAATTGTATTTATTGTTGTAATTGAGGAGTGAAAAAATTAGTATGGTGGTAGTGGTAGTGGCAACAACCACAACTAGATAAGTGATGTGGACGAAGTTGCTTATTTATATATAGAGAAAGTTTTGGCTTAACGGGCAACAAGTTTTCTATTTATGCTATCTTCAGCTCAACCACAAATTTACCTTCATTTTTCTTTTGGATGGAATAGCTTTGTAAATTGTAATGTAACTATAGAATAGAAGAAAATGAATTAAGTAAAGGTATTGTAAAACCCAAATTTTGCCCAGCCCAAATACCTAAAACAAAAAACACAGCCCAAAACAATTAAGACCCAAACAAACACAAAAAACCAACAAGCCCAATCACCCCTAACACTAAACCTAATCAGAAAAGAAAAACAACCACAAACCCTAAGTGCGCCGCACCTAGGGCCCTTAGCCACCTGCCCTCTGCCATCACCACTCCGCGAGTTGACCTGCAAGAAAAGAGGAGAAAAGACAATAGGAATAATAAAAATAAACATTTGTAAATGGCTATAAAAACCAATCAGAAACCCATTCTATTGGAGTGAAAAAAACAGACAGTTAATAAAATACTTAACATTTTAAAAACAAAAAAGAGAACAAAAGATTAAACAAGGTGGATTTTTTTTTTCCGATTCTTTTACTTTTTGTTGTTTAACCCTATTTTTTTTTCTTTCTTTTAAAGTTCTTTTTAACAAGCAATAATAAATAAGAAGATAAAAACAGAACTAAAAAAGGGAGGGGGTTACCTGATAGGAGGAGCCTCACTTTTCCGGTGACCAAAAAGATGGAACCGAAAGGTCCTCTTCGCCTTTTTGGATTGTGGGGGGCTTTCATACATTTTGGTTAGGGATTAAGGTTGAGAAGGCTAAGGCTCGAAAACCCCCTTCTTTTGGGACCTTGACCACCGTATGCGGCGACCATCGCCGTCAATGGTGCGTTAGTCCGACGATCGGACCATGGAATCCAAACAGATTTTCTGAGAGATGCAAGAAAGGGGGAGGGCCTTCTGTTTTTTTTCTAAAGCATGAAAGAATGAAACAACATTTTCTTTGTTTTAAATAACGACGTCGTTTGAAGATAAAGCGACCTGTGGGTCAACCCGACCCTCGCTCTGGATCCCCGTGTTTAAGCCTTAAAAGGGAAATTTGCATGCTTGCTCCTTTTATTTTGCGCCAACATTCGATTAAGTCCCTTTTTTTTGTTTTTCGTATTCCTTCAATTTTACCCTCAGGATTTGTGCGCCATTCCAGTTTAGCCTAGAGCAAAACGCAGCGTATAGAGGCCAAGGATACTTTTCCGTTTGGTCCTCTTTGCTTCCCGCGCGTTACATTTTAATCCCAGTTCGCCCTTTCTTTTAACTTATTGCAATTTTAGTCGTTTTTTTATTTCTGATTTCAGTATAGCCCTCACTTATTTATTTTGTTATAATTTTTACATTTAACTTTATTTACATTCTGATTTGGTTCTAATCTTGTATGATTTCAATTTATTTTCACAAATTTGCCATTTATTTATTTTAAAACTTTTATATTATCCTTTTTTATTCATTATCTATTTTTAAATTTATAGATTATTTATTTCTTAAATTTATATATATGTCATCCATATTAAATTTCATATATATTAAACTATTTGGTTTCCTTATTTATTTATTCCCATATTGTTCGTTTTATTTATTTGCTTATTCGTATTCATATTATTGTCATTCGTTCATGTAATATTTTATCATTGTTCTATAATTATTATTATTTTCATATTCTGCCATCATATTATGCATTAAATCCCATATTTATCCCTAGATCGTTGTATTTTATTCCAAATAAAATAAATGTATGCGTTTAATTGTTGCATTTGCTATTATAAAAAAAATCGAAAATCGTTCTAAATAAGCTAGTACTTCATTTTTTGGAAATTTGAGAGAATTGTGCCTTAACTGGGTTTCGATTTTTCTCCTCAAATCCAAAGACCTTATTTAAAAAAAAATCAAAGCGTAAAAGATAAATAAAAACTTATTCTCAAGAGTTCGAAAACGTTGCGTCTTAACTTACTGGGTTTTAATTTTTCATTTGACCCAAACAACGGAATATCCTTCTTGAATGCAAATACATGAGTTTTATAAATTAAAAGACAAGCTCAGCTTCGAGAATTTGAAATGTCGTACCCTAACTCACTGGGTGTGATATTTCTTCGAAATGAGGTCTCATCATTTATTTTATTTCAAGTCTCCTTTAACAAAAAAGATTGTATTTTCAAATCTTCGACATTAAGACATTAGATAATCAATTAGGTACCAATTTTGGGCGTATCGAGGGTGTTAACCCTTCCTCGTGCATAATTGACTCCCGAACCTATTTTTTTCTCAAAATTCGTAAGACCAGTAAACCAAGACGTTTTATAAAACAAAGGTGATCCTATCACACTAAATAAAGATCCGTGGCGACTCCAGTTTTTATTTTCGTTTTCAAAAATCAAGTCGATTCCTGTTTTACAAAAAAAATAGTTACGACAGCTTGGCGACTCCACTGAGGAGCATAAAGAGAGTCCAGCCGTGAATTGATTAACTTTTGTCTTTTTGTCGAAAGATTGAAAATTTAGTTTAAACATATAATCCTTTCATTGCATTTCATCTGTTTTTTTGTTACGATTTGTCATCACTTTATTCATGTTTTACTATTTCAAATTTTTGTATATCGCTACACATTGCATGACTGTATAGTCACACCCTTTTAAGTGGAAGTGAAACTATTCCTTCGTGAGGTTTTTACCTCCGTGCAGGATAGTAGATCCCTTTCGGGATACATCCGTACCTATGTCTTCGTGAGATTCTTATCTCCGTGTAGCCATAGGGAAATGTATTCCCCTGAGCTGAACTCAGTCCGTATGAGCCTATAATAGGTGAGGATCGATGAATCTGCTGGTTCGGGTACCTTTCTTTAGAACCAAAACACATATAGTGAACCTTAAAAGCCCACCTTAGGTAGAGCCGCGCAAACCCTAGTGGTTACCTAAATAGATGCCTGATTATTTCCTGTCCGCTTTAAGTTCTTTTTGTACATGATACTGACTTGTTGTGTTTTGCTTTTATTGCATGGCAAGGTGTTGATTCACGATTCAGTTACTAGATAGAAAATTTTAACATGGAAAAGGGGTTTCTTGGTAGAGTGGAGAATAATGCGACTGTTCAAGTATGGTCGCTGAGGATACAACAAGAGAAATGAGACAGTCTGACCGTGGGATATGAATCAGAGTTGTGGGATTTCACTTGCGTCAGTGTGACTCAGAATAACCTGCAGGAATTAAAGGAGATATGGAATTTATGGGACGACAAGATCAAGCAGCTATTTTACTATAATTATGGTGATTTGCCCTATATGCTTGATATCAAAGTAGAAGAATACCTACTCTGAGCTATCACCTAGTTTTGGAACCCTGCTTATAGTTGCTTTACTTTTGGAAAAGTGGATTTGGTACCTACCATAGAAAAGTACACAGCCTTGCTACGTTGCCCAAAGATTCAAATTGATAAGGCTTATTCGAGAGCTGTTAATGTGCTGACATTATTAAAAAAACTAATGAACATTACAGGGATGAGCGAGCAAGGGATTACAACCCGGATCAAGAAAAAAGGAGATTGTAAGTGCATCCCTTGGAAACATTTGAGGGATTTGATCTTAGCGCATCCAGATGTGAAAAAGAAGGGTGACGTTCTCGCTTTAAGCATCTACGGCTTGGTCGTCTTTCCCAAAGTGTTAGGGCATATAGAGGAAGCAGTCTTAGACCTATTTGATAAACCTGATAGAGGAGTCACACCCGTCCTTGCAATATTAGCCGAAACTTTTAGATCATTAAATGCTTGCTATAGAGCAGGCGAATGGAGGTTTATAGGATGTGCACAGCTTTTGCTATCATGGTTCCATAGCCACTTTTGGAAGGTAAAAAATGTCTCATGTAAAGTTTTCCGAGAACCACTCTCCTTTAAAGGAATTAGCTGCTACACCAATGCAGGACGACCTTTCTAGAGAGAAATGGATAGCGATTTTACAGAATTTTCAAGTTGAAGATGTCAAATGGAGAGCTTCGTGGATAATCCCTGATGAGATTTTATATCGGTGTGGAAACTTTGACTGGATCCCTCTACTCGGGATATGGGGTGCTGTTGGATATGCTCCACTTCTAGTAATGAGGCAATATCGCCCAAGGCAGTTCATACCTGCGACGCATGGGTTAGCTCAGTGCGAATTTTTATACAAGGACAATAACTATAAGAAGAGAGTCCGTGAGATATCCAATATGTGGAACCAAACTCGTAAGATGAAAGGACTTGCCACGGGACCGATGACGACCCCCGAGTATGATTGGTGGTGGGGTAAGAGAATCAATAACAACATTCTAATACCGATTTAAGGAAATGCTCAGCCAATAGAGGAGCATTTACAAATAATCCAATCTGAATTAGAAACCATCAAACAAGATTTTGAAAAAATGAGTCAGAAATTAGGAAAGAAAATAGAACAGTTAGAAGAAGAGAAAATGAAATTAGGATTGAACGTTGATATCTATAAGTTAGAAGCCAAAAAGTTGAAGAAAGAAAAGAACAAGGCGGATGAAGATTCAGATAGTTTAAAAACAGACTACAAGAAGCTGTACATGTCAATCAGAACTGTTAGTTTAGGCAAAACATCAGAGCAATGGCGTCAGGAAATCAAAAAAAAAAAGACTAGAACCGATCAGTGGGAAAAAAAATGCCAAGATGCTCGAATACGGGAGGACACTTTGAAAAAGAGTCTGTTCGAAAATCAAAGAGAAAAAGAAAAGTTACGAGTCCGAGTAGCAAAATTGGAAAAGTCATTGCATCTACACTGTAGTCGCAACTCGGTAATCGAATTAAGAGCCAGCCAAAACAAGATTAAGGAGCTGAAAGGAAGGATAGAAGAGTTCGAGACTGTACTATGAAATAGTAAAACTCAAGTTGAACTGCTTGAAGCAAATAATGAACATTGGAAAGAGCGGCTCATCCACCGCTCTCAAAAACATATTAGAAATAGAGATTATGTTATGGGCGAAGCTGTGGCTCAAATTCGAGAGGTGGCCGACCACTTACAAACTTTGGCGATTCAGGCTGATGTATTAAGTCTACAATACGAGTCGATATCAGATCGAGGCCAAAATTTAGCTTGGCTTCTTAGGAAAGTCAAAGATTTAAGTATTAGGATATAGTCGTATATGTAATTGTCTGCTCTATGTAAAAAAAATTATTTTCTAGTGAAGTTTATCTAAAGGAATTGAATCAAAATCAACGCCTATTTTTTCTGTATTCATTCGCATTACACTGTATCATTTATATTAAATTTCATAAGAAAGACCCTAATTGATTAAAATCATGACAGTTACCCTGAAAACCAACGAAAATTTACCAATTACATATCGCTACAGTACTCAATGCAAAACAAAAGCCATGAATTAAAGACCAGAGAAATTAGAGCAGGTGCAAAAAAACATGTAGGATCAAATGCAGGAACGAATAACTAAGATGCAACAGGACATTATAGAGCGAATGTAGGAATCTCAAAATAATATGATAGGCCAGCTGGCATAATTATTAGCTAAAAAATATGAGAAAGGAAAAGGCGTCGCTACTAGTCCAAGGAACGATAATGACGACCCTGATTACCCTCCGGGTTTTACCCCGCTAAACACTTAAGCACAACCAAATATATATATTCCCAAAGGACGCCTATTACTATCAAGCCGCAATATCAGACCGGTACAGCAATGTCTGCGCACCTTCCGACAGGCTCAGGTTCTAACCTAGGAGAAAGCCTAACCCTGTGGACCTTAATCTCGACGAAATTGCAGAAATAGACTGGTTGGAAGAGAACTTCAAAGCAATGGAGATCGCTGACTATTGTTACAGGTAGACGCTAAAGACTTAAGTTTAGTCTCGGACATGGTACTTTCGCCGAAGTTCAAAACCCCAGATTTTGAAAAGTACAATGGGACTAGCTGTCCTGAAACACACATCACGATATTCTGTCGACAGATAACGAGACATGGTAATAATAACCAATTATTAATTCATTGTTTTCAAGACAGTTTGGCCGGGTCTGCGGCTAAATGGTACAATCAGCTTAGTCGAGCCCAGATTAAGACATGGAAGGACTTGACACAGGCCTTCATGAAACACTATGGCCATATAGCTGACATAGCTCTCGACATAATCACGCTCTAAAACATGGAATCTACGAAAGCTCTACATATAACCACACGTTGCAAGGGATATACGTTGCTGGGGGTGTTAATTGATAATGGATCAGTCCTGAATGTATTACCCTTATCCACGCCAAATAGATTGCCCGTGGATAGCTCCCATATGAAAACATGCCAGAATATTGTGAGAGCATTCGATGGTACTGAAAAAAGGGTCATGGGAAGAATCAATATAACTTTTCAGATTGGCCCAAATACATACGATTTGGACTTCTTGGTGATGGACATCAAGCCTTCCTACAATTGCCTGTTAGGAAGGCTTTGAATCCATTCGGCCGGGGCAGTGCTGTCATCACTACACCAAAAGTTAAAATTAGTAGCTGAAGATAGATTGGTCATAATAAGCGCGGAGGAGGATATCATAGCATCTGTTACCAGTGACGCTCCGTACATAGGGACCGACGATCAAGCGATAAAATGCTCTTTTTGATAGCTTAAATTTGTCAACGCAACCTTCATCGTCGAAGGGAACAAGATCTTCATGCCCAAAATATCCAAATCCACGAGGATGGGCCTATAGATGATAGTTGGGAAAGGAGCCTTACTAGGAAAAGGACTCAGAAAATACCTTCAAGAAAAAACTAAGGTACCAATGCTAAAAAAAAATGAGACCGCTTCGGCTTGGGGTCAAACCAGATTCAAAGCAAAAGAGGAAAATGTAGAGAAAAAACAGGAAAGAAGAAAGGTGCGCTTAAGCGGATAAGAGATCAAATGGGAGCAAATGACCTTTTCTTATCTATTTAAAACGTTTGTTTCGGGAGAAATTATATACCCTGAACAAAGGATGTCAAGAAGAGAAGTAGCGGAAGAAATGTTGGGAAGTTTAAGCATTAACGCCGTATCCGAAGAAGGAACTAAAGAAAAAGATTTATCTGAAATTTTCCCTTACACTTCCAGAAGTGTTCTGAACAATTGGACCATAGAAGAGATTCTTGTAACCTTTAGAATTAATTCAGAGTAATGTTTAAAACACACTTGTTGCTCTAAGCCTAGGAGCAATAAGAAACCTTTTGTTAAATAGGCATACATTCAAATATCTTTATTTCAATAAAATGAACATTATTGTATCATTCCAAGTAAATATTCTTTTCATTCATAACTAGAATATTCTTTACATTTCATTCATAACCAATCATACAAATAATCATTCTTAGATTCTTTTGTTTTTACATATTTCTTTGTCCTTCTAACAGGTCCCTAAATATTAATGATATGAGTGACGCTGTTATTAACTCAGAATCTCCTTTTGAACAAGATACGGGTGTGGAGGATTCTCAGAATTTTGAAGATGACCAGAACTGTAACATATCTCTTGATTTATTAAGAATGGCAGAGCAAGACGAGAAACAAATCTTACCTCATAAAGAGTCAGTAGTCCTGTGAGATTAGGAGAAGGAAAAGAGTTAAAGATTGGAGCTAGCATTGCCATAGAAATAAAATGAGACCTCATTGAGTTACTCCGAGAATTCAAGAACGTCTTCGCATGGTCATACCAGGACATGCCAGAATTAGATACGAACATTGTGCTGCACTGATTCCCCATCGTGGTGCATGAGAAGTTACCATTCAATCCTTAGAGGTTCTGATCGATGTTCAATAAGCAAAAAAAGCAAATGGTAACTTCTCATGCCAATCTTTGTAAGTCTCAATAATTTTTCCCACGATTTTCTGAATATTCTTATTAGCTGCCTCGACTGCACCATTCATTTTTTGGCGGTACGACGAGTTATAGTGTTTGATCTTAAATTGACTGCAAACCTTTGCTATGGCGGTACGGGCTTCATCCTTCGGAGCTTTTGTTGAACTGGCTTACATACTTCCTTTATGGGGAATCAGTGCACCACGATGTCCGTATTTAACCCGAGAATGTCCTGGTATGATCATGCGAAGACATTCTTGAATTCTTAGAGGAACTCAATGAGGTCTCACTTCGTTTCTGCGGCAGTGCTAGCTCCAATTTTTAACTCTTTTCCTTCTCCTAATCTCACAATTTCCATTGACTCTTTATGAAGTAAGATTTGTTTCTCATCTTCCTATACCATTCTTAATAAATCAATAGATATGTTACGATCCTGATTATCTTTAAAATCCTGAAAATCCTTCCCACCCTTGTCTTTTTCAAAAAGAGATTCTGAGTTAAAAACAGTGGCACTGATATCATTGATATCTAGGGACCTGTTAGAAGGACAAAGAAATGTGCAAAAACAAAAGAATCTAAGAATGATTATTTGTATAATTGGTTATAAATGAAATGTAAAGGATATTCTGGTTATGAATGAAAAGAACAAAAATGTTCATTTTTTTAAATAAAGATATTTGAACGTATGCCTATTTAACAAAAGGTTTCTTATTGCTCCTAGGCTTAGAGCAATAAGTGTGTTTTGAACAGTACTCTGAATTAGTTCTAAAGGTTACAGCAATCTCTTCCATTGTCCAATTGTTCAGAACACTTCCGGGAGTTTAAGGGCAAATTCTGAATAAATATTTTCTTTCAGTTCTTTCTTCGAATACGGCGTTAATGCTCAAACTTCCTAACATTTCCTCCGCTACTTCTCTTCTTGACATCCTTTGTTCAGGGTATATAGTTTCTCCCGAAATAAATTTTTAGATAGATAAAAAAAAGTTATCGACTCCCATTTGACCTCTTCTCCGCTTAAGTGCACTTTTTTTCTTTCCTACTTTTTCTCTACCTCTTTCCTCTTTTGCTTCGCATCTGGCTTGAACCCCAAGCCGAAGCGGTCTTGTTTTTCTTCCAACATTGGTACCTCAATCATTCCTTAAGGCATTTTCCAAGTCTTTTTAATAGTAAGGCTCCTTTCCCAACTATCATTTGCAGGCCCATCCTTATGAATTTGGATATTTTGGGTATGGGGATCTTGTTGCTTTCGACAATGAAGGTTGCGTTGACAAATTCAAGCGATCGAAAAGAGCATTCTATCACTTGATCGTCAGTCCCTATGTACGGAGCGTCACTGGTAACAAATGCTATAATATCCTCCTCCGCGCATACTGTTACGAATCTACCTTCCGTTACCAATTTTAACTTGTGGTGTAGTAATGACTGCACTGCCCCAGCTGAATGGATCCAATGCTTTTCTAACAGGCAAATGTAGGAAGGCTTGATGTCCATCATCAAGAAGTCTATCTCGTATGTATTTGGGCCAATCTGAAGAGGTATATCAATCCTTCCTATGACCATTCTCTCAGTATCATCGAATCCTCTCATAATATTCTGACACGTTTTCATATGGGAGCTATCCACGGGCAACCTATTTAGCGTGGATAAGGGTAATACATTCAGGGCTGATCCATTATCAACTAACACCCTCGGCAACGTATATCCCTTGCAACGTGTGGTTATATGTAGAGCCTTTGTAGATCCCATACCCCTGGAGGTATCTCATTATCATTAAAAAAGATAAAATTGTCAGTACTTATGTTGTCGATCGAATGGTTCAGCTTATTGACAGATATATCAACCATGACATATATTTCATACAACACCTTCATTAATGCACTTCAGTGGGTTTCTAAGCTTATGAGTAAGGCCAATATCGATATACGAGCCGACTATTTATGCAATTGCTCTACAACGCTGTACTCGCTATGCTTTAGGAATTTTAAGAACTCATTAGCCTCTTTTTTTTGTCACTGGCTCATTGACAGGTGTTTCAGGTCTGATCATCTTTTCTTTCTTTTGCTCAACTATCACGAATTTTCCCTTAGCCGGTTGTGCCTTTTTGTTCGGGGTATATCGCTTTTCACTGTATGTAAAGAAACCCACGTCTTGGCTTTCTTCCAGGGTATTAGCTGGATTTTCCTCTCCCGAGATCATTATATTACAATTATAATTCCACGGAACCCTTTTACTGTCTTTATAAGGGAAAGCTACATGCTTCTGAATTATGACCTTTGAAGCGACTAATACTCCAATTTCACCCATTCTTGGTCGCGAGATAATTATCATAGAGTGATTGACCCTATAGACCTTCTTAGTCGATCCTTCTTCTAACGTATAGACCTCTCTTTCTTCAGATCCTTCAATTTTTTTCATAAAATTCCATCTCTTTGTTATCTATAAGATTTTATACTGTAGCCCTGAACTCGATGCATTCTTAAATGTCATGACCCTCCTCGGCATAAAACTCGCAATATTTTCCCACTCTTTTAGGCTTTTCTCCTGATTCTTGCGTGATTAATCCCACACTTACCATTTGTTTTCAAACCCATCTCAGTAGGGTTTTTACTTCAGCCAGGTTAACTTTGATCCTTTTACCTCCACTATCGGTTACCGTATTTACCCATTTGTTAGAATAATTGGGTAACGAGTTGCCTGCTACGTTAGGCCCTGATAGGTCATTGATAAATTTGTTAAAAATTTTGATAAATTTCTTGACCACCTTTTTAAACACAGTGCAGTTCTCGATCGAATGCCCAGCTACTCCCGCATGGTACTTACATTAAGCATTTGCGTTATACCATTTTTGAAGCGGGGGTTGCATGGGTTTTATGTAAAATGGGGACACCACATGTGCGTTGAACAGGCTCTGGTACAGTTCTTTATATGTCATAAGAATCAGCGTGAATTGAATTCTTTCCCTGTTAGGCCTTAGGTTGAAATCTTGTCTTAGAGTGTCTTGATGGTTGGTAGTTACTGTCCTCGGCTGACTTACAGTAACTAGCTTTGAATAACCCTTATTATACGTATTCACATTGTTCACTTCATTATCCTTCCTCGAGGCCGGTCTCTTAGAGCTTTCCCCCACGTCTATTTTTCCGCTCCGAATTACGTTTTCTATCATTTCACCTGACATCACATCTAAAAAACTTTTAGTAGCGCTCCCCAGCATGTGAGTAATGAAAGAAGCCTTCAAAGTATTGATGAAAAGTATGGTTGTTTCTCTCTCCAAGAGAGGTGGTTGAACTTGTGTTGCCACCTCTCTCCATCGCTGGGCTTATTGTCTGATGTTCTCGCTCTGTTTTTCTTTATGTTTTGGAGCGTGATTCTGTCGAGAGTTATGTCAGCTATATGGCCATAATTTTTATGAAAGCCTGTGTCAAGTTCTTCCATGTCTTAATCTGGGCTCGACAGACCTGATTATACCATTTGACTGCAGACCCAGCCAAACTGTCCTGAAAATAATGAATCAGCAATTGGTCATTATTAACGTGTCCTGCCATTTATCGACAGAACATCGTGATGTCTTTTTCAGGACAGTTAGTCTATTGTACTTTTCAAAATTTGGGGTTTTAAACTTCAGCGAAAGTACCAGGTCCGGGACCAAACTTAAGTCTTTAGCTTTTATCCCATAATGATAGTCAGCGGTCTCCATTGCTTTAAACTTTTCTTCCAACCACTTACAACGGTCCACGAGTTGTCTCGATAGTTCCACTCTTGCCTTGTCTATTTCTGTAATTTCGTCGAGATTATGGACCACAAGGTTAGTTGGGCTTTTTTTGGGGTTAGAACCAGAGCCTATTGGAAGGTGCGCATGCATTCTTTGTACGGTGATGCGCATCGCACGATAATAATGAGGCGCCCTTTGGGAATATATATCTGATTGTGCTTATGTGTTTGGCAGGGTAGAACCTAGAGGGTAAACAAGGTCGTCATTATCGTTCTCTGGACTAGTAGCGACGCCATTTCCTTTCTCACGTTCTTTAGCCAATAATTCTGCTAGCTGGCCTATCATATTATTTCGAGATTCCTACATTCGCTCTATCATGTTCTGTTACATCCTAGCTAATCGCTCATGCATTTGATGCTGCATGTCTTTTTGCATCTGCTATAATCTCTCTAATTTTTGATCCTTAGCTTTTGTTTTGCGTCGAGTACTGTAGCGACATGTAATTGGTGGATTTTCGTTAGTTCTAAGGTAACTGTCATGATTTTAATCAATTAGGGTCTTTTTTATAAAATTTAATACAAATGATACGATGTAATGCGAATGAATGAGATGAATGTAAAAAAAAACGTTAATTTTGATTCAATTCCTTTAGATAAACTTCACTAGAAAATAAATTTCTTTACATAAAGCGGACAATTACATATACGACTTCGCCCTAATACTTAAATCCTTGACTTTCCTAAAAAGCCAAGCTAAATTTTGGCCTCGATCTAATATCGACTCGTATTATAGACTTAATACATTAGCCTGAACCGCCAAGGTTTGTAAGTGGTCGGCCACCTCTCGAACTAGAGCCACAGCTTCGCCCATAACATAATCTCTATCTCTGATCTGTTCTTTTAGCAGTAGAGCCGCTCTTTCTAATATTCATTATTTGCTTCAAGCAGTTCAACTCGAGTCTTATTATCTCGTAATACAATCTCGAACTCTCCTATCCTTCCTTTTAGCTCCGCAATCTTATTTTGGCTGGCTCTTAATTCAATTACGGAGTTGCGACTACGGTACAGATGTAGTGACTTTCAAAACATCCTCCCGTATTCGAACATCTTGGCACTTCTTTTCCCACTGATCGATTTTAATCTTTTCTTCTTTGATTTCCTGACGCCATTACTCTAATGTTTTGCCCAAACCAGCAGTTCTGATTCACATGCGCAGTTTTTTGTAGTCCATTTTTAAACTATCCAAATCTTCCTCCGTATTTTTCTTTCCTTTTCTCAACTTTTCGACTTCTAACTTATGGATATCAATGTCTAATCCCAACTTCATCTTCTTTTCTTCTAAATGTTCTATTTTCTTTCCCAATTTTCGACTCTTTTTCTCAAAATCTTGTTTGATAATTTCTAATTCAGACGGGATTATTTGTAATTACTCCTCTATTAACCGAGCGTTTCCTTGACTCAATATTAGAATGTTGTAATTGATTCTCTTACCCCACCACCAGTCATACTCGGGGGTCATCATCGATCCCGTGGCAAATCCTTTCATCTTACGAGTTTGGCTTCAGGCATCGAATATCTTACGGACTCTCTTTTTATAATTATCGTCCATGCAGTTACAAACTGCCTTGAACAATATTACTTTATTATTAGAAGTGGAGCATATCCAACAGCACCCCATATCTCGAGTAAAGGGACCCAGTCAAAGTCTCCACACCGATATAAAATCTCATTAGGAATTATCCACAAAGCTCTCCATTTTACATCTTCAACTTGTAAATTCTGTAAAATTGCTATCTATTTCTCTCTACAAAAATCGTCTCGCCTTCGTGTAGCTAATTCCTTTAAAGAAGAATAGTTCTCGAAAAAAACTTTACATTAGACCTTTTCTATCTTCCAAAAGTGGCTATGGAACCATGATAGTAAAAGCTATGCACATCCTATAAACCTCCTTTCGCCTGCTCTCCAGCAAGTATTCAATGATCTAAAAGTTTCAACTAAGATTGCGGAAACGAGTGTCTCTTTTATAAATCTATCAAATAGGTCTGAGATTGCAGCCGTAGATGCTTAAAGTAAGAATATCAACCCTCTTTTTTACATCTAGATGCGATAAGATTAGATCCCTCAAATATTTTCAATGAATGCACTTACAATCTCCTTTTTTCTTGATCCAGGCTGTAATCCCTTGCTCGCTTATCCCTGTAATGTTCATTAGCTTTTTTAAGAATGTTGGCACATTAACAGTTCTTAAATAAGCCTTATCAATTTAAATCTTTGGGCAACGTAGAAAGGCTGTGTACTTTTCTATGGTGGTATCAAATCCACTTTTCCAAAAGTAAAACAACTATAAGCGGGATTCTAAAACTGCGTGATAGCTCGGAGTAGGTACTCGTCTACTTTGATATCAAGCATAAAGGGCAAATCAACATAATTATAGTAGAATAACTGCTTGATCTCGTCGTCCCATGAATTCCATATCTCCTTTAATTCCTGCAGGTTATTCTGAGTCACACTGACGCAGGGTGAAATCCCACAACTCTGATTCATATCCCACGGTAAAACTGTCTCCTTTCTCTTGCTGTATCCTCGGAGACCATACTTGAACAACCGTATTATCCTCCACTTTACCATGAAACCCCTTTTCCATGTTAAAATTTTCTATCTAGTAATCGAATCGTGAATCAACACCTTTTATGATTAAATACCATGTAATAAAAGCAAAACATAACAAGTAAGTATTATGTACAAAAAGAACTCAAAGCGGACAGGAAATAATCAAGCATCTATTTAGGTAACCACTAGGGTTTGCGCGGCTCTACCTAAAGTGGGCTTTTAGGGTTCACTATATGTGTTTTGGTTCTAAAAGAATGTACTCGAACCAATAGATTCCTCGATCCTCACCAATTATAGGCTCATACGGACTGAATTCAGTTCAAGAGAATACATTTCCCTATAGCTACACGGAGATAAAAACCTCATGAAGGAGAAGTTTCTTACAGTCATGCAATGCAATGCAATGTGTAGCGATATACAAAACTTGAAATACTAAAACATGAATAAATTGATGACAAACCGTAACAAAAAAAACAAATGAAATGCAATGAAAGGATAGTAAGTTAAAACCAAATTTTAAATCTTTCGACAAAAAGACAAAAATTAATCAATTCACGGCTCAACTCTCTTTATTCTCCCCAGTGGAGTCGCCAAGCTATCGTAACCATTTTTTCTAAAACGGGAATCGACTTGATTTTTGAAAATGACAATAAAAACAGTAGTTGCCACCAATCTTTATTTAGCGTGATCGAATCTTTATTTAGGGCTTAAACACGCGGATCCAAAACGAGGGTCGAGTTGACCCACGGATCGCTTTATCTTCAAACAGCACCGTTTCGTTTGTTATTTAAAACAGAAAAAATTTTGTTTCATTCTTTCATGCTTCAGAAAAAAACAGAAGGCCCTCCCCCTTTCTTGCATCTCTCAAAAAACCTGTTTGGATTCCCTGGTCCGATCGTCAGACTAACGCACCATTGACAGCGATGGTCGCCGCATACGGTGGTCAAGGTTCCAAAAGAAGGAGATTTTTGAGCCTTTAGCCTTCTCGACCATAATCCCTAACCAAAAAGGCGAAGAGGACCTTTCGGTTCTATCTTTTTGGTCGCCGAAAAAGTAAGGCTCCTCCTCTCAGGTAACCCCTCCCTTTTTTAGTTCTGTTTTTGTCTTCTTATTTATTATTACTTGTTAAAAAGAACTTTAAAAGAAAGAAAAAAAATAGGGTTAAACAACAGAAAATAAAAGAATCAGAAAAAAAAATCCACCTTGTTTAATCTTCTGTTCTCTTTTTTGTTTCTAAAATGTTTAGTATTTTATTAACTATCTGTTTTTTTCTCTCCAATACAATTGGTTTCTGATTGGCTTTTATAGCCATTTACAAATGTTTATTTTTATTATTCCTATAGTCTTTTCTCCTCTTTTCTTGCAGGTCAACTCGCGGAGTGATAATGGCGTGGAATGCAAGTGGTGGAAGTGGGTGTGGTGAGGGCCTAAAGTGTGCGAACCTAGGGTTTGTGGTTGTTTTCTTTTCTGATTAGGTTTAGTGTTAGGGGTGATTGGGCTTGTTGATTTTTTGTGTTTGTTTGGGTCTTAATTGTTTTGGGCTGTGTTTTTTGTTTTGGGTACTTGGGCTGGACAAAATTTAGGTTTTACAGGTATAATTATAATTTTAGCCACTAATTTTTCATTTTACTTATTCTGTTTTTCTCAAGTAAACTGAATTAAGCCAAAATCAAATATGGCATCTTCAGGGATTACGTTTTCCAATTTGAATACACTTCTTAGCAAAACAGGAGAAAAACAAACTTATTTGGGAGATCAGTACCTAAAGGGAAAAAGCATGTTCGAAATGTTATAGAACTTTTCGACTTCACTTCGGGCCTCTTTCACTTGACCTCCAATCAGCAATAACTGGAGTAAATTTGAAAAAAAAAAAGAAAAAAATCATGTTTAAATCAGTACAAATAAATGCCTTTTGCTTTGTACTTTGACTAGTGCATATCTGAACCTCTTTAAGAATATTAGATGCTTGAGCTTATGTTACATATGTTCTGAATTAATCAAAAAGAAAAAAGTTGCAAGGAAGAAATAAAATTTACCTGTATCAAAGGAAGTAAGGCTACAGACAAAGGGGTTTCACAGTGAAGAACAAGCTGTAGATGCTTCAGAGCATCTTTATAATGATTATTAACCATTTGCCTATGCAAATAGACAAAGTTCTCACTAGAATATGGCAACTTTAAAGGCATCAACCATGACTCTAAACCCTCTGAAACAAGAAACATGACACATTTCAGTAAGGCCTGTAGATGTTAGAATGATGAAACAATATTAATAAACAAAGCCAAAAGATTTATGATGAATAATTCGTAAGAAAATCATGAAAAGCATCCAAAAGATTCTTCATAACTGCAAAGATGCTAATTAGCCTGTCAAATCATCAAGCCATCTTATATATGTCACGTATACAATTAAATTGGAGTAAGTAAGACTAATGAATACGCAAAATAGTAACATAAAATGCAAGACAAAAGAACATTTTACTATAATAGATGCATATCCATGTTTCTGAGATGGATATTTTCCTGCATTATTATTTGTCTGACTCATGTTCTATGTCCTTCCTTTCATTCTTAGTATCCAATCTTTATGTCCAAATTTCCCCCCTTTTTTTTCAATCTCTAGCATATTTCCCATTTAGTTGTTAATTGAATAAATTACGACCGACTACACAATGAAAAGAAAGGAAGAATAATCCACTACAAAGCAATAAAGACATTTAGTTAGTCATAATATTGCACTAGATGTGCACATATAGACAATATAATGCTAAAAAGCTCACTACGAAGTCTAAAGAAGAATACCAAAAGTGAAGAATTCTACTATCATGACAGTCAAAGAAACATATAAGGAATTCAGAGCTTACCTAAGGCAGAGAAGACTGAAGGATCACATGTATAGCCACTATCATCATAGAAACCAACTTCATTTTCAGCAGAGTTTCGATTGGAGCCTAGTGGCTCAATCTCTTGTACGAGAGGTGCAACTCTCTGCAAGTTAACATTATTCTGCACATGAATGTCTCTTTGTTGGTTGCTACCAGCCACCGAACTTTCTCTTTTATCATTCATGATAGATGTCTCTGAACCACATTGAGAAGAAACAACATCATGAGTATAAGCTGCATAATTTCCCTTTGAGTAAACAATTTCGCTGCCCATATTTGATCCTAAAGTGTCTGATTGCTGAGGGAAGTTATCCTGATCTGAATTTCTCAATTTAACCTCTTCAGTGAGATTGGAATACCAAAGCTGACAGAATGTCAAGCCCATGACTAGGTTTGCCATTGGGTGACAACTAAAGTTTTGTTCTTTCATCAAGCTTATGGAGGGAAATTTCATAAAAGCCACTCAAACACAGAATTCATCCATGTATTATATTTCAAAGACAATAAGCCTTTACATTCATATAACTATCATTACAGAACGTGAATATAAATGCATCAATAAGGTTAATATGAAAAACTAAGAGATTAATCTTTTGCAACCCAGCAGATTGAGCAATGATGCATAATGTCACATGTAAAACAGCCAATAAAATTCTGTTCAAATGGTCATGGTATCAATTCCTTAAGTCTAACATTCCAAATAGACACCGTACAAGCGTAGTGAAAAAAATTTAATCACTTGCAGCTAGATCTATCTGGTCGTGCAATGTTATTCTTCCTTGCAGTGCTCTACAAGCAAACCATAAATAATTTTTCCATATCTAAAACATAAGGTGCTAACATATGAAACCCTAATAACACCTAGAATAGCATGTATATTAGTAAAAAAACCATCCCACCTCACATGGAGAACCTAAATCCTTGTGGTTGGCACCAATGTCCCTTAAATACGAAATGTGATTTGTTCAAGAGCAAGCATACACCATTGCAGCCAACTTTTGCAAGATAAGAGTCAGGAAGGGGATTCTTTTGGCAACATGATAGTTACTAGCTTCCTAATTTTGCGTGACGGCAACAAAGCATGTAATGTACAATGATTGACAAGTGGGTGATAATAGACAAAGAAATAGGATACTGCTTCTAAATGCATCAACCCCAGGACATCTTTCTATACAAGAATGATACCTTAAAGTGGCTTGATGAGCCCAGCCAAGATTTCCATGTGTAAGGCAGAATAAAATGAACTCCAAATGAACTGCAATTTGCTCCTGTTCAACCACAAAAGATCTGCATTCAAAAACAGGAACCATACAAACCAAATACATGTAGATATGTCAAAGTATACCTCTGTTTTCACAGTCTTGAACCTGATCCTGCTCATCCAAATCTCATAGATGTCCCTGATCCTTCTAATGTCAACATGATCCCCATTTATGTACTTAAGAAGCCTGATTGCAACATAAAAACATCACTTACAGACATCAGCAGTTTTTATATACACACAAAGGACTGCTTCAAGTCCTCTTGTACCAAATTTACAAATATTTTTGACATAAGTAGCCAATAAAAACATTGTATACGATAACATATACAACATTCTACTGAAAAACGTGGCATACGCAAGTACTTGAGCTAGAAAACATCTTTAACACATTTAAGATAACAAAAAAACAAAAATAGAACAAAGTAATTCAATAAAGGTCTGTTGGTCTCTACCTACTAGATTCTTCGTTTCCTTACAAGTTTCTATAAAGTAAATGCTACACTCATTCTTATATCATAATGCATTGTCAGTAAAATAAAAAATAAAAAATTTAAAAACATAATGTGCTCCTTCAATTTCAAAGCATTTCATTGTTGTTCTACAAAGTGCGAGCCAGTAAAAGAAGTACAAATTCCTCAAATATTACCAAGACCATAACTCTTAACATAATAACAACCAAACTATAAAAGGCAGCCATACCGAATACTTGAGGCGATTCAAATCAGCAGAAAAATCATGGGAAGTACCCTTAAGCAACAAGCTTAATACTCCACTAGCCTCAGCCCAATTATGTTTCTTTACAAGTCTTTCCAAAAGACAACAAAGGCTTTGCCGATTTTCCCAGCGAATATGGGCGTATTTCAGTGTTAGAAGATGAGAAGGCTTGGTTAATGATAATTTCAACCTTTTGTCTAGCTTTCGTTTATTTCTCTTGGGTTCTTCTAATCTACCCTCAAGTTTCTTCATTTTTGCTCCATAGGTCTTACCGAAACAACTCAAGGTTTTGTGATACGTTTTTAAACGTGAATACGAGGGATGATCTTTCAAACATATAAAAAAATTTCGACCCGATATGTGTCCAGTCCTTCTGATACTGCTATTGGCTTTTGAAGAAGAAGAAGAAGTGGTGGTGGCGGCGGCGGCGGCCAATCAGATGAAAAGCGCTGGAAAAGAGAAGAACAAACAAAGCTACAAGAGGGGGGAAAAAGAAAGAGAAAACAGAAGAAGAGCGGGAAAGAAAAGAAGAAGAAAACTAGGGCACGGGTGTATGGGCTTTTTAACCTAATATTGGGCTTTTAATTAGATAATAACACATTACCCCTAATATTGGGCATCATTAGTCTTCTTTGGTCCAATTTCTTTTAGCCTTTTTCTCATTTGAGTCTGCTAAATCAATTTAAGGTCTAGGTCAAAATTAAGTTTCATTTCTCCCAATTCTCCTAATTTTGTTGCGTGGATAACTATACCCTCCTTTTAAGAGGATTTTTAACCCTAAGGATCAAAATCCGAAAATTTAGCAAAATCCTCCCATGTTGCTTCTTTTGGTCCCAAATTTGCCCATTGGATCAATAGTTGCATGATGGCTCAATTGTGACATTTCACGTGTATCGGGTACCAAGGCAAGGTAAATTTTGGGTTGTCCGTCAGTTCCCATTTCCAGTAAGTCTCTGCAAGCTACTCCCTTCTCTACAATTGAGCCTATAGAACCGAAAAATCCTCCCATGTTGCTTCTTTTGGTCCCAAATTTCTCCACTTGATCAGTAGCTCTGTGATGGCTCAATTGTGACATTTCACGATTCGAGTATCTGGTAGCTAGGCAAGATAAATCTTGGGTTGTCCGTCGGCTCCCCTTTCTAGTAAGTCTGTGCAAGTTACTCCCTTCTCTCCAATTTTCCCTTTCCAATAGACTGGTGTGAAAGACAGGGTGGATCTCTGGAAGTTTAAGTTCATACGCTATTGACCCGATTTTGTCGATTTTGTCTTCAACAAGGTAGGATCTGTAATACCTGGCTGCTAGCTTTAGGTTTTTCCTTAGGGCAACCGACGTTCGCTTGTACGATTGGTGCTTCAGGTACACGTTATCACCTACTTCCAAGATCCTCTCTGTGCGTTTCTTGTCTGCATTTGCTTACAGGTACTCTTTTTATATGTTTCTTATATTAACCCACCTATTGGCAAGCACATGGGATGATAGTTACCTTCCCTTTTTACCCATTAATTATGTGAAGATTTTCCATTTGGTGATAATTTTTATGGTTATTACTTCTTTTTCCTAGTACTGCCATTGTTATTTTCATCTCTTGGTTCAGTGCCATCATAATATGTGCTTGTTATTAAAATTAGAAAATCATTGCCATGCCTTTATTATCTTTTCCTCATTATCCACCTCTTTGCTCAATGTCATAATCCCTCTCTTTTCGAAGCCATATGCTGTTGTCAGGTCTGTAGATACCCTTCTTTGCCATGTATGCCTAGAAGCTGCTTAGGGCCCGTTCTTTATTCCATCATAGGGGAATTATTTTAACTTTAGAGAAGCACTTTTTCACAGATGAAAAAGCCAAAAATTTTAGTTTTTCTCAGAGTAAAAGGACTTGTGCTAGTGTTTTACATTTTTATCCTTATTATTTCTTATCCAAATAGACGTGAACACTTCTCTTTTTTTTCACTTCTCGTTTTGTCTGATTTTGGATCTGGTTCTTTGTAAAAAGTAGCAGTGTAGAGAGATATTCTCTTCCATTTCTCTTCTCTTTGATCTCTCGCCGTTGGATTCGATCAATCGGTTTTGTTCCTGGTGAGTGCTTGTTTTGATTTTCTGGTATGTTTCGATTTATTTTAATTTGGGTTTTGTTCTATCGGTTGGTTTGAAACTTATTGTTTTGATTTGGGTTAATTGAGGTTTCGGCAAACTTATTTCTTTTTCTTCTTCATGGATTTGAATCTTCCGATTTCTTAGAATTTTGGGTAAATTGAGGTTTCGGCATTTTGGTTAATGAAAATGAACCTATATTAATGAAACTTATTGTCTGAATGCTTCTTGGTCTTTTTTCTCTGCGCTAACCTTTGATCTTTACTATGTCTAGGTAACAAGTCAGGAGACCAACCTAGTGGGTAGATGTCGAAGAGTATATGCCCATGTTCATGATTATCACATCAATTTTGTTTCAAATAACAGGTAGCCATCTCTTTTACTTCTATTACAATAGTTTTTGTTTTGAGTTACTATATTTAGAGATATTTGAACAGGAGGTATATTTTTTTCCTGGATAATTTATGGTAGAACCATGCATCTTTACATTTTTCTTCTCTGATAGAGGAAATCAGTCATCAGCTTAGACACTTGAATGCCCTTTTTAAGAGTTTCTGTCTGATAATTGCTTAAGCTATGTCCTTCTGCTCTGTCTTAGCAATGTTAGTATAAGAGATCCTTAATCCTCCAAAGTTATTTTCCAAAGCACTGATGATTGAACCAAAACTGATTTCTTAACTTTATACGCATGCTTGCACTGCACCATTCATAATGTGTATCTCTGACATAAAGTTTTCATGCAAAAGCTCTTATGCCTGCAAAAGCTTGCAGCCTCTACTGTAGTCTCTCAAATGTAATGAAATGGTTTCATTTCTCATAGCTCCTATTTTCTAATAGTTTCATGTTTTGTGAAATGTTTTGCTGGTAAAGGAGTGAAATGGAGTTTATGGTATTTCTGATGTTATGATTGAAGTTAATTTTGTATTGGTAGCCAAATTTGTTGTCATTATCCAATTATGTAAAGAAATCTTAATTTAGGACTTAAGGAGTTACATTTAAGTGAGAAAAAATAAGCCAAAAGATCAATATTTTTCATTAAAATAAGCAGGACTTAAGTTTTTCCTTGCATTTACAAAGAATGCTAGAAGCCGAAGAGATATTAAGAGATATTAAGATATTTTTCATTCAGTTCTATGTTTGTTTTTTGTTTTTTGTTTATGCAGGCTAGAGCAACACTAATTCACATTCTAGAACTTCAGATACAACGGCGTAAAAAAGCTCTGGAGGATATTAAGAGGTATGTTCCTAAAAATATTGGTGACTTCAATTAAGTTGTCTGAATTTTATGAATAAACTGTCAATTAGCTGCTGTTGATTTTCGGTTAGAAGCAAGTAAAACATGTTGGAAATTTGAAGAAATGGTTGTGTAAAATGGTTGTTGTTGGATTATGGTGTGAGTTTAATTCATTTCTTTCTTGAATGGTTGGTTGTACTCTTATGTTGGTAAGTGTGATGAAAATTGAGGGAAATGTCTTGATGATTGTTAGTTATTGAGTGAGCTGCCGCGACATGCAAACTCCATGCATGTTGTCTGAATATGACTTATTGTTATGAAATTAAGATGTCTTGCTGCTGGAATTGATTAAATATTAATGTCCTAAGCTGTCATAGCTACAATTAAGATGTTCTGCGCTTGGAATTCAATAAAAAAATGAATGTACTAAGCTACAATTAAAAGATTTCACAGTTAAAATTAAGATGTTCTACTTTTGTATCGTGATTAAAATGTAAGTTTTTATGTTGTCTTAAAACATTATCTGAAGTGGATTAATTTCCGTACACTAAACGATTTTAATAATAAAATTGTGATATCTTAAAGCGGCAATTTAAGAGGAGTTTATAATTGTAATTTATTGTGCTTTGATGCTGTGATTAAAATGTATAACTTTGGGTTTGATATTGATAATGTGTTGCTAATATTGTGATTATGATCATAATCAATGCGTGTCACTTTATGTTGTTTTACCTAATTTCAAGTTGTAATACTAAAAAATGCACTAAAATTTAGATGCATTTTTCAGAAGGGCAAAATTTTTTCTATATAGAGAAACTTTTGAATTAATCAATATGGTGTTTAAAATAATAGTGCGATCCTTTGTTGAGTGTAAGTAGGAGTGAAACGAATATAAATATTTTGATACACATGTTAACAAGTATACTTATGTGACATTTTATATGAGGTTATTAATAATTACTGTTATTAAACTATCATTTTATATGTAGGTTGTGCCTGAAGCTCAAAAATTTAAAACATCGGGCATTGATCCCGAATTCGAAGGAAGTTGGACCAAATATTCATGGGGATAGTTGCAACAGTGATAAAGCATGGGCACCTTCTTACGGTACACTCCGTCATCGATTTTTTGAGGATGTTAACAATGAAATACCTGAAGAGAATGAAGAAGAGAATGTGAGAAACGATGTTTGCATTTTAAATGATGTTCACATTTCAAATGATGTTCAAATTGATGGAAACGGGCAAAAAAGAAAAAACCCTGAGATATCAAGTTCACATTTTAAACCTGGAAGAAAGAAATCCTCAAAGCAAATTAGAGTAGCTGCAAGATTGTCCAGTCAAATAGAAAAATTATACAATGCAGCTGACAATATGAGTCAAGCCACAGCTAGTTTGACTCCTGTTATGGATCCATATGGTATTCCGTAGCGATCAAAGTGCTCGACAAAGATGTCGAAGATGTTCCAGAAGCTAGTCCGCTATACTTTTTCGCACTTAGATTATTGCTCAATAAGGACCAGCGCATTATGTTTTTATCAATTAATCCCAAGATTAGAGCTTTATGGCTTAAGACGGAAATGGAAGATAGTTAAAAATTTTCTGATCTTTTAGTGTTTAGAGATATCTATTATGTGACTAAAAAAAAATGCTAAACTAGTTTACCAATAGTTATTTATGTTTGGTTTTTGGATATTGAATTTATGTTCTACTTATTTATGTGTAATCTACCTTTATTAATAGTTGTCTATATTTGATCTTTGGATATTGAATTTATGTTCTACTTATTTATACTAAATTAGTTTTATCAATAGTTGTTTATATATGATTATGGATGTTCAATTTTATTCACAGGTGATGAGTATAGTTGAGAATTACAGTGGTGATGATGAACGGGAAAAGAAAGAGATTTTACAACGCATGAAATGTTTTAATCGATTATTTATTGTTGCATCTTCTTCCGTGCAGTTATATCAAGAGAAGTATATACTGAAGCAACCATGCATGAATTCAAAACAGTCAGGTGAGACATGGATCTGAGAGATCCTTGACGGTCACAAATCACGTTGTATGATTAATTTTAGGATGTCTAAAATGGTATTCACAAGTTTGTTGAGAGTTTTGGAGATAAGATATAACTTGCAAACTTCAAGAAACATATATTCTACTGAAATATTGAGAAATTTTTTATACATCTTGGGCACCGGTACAAAAGTTTTCCAATGTCGAGAAAGATTTCAAAGGTATGGATCAATAATAAGTCGATACTTTGCAATTGTGCTTAAGAAAGTTTCAAGGATGGCCATTGATCTAATTGCATCCGAAGATCCTTTTTTCAGCTCAATACCCGAACAAACATGTAATGATTTTAGATATATGCCGCATTTTAAGGTTAAAATTTAATTTTATCTTATTATATTTTTAATATTTTTGGTCAACTAAAAATATGCACGAGACTAATATGATTATTTGTTCAGGATTGCATATGTGCAATTGATGGTACTCATATTGCCGCTATTCTTCCACCAAATGAACAAATTCCCTAATTGGAAGAAAATGTATCCCTACTCAAAATGTTATGGCAGTATGTGATTTTAATATGTGTTTCACCTTTGTCATGGCTGGATGGGAAGGATCGGCACATGATATTAGAATATTTCTTGATGCAATTCGAGATCAAAAATACAAATTTTCGCACCCACCAAATGTTTAGATATTTTATTTATATGTGATTTTTTAAAAAATAAAGTATAAGTTCTTTAATTGATAATTTTTATTAAAAAATTATTGAACTAATTGTTTGTTATATTATGACATGTAGAAAAATATTATCTTGTTGATTCTGGATATCCTCAAATGAAAGGTTATCTTGGACCATATAGAGGTCAGCGATATCATTTACCTGACTTTTGTAGAGGTAGACCAGTACGTATCTGGTAAAGAAGAAATATTCAATCATTCACATTCATCATTACGTAGTGTGATTAAACGAACTTTTGGTGTTTTGAAAAAAAATGGGCCATTTTAAGGGATATGCCAAGTTATAGTTTTGAAAAGCAAACGATGATCGTTGTTGCTACAATGAGGATACACAATTTTATCCGAAAACATGTCGGTCGAAATGATGCAGATTTTATGGAATACGAAGATATTAACTGGGCATATGAGAATACTATTGATTTCGAAAATATGCATGGTCGAGAAAGTGATGATGATGACGACGACGATGATGGTGGTGATGATGACGGTAAATCAAGCAATTTAAGTGGTTTTGAAATGGAACTAACAAGAGATGCTATAGCTTCTAGTTTAATGAATTCACTTTAAATTGTAAATGCTATTGTAAAATTTTTAGTATTTATATTTGTATATAAATATTATCCCTTTTTGAAACTTTAATCCAAATATGTGTAATATTTAATTTGTTACATTTATGTTTTTTATGTTATGTTAATATCTAATATGAGTTTTTCAAATGTGTTAAAAGTATTAAAAATAAAAAAATAATTTTTAAAGTAATACAATTGTGTCAATATCTAATTACAAATATTTAATTATTATATTTAAGTATTTAAATATAGTTTATATATTCTAATTAAATTTAATAAATAATTAATATTAATTACTTAGAAATATTTAAAATTAATATTATTTATTAAAATATTAACAATAAATTATAATAAATTATTTTTTATATTTTTGCTAAAATATCATAATATTTACTAATTTGAACATATTTAAATACATATTTGTTATTTTATAATATCATGTCTAAAATAGACATTTTACTTCTCAAAAGTACTTTTTGACAGCAATACTAAACACTTAAATTTTTCAAAAGTACTTCTCAAAAGTATTGTCAAACTGGCACTTACTTTACCCTTTCATCAGCTCCTTTTTCTATTTACACCGGCTTCACGTCTACTGTCGACGTGACTAATTGGTCACATTTTGGTACTTCCAAATCAACTTTTATTTTTCTCTTTCTTCCTCCTTTCTCTCTTTATAAAATCCAATGGTTCCATTTTCCCCAACACAACATCGGGGGTGAAAAAAATGTTAGTGGTTGCTTTGTGTTGGTGTCTTGGGTGGAAATTTTTGTGTGGAAATTGTAATAAATTCAAGGTATATTTTTTTAATAATAGTTTGTATATTATATGTTGATCTATTAAATTATTATTAATATTTAAATTTAATATTATTGACTAATTTTATCTCGTATTTTATTAATGGCAATATTTGAGTATTTATAAATATTATTATTCTTCACAACATGATTTTAGTGTTCATGACTTGACCTCACTAATATTAGAATCGAGTGGACTTCAGTCATGCTGAACATGCGTTTCACACTAGATCTGCGAGCTCCCTTCATTGTCTTCTTCGGGTCGCGGGCGGGTGATCCAGAACCTGCAAATTAGATCATACCTGATATTCGAGTTGGTGATCACGGATGTATAATAAATATTGAAGATTGTTTGTAAAAAAATTGTTTTGTATTGGAGTTTTGGTGATAGATTGTTTTGTACTTTATGTTGAGACCACACAATTAATTTTATATGTTACATTAATAAATAATTTAAAATTAACGCTTTAATCTAGTCAACTTTTTTTCAAAAATTGAAGACTAAATTTAGATAAAAATAAATAAATATTAAATTGATAAAAATATAAATATTAATTTATGATTAAATATCTTTACTCTTTTCTACTCTTTTTATATGTTTATAATTTTAACCTACCTATTAGCAAGCACATGGGATGATATTTGTAGAGTACACTCTTCTTTTAACCAATGAATCATGTGAAGATTTTCCATTTGGTGATAATTATTTTTACTTTTTGAAAGAATAGTTATTATTATTGATTTTTATGGTAATTACCTTTTTTTTTTTTTGTATTTCTAGTACTGCCATTGATTATTTTCATCTGTTAGTTCAGTGCCATCATAAATATCATGGCATGTGCTTGTTGTTAATAGGTGGGTTAAAATTAGAAATATCATTGCCATGCTTTTCTTTTTTAAATACAAAAATGAGTAAAATTCGAATAACAAACACGATTAAGAGGACTTGAACTAAAACCATACTTGAGACAATGAATATCTTAATAACTTATATATAATAATATATAAGAAGGTTGATTATGCTCGCGAGATACTTAAATCAAACATTAAGATATTTGACTTTAATTTGATCGCTAAATCAAACTATTTGAACACGAGTGATAATACTCTAGAATGTCATGTTTTTATGTGCTAATTACATATTTATTTTGAGTATGATTCTACTAATTTGGGCTATTTATGGCCTTTTATCTTATAGGGACTAAATTGGAGGCAAAAGTGAAATTGAGGGTCAAAACAGTGAAATTAAAGATAAAAATGGACCAATGTGCAACAAAGGGAAAAGATGGTGCCAAAAGTGCAAACATGGAGGACGAAAGGATTGAAATGCAAAAAGAAGAGACTTTGCTTTATTAGACTTTATTTTAATTATATTAGGATAATTAATATTAGGATAATTAACGAGCTCGATTGATAATTATCAAATCAAATTTTGATTTTTTTTTTTTCTATTTCAAATTTGAGTACCTTAACTCATTACGAATATCTAAATATGAATATAGAAATACAACTCTCTAACACCCTTCGAATATTGGAAAAAAGTGAACGATCCATCTTTTACATCTGCATCATGTAACATAAGCATACATTTAATCCTCTGCATAATATTTTTAAGGAAAGTTTCTTTTTAAGGTTCAAATATGGTAAAAGCTTTTTGTATTGCATCCACCCAAGCAAGGGCGTAGCTAGGGTGCCTTGCAGGCTCGATCCCCTAAAATAGAAAATTTTCTATTTAAGTTTTTTAAAATGTTAAATTAGTAAATATAAAATTACACTTTAATCCTCTTTAAAAATGATAAAAATTTGATTTAATCCTATAAAAATATAGGTTATTAAAATGACGAAATTGTATTTTTACGATCGTAAAAATTATAATTTAATTTCATTCTTTAAAAAATTTTGTTGGCCTTTGCACCTAATGACTTTGGATTTGTTTAGTATTGCATCTAAGAAACACTTTAGGGACAAAAATTACTTTTAGAACAAAATCATTCTTAAACAAGTTGCATTTTTAGAGAGAAAATTGGCCCAAAATTATTTTTTTTTAAAAGCTGAAAAATTTAGCTTATTCCCAAAAGTGCTTTTGTGATAAGCATACCTAAGCTAGGCATTCATCTACTAATAGTTCACTTTTCAATAATGTTGTTTACTCATAATTGTATTTATTGTTGTAATTGAGGAGTGAAAAAATTAATATGGTGGTAGTGGTAGTGGCAACAACTAGATAAGTGATGTGTACGAAGTTGCTTATTTATACATAAAGAGAGTTTTAACTTAACGGGCAACAAGTTTTCTGTTTATGCTATCTTCAGCTCAACCACAAATTTACCTTCATTTTTCTTTTGGATGAAATAGCTTTGTAAATTGTAATGTAACTATAGAATAGAAGAAAATGAATTAAGTAGAGATATACTTATAATTTTAGCCCTAAATTTTTTTTCTTCGCCCCTAGACCCAAGGACTTCATCAACTAATAGTTCATTTTTCAGTAATGTTGTTCACTCATGATTGTACTTATTGTTGTAATTGAGAAGTGAAAAAATTAATACGCTAGCAATAGTAGCAAACTAGAGAAGTGATGTGTATGAAATTGCTTATCTATACATAGGGAGAGTTTTAGCTTCACGGGTAATAAATTTTCTAGTTATATTATCTTCTAGTTCAACCACAAATTTATTCTTTTTTCTTTTATGAAATAGCTTTGTAAATTGTAATGTATTATAGAATATCATAGGAGAAGAAAATTAATTAATTAAAGGTTTAACGATAATTCTAGCCCTAAAAAAGGTTTTTTGCTTCACCCTTAGACCGAAGGACTTTATCTACTAAAAGTTCACTTTTTAGTAATGTTGTTAGACTCATAATTGTATTTATTGTGGTAATTGAGGAGTGAAAAGATTAATATGGTCGTAGTGGCAATAACTAGAGAAGTGATGTGTACGAAGTTACTTATCTATACATGGGTAGAGTTTTATATTTATGTTATCTTGCAACTCGATCACAATTTTTTTCTTTTAATGGTAGACTAAATTTAGCTAAAAAATAATTAAATATCCAATTAATAAAAAATATAAATATTAATTGTTTAATTTATGATTGGGTGTTAATTAAATCTCCTTATTCTTTTTATATGTTTCTAATTTTAACCTACCTATTAGCAAGCACATGGGGTGATATTTATAGAGTAGACTTTCTTTCCTTTTAACCCATGAATTATATGAAGATTTTCCATTTGGTGATAATTATTTTTATTTTTTTGAAAGAATAGTTATTATTATTGATTGTTATGGTAATTACTTTTTTATTTATTTCTAGTACTGCCATTGTTATTGTCATCTTAGTTTAGTGTCATCATAAATATCATAGCATGTGCTTGTTGTTAATAGGTGGGTTAAAATTAGAACCATCATTGCCATACCTTTTTCTTAAAAAATATATATACAAAAAGAGGTAAAACTCAAACAATAATCATAATTAGTGTGAGCCAAATACAAGTCACGGTTGAGGAGGTGAACATTTTAACTTATATATAAGAATATATAAAAAGGTTCATTATATAAGAATATATAAGGAGGTCAATTATGCTCACAAGATACTTAAATTAAATTTTAAGATGTTTGACTTTAATTTAATCGCTAATTCAAACTATTTAAACTCGAGCTCGATTGAAAATTATCAAATTAAATTTAATTTTTCTCTATTTCAAATTTGAATAACTTGCAAATTCAAGTATTACGCCCTTAATTCATCATAAATATCTAAATATGAATGTAGAAACACGACTATCTAATTCCCTTCAAAATATATAAGAATATTGGAAAAAAGTGAACAATCCTACTTTTACATCTGTATCATGTAACATAACATACATTTAATCCCCTACGTAATATTTATAGCAAAAGTTTTTTTTTGAAGGTTCAAATATGGTAAAAGCTTTTTGTATTTGCATCCACCTATACAAGGGCGTAGCTAGGGTTTCTTGTAGGCCCAACCCCTAAAATGAAAAATATTCTGTATAAGCTTTTTAAAATTTTAAATTAGTAAAGGTAAAATTGCACATTGATTCCCTTTAAAAATGATAAAAATTTGATTCAATCTTTTAAAAATTATAAAATTACAGGCTATTAAAATGATGAAATTACTTTTTTACTATTGTAAAAATTATAATTTAATTTTATCCCCTAAATTTTTTTTTTTTTGCCTTCTACATCCAATGACTTTGGGTCTGTTTAGTATTGCATCTAAAAAGCACTTTGGCGACAAAAAATACTTTGACAACAAAAGCATTCTTAAAAAATCTGCTTTTTGAGAGAAAAAATGTTTTTCCCAAGCCAATAATTGGCCCAAATATAATTTTTTTTTCAAAAGCTGAAAATTTTAGCTTCTCCCTCAAAAGTGCTTTTGTGATAAGCATTCCTAAGCTAGGCATTCATCGACTAGTAGTTCACTTTTCAGTAATGTTGTTTACTCATAATTGTATTTATTGTTGTAATTGAGGAGTGAATAAATTAATACGGTGATAGTGATAGCAACTAGAGAAGTGATGTGTATGAAGTTGCTTATCTATGCATAAGGAGAGTTTTCGCTTCACGAGCAACAAGTTTTCTATTTATGCTATCTTCCAGCTCAACCACATATTTACTTCTTATTTTGGATGGAATAGCTTTGTAAATTGTAATGTAACTATAGAATTGCATAGGAGAAGAAAATAAATTAATTAAAGGTATAATGATAATTTTAGCCCTAAAATTTTTTTTGGCTTCGCCCGTAGACCCAAGGACTTCATCTACTAATAGTTCACTTTACAGTAATGTTGTTTACTCATAATTGTATTTATTGTTGTAATTGAGGAGTGAAAAAAATTAATATGGTGGCAGTGGCAATAACTAGAGAAGTGATGTGTACGAAGTTGCTTATCTATACATAGGGAGAGTTTTAGCTTCATGAGCAACGAGTTTTCTATTCATGCTATCTTTCGGCTCAACCCCAAATTTACTATTTTTTTATTGGATGGAATAGCTTTGTAAATTGTAATATAATTATGGAATTGCATAGAAGATGAAAAGGAATTAATTAGACGTCAATTATGCTCGCAATATACTTAATTCAAACATTAATATGTTTTATTTTATTTTAATCATTAATTTAAATTGTTTGAACACGAGCTCGATTGATAATTATCAAATTGAACTTGATTTTTTTTCTATTTCAAATTTGAATAACTTTTGAACTCAAGTATTACACCCTTAATTCACGACGAATATCCAAATATAAATGTAGAAATACGACTCTATAACACCCTTCTCAATATATAAGAATATTGAAAAAAAAGTGAATGATCTTATATTTACATCCATATTATGTAACATAGACATTCATTTAATCCTCTGCATAATATTTATAGCAACACCTTTTTCGTTTTGGAGGTTCAAATATGGCAAAAGCTTTTTGTATTGCGTCCACCTGGGTAGGTGTAACACCCCCTACCCGTATTCGATATCAGAATAGAGTACGAGGCATTACCGGAGTTTACGAATTTTTTTTTTTTACTTAACATAGCCCATTTATAAATATTTAGCCTTCCCTGTAATTTTAAATCGAGACCAATCCACATCAACCAAACCAATTCAACATATTTTCATAGTAGATTCATGCATATTATAAGATAACTTCAACACATACCAAAACAAGATTTATTAGCCATACCAATGGCTAGCCTTACATTCATTTCATATTAACATCTACTTTATTAGCTTATACATGCCATTGTTTTCCAAAATAAAGTTTCTTTATATACAAAAATATTGAGGTTGATAGTGTGATGTGTCTCCGACTGAACCCGACCTCCGAGTTCTTAACACTACAAAACAGGGGAAAAAGAAACAGGGTAAGCACTTTGTGCTTAGTAAGCCCATATAACAAGAATTATACTTACCTAATATTTTCAATGCAATGCAATAAACATTCATATATCATTTCAATGCATTATTACCCTAACATACACAAACTCAACATTTAAGTTAGTCCAATAATTTCTATATATCAATAATATATACTATGATTGATGAGTTCATCAATACCATGATTTCCATTTCCTTGTTATTTTTCCATATTTATCCCGTTGAATTACTCAGAATTTCGATGGATTTTCAGGGGTACACTTTAGTGTACAAATTCGGGTCCGTCAATTCAGATTCATGTGCGCACATTTCCATTTCAGAGAGCACACTCCCGCGAACCTCATCCTTACAGCGGGATTACCAGTCCAGGCAAAATCCCCTGCAACGACAAATACTCTAATGAGCTTGGATCTGAATTACCAGTCCAGGCTAAATTCAGACCTTAATTCGGATTACCCGTCCGAGCTAAATCCATTTTCCACATATTCTTTGGGAGGGCTATATCAAGATATAATCACCCGTCCGAGCTAGATCCTTTTTACCGTCAATTCCTTTTCAGAGATCCATCAAATTTTCCTTTCATTCAATAGGGATTTCTTCCCCTTTTTATCAAATATACCAATGTTTCATTAACTTTCATACAACAATCATCCAAATCATGTTGACATCAATAACATACATTTCAAGCATTTAAAAATATAATTCAAGTTACATGAACTTACCTCGATACTAGTTCGTATACAAAATCTACTAATCTGGGACTTTTTCCTTTCCTCGATCTAGCTTCGTATTTGAGTTTTCCAAATCTAAATAAATAAATTCAATCATCAATTCAATACATTTCATGTTCACATGTATATTTCTCTATAATTCTATTATTATTTTTAGTTCATTCAAAGCTGTCTACTTGAGTCATAGTCACTAAATTATTTATTTCTCGAGCTACAAAACTCCAAATTAAAAACCGTTAATTTTCTTTGAAACTAGACTCATATATCTTCATATAATAAAATTTCCAGAATTTTTGGCTTAGCCAATTCGTACAGTTTATTCATTAAAGTCACCCCTGTTCTGCGCTCTGGTAGTTCTGACCCTTCTTCACTAAAAATTAATTATCTCCTCATACGGAATTCGGATGATGTTATTGTTTATTTTTATTGAAAATATATTCATTCAGGATTCAAAATATATAAATTTAATCACCTAATTATTTTTCTTCAATTTTTTATGATTTTCTAAAGTCAAAACAGGAGAACCCAAATTCATTCTAAACCAGTCTTACAAAAATCTAAATATCTAAAAATACAGAATTTCTTTTCTTTCCTTGTTTCTTTCATATGAAAATAGACTCAATAAGCTTTAATTTCATATCTCACTCAACTTCTAATTCCACGTCTACGATTTTTGGTGAATTTTCAAACTTACTCTACTGCTGCTGTCCCAAAACTGTTTTCTTATAGCTTGTTTTGCAATTAAGTCCTTTATCCAATTCTAACTTCAAATTCTTTCAATTAAACCACTAATTCATCATTTTATTCATCATATACCATATTCAAAAACTTTAAAACTTCAAAAAATTCAACTTAAATTCATACTTATAAAGCATCAAAATTAAAAGAAAAGGCCTAAATTAACTTACCTATTAAATATCTAAGCTTCAAACTTTGAATTCTCCCTTTTCTTCTTTCTTTTCTCTTTTTCTCTCTTTCCTTCACGTTTGCTCTCTGTTCTTCTCTTCTTCCTTTTTTTTTATGTTTTTGTTTCTTTTCTCCTTTCTTTTTATAATATATATTATAATAATTATCTTTATAAAAATCTCAGATTTTTATACAATACACCGCCTCAACTATACAAAATGGTTTAATTGTCATTTTGGTCCTTTATAATTTCTTTTAATTTATAATTCAACTTTTATTTCTATTTCAATTTAGTCTTTTTCATTTAATTACCTACCCAAACGTTAAAATTTTCTAACGAAATTTTAATACTACATTATTAACATTTTATAAATATTTATAAAAATATTTCCTATCATATAAATATTCATGCAAATATATTGAAATAAATTTCTCTTTAAATCGGATTTATGGTTACGAAACCATTGTTCCAATAACCTTGAATTTAGGCCATTACAGTAGGGGTGTAGCTAGGGGCCCACAGGGTTTAATCACCTTAAAATGTAAAATTTTATATTTAAGTTTTTAAATTTTTAAATTAGTAAAGGTAAAATTACATTTTTAGCCCTCTTAAAATGATACAAATTTAATTTAGTCATTTAAATATTATAAAAATATAAACTATTAAAATAGTGAAATTATATTTTTACTATCGTAAAAATTAAAATTTAATGTCTTCCCCTAAAAGAATTTTTTGGCTTCAACCCTGCCACCCATGGACTTCATCTACTAATAGTTCACTTTTCAGTAACGTTGTTTACTCATAATTGTATTTATTGTTGTAATTGAGGAGTGAAAAGATTAATATGGTGGTATTGGCAGCAACTAAAGTGATGTGTACGAAGTTGCTTACCTATACATTGTGAGAGTTTTAGGCGCACGGGCAACAAATTTTTTATTAATGTTATCTTTCGGCTCAACCACAAATTTACTTCTTTTTGTTTTGGATGGAATAACTTTGTAAATTGTAATGTAATTATAGAGTTGCATATGAGAAGAAAAGGAATTAATTAAACGTATAATGATCATTTTAGCTCTTAATGTTTACTTTTTTTTTATTAAATTTGACCGTTGTTTTTGAATCGAAATTTGGTTATTAACCTTTTAAAAAGAATTAAATTATCATTTTTCTAATAGAAATGTTGATTAAAATATTATTTTTTTAAAGATATGACCCAATTTGTCTTATATGCCATGTCGAAAATTGATTCAAAATTATAAAAATATAAAAAATATATAAAAATAAAAATATATCATGAAGTACATGTGAATTGCCATGAGACCTGCCATGTTTAAAATTTAAAGTTTTAACCAGTATTTTTATAAAAAAAATAACAATTCAAATTTTTTAAAAGGTTAATGGTTAATTCAACTATTTTTAAAAGATTAAAGGCTGTCGATTAAGTTTTAGCTCAATTGGCATGATCATTGTTGTCACTATAGAATGGCGTGGGTTCGAGTACATTAAAGCGCATTATCCTCCTATTTGTGGATTGACGAGAGGCTATAAGTAGTTCTAAATATTGTGTCAAAAAGAATAAATATGAGTGTTAATTAAATCTCCTTACTCTTTTTACTCTTTTCATATGTTTCTAATTTTAACCTACCCCATTGGCAAGAACATGAGAGGATATTTACCTTTCCTTTTTAACTCATGAATTATGTGAAGATTTTTCGTTTGGTGATAATTATTTTTATTTTTTGGAAATATATTGATTGCTATGGTAATTATTTTTTATATGTTTTTAGTACATTTTTTTTGAATTGTAAACAGAGGGCAAAACATTAATAATAATGTGATTAACGTGACTTGAATTTAGACTACACCTGGGGCGATGAACACCCTAGCCATTAGACCAACACACGGTATTATGCTTTTGTTATTTTCATCTCTTGGTTCAGTGCCATCATAGCATGTGCTTGTTGTTAAAAAAAACATCGTTGCTATACCTTCTTTTTTTTGTCACGAAAAATAACACTCCTATTAGCTAGGAATGACTAGAAACAACGATTCCTTCATATAAGGAATCATGAGTATCCTCTTCCAGTAGTCGCATAACATACTGTGGTAGAACTGAGAAAAGAACTACTTGGTTTAGCTTTCCAATTGCCGCCTTTGCCAAACAATCAGCTACCTTGTTACTCCCTCGCAAGACATGCCTAAACTTCACTTTCCAATCCTTATTACACCATTCATGAATTAAGTGAACTTCTACAATGTTACTAATTGATGCGAACCCATTACAAATAGTATCTATAAGCATCACATTGTCGCAATTAATCTCAACATGTTTATAACCCTTCAACCAAGCCAGTTTCATCCATTCAATAATCGCTCGTGCTTCAATCTTGAATATTTCATCCATCCTTGTTACCATGTTAAAACCCGTCAACCACTCCCGATTTAAGTTTCGCACAGCTCCTCCAATGGTTGCTTTGGTGTTGTTTTTTGAAATAGAACCATTAACATTAATCCTAACCCAACCTGAATCAGGACGCTGCCATCTTTGTTCAGTTTTAGAAGAGCAAGCCAAATGATCCATCTTGGCACTATACCTACAAGACTTTGTCCAAGCAAAAGTCGATGCAATGAGTTTATGACTGCTGCTACTAACATTTTTAAAAATTAAAGTATTACGATTTTTCCAAATGAACCAAGTCACCACCATCAACATTAAGCATCATTTTATTCATGATATTCCAGTGTATCCATTCCCCAATATGAAAGTTGAAAAAAACATTCCAAGAATTCCTAGGTAATAAGGACTTCCACACTAATTGGGCGAAATCACAATCTCTCACAGCATGGATCACTGATTCAATCGACTTACCACATTGTTCACAAAAAGGAAAAGAAGACATACGTCTTCGTGTGTACTCCTCGTTTATCAAAATCTTATTCCGAATAAGCATCCACAAGAAAGTCCTAAATCTTTGAGGGATTTTTATTTTCCAAATGCCTTCATCATCCCCGAGCTGATTAGATGAGACAGGGCAACAAATATGTTTTTATGACTCGCGTATAGAAAATTTCCCGGTTGCCATCTACTTTCAAGAGAGATGATCCGCTCCCGACTCCCTTAGAAGAGGTTTGCAAGCTTGTGTTTGGTCAACCACCTCTTTAGGGATGACTGTTAAGACCCAAATGGAATTCCATTCCCCTTTTGCGTTTATTACATCACAGATGCGAATGATTTCATCAATAGTGCCACTACCATTGAAATTGAATTTTAGAGCGCCTAAATCATGTAGCCAGACATCATTCCAGAAATTAACCATTCATCCATCATGAATTATCCAAACGAGTCATTTCTTCACTTCACTCCAAACATTTACAATGGATCGCTAGACAATATGAACAATTATTGCGGTGCAAATCCTTAGGAATGATTACATGAATATTATATTTATTTCTAAGAATCCTTACTTATAGTGCATCCGTATTAGTCACCAAATTAAAGCCCAGTTTTAAAAGAAATAACATTTTCTGGTCATGCAATTGTTGAATACCAAGACCGCATTTATCAACTCGTCTACGAACGTCACTCCAACTTACTGGAGCAACCTTTCTCCTTTCATTATTGGAACCCAAGAGGAAAGTCCGAGCAATCTTTTCAATCTCCTTACTAATCGTAATCAGAATTCAGGTCGTGGCCATAAAATAATTTGGGATCGACAAAAGAACCGACTTCACTAACGTGAGCAAAAGATAACTTATGAGCATCCTATCCATTTAAACGATTCTGAATTTTATCCAGCATAAAAGAGAAAGTATTCCTCCCAACCATGCTATGAAAGAAAGGCATGCCAAGATATTTCCCCAAATCATCCACTCTAGATAACCCCAAATTGGCACTTAAATTAGTAGCTACCTCCTTTATCATGTTGCTTGAGAAAAATATTTGTGTCTTTTGCCTATTAACTTTGTGGCTAGAGAACCAAACAGAATCTATCGAACGCAGACGCAGTGCATAATAGTACTCACAAAAGTTGTAGGCAAACCAGCATCAACCAAAGTATCCTGTCATAAGCCTTCTCGAGATCTACTATAATGACCCAAAATTCACGGGCATTGGAAAAGTACATCATCGGGCCTCCGTCTTAGTAAATCGAACTCATAAATGATTATTAAAAATATTTATGAGTCTAGTGGTGTGTCTAATTAGATTTTAATTAAGTGAATTTAGCTTAATTAAGAATAGTTAGGAAAAAGGGACTAAATTGAATAAATGGTGAAAATTGAATTGTAGATTAAAAGAAAGTAAAAATGACCAAAATGGAAAATATGCCATTTAGCATAAATGAGGCGGCAAACTTAGAAAAATCTAAGAAGAAAATTTTATATGTTATATTATTATTATTATTATTATTATATTATGGAATAAATTAAATTAAAGACAAGTGTAGGGTGATTAAATTAAACATGTTGTAATAAAATAAAGTATTTTCTTATAATTTAAGTAAAGGATATTTTTATATTAATTATATTATAAGATTTTTATATGATAAATAAATTAAAATAAAGACAAATGTATGGTGATTAAATTATAAATATGTAATGCATATATTTATACACTTGTAAAATAAATAAATAATTACTTATAATTTAAATAATAATAATTAACTAATATATAAAAGAAATAAAGTAAAACAATAAAAGAAACTAAAGGAGAAAAGAAACAGAAGCATTCGAAAGTAGCAGGAAAGAAAAGAAAAAGGGAAAAACTAGGATTTTGAAGCTTTAAGCTTTAATTGGTAAGTCAATTAAGTCCCTTCTTTATAATTTTTGATGTTTTAGAAGCTTTAGAACAAAGTTTTGTTGAATTTAAGTTGAAACTTTGAAAGTTCTTAGGTATTTGGACATGAGTTATGTTAAACAAATTTATGAATTAGGGGTTTATGTAACGCCCCAAAATTTCTAATTTTGTTATTGTGAAAATATGACACAAATATCTGTTAGCTTTAGTGGTCATGTGTTTTGGAAGTATTTGGGAGGTCCCAAGTTCAAGTCTTCGCTTGGGCAAATTTTGGTATTTTGAATGAATTAGGCCTTACTCTTGTTCAGTAGGCTTTTATTTGGTTGTTCGTAAAAATATATTAGAATGGGCCTGCTAGTCTGGTGGTTAGGTGGAGTGTTGGAGATTTTGTGTTCAATTATATGTGATGGCGTAGAGATAGTTTTTTTGCTCTAATTTCGGCTAAGAGTTGTATTGGGGAAAAATTCTGAGTAGTTGTGTTTTAGTGGGTTAATAAGAAGTGATTTTAGGAGATAATTGGGGAGAAGTTATAAAAATAAGATTGCCACATGCCTCAAACAAAAATTAGTTCCCCTGCTTGCTCAAAGATTCAAACACAGAACCTCCTACACACTAACACTTCGCTTAACCACCAAACCAGTAGGCCCTTTTTGATATATTTTTACCAACAATCAAATAAAAGCCTACTGAACAAGAGTAATGCCTAATTCATTCAAAATACCAAAATTTGCCCAAGCGAAGGCTTGAACTTAGGACCTCTCAAATACTCCCAAAACACATAACCACTAAAGCTGACAAATATTTGTATTATATTTTCACAATAATGAAATTAGAAATTTTGGGGCGTTATAGAAATGGTCCTTGAATTATGTTCCTAGAGAGACTAATCGGGTAGCAGATGCTTTGGCAAAAATAGTTTTGTTGAGTGATGAAGCTTTGCACATGTTTGATGATCCTCCTTTGGAGATTAAAGAGATCTTGAAAGAAGATAGCACTTGTCGAAACCATTTTTAAGGTTTTATAAAAACGGGGGTCGACTTTTAAAAAACAAAAAAAAAAGGAGTCGCCACTAATCCCTTTTTTACTTAGGTGTGATTGGATCACCTTATAAGACATTTTATTTCAAAACATTGATTTTGGTTCATGAAATACAAGAAAATAGGTTCGGGAGTCGGTTACGTACGAGGAAGGGTTAGCACCCTCGTAACACCCAAAATTTGGTACCTAATTGATAATCTCATGTCCTAATGTCGAAATTTTGAAAAATTGAAAATACGATCATTTTATTTGAAAGAAAGCCAAGACTTACCTATCTCAAAGAAATAAAATGCTATACCCAATAAGTTAGGATGTAACATCTCATGACTTCAATACTAGGCTCGCCTTTATTTGTAGAAGATACCTACCTCGAGACACAAAACATCACATCCAATAAGTTAGGATACAACGTTTTGAATTCCCGAGAATAAGCTTTAATTTGGGGTTTATAAGTTTCAATTTTTTAAAAAAAAGGGATACTTAATATCTTAAGTTCAACGAGAAAAATCGAAACCCAGTGAGTTAGTATAACACCTCTTACCCGAGACCGTTGCTGGAGTCGAGCACGAGGCATTACTAGACTTAACTACTAATTAGGGGCATAAAAATTGAAACTGTCCATATGCATCATGTTGACTAAATTGACTATAACTTGAGTTACGAAACTCAAAATTTAGATCTATAAATTTTCCTTGAAACTAGACTCATATATCTTCTTATTATAATTTTTCCAAAAATTTTCATGTAGCCAATTAGTACAGTTTATTCACTAAATTTTCCCCTATTTCACTAACCAATGGTTCTGACCTCTCTTAACCTAAATTCAAATATATCATTGTACAGTTTTCATATGTTGTTCTCATTTGTTTCTATTGAAAATAGACTCACTAGGAATCTAGACATATAAATTATAATTCATAATTCATTTTGTATAATTTTTAATGATTTTTTAAAGTCAAAACAGGGGACTTCAAATACCATCTTGACCTTGTCTCACTAAAATTCAAATATCACAGAATATAAAATTCATTTTCCTACTCTGTTTCTTTCATATAAAAATAGATACGATAAGCTTTAATTCTATATCTTATTCACTTTCTATTCTATTTCTCCTATTTTTGGTGATTTTTCAAAATTACGTCACTGCTGCTAACAAAAAATTGTTTCATTGCAAAATATGGTTAACTAGTTTATAACATCTTTACTCCATTTCGTTTAAACTCTATACATTAACTTTAAAAACAAGCCATTTTCGCATGGCTATTTACAAGGACAAAATTCATCGATCTAAAACATAATCCAGTCTATACATGCCACAAGTTCGAACATAGACTTTTAAAAGTGCCGAAGGTTGAAGATATTGTGGATGACTTAGATGATGATCCCCGAGCTTGTAACTTACAACCAAAATCTATAAAACAGAATAACAAAACACACAGAGTAAGCTAACTTAGCTTAATAAGTCATAAGCAAATAAACATCCCAATGATATAATCAACTCATTTTAAGTCAATCCAAATTTCATTATCATTATTAATCTTAACCTCAAATCTACAAATGAGATAAATAATACATTTTTACACACAAAATTTACCTTGGCCGAATGCACATTTAATCAATATGACCTAATATTAATCAATTTTCAAGGCTAAAATTTCTTTATATGATCAAACATACACAAACGCATTTATATAAACTTAAGAACTATAATACCACATCTTGTACATATACCACTTAAATGGCCGATTATACATGAACACATATATGCCCATATCCAAAAATCAATTCCACAATATTCATACTATTTATTTACAAGGCCGAATACACTTACTAAAATTCACATATAATCTTCAACTGTATCACATATAATTAGTAACAAATATCAAGTTACTAATTTACCTTATCTTAAACAACCAATAGGCTTACACATACCTGAACATTGAGCTCATTTACCGAATTTAAATTCCACATCAACAAGAATCTTTTTAAGCATACACTTATAATAATTCACCAGTTAAAGCCTGCTAGGCATAAAGCCCGATATCTTTCACCGGCACAAAGCCTGTTAGGCTTAAAGCCCGATATTATTCACCGACACAAAGCCTACTAGGCTTAAAGCCCGATGTCTTTCACCAGCACAAGGCTTGCTAGGCTCAAAGCTCAAATATCATATTTATAAAACTGTCTCACAACCAATTCATATATCGAACTTTTCTTATACTTCATAATCTTCATTCGAACTTTCAAATATTATAACTCAATCGAACTAAACTTAAACATATTAATTCTATATTTATTCACATTTGGCTAACTCAATACTAATTCCACAAATTCCAAATCAGCATATTACTACATACATGATTTACAATGTTTAATTACTTAAAAGACTTACCTCGGATAACGACGAACGATGTAATCGGCTATTCGACTATTTTTGTTTTTCCCCGATCCAAGTCCGATTTCTTTAGTTCTTGATCTAAACATATTCAGATTAAGCTCATTCAAACATATTTTCATTCAATTTAGTCCAAAAACACATAAATGGGCAAATTACTTTTTTACCCCTAATATTTCACATTTTCACAATTTAGGCCCTATTGCACAAAACACAAATTTTCAAAATTTGACTACACCATGCTTAGGCCTAATATTCATTATACTCATACAAACCCATACATTTCCTTTATTTCACATTTTAGTCCCTCAATTTATTATTTTTGCAATTTAGTTCTAATTACTCAAAATCATCAAAAACTCCAATACAAAACTTGTTAATCTAAAACATATCTTTAATATTTTATCATCAAACATTACATAACACAAATTTCATCAATGGCCTAACTCAAAATATGCATCAAAATCAGAAATTCTAGCATGGGTCAGATAGTATTCGAAGCAACAATCTCAAAAACGTAAAAATTATCAAAAACCGAGCTGATTAAATACCTTGATTGAGCTTAATAAGTTGCCGAACTCTTAAATCTTTTACCTTGATTGAGCTTAATAAGTTGCCGAACTCTTAAATCTTTCTTTTCTTTCTTATGTTCTTTAGTTTCGACAGAAACAAAGAACATGCATGGTTGTTCTCTCTTTTTTTTTAATCTATGATATAATATATACATATTATTACTTATATTATAACTTTACTTATTATAATATTATTTTCACCCACTAACTAGTGACCGAATGTGTCCATGCCAATTTCAATGGTATAATATAATAATATTAATATACATAAAAACTATATATTATAACCATGTTGCCGCACTATCCTATAAAAATGGGTTTAATATATATAAAAAGTATATATATATCCATTACTTATTGTCGTCCACTATCTAAAATAGTGGCTAAATTGCCACATAAGGTCTTCCCAATAAGAAGACATCTCAATTTAGCCATTAATAAAATAGAAAGCCACTTTTAAGATTTACGCGATTTAGTCATTTGCTCAAATTAAGCATACTAACAGATAAATTAATTCACAGAAATTTTACACATGCTTAATCACACATCATGGACACAGAAAATAATATTAAAATATTTTACTGACTCGATTTGTGGTCCCGAAACTACTATTCCGATTAGGGTCAAAATCATGCTGTTATAGTTAGGGCACAATTTTTCTCAAAGTCCCCAAATATTACGTATCACCGTATTTTTTGGAACAACTTTGAATAAAAATGCGACAATTTAGTAAAATATTTTTTTATAAAAAATGATTTGAATAAAATACTGTATCAATGCATTACAAAACATAGATTCCACATAGTAATTCACTATAATTACAAGTCGTATTAACAAATAATATAGACAATTAACAAAAGAGTAATGTGAAATAGCAAATGATACACATAATAAAAGGATTATGCTAAAACAATATTAAGCAAATAAAGAACATAAATAAACAAATACAAGATATAAAATATGCAATAACAATTTAAAATCTATATGAAGCATAAAAATTCAAGAAATGGATATTAAATTCTACAAATAAGATCAAAATGAGAAGTAAATAAATTAACAATATATTTAAACACTAAATAAATATTATAACAAAACAAAATAAAAAAAAGTAAAAAAAATGATAATTTTTAAAACAATTGATATATAAATAATATATTTTAAATGAATAATATAAAAACTTAGAGTGTACAAAAAATATAAGGATACTTATAATTTAATAATTTAGTACAGAAAAATATAAATAACAATATATGATAAAAACAATTATAAGTAAATAGTATATAACTTAAAATAAAAATATATTTATAATATGATAATTATAAAAAAAACTACATATTTAATATAAATAATATAAACAATATATTTTATATGATATACAAAATTTATATAATATAAAGGATAAAAGAATTTAAATTATACATATAATATAATATAATAATATATAATTTTATAATGTATAATATAATAATTAATGTGCACAGCGATTCTTCAGTGGGAAATGCCCTTTTTCGAAAGGTAATCTCAAGTTTTTTTTATTTTAATAGTTTTTTTATATGTAAAAAATGCATGAATCGAAAAAAAAAGACGAAACCGAATATTAAAAAATCACCTCTGCTATTGAATTTTTTGTATTTTTTTTAGTGTATTTGCATGTGTATTCTCCCTGTGTATCCATGTTTACAGATTATTGTAGGGCTTTTATAGCCCCCAAAATAAAATAAAAAAAGGAATACAAAGATTTTTCTCCGTTTTGCCATGTTTTGCTACTGTGCTCTTTCCCTTTTTGCAGGTGAGTGACGAGGAGCGCGTCGGCGATAGGGCGCGACTTGCGCTAACTGCGGCGCGATTGGTGGCTTAGGCACGAGGAAGGGGCTGCTGGGGTGCTTGCGGCGTAGTGGAAACCTAGGGTTTCCTGCGTTCGCAAGCATTTGGGTCACTTGGGCCAGCTTAGTCGGATTGGGTTTGGGTAATTTGAAATTGGGTCTGAGGGTTTAGTTTGGGTAGTCTGTTTTAGGTCTGGGTCTGAGGGTGTAATTGGGCCACGAGTTTAGGTTTAGTATTGGGCTAGTCGTTTTATAACTGGACTGTAAAAAAAATTAGTTTTTTGTTTAATTTTTGGATTTTATATTATTGATATGGGCCCGAGCAAATTGGGCCAATTACAGCACTTTTGATAATTTATCTATGATCTACTCTAGGTAATTCATTGTTTATTTTACAAAAAAAAAAGCACTTATTCTAACTCATAATACCAAAATAATTTATAATTATTTCTATATACAATATTTAAAAATAAAATCATACTATATCAATAATTGTATTAATAATTTGTGAAGATTTGATCAAATCAAAATTTCATATATAAAATTACACAAAATCAAAATTCATATATGAAATTACATAATAAAAAATATTAAAAATTTTCTTAATCCTCTTCAATTTTTCGTCTATTCTCTGAAAAACCTAATGCTGGTAATCTTTTGCTCTTCACCAGATTGTTGTCACCATCAACTTTTTCATCAGTGTTGGATTCTGGCGTCCTCTCTTGCAAATTGCACCACCCGATCTTTCATTTGAACAAATTAGCAAAAGTTATTATTGAATAAAAAATCACGAAAAAGTGTTGTCATTGTAACGCTACGGTGGATAATACCTTAAAACTAGAGAAAGGGGAAAATCACAATTTATCTTCAAAGACTTGAGCTCTCCTTGAGGATCCTCGTGATAACAAAAGAAACATTCTTTGATAACTTTATAATTTAATTTTTTATTGTTTTTATTTCTCAAACTTTTTTCCTATTTTTCATAGCTTGATCGTTCCACATCTAAGACGGTGAATACCCTTAACCACCAAGTTATTACATGGGGTTCATCATGATTTTCCTTTAATCTTTAGTGTTTTCTATTTAATAGTTTTAGAAAAAAAAAAATAATCACTTTTATTTTAATCTCATGTTGGTCAAGTATTTATGGGGTTCATCTTTTTTAGAATAATTTCCGAGTTCATCTTAGATATCACATTAAATTAAAAAATATGATTTACCTTGGGTATCCAAAGTAGGTAGGTCATGCATTTCTCGATTCATCCATATTATATACTTTTATTCCATTATTGGTGAAAAGTTGAAAAAATGTGATGAAACAAAATGGACCAATACAAAAAACCTAACTTCAAAATTTATGCACAATCACAATCAAATACGTACTTTTTTTTCCTTGTGAGTATGGGCTGGTTGAATTTATTTGCAGGAATGAAAGCCTGGTGAAGTAGAGAAGAAAGAAGAATGAAGAAAACAAGGCATACCCAAATGAATAAAAAATCAAACAATGTGTTGAAAGAAATTGGTGAGAAAATGTAAAATAAGTGAAAGAAAGAAAATCAAATTTGATTTAACTTTTGTATTTCTTAAAAAATGTAAAAGAAATCCACGTGGTGCAGTGCAATTGACTAGCGCTGTCACACCATCAAAAATCTAATCACGTTAAATAAAAATGTCAATTTAATTATGAAAAAAGAGTTCAGGGTTCAATCTGGGACAAAAATACTCTTAAATATCAATTTAAAAGAAGTGGATAAGTTCAGGTACAAATTCTATATTTAAACTTATTTTAATTTTACAAATAATCGATAGTGATTCCAATACCGTGTACTTAAAGTCAACAAATGGTTATATGTAAATATTTTTATATAAAAAAAATGAATTAATTAAAGGTTTCTTTTAATTTAAATACAATAAATCTGTAAATTTACACTATTATTAATTAAAGGCGTATTGATTATTTTATAATTACAATCAATATTACCATCTACACGTTAAATTATATAAATTTAGCTAGTAAATAACTTATTATTAGACTCAAATTTATAAAGATTTTTATAACTCTTAGATATTATAATTAATTAATTTATTATGTAAGTCCATGCATCAATATGTTGATTTATTTGAGTTTATGTGTTATTGTTGGAATATATGCAGGGGCGAAGCCAGCAGGGCTGCCATGGGCCCGGTCCCCTAAAATATAAAATTACTATTTAGGGTTTTAAAATTTTTTAAAAATTTTAAATTAATAAAGGTAAAATTGCACTTTGGCCCCCTAAAGTTATAAAAATTTGATTTAATCATTTACAAATTATAAAGATATAAACTATAAAAAATTAAAATTTCATCCGCCCCCTAAAAAATTGTTCTGGCTTTGCCCCTGAATATATATAAGTTGTATTTGAATTAAGCTAGATTTAATAACAATATCAAGATTTCTCCCACACCCTATGAAAGTATTTTAGTGTAATCGAGTTAACATAAAGTTGGAACTTAAATTCGATCCAAATTTCGAATTTTGAATTAAGATACATCAAGTTTTAACATTTAAAATTCAAGTTGATGTGAAAGAACAATAAATTTAATCAAGTTTAGACTTTTACATAGTAAAAATTAATTCCAATTTTCATACTCGATTTCAAGCTTAATTATATTATTTGCGTTAAGTTTAAGTTTTGCATTGAAATGTTTATCAAGGTAGTCAACACTGTATCATTGTATGATAAAAACAAAATTAATATTAATTAATTATTTATTAATACGATAATTAACTTTTCTTTTATTTTTATTATCACATTAAACAAGCAATAGTATTAACGGAATAAATTATATAATTTGACTTTGTATCGATATTAAATTATACATATTATTTTAAATTAATTATCACATAATTAATCTTACAATTCTATACCAATTAAAAACAAAATTTAGTACTATAAATAGATGTATTAGTCAGCGGTGGAGCCAGGGGCCGGTAAGCCTAAAATGGAAATTTTTAATTTAAGTCCTTTATAATTTATAAAATTTTAAATTAATAATGATAAAATTGCACTTTGACCTCAAAAAAAGATAAAAAATTAATTTAATCATTTAAAAATTATAATGATATAAACTATAAAAATGTACAATTTAAATCAGGCCTCAAAATTGTTGGCTCTTAACTTTCATAATAAGTAAAAAGTAAATTTTGATACTATAAATAGATTCATTAGCCACTAATGTCTGATGGAGCTAGAGGTGGCTGGCAGGGGCTTCAACCCCCCTAAAATAAAATTTTTTTATTTAAATCATTTATAAAATTAAATTAATAATAATAAAATTACACTTTAACTCTAAAAAATAATAAAAATTTAATTTAATTATTTAAAAATATAAAGATGTAGACTATAAAAATATATAATTTAATTCTGGCAACCTTCCTAATAAGTAAAAAGTAAATTTTGGTACTCTAAATAGATTGATTCATTAGCTAGTGGTGGAGCAAGAGGTGGCTGGTAAGGGTAAAGGTGTTCAGTCGGTTAACCGACCCGAAATATCATTAACCGAATTAATTGACCCTTCAAAAATTTTAACCGTTAACCGAACAGAAAATTTTTCAAAAAAATTAACCGAACCAAAATTTTTTCGGTTAACCGAAAATTATATTTTTTTATTTTTGGTTAAAATAAGTATAAAATTAACCGAATTACCCGATTTACCCGAATTAACCGAGTTGCCCGATTTACCCGAATTAACCGAATTATTTTTATTTTTAATTTTATTTATTAAATTATTTGTAATTTTTATGATTGGGTTGGGTAATTAGTTTTAGTTTGATTGGGTTTATGTTGGATTGGGTTTGAGTGAATAGTGGGCTATTTATATATAATAATTTTATTTAACCGACCGGTTTCGAACCGAATTAACCTTTAACTGAAAATTCAAAAAATTAATAACCGATCCCCGACCGAAAAAATTCGGTTAACTGACAGATTAACCGAATTCGGTCGGTTAACCGAATTTTGCACACCCCTAAGTGTAACACCCCCTACCCATATTCGTTGCCGGAATAGGGTATGAGGCATTACCTAAGTTTAACGAGTTAATACTATTTTCATTATGAATTCAATATAGCCCTTTTTATAAATATCCAATCTTCCCTGAAATTTTAAAACCAAACAATCCTGTCCATTTCAATCCAATTTGATACCAAATCATACTTCTACTATAATTATATTATTTAGCATATTTATCACGGTTTACTTTAATTCATACTCATTAAACAAGTTTTAGTATTTATATAACCATCAAACATATACATGCCATATAAATCAAAAAGGAAATTTACAAAAGCTACCGGGGATAATCTTGATAGTGTGATCCTCAGTGTTGATCCGATCCTCCGTATATTTATACGTCAAATCTACATGAGACATTGAATACACTCAAGTAAGTTTATAGAAACTTAGTAAGTTCATAGGCATAAAATATAAATCTTACCAAACATTCATACACTTATACATTACGTACAATTTCTAAATTCACTGTGAACCACAATTTGGTGAGTGCTTTCATATAATTTCACTACCATTTATTCGTTTACTTTAACTCTTTGGGCCCTTTTTGTCACCTACCATCTTTAATCAAATTAGGGAACGATTACGGAAAATTGAGTACTTCACTTCCACTATTCACGATCGGTGTAGCGAAGCTACCACTTTTCACCGATCGAGTGATCGAAGCTACCACTTTTCATCGATCGGTGAGCCGAAGCTACCACTTTTCATCGATCAGCACCGATTGGCTACCACTTTTCATCGATCGGTGTTTGAAGCTACCACTTTTCACTTTCACTTGCCACATCGATCGAAGTACTCAAATCCGATGTTCCGCTCAATTTGATTATTTAATCACTTTTCGCATTGTCATTTTGTCCTTAACTCATCAACAATATATCTCATCATACATGATATAATTCATAAAATTTACATTTAATCATTAAATTTCAGCCATATGAACTTACCTGAGTCGATTTGCAGAATTTGAGAAAATTCAGGGACTACTCAGTTACTTTTTCTTTTCCTCGACTTGCTTCGGGTTCTCGATCTATAATTGTGAAATCATTCACTTATCAGTATTGATTTCACCTTTACTTTATTTCATATCCTTAATGATTACAACCCACATATAAATAACATTGTTTATAATTTAACTATTTACTTGTATGGATATTCAAGCTGTCTATCCGTGTCACAGTCACTAAATTATTTTTATCTTGAGCTACAGAACTCCAAATTAAGATCCGTTAATTTTCCCTGAAATTAGACTCATATATCTTTTTACTATAATTTTTCCAGAAATTTTGGTATGGCCAATCAATACCAGATTATTCTTAAAGTTTCCCCTGTTTTACTGTTTGACTGTTCTGACCTCTCTTCACTACGAATCAAATTACTCTTTGTACAGAATTCATATGACCTTCTTATTTATTTCATTTGAAAATAGACTCATTCAGGATTTCATACATATAAATTTTAACCCACAATTATTTTTGTGCAATTTCTAATGATTTTTCAAAGACAGAACAGGGGATCACGAATTCATTCAGAACCAGTTTCACTAAAATTTAAATATCTCATGATTTACAAATCTATTGCTTACACCGTTTCTTCTATAAGAAACTAGACTCAATAAGCTTTAATTTAATATTTTATTCATCCTCTAATTTGATTTATACAATTTTTGGTGATTTTTCAAAGTTAGACTACTGCTGCTGTCCAAAACTGTTTCAGTGCAAAGTGTTGATTTCTATTTTTGCCCCAAATTTCAGAGTTCATACAATTCAGTCCTTGATCAATTACCCCTCAATTAAGCTAATTTTTGTAAATTAATACTTTACCTAATCATTATGAGTTATTTCAAACACATTGGAATTCAGAATTTCCACATAAAAACCCTAACTTCAAATTCTTTTAAAATTAGGTCCCAAACATTCACTTTCTATTCAATTCTTTCAATAAAATCAGCATATAAACCATTTAAAATTATAATTCCATGCTAAATCATCATATACTTCCAGAACATATTCATAGTAACTTCCAACTTCATTCATAAAATCTAAAACTAATGAATTCAACAATTGGGCCTAGTTATAAAAGTCACAAAAACACAAGAATTTCAAGAAATAATCAAGAATTGAACTTACTTGCAGTAAAAATATGAAAAACCAGCTTAGGAAAACCCTTCTATGGTGTTTTTGCTGATGAGAGTGCAGAAAACTAAAGAGAAATCTAGATAATTCCACTTTAGTCCTATTTTTATTAAGTAAGTTATGCAATATTCCAATTTTGCCCTTTCCTCTCCTTATTTTTATTCTGATTTCATTCCCTTGCCGTCCAGCCCAAATAGACATTGGGTCTATTTACCTTTTAAGCCATTTTTCTTTTATCATTTAAGCTATTTAATCTTTTCTCATAATTTTGCATTTATTACAACTTAGTCCTTTTTATTCAATTAACTATCGGAACTTTAAAATTTCTTGACGAAACTTCAATACTAACTTATTAACACTCCATAAGCATTCATAAAATATTTATGGCTAGATTAAAATCTCCGAGGTCTCGATACCTCGTATTCGATTCTAATTATTTTTTTCTAGTACACTATTTACTATTAAAATTTTTTTATTTTTTTTCCTAACTTCACATTTAACTCATACTCACTAAATTAATAATATTTTCTACTCACTTGTCGGATTTAGTGATCTCGAATCACCATTCCGACACCACTGAAAATTTAGGCTATTACACTAAGTAAGGGTTTGGACCTCCTAAAATAGAAAAATTTTCATTTAAACATTTTATAATTTATAAAATTTTAAGTTAGTAACGGTAAAATTATATTTTAACCCTAAAAAAATGATAAAAATTTTAATTTAATCATTTGAAAATTATAAATATATAAACTATTAAAATAATAAAATTATACTTTTATTATCGTACAAGTATACAATTAAATTCCAACCTCAAAAATCAATAATTTTGCATAGTATAAATAAATGCATTAATCTCTAAACAGAGGCGAAGGGGGCTGGCATGGGTCTCGGTCCCCTCTAAAATATAAAATTGTTATTTAGGCTCATAGAATTTTTTAAAAATTTCAAATCAGTAAAGATAAAATTACACTTTAGCCCCCCTAAAATTATAAAAATTTAATTTAATTATTTACAAATTATAAAGATATAAACTATAAAAAATTAAAATTTTATCCGATCCCCTAAAAAATTGTTTTAGATTCGCCCCTGTATCCAAAGAATCCTACTTTTTTGCATGGTTACTCATTTGCATATGTAAAGGGTGTCTTCTGCTTTTACCCTTTTATGAATGAAAATTCTTAACGTATGGATATCAAATTAGCTTTTATTATGTGATAATAACAAAAATAACATATAATAGTAATTAATGTAAAATTAATGAATTAAGAGTTTTCTTGAAAAATAACATTATAAATTAACGTTAAAATATCTCACTAATTAATAAAAAAAACATTTGGATAAATAATAATTAAAAAAATACATTTTCATAGAAATTGCATCTAATGAAATACCAAAAAAAAAAATCTGAATATATTAGTATTAATAATCAATAAAAATACATTTGTTTAAGGTTAAAATATATTATCTTATAAATTAAAATAAATATTTAATTAGGTACTTCAAGAATAAGTAACCTCAATTTCTTTTTAAAAAATAATTTTAAAATTTAATTATGTACTTCAAGAATAAGTAGCCTCAATTTCTTTTTCAAAAAATAATTTTAAAATTTAATTAGGTACTTCAAGATTAAGTAACCTCAATTTCTTTTTCAAAAAATAATTTTAAAATTACTACATCACTTAAAAATATTTATTAATTTATAAAAATTCTTTTAATATTTGGTTTTAATATAAAAATGTTATTAAAAAAATATATTTAGAACTTGCTTGAAATAATTTATAAGAGAAGGAAAATTCCCCCCCCCCCCCCAAACAAAAACAAGGAAAATTTCAATCGTCACTTACACATTATTATTATTACATAATTCAGGCATTCTCTTCTCTCTCTTCTGTCTCAGAAAAGTATCATCACAAAAGCAAGAACAAAGAGATCATCCAACATTCTACACCTTCACTTCCTCATGGCCATCTTTCAGTAGTCCTCCTTTACCAGAGGCATATAAGTTGGATTTTCTTGATCATATGTTTTTGGGTTCTTGGCGGTGAGTTGGGAGAAAGGGTTTCTCTGATTTTATATTTATTCAGCTAAAATCTAAAAAAAAAAAAAGTGTTAGAGAATAATAAAAACAGTAGAATGTTAAAGAATGTCATGTGTAACCCAGAATTATTGGGATTCTTTGTTATGGTAATGTGTTTACTTATACAGGCAGAGAAGTAATATAACTTTGTGAGCCATGGAGCCAGTTGACATGGAGGGGGACATTTCTCAACTACACCCTGCTGATCCTCTCCCTTTTGCCAGAAGGTGGTTGAGGTTCCTTCTCATTTTTCTTTCCATAGCTTAGCTGATGATATGGGATAAAGTTACTTCATTTTTTTTATCTACTATGTCAAAAGCTAATGTAAGAAGTTGCGATGTTTTCTGCATTTGTTTGTTTATGCAACAGCTACCAGCTTGAAGCATTAGAGAAAGCTATCAAGCAAAACACAATAACTTACTTGGAAACTGGGTCTGGCAAGACAATGATCGCCATCATGCTTCTCCGCAGCTATGCTTATCTTATTCGCAAGCCCTCACCTTTTTTCGCCGTCTTCTTGGTTCCCAAAGTTGTCCTGGTTAAACAAGTGTGTCAAATAACATATCTTTCTTTTCAATTCATGCCATTATCAATGTTGTTTTTAGAAAAAGTTTTTGATTTGTTGTATCTCTTCTGATTTACATAATGATTAGCAAGCTGATGCTGTGGAAATGCATACGGACTTGAATGTTGGAAAGTATTGGGGAGATATGCAGGTCGACTTTTGGGATGGGGAGAAGTGGAAACAAGAAATAGATAAATATGAGGTGGGGTTTTCTATATATATATATCATTTAGTTGATATGGTGGTGATTCAGAGCAAATACTTTCTTTTATTCATCATGTTGATTATGTATGTGCTATGTGATGTGTGATGTACTGGCCACTTCACTGACATTTTCTTTGATTTGTTTTACATAATGTTTTCTGTTTCTAAGTAACTGTCCATTTTTCTTCTTTCTTAGACATGGTACATGCAGTTAGCAATAACATGTATTTCTTATTGACAGGTGCTTGTGATGACACCTCAAATTTTACTTGATGGATTGAGGCATAGCTTCTTCAAGATAAACATGATAAAGGTTTTGATAATTGATGAATGCCATCATGCCCGAGGAAAGCACCCTTATGCCTCTATTATGAGAGTTAGTTGTCTTTCCATTCATCTTTCATTAGATTTTAATTTTGTTTACTATAAGCATCATCATGATTCTTATCATATATATATGACTGCATTGTTGTATGTTTTGTCTTATTGATCTTATGATAGTTTTCCACAAAATTTATTTATGTATGGTAAAATGTGGAAAGCTACGCATTTAACTATGTTTAATTAAATTGTATACATTGACGACTCACACTTATAGAGCTGTCAAATGTTGTTTTCTATCTTTTACCTTAAGTGTGTTTTACTTCATAGCTATAGCCAGACATGATTTTTATGTTTTGTCATATTGCTCAAGGATTTCTTTTCGTTATAGGAATTCTATCATCGCCCGTTAGAAGCTGGTGCATCTAATCTTCCTAGGATTTTGGGGATGACTGCTTCTCCTATAAATTCGAAAGGTGATATTAGCAAGCTTTTAGTTTAGTTATTGGTTATACGTGTTCCTTTTTTTTTTTTAATAGTATTTGAATTTTTTCCCTCTCTATTACCTTAGGGGCAAACACTGCTGATAGCTATTGGCAGAAGATCCATGAATTGGAGACTATTATGAACTCAAAGGTCTTTTTCTGTTTCTGTTCATTTCAGATTTTACGGTTCTGTTGATGATTTGATCTTTTGAGACATAAGTGTCATTCAAGGAAGATGACATTTCAATATTTATATGGTATGTTTTCCTCTATTGAAGGTGTATACGTGTGTGAGTGCATCAGTGCTTGCTCAGTTTGTTCCATTTGCGACTCCAAAGTTCAAGTTTTACCAACATATGGCAATTCCAAATGTTTTATATGCACACTTGGTAGAGGAATTGACTGTTTTGAAAGTAAAGGTGCGTATTCTTTGTTGAAATCTTTTTCTATGTAGCCAGTTTAATGTGAGAAATTTCCTCTCTTCTATGAGTGACTTTTTACAAGTTACTAAATTTGGAGTTTATTTTGGCTGCTGTATCCATAGTTAAAACAACTTGCACTTAGCATGACATTTTTTTTTTACTAATTTAGTACTTAAGATGCAAAGAGGAGTGAAAATAGTGTTCTCATGGATTATTATCTATCCTTCTGGGTGTTAGTTGAAATTTGAAGGTGTGAATGTGATTCTTTTGCTCATACTTCAATATGCATTTTTCGTTTCCTAGTAGTATACTGAGTATTGACAATAGATGCCCTGATTTTTAGCATGAATGTTCGTTGGATGATTTGGATCTTGAAGCTTCTGCAGCAGAATCTACAAGAAAGAAACTATCAAAGATACATTCAGCTTTAATACATTGTTTACATGAGCTTGGTGTTTGGTTGGCTCTGAAGGTACCTTTTTAGCCAATTATTTTTGCCAAAGTGCAATATATGTATATCATCAAGTCTGTTCATTTGTAATAGGCTGCAGAGTGCTTTTCATGTTATGAAAGTGAGCTTCTTATGTGGGGGAAATTGGATGTCTTTGGCGAGACAATTATTAGGAGCTACAGTGTGGATGCTTTTCATGCAATTGAAACATGCATGCCATCTGGTACTTGTATTTTCCTCTTAGAGTGAGTTAATAATATGTTGTGTTTATCATTTTTCCTTAAATATATTCTGTTTTTATGTTTCCCCGAATAGGTCTGGATTGGACCATAGCTAATGATGTTAAAGGCAGTGTGGCTGCTGGGTTTCTTACCACAAAAGTTTTATGCCTTATTGAATCTTTATTCGAATACAGGTAACATGGTTATTACCGATGATATTTTTATGCGGTGTTCTATTGGTTTACCAAGTGCTAATATAGGATTGCCTCCTTTGAAAGTTATCTTTCTGCTTTCTGATAATTTAAAGTTTATTTTGTGAAGATGGTCAGCTTCATTAATATATTTAATACAACAAAGATTAAAGAATGGTTTGCTGTGTATTTTTCACTCTGGTTGTTAAGCATAAATAACTAAAGGTAATGAGGCCATCAATACAGATGTATAGAGGATTTTAAGGAATGAATTTGACAAAATTGATCTACAAACCTCTTCATTCCATCGCCCTTGTTTTTGCTTTTCATCATTTGTGACATTTTGTTATGTGCAATAATGCAGGGTGTTGAAGGACATAAGATGTATAATTTTTGTTGAGAGGGTTATAACAGCTGTTGTGCTTCAATTGCTATTCAGTGAATTGCTTCCCAGGTACAGTAATTGGAAGACTAAGTACATTGCGGGAAATAACTCTGGATTGCAGAATCAGACAAGGAAAAAACAAGATGAAATTGTAGAAGAATTTCGCAAAGGGATGGTATGTCACTCACGTACAATAGATAAATAAAGTATCTGTTATCCACTGCATTCGAATGATGGTATTCCATTCCTGCAGGTTAACATAATCTTTGCAACTTCAATTCTTGAAGAAGGCTTGGATGTTCAATCATGCAACCTAATTATCAGATTTGATCCTTCACCAACAATTTGTAGTTTCATACAGTCTGGAGGACGTGCTAGAATGCATAACTCAGATTATCTGTTAATGCTGAAGAGGTAATAATCTATATTTCTAATCCTTGCCAAATATTATTTCTCAAGTTTTAAAATCTTTATTACTAGTGCTGCCACAGATGACTTTTTTTCCTTTTTCTTTTTATATATGAGGTTACCATTAAAACACCTTCAAAAGTATTATGCAATCACGTTTGGTAAAAAGCATTTGGAATCCTATTAATTTGCTTGATTTTTATACTTCTGAGAGCCTTAAAAGTTCTCTGGTTTGATTACTGTAGCGGGGATTTTTCTACACAAGCTCGACTGAAGAACTATCTTACTAGTGGAGATGTAATGAGAAAGGAATCTTTATGCCATGCATCATATCCTTGTTCTCCTCTTAGTGAGGGCTTAGATGATGAAGAGTTTTACCATGTTGCGAGTACAGGGGCATGTATGACTCTTAGTTCTAGTGTTGGTCTAATGTACTTCTATTGCTCACGTCTCCCTGCAGATGGGTTAGTGATTATTAATATTGGTTGTTGCACATTCTGTTAATATTTAATGACTTACTTCTTCCTTATTATTTAGTTAGGGCCTTATTCATGGCTTAATAGTTTTTACTTCTTTCTTGTATTTGTTTGTCCTCTCTAGGTATTTTAAACCTATTCCGAGGTCTGTTATAGACAAGCAAATGGGGCTTTGCACCCTCCTCCTACCCAAGAGTTGCCCTATACAAACTGTTTGTGTTCAGGGTAATATAAAAAACATAAAGAAAAAAGCATGCTTTGAAGCATGCAAGAAACTCCATCAAATTGGTGCTTTAACAGACAATCTTGTTCCTGATATTGTTTTTGAAGAACATGATGTGGAAGAAATTGGTAATAATAATGCATGTCCTTATTTTCTTTATCTCCAATAATTAATGTATGTAATTTCAAGATATATAAAGTTAGAAGAAGTATCTGATTTTCCTTTATTTTATTTAATTATTTGATTTGTAGAAAAGGAGCCCTATAATGATGATCAACCTATTTTCTTTCCACCTGAACTAGTGAATAAGGGTTCACTGGACTCCATGACAAAGTACTACTGCTACTTAATGGAGTTGAAGCAGAACTTTGATTATGAGGTTCCTGTTCATAACATCATGCTTCTTGTCAGGAATCAGTTTGACATGGATGAAAAAAGTGTGAATATTGAATTAGAAGTTGACAGGGGCACATTAACAGTTAACATGAAATATATTGGACTAATACGTCTTAATTCTGACCAGGTACTATATGTTTTTTAAATTTTATTATTGTTCTAGGGTGATAAGAATAGAAAATATATTGTAATGCGTTCATATTTTAACATTTTACCCTCTGTGCGCTTTTTCCATTTTGGTAGGTTACCTTATGTAGAAGGTTTCAGCTTGCAGTTTTTCAAGTACTTATGGATCGTAAAGCTGAAAAGTTGGCAGAGGTGTTATGTGACCATACCTTGGGGAATAATTCTGAAATTGATTATCTACTCCTCCCATCAAATTATGTGGGCCAGAGTCCTCTAATTGATTGGTTGTCAGTTACTTCTGTCACATTTTCTTATGAAAAGGCCTGGAAGAATCATGTGAACTGCAATGCTGGTATGATACAGATCAAAAGCGGTCTGGTGTGCACTTGCATGATCCAAAATTCGTTGGTCTCTACTCCTCATAATGGTCATGCTTATATTATCAGTGGTCTTTTAACTAATATAAATGCAAATTCACTTTTGAGGTTGAGTAATGGACGCTTAATGACTTACAAGGAGTATTATGAACGACGGTAAGCATTTCTTTAGTAATTTTCCAAAGAAATAATGTGAATATGTGATGCTTATGTTTCTGGTTATTAACTCTATTCTCATGTGACATTACAGCCACGGTATCAATTTATGTTATAGTCAAGTCTCTTTCCTTGCTGGGCGACATATTTTCCCCGTGCAAAATCACATTCAAAGGTGCAGAAAACAGCAAGAGAAAGGCATGTTGTCTCTTTATCATCTTGCCTTTTAGAGATTAGTAAGGATAGCTTTAGATGATCTTTGCAATTGAATTCAACTGTTAAGAATCATATTGGAAGATTTTTGTAATATCTGGTACAAAATCGGTTTTGTCCAAGTTTTCATAGCGGTTCAGTTCATTTTAATATTAATTTTTTTATTATTTATGTTGCAGAATCAAGAAACGCATTGGTAGAATTGCCTCCTGAGCTTTGTTGTGTAGTAATGTCTCCCATATCGATTAGCACATTTTATTCTTTCACATTTCTTCCGTCAATCATGCATCGACTCGAGTCTTTGCTCCTTGCTACCAGCTTGAAAAAGATGCATTTGGATCATTGTGTGCAAAATGTTGCGATTCCAACCATGAAGGTGAGCTAGCATACTTTTGAATTCCACTTTTTAGAGCTTTCTACGCTTTACAGAAATATGTATTACATCTTAAAATTATCTGCTGAAGTATTATTGAGAAAACAAACAGTATGTATTACATCCTTGTGATATGTGCTATTAAGTGTTGCATTTTATATGTTTGTGTTTGACTTGGCTCAACTATGCTTGGTAGGTTTTGGAGGCAATTACTACCAAAAAGTGCCTAGAGAACTTTCATTTGGAATCACTAGAGACTCTTGGTGACTCTTTTTTGAAGTATGCTGTTTGTCAACAGCTTTTCAAAAAATATCAAAATCATCACGAGGGCCTTCTTAGTATTAGGAAGGAAAAAATTATTTCAAATACAGCTCTGTCCATGCTAGGATGTGGCAAGAAAATTCCGGTAAGTTGTCTTCTAGATATTTATTTAAATTTATCCAATTGTGTTGTTATATAGTCAGTTCTCTCTTTAATATGCTTTGGAAACTGCAGGGGTTTATCCGTGATGAGCCTTTTGTTCCCAAAGATTGGATGATTCCTGGTTATAATTGTGGAAGTTCCTCATTAAATGAGGAAACACTGTGCAACGCGAAAAAAGTATATGTTAGAGGGAGAAGAAAGCTAAACCGTAAGAAGGTTGCTGATGTTGTTGAGGCTCTTATTGGTGCATACCTTAGCACGGGAGGCGAAGCAGCTGGATTACTGTTTTTGGATTGGATCGGTATAAGTATTGATTTCACAAATATACCATATGAAAGACATTTTAAAGTGCGGGCCGAGAAGTTTGTTAATGTCCAGCACATTGAGTCCCTTCTGCACTATTCATTCCAAGACCCTTCTTTGTTGGTGGAAGCATTAACCCATGGTTCTTATATGCTTGCTGAAATTCCAGGATGTTATCAGGTGATAATCTGCCATACGAATGACACATTAATGGTGCAAATTTTTTTTCATCATATGTATCTTAATGTCTTATAATCATAGGTAGTTGGTTCCGTTTTCTCTCTCAAGTTTAAATTGACCATAATTAATACTTTTTCCTTGCAGCGGCTGGAATTTCTAGGGGACTCCGTTTTAGATTATCTTATTACTCTGCATTTATATAACAAATATCCTGGGATCACGCCTGGATTATTAACGGATCTTAGGTCAGCATCTGTTAACAACAATTGCTATGCATTATCAGCTGTAAAGGCTGGATTTCATAAGCACATTCTCCAAAGTTCACAGAAGCTTTACAAGGAGATAAAAGAAACCGTTGAAAGTTTTCAGGAATTGTCGTTGGAATACACTTTCGGCTGGGTATCTGAAAAATCTTTCCCCAAGGTTTGCATTAGATTACAGATTACCACTCTTGACTTGATCATTTACATAACAATGCTTGCTTGTCAGAGTTTTCTCCTTATTTTGTGAAGCAGTGTGGAGTAATGGGTTCTTAAAAGCATTATTTTTATCGCCATTGCTGTTGCTTAGAGCATAAATAATTGTTGTGAATGTTTCTTAAATGATCTAATTATGACAGGTACTCGGTGACGTGATGGAGTCACTTGCTGGAGCTATTTTTGTTGATTCAGGATACAATAAGGAAATCGTATTCCGGAGTATAAGGCCACTGTTGGAGCCCATAATTACTCCGGAGACTATGACGGTTCACCCTGTCAAAGAGCTATATGAGCTCTGTCAAAAGGAGCATTATGAACTAAGAAAACCCATTGTTTCACATGAGGATGGCATTTCTTCTATTACGATAGAGGTTGAAGCAAATGGTAAGGTATTCAAGCACACATCCACAGCTTGTGATAAGAAGATGGCCAAGAAACTGGCTTCCAAAGAAGTTTTGAAGTCTCTAAAGGGAGCCAATTTCAGCTAGATTTTGCATTTGACCTAAGCGGAGATCGAACATCTATTACATTGCAGTAGCTTTAGCAAAGCTTGAAAACGTAAGGGACTGATTTTTCATAAACTAATTATAATTACGACAAAAGCAAGTGCACTTATTGAATAATAGTATAATTATAGTGAGTAGAGAATATTGTATCCATGAAGATTAAAAAGACTTGTAATTATTGTTGTTCTATTATTTAGTCGATAAATTGAAGTAATTGTTTTTAATTTAAACTTACTAATCTAGTTTAACTAAGAATACAGTAGAGAATGAAATAGGAAATAATTGAAGATAACTATTGAGAAAAATAATATTAAGAATCCTCATAAATCTTAAAAATAAAATTTTTTCGTGTAAAGGGCATGTGGTCAGCCCGTGTGGATCCTGAAAATAACTTTTTTTTTTTGTACGAATTTAGCTTGTTTTTTTGCTTTTTCCACTTCTCTATACTCACTTAAATATAGAAAGATGAATTTAGGAGTATCAAAATGATTAGTAGCATTAAATTTATTAATTTACATAATAAATCATCCAGAAATGTATTAAGAATGATTACTTTTATGGCTTATCATGTACTCAACTTGCAGAAGAGTATTTGGGTTACCTTCCTCAACCAGGGTACCTAGATTGAGAACAAATACTTTTCCCACATTCAAACTGTTTAAATAGAGTATGCACGATTGTGATCACTGTCATTCCTCAAAGGGAAAATTTGATCCTTTACGGGTGAAGGGCTTCATAAATACTTTCTTTTCAGGTTTAGCAATAAACTTCAATTGTCACTAACTGCTCATACTTGTTTGACAAAGACAAACCCTTTGCAGGGGACAAATGATGATATGACTGGTCTCATGGGAAGAGATTATGGGGACTTTCAAAGGAAAAATATGATCCTTTATGGGTGAAGGGCGGTGGCCATTGCAACCTGGAAACTTTTCCCCAGCTACATTAAGCATGTGCGCAAATTCATAAGCTTGATGAAGAGGATTTTGATTTCGAAACCGGCTAAAGAACTTACTTCTACCCTAAGCATTACAGAATCTAAACACTGAAAATGCTTGAGATTGAAGACAGAAGGAATTATGAGTTGGAATAGATAGTTTCATTATCTCCAAGTATGTTCATTTACTTTGCAGGCCTCACCCCAGTGAGTGGCAGCCAGTGCTTGATGATCTGTTTCTCCCATCCCAGGTTTGTAAATTGATAGGAATGACAGATAAGTCTCTGTTTGATACAGATCTGGGTTTTGAACGATTGAATCTGTAGGGGGTTCTTCGAGTTTGTTCATATGTATGCTTCTTGATGAAGAACTTCATGTTGGTCCATGTAAAAACACTAAAACATTTAGAAAAAGGGAAATATATGCATTGCATTCGTTTTGATGGCATGAATAGTACTCGATCAGCTGTTAACATGAAACGGGTCTTCTGGTTAGAAGTTATATTTTATTTGTTCTTTAACTTTTATTTTGAAAGAATATACTATTTGCTCCCAGTTCACCACCTCTATAATCTGTTATATCATTTATTCAAGCCTTAAGCCTTCCATTGGATTCTTCTTTCATTGTTATGGTGATAAGGAAAGTAAAAATGTTTAGCATGGTTTGTGCTATAAAGACACAAGTATGTGTGGCTTGGAAATTAGAGGATGCAAGTTTACTTCCAAGTGTCATAGATGTCAATATTCATATCAATAGTGTTTACCGAGGTTCCTTTGCTGCTGGTGCTGTCCCATTTTTGTGTCGCTGTTTGATCCATGTCTGATCGACGCTCATTGTATCCATTTTTTAATGAGTTTTTGGTGGTGGTTCTGATTTTGGTTATGGCTGAGGTTTTAATGGCATGTGTATCCGCATTGATGGTGTTGGTGCTTATGCTCTCTGAAATGAAATGAGTGGCCGTGCTGGTGGCAACTTATGTAATATTTTGGGATTTTTTTAGCTGTATAATACAAATTAAAAAAATTAAATTTTGAAATGGTAAGTCATTACCATTATTTACTAAAATGGTGAAGGGAGAGGCGGCATCCATTATTTTATTTTTGACACAATAATTGAAATATGATATGTTTTTTTTTTAAAGTTTTTTATAAGGGTGGAGGGGAAAACATAGGCGGCACGAGTGTAAAATTTTTAATGTTTAATTATTGTAATTTTCCTAGAATTTATATTTCTTTTGGAATATTTCTTTTTCAATTTATGCTATAAACTTTTTCAAAATTACAACTTTATAAATTTTATTTTTTATTTAAAGTTTTTATTATTTTGAATTATATATATATTTTAAAATTTTAGAAGTTTTGATATATTGTAGAGGTTGTTTTGCAAAAAAAAAAAATTATTGTAATTTTTCTAAATGTCCCGAACCATTTAGTCTGTATTTTTGCACCAAAAAAATATTAGTATTGCCCATCTCTCTTCCTCTACCAATTTTTTTTTTTTTATATTGGTGCTGTCAATTTCTCCCCCTCCAGGCATAAAAAATAATTTTTTTAAAACACATCATGTGTAATGATGTATCAATTATTGTGCCAGAAAAAACATTCGTGCCACTCATCTCTCTCACTCTTATCTCTTGGTGTTTCAAACACTCTAATTTTTATAAATAATGGTGTTGATATACCATTTCAATATTTAATTTTTTAATTTGTATTATGCAGGTAAAAAAGCCAATCTTTTGATAGCTTATTTTCTTTGCTTGTATGGTGCTGTATGTTTGCCTTGCTGATTTTGCCTCTATTTTATATGTACAAAGGTATTTTCTTATAATATTAAGATATGTGTATAGCTATCAGACCAAAATTGAGAACACTTTTGATGATAAATTGCCAAATATTAAAATATGTGGTTTTAGACGCTACATCAGGAACTTCCATGGTTGGAATATGTTAACTCACCTCTACTAATAAAAATCTTATCTATTGGGTGGTATGTAAAATTATGAAGACTTATAGGTAACGTTTACTAGGGTTTATGTTTGTTAGAAATTTTTTTCCTTGTCAAGGACTTCTACATTTTTGTGTTAAATTGAACTCTAAATTGGAATGAGTACTTGAAATTTGAATGGAACTATTTTGATGATAAAGGTTGATAAATTAGAATTGTTAGCAATTGGCCGCTATCATGGTTTTAGAGGGTAGAGAGAAAGTGAAAAGAGGAAATTGGGAATTTGATAATGCAAAAGGAACAAGCAAATGAGAAATTTGAGGATGAGCTTAATGAAGATGGACTTAGCAAGAAAGATAGGCAATGAGGGATTAAAGTATGGAATAAGAGAAGTTTTGGTCTTGTTGACTTGAATCTGCGATCTAGTGACTGGGCTAGATTCGTTAGGTCTCAGCGGGTTAAGGCAGTTGTGAGTGTATGTTAGGTTTCGAATAGTGCTTTCTGTGATAGGCATCATTTGGGTGTGTGTTGGAGGAAAATGAGAGCATGTTTTAGATCTGGATCTGATGAGCATCGTGTAAAGTACTGTTCATAACATTCTCTAAGTCTGATGCAAGCTTCGACTCAAAGAGGTAGTTGGAGACTGCTTTGTGTAACTAGGCATTGAAATGATCGAGATGCGTCTAGCAACAATAAAGGTACAATTATAGTCCATGTCAATTGTACCTTGCTTTGATTAAGTATTTGGTTGTACTTAAGTGTTTGATTATCATTAGAATTTCTAACTAGTGATGTTTCTGAAGATCGCTTCGTGAGATAAAACGTGTCAGCGAATAGTAACTTTATTATAAATATTGCTTGGATTGCATTGAAATCATAGCGATAGCATAATGGTTAGTTCTGAATGAAGAATTTCAGATTTTAAAGGTTAAGTAGAAGATGTGATAGCGAGAATTTCAAGGATGAAATTCTTTTAAGGAGGGGAGAGTTGTCACATCTCGAAAACGGGGTTAGAAGAAATTGTGTTAGCGAAACCAATGGTGGTCACGTCTGAATTCTTTAGTTTTGATTGTGACAATTATGAAAAATAATTGAATTCAGTTCAATGGTTGAGGGTTGGGGTGGTGTGTGTGAGATTTTGGGTTCGAATACTTTCCCTTGAAATTTTATTAATTTTAAGTTCAATTCGTATCCCTAGTCTTTTGGCTTAAATCTTATTTCTGTGCAAGTTATGTTAGACTAAGCTTGTTGGTTCAGTGGAAAAAAATAAGGTGTCAACTTACCCTTTGTTCCTGTGTTTGAATCTTTGTGTGTGCGAATGAGAATTTTCTTTTTGTTTTAAACTTTTTGATAAAAACTTGATGGGGTAACTAATCAAATTTAGTGGGGGTAATGAGTAGTTTTTAATTAGTTAAAAACAAATCTATTTCCCCAAATTTCTTCCCAAAACAACTGTCCATTATTCTTTCCTTTTTGTCACGTTCTATTTTTCTTCTCCTTTCCCTTTTGTTTCTTTCCTTTTTCTTCTTGTTTCGTTGGATTTTGTCAGTCCGACTTGCTACCAATTTTGTGTCCTTCATCCATAAGAGCGGGTTGTCGTGTTGTTAAGTAAATTTAGTGCAAGTGTTAATGTTTTCTTTTTCCTTCTTTCGGTGGTAGGGTTTTTAGTTGTGTTGGTATTGAGTTTACGTTCTAGTGCATTAAGGACTTAGTGTTTGACGAATTTTTGCATTCTGATAGGAGATGAGCGTGGGACGTTAGAAGAACTTCCAGTGAATTAAGCACTTGGATCGACGACTTTCCGGGGTAAGTATTCGAATATCAGCTTTGGGCGCTGATTTTTTGTAAGGGAAAGTTATCAATTTAAGTGTCGAATTTTTATCTTTGGGTTGTTAATTTGTATAATTTGAAGTCAAATGTAGGATTTCGGGAGTGCTCTATTGTGTGGTTGTCGGAAATAACATCAGGTGTGTAACACCCCTTACCCGTATTCAACGCCGGAATAGGGTACGAGGCATTATAGGAATTACAAATTTATTTATCAGACATTTTATTTCATCTAGCATTTATATTTGAAATCAATCAAAATCAAACATATTGTCCCTTAAATATATTTATTTTTATCGACATGTCTTACTCGAATTTATTACTCGTTTCATCATACTTAATTACCTTGTATTAACATATTAAATATAATCACATATTTATATGTCATGATAAATATCATTCACTTACCGTTTCTTCATAAACATAAAAGCAGTTAATTCATTATATCAATATTTCACGTACCATCAACTTATATTTCCTTATATCACATAATTAAGTTACACGAACTTTACAGTTAAATTTGCAGAAATATCAAGATTCAGGGGCACTTTGGAAATTTTCTATTTTCATTGATCTTTCAATCGATCTTAATCTAAATTAATAATTTCATTCAATTTTGTAATTTTAAATAATAAAATAATCTATTTCATGCAAATTGGTCATTTCCACATTTTTTTACAAAATTAATCATAAAGTTTTACTTTTATTCAATTTAGTCCCTGAGCCTAAAACATTACAAATTAACCATGCTAGCTGAATATTCATACATATTTTCCTCCTCCTCCTCTCCATTCCACATCCTTAATGTATATAACATGCTATAAGTAACATTATCAATAATTTCACTAATTACTCATAAGTATATTCAAAGCTGTCCATTTGAGTCATAGTCACTAAATTATTTATTTCCAGAGCTACAGAACTCCAAATGAAGAATCATTAATTTTTCCTGAAACTAGACTCACATATATTCATACCATAAAATTTCCAGAATTTTTAGCTTAGCCAATTAGTACAGTTTATTCATCAAAGTCACCCCTGTTCTGCTGTCTGGCAGTTCTGACCCTTCTTCACTAAAAATTAATTATCTATTTATACAAGATTCAGATGATGTTCTTGTTTATTTCTATTGAAAATAGACTCATTCAGAATTCTAAACATATAAATTTAAACCCCTAATTATTTTTATTCAATTTTTAATGATTTTCTAAAGTTAGAACAGGGGAACCCGAATTCATTCTGACCTTGTCTCACAAAAATATAAATATCTCAGAATACAGAATTCCTTTGCTTTTCTTGTTTCTTTCATATGAAAATAGACTCAATAAGCTTTAATTTCATATCTTACTCAGCTTCTAATTCCACTTCTACAATTTTTAGTGATTTTTCAAAGTTACCCTACTGCTGCTGTCCCAAAACAGTTTTCTTATAGCTTTTTTTACAATTAAATCCTTTACCCAATTCTAACTTCAAATTCTTTCAGTTAAACCACTAATTCATCATTTTGTTCATCATATGCTATGTTCAAAAACTTTAAAACTCCAAAAACCTCAATTTAAATTCATCAAAACTTTGTTCTAAAACTTATAAAACATCAAAATTAAAAGAAAGGGGCTAAATTAACTTACCTATTAAACTTCCAAGCTTCAAACTTTTAATTTTCCCTTTTCTTCTTTCTTTCTCTCTTTTCTTTCTTTCCCTTCTGCTGCTCACTTTTCGTTTTTCTTCTCTGTTTTTTCTCTTTTTTTGTTTCTTTTGTTTATTATATAATATAATATTATAATAATATAATATAATATAATATAAATATATAATATAATAATATACTTTAAAAATCTCAGATTTTTCTAAGTTACACCGCCTCAACTATATAAAATGGTATAATTGCCATTCTGGTCCTTCATAATTTCTTTTAATCTATAATTTAACTTTTACTTTCATTTCAATTTAATCCTTTTCATTTAATTTTCTACCCAAATGTTAAAATTTCTCAACTAAACTTTAATAATAACTTAATGACACTCCATAAATATTTTTAGAAATATTTATGGCTCACTTTATGAATTCGAGGTCTCAATACCTCGTTTTTATTAATTTTTCTAATTAATTCTTTTAGTTCACAAAATTCACTAATTTTAAAATATTTCTAAAATCACACTTAACTTATAATTATCGATTAACAAAGTTTTCTAACCTTTTTGTCAGATTTAGTGATCTCGAATCACTGTTCCGACACTATTAAAATTGGGCTGTTACAAGGTGTGTGAAATCAACCCAATAACTTGATCGAAACTCAATTAAATCGCGAAACTAGGCTGTTTTTTAAAATTGCCTAGAGCCACATGGTCGTGTGGTAGGCCGTGTGCCAGGCCATGTGGGGCACACAACCATGTGAAATCATGCAGGCTGTGTGGGTAGGCCATGTGGGGCACATGGTCGTGTGAAATCATGCAGACCATGTGGACAACATGGACTAGGTTTTTGGGTCGTGTGAGCTTTTTGGGTCAATTTGGAGGCCCGATTAGGGGCTGATTAAAGGACTTATAAATTTGGTCTATGGGCATTATGTAGGCCTGGAAAAGTATAATTTTTAGTAAACAAACATGGGTAAGTGTAGGAGGTATTAAAAAAAGTTCTAATAAGTATAATAATGCATTATGATTTGCTATAAGAAGGTATGTATGTTAAGCATGATTATTTTGTAAACCATGTGTGTTATACGTATTCTGTTATCTGTTCCGATAAGTTATTCGATTCTACTATGTAATATGATTTGCTATGATCTGTATAAGTTATGTGTAAGTTACGCTCCGTATAATATATGTTTATGTGTACATACCATACAACCTATGTGATGTGTATATATGGATGTTAACGTGACTTTGCATATGCATTGGGGTGTGTTATAATATGATAGAGGAAGTGTTGTATGATAGTATATGGCGGCTAGACTGCAAATTTCTATATAGCAACTCAGCTGCATAGTTGTGAGTGGCACACCGCCACATATTGGTATGATTGGACGGATGGACTCTTGTAGTCCTATTTGGTGTGATTGGCTGGTCGGAGTTGGTGTGTAGTGGATGGGGGTAGGATTTGCATCTGCATTTGTTCTGGTCTGATATGATATGTGTGTTTCTGGAAATTTGACAATCTACTTTTATATATGTTTATGGAATTATGATATTTCGATCCGAAATATGTTCCAGAAAAATGACATATTGATTTGATATATGTTTCTAGTAATACAATATTCTAATATGATATTTGAATATTATAAGTACAAATTTTGTGGTGACATTTACACATGTGCTTGTTAAATAAAATTTTGCCTGTGGGTCGGGTCACACATTGGGCTTCTAGCTCACTCATTTGTTTGATACGTTTTAGGTGAACTTCTAACTTAGGACCGAACAGTGTGAGGGAGCTCAGATTAGTCTTTAAAATAATATGGTTTGATTTTTGTTAATTAAGAATTCCGAGAATTTGGTTTTGGACTATGTTTTTGAATTTGGTTTTGTTTTTGTGTTTTAATTTGTTCGCCGGTTCTTGGAAGTTTTAATGTAAAATTGAAAAAAATCATACAAGCTAACAATTTAGAATTTAGTTTTCAAAACTAAGGGTCCGTTTGTTTACATGTAAAAGATTTTACGGAAAATGTTTTCTGCATTTTCCTGTATTTGTTTCAGAAAACATAGTTTGGTCAACAGAAAATGACTTACAGGTCAAGGTAAAATAAACACTTTTTCCTGTAAAATGACTTACTCTTTTGAAAAGCTTAAGTCATTTTTCGGAAAAGAGCTCATCTATAGATAATTTTATTTTTATATTATTCACTTCACGAGCTATGATGCGAATCCGTTCTTCCTCATAAGTCAAATCGGGCTGAATTTCAATCTTTGATGGACTAATCACATGGGAGGGATTGGACCTGTATCGTCGAAGCATTGACACGTGAAAAACATTATGAATTTTGTCTAACTCAGACGACAACCTCAATCTATATGCAACCGGTCCAATATGCTCAATAACCTCATACGGTCCAATAAATATAGGGTTCAACTTTCCTTTACGACCAAATCTCAATATTTTTTTCCATGACGATACTTTCAAGAACACACGGTCGCCCACTTGGAATTCTATTTCCTTTCGTTTTAAATCTGCGTACGACTTCTGACGATCTGATGCGGCTTTCAGACTTTCTTGAATTACTTTAACTTTTTGCTCCGTATCTCGGATCAAATCAACCCCGTGTATCTTGCATTCACTCAGCTCGGTCCAATATAATGGTGTACGACATTTCTGACCGTACAAAGCTTCATATGGTGCCATTTTGATACTTGATTGAAAGCTGTTATTATAAGCAAATTCAATCAAGGGGCAATATTGCTCCCATGTACCCTCAAACTCAAGAACACAACATCTCAACATATCCTCGTGTATCTGAATAACACTCTCGGATTGACCATCCGACTGAGGGTGAAAAGCCGTACTGAAGTGCAACTTAGTACCTAAAGCATCCTGTAGTTTCTTCCAAAACCGCGATGTGAACCTCGGGTCCCTATCCGAAACAATAGAAACAGGTACTCCGTGTAGTCATACTATCTACAATAGGTACAACTCAGCTAATTTATCGAGTGAGAAATCCGTACGTACCAGAATGAAATGTGCTGATTTTGTCAATCTATCAACAATAACCCAAATTGAATCTTTCTTGCTCGGCGTCAAAGGCAAACCTGATACGAAATCCATAGTTACTCAGTCCCACTTTCACTCAGGTATCATAATAGGCTGAAGAAGTCCTGACGGTAATTGATGCTCAGCTTTCACTTGCTGACATACTAAACACTTTGATACATAATTCGAGATGTCTCGTTTCATATCGTGCCACCAGTAATGCTGTTTCAAGTTGTTATACATCTTTGTGCTACCCGGATGAATTGACAATCTAGTGCTATGAGCTTCATCACAAATCATTCGAATCAAATCAGGGTTCTTCGGTACACACATTCGATTCTTGAACCGTAAGCATCCTTCAGCATCTATCTGAAAATCTGAATCCACACCCGAACCACAATAACTCCTTTTTGCTTTTAAAACATCATCAATCTCCTGAGCTTCTCAGATCTGTTGCACAAACAATGGTCTCGCCTTTCATTCTGTAATGATCACACCATCCTCATTCATAGTTAGATTCGCATTCATTGCGCGAAGAGCAAATAATGACTTCCTGCTAAGTGTATCAGCAACTACATTAGCCTTTCCCGGGTGGTAGTCAATCACGAGCTCGTAATCTTTCAATAATTCCAACCGTCGCCGCTGTCTCAAATTCAAGTCCCTTTGAGTCATTAAATACTTTAGACTCTTATGATCCGAATAGACGTGGCATTTCTCACCAAAGAGATAGTGATGCCAAATCTTCAAAGTAAAGACTATAGCGACCAACTCGAGGTCGTGCGTCGGATAATTCCTTTCGTACAGTTTCAACTATCTCGAATGCATAGGCTACAACTTTACCCTTCTGCATCAAAACACAACCGAGTCCGTTTAAAGATGCATCACTAAAAATAACAAACTCTTTACCCGACTCTGGCTGAACGAGCACTGGAGCTTCCGTTAATAAGGTCTTCAGTTGCTCAAAACTCTTCTGACAACTTTCTGACCATTCGAATTTAACATCTTTCTGTAATAGCTTTGTCATCAGTGATGCTATCATAGAAAACCATTTCACGAAGCGTTTATAATATCCGACAAGTCCCCAGAAAACTACGAACCTTAGAAACATTTCGCGGAGACTTCCAATCAAGTATAGCCAAAATTTTACTCGGGTCAACCCGAATGCCCGATGCAGAAATGACATGTCCCAAAAAGCTGACTTCTTTCAACCAAAACTCACATTTACTGAATTTCGCGAATAACTATTTTTCACGCAAAATCTGTAGCACTAATCTCAGATGCTCAGCATGCTCGGTTTCATCTCGGGAATAGATCAGTATATCATCGATAAACACAACTACAAACTGATCTAAATATGATCTGAAGACTCGATTCATCAGATCCATGAAAATCGCAGGGGCATTAGTGAGTCCAAACGGCATCACCAAAAACTCGTAATGACCGTATCTCGTTCGAGAAGCAGTCTTTGGTACATCCGTTTCCCTAACTTGCAGCTGATAATATCCCGACCTCAAATCAATTTTCGAGAACACTAAGGCTCCCTTAAGTTGATCGAACAAATCGTCAATATGTGGCAACGGATATTTATTCTTTGTCGTCACCTTATTGGGCTGTCGATAGTCAATGCACATCCTCAAGGTTTTGTCTTTCTTTTTTACAAATAATACGAGCGCACCCCAGGGAGAGAAACTCGGTCTGGCAAAGCCTTTATCTGTCAATTCTTGCAACTGAGCTTTCAATTCTTTTAACTCAGTCGGTGCCATTCTGTACGGAGCTATCGATATTGGGTTGGTTCCTGGCACTAGCTCAATCCTAAACTCTACTTCACGAATAGGTGGTAATCCCGGCAATTCCTCCGGAAACACGTCCGAATACTCACAAACAACTGGCACAGATTCAATCTTCTTTTCTGATACTTTGCTATCAATCACATACGCAAGATAAGCTGCACAACCCTTTCTCAAATACTGTCGAGCCAATATTGACGATATCACAGTCGGTAACCCACTAAAATCCACAGATTTAATCCGAAGTACCTCATTATTCTGACACCTTAAATCAATGGTCTTTCATCTGTAATTTACTACTGCATCGTGTACGGTTAACCAATCCATACCGAGGATGATATCGAACTCATCAAATGGTAACAACATCAAATCAGGCGAAAAACACGAGTCTCGAATCATTAATGGGCAATTCTTGTACACTTTATCAACTAATACCCACCGACCCAGAGGGTTTGAAACCCGAATCACAAACTCAGTAGACTCAACATGTAGAGTCTTACTGGATACTAATGTTTCGCACACATAAGAATGGGTTGAACCGGGGTCAATCAAAGCAGTTACATTAGAATCAAAGAGGGTGAAAATACCGGTAATGACATCCGGGGATGAGGCCTCCTCTCTAGCACGAATGGCGTATACCCTAGCCGGTACACGAGTATCTGATCGAACAACTGCATCTGTAGTCTCTCTCTGTGCACCACTCCTACCTCCCCCATAATGAGACAATCTACCTCTAGCTGAAGTGCCGCTAGGTCTCACACTCTGAACAGTACCCTTTCTAGTAGTCTCCGGGCAGTCCCGAATGAAATGGTCTTGCGAGCCACACTTGTAACAAGTGCGAGAAATGGATTTACCCCAACATTCCCCGAAATGCCTTCTGCCTTTGAACCCAAGGTCCATGGCATGTATAGGCTGAATTTTGTACGGAAATGTTTTGAATGGGTAAATATGTTTGTATGAAGATGCCATACGAAAATGGCTGAAATTTTCTTATTTGGAATGACATGATTATATGCGAAGTGATGTGAATACATATATATTCATGTGTTGGTGCATAGTAGATTTTGATTTACGCATGCTTGATATGTAAGTTCTATGAATTTAGAAAGGATATTTCTTTTATAAATTTTGGATGAATGTTTCAAGAATGAATTATATGCTAAATGTTGTTAAAGTAGGTTTTTAAATATGGTTTAGATTCGATTGGATAATGATCTAAATCTCTTGAATATACATTCGGCATAAATCATAACTTTAAGTTGAAGTAAAATTTACATTATGATATGTGAATTATATCAATTTGTCTCAAATGAACATTGCTTGAAATTTTATTTTATTTATAAGATTACTTATTTTATTGTATATCATACAATTGACTTTATCTTTGTGATGATTTGATTTTCATAATATTATATCTTAAGTTTTATAGTACATGTAACTGAATATACTTGGTGGTTAGTCGAGTAACATCTAGTAGCCCTAATCCGGTGACGGATACGGGTTATGGGTGTGACATTTATTAAATTATTTAATATTTAAATTTTATTTTAATAATAAATTTTAAAAATAATAATTTTAAATAATATTATTCACATGTTATTGAAAATATTCAATATTAATATTTTAATAATAAATATTTATTATAATTATAAATATATTAATAATAAATGTTTTTAGTATAAATGTTAAAATATGTCATAACTCTATGTACACTTCACAGATTTGTAATTTAGTTTTTGTACTTTTATTTTTAAGAATTTAGTCCCTTTACTTTTCCAATTTGAAAATCTAGTCCAATTATTAACACCGTTAATTTTTTTTTATTTTTTGTCAATTTTGTTGATGTCACATTTTTAAATAAAAAATTCTCACTTAGTAGTCATGTAATTAAAAATGACGTTGTAATAAATTTGAATTTAATATAATTTTTTATATATGCAAAAACAATGTAAAATATAAAATTATAGATAAAAATAAATTCAATTAGACAATGAAAATATAAGAAAATATCAAATATATGTTTATGAAATATTTTAAATAAATCTACTAAACAACAGAAAATATTTTACACAGATTCATCCAAACACCAGAAAATATTAGCTTTTCCATAAAAATAAATTATTTTCCATAAAATATTTTCCGGAAATCATTTTCAGTGAAACAAACGGAGCTTAAAACAAGCTAAGAACTTTCTGCTACAAATTTAAAACGGGTTTTATGAAAATTTATAACAAATGTTTTAGAATATGCCCAATTGGCGAACTGTAAAATAATTGCAATTAATTAAACTAATTACTTGTTTCTCATTCGGGTAAATAAGTGATGAAAAAAATTATGAGTTTTGTTTGTCATGGTTTCCAAAACAAAATTGGCTTTAGGGTGTAAAAACACCTCAAACTTAAAAAAAAAAAAAATTAAACCTCTTTTTTTTGCACTAGATTGGGTACTTAAACTTTCAAAATGCATCAAAAATGCCCTAAAACTTTTTCAAAAAAAGCAATTAACCCCTGCTTTTTTTTTGTACTCAATTCAGTACTTAAACTTTCAAAATGCATCAAAAAGACCCTTAAATTTTTTTCAAAAAAGTAATTAAGTTGTAACACCCCGGATTTGTGGGGTTAGAATTTTTGAGCTTTGTGATAGGGTTAGTGGCTAGATGGTACATTTGAGTTTCATTCGTATTTTGATGTCAGAATGAGCCTGCTGGTCTGGTGGTTGGTGAAGTGTTAGTGTACCTTTAGCTTTTGTGTTTGAATCCTCATAGGTGTATTTGGGGAATTACATTTAGTGAGGTTTTATTTTGTTTTTCAAAAGTTAGTTAATTATTTTTAATTGTTATTTTATTTTAATTTTAGAAAAACTAGAAACTTTTCACGTTGGCTTTTTCCCAAAAATCTCTCTGAACGTTTTTTTTCGTTCTTCCTCTCTTCTCACGTTAGTTCTTTTTTTCTTTTCTTGAGTTTTCCGGCTTCGTCATTTTGTTCCTGCACCATATTCGACTTCAATCGTTGTGGTTCATCGGTGGAATTGAATGCTTATCTCGCAAATCAGGTGTGGGTTCGAAACTCTTCTTTTTCATTTTTGAAATTCTAAGTTGATTCTATGAAACTCGATATATCTAGTGTGTTTCAGAACTTTGTGAATTCGATAGCATAATATTGAGGTATTTCAGGGGAAATCAACAAATTCGGAGGTGATTTGTGTGTGTTCAGAAACCCTTCAATTTTGATATTGAAGTGTCAATTTGATTCCATAAAATTCAACAATTACTATGTGTTCTGCAATTATTTAAAATTGGCTTTTGGATCGCATGTTTTCTGGTATAGTTTGATGTATTTCTAAGTTATTGGAGGGTTGAAAATCATTTTGACATTAATTCATGGTTTTTCGATTGTTTTCGGTATGGTTTCCTGACCACACGGGTGGCCACATGGGCAGTTCACATGACCTTGTGCAGTTAGGATTTAGGGTTCCCGGGCTAGTCTGGGTGCCACACGGCCGTGTGGCTGATTTGGGGAAATTAGTTAATTTTCACATGGCCGTGTCCTCTAGGTATACGTGTGTGTGTGTTTGGGAATTAGGGTTATGTGATTGATGCCACACAGTCGCATGGCCAATTTGGGGATTTAGAGATCTCACATGGGCGTGTGTTTTAGACATACAATCGAGTCTGGTAGGCACACGGGCGTGTGAGATCCTCACACGGTCGTGTCTGTATTGTATTCTATTTTAGCATAAATGGACAGAGAGTTACATAGCCTGCTCACACGGCTATGTTCCTCGCTCACACGGGCATGTGCCTCAGCCACACGGGCGTGTGCCTCCTCCCACACGGGTGTGTTGACCCCCCACACGGGTGTGTTGACCCCCCACACGGTCTAGGCATTTTCCACATGGCCAGAGCACACGGCCGTGTGGCCCTAAGTCACCAATTTTAGTTCTATGTCTGTTTTAGGTGAACTTCTAACTTAGGACCAAATGGCGTGCGGGAACTCGGATTGGTCTTTCAAACAATATAGTTTGATTTATGTTAATTAAGAATTCTGGGAATTTGTTTTTGGACTATGTTTTTGAATTTGGTTTTGTTTTTGAGTTTTAATTTGTTCATTGGTTCTTGGAAGTTTTAATGTAAAATTGAAAAAAATTATACAAGCTAACAAATTAGAATTTAGTTTTCAAAACTAAAACAAGCTAAGGACTTTCTACTACAAATTTAAAACGGGTTTTATGAAAATTTATAACAAATGTTTTAGAATATGCCCAATTGGAGAACTGTAAAATAATTGCAATTAATTAAACTAATTACTTGTTTTTCATTCGGGTAAATAGGTGATGAAAAAAATTATGAGTTTTATTTGTCATGGTTTCCAAAACAAAATTGGCTTAAGGGTGTAAAAACCCCTTAAACTTGAAAAAAAAATTAAATCCCTTCTTTTTTGCACTAAATTAGGTACTTGAACTTTTAAAATGCATTAAAAAGGCCCTCAAACCTTTTCAAAAAAAGTAATTAAGCCCCTGCTTTTTTTTTGTACTCAATTGGGTTCTTGAACTTTCAAAATGCATCAAAAAGACCTTTAAATTTTTTCAAAAAAGTAATTAAGTTGTAACACCCCAAATTTGTGGGGTTAGAAGTTTTGAGCTTTGTGATAGGGTCAGTGGCTAGGTAGTACATTTGAGTTTCATTTCGAGTTTTGATGTCAGAATGAGTCTATTGGTCTGGTGGTTGATGGAGTGTTAGTGTACCTTTAGGTTCTGTGTTTGAACCCTCATAAGTGTATTTGGGGAATTACTTTTAGTGAGGTTTTATTTTGTTTTTCGAAAGTTAGTTAATTATTTTTAATTTTTAATTTATTTTAATTTTAGAAAAACTAGAAACTTTTCACGTTGGCTTTTTCCCAAAAATCTCTCTGAACGTTTTTTTTTTGTTCTTCTCTCCCTTTCTTCTCATATTAGTTCTTCTTTTCTTTTCTTGAGTTTTCCTTCTTCGTCATTTTGTTCCTGGACCATATTCATCTTTAATCGTTGTGGTTCATCGGTGAAGTTGGATGCTTATCTCGCAAATCAGGTTTGGGTTCGAAACTCTTCTTTTTCATTATTGAAATTCTAAGTTGATTCTGTAAAACTCGACATATCTAGAGTGTTTCAGAACTGTGTGAATTCGATAGCATAATGTTGAGGTATTTCGGGGGAAATTAACAAATCCAGGGGTGGTTTGTGTGTGTTCGAAAACCCTACAATTTTGATATTGAAGTGTCAATTTGATTCTATAAGATTCAAAAATTACTGTGTGTTCTGCAATTGTTTAAAATTGGCTCTTGGATCGCATGTTTTTCAATATAGTTTGATGTATTTCTGAGTTATTAGAGGGTTGGGAATCGTTTCGACATCAATTCACAATTTTTCGGTTGTTTTCGGTGTGGTTTCTTGACCACACGGGTGGCCACACAGGCGTGTACCTCCACACGAGCGGTTCACACGGCCGTGTGTAGTTGAGATTTAGAGCTTCTGGGCTAGTCTGGGTACCACACAGCCGTCTGGCTGATTTGGAGGAATTAGTCGATTTTCACACGGTTGTGTGCCTTAGGCATACGAGCGTATGTGTTTGGTAATTAGGGTTATGTGATTTGATGCCAGACGATCGTATGGCCAATTTGGGGATTTAGGGATTCTACATGGGCGTGTGTTTTGGACACACAGCCGTGTCTGGTGGGCACACGGGCGTATGAGACCCTCACACGGTTGTGTCTGCCTTATACTCTATTTTAGCATAAATAGATATAGAGTTACACGACCTGCTCACACGACCTACTCACATGGCCATGTCCCTGGGTCATATGGGCTTCTGCCTCCTCCCACACGGGCGTATTGACCCCAGACGTTCTAGGCATTTTCCACACGGTCAGAGCACACGGCTGTGTGGCCCTAAGTCACCAATTTTAGTTCTGTGTATGTTTTTTATCTGAAAATGTGTCCGTGTGTTCCGACCTTTGACTAGGCTTTAGTGAGGGTTGTTAAGACTCCGATCTAGGCTTTGGCTTATGTGTTATTTGTGACTGTTGTGCGAGATATCTGATTTTGAATCCGGTTAGCTAGGTGTATGCATGCCTGTTTCTGTCTGACTGTTTGTCGATGTGTTCATTGTTTCTGTGAGGTTGTAAGCATGCATGCACTTGTATAAAGTAATTTTTGGGTTGGTTATGAAGAGAAGGAAGACTAATTCTGATCTGATCTGGCAATTTAACAACTTATCGATACGACAGTTTACCACACTGTACCGCTTGTACGTCAGCTTTGTTGTGTACTATCATCTAATCTAGCAGTTTAATTGTAACATGTTTGTACAGCAATTTACTACAATGCACTATACTGCAAATATGTCATTTTTGCTACATATTATTATGGCTTAGTCCACATACATGGTGTGTAGGGTTGGATGGGCCTTTCGAGGTCCTATATGGTGTGTTTGGTTGGATGAGCTTATACATCTCTTTTGGGGTGTGATTTGGGGACGAAAAAATGTGTTGGCTGGATTGGTGGGTTTTTATTACTTGACTGGATCCATACGCATTTGTTTTAGTGTCCTGGGTGTAAGATCATTTGACTGTATTCTATCTGACTGATTAACACTGGTAACTGAGTGTCTACATGTGACATGGTGTACTTGAATTGTTATGTTCTGTTGGAATATTGGTTCCAAGTTTACTTTTTGATTCTGTGTATATCTGCAAGTATGTTTTACTATTGAATTGAGTTTTATAATTCTGTTATTAGTCACGTGTCGAACTCAAACTGAGCTCATGTAGCTCACCCCCGTAGTGTTTCCTCTTTCAGGTACATTTTCGAATTCTGATGCTGAACTCGGCACACTGGAGGTCTCGGAGTTACGCGTTTTAAATAATTAGTTTTAGTACTATTTTGAAAACTGTGGTATGAATTTTTGTATTAAATACATGCAAGTGTATTTGGACTGAGGTTTTTGTAATACCGGGACTTTATGTCTGAGAGTTATTACGGAACTTAAATACTGTAATGTTTTTCGGTTTGTTAAACCAAAATTTTCCACGATCACTTCGGTGATCAATGTGACCTCCGAAATTCAGTTTAAACACCTAAGCCGGGTATTGGGGTGTTACAAGCCCCTATTTTTTTTTTACTCAATTGGATACTTGAACTATCAACATGCATCAAAAATGCCCTTTAACCGTTAAAGTTAATCGCCCCTAAAATGAAATGGTCTTAAAAGTTGAGTGACGAAGTTACAAGGATTTCATTTTGGTCGCACCCTAAAAATTGGGTTCATAGGGTGGTGAAGCTTTCACCAAAGTAAAAACTCGGTTAAGGTATTGCATGATGCTGATGGGGATAAGCTTGTTTCATTCCCAAGATTTCTCAAGAAGCAGTTTCCTGATTCTGAAGCAATTATATTGATTATAATCTTATTGTCTGCCCTTAATGCCTTCTTTTTGTGCTATTGCAAACAACAATACCAGAAGAAATACAAGCTGAAATGATCAGGCCTATCACATGAGAAGAGATCAAGGCTGCTATGTTTGCCTTGAATGGTGATAAAGCTCCCAGTCTAGATGGTGAAACTGCCCACTTCTTCAAGACAACCTAAACATTGTTGGGAGATAGGTCAATTTCATGTCACATGGTTTTCTTCAAATGCATTACATGGATGTTGGCTAATAGATCAAAAGGTAGTCTTCCCTCTACTGTTAGCAGTAGACAAAGTGCATTTATTGCTGGTCGAATCATCACAGATTATGTGCTCCTTACTTAAGAGCTGGTGAGGCATACGGAAGAACTACTGCTCACCCTGTTGTACTGTCAAGATCAATCTTCAAATGCCTTGATTCGTTCCATTAGAGGCTTGTTGCAGTGGAATTGGAGGTGAGGATTATGCATGCATACAAGGTGATAGAGTAGCTAATGCTACAGCCAATCTAGCAATTAACAAGCTCGTTGGATTTCATGTTTATAACAATCCACCAGATGAGATATTGCAGGTTCTTCAGGATGATGTGGAAGGTATGGCTATTCCAAGCTTTATTGTGATGTAGTTAATTTCACTTTGGTCTCTCAATTTTTGAAGACTTTAGCCATTGTAGTGCCTCAAATTTAAGGTTTAACTCCTTTGGTTTATAGGGTCATTCTTAAAAGTTCACATTTCTAAAGAATTAATAATATCAAATTTACAATCCAAACTTGTGCATTCATATTGTACTTGTATATTTTATCGTATTTTTTTCCTTTTTAGTGTTGTTTGTAACGGCCTAATTTTTATTGGTGCCGAAAATGGGGATTTGAGATCACTAAATCCGACAAGTAAGATTGAACAAGATAGTAATTTAATATTTATGAGTCAAGTAAGAATTTAGAAGAATTTGTGAATTGGTGAATTTGGTGAATTAAAAGAATTTATTAGGTCAAATAGGTCAAAAAACAAGGTATCGAGACCTCAAATTTGAAAACCGAGCCATAAATATTTTTATAAATATTTATGGAGTGTCATTAAGTTAGTATTAAAGTTTGGTTGAGAAATTTAAACATTTGGGTAGTCAATTAAATAAAAAAGACTAAAATGTAACAAATGGAAAATTTGCTAGAAGGATTAAATAGCTCAAATGTTCAAATAAAAAGGATTTAATGGGAAATTAAGCCTAAAAGTGAATAGGTTGGACGGCAAGGGCAAGCAAATCATCAGAAAAATAAAGGAAATAAGGGCAAAATTGGAAATTTAACAATTTTAACATATAAAATAAGGACAAATTTGAAAAATCTAGAGATCTCTTCATATTTTCTCAGACAAAAAGCCATAGGAGGTCTGGAGAAAGCTTTTTTTTTTCTTCATATTTTTACATCATGTGAGTTTAATTCTTGCTTTTTATTGATAATTTTTATGTTTTTATGACTTTTACAATTAGGTCCACTTATAGAATTCATTAGTTTTTGATTTGTTGGGTGAAATTTAAAGTTACCCTAGCTGAGTAAGGGAATTTTATGATGAATTATTATGAAATTTAAATTCTAATTTCATATTAAGGTGGTTTTATTAAGTGATTTTGATAGAAAATGGTATTTGGGATCTAATTGTGAAAAAGTTGTGAATTAGAGGTTGATGTTGAAATTCAGAATATCAAAGGTTGTGAAATAGTTTATAATGATAAAATAAAGTGTTAATTGAGAAAAATCAGTTCAATTGATGGGTGAATTAAGCAGGGACTAAATTGTAAAAAGTATAAATTTTGTGGTAAAAGTGTAATTTTGGAAATTAACGAGCATAAATTATGAAGTGAAATATAAATGAAATAAATGCTAATGAGTGAAAATATTTTACATTATAGATCAGGAATCCAAAGAAGAACGAGGAAAAGAAAAAATTGCGGAATAGTCCCTAAATTTTAATATCTTCTACAAATCAGCTGGGTAAGTTCATATGGTTGAATATACATGTTTATTTGTAAATGATTGAATGATATAATGTGTTATTAAATATGAATTTGCTGTGGTATTGTGAAAATTATGATAAAATGAAAGAATAAATGTGGTAATTCAAATTAGGAAAAAAAATGCAGGATTGACGGATAAGACCATGGTTGATCCATGGCAAAGAGTGAAACGTAGGTATGTTATTAACTATACTGAGTTGTGAAACGTAGGTATGGTATTAACCATACTGAGTTAAGAAAAGTAGGTATGGTATTTCCCATACCGAGTTGTGAAATGTAGGTGTCGAAACCATTTTAAAATCGAATGTAGAAAAATGGGGATCGACTTTGAAAACAAAAAAAACGGGAGCCGCCACCAATCTTTTTACTTAGGTGTGATTGGATCACCTTATAAAACGTTTTATTTCAAAACATATTTTTTGGGTCCGCAAAAACAAGAAAATGAGTTCGGGAGTTGGTTACGTATGAGGAAGTGTTAGCACCCTCATAACGCCTAAAAATTGATACCAAATTGATAAAGTCATGTCCAAATGTCGAAAATAAAGAATATTACGAAATATAATCCTTTTTATTAGAAAGAAAACTAAGACTTACTTATTTCAAAGAAATAAAATACTTTACCCAATAAGTTAAGGTATAGCATGTCATTACTTTAAAAATTAAGCTAGGCTTTGTTTGAGGAAATTCCTACCTCGAGACACAAAATGTCGAATCTAATAAGTTAAGGCAAAACACTTTGAATTCCCAATAATAGGTTTTTTATTTTGAAGTCAATAAATCTCAAATTTCTTAAAAGATGGAGATATGTAATACCTAAAGTTTCATGAGAAAAATCAAACCCAATAAGTTAGGGCAAAATTCTTCTCAAAATTCCCTAAATATCACACATCACTTTATTTTGAAAACCATTTGAATGAAATGTGTCGATTTAAAAAATGTTTTTATGAAAGCTATGGTTTAGATAGGATATTACAATATATTGAAATAAATAACCAAATTATGAATAAATAAAAAATATAAGTGACAATATAGTCTACAAATTGTATTAACAATGAACACAAATATAATGAACTATACTAAGCAATAATATACAATCTAAAGCAAATAAACATGCAATAGCCATAAACGAAGGAATAGTTCTAAAAAATATTTTTTTTTATATAAAGTAACAAAAATTGTAGGTAAAAAGAACTTATAATAAATATACAATTTAATAATGACAATAATAAAAATAAAGTATTTTTAACAATGTATAAAAAATACATAAATTATATAAATAAAATATGTTAGATAATATCGATATAAAAAAGGATTTTTGGAATATATGATATAATCTAATACTATATATATATAAAAAAAATTAATAATATGTAAAAATATATTTTTTTTTTGTACATAAAGTGAATAATGATAATTAAATATATAAAAGATTAGTACAAAAAAAATTATATATATAAAATTTATACTATTACTATAAAAAGATTTAATGTGATATTTAATATAATAAATAAATAACCAAAAATATTTAAATAAATAAATAAAGTAATCGGGATTAAATAACAATAAAAATAAACTAAAAAGGGTTAAAATAGCAATTAAAATAAAAATAGAGAGACTAAATTTAAAAGTGCATTAAATTACAGGGATTTATTTAGCAATTATTCAAGATATAAGAAATGGCCTCATTTGAAATTTTTTCTTTTAAAACAGGCTAAAGGATCTAATTGGAATGAAATATAAATTTTGGGTCAATTCTATAAACAAATAATTTTCAATTGGACTGAATTGAAGTACATGAACATTGCAGGGGGACTAAAATTATAAATTTCCCTTTTTATTAAAAAACACGCGGACCCTGGTTCGGATCCGGGTCGACGCGCGGGTCATGCATCATCAAAACGACGTCGTTCGCGTTATGTTATAAATACTAGTTTTTCTTAAAAAAAAAATCATTAGCATTAGGATTTTTAAAAAGAACTTTGAAACTCTCTGAAAAAAAACAGAAGGCGAACTATGCCTGTTCGTCCGCGCCCGTCCAGATTGCGCGCACACGCGCCTCCACGGCCGGTGGCCGGAGGCTTGGTTCGGCGGTTCCTGCACCTTTGAGAAGGTATATACTTCTCTTCTTGCTCTTTCAACAAAAAAAATATAAGAAATAATGAAATAAATCAGAGAATAGAAGCGAGAAATCACCTATGGAATCTTTGTCTGTTGAGCCTTGTTGTATGAATCTAGGGTTTACTGCTTTGGCGTATTTGCGTTGTGTTCGTTTGCTTATTTTACTTTGTATTTTGCGAGAATATTTGTGTCTAAAAAACTCTATTATTTTTCTTTGATAATTTTTTTTTACAGATTTTACAAGGGTTTTTATAACCCAGAAATGAAATAAAACAAAAGGAAAGCGTATATTTTCGTATCTTTTGATATCTGCCTTGCTGCGATTTTGTTTCCTTTTTTGCTTCGGAGTTCTTTCCTTTCTTTGCAGGTTATTGACGGAGGATCTGGCGACGACCAAGGCATGATCGAAGGCCAGACGAAACTGCAGCGCGAAGGCTGGAGGCTGTGACGCGACGAACGAGCTTCCGTCATTGCAGCGCGACAATTGGAATGGCTTTTTCTGCTTGTGGCGCCTAGGGTTTTAGAAAACCCTAGGCTTACTGAAACTCGCTGAAGATTTGGGCCTTTTGGGCCACAATGGTTTTTGGGTCTGATTTGGGAACTGGGTAGGCAGTTTAGATGGGCCTCGGGTATCTAGTGGGTTTGCATTTGGCTTTGTTTTAATTTTGTAAAAGGATTGTACAAAGGACATTTTAATTTGGGCTTATTTAATGCCCGGGCAAAAATGGGCCACTACAGTAGGTATGGTATTTCAATGAGGAAAACCATACTGAGTTGTGAAACGTGGCACTGAGCAACTACGTACTCAAGTTCGTAAGACGTTTCCTAATTTGATAATAAGTAATACAAGAGGAGTGAACCAAATGAAAGAGATTGAGTAGTTGTTAATGTTGAGCTCAACTATGTGAAGTATTATAACAGTGGTTGTGAATGGCAGGGAACTTTAGTAAATGTTTTGTTATTGTTTGGAAATATTACGTTTGGTAAGCATTATTTTTAAACCTATGAACTTACTATGCTTCAATAAGCTTACCTGTGTGTGTTTGATATTTTTTTATGTAGATTGAATTAAAGGGAAGTTGATAGATCAGATCATCACAACAAAGCTCACTATCCAGATCAATTCCGATAGCTTTTGTTTTATGTTTAAAGATTTATATGGCATGTATAGAGTTTAAATGAAATGAATTAAAGATGTTATAAACTAGTTAACAATATTTTGTACTAAAATAGTTTTTGGTTAGTAGCAGTAGTTTGAATTTGAAATTCACCATAAATTACGGAAACCGAATTAGAGGTTGAATAAGATATTAAATTAAATCCTATTAAATCTAGTTTCACATAGAAGAAACGGTATAAGCAAAAGACTTTCATATTAGGAGATATTTGAATTTTTGTGAGACAATGTCAGAGTAATTTCGAGCTCCCCTGTTCTGACTTTGAAAAATCATTAAAAATTGTACAAAAATAATTATGGGTTATAATCTATATACTTAAAATTCTTAATGAGTCTAGTTTCAAAATAAATAAATTAGAACATCACTCGAATTCAGTACTATGAGATAATTAACTTTTAGCAAAGAAAGTTAAAAACTGTTAAATAGCAGGATAGGGATAACTTTGAAGAATAAACTGTACTCTTTGGCTAATCCATAAATTCTAGAAATTTTATGGTAGAAAGATATATGAGTCTAGTTTCAAATTATTTTTACGAATCTTAATTTAGAATTTTTTAGCTTAAGATATAAATAATTTAGTGAATATGACTTGAGTGGATAGCTTTGATGTGAATATAAGTAAATAATAGAATTTATGTGTAATTATACTGTAAACTTCGGTAACATCTTGTAACCCTGTGCCGGCGACAGGCGACAGATATGGGTTAAGGGTGTTACAAGTAATCCAACTTTATCTGATATTACCTAGTCTAAACCCATGTGCATGCCCTCACAAAATGCCAAACTTCAACGCATTATTGAATCACTAGATAAGATGCAAAGGAAAAGATACTTCTTGAATGGTGGAAAATTTGAGTTTCTCAAAGAAAACATAGCATATCTTTCTCCATTTCATTATATTTATGCAGGCATGATGAAGTAAGATGAGAAACCAAAGCTTTATAATGTTCTAACAAATAAATAGTTCGATTTTGCAGTTTTCTTGAAATGATGCAGCCGGACGCCGCAATAGTTCCTTCTTCAGAATGGGTGGTGTCGGTAAAATTGTTCTGTTTTTTCTAGACTTAGAAAGGAGCTGTGAGCCGTTACCTAGCTGTTTTCGAGAATGTAAAAGTAGTTACAGAAAACTTCGAAAATCTTGTGCCGTTTTGCTTTAGCATGAAGATACGAGAAGTACTCAAGTAAGAAACTCAGTTTCATATTCCGTATTTCATGTTATTTTGTATTACTATGTTCTGTACTTTGAGAGAATTGCTCTTGGAGTCATTCTATGGATGTAATGCATCAATATGATCTAATAACGAGTCATTAACATTATGTTCTTGCTAAATAACATGAACACGAACATGAACAGCAGTACAAGCAACCGGCCTCTTATTCAGAACCTTTTCGTGAATTCATTTTAGGAGCAGAAAGAGAACATTTGGAGGCGATCCATCTAGGATATGCAATCGGAATTACTGACTGCCAAGGTGTATGATCTCTTTCTGAGCACCATCGATGAACTTCGGATTCAGTAGGGAACACAAATCCTGTGTGTATTAGGACCGGCTACCATATCATGCCAGAGCAGATTGGAGAGTGCCATTGTCAAATCTCCCACTTTTCCTATAAGGGAAAATAAGCAGACTTTGGTAAGAACATATGCACTAATCCGCCGTTGCTAAGCCAAAAATCAGGAGGCAGACTAATCAAGCAAGGCAATATTGTTACATATGCAAGGAATAGATGCACTCAAACGATAAATCATGTTCGATTCTTCTATAAAAATAATGTCTAAAGCATGTTTGGATGTATTTTAAGGCTTTTGAAACATTAGATTGTACATACCATCTCCGATGGGCTGTTCGTCCCACATGATGATTGGCAATATTGGTAGCGTACTTCCTATATACATCATTTCTGCTGCACCTTTGGCTTCCATGACGGTAAGATTGGCAGTTTTGACACTTTTAAGACGCCCTTGCTCGACCAACTTAGGTGCTAATTCGAGAAGCCTTTTTGCAGTACATCCGCTTAGGATCTTATCGAATGAAGGCAAAATAAGTTCCTTATCATTGGTTATAAATGCGACATTCACATTAGGGCCCTCCGAGATAAAACCATCATCGTCAACCCAAATCGAAGCATATGCACCCTTGTCTTCGGCTTCCATTATTGAAAGAACATTCGGCAAGTAATTTACATTCTTCATTGTAGCAAACAGAGGTGCTTTCATAGGGATAGTTGAAGTTATCACTTTAACCCCGTTTTTGCATTGCGAGACAACATCGGCAATGACTACAGCATAAAATGCAGAAGTAGGGCATTTGGCAGGAGAAAGCAAGAAATTACCAGGACCGGCACTCAACCAGTACCGTAGAGTTCCTTCCTTGCACTGTGATGCGGCGGTCAATTGCACGAGAATACTACGAAGAGTTGATCGAGGAAACGGAAGGGCGATTCTTGCTTTCGTTGCCGACCGAAGGAAGCGATCTAAATGAGCATCCAGCTCATAGAGGTAGCTACAAAAATAGGATAGGTTATATTATTCTTTATAAACATGTATTAACTAATGCCTCAAAGAGATATCATGAACTCGTGGGTTCATCTAGCATGTTCGGGATTCGAATCTCAACACCTATAACACCTCTCTCAATCCCAAACTATCAGTCTCCTTTGTACCAAAAATAGAGAAACCAGGGACCTACCCATCTAGAATGACTGCTGTATCGAACACACCGTGGCCTCGATGAACCATGTGATCATCTATGGGAATTACCATCATGGCAGGGTCGAGAATGATCCCTCCGAAAACGCTGGAATACATAGCCGGATATGGTTTCTTCTTCACCGGACTCCACTTCTCGTGCAGCTTTTCGATCAACTGATAGACACACACACAAAATATCAGGATATACCAATGACACAAGACTGGTTAAAATATGCTTCTGGTCATTATCTTCTTCATACGTTTGGAATTTAGCCCCTTAACTTCTATTTCATGAAACTTAACCCTCTACTTTTCGGATTTAGAAATGCAAGTCTAATTGATAGCGTTGCTTAAATTCTTCTATTAAATTTAAGTTCATTACAACATTTTTTTTTTGTTACATAGTTAAGAAATATTCGCTTATTTTAAAATGTCGCACGCTAATCAACTTAACAAAAGAATTTAGTAGTGTTAACAATTGGAATTGAATTTCGAGAGACTAAATTTTCACATGCATGAGAACTGCATACATTTGGAGCATATTTTAACCTTAAAATTATATGTAATTAAACAAGACAAGTTTTAATTATTTCTAGAAAATTAGCAGTTAAATTTAATCTTTTTTTTTTTTTTTAGCTTTGACCAAATGTATCGACCGAAAACAAAATCCCATTGAATAAGGAGCTTAAACCAGAGTTCATTCAAGACCCCCTCCCCTCCCCCAAAAAAACCAAGATTTTCTCTTCTTTTTTTTCTGTTGAACTAAAACAGATAAAACATCAAATGAAAAATCAAAAGTTGAGGTCCTGGGTTCTAAGTTTTAAGTTTAACCTCTGATGATGAAGAGAAGACATGAACTTTAACATCATTGTCACTTCCAACCTCCATCGAAGCCATTTCATCTTCCAAACACAAACAAAGAAGAAACAAAAGCAACAAATAAGCTCAAAAAATAAAAATAAAAACACCCAAAGAACTATCATTAAGAAAAAAGAAGAAGAAGACAAAGAATGGTTCACCTGGTTTCTGATCAGAAGAAGGGTTGCAATAGGCCATAGTTGTAAAATTGGATAATTAAAAAATACCCCCTTTAGATGTTGAATGAAAAGAAATGAGGTTTTGGGTTCTATATAGAAAAGAAGTGGAATGGAAAGTGAGGGTCTTTCCTTATTATTATAATTATTTTGCTGGAGGGTCTATTGTTGTTTAAGAGAGTGGAATCTATTGAGTGTATAGTTTGTCTTGCAGTGCTTGGGTTTTGGTGAAACGGGGGTTTACTGGTTTTAAGATAGCACAAGTTAAAAGAGTTTCTGGTCATTTTGACTTTGGGTTCTCTTTGGTGATCCGATATATTATATTATAGGTTAAAATTAGTTTTTCTTTATCCGGTGCTATGGATGTAAATTTCGGGTAAAACTGAATTAATTTGATTAATTGATCGGATTTAGTTAATCAGTTGATTAATCGAATTAATTCGGTCAGGGTCGGTTAATATTTTTTTAAAAGTTTAGTTAACGGTTAATTCAGTTTAAAATTAGTCGGTTAATCGAATTAACCGAACTTAATAAATATATTATAATATATAAGTATTCAGTCGGGGGTCGGTCGGTTCGGTTAATTTTTTAGAAGTATAAATTAATGGGTCGGTTGAATTTTTATATATTTTATACTTGTTTTAACCAAAAATAAAAAAAATATAAATTTCAGTTAATTCTATTAACCGACCGAATTAACTGAAAAAATTCGGTTTGGTTAATTTTTTTGAAAAAAATTTGGTTCTGTTAATGGTCAAGGGTTTAAAAGGGTCGATTAATTCTGTTAATGGAGTTCGAGTCGGTTAACCGATAGAACACCCCTAATTGTACATGGATCGGGTCAAGCCTTAATAAAATCCTAAGTTCGATCTGGTTTGAAAAATGAGTCTAAATTTTTGCCCAAGTTTAGTTCGGATAAAAATACTAAAACCTGAGGCTAATTTGACTCACCCGTATTAACTTTTTTATATAATTTTTTTAAAATATAATACACTAAAAATATTAAAATAAATATTTCCCGACAAATTAAAAATAAATTAAAAAAATATTAACACTAAGATAATCGCAATTTAAAAAATAAATGCCTCTAAAATAGTAGCAAAATTAATAATAAAACAAATGTTATATAATATCTAAATATTAACAACAAAATAAAGAAATAGTAGCAAAACAGTGGTAAAAAAAGTAGGGAAAACAATAGCAAAACATGAAAAAATAGCAACAAAACAATAAGGTTTTCTTTTTAATTGCAAATTTGGGCTAGGCCAGGCAAAAAAAAAATTTATCGAGGCTCGACCCATTTTCTAAACGGGTTTTATTTTTTACCCAAACCCATTTTCTAAGTCTATATTTTGGTCCAAACCCTCTTACTTTTTCGGATGGATCTTTAAGCCGGGTCCATAGACAACTCTATGGGCGAGTTAGTTTTATGTATTAATTTTAAAAATATTAAATTTATTTGTAAAAAATATTAAAAATTTGTACATTTTCACAAATAATATGAAATAATGTATAAAATATTGTCTATTGTAAACTATTTAAATATTATATTTTAATACCGTAAAAATACATATATTGTACGCTAATAAATTTTAAAATTGTATAGATATAGTTTGAAATTTGAATAATTGTATAAATAATTTATTATAAATTTTATATAAAATTTTAAAATTTATTAGTTAATGAGTTTTAATTAATTATTTTAAAAATTATTATATGTATAATTTTTATATTAATTATAATCCTTGAGTTGAAATTGGATAAATGTACTATCAACTTTACAATAAATTAAGAAGATAAACTTTACACTTAATTTAAGATATTTAAAACAAATTAGAGTTAAATTATATGCCTGAGAAAGGTTGAAGGACCTAACCTAAAAATATTTCAATCCCCACTCGCATTAGGAGTGTTCAAACAATTAACTGAATCGAACTAGTATTAATCGAATTAACGGACCTTTTTAAAAATCATTTAATTGTTATTTGAACCGAAATTTTTTAAGAAAAATTAACTGAACTGAAATATTTCGATTAATTCGGTCGGTTAACCGGATTAACCGAAATTTATATGTTTTTTTTTTTTATTAAAACAAGTATAAAACATATCAAAAAAATTGATAATGTTCATTTGACCGAATTAACCGAATTAAAGCTACATATAATTTGTATTATTAATTATTAAGTTCGGTTAATTACTTGATTTCGAACCGAATTAATAGAACTTCTAAAAAATTATTAATCGATCTCTAACTGAATTAATTCGATTAACCAACCGATCAACCGAATTAGATCAGTTTAATCGGTTAATTAGATTTTAACTGAAATTTTAACTCAAATGTTAACATCCTACTCACATTTTTTAATTTCCAATAAAAACTGATTATAATGTTGAGTATACAGGATGTGTGTGAATTAATGGTAAACAAATATTAATTTCAAATAGCGATTTCATCTAGAAATTTAATTATAGAAATATGATAAAGAATAAATCATGTGACACTTACAAAGGGGATTGGTAAGGGGCCTAGCCTCGTAAAATGAAAAATTTTCTACTTAAATCCTTTATAATTTATAAAATTTTAAAGTAATAATAATAAAATTATACTTTATTCCTCAAATGATAAAATTTTGATTTAATCCTTTAAAAACTATAAAGATATAGACTATTAAAATAGTGAAATTTCATTTTTACTATTGTAAAAATATATAATTTAATTCCGCCCCTAAAAATTTTCTAACTCTGCCACTACTGTAAGCTTAGACTTTTATCAACAATTTATTCTAATATTGATGATATTTTTTCTTAATATTATTAAAGAAATTTAAAATATAATAATCTTATAGTACTGAATCAGAGTAAAATATATCTCTATTTTTTAAAAATTCACCTTCAACAACTTCTCTATAAATTTTTTTTATTATATCTAATATGCATTTGGTGCATAATAATTTATTAATATTTACAAAAACAATATCACCTATAATTTACAGGCTTACTTCCAAGTTAATCTACTTATTATGGGCACATGTAAAAACTAAAATTTAGTGTTATATATATATATATATATATTTGATGTATAATAATAAGGTAAAGCTCGAATAACAAATATAACTCGAACTCAGGTTATATTTGGGGCGATAAGCGGACCATTACACCATTACATGGAGTTTAGGGATTAATATATTTAATATTTGCCATTGATTAAAATTTTATTTTGTAAATTTTTTTATATTTTATTTTGTTATTAGCTTTTAACTTATAAAATTTCAGTAACCAATTTCTTTTTTAAAAATATTAATCAAAACCTCTTAAAATGATACATTTTAATATTATCCAAAAATTCAAATTAATTTTCTCACCCAACCAACCCTTTAAATATGTTTTCATGCCGACCTAAGATTGATAACAAGACATCCGCAGCCGGCAAATGCAAAGGACATAAGATTTTCCATGTCGGACCCTGTCTTTTGCTGTGTCATTTTCTTACACACAAATGTCAAAGCAATTAAATTATATAATAGTAAAAGACATAAACATACTGTATTATTTGATCCAAAAAAATTTAATATTTATAAAAATAACCCACATTTAAAAAAATTATTAAAATGATCTAAAATGAACAGTAGAATGGGATTTTTGGCCTTTTAATGCCGGCATCATCTGGTATTTTCGTCTCATGATTGCTTGATGATTGTATCAGAATTTAAAAAATTGATTTTTTTTGATTTTGACCTTCCAATGGCCGGCACCAAAGTATTTTTTAAATCGTATCATACTGGTATATAAAAACTAGTATTTAAAAAAAAATTGGTATTAGTCTATCAATGGCCGGCATCAGACTCAGTATTTAAAAAAAAATTGTTCTGACCTTCTAATGGCCGGCACCAAGTACGAAAAAAATCAATTTTTTTAGCACCAGACTACCAGTATTTTAAAAAAAATTTATGCTAGCCTGTCAATAGCCGGCACTAGACTTAGTATTTAAAAAAGAAAATTAGTTCTGGCCTTCTAATTGTCGGCACTTGTTACGAAAAAAATCAATTTTTAGGTGCGGCCTTCTAATGACCGACACCAGACTATCAGTATTTTACAAAAAAATTTCGGCACCAAACTCAGTATTTTAAAAAAAAATTTGGTTCTGACCTTCAAATGGCCGGCACCAGGTACAAAAAAAATCAATTTTTTTAAATGTTGACCTTCTAATGGACGACACCAGACTACCAGTATTTAAATTTTTTTTTATCCTGGCCTGTCAATGGTCGGCACCAGACTCAGTATTTAAAAAAAAAAATTGATTCTGGCCTTCTAATGACCGGCACCAAGTATGAAAAAAAAATTTAGTATCAAACTAAATTTTTTTTAGTTAGCTTGAAGTTAGGTGTAGATTATAAAGTAACGAAGTTCAGAACCAATTTTTTTTTTTAAATACTCAGTCTGGTGCCGGTCGTTAATAGGCAAGCACCAAATTTTTTTTTTTTTAAATACTAGTAGTCTGGTGTCGGCCATTAGAAGGTCAGCACTTAAAAAATTTGAATTTTTTTCGTACCTGGTGTCGGCTATTGGAGGGTGTGATATAATCTGTGGGTTGGTGTATGATATATTTGAGATTTGGAATCGTCAGATTCTTTGTCTGGGGAGTTACATGACACGGATTTTGAGATTAAAGGATGGGATGTTGATGTTAAGAGGTTGTCCAAAAGACAAGATTTTGGGGCTATTTTACCAAACTAGCCCCAAAAAATTTGATATTTACAAAAATAACTCAATTTTAAAAACAATCACCAAAATGACCTGAAATGACCTAAAAATTATGGCCTGACCAGTGCCAATTTTTTTTTAAAATATTGGTTGTCTGGTGCCGGCCATTAGAAAGCCAAAACTAAGAAACTTTTTTTTTAAATATTGGTAGTCCGGTATCGGTAATTAGAAGATCAGCACCTAAAAAAATTGATTTTTTTCGTACCTGGTGCCGGCCATTAGAAGGCCAGAACAAATATTTTTTTTAAATACTGAGTCTGGTTCGGCAATTGACAAGCCAACACCAAATTTTTTTTGTTTTTAAAATACTGTAGTCTGGTGCCGGCTTTTAAAAGGCCAAAACCAATTTTTTTTTAAGTACTGAGTCTGGTGCCGACCATTGACAAGCTAGTACCAATTTTTTTTAAATACTGGTAGTCTGGTGCTTGCTATTAGAAGGCCAGCACCTAAAAAATATTGATTTTTTTTTCGTACCTTGGGCCGACCATTTACAGGCTAGGACCAAAAAATTTTTTTTGGTGATTGTTCAGTGACTGTACGTTTTGGCTGTTTCTTGTTGGAAAATGTGGAGGGTGTGTTATAATATGTGGGTTGGTGTGTGATATATTTGAGGTTTGGAACCGTCAGATTCTTTTTCTAGGGAGTTACATGACACAAATTTTGAGGTTAAAGGATGGGTTGTTGATGTTAGGAGGTTGTCCAAAAGATAGGATTTTGGGGCTATTTTACCAAATTGGCCCAAAAAAATTTGATATTTACAAAAATGACCAAGTTTTAAAAATAATCACCAAAATGACCTGAAATGGCCTAAAACTTATGGCCTGACCAGCGCCAATTTTTTTTTAAATATTGGTAGTCTGGTGCCGGCCATTAGAAGGCTAAAACTAAGAAACTTTTTTTTTAATATGCTGGTAGTCTGGTGTCGGTAATTAGAAGATCAGCACCTAAAAAAATTGATTTTTTTTCGTTCCTGGTGCCGACCATTAGAATGCCAGAACAATATTTTTTTAAATACTGAGTCTGGTATCGACCATTGGCAAGCCAACATCAAAATTTTTTTATTTTTAAAATACTGTAGTCTGGTGCCTGCCATTAGAAGGCCAGCACATAAAAAAAAATTGATTTCTTGTTTTGTACTTGGTGTCAGCAATTAGAAGGCCAGAACCAATTTTTTTTTTAAATACTAAGTCTGGTGCCGGCCATTGACAATTCAGCACCAAATTGTTTTTTTAAATTTTGGTAGTCTGGTGCCGGCCATTAGAAGGCCAACACCTAAAAAATGTTGATTTTTTCCGTACCCTGTGCCAGCCATTTACATGCCTAGACCCAAATTTTTTTTTTTTGGTGATTGTTCAATGACTGTACGTTTTAGCTTTTTCTTGTTAGAATGGGTGGAGGGTGTGTTATAATCTGTGGGTTGGTGTATGATATATTTGAGGTTTGAAACTGTTAGATTCTTTGTCTAATAAATTACATGACACGAATTTTGAGGTTAAAATATTGGATGTTGATGTTAGGAGGTTGTCCAAAAGACAAGATTTTGGGATTATTTTACCAAGCTAACCCCAAAAAATTGATATTTATAAAAATGACTTAGTTTTAAAAACAATCACCAAAATAATCTGAAATGACCTAAAAATTATGGCTTGACCAGCACCATTTTTTTTAAGTACTAGTAGTCTAGTACTGGTCATTAGAAGGCCAAAACTAAGATTTTTTTTTAAAATACTAGTAGTCTGGTGTTGGTAATTAGAAGACCAGCACCTAAAAAAATTAATTTTTTTCGTACCTAGTGTCGGCCATTAGACGGTCAGAACATTTTTTTTTTAAATACTGAGTCTGGTGCCAGCCATTGAAAAGCCAACACCAAAATTTTTTTGTTTTCAAAATACTGTAGTCTGGTGCCTGCCATTAGAAGGCCAAAACCTAAAAAATTGATTTTTTTTTTTTGTACCTGGTGCCGGGCATTACAAGGCCAGAACCAATTTTTTTTTTAGATACTGAGTCTGGTGCCGGCCATTGACAAGCTAGCACCATTTTTTTTTTGAAATACTGGTAGTTTGGTGCCGGTGATTAGAAGGCCGGCACCTAAAAATATTGATTTTTTTCGTACCTAGTGCCGGCCATTTACAGGCCAGGACCAAAAAATTTGTTTTTGGTTATTGTTCAGTGAGTGTACGTTTTAGCTGTTTCTTGGGTGGAGAATGTATTATAATCTGTGGGTTGGTTTATGATATATTTGAGGTTTGGAACCGTCAGATTCTTTGTCTATGGAGTTACATGACACGGATTTTGAGGTTAAAGTATGAGATGTTGATGTTAGGAGGTTGTCCAAAAAATAAGATTTTGGGGCTATTTTACCAAATTGACCCAAAAAAATTGATATTTACAAAAATAATCCAATTTTAAAAACAATCACCAAAATGACCTGGAATGGCCTAAAAATTATGGCCTGACCAACACCAATTTTTTTTTTAAATACTGGTAGTCTGGTGTCGGCCATTAAAAGGCCAAAACTAATAATTTTTTTTAAAAATACAGGTAGTCTGGTGTCGGTAATTAGAAGACCAGCACCTAAAAAAATTTATTTTTTTCGCACCTGGTGCCAGCCATTAGAAGGCCAGAACAATTTTTTTTTTAAATACTAAGTCTGGTGTCGACCATTGACAAGCCAACACCAAATTTTTTTTGTTTTTAAAATACTGTAGTCTGGTGTTTACCATTAGAAGGCCAGCATCTAAAAAAAATGTTTTTTTTTTTTTTTTGTAATTGGTGCCGGCCATTTGAAGGCCAAAACCAATTTTTTTTAAATACTAAGTCTAGTGTTGGCCAATTTTTGTTTTTTGAAATACTGGTAGTCTGGTGCCGGCCATTAGAAGGCCAACATCTAAAAAATTTTGATTTTTTTTCATACCTATGCCGGCCATTTACAGGCTAGGACCAAAAATATTTTTTTGGTGATTGTTCAGTGACTGTACGTTCTAGCTGTTTCTTGTTAGAAAGGGTGGAGGATGTGTTATAATCTGTGGGTTGGTGTATGATATATTTGATGTTTGGAACCGTTAGATTTTTTGTCTAAGGAGTTACATGACACGGATTTTAAGGTTAAAGGATGGGATGTTGATGTTAGGAGGTTGTCCAAAAGGCAGGATTTTGGGGCTATTTTACCAAACTGACCCAAAAAAATTTGATATGACCTAAATAACCTAAAATGACCTAAAAATTATGGCTTAACTAGCACCAATTTTTTTTTTAAATACTAGCAGTCTGGTGCTGGCCATGAGAAGGCCAAAACTAAGTTTTTTTTTAAAAAAATACTAGTAGTCTGGTGTCGGTAATTAGAAGACCAGCACCTAAAAAAATTAATTTTTTTTGTACTTGGTGCCGGCCATTAGAGGTGTAACACCCCCTACCCGTATTCGTTGTCAGAATAGGGTACAAGGCATTACCGGAGTTTTCGATTTTTTTTTATATAGCCCCTTTATAAATATCTAACCTTCTCTGCAAATTTTAAACTGAGACCAATCCATATCAACCAATCCAATTCAACATATTTTCAAAATAGATTCATGCATATTTATAAGATAACATCAACACATACCAAGCCAATGTTTGCTAGCCATACCAATGGCTGACCTTACATTCATTTTATATTAACATTACTTTATTAGCTTATACATGCCATTGATTTCCAAAATAAAGTTTCTTTATATACCGAAATCTTGAGGCTGATAGTGTGATGTATCTCCTACCGAATCCGACCTCCGAGCTCTTATCACTACAAAACAGGGGAAAAGGAAACAGGGTAAGCACTTTGTGCTTAGTAAGCCCATATAACAAGAATTATACTTACCTAATATTTTCAATACAATGCAATAAACATTCATATATCCATTCAATGCACTATTACCCTAACATGCACAAACTCAACTTTCAAGTTAGTCTAATAATTTCCATGTATTAGTAATATATACCATGATTGATGAACTCATCAATACCATGATTTCCCATTCCCTTATTCTTTTTCCATATTTATCCTGTTGAATTTCTTGGAATTTTCGATGGATTTTCATAGGTACACTTTCAGTGTACAAATTTGGGTCCGTCAATTCATATTCATGTACGCACATTTCTATTTCAGAGAGCACACTCCCGCGAACCTCATCTTTATAGCGGGATTACCAGTCCAGGCTAAATCCCCTATAATATAAACTCATAGAGTATTGTCGGGATTACCAGTCCAGGCTAAATCCCCTGCAACGACAATTAGTCTAATGAGCTTGGATCTGAATTACTAGTCCAGACTAAATTCAGATCCTAATTCGGATTACCCGTCCGGGCTAAATCCATTTTCCACATATTCTTCGGGAGGACTATATCAAGATAGGATCACCAGTCCGGGCTAGTTCCTTTTTACCGTCAATTCATTTTCAGAGATCCATCGAATTTTCCTTTCATTCAACCGGGATTTCTTCCCCTTTTTACCAAATATATCAATGTTTCATCAATTTTCATACAATGAACATTCAAATTATATTCACATCAATAACATACATTTCAACATTTAAGAATATAATTCAAGTTACATGAACTTACCTCGATACTAGTTCGTATATAAAATCTATTAATCTGGGACTTTTTCCTTTCCTGGATCTAGCTTCGTATTTGAGTTTTCCGGATCTAAATAAATAAATTCAATCATCAATTCAATACATTTCATGTTTACATGTAGCATTCTCTACAATTCTATTATTATTTTTAGTTCATTCAAAGCTGTCTACTTGAGTCATAGTCACTAAATTATTTTTATCTTGAGCTAAAGAACTTAAAATTTAGATCCGTTAATTTTCCTTGAAACTAGACTCACATATCTTCTTCCCATAAAATTTTCATAATTTTTGGTTTAGCCAATAAGTACAGTTTATTCTTTAAAGCCACCCCTATTCTGCTGTTTGACAGTTCTGACCCTTCTTCTCTAAAAATTAATTATCTCTTCATACAGGATTCGGATGATGTTCCTGTTTATTTCTATTGAAAATAGACTCATTAAGAATTCTAAAAATATAAATTTAAGCCCCTAATTATTTGTCTCCAATTTTTGATGATTTTATAAATTTAAAACAGGGGAACCCAAATTTATTCTGACCTTGTCTCACAAAATTTATTATATCTCATGATTTACATATCTATTGCTTACACCGTTTCTTCTATGAGAAACTAGACTCAATAATATTTAATTTAATATTTTTTTCATCTTCTAATTCAATTTTTACAATTTATGGTGCTTTTTCAAAGTTAGTCTACTGCTTCTGTTCAAAACTGTTTTAGTGCAAACTGCTTATTACCAATTTCCCCCTAAGCTTTCAATAAATGATAATTTCATCCCTGCTCAATTAACTTCTCAATTGAGCTGATTTCTCTCAATTAAAACTTTATGCTATCACTTTAAACTACTTTATAACCTTTGGAAATTAGAATTTCAGTAATAGACTTTAATTCCAAAATTTTCACAATTTAGATCTTAAAAATCAATTTCTATTGGAATTACCTAATAAAATCATCTCATAAACAATTTAAAGCTTAAATTTCATGCTAATTCATCATAAACTTACAGCACTCAACCATGGTAACTTTCAATTTCATCCATGAAATCAAAAACTAATGAATTTAATAGTAGGACCTAGTTGTAAAAGTCTTAAAAACACAAAAATTACAAGAAATAGGCAAGGATTAACTTACTTGCAGTAAAAACCAGCTTAAGGAAACCCTTCTATGGTGTTTTTGCTGATGAGAATGTAGAAAAATAAAGAGAAATCTAGATAATTTCACTTTAGTCCTAGCTTTATTAAGTAAATTTTGCAATATTCCAATATCATTTAAACTATTTAATCATTTTTCATAATTTTGTATTTGTTACAATTTAGTCCTTTTCATTTAATTACATACCCAAACGTTAAAATTTTCTAACGAAATTTTAATACCACATTACTAACATTTTATAAATATTTATAAAAATATTTCCTACTCAATTTTATGAGATCAAGGTCTCGATACCTTGTTTTTACCCAATTCCTTCAATAATTCCTTTTTCTAACTAACCACTAAATCAGTAAAATTTTTCTATCGATATTTTAATACGATTTTCCTATCATATAAATATTCATGCAAAAATATTAAAATAAATTTCTCTTTAAATCGGATTTATGGTTACGAAACCATTGTTCCGATAACCTTGAATTTAGGCCATTACAAGACGGCCAAAACAATTTTTTTTTAAATACTGAGTCTGGTGCCGGCAATTGACAAGCCAACACCAAATTTTTTTTTGTTTTTAAAATACTGTTGTCCGGTGCCTGCCATTAGAAGGCCAACATCTAAAAAATTGATTTTTTTGTACAGTCGTTGTACGTTAGTAGTAGGCCGTAATCAAATTTTTTTAAATGAGTCTTGTGCCGGCTATTGATAAGCCAGCACGATTTTTTTTTGAAATACTGGTATTTTGGTACCGGCCATTTACAGGCCAGTACCGATTTTTTTTTTGGTTATTGTTCAGTGACTGTACGTTTTAGAAAGGGTGAAGGGTGTGTTATAATTTGTGGGTTGGTGTATGATAGATTTGAGGTTTGGAACCGTTAGATTCTTTGTCTAGGGAGTTACATGACACGAATTTTGAGGTTAAAGGATGGGATGTTGATGTTAGGAGGTTGTCCAAAAGATAGGATTTTGGGGCTATTTTACCAAATTGACTCAAAAAAATTTGATATTTACAAAAATAACCCAGTTTTAAAAACAATCATCAAAATGACCTGAAATGGCTTAAAAATTATGGCCTGACCAGCACCATTTTTTTTAAATACTGGTAGTCTAGTGCCGGCCATTAGAAGGCCAAAACGAATAATTTTTTTAAAAAAATGCTAGTAGTCTGGTGTCGGTAATTAGAAGACTAGCATCTAAAAAAATTGATTTTTTCGTACCTAGTGCCAGCCATTAGAAGGCCAGAACAATTTTTTTTTAAATACTGAGTCTGGTGCCGACCATTGACAAGCCAACACCAAAATTTTTTTGTTTTTAAAATATTGTAGTCTGGTGCCTACCATTAGAAGGCTAGTATCTAAAAATAATAATTTTTTTGTACCTGGTGCCAGTCATTAGTAGACCAGAACCAATTTTTTTTTTAAATACTGAGTCTGGCACTGGCCATTGACAAGCCAGCACCAAATTTTTTTTTTGAAATACTGGTAGTCTGGTGCCGGGTATTAGAAGGCCAACACCTAAAAAATATTAATTTTTTTCGTCCCTGTGCCGACCATTTACAGGCCAGGACCAAAATTTTTTTTGGTGATTGTTCAGTGACTGTACGTTCTAGTTGTTTCCTGTTAGAAAGGGTGGAGGGTGTGTTATAATTTGTGGGTTGGTGTATGATATATTTGAGGTTTGGAACCGTTAGATTCTTTGTCCAATAAGTTATATGACACGGATTTTGAGGTTAAAGTATTGGATGTTGATGTAAGGAGGTTGTCCAAAAGACAGGATTTTGGGATTATTTTACCAAGCTAACCTCAAAAAATTGATATTTATAAAAATGACCCAGTTTTAAAAACAATCACCAAAATAATCTGAAATGACCTAAAAATTATGGCTTGACCAAAGACCATTTTTTTAAATCTTTCGTAGCCTGCATCTTGGTCATTAGAAGGCCAAAACTAAGATTTTTTTTAAAATCCTGGTAGTCTGGTGTCGGTAATTAGAAGACCAGCACTAAAAAAATTGATTTTTTTGTACCTGGTGCCAGCCATTAGACGTCAGAACATTTTTTTTTTAAATACTGAGTCTGGTGCCAGCCATTGAAAAGCCAACACCAAAATTTTTTTGTTTTTAAAATACTGTAGCTTGGTGCCTGCCATTAGAAGGCCAACACCTAAAAAATTGATTTTTTTGGTACCTGGTGCCGGTCATTAGAAGGCTAGAACCAATTTTTTTTTTTAGATACTGAGTCTGGTGCCGGCAATTGACAAGCCAGCACCAATTTTTTTTTTTTGAAATACTGTTAGTTTGGTGCCGGTGATTAGAAGGCCGGCACCTAAAAATATTGATTTTTTTCGTACCTAGTGCAGGTCATTTACAGGCCAGGACCAAAAAATTTGTTTTTGTTTATTGTTCAGTGATTGTACGTTGTAGCTGTTTCTTGGGTGGAGAATGTGTTATAATCTGTGGGTTGGTTTATGATATATTTGAGGTTTGGAACAGTTAGATTCTTTGTTCAGGGAGTTACATGACACGGATTTTGTCATTTTGAGGTTAAAGTATGAGATGTTAATGTTAGGAGGTTGTCAAAAAATAAGATTTTGGGGCTATTTTAACTAATTGACCCAAAAAAATTTGATATTTATAAAAATAACCCAGTTTTAAAAACAATCACCAAAATGACCTGGAATGGCCTAAAAATTATGGCCTGACCAACACCAATTTTTTTTTAAATACTGGTAGTCTGGTGTCGGCCATTAAAAGGCCAAAACTAACAATTTTTTTTTTCAAAATACAGGTAGTCTAGTGTCAGTAATTAGAAGACCAGCACCTAAAAAAATTGATTTTTTTCGCACCTGGTGCCAGCCATTAGAAGGGCAGAACAATTTTTTTTTTTTAAATACTGAGTCTGGTGTCGGCCATTGACAAGCCAACACCAATTTTTTTTTGTTTTTAAAATACTGTAGTCTGGTGTTTACCATTAGAAGACAAGTATCTAAAAACAATATTTTTTTTTGTACTTGGTGCCGGCCATTAGAAGGCCAAAACCAATTTTTTTTAAATACTAAGTCTGGTGCTGGCCAATTTTTTTTTTTGAAATACTGGTAGTCTGGTACCGGCCATTAATAGGCCAACATCTAAAAAATATTGATTTTTTTTTGTATCTGTGCCGGCCATTTACAAGCTAGGACCAAAAATATTTTTTTGGTGATTGTTCAGTGACTGTACATTCTAGCTGTTTCTTGTTAGAAAGGGTGGAGGATGTGTTATAATCTGTGGGTTGATGTATGATATATTTGATGTTTGGAACCATTAGATTCTTTGTCTAAGGAGTTACATGACACGGATTTTGAGATTAAAGGATGGGATGTTGATGTTAGGAAGTTGTCCAAAAGATAGGATTTTGAGATTATTTTACCAAGCTAACCCCAAAAAATTGATATTTATAAAAATGACCCAGTTTTAAAAAAATCACCAAAATAATCTGAAATGACCTAAAAATTATGGCTTGACTAGCACCATTTTTTTTAATTACTGATAGTCTGGTACTGGTCATTAGAAGGCCAAAACTAAGATTTTTTTTTAAAATACTGGTAGCCTGGTGTCGGTAATTAGAAGACCAGCACCTAAAAAAATTGATTTTTTTCGTTCCTGGTGCCGGCCATTAGACAGTCAAAACATTTTTTTTAAATATTGAGTCTGGTGCCAGCCATTGAAAAGCAACACCAAAATTTTTTTGTTTTTAAAATACTGTAGTCCGGTGCCTGCCATTAGAAGGCCAACACCTAAAAAATTGATTTTTTTTGTACCTGGTGCCAGTCATTAAAGGCTAGAACCAATTTTTTTTTTAGATACTGAGTCTGGTGCCGGCCATTGACAAGCCAACACCAATTTATTTTTTTGAAATACTGGTAGTTTGGTGACGGTGATTAGAAGGCCGGCACCTAAAAATATTGATTTTTTTTCGTACCTAGTGCCGACCATTTACAGGCCAGGAACAAAAAATTTGTTTTTGTTTATTGTTTAGTGATTGTACGTTTTAGCTGTTTCTTGGGTGGAGAATGTGTTATAATCTGTGGGTTGGTTTATGATATATTTGAGGTTTGGAACAGTCAGATTCTTTGCCTAAGGAGTTACATGACACGGATTTTGTCATTTTGAGGTTAAAGTATGAGATGTTGATGTTAGGAGGTTGTCCAAAAAATAAGATTTGGGGGCTATTTTAACTAATTGACCCAAAAAAATTTGATATTTACAAAAATAACCCAGTTTTTAAAACAATCACCAAAATGACCTGGAATGGCCTAAAAATTATGACCTGACCAGCACTAATTTTTTTTTAAATATTGGTAGTCTGGTGTCGGCTATTAAAAGGCCAAAACTAACAATCTTTTTTTAAAAATACAGGTAGTCTGGTGTCAGTAATTAGAAGACCAAAGACCTAAAAAATTGATTTTTTCACACACCGTGCCCGACCATTAGAGGCGAGAACAAATTTTTTTAAATCATCGAGTGCCGTGTCAACCATTGACAAGCCAACACCAAATTTTTTTTTTGTTTTTAAAATACTGTAGTCTGGTGTTTACCATTAGAAGGCAAGCATCTAAAAAAATGTTTTTTTTTTGTACTTGGTGCCGGCCATTAGAAGGCCAAAACCAATTTTTTTTAAATATTAAGTCTGGTGCTGGCCAATTTTTTTTTTTTGAAATACTGGTAGTCTGGTGCCGGCCATTATTAGGCCAACATCTAAAAAATATTAATTTTTTTTCGTACCTGTGCCGGCCATTTACAGGCTAGGACTAAAAATATTTTTTGGTGATTGTTCGATTGATCAGACGTTCTAAATTGTTTCTTGTTAGAAAGGGTGGAGGATGTGTTATAATCTGTGGGTTGGTGTATGATATATTTGATGTTTGGAACCGTTAGATTCTTTGTCTAAGGAGTTACATGACACGGATTTTGAGGTTAAAGGATGGGATGTTGATGTTAAGATGTTGTCCAAAAGACATGATTTTGAGATTATTTTACCAAGCTAACCCCAAAAAATTGATATTTATAAAAATGACCCAGTTTTAAAAACAATCACCAAAATAATCTGAAATGACCTAAAAATTATGGCTTGACCAACACCATTTTTTTTAAATACTGGTAGTCTGGTACTTGTCATTAGAAGGCCAAAACTAAGATTTTTTTTTAAAATACTGGTAGTCTGGTGTCGGTAATTAGAAGACCAGCACCTAAAAAAATTGATTTTTTTCGTACCTGGTGCCGGCCATTAGACGGTCAGAACATTTTTTTTTTAAATACTGAGTCTGGTGCCAGCCATTGAAAAGTCAACACCAAAATTTTTTTGTTTTTAAAATACTGTAGTTTGGTGCCTGCCATTAGAAGGCCAACACCTAAAAAATTGATTTTTTTTTTTTTTTTGTACTTGGTGCAGGCCATTAGAAGGCTAGAACCATTTTTTTTTAGATACTGAGTCTGGTGCCAGCAATTGACAAGCCAACACCAATTTTTTTGTGAAATACTGGTAGTTTGGTGCCGGTGATAAGAAGGCCGGCACCTAAAAATATTAATTTTTTTTGTACCTAGTGCCGGCTATTTACAGGCCAGGACCAAAAAATTTGTTTTTGGTTATTGTTTAGTGATTGTACGTTTTAGCTATTTCTTGGGTGGAGAATGTGTTATAATCTGTGGGTTGGTTTATGATATATTTGAGGTTTGGAACCGTCAGATTCTTTGTCTAGGGAGTTACATGACACGGATTTTGAGGTTAAAGTATGAGATATTGATGTTAGGAGGTTGTCTAAAAAATAAGATTTTGGGGCTATTTTACCAAATTGACCCAAAAAATTTGATATTTACAAAAATAACCCAATTTTTAAAACAATCACGAAAATGACCTGGAATGGCCTAAAAATTATGACCTGACCAACACTAATTTTTTTTTAAATACTGGTAGTCTGGTGTCGGCCATTAAAAGGCCAAAACTAACAATTTTTTTTAAAAAAATATAGGTAGTCTGGTGTCGGTAACTAGATGACCAGCACCTAAAAAAATTGATTTTTTTCGCACATGGTGCCAGCCATTTGAGGGCTAGAACAAATTTTTTTTTAAATATTGAGTCTGGTTTCGACCATTGACAAGCCAATACCAAAATTTTTTTGTTTTTAAAATATTGTATTCTGGTGTTTACCATTAGAAGGCCAACATCTAAAAAAAATGCTTTTTTTTTTGTACTTGGTGCCGGCCATTAGAAGGCCAAAACCAATTTTTTTTAAATACTAAAGTCTGGTGCTGGCCAATTTTTTTTTTGAAATACTGGTAGTCTGGTGCCGACCATTAGAAGGCCAACATCTAAAAAATATTGATATTTTTTTTCGTACCTGTGTCGGCTATTTACAGGCTAGGACCAAAAATATTTTTTTGGTGATTGTTCAGTGACTGTACGTTCTAGCTGTTTCTTGTTAGAAAGGGTGGAGGATGTGTTATAATCTGTAGGTTAGTGTATGATATATTTGATGTTCGGAACCGTTAGATTCTTTATCTAAGGAGTTACATGACACGGATTTTGAGGTTAAAAGATGGGATGTTGATGTTAGGAGGTTGTCCAAAAGACAGGATTTTAGGGCTATTTTACGAAACTGACCCAAAAAAATTTGATATTTACAAAAATAACCCAGTATTAAAAACAATCACCAAAATAACCTGAAATGACCTAAAAATTATGGCTTAACTAGCACCATTTTTTTTAAATACTAGTAGTTTGGTGCTGGCCATTAGAAGGCCAAAACTAAGTTTTTTTTTTAAATAATAGTAGTCTGGTGTCGGTAATTAGAAGACCAGCACCTGAAAAAATTATTTTTTTTTGTACCTGGTGCCGGCCATTAGACGGCTAGAACAATTTTTTTTTTAAATATTGAGTCTGGTGCCAGTAATTGACAAGCCAACACAAAATTTTTTTTTGTTTTTAAAATACTTTTGTCTGGTGCCTACCATTAGATGGCCAACATCTAAAAAAATGATTTTTCTTTTGTATTTGGTGCCGGCCATTAGTAGGCCAGAATCAAATTTTTTTTTTAAATACGGAGTCTTGTGCCGGCTATTGATAAGCCAGCACGAATTTTTTTTGAAATACTGGTATTTTGGTGCCGGCCATTTACAGGCCAGTACCAAATTTTTTTTTTGGTTATTGTTGGTGGATCAGATGCTTTAATTGTTTCTTGTTAGAAAGGGTGAAGGGTGTGTTATAATCTATGGGTTGGTGTATGATATATTTGAGGTTTGGAACCGTTAGATTCTTTGTCTATGGAGTTACATGACACGAATTTTAAGGTTAAAGGATGGGATGTTGATGTTAGGAGGTTGTCCAAAAGACAGGATTTTGGGGCTATTTTACGAAACTGACCCAAAAAATTTGATATTTACAAAAATAACCTAGTTTTAAAAATAATCATAAAAATGACCTGAAATGGCTTAAAAATTATGGCCTGACCAGCACCAATTTTTTTTTAAATACTGGTAGTCTGGTGCCGACTATTAGAAGGCCAAAACGAATATTTTTTTTTTAAAATGCTAGTAGTCTGGTGTCGGTAATTAGAAGACTAGCATCTAAAAAAATTGATTTTTTTTCGTACCCGGTGCCAGCCATTAGAAGGCCAGAACAAATTTTTTTTAAATACTGAGTCTGGTGTCGACCATTGAAAAGTCAACAGCAAAATTTTTTTGTTTTTAAAATATTGTAGTCTGGTGCCTACCATTAGAAGGCTAGTATCTAAAAATAATAATTTTTTTTTGTACCTGGTGCCGGTCATTAGTAGGCCAGAACCAAATTTGTTTTTAAATACTAAGTCTGGCACTGGTCAGTGACAAGGCAGCACCAAATTATTTTTTGAAATACTGGTAGTCTGGTGCCGGCTATTAGAAGGCCAACACCTAAAAAATATTGATTTTTTTTCGTACCTGTGCCGGCCATTTACAGGCCAGGACCAAAATTTTTTTTGGTGATTGTTTAGTGACTGTACGTTCTAGTTGTTTGCTGTTAGAAAGGGTGGAGGGTGTGTTATAATCTGTGGGTTGGTGTATGTTATATTTGAGGTTTGGAACCGTTAGATTCTTTGTCTAATAAGTTACATGACACGGATTTTGAGGTTAAAGTATTGGATGTTGATGTTAGGAGGTTCTCCAAAAGACAAGATTTTGGGATTATTTTACCAAGTTAACTCCAAAAAATTGATATTTATAAAAATAACCCAGTTTTAAAAACAACCACCAAAATAATCTGAAATGACCTAAAAATTATTGCTTGACCAGCACCATTTTTTTTAAATACTGGTAGTCTGGTACTGGTCATTAGAAGGCCAAAACTAAGAATTTTTTTTTTAAAATAGTGGTAGTCTGGTGTCGGTAACTAGAAGACCAGCACCTAAAAAAATTAATTTTTTTCGTACCTAGTGCCAGCCATTAGACGGTCAGAACATTTGTTTTAAATACTGAGTCTGGTGCCAGCCATTGAAAAGTCAACACCAAATTTTTTTTGTTTTTAAAATACTGTAGTTTAGTGCCTGCCATTAGAAGGCCAACACCTAAAAAATTGATTTTTTTTGTACCTGGTGCCAGCCATTAGAAGGCCAGAACCAATTTTTTTTTTTAGATACTAAGTCTGGTGCCGGCCATTGACAAGCCAGCACCAATTTTTTTTTTGAAATACTGGTAGTTTTGTGCCAGTGATTAGATGGTCGGCACCTAAAAATATTGATTTTTTTTGTACCTAGTGCCGGCTATTTACAGGCCAGGACCAACAAATTTGTTTTTGGTTATTGTTCAGTGAGTGTACGTTTTAGCTGTTTCTTGGGTGGAGAATGTGTTATAATCTGTGGGTTGGTTTATGATATATTTAAGGTTTGGAACCGTCAGATTCTTTGTCTAGGGAGTTACATGACACGGATTTTGAGGTTAAAGTACTATGAGATGTTGATGTTAGGAGGTTGTCCAAAAAATAAGATTTTGGGGCTATTTTACCAAATTGACCTAAAAAATTTTGATATTTATAAAAATAACCCAGTTTTAAAAACAATCACCAAAATGACCTGGAATGGCCTAAAAATTGTGGCCTGACCAACACCAATTTTTTTTTAATACTGGTAGTCTGGTGTCGGCCATTAAAAGGCCAAAACTAATATTTTTTTGTAAAAAAATATAGGTAGTCTGGTGTCGGTAATTAGAAGACTAGCACCTAAAAAAATTCATTTTTTTCGCACCTGGTGCCAGCTATTTGAAGGCCAGAACAAATTTGTTTTTTAAATATTGAGTCTGGTGTCGACCATTTACAAGCCAACACCAAAATTTTTTTGTTTTTAAAATACTGTAGTCTGGTATTTACCATTAAAAGGCTAGCATCTAAAAAAAATATTTTTTTTTGTACTTGGTGCCGACCATTAGAAGGCCAAAACCAAATTTTTTTAAATACTAAGCCTGGTGCTGGCCAATTTTTTTTTTGAAATACTGATAGTGTGGTGTCGGCCATTAGAAGGCCAACATCTAAAAAATATTGATTTTTTTTCGTACCTGTGCCGGCCATTTACAGGCTAGGACCAAAAATATTTTTTTCTTTGATTGTTCGGTGATCAGACGTTCTAAATTTGTTTCTTGTTAGAAAGGGTGGAGGATGTGTTATAATCTGTAGGTTGGTGTATGATATATTTGATGTTTGGAACCGTTATATTCTTTGTCTAAGGAGTTACATGACACGGATTTTGAGGTTAAAGGATGGGATATTGATGTTAGGAGGTTGTCCAAAAGACAGGATTTTGGGGCTATTTTACCAAACTGACCCAAAAAATTTGATATTTACAAAAATGACCTAATTTTAAAAACAATCACCAGAATAACCTGAATTGACCTAAAAATTATGGCTTAACTAGCACCAATGTTTTTTTTAAGTACTAGTAGTCTGGTGCTGGCCATGAGAAGGTTAAAACTAAGTTTTTTTTTTTGTTTTAAATACTTGTAGTTTGGTGTCGGTAATTAGAAGACCAGCACCTAAAAAAATTGATTTTTTTTGTGCCTAGTGCCGGCCATTAGACCGCCAGAACAATTTTTTTTAAATACTAAGTCTGGTGCCGGCAATTGACAAGCGAACACCAAAATTTTTTTTATTTTTAAAATTCTGTTGTCTAGTGCCTGCCATTAGAAGGCCAACATTTAAAAAATTGATTTTTTTTTTGTACCTGGTGCCTTCCATTAGTAGGCTAGAATCAAATTTTTTTTAAATACCGAGTCTTGTGCCGGCTATTGATAAGCTAGCACGAATTTTTTTTTGAAATACTGGTATTTTGGTGCCGGCCATTTACAGGCCAGTACCAAAATTTTTTTTTTGGTTATTGTTCAGTGACTGTACGTTTTAGCTATTTCTTGTTAGAAATGGTGAAGGGTGTGTTATAATCTATGGGTTGGTGTATGATATATTTGAGGTTTGGAACCGTTAGATTCTTTGTCTAGGGAGTTACATGACACGAATTTTGAGGTTAAAGGATGGGATGTTGAAGTTAGGAGGTTGTCCAAAAGACAAGATTTTTGGGCTATTTTACCAAGTTGACCCAAAAAAATTTGATATTTACAAAATAACCCAGTTTTAAAAACAATCATCAAAATGACTTGAAATGGCTTAAAAATTATGGCCTGAGCAGCACCAATTTTTTTTAAATACCGGTAGTCTGGTGCTGGCCATTAGAAGGCCAAAACGAATAATTTTTTTTTAAAAATGCTAGTAGTCTGGTGTCGATAATTAAAAGACTAGCATCTAAAAAATTGATTTTTTTTCGTACCTAGTGCCAGCCATTAGAAAGCCAAAACAAATTTATTTTAAATATTGAGTCTGGTGCCGACCATTGACAAGCCAACACCAAATTTTTTTGTTTTTAAAATACTGTAGTCTGGTGCCTGCCATTAGAAGGCCAACACCTAAAAAATTGATTTTTTTTTTTTTGTACTTGGTGCCGGCCATTAGAAGGCCAGAACCAATTTTTTTTAGATACTGAGTCTAGTGCCGGCCATTGACAAGCCAACACCAATTTTTTTTTGAAATACAGGTAGTTTGGTGCCAGTGATTAGAAGGCCGGCACCTAAAAATATTGATTTTTTTTGTACCTAGTGCCGGCTATTTACATGCCAGGACCAAAAAATTTGTTTTTTGTTATTGTTCAGTGATTGTACGTTTTAGCTGTTTCTTGGGTGGAGAATGTGTTATAATCTGTGGGTTGGTTTATGATATATTTGAGGTTTGGAACCGTCAGGTTCTTTGTCTAGGGAGTTACATGACACGGATTTTGAGGTTAAAGTATGAGATGTTGATGTTAGAGGTTGTCCAAAAAATAAGATTTTGGGGCTATTTTACCAAATTGACCCAAAAAAATTTGATATTTACAAAAATAACCCAGTTTTAAAAACAATCACCAAAATGACCTGGAATGGCCTAAAAATTATGGCCTGACCAACAACAATTTTTTTTTTAAATACTGGTAGTCTGGTGCCGGCCATTAAAAGGCCAAAACTAATAATTTTTTTTAAAAAAATATAGGTAGTCTGGTGTCGGTAATTAGAAGACCATCACCTAAAAAAATTGATTTTTTTCGCACCTGCTGCCAGCCATTTGAAGGCCAGAACAATTTTTTTTTTAATATTGAGTCTGGTGTCGACCATTTACAAGCCAACATCAAAATTTTTTTGTTTTTAAAATACTATATTCTGGTGTTTACCATTAGAAGGCAAGCATCTAAAAAAATGTTGTTTTTTTGTAGTTGGTGCCGGCCATTAGAAGGCCAAAACCAATTTTTTTTAAATACTAAGTCTGGTGCTGGCCATTTTTTTTTTTTGAAATACTGGTAGGCTGGTGACGGCCATTAGAAGGCCAACATCTAAAAAATATTGATTTTTTTTCGTACTGTACTGCGTCGCCATTTACTGAGGCTAGGACCAAAAATATTTTTTGGTGATTGTTCGAAGAATCATGACGTTCTAGTCATTTCTTGTTAGAAAGGGTGGAGGATGTGTTATAATCTGTGGGTTGGTGCATGATATATTTGATGTTTGGAACCGTTAGATTCTTTGTTTAAGGAGTTACATGACACGGATTTTGAGGTTAAAGGATGGGATGTTGATATTAGGAGGTTGTCCAAAAGACAGGATTTTGGGGCTATTTTACCAAACTGACCCAAAAAAATTTGATATTTACAAAAATGACCCAGTATTAAAAACAATCACCAAAATAACCTGAAATGACCTAAAAATTATGGCTTAACTAGCACCGTTGTTTTTTTTTTAAATACTAGTAGTCTGGTGCTGGCCATGAGAAGGCCAAAACTAAGTTTTTTTTTTTTAAATAATAGTAGTCTGGTGTCGGTAATTAAAAGATCAGCACCTAAAAAAATTGATTTTTTTTGTACCTGGTACCGGCCATTAGACGGCTAGAACAATGTTTTTTTTTTTAAAATACTAAGTCTAGTGCCAGTAATTGACAAGCCAACATAAAAAAAAATTTTATTTTTAAAATACTGTTGTCTGGTGCCTACCATTAGAAGGCTAACATCTAAAAAATTAATTTTTTTTGTACCTGGTGCCGACCATTAGTAGGCCAGAATCAATTTTTTTTAAATACTGAGTCTTGTGCCGGCTATTTATAAGCCAGCACGAATTTTTTTTTGAAATACTGGTATTTTGGTATCGGCCATTTACAGGCCAGTACCAACATTTTTTTTGGTTATTGTTCAGTGACTGTACGTTTTAGCTGTTTCTTGCTAGAAAGGGTGAAGGATGTGTTATAATTTGTGGGTTGGTGTATGATATATTTGAGGTTTGGAACCGTTAGATTCTTTGTCTAGGGAGTTACATGACACGAATTTTGAGGTTAAAGGATGAGATGTTGACGTTAGGAGGTTGTCCAAAAGACAGGATTTTGGGGCTATTTTACCAAATTGATATTTATAAAAATGACTCAATTTTAAAAACAATCACCAAAATAATCTGAAATGACCTAAAAATTATGGCCTGACCAGCACCATTTTTTTTAAATACTGGTAGTCTGGTACTAGTAATTAGAAGGCTAAAACTAGATTTTTTTTTTTAAATACTGGTAGTCTTGTGTCAGTAATTAGAAGACCAGCACCTAAAAAAATTGATTTTTTTCGTACCTGGTGCCGGCCATTAGACGGTCAGAACATTTTTTTTTTTAAATACTGAGTCTGGTGCCAGCCATTAAAAAGCCAACACCAAATTTTTTTTGTTTTTAAAATACTGTAGTCTGGTGCCTGCCATTAGAAGGCCAACACCTAAACAATTGATTTTTTTTTGTACCTGGTGTCGGCCATTAGAAGGAAAGAACCAATTTTTTTTTTTAGATACTGAGTCTGGTGCCGGCCATTGACAAGCCAACACCAATTCTTTTTTTTTGAAATACTGGTAGTTTGGTGCCGGTGATTAGAAGGCTGGTACCTAAAAATATGGATTTTTTTTTTCATACCTAGTGCCGGCCATTTACAGGCCAGGACCAAAAAAATTGTTTTTGGTTATTGTTCAGTGATTGTACGTTTTAGCTGTTTCTTGGGTGGAGAATGTGTTATAATCTGTGGGTTGGTTTATGATATATTTGAGGTTTGGAACCATTAGATTCTTTGTCTAGGGAGTTACATGACACGAATTTTGAGGTTAAAGTATGAGATGTTGATGTTAGGAGGTTGTCCAAAAAATAGATTTTGGGGCTATTTTACCAAATTGACCCAAAAAAATTTGATATTTACAGAAATAACCCAGTTTTAAAAACAATCACCAAAATGACCTGGAATGGCCTAAAAATTATGGCCTGACCAACACCAATTTTTTTTAAATACTGGTAGTCTGGTGTCGGCCATTAAAAGACCAAAACTAATAATTTTTTTTTAAAAATACATGTAGTCTGGTGTTGGTAGTTAGAAGACCAGCACCTAAAAAAATTAATTTTTTTCGCACCTGGTGCCAGCCATTAGAAGGCCAGAATAATTTTTTTTTAAATACTGAGTTTGGTGTCGACCATTCACAAGCCAACACCAAATTTTTTTTGTTTTTAAAGTACTGTAGTCTAGTGTTTACCATTAGAAGGCCATCATCTAAATTTTTTTTTTTTTTTTTGTACTTGGTGTTGGCAATTATAAGGCCAAAACCAATTTTTTTTAAATACTAAGTCAGTGTTTGGCCAATTTTTTTGAAATTTCGTAGTGCAGTGTCGGCCATTAGAAGGCCAACATCTAAAAATATTGATTTTTTCGCACTGCATCTTGCCGCCATTTACTGAGTTAGGACCAAAAATATTTTTTGGTGATTGTTCACTGACTGTACGTTCTAGCTGTTTCTTGTTAGAAAGGGTGGAGGATGTGTTATAATCTGTGGGTTGGTGTATGATATATTTGATGTTTGGAACCATTAGATTCTTTGTCTAAGGAGTTACATGACACGGATTTTGAGGTTAAAGGATGGGATGTTGATGTTAGGAGGTTGTCCAAAAGACAGGATTTTGGGGTTATTTTACCAAACTGGCCAAAAAAATTTAATATTTACAAAAATGACCCAATTTTAAAAACAATCATCAAAATAACCTGAAATGACCTAAAAATTATGGCTTAACTAGCAACAATTTTTTTTTTTAAATACTAGTAGTCTGGTGTTGGCCATGAGAAGGCCAAAACTAAGTTTTTTTTTTTTAAATACTAGTAGTCTGCTGTCGGTAATTAGAAGACCAGCACCTAAAAAAATTGATTGTTTTTGTACCTGGTCCTGGCAATTAGACGGCCAGAACAATTTTTTTTTAAATCATCGAGTGCAGTGTAGGTAATTGACAAGCCAACACCAAAATTTTTTTTGTTTTTAAAATACTGTTGTCTGGTGCCTGCCATTAGAAGGCCAACATCTAAAAAATTATTTTTTTTGTACCTGGTGCCGGCCATTAGTAGGCCAGAATCAAAATTTTTTTTTTAAATACTGAGTCTTGTGCCGGCTATTGATAAGCCAAAGATTTAATTTTTTTTGAATTCATGGTGGTATTTTGGTGCCGCCGTTTCTGAGCTAGTACCAAAATTTTTTTGGTTATTGTTCGATCGCACGCGTTTTAAGCATTTTCAGTTAGAAAGGGTGATGGGTGTGTTATAATCTGTGGGTTGGTGTATGATATATTTGAGGTTTGGAACCGTCAGATTCTTTATCTAGGGAGTTACATGACACGAATTTTGAGGTTAAAGGATGGGATGTTGATGTTAGGAGGTTGTCCAAAAGACAGGATTTTGGGGCTATTTTACCAAATTGACCCAAAAAATTTAATATTTACAAAAATAACCTAGTTTTAAAAACAATCATGAAAATGACCTGAAATGGCTTAAAAATTATGGCGTGACCGGCACCAATTTTTTTTTTTAAATACTGGTAGTCTGTTGCCGGCCATTAGAAGGCCAAAACGAATAATTTTTTTTTTTCAAATGCTAGTATTCTGGTGTCGGTAATAAGAAGACTAGCTTCTAAAAAAATTGATTTTTCGTACCTGGTGCCAGCCATTAGAAGGCCAGAACAAATTTTTTTAAATACTGAGTCTAGTGCCGACCATTGACAAGCCAACACCAAATTTTTTTTATTTTTAAAATATTGTAGTGTGGTGCCTACCATTAGAAGGCTAGTATCTAAAAATAATAATTTTTTTTTATTTGGTGCCAGTCATTAGTAGGCCAGAACCAATTTTTTTTTAAATACTAAGTCTGGCACTGGCCATTGACAAGCTAGCACCAATTTTTTTTTTTTGAAATACTGGTAGTCTTGTGCCGGCTATTAGAAGGCCAACACCTAAAAAATATTGATTTTTTTCGTACCTGTGCCGGCCATTTACAGGCCAGGACCAAAATTTTATTTTGGTGATTGTTCAGTGACTGTACGTTTTAGTTTGTTCCTGTTAGAAAGGGTGGAGGGTGTGTTATAATCCGTGGTTTGGTGTATGATATATTTGATGTTTGGAACCGTTAGATTCTTTGTCTAAGGAGTTACATGACACGGATTTTAAGGTTAAAATATGGGATGTTGATGTTAGGAGGTTGTTCAAAAGACAAGATTTTGGGGTTATTTTACCAAACTGACCCAAAAAAATTTGAGATTTACAAAAATGACCTAGTCTTAAAAACAATCACCAAAATAACATGAAATGACCTAAAAATTATGGCCTGACCAGCACCAATTTTTTTTTTAAAAAACTGATATTCTGGTATCGGCCATGAGAAGGCCAAAACTAAGATTTTTTTTTCCAAATACTGGTAGTCTGTTGTCGGTAATTAGAAGACCAGCACCTAAAAAAATTGATTTTTTTCGTACTTGATGCCGGCTATATTAGGGCCAGAAGTTTTTTTTTTTATGCCGGCTATATTAGGGCCAGAAGTTTTTTTTTTAAATACTGAGTCTGGTGCCAGCATATTGACAAGCCAACACCAAAATTTTTATTGTTTTTAAAATACTATAGTCTGGTGCCTGCCATTAGAAGGCCAACACCTAAAAAATTGATTTTTTTTTTTTGTACCTGGTGTCGGACATTAGAAGGCCAGAACCAAATTTTTTTTAAATACTGAGTCTGGTGCCGGCCATTGACAAGCCAGCACCAATTTTTTTTTGAAATACTGGTAGTTTGGTGTCGATCTTTAGAAGGCCAGCACCTAAAAATATTGATTTTTTTCGTACCTGGTGTCGGCCATTTACAGGTCAGGACCAAAAATTTTTTTTTGGTTATTGTTCATTGACTGTACGTTTTAGCTGTTTCTTGTTAGAAAGGGTGAAGGGTGTGTTATAATCTGTGGGTTGGTGTATGATATGTTTGAGGTTTGGCACCGTCAGATTCTTTGTCTAGGGAGTTACATGACACGGATTTTGAGGTTAAAGGATGGCATGTTGATGTTAGGAGGTTGTCCAAAAGACAGGATTTTGGGGTTATTTTACCAAGCTGACCCAAAAAATTTTGATATTTACAAAATTGACCCAGGTTTAAAAACAATCACTAAAATGACCGACACCACCTGGTATTTTAGCACCAGTGTATTTTTTTAAATCGTATGATACTGGTATATAAAAAACCTGTATTTTAAAAAAAAATTGGTGCTGGTCTGTCAATGGCCGACACCAGACTCAGTATTTTAAAAAAAAAATTTGGTGCTAGTTTGTCAAGGGCTGACACCAGGTACAAAAAAAATCAATTTTTTTAGGTGCTGACCTTTTAATGGCCGGCACCAGACTACCATTATTTAAAAAAAAATTGGTGTTAGCCTATCAATGGCAGGCACCAGACTCAGTATTAAAAAATATATTTTTTGGTTCTGGCCTTCTAATGGCCAACAGTAGGTACAAAAAAATATCAATTTTTGTAGGTGCTGGCCTTCTAATGGCTGGCACCAGACTACCAGTATTTTAACAAAAAAAAATATTTTGGTTCTGGCCTATCAATGGCCGACACTAGACTCAGTATTTAGAAAAAAAAATTGGTTCTGGCCTTTTAATGGTCAGCACCAGTGTATTTTTTTTAAATCGTATGATACTGGTATATAAAAAACCAGTATTTTAAAAAAAAAAATTGGTGCTGGTCTATCAATGGTCGACACCAGACTCAGTATTTTAAAAAATAAATTTGATTCTGGCCTTCTAATGGCCGACACCAGGTACAAAAAAATAAATTTTTTTAGGTGCTGACCTTCTAATGGCCGGCACCAGACTACCATTATTTAAAAAAAAAACTGGTGTTGGCTTGTCAATGGCAGGCACCAGACTCAGTATTTAAAAAAAATATTTTTTTGGTTCTAGCCTTCTAATTGCCAACACCAGGTACAAAAAAAACTATTTTTTTAGGTGCTGACCTTCTAATGGCTGGCACCATACTACAATATTTAAAAAAAAAAGATTTTTTTAGTGCTGGCCTGTCAATGCCGGCACCAAACTCAATATTTTTTTAAAAAATTGGTTTTGGCCTTCTAATGGCTAGCTCCAGACTACTAGTATTTTTAAAAAATATTTTTGGTTCTGGCCTATCAATGGCCGGCACCAGACTCAGTATTTAAAAAAAAAATTGGTTCTGGCCTTCTAATGGTCGACACCAGGTAAAAAAAAATCAATTTATCATTTACCTATGCACATTTGCTGCAATGTGGTCGTTGTCATTTAAAATAACATTAGGATTAGGATCTATATAGTGATCGGCGGTGGTTGAGGGTGAACAATGGTGGTCATCGAAGTAGCCTATTTATAGTGGGGGACCACTTGACTGAAGAGCAAAATTGGAAAAAAAATTATGGCCTGACCAGCACCAAAAGTTTTTTTTTTTAAAATACTGGTAGTCTGGTGTCGGCCATTGACAGAGCAGCACCAAATTTTTTTTAAATACTGTAGTCTAGTGCCTGCCATTAGAAGGCTATCACCTAAAAAAATTGATTTTTTTTGTACTTGGTACTGGCCATTAGAAGGGCAGAACAATTTTTTTTTAAATACTGAGTCTGGTGCCAGCCATTAGAAGGCCAGCACCAAATTGTTTTTTAAAATACTGGTAGTCTATTGCTGACCATTAGAATGTCAGCAACTAAAAAATTTGATTTTTTTCCGTACCTGGTGCCGGCCATTAGAAGGCCAGAACCAAAAACATTTCTTTTTTTTTTTTAAATATTGAGTCTGGTGCCGACCATTGACAGGCCAACACCAAAAAATTTATTTTATTTTTAAAATACTGGTTTTTTGTATACCAGTATGATACGATTTAAAAAAAAAACCCTGGTGTCGGCCATTGGAAGGCTAGAACCAAAAAATTTAATTTTTTAAAGTCTGACACAATCATCAGGCAATCATGGAGTCAAAATACCAGATGGTGCGACCATTAGAAGGCTAAAACCCCATTCTACTATTCATTTCAGGTCATTTTGGTGATTGTTTTTAAACTTGGGTCATTTTTGTAAATATAAAAAATTTTTAGGTCAGTTTTGTAAAATAGTCTCCTATATATAAATACATGTAAAGTGTTTATAATTAAAAAGAAAAAAGTTAGAGTTGTGTAATTTAAATTTCTGTTTAAAAAATAAAATATACCGGCAAGATAAGGGGATTTGTGATGACGAAGGCCAGGACCGCAGCTTGCGATATAGTACAATTTACACAAATAGAATCCGTATAGAAGTTTACTTCGATTTATTATTGATTAGAATAAGGGTTTTCAACCTTACTACACTACTTCTATTTGACATTAATTAGAATAAGGTTTTTCAACATATAAATAAATGTAGTCTTAACTCTTCTTGTATCATTTGAATTCAATATTAGTGAATTTTCTTTTCATCTGCCTGTGATTTTTCCTGAAAGGGTTTTGATGTAAAATCTGTGTGTTTTATCTTTCTTACTTTTTTTACGATACATTCTCATTATCGACGTTCAAGTTTCACTGTAAATATAAATTTACTAAAATTTATATAAATATAAAACACAATTAAAATATGGAAAAAAAAGAGTATACCAACTACATATATGGGCAGGTCTTAGTGAAAGATGACATGAAATCAAAGCATTAAAGTCCAAAAGTGGTTGTGGGAATAATGGAGATTTGTATTTTGGCTAAATGGCCTTCTTGATATACAAAGAATTTTACCTAACATTGCTTTACATTACCTAAAATTTTAGTTATTTTACCAAACTAACCTAAAAAAATTTAATATTTACAAAAATAACCCAAGTTTAAAAACAATCACAAAAATAACCTGAAATGAACAGTAGATTGAGGGTTTGGCCTGTCAATGATCGACACCCCCTTGTATTTTGAACCCACGATTGCCTGATTATTGTGTCAGACTTTAAAAAATTGAATTTTTTGGTTCCGAACATGTCAATGGCCAGAACCAGGGTATTTTTTTTAAATCGTATAAAACCGGTATAACCAAATTTTAAAAAAGAAAAAAAATTTTGGGGTCTTGGCTTCATCCATGGCGGCTTTTGATTTTTTTTTTTTTGGGTGCTAGCTTGTAAATGGCCGGCACTCCTTGTACCGAATTTTTTTTTTTTGGATGTTGGCCTGTTAATGGCCGGCACCCCTTGTACTAAAAAAAATTTTTTTTGGGTTGTAACACCCTAAATTAGGGGTTATTTGTAATTTAAATAAATTCCATGTGGGCTTCAAGAAATAAGTAAATATGATTTTATTTGGCATGATTTTAGGACCTAAAAATAACTCGAGCTAAGCCTGACCCAGTATTAAAAATTTATTTTTTTTCAAGTGTGTAAAAGGAAGGAGCTAGGTTAGCTAGGGCTTTAATAAAATTTTGGGCGAGTTAAGGCACAAAGGATGGGCTTGGTATAAGTGGCGTGGTGCGCCTAAGAGCTTGCTAGGGGTCTTGGGTTCGATCCGCAGAAGAAATAAGGAAAATTTTTTTTTTTGGTCTGTTGGGGCGTTAAAGGAAGGGCCCAAGTAAGGAAGGCCTTAAATGAATTTTGAGTAAGGATCGGACATGAAAGGCAGGTGGGCGGAGTGGCTGAGGCGCTACTTGAAAAGGGGCTTTGGTTAAGGTCTCGGGTTCGAGACATGAAAGACGCAAGGAGTGTTATTTTTGGGCTTTTTGCGTCAAAGGCAAGAGAGCCAAGAAGAGGGCTTATAATTAAAAGGTAAGGGCTCATGACATGAAAGTTTGAGGGGCAAAAGTGGCAAAGCGCGTTGGAGGGGAGTCTGCTGCTTGGGGTCACTGGTTCGAACCCCAGGAGCAGCACCTTGACTTTATTTTTTCCTTCCCTCTGCTGCTGGCGTGAAGAGAGTAGAGTTAGCGATATTTAGGACTCTTAAATTGATTAGAGATAAGGCATATTTTTTTGCTCATAATCTATTTGGAAGAGTGTTGTAGTAGTTTATTTTATTTTGAATTGTTGAAGAGGTGGATAGGAGATAAATATTAGTATTTTATTATTTGAAGAGGTGATAAAAGTAAGAGATAAAAATTATTCTTTTTGGGTGATAATTAAGCTGGAATTATCACCAAAATAAGAGGGTGTTTGCCGAACCTTGGACTCTTTAGGGGGCTGTCCATACCTGTTTTATTTGGCAAAAGAGTGCCAACAGTTCAACCAAAATTCTTCTTTTCTCTCCAAATTTACTGCTGCCGAAATCTCCATTGTTTCATAGCCAAAACCATCCAAAAATTCCAGCTTCTCTTCTCTTTTACAAGCGGAATATACCCCCTCTTTAAGAGGAAATTTCCAGCAAACTCTTTCTCTTCTTCCTCTCTTCATTGTGCTGCCAAAATCTCCCTTAAACTCTTAGCCAAAATTGTTCAGAAAATTCCAGCACTGTTGTTTCTCTTAGCCGAATACACCCTCCTCCTTCACAAAAATTTCCAGCCCTTCCAATTGTGTATTAGGTCGAATATCATATCTCCAACAAGGTGCTGCCAATTTTCAATAAGTGTGGGAAGCTTTCAGGATTTATTTTCCAAAGGACTAATTAAGGCTTCGGGATTTATTAGGAAATCAAATCCGTTTAAGGTTAAGAGATCTAACGTTATAGATCGGCTTTTCGAGATCTAGGAATTTCGATAGAAGCACGTGTGTAAAATCTCTCTACACACTTTATTAATTTACATGACATTATTGTTTGCCTTAAATCTTTTGGTTGAGGTTAGCTTGTGGCATAATCATGGATTTCGGGTAAGTCCCCTAACTTGTAATATTTGATATATGATTGCATGCCATCACATGATGTTTAATACTATGACATGATATATGAAATTTGATGTATAAGCATGTGATGGTGGGATTGATGAGAGGAGGGGGTGAATTATAGAACGTCGTCCAGTGGTTTTGACCACAAGATGGGTTGGCCCCATCAGATTATTTGTGACCTATGGTCATCAGTGGTTTTGACCACAACGATTGATTATTTGCGACTAAGTCCCAGTGGTTTGGTACCACCAGTGGTTTTGACCACATTTGATATATTGTGACCTATGGTCATCAGTGGTTTTGACCACACGATGGGTTGGCCCCATCATCTGATTTGTGACTCTAAGTCATCAGTGGTTTTGACCACCAGTGGTTTTGACCACACGGGGTAGAAAAGGAGTATGGATGGTTAGGTTGGGTTGCATGAACATGTTTATTAATGAATTGTGTATGAGATGTATTTTCCGGGTGGGGGATTTACACACTGAGTCTCGGTGACTCACCCCTTCCCTTAACATTTTGCAGATGGGTAGATCGCGGAGATGGAGCTGGATGGACTCGAGGTGGCCATGCAGTGGAAATTTTAATTAGACGAACTTGGATTTTGTTTTATTTTATTTAATGTTGGTTTATTTTAATTAAGTTGTAATAAGGCCTAGACATATTTTTATTATTCTATGCTCTGGATTAATTTGTTAAATTATTTCCTAACATTAAATTAAGTACACGTGGTTTCTAAAAATTTTGAATCGCAAAAATGTTTTATCGTGCCATCGGGCACACATGAATCGGTAACAATCTGGCTTAATAAATATTTTTAAAATAGACCTAAGTATGGATTTTATACACCTCAAATGTTTTAAACAAAATAACTATCTTTTACCAAAAAGATAATTCGACTTAAAAGGATTTTCAAAGATGTTTTCTCTGTAGCACACCAAATTCGGTCATAGTGTTTGGGCCGGGTTTGGGGTGTTACATGGGTGCTGGCCTGTCAATGGCTGGCACCCCTTGTATCGAAAAAATTTTTTTTTTGGTGCTGGCCTGTCAATGGCCCGCCGACACCTTTTGTACAGAAAAAAAATTTTTTTTTTGGGTGCTGGCCTGTCAATGACCAGCACCCCTCCGGCATCAAAGCTTATATATAGTTGGTGATTTTGGTGCTAATTGTGTAAATGGAAAGAAAAAAAATTTTGAGAGAGCCATCAAAATGAGAGTGTTTTGTAGTATATCATCAAATGAGTTTTTTTGGAGTGGATTATACATAGAGTTTTTTGTAGTGTACAACCGAATTTCGGGGTTGAATTATATACTGTCATATTTTAGCGGAGTTGAATTATATACTGTCATGTCCACCCTAAAGGTTATGCCATTAAGGATTGGATGATTATTTGCACCATAGATGGCTAATCGAGTTGTCCAACGCAGATGGACAGTATCTATGGTGCAATACTATTTATTCCGCAATTGGGTTGTGGTTGGAACCAGTTGGTAGAGTCTCCATGCAAAGATATCTAATGGGACAATATAAGAAGAAACGGTCTGGAGCAGAAGACAATTAATTGTGAAGAAAATAGTACCAATGCAACACAGACCTGATTCAAGCAGAAGACGATTAATTGTGAAGAAAGTAGTATTGAAAATAATTGTATTATTTTTTGGAACTGGGGTGCAGGCCATTGACAGGCCAGCACCCAATTTTTTTTTCAATTATTTTCAATACTACTTTCTTCACAATTAATCGTCTTCTGCTTGAATTAGGTCTGTGTTGCATTGGTACTAGTTTCTTCACAATTAATTGTCTTCTGCTCCAGACCTTTTCTTCTTATATTGTCTCATGAGATATCTTTGCATGGAGACTCTACAACCTATTCCAACCACAACCTAATTGCGGAATAAATAGTATTGCACCATAGATAATGTCCATCTGCGTTGGACAACTCGATTAGCCATCTATGGTGCAAATAATCATCCAACCCTTAATGGCATAACCTTTAAGGTGGACATGACAGTATATAATTCAACTTCGCTAAAATATGACAGTACATAATTCAACCCCTAAATTCGGTTGTACACTACAAAAAACTCTATATATAATCCACTCCAAAAAAACTCATTTGATGATATACTACAAAACACTCTCATTTTGATGGCTCTCTCAATTTTTTTTTCTTTCCATTTACATAAGTAGCACCAAAATCACCAACTATTGACTGGCCATTGACAGGCCGGCACCCAAAAAAAAATTTTTACGGTAAAAAGGGTGCCGGCCATTGACAAACCAGTACCCAAAAAAATGTTTTTTTGTTACAAGAGGTGCCGGCCATTGATAGGCCAGCACCCAAAAATTCAATTTTTTTCAATTTTTTTCTTTTTTAAAATTCAGGTATACCAGTTTTGTACGATTTAAAAAAAATACCCTGGTTTTGGCCATTGACAGGCCAGAACCAAAAAAATCAATTTTTTAAAGTCTGACACAATAATCAGGCAATCATGGGTTCAAAATACAAGGGGGTGCCGGCCATCGACAGGCCAAAACCCCAATCTACAGTTCATTTCAGGTCATTTTGGTGATTGTTTTTAAACTTCGGTCATTTTTGTAAATATTAAACTTTTTAGGTTAGTTTGATAAAATAGCCTAAAATTTTGGATCCTACTGTTTTCTTTAATCATTCCATTAGTGGTCATAAATGTATATTTAATATTATTGCACTTATTTTATTCTAAATAGAGTAAATTGCAAACTATAAACTCGTGTTTTTATTTTAGCCACTCAATTATAAAAAAATTTAATTTAGTTACTAACGTTTTAGATAATTTTTGTTTTGGTCATTTACGTTTGAGATCAAATTTATTTTGTTCATTTTCCGTTAAATGGTTAACGGAAGTATTGATGTGACCTTTTTTTAAATTGATATAATAATACATTTGGCTATCAATACTTACATATTCAATTTGATCCTAATTTAATAATTCAATAAATTTAACCATTCACATTTATAAGTTCTATCGATTTGATCCTCAAACACATATATTAAATATAAATATAATTAGATTTAAACACATATAATTAAATCTTGTTAAACTTATATGTAAATTTGTGATTTTGATCAGCCCAAAAACTTAGAACCCCCCAAACTCATCTCTAAGCATAAATTTATAGTAAAATTTATCTTCATCTACTTTGTTTGCAATTTATTTAGAAAAAAAAAAAGATATAAATTTCTAGGTTTTTTATTTTCTAACTTGAGTTTTAGATTTTTTTTTTGTAATATTTTTAATTTTTTAGATACACATATTTTTATAATATATAATTTCTTTTATATTTTTAAAATTTTAGATATTTTCTTTTAAATTTTAAATATTTTTATAAAAAAATAGATTATGGTATTGTTAGGGCCACATGTCACAACCTAAGAGTGCTATGTGTCTTATATTTAACAGTGTTACAAAAAAAAAAGTACCAAAACCTTTGACATAATGAAAATTTGGTTATTCCTTCAACCATATCCATTTTTAATAAATCCGGGTAGCCTGCCTGATCGGTTTAATCTTTTTTAGATCAATATTGGGTTTAGATATTTTAAATTTAGATTGACTTCGCATGACTTGTTTTACTATTTAAAAATAGGTTAAACTATATTTAATGTTAGTAAACTATTAGTAAGTTTACATTTTGGTTAGTTAACTTTAAAAACTATAAAATGGTCAATGAACTATTCGAAAAAATTTTATTTAAGTACCCATGTTGTTAAAATCGCTGATGCTGGCCTTTTCCGTTTGCACCACCTATACAAATAGAAAGTTCTTTTTCCCATTTTCTTCTACAATTCAATTTTTTTTTCATGAAATAACTTGAAATGTTACAAATTTGCAAACGAAAATCCAAATGGTTTTTTCTTCGATTTTTGACACTAGTCGTTAGATTGACTTGTATATAAGGTATCTTCTTCAACTAGTTGGTGGATATTGATCTACCATATGAATCATCGAGTCATCACTTGGAGCCCAGTCAAACTAAAAAAACTTAACAGTCGAGTGATTTAAATAAAAAATTTAAATAGTTTAGTGACTTGAATGAAAACTTTTGAGTAGTTTAGTGACCATTTTATATTTTTTTTAAAGTTGAGTGACCAAAATATAAACTTACAATGTAACATTTCAAAAACTGGGTTAGAAGAAATTGAGTTGTGAAATCAAGAGTGGTTATCTTTTGACATTGAGTCTAGATTTTGGAAATTTTGACAAGAGTTTAAATTTGGTTCAATGGTTAAGTGTTGTGTTAAGGTGTGTGAGGTTCTATGTTTGAATACTATTTTTGGAAATTTTGCTATTTTGATTAAACCTCTATCCTTGGACATATGGTTATAAGTTATTTTCGATAAATTAATATTAAGAATGAACCTATTGGTTCAATGGTTAAGCTTTTATGTACCTTCTGGTCTTTGCGAAAACATTATGTAAACCTTTTTTATATACCGCTTTTGAGTTAGTTTTGACTTTTAAAAAGTTAATGAACTTCCCAAAACTCCTATCTCTTTTGACTTTTAAAAAGTTAATGAGCTTCCTAAAACTCACATCTCCCTCACGTCATTTATTTTTTTCTTCTTCCTATCGTTCTTTTCATTTTTCTTCTTAGTGGGATTGATCTCTTCTGTTCAAATTACTTTCATTTGGTATGTTACGTTAAATAGATTTCGTGTGGGCTTGATCTTCTCTCTCGATTTCATTTTTAGTATCGGTAAGAGTTCAGTTCCTTATACGTTAGTTTGTAGTTTTTCTATTAGTTTCTGAGTTCTGTAGTAAGGGACAATGTTTATTGGGAATCTGTTAATTGGTTGTTTGAATTAGGATAGGATTGAGGGACATCTAGCATTCTTTCAACGATTTAAGAATCGCATGTCTACTGTCTGTTTGTCGGTAAGTTTCAATTTGGGTTGTTGTCGAAAGTTATTTGACATAGTTATAGCTTGGATGCTTATTTAAGATATTTGATTCAGTTTAATCATCTTATTTGGTCAATGTAACATTGTTTTTAGGTTCAAGAATCGTCTCTATTGCTTCCACGTCAAAACCGAATAAGGTGGGTACCAAAAACCCAAATTTTTACGATTTGTGAACGTCGAAAAACATGGCCTTCGACGCAACACGGATGTGTGGTAGGTCATGTGGTAAACCTTGTAAGGCACTGTTTAAAGTCACACAGGCTAAGGACACGGGTATGTGTCCAGGCCGTGTAACTCACTGTTTGGGTCCACATGGTCGTGTACGAGGCCATGTGAGTCATTAAAAGGGCCACACGGGTGTGTTGGTTGAAATTTCAAAATTTTCCATAAGGCTGTGAATGTCGTTTGGTTTGAATGTAGGCCTTTCGTAGGGTCTGTATAATCTGTAAAGCTATAAACCTCAGGAATTATTGATCTGTTCGTGTATATCCGCTATCTGTACGTATGACTATTTTGAGTTAAGATAAGTAAAGATGATTGCTAATGTATAAGGTACCCCAGTTTAGATGTGTTTAGGTATGTGACTTATCCAGGTACTATCCGTATTCTGTTAAGTATGATGGTACACCCCTGTGTTACTCTGTTGATTTAGAAAATGTGATATCCAAATATGTTGAATTGATTGGTACTGATTTTGATTTATAATCATGCATATGTCTTCATGGCAACCTGATGTGATTTGTTGAGATTTGATAAATCTATTTTACAAAGCATGAACTCCTATGCCTACTAATTCTGCTATTGTATGATAGCATGACCTATATGCTTATCACCTTGACTCTATATCTGCATGCCATGGCATATTGTATGGGATTTGGGGTGATGTGAAAGGAGAAAGTTTCTGACAGTTTAATTATCTACATTATCTGGTGGTTTATTCACAATTCTATTTTGGCAGCTTGACTACAATATAGTGACTTGACCACATGTCTCTGATCTGAGCGTTTTCACTGCAAATTCAGGTGGCACTGTCCACAGTTATATGTTGGTGTTGTTGGGTTGGACGAGTTCTAGGGAACTCTATTTTGGTGTGTAACAAAGTTGGGTAGGATATTTTTTGATAAATCTGCATTATGATTTGTTTCGAAATGAATATACTGCATCGACATCAATATATATGTTCTATTTTGTTCTGTTCTGTTATGTTATGTTTGATTTGTTTTGTTTTGTTCGATTTTGTTGCACTACCATTGTTGAAATATCTGTGATACTTTAGATTTGTTCTATATTGGGTATAATTGTTACTAAGTTCTCTGCATTACTATGATTTGTATGTTATGATCTGTTTATTTGTATTTGAGTTTGGTTATACGCTGTGCTTAATAGCTCACCTTTTATATTACCTTTATCTGTTCAGGGGGACATCTAACTTAGGATCGGACGGCGTACGGGAGTTCGAATTGTTTTTGCACTGATGTAATAATGATTTGATCTCTGGTGTTTGTAATTTGTTTTTGAACCTGCCATGCTTTTTGATAAACTCGTTAGTATCTGAAAATTCCAAACACTAAACTACAAAAATCGTTTAAATCGACTAAAAAGGATTTCTGGTTTTCAAAGTTAAAACTCCGAAAAGATTTTCGCTACAAATCAAGTAAAGTTTTGAATGGTTTTTGAACACTTACCGAAATCAGTTATCAATATGTTGGTGTAACTCTTCCAGATTTGGCTTAAACTTCTAGGCCGGATTTGAGTTGTTACATACAAATAATTTCGTGACCTTGGGTGTAACTTACCTTATTTTTCTCTTTGATTTAATGTTGAAGACTAATTTATCATTTTTTAAATAGAATAATAAAATATAATCCAACTCTTAGTTAGGTGTCTTGGTACTTTTACCCTTGATAAAATCTTATAAATGTCTACATCATTACATGACTAAAATCAATTAGAGTTTATTTTCTTGTATAAAAATCAATTAAAGTTTTTGTTTAGGATAAATTACAAAAATAATCACTAAACTATTCATTTTGTTCTGTTTTAGTCACTCAATTATTAATTTTTTCAATGTAATTATTAAAATTTTCAAAATTAAATATTTTTGTCATTCAACATTATTTGTGGTTAAATTTTTAACGATAATTTTTTTTCTTTTTTCCTTTCTTTTCATTATTTCTTCTTATTTTCTCTTCTCCTAGCCTTAGGGTGTGTTCTTCATTACTTTTGGGATGAACTTTTCAACAAAAAAGTGCTTTTATCTGAAAAACAATGAAGAACAAATATCGGTAGAGCAAATTTAAGTACTTTTTTGAAGTGCTTTTTTACAGATGGAGAAGCAGAAAATTTTGCCATTTCTCAAGCCAAAAGCGCTTTTGACTGGTTTTTTTACCTTTTTGACCTTACACTTTTTCTCCTTCACAATCTCATCCCAAAATATTAAAATATTAACAATAAGTTATAATAAATTAATTTTTTATATTTTTGTTAAAATATCATAATATTAACTAATTTGAACATTATTTAAATACATATATATTTGTTACTTTATAATATCATGTCTAAAATAGACATTTTACTTTTCAAAAGTATTTTTTGACAACAATATCAAATACTTAAATTTTTCAATAGCACTTCTTAGAAGCACTTTTTCACAGCACTTCTCAAAAGCATTTCTTAAAAGCATTGCCAAACTGGCCCTTAGTTGCCGCACATACGTCACTAACGTTCATAGCTTTCTTCGACCAATTATGACACCAACGTGATTCTCAGTCACTGTTGAATCCCAAGCAGTTCATATCTTAATAAATGGTCCAAATTGTACTAAATTTGATTGAATCTCTTCTTCTTTTTTTCTTCATGTTTTCATCTTTTATGGTGAAAAGAGAGAAACACCACTATTTATTATTAACCAAAATTTTGATATTAAAAGTTTTAACCCAATATTCATATCTTTAATAAATGGACTAAATTGTACTGTTTGATCCACTTTTATTTTCTGCAAAATGTTTTCATTTAAAGAGTATAAGGAACAAAAATGATCAAATTGGATACATAATAGAAGACTATTAGTAAAATTTTACTTACGAATTCAATTGTTACTATTTTGATTAGAACTAAAATTTTAAAAAAGTGCGGGACTAAAATTGAATAAATTAGAATACATGGACTAAATTCACAACTTAGACATAGTATAAAGTCCAAAGCATAATTTTACTTCAAATAATATGTTGTTGCCAAGGTTTTTAGAACCAAACAAATTCAACCAAATTTTAACATTGTTCAACCAGTTCCGAAGGCAATCAATCCAATACTTTTCTCTTAATCAGTATCTCGACCAATTTCCAATTCGACCAATCAATTAAATTCGGTTCAAGCAATCATGGTTGTCTCGACATATCTCATATTTTGCATAGCGTTTGCATATTTTTTCAAAATGGCATTAATTGTTTTGTGAACCTTTTCTATCCATCAACCTTTTTTCATTTTTTCAATATACTTTTTCTAACATATTTAATGAAAGAACCGTTACAAAAGTTAACGAGATGATGTAGAATTTTATATATGGAATATTTTTAATAAGATGTAATTTATTACTTAGATAACCCAATAAGATAATTACACGTGAAAAATAATAAAATAAATAATACATTAAATTAAAAAAACAACTCTTAATTTAAAGAAAATAAACTTAATTATCTAAAAAAATTAACTCAGTAGAAAAACTTTGTATGAAAGATTGAAACATTTTGAAAGAAAAGAAAAATTGAAACTTAGAATTTATTCATTAAATCTATTAGAAAAAGCAGATTGAAAAAAAAAAAGTTGATGGCCAAAAAAAGGCTAAAAAATACAATTAGAGCTATTTTGACAAAAATGTAAATGTTAGTGGCCAAATTTATCATTAAGCCCTTTTTAAATATCATACATGTCAACATGCATTGCATTGCATTTGGAAGACATCTCATGCTTTTAGAACGAGTTAATGTGTTGACTTAATTCACACGATACCATTATCTTCATAAACAACGTGATGATGCACTTGGATACCTACAGGTTCATAACATGTGAAACTACAGACATATATCATTTCAAAGGCATATGTCACTGTGAAGCTACAGACATTTAGAATACAATAACACAGTTATATGATGCCATATGAACATTTGAGCACCGAATCCGAGTAGTAATCCCAGATTTAAGGGAAAAAAGGAACTATGTGAATGAACACATAATCAAAATCCATTAAACCTGATCCAGTAGTAGCAGGAAACGGTGGTAGACATAGGAGTAGTCCCGACAAGTTGAGGCACATTTCCCATAGGATATGAATCGTCGTGGCGCATAATATTCAAGTTAATTATAAAACATTCTATCAAAAAAACCTAGTTAATCGAAGTAAGCAAAAACACACATCAGACAACGGATGACTCATTTGACATTTTGAACTGAAAATCCTAACATTAAAATCCAAATTCCATATTCAATTACATTCAATGTAACTATAAAATTTAATTATTAATAAGGAAAAGAAGAATGGATTTATTAGATTCTAAGATGAGATAAACGGAGCCGCAGACAAGTCCTTACCGAAGAAGTTGTGTTGCCCTTGAGGTATAGCTATTTTCAGGAACCCCAGGATCATTACATTATCACATTAACTATTAGGAAAATAGCCATTATCTTAATACTCCTAACAACTGGCATGCATCATCCAGAAAACCCACTTTACAAAGTCCATAAATCATTTTAGGGGTTACCATACATGTACACATTCGGTTTTAAACTATTGACTGATATGCCCAGCTTTGCATAAGGTATCAATTAGGATACTATAATCAAGTTAAATAAATAAGACACTTTCCTGGCTTTCCATTGACAGCAGCAGCAGTTTTAGATCCTGGATTTCCAGTTTGAGCAGCACGAGAACTTGGGCTGACCTGGATGCATCTAGATTCTGCTTCTGCATTGTCTCAGCTGCTGAATTAGTAACCTTCGGTGCATTTGCTGTAGAAGGTTCCGTGTTAGTTATTTGTTTGGTTAAGGGTTGATGGCAAATCTTCCCCAAAGGTACAATGTTGCAAGGGTTGAAAAAGATATTCAAAGTCATCAAAATGAGAGACTCAAACAATGAAATATATAGTAACCGAAAACCCAATCAAAATCTATAATGACGACTTCTTACATTGTGCTTCCACCTTTGCACATCAAGGTAAGGGCTGAATCTTTACCTTCCAGAAAATTTTGAAAGCATCCAGCAATTGAACCCTAAGAAGGGTTTAAGAAATATATACTCCCTCATGATGCTTGAATGCTGTCATCGTTTGGAAATTTTTTAGAGGAAATCAACCTGAAAACAATGTATAAGATCCCCAAAAAGAATGCTTGAATGCACATAGGTGCTTCACACAGGAGAGACAATTGCCTAACATGCTTGCTAATGTTAACCCGGTCATCCTCCTCGAGTCCAAAACCAGCAAACTGAACCTAAACTTCCTGCAAAAAACAGCTAAGACATGCTGGTGTCAAATTGTGGTGTTCCTAAGTGCATAGTATACCATTAGAAAATTTATAGAAGAGAATATGTTGAAATATGTATATATTTAAATTTATTTAGGTAGATAAAGATTTTATTCATATTTTATGTTATTTTTTAGTAGTTTATTAGAATAAGAGAACTATTTTCTGCTTATGTTTTAGTAATTTATTAGAATAAAAGAATTATTTTCCCAATCAGGATTAGGATTAGGATTAGGACTCTTTTCTCTATTTAAGTTCAGTTCTTTAGTTAATAATAATAGAACAATTTTATTAAATGCTCTCTTGAAAATTTTCATGGTATCAGAGCTAGGTTATCTCTAGTAGCATCATAGTTAAAATAACCTTCATTGGAGATAAGAGATTCAACAAGCAAACAGAAGAAGAAAGCTTTACCGTTGAAACAACTAATGAAAATTATGAGGGCTAAAGTTCTCTTGAAGGGTCTCCATTCACTAAGGAACAATTAGAGCATCTACACAAGCTTTTTCAATCACCACAATTTCGGATGAATTCTCATCTTCCTAACTCATCCAATAATCCTTCTTCCTCCTTTGCCCAATTAAGTACTAATTTTTCTATTTTTTTTAGTGTCAAACCTTGTAAAACAATCACATGGATCGTTGATTCTAGAGCTAGTAATCAGATGACTAGTAATCATTTTATTTTTTCAACTTACACACCTTGTGCAAGAAACAAAAAAAATCAAAGTAGCAGATGGGTCATTCTCGGCAATACTCGGTAAAGGCACTATTAAAATTTCACCTTCCTTGGTTTGTGTCAAGTCTAGCTTGTAATTATCCCAGTCCTCGAATTGTCATGTTATATTTGATTCCTCTATGTGTAAATTTCAGAACATAGTCTCGGGGAGGATAATTGGCAATGCTAAAGAATCTGGTGGAATTTACTTTCTTGACAACGACCATCTAAGTCAACCAACAACTACTTTATGTTTAAATTCTACTTCTAGTTTTGATAAGGTTATGATTTGGCATTATAGGCTTGGACATCCTAATTTTTACTATTGAAGATATTTGTTACCTAATCTATTTAAAAATAAAAGTCCTTCTTCATATCATTGTGAATTTTGTGAATCGGCTAAACATCATCGGTCATTCTTCCCACCCAAAAAATATAAAGCTTCCAAACATTTTTTGTTAATTCATAGTAATGTTTGGGGACCTTCAAGAGTCTTAACTTTTTTAGGAAAACATTGGTTTGTCACATTTATTGATGATCATGCTCGCATTTATTGGGTGTTTTTATTAAAAGATAAGTTTGAAGTTAAAAATGTGTTTCAATCTTTTTATGCTATGGTGAAAACACAATTTGGTGTGAGAATAGAAGTACTTCGGAGTGACAATGGTGGAGAATCTTTTAGTGATCAATTAGGTGTTTTCTTAACCAAACATGGTATAGTCCACCAAAGCTCTTGTACAAATACACCACAACAAAATGGGGTTGCAGAAAGAAAAAAACCGATATCTTTTAGAAGTAACTAGAGCCTTGATGTTCACTAGTCAGGTACCACATAATCTTTGGGGCGAAGCCTTGTTAACAGCTACATATCTTATTAATAGAATGCCTAGTAAAACTCTAGACTATAGAACTCCTTTCAGTCACTTTAAAAATAACTTTCCTAACTCTAAATTGATCACAGATTTATCCCTTTGAGTATTTGGGTGTAGTGTTTTTGTTCATCTTCACAACCAAGGTAAACTAGATCTTAGAGCATAAAAATGCGTCTTTGTTAGCTATGCTTCTAATAAAAGGTCTACAAATGTTATGATCCAATTGATAGGAAGATTATTGTTACCATGGATGTCACATTTGTTGAAACGTAATCTTACTTTGATTCTAATCTTCAGGGAGGGAATTATAGTAAGGAAGATTCCATAATTGATCAAAAAAACACTAAGAATATACAACATAGGGATTCTAATAATAGGGAAGGTGAATTTATGATTAACATAGAAATTAATGATGTTAATGTTGTTAATGAAAAGGAGTATGAAAGCGTAGAGTCTGATCATGAGAATAAAGAACAAATAAAGAAGTTATTTGTTTACTAAAGAAGAAATCGAAATCAAGAAAGTGGAATCCACCAGATTCACCACCAAGAATCCGACCCGCAAGATCTTGTCAAAAGTCTAGGTAAAGCTCATAATCCAACCAATGAATTTTTTGATTTAGATATTCCAATTGCTAAAAGAAAAGGTGTTAGAAATATTGTAAATATCCCATGTCTAACTTTGTGTCCTATAAAGCCTTGTCTTCGACATTATCAACCTTTGTTTCGTGTCTCGATACTGTAAAAATACCTAAAAATGTGAAAGATGCTTTACAAGTTCCTAAGTGGAAGGAGGCTATTTTAGAGGAGATGCGCGCTCTTGAGAAAATAGGTACATGGGAAACAGTGGAATTACCTGTAGCGAAAAAAAACTGTGGGTTGTAAATAGGTGTTCACAACCAAATTCAAACCAGATGGATCTTTAGATAAATACAAAGCCCGACTGGTGGCTAAAGGTTACACTTAAACATACGGGATAGATTATCTTGAAACATTTGCTCCAGTAGCCAAATTAAATTCTATTAGAGTTCTTTTATCAATTGTTGTTAATCTTGATTAGTCCTTACAACAGCTAGATGTAAAGAATGTTCTTTTAAATGGGGAACTTGAAGAAGAAGTTTACATGGATCCTCCTCCAGGTTTTGAAGAAAAATTTGGAACTCAAGTATGTAAACTCAGGAAATCTTTGTATGGTCTAAAGCAGTCTCCTCGAGCTTGGTTTGAACGGTTCACTCAAGTTGTTAAAAAACAAAATTACTCACAAGGGCAAGCTGATCACACAATGTTCTATCGACACTCACAAAGAGGTAGAATAGCAGTTATTATAGTTTATGAGATGATGTGGATGAAATAAGGTGTCTCAAAGAGCATCTAGTATTGGAGTTTGAGATCAAAGACTTGGGTCCTATGGAATACTTTCTTGGAATGAAAGTTGCTCGATCAAAGAAGGGTTTTGTGGTCTCTCAGAAAAAATATGTGATTGATCTTTTAAAAGAGGCTGGGATGAGTGGTTGCTGCCCAACTGACACACCAATTGATCTAAATGTAAAATTCAGAAATAAAGAAGGTCGATTAGTTGATAAAGGGCAGTACCAAAGATTAATTGGTAAGTTAATTTACTTATCACATACAAGGCCAGACATAGCTTTTGTAGTGAGCTTAGTGAGTCAATTTATACACTCCCCAATGGAGGAACATGAAGAAGCAGTGTTTCGAATTCTAAGATACTTGAAGAGTTCACCTGGAACAGGCTTATTCTTCAAGAAATCCGAACAAAGAGGAATTGAAGCTTATACAGATACAGATTGGGCAAGCTCAATAACAGATAGAAGATCTACATCAGGATACTGTACATATGTTTGGGGAAACCTTGTGACTTGGCGAAGCAAAAAACAAAGTATTGTAGCAAGGAGTAGTGCAGAGGTTGAGTTTAGATCAATGGCTCAAGGAATTTGTGAAATAATGTGTTAAAAAGAATTCTGGAAGAGTTGCGGAAACTAATAACTTCGCCAATGAAATTGTACTGTGATAGCAAAGCTGCTATTAGTATTGCTCACAACCTAGTCTAGCTTGATAGAACTAAACATGTTGAGATTGATAGACACTTTGTCAAAGAGAAGATTGAAGAAGGCCAAGTGTGCGTGCCGTTTATTCCTTCAAAACAACATATTACTAACATACTCACCAAAGGGCTCTCTAAAACAAGCTTTGATTTTCTTGTAAGCAAGTTGGGCATGATTGATATATATGCACCAACTTGAGGGAGGGTGTTGAAATATGTATATATTTTAAATTTATTTAGGTAGATAAGTTTTATTCATATTCTAGGAATATTTTATGTTATCTTTTAGTAGTTTATTAGAATAAGTGAACTATTTTCCCTTTATGTTTTAGTAGTTTATTAGAATAAGGAAATTATTTTCTCAATTAGGATTAGGACTCTTTTCTCTATTTAAATTCAGTTCTTTAGTTAATAACAATATAACAGTTTTATTAAATGCTGTCTTGAAAACTTTCAAAATCATCAAAATGTTTTATTTGAATGCGAAACAAAAATTGCATAATGGTGCCAAATTTCAAAAATATTGAACCAATTTTAGAAATATATAGAAAGATGAGATCATGTAAACACAGGAAATAAGAAGAGAATATATAGACTCGGCAAACTCTTTGTAACTCGTACATCTGTGAATCAGTACTTGCACCGACATTCGTCGTGACATTAGATGTCAAAATTCATTCTACCTGTAGTAGGAGGGATGGCAATTGACATTGGAGAAGTCTTAGAGAGTTAGAGGGAGGCATTGTAGCAGCAGCTGGTTGAGGCATATTCCACACAAGATTTCAATCATCCTGAGGCATAGAAGTAATATTTAACTTACCAGGAACCTTACTTGATTTCGCCCTAATTGCTAGCACAAATTTTGGAAGCAATAACATACCCACACAAAAGTTTTCTAGCATAAAGGACTATAACTATTTCATCATTGTAAGGCCCAATTTTTTGACCTCAACCAAGCCCAGCACCATACCAGAAAAGACCCAAAATAAACAAAAAAATAAAACCCAATAGAGTCCATTTACAAGGGCCCAACCAAATTAAAGCTCGGATGGCCCAAATTTACACAACAAACAGAAACCCTAGCAGTTAATCCCTGCGCCGCCAGCAGCAACTCACACCTCAACCACGTCGTCTCTGTGCCCGCAATTTCAGTCGCCACGGCACCACGTCAGAAATGTGCTTGATCACGTACCTACAAAGTAGAATAGATTAGTTGTAAATAGAAGGCTATAAAAGGCCGAAATAGGGATCTGTAAACGGGATCTTGGTTGTTTTTTTTTTTTTTTTTACGTTTACACAAAAGAATAGAGAAACAAGAGTACACTGATATACATCAGATATCAAAAGAGGATTGATACGAAGTCAGATTTAAGAATCAATAGACGTTTTCCTCGCTTCTATTTCTTTTTTTTTTTTTTTTGAATCTAAATACTGTTGTTTCTTCTTTATTTTCTACTTTATTTCATTTTTTTTCCTAAATTCTTGTTCTATTTTTCAAGAAAATTATAATGTATATGTATGTATATTAAAGTTTTCAAGCAAAATAAACAAAGTTTTAAAAAAAGAGGGAGAAGTCGGAAAGATCTCACCGGATTTCCTCCGGCCGCCGCAATCGATGCGCGCGTGAGGGGTGGCTCGCGGCAAATAGGGAACTCAAACCCTAGAAAATAAGAAAGGGAAAAAGGGGTTCTGTTCTTTTTTGGTTTTGAAACAGAGATGGAAATGAATGAGATTTTTGTTTTTATGCTTTTAAGTATCAAAGAACGGCGCTGTTTAATTGGGGGTCCACGCGCATTTATCCTAAATGGGTAAATTACGCGATTGGTCCTCTTTTTTATTCACGTTGTTTTTCAATCATGCCTATTTCCATTTTTATTTATTTTTAACTTTGGCCCCGAATTTTATTCGCTATTTCAATTTAATTCATACTCAGATGCTGCGTTTCAGTGGGCGGGATTATTTCTATTTTGGCCCTTCTAAGTTGCGCACGCCTTGCAATTCTGTCCTTTTTGCCTTTTTTATCTTAAATTTGGCCCAGAGTTTTCGATTTTGATTCAATTTGATCCTTTTTAGATTATTTTGCAATTAAATTAATTATCTTTTTTATTTACGTTGTTACTACTGTTTTTATATAGATATCACTATTATTTTACATCCATATATATTATTATTACTATCCTATACCTATATTATTATTATTTTATTATAATTTTTTTTAATTTTCGCCATTACTATTAAGTTTAACTTTATCACCATTATATTATTATTACTGTTATGTACTTCAATTTCTGTTTTATATATATTATGCCTATTATTGTTTTATTTTATTTTTTTTTACTTATATTACTATTTTATTATTAACGCCATTTTTCCATTGAATTAATCAACTTGGTTTTATTATTATTATTATTATTATTATTATTATTATTATTATTATCACTTTTATTTTCATTACTTGTTTACTATTTCCACTGTTATTTTATTATTATCCCTTATTATTATTGTGTTTACATTTCAATATTTTTTTTCGAAATCCATAAAAAGGTTTCAAAATAAGGAATATTTTATGTTTGAGAAATTTAAGGAGTCGTGCCCTAACGTGCTGGGTTGTGGTTTCTGTTTGACCAAATCATTAAATATCCTTTAAAACCGTGTCTGTTTTTTAAAAATTAAAAGCAGGGTAATATTTTGTGCTTGGAAGTTTTGAGAAATTGTGCCCTAACGTGCTGGGTTTCAATTTTTCGCTCGTCCAAAGGACTAAATATCCTTTTAAAATTTTGATCGCGTTGTCTCGACTTTAAAAATAAGGCAATATTTCTTGTTTGGAAATTCGAAGAATCGTGCCCTAACGTGCTGGGTTTCAGTTCTTTCATTTGGCCAAATGATGAAATACCCTTCTTAAAATGACAATGCATGAGTTTTGGAAATCATGAAATGATCTTGGTGTCAAAGGTTTGAAACGTCGTATCCTAATGTGCTGGACGTGATATTTCATCCTTTCGGAATGAGAGAATTTTGATATCCAAATTCGAATTACCTGAACATTTTCCTTTAAAATCTTTTTCAATTTTCAATATTAGAACATTAATCAATCAATACGGTACCAATTTTGGGCGTTGCGAGGGTGCTAATCCTTCCTCGCACGTAACCGACTCCCGAGCCCGTTTTCTTAAAATTTGTAGACCAAAATGTTTTCAAAGTGACCCAATCGCACTTCAAAAGATTGGTGGCGACTCCGTTTTCCTTTCTAAAGTCGGCCCGTTTTCAAACAAAAAATGGTTTCGACAGCTTGGCGACTCCGCTGGGGACTAATAAGAGAGTCAAGCCTTGGAATTAATTGATCAATGTCCTTTTATTGAAAATTAAAATATGATTTTAACTTTTTTTTTTCCAGCGCATATGTTTTATTTTGCATTTTAATTGTCTAAGACGCATTTGCATCATATTGCATGACCATAGGGGTCACACCTTTAAGGGAGAGTGAGAAGCTACTCCTTTGCGAGGTTTTCACCTCCGTGCAGGATAGTGGATCGCTTTCGGGATACATCCGTACCTATGTCTTCGTGAGGTTTTCACCTCCGTGCAGCCATAGGGAAATGTATTCCCCTGAATTGAACTCGGTCCATATGAACTTATAATGGGTGAGGATTGATGAATTTGCTGGTTCAGGTACCCTTGCTTTAGAGCCAAACCACATATAGAGAGCCTTAGGAACTTACCCTAAGTAGAGCCATTTCAAACCTTAGCAATCTTCCCAGATAGGTGCTATATTATTTCTTGCATGCCTTGAATTTTATTGTTGCTACATGACACTAACTTGCCGCATCTTATTGTAATTGCATATCATTTCATTCGTTTTAAAGAGGTGTCGACTTACGTTCGGTTTCCAATTTAGGAAGGCTTATTATGGAGAACAAATTCCTTGATAAAGTAGAGGATAATGTGGCAGTCCGAATATGGTCAGAGCAGACTCAATTAGGAAAAGGGGACAGTCTAGCCGAGGGATATACATCGGAGTTATGTAATTACACCCGCATCAGTGTGACGCAAAATGATCTTCGAGAGCTGAAAGAAACATGGGACCAGTGGGATGAAGAGACCAAGCAGATATTTTATGGGAATTATGGGGATTTGCCTCATCTACTCGACATCAATATAGATGAGCATTTATTCCGGGCCCTTACCCAGTATTGGAATTTCGCCTATAGCTGTTTTACCTTCGGGGAGGTAGATTTGGTACCCACTTTAGAAGAATATACGGCTTTACTTCGTTGCCCAAAGGTCCAAGGTGACAAGGTTTATATTAAAGCTGCTTGTGGCCCAACCTTTTTAAAGAGGATGATGAATATTACAGGGATGAGTGAACAGTGGGTGGTAGCGAGGATCAAGCAAAAAGGTGAGTGCAAGTGCATCCCATGGAGGATTTTGAAGGATTTGATTTTAGTACATCCTGATGCGAAGAAGAGAGTTGACGTTTTTGCTCTGGGTATCTATGGTTTAATGGTTTTCCCTAGGGCATTAGGATATATAGATGAATCAGTCTCGGATCCCTTCGACTGACTTGATAGAGGGGTCACACCTGTTCCTGCAATATTGGCCGAGACATTCGGGTCCTTGAATGCATGCGGGAGAGCTGGTGAGGGCAGATTTATAGGGAGTGCACAGTTATTGTTAGCTTGGTTCCATAGCCATTTTTGGAAAGTGGATAAAATCTCTTATCGTTTTTTTTAAGAATTACTCACCGCTAAAGGAGTTAGCAACCACACCCAGAAAGGACGATGTATCAGAAGAGAATTGGGTCGCACTTCTTAGAAATCTCAAGGAAGAGGATGTTGAGTGGAGAGTACCTCGGTTGGTTCCTGATGAAATTCTCTATCGGTGTGGCAGTTACGATTGGGTGCCTCTACCGGGAATTTGGGAAGCCGTAGGATATGCTCCTTTGCTTGTGTTGAGACAGTATAAATCAAGACAGTTCATACCGGCAATATTTGGGCTAGCTCAGTCTGAGTTTTCATATAGGGATGATCATTATAAGAAGAAGGTTCGAGAGATTTCTGATGCTTGGAAACAGACTCGCCGAATGAAAAGAGTTGCTGTAGGTCTGATGGCAACCCTCGAGTATAATACATGGCAGAATAGGAGAATCGATGATAATGTCTCCAGACCGACACAGGACGGTGCTCGACCAATAGAGGAATATCTGCAAGTAGTTCCTTCTGAGTTGGAAATCATAAAATAAGACTTCGAAAGTAAAACCTCGGAGTTAGGGAAAAAAGTAGAACAACTGGAAGAGGAAAAAATAAATTTAAGGTTAGATATTGATATCCAGAAATCAGAGGCTGGGAAGCTGAGGAAAGGGAAAAGGAAGGCCGAAGAAGATTTGGACAGTTTGAAGACTGACTACAAAAAGTTGCATTTATCCATAAGGTCTACTGGGTTGGGTAAAACCACAGAACAATGGCGTCAGAAAATTCATGAGAAGAAGGCCAAGGTCGATTAATGGAAGAAGAGATTCTATGAGGCTCAAGCACAAAAGGATGCCCTAAAAAAGACTGTGGGTGAGAGTCAGGGCGAAAATAAGATCCTAAGGGCTCGAGTAGCAGAATTAGAGAAGGCATTGCGTCAAAGTCGCGACTCTACGATGAAGTTGGAATCAAGCCTAAGCCAGATTGGGAGTTGAAAGGAAAGGTGGTGGAGCTTGAATCAGTGATGCAAAACAGTGAGCTCCAGATCCAACTACTAAAGGCAGATAACCAGTGATGGAAAGAACAACTTCAACGATCTCAGAACCAAGTCAGAGAAAGAGACTACCTTATGGGCGAAGCTGTGGCCCAGATACGAGAAGTGGCTGATCATTTACAAACCTTAGTAGTCGAGCTGATGTGTTAAGTATAGTATATAAGTCAAAGTCGGACCAGGGTCGAGAGTTAGCTTTGCTTCTTAAGAAAGTTAAAACTTTGGGCATAAGGGCTAGGTCGTATATGTGACTCTATTTTATGTAAAGGATTTTGTTTTTTTTTCAATAAGTATTCTAAAAGAAATTGAATCAAAATCAACTCCGCTTATTTTTGCATTCATGCATTTGCATTGCATTTCATGCATTTGCATTGCATCGTATCATTTGCATTAAATATCATAAGACAACCATATTAACTAGAGGTCGTGTTATAGTTATCCTGGAACACTGCTATTACACTCGAAAAAAACGAAAGCAATGGATCAAAGGATGGAAAAGTTAGAATAGATACAGAAGGAAATGCAAGACCAACTGCAGGAACAGTTGGCTAAGATCCAGCAGGACATGAGGGATCAAATGCTAGAGTCCCAGAGGAGCATGATGAGCCAGATAACGCATTTGTTGTCTGGAGGGCAAGATAAAGGAAAGGGCCCTATGGGCGATGCTGGAGCTGAAAATGAAAATTCTGCTTATCCTCTAAGCCTAGCCCCGAAAAATTCTCAAGCACAACCACCGAGAGTGTCTGTCAATATCAGACCTCACTATCAATTTGATACCCCAGCGCCAGTAAATTTCCCTGTAGGCTCAAGCTCCAACCCTGGAGGCAACCTGACAAAGCCGATGGTCCCTGATTTCGATGACTCAGCAGAGGAGGAAAAACTAAAAGCAGAGCTCTCAAAGGAGTTCGAGGATTGATGCAAACGGCTGGAAGAGAAGTTTAAGGCATTGGAAAGTGTTGATTACCTATGTAAAGTGGATGCTAGGAAGTTGAGTCTAGTCCCAAATCTGGTACTCCCACCAAAGTTTAAGATGCCAGAGTTTGAAAAATATAGTGGGACAAGCTGTCCTGAGGCCCATATTACCATGTTCTATAGGAGAATGACAGGACATGTCAACAACGACCAGTTGTTGATCCACTGTTTCCAGGATAGTTTGACTGGAGCTGCAGCAAAGTGGTACAATCAGCTCAGTTGTACTCAAATCAAATCGTGGAAGGATTTGGCACAGGATTTCATGAAACATTACGGCCATGTGACTGATATAGCACCTGACAGGATCACGTTACAAAACATGGAGAAGAAGTCAGGTAAGAGTTTTAGGAAATATGCCCAAAGGTAGAGGAAGGTCGCTACGCAAGTTCAGCCACCGCTACTAGAAAAGGAAACGACCATACTCTTCATTCATACCCTGAAAGCACCTTTCATCAATCACATATTGGGGAACGCGTCTCAGAGTTTCGCAGACATAGTGATGTCTGGCGAAATGATAGAGAATGCGATAAGGTGTGGGAAAATAGAAGCTGGGGAGGGTATGAAAAGATCAGGTCCCAGGAAAAGGGAGAATGAAGTAAGTAATGTAAGCTTGGGTTATCCCAGACCCATTACTGTTAATCAACCAAGAGTAGTAACCGTGGGCTAGCAAGCCCCATCAAGACAAGAGCCCAACACGAGGCAGAAGACCGAGAAGTTTCAGTTTACTCCTATACCTGTGACGTATAAGGAGTTGTATAAAACTTTGTTCGATGCGCACGTCGTATCCCCGTTTTACTTGGAGCCGCTACGACCTCCATATCCTAAGTGGTATGATAAAAACACTCAGTGTGAGTACCATGTTGATGTAGTAGGTCACTCGATAGAGAACTGTATGTCATTCAAAAGACTAGTCGAGAGACTTATCAAGGCAGGGGTGGTAGACTTCAAGGACCCATCTGGTGGGGGAAATCTATTACCCAGTCATACTGATAATAGGGTAAACGCGATAGTTGAGAATAGGGGGAGGAGAACCAAACAGGAAGTTGCTGAAGTCAGAACCCCATTGAGGGAAGTTTGGAAAGTAATGCAGAAAATAGGGTTGGTTCTGCAAAACAATGTGAACAGATCTCAAGATTCAAGGAACTACTGTGAGTTCCATGACAAAGAGGGCCATGAAATCCAGCAATGTAACGAATTCAGAGCCCTAGTACAAGGGCTAATGGATAATAAAGAGCTAGAGTTCTTTGACTTGGTGGAAGGAGAGGACGTATGTTCCACAGAAGGAGGGTCTGCAGAAAGGATCCCTAAAGTCACCTAATAGTGATTATCACACGGCCAGGGGTCGACGAGGCCGGAGTGGAAATAGCACCGAGGGTTGAAATTAAAAAACCCGTGACCTCTCCTTATAAGGATACACCAAGGGTCGTAATCAAAAAACCTGTAACTTCTCCTTATAAGGATACACCGAGGATTGTAATTCAGAAACCCGTGACTTTTCCTTATAAAGATGACAAGAGGGTACCTTAGAATTACAATTACACTGTGATAGTTTTCGGGAAAGAGAATTCGGTCAGCAGACCTGACCTAGAAGCTGAGTCCTCTATGATGAGAAGGGGAGACGAGAAGACAGGACCACCGATTAATGACCCAGAAACAGAGGATGAGGCCGGGAAGTTTTTAAAATTCCTGAAGCACAGTGAGTACAGTGTTGTGGAACAGTTATACAAGCAGCCGACACGCACATCAGTACTGGCCTTACTGCTAAACTCAGAAGGACACCGTAGTGCGCTAATAAAAGCGTTAAACTAGATTTATGTTGCTGATGACATTTTAGTAAATAAGTTAGACCGTCTTGTAAATAACATAAGCGTAGATAATTTCATCTCGTTCAGTGATGATGAAATACCGCTGGGGGGCATGGGATCTACCAAGGCTTTGCACATCACTACCCAATGTAAAGGGTATACACTGCCAGGGGTATTAATTGACAACGGGTTGGCATTGAATGTTTTGCCCCTATCTACACTGGACAGGTTACCTATAGACAGCTCTCACATGAAAACATGCCAAAATATAGTGAGAGCATTCGATGGCACTGAGAGAAAAGTAATGGGAAGGATCGAGATACTCCTCCTAATTGGGCCAAACACGTACGAGGTAAATTTCCTCGTGATGAACATCAAGCCTTCTTATAATTGCTTATTGAGGAGGTCGTGGATCCACTCAGCGGGAGCTATACCATCGTCATTGCTTCAAAAGTTGAAGTTGGTGACAGAGGGCCGGTTGATAACAATAAACGCAGAGGAGGATATCATCGCATCCGTTACTAGTAATGCACCGTAAATAGAGAATGATGCAGAGGCTATAGAGTGCTCCTTCAGGTCATTAGAGTTTATAAATGCGAATTTCATCAGTGAAGGTGGCAAGGTCCCGGTGCCAAAAATCTCTGAAGCCACAAGGATGGGCCTATAACTGACGGTAGAAAAAGGAGCATCGCCTGAAAGGGGACTTGGAAAATACCTTCAGGGCCCGGTTAAAGTGCCAGGATTGGTTGAGAAACATGATTGCTTTGGTCTAGGGTATAGGCCCGATACCAGACAGAGGAAGGAGGAGCTGGAAAGAAAACGTGAGAGACGGAGGACATGATTGAATGGTGCTGAGATCAAATGGGGTTTGATGAATTTTTCCCATATATCTAATACATTCGTGTCTAGAGGAATTATTCATTCAGAGTTAGAGATTGTGAATAGAGAATTGACTGAAGATATGATGAGAATTTTGAACATCAATGCTGTGTCTGAAGGAAGTTCGAGGAGAGGAAACTTGGCGGGTATTCGCTCTTACGAGCCTGGAAGTGTTCTGGACAACTGGACTAGGGAAGAAATTCCTGTAGTTTTTTAGGACTAAAATAGAGTAAAGTTCAAAACACACTTGTTGTTTCAAGCCTAGGAACAATAAGAATCTTTTGTGAAATAGGCATGTTCACGCATCGTTATTTTCAATAAAAAGTGCATTTTTTCTTCCATACCGTGCAATTATTCTTCTACTTCTGTACCATTACATTCATAATCATAACGCATGAATAAGTCATTCTTAAATTCATTTTCATTGAATATGCTTTCATACCTACCATAGGTCCCCAGATATCGATGTCATGAACAACGCTGTTACGGACCCCGAATTTCCTGATGAGCAAGACATGTGCCTAGAAGAACCTCAAGACTTTACAGATGACGGAGATTGTATTATATCCCCAGATTTGTTAAGGATGTTAGAGTAGGAAGAAATGCTGATTCTGCCTCACAAAGAGACAATTTAGAATGTGACTCTGGAGGAAGGGAAAGAGGTGAAAATTAGAACCCTCATCACCAAGGAAACAAGGCAGGACCTCATTAGACTTCTCTTAGAGTTCAAAGATGTCTTCGCGTGGTCATATCAAGACATGCCTGGGTTAAGTACTGATATTGCTGTACACTGTATCCCCATAAATAAAGATTGCAAGCCGGTCCAATAGAAGCTCCAAAGGATGAGACCCGATGTTGCGGTAAAATTCAGAGAGGAGGTCAAGAAGCAGTTTGACGCTGGGTTCTTACGAGTTGTGAATTACTTGGAATGGGTAGCCAACGTTGTCCCCGTTCCTAAGAAAGATGGGAAAGTACGAATGTACGTCAACTACAGAGACCTAAACAAGGCCAGCTCAAAAGACAACTTTCCACTGCCTCACATTGACACTTTGGTGGATAACACGGTGGGTTTTTCATTCTTCTCATTCATGGATGGTTTCTCAGGATACAATCAAATAAAGATGCATCCTGAGGACATGGTAAAGACTACCTTCATAACCTTATGGGGAACTTTTTGTTACCAAGTGATGCCATTTGGGTTAAAGAATACGGGGGCAACATATCAAAGGGCTATGGTAACCTTGTTTCACGACATGATGCACAAGGAGATTGAGGCCTACGTCGACAACATGATCGCAAAGTCTCGAACGGAAGGGGAGCATGTGCAAGTTTTGAGGAAACTATTCTTGAGGTTGAGGAAATTTCAGCTGAAACTCAATCCAGCAAAGTGTACTTTCGGGGCTCGATCAGGGAAGCTACTTGGTTTCGTGGTCAGCGAAAAAAGAATCGAAGTAGATCTGGATAAAGTCAAGGCCGTGCAAAAGTTGCCTCTGCCGCGCACTCAAAAGGAAGTCTGAGGCTTTCTAGGAAGACTAAATTACATCGCTCGGTTCATCTCGCAATTGACTGAGAAGTGTGATCCCATATTTCGTCTTCTTAAGAAACACAATCTAGGCGTTTGGGATGATGAACGCCAGAAGGCATTTGACAAGATTAAACAGCACTTGTCTAATACTCCAGTGCTAATGCCGCTTGATCTGGATGCACCATTGATTCTCAGATTCGATGGTATTCAATAATTCAATGGGATGTGTGCTAGGCCAACACGACGAGACAGGGAAGAAAGAGAGGGCGATATACTACCCCAGTAAGAAATTCACCGAGTGTGAAATGAGATACTCGCCAATTGAGAAATTGTGCTGTGTATTGATCTGGACAACTCGGAGGTTGAGGCAGTACATGTTGTACCACACGACCTGATTAATCTCAAAATTGGACCCTCTCAAGTACATGATGGAGTCGACTGCTCTAAATGGAAGAATGGCCAGATGGCAAATTTTACTCTCTGAATTTGACATAGTCTATGTGAACCAGAAGGCTGTGAAGGGGAGTGCAATAGTGGATTTTCTAGCCAGCAGAGCGCTAGACGATTACGAGCCCTTGAACTTTGATTTTCCAAATGAAGATTTGATGTTTGTAGCAACTACTGAAAAAGATATCTTAGAAGATCGTCCCTAGAAGTTGAACTTTGATAGAGCGTCAAATGCCGTTGGTAATGGGGTTGGGGCAGTCCTGGTATCCCCAAATGGAGAACATTATCCATTCACTTGCAAGTTGGACTTCGATTGCACAAACAACATGACAGAATATAAAGCATGTATCATGGGAATCCGAACTGCTATAGACCGTAAAATCAAGTTGCTAGGGGTATATAGAGACTCTGCGTTGGTAATATCAGCTCAAAGGAGAATGGGAAATAAGAGATTCCAAATTGATCAGCTACTGAAAGTTAGTTTTGGAACTAATTAAGGAGTTTGATGATATCACATTCTTTTACCTCCCGCGTGATGAAAACCAGATGGCTGACGCCTTGGCCACCCTAGCTTCTATGATCAGAGTAAACGAGCAAGAGTGTATGAAGCCCATCCAAATGAGTATTTATGAGACTCCGGCTCACTGCTGCAATATCGACGAAGAAAAGGAGAGAGATGATTGTCCTTGGTATCATGATATTCTGCGCTATGTGAAGAGCCGTGAATATCCTGATCAAGCAATAGAAAATGACAGGAGAATATTGAGAAGACTGGCCAATGACTATGTCTTAGATGGAGAGATCCTGTATAAAAAGAGAAAAGATCAGGTATTGTTAAGATGTGTCGATGCTGTGGAGGCTAGGAAAATCCTGGAAGAAGTCCACGAAGGTGTCTGTGGGACGCACACCAATGTGTTTACAATGGCTAGACAAATCATGATATTTGGGTATTACTAGTCCACGATGGAAGGAGATTGCATTCGTTACGCCAAGAAATGCCACAAGTGCCAGATTTATGGAGACAAGATACATGTGCCTCCTTCACCTCTTCATGTTATGACTTCTCCGTGGCCTTTCTCAATGTGGGGCATGGACGTCATTGGGCTGATCTCACTAAAAGCTTTTAATGGACATCGTTTCATCTTCGTGGTCATTGATTACTTCACAAAATGGGTAGAGGCAGCTTCATATGCCAATGTCACGAAGACGGCAGTTAGCAAGTTTTTAAAGAAGGAGATCATATGTCGCTACAGTATGCCAGAATGGATTGTGTCTGACAATGCACTAAACTTGAACAATAGAGCGATAGTGGAAGTCTGCAGTAAGTTCAACATTAAGCACCATAACTCGTCGCCATATCGCCCGAAAATGAATGGAGCAGTTGAGGCGGCTAATAAAAATATCAAGAAAATTGTGGGGAAAATGGCTGAGACCTACAAGGATTGGCATAAAAAGTTACCGCTTGCCCTCTACGCCTATCGAACCTTAGTTAGAACCTCTACCGGGGTAACTCCTTTCTCGTTGGTTTATGGGATGGAGGCAGTCTTGCCTATTGAAGTTGAAATCCCTTCTCTCCGGGTTTTGTCAAAGCTGAAGTTGGACGAAGTAGAATCGGTTCAATCTAGATATGATCAACTGAATCTAATTGAGGAAAAGAGGCTAAGAGCAATTTGCCATGGTCAAATGTATCAGAAGCGGATGATGCGGGCTTACAACAAGAAGGTCCGTCCCAGAGTATTCTATGAGGGAGACTTAGTGTTGAAACAAATCCTCCCTATGCAAAAAGACTTCAGGGGAAAGTGGATGCCTAATGGGGAGGGACCTTATGTTGTAAAGAAGGCCTTTTCTGGAAGAGCTTTGATACTAGCCGAGATAGACAGTAAAAGTCTACCAAATCCAATTAATGCAGACTCAGTCAAGAAGTATTTCGCATGAAAATGGGCCAAGGTGAAAACCCACAAAGGGCGTCTTAAGTTCAAAAAAAAAAGGAGAGACCAAGGCGAAAACCCGTAAAGGGCGCTTTGAGACCAAAGGGGCTTTGAGTCGAAAACCCGAAAAGGCCGGCTCAGATTATGACCAACTCGTGATGGGGCATACAATAGTCTCGCTACGCTTGAATTAATAATGAGGAGGTATGTTACATCTTGAGGCATTGACAAAGTACCGTGGATCTTCTAGACACATGTTGAACTCAGAATGGTCTTTAAGAAGTACGTACAGAGAAGCTCAAGCTGTGATATCTGGGGCATCAATGCTATTTTTACTCATTTTTTGTACCTTAGTGGAATTTGTTTTCTTTGCTCAATCCTGGGTTTTATTCCGAATAAATTTCAAATTTATTCGTTTCTACAGTCTTTTTCCAAACATTTTCCATTGAAGTAATGATTACTGAACTAATAACACTTTCACAAAAGAAGTTTTGTGTATTACTCTGAAAGTCTCTAAATAATACAAGAATCTGAAACAGGACAATTATTTAGAACTCATTAGGCTTAAGGGGCTTGGAACCCCTGAAATAAGAGTCTAAGCAGTAACGACATCTTCAGATTTTGTGTTAGAAGTATCAACAGAACAAGAAGGCATACAACGGGAATATTGCCCTAACAAGCAGCGAGCAATGATAACCCAAAAGTTAAAAAATTGGATCATACTCATGACATTTTGTATGCATCCATACATTCATAATATATATGGTTAGGATCATTTTCATGACATACTAATCATTTGACATAAGCATAGACCCCATGAAATCAATTCTACAGGTAGGTTCCCCGGAGGACAATGTAGCAAAATTAATGGGAGTTACAGAAGATTACAGATCTTATCTTCACTGAGCAGAAGTGGAGCAGATCGAAGACAACAAGTTTTATCTCCACTGAGTAGGAGTGGAGCAGACTTGAGATTATAGCCTTATCTCTACTGAGTAGGAGTAGAGTAGGCTAAGGATAACAGATCTTATCTCTACTAAGCAGGAGTAGAGCAGATCGAAAAATAGCAGATCTTATCTCCACTGAGCAGGAGTGGAGCAGATCGAAGATCATAGCCTTATCTCAACTGAGCAGAAGTGGAGTAGGTTGAAGATAGCAGATCCTATCTCTACTGAGAAGGAGTAGAGCGGATCGAAGATAGCAGATCTTATCTCTACTGAGCAGGAGTAGAGCAGATCAAAAACAGCAGATCTTATCTCCACTGAGCAGAAGTGGAGCAGATCGAAGATTATAGCCTAATCTCCACTGAGCAGGAGTGGAGCAGGTTGAAGATACAGATCTTATCTCCACTGAGCAGGAGTGGAGCAAATCGAAAGCAACAAGTCTTATCTCCATGTATCGGCAATGGAGCAGACTGAAGATTATAGCCTTATCTCTACTGAACAGGAGTGGAGCAGGCTGAAGATACAGATCTTATCTCCACCAAGCAGGAGTGGAGCAGATCGAAAGCAGTAAGTCTTATCTCTACAAGTCTTATCTCTACTGAGTAGGAGTGGAGCAGACTGAGGATAGAGATCTTATCTCCACTGAGCAGGAGTGGAGCAGATCGAAACAAAATGCCTATACTCCTAAAGATGCAATGGGTCAAAGCAAGGTTACCTGAAGAAAGGAAACATCAAGTCAAGACTCAGCAATACAGGGCAAAATTGGTCCTTTTAGAGTCTTTGCTCTATTCTCGTTACACGACAATGAGCAAAGAGGGGCAGCTGTAAGGCCCAATTTTTTAACCTCAGCCAAGCCCAGCACCATACCAGAAAAGACCCAAAATAAACAAAAAAATAAAACCCAATAGAGTCCATTTACAAGGGCCCAACCAAATTAAAGCTCGGATGGCCCAAATTTACACAACAAATAGAAACCCTAGCAGTTAATCCCTGCGCCGCCAGCAGCAACTCACGCCTCAACCACGTCGTCTCTGTGCCCGCAATTTTCGTCGCCACGGCACCACGTCAGAAACGTGCTTGATCACGTACCTACAAAATAGAATAGATTAGTTGTAAATAGAAGGCTATAAAAGGCCGAAATAGAGATCTGTAAAGGGGATCTTGGGTTTTTTTTTTACTTTTACACAAAAGAATAGAGAAGCAAGAATACACTGATATACATTAGATATCAAAAGAGGATTGATACGAAGTCAGATTTAAGAATCAATAGAGGTTTTCCTCGCTTTTATATCTTTTCCTTTTTTTTTTGAATCCAAATACTATTGTTTCTTCTTTATTTTCTACTTCATTTCACTTTTTTTCCTAAATTCATGTTCTGTTTTTCAAGAAAATTACAATGTATATGTATGTATATTAAAGTTTTCAAGCAAAATAAACAAAGTTTTAAAAAAAGAGGGAGAAGTCGGAAAGATCTCACCGAATTTCCTCCAGCTGCCGCAATCGATGCGCACGTGAGGGGTGGCTCGCTGCAAATAGGGAACTCAAACCCTAGAAAATAAGAAAGGGAAAAAGGGGTTCTGTTCTTTTTTGGTTTTGAAACAGAGATGGAAATGAATGAGATTTTTGTTTTTATGCTTTTAAGTATCAAAGAACGGTGCTGTTTAATTGGGGGTCCACGCGCATTTACCCTAAATGGGTAAATTACGCGATTGGTCCTCCTTTTCGCGTTGTTGTTTCAGTTGCGGCCTATTTCCATTTTTATTTATTTTTAAATTTGGCCCCGAATTTTATTCGCTATTTCAATTTAATTCATACTCAGATGCTGTGTTTCAATGGGCGGGATTATTTCTATTTTGGCCCTTCTAAGTTGCGCACGCTTTGCAATTCTGTCCCTTTTACCTTTTTTATCTTAAATTTGGCCCAGAGTTTTCGATTTTGATTCAATTTGATCCTTTTTAGATTATATTGCAATTAAATTAATTATCTTTTTTATTTACGTTGTTACTACTGTTTTTATATAGCTATCACTATTATTTTACATACATATATATTATTATTACTATCCTATACCTATATTATTATTATTTTATTATAATTTTTTTTAAATTTCGCCATTACTATTAAGTTTAATTTTATCACGATTATACTATTATTACTGTTATGTACTTCAATTTCTGTTTTATATATATTATGCCTATTACTGTTTTATTTTATTTTTTTACTTATATTACTATTTTATTATTAACGCCATTTTTCATTGAATTAATCAACTTGGCTTTATTATTATTATTATTATTATTATTATTATTATTATCACTTTTATTTTCATTACTTGTTTACTATTTCCACTGTTATTTTATTATTATCCCTTATTATTATTGTGTTTACATTTCAATATTTTTTTTTTTGAAATCCATAAAAAGGTTTCAAAATAAGGAAATGTTTTATGTTTGGGAAATTTAAGGAATCGTGCCCTAACGTGCTGGGTTGTGGTTTTTGTTTGACCAAATCATTAAATATCTTTTAAAACCGTCTCCGTTTTTTAAAAATTAAAAGTAAGGCAATATTTTGTGCTTGGAAGTTTTGAGAAATTGTGCCCTAACGTGCTGGGTTTCAATTTTTCGCTCGTCCAAAAGACTAAATATCCTTTTAAAATTTTGATCGCGTTATCTCGACTTTAAAAATAAGGCAATATTTCTTGTTTGGAAATTCAAAGGATCGTGCCCTAACGTGTTGGGTTTCAGTTCTTTCATTTGGCCAAATGATGAAATACCCTTCTTAAAATGACAATGCATGAATTTTGGAAATCATGAAATGATCTTGGTGTCAAAGGTTTGAAACGTCGTATCTTAACGTGCTGGGCGTGATATTTCATCCTTTCAGAATAAGAGAATTTTGATATCCAAATTCGAATTACCTGAACATTTTCCAAATGATCCATATTTTAAAATCTTTTTCAATTTTCAATATTAGAACATTAATCAATCAATACGATACCAATTTTGGGCGTTGCGAGGTGCTAATCCTTCCTCGCACGTAACCGACTCCCGAGCCCGTTTTCTTAAAATTCGTAGACCAAAATGTTTTCAAAGTGTCCCAATCGCACTTCAAAAAATTAGTGGCGACTCCGTTTTCCTTTTTAAAGTCAGCCCATTTTCAAACAAAAAATGGTTTCGACAATCATTACAAGAAAAAGATGCAATCAAGTTCTTACTTGCTCAATGCCTCACTTTATCATTGTGTCAAAGTATCCTCCGCTTTAGAAACATACCTTGCAATGACTTGCTTGTTCATAGTGTCAATGGTATCTAAAGCTTCAAAAATCATCGCCTCCTTGCAATGTGATTACTCATTTGATCAATTACACATACCATAAATTAAGCAATTGGTAATAACAATATCGATCTAATGCCCTTAACCTTCAATTCCAAAAAAAGAGATAAAGAGCATCCTTTAACAAGCTGTTCTTACAAAGACAGCCAATGACAGTGCTAATACCACAATATTGGGGTTCAAAACCTCTTCCTTCCATCATACTTAGAAACCCAACAGCTTTATCAGTATTGTATTGTAAGCAATTAAAAGAAGTTGATACCCTTTTTCAATCATTTCATCAAACAAACTCACCGCCTGAAATTACGTAGTCCATTAATCAAAGTGGAAAATGTTATAACATCAGGTTGTACACCTAACTTGAGCATATCCCTAAACGAAAACCCAAAATCAATTTGGCTTAATTGACAAAAGATCACTTAATCAAAATGCTAAAAGAATAAACATAATGGGAAGCTCCCAATAATTCCATCTGGCTACGCATAGAAACAAACAGTGGCAAAATGTTTCATTCTAACAATGGCTACTAATAATTTTTTACATTTTAAGTACAAGGACGGAATCTCAAATTTTGTCAAAGTATAGAGACTAACAACATATTTTAATCAAAAAATATAAAAGAATGAGGCTTACTTCTTTGTTGATCAATTCATCCATTTCATGTAAAAATGTTCCCATCAATCATACCAATGCTTCACCTCCCAAAGGGGTTGAAGAACGTTTTTAAAGTTTGGATGGCCATCCCATTCCAATAATTCCCACCATTTTTTGCTTGACATGATCTTAAGAGAAGGTGGAGCATATGCATATGGCTGCCCATTGCCAACAAGGGGAACAAACGGAGGGATTTCCTTTATCTTAGGACAATTATTAACGTTGATACGTCGAAGACAATCACAAATCATCACTCCACGTTTGCTACAGATGCTCTTCAATTTTGGTAAATTCATCAGTCTCAACACTCTCAATTTGGGAAGATGGAACTTGATTGACGCATCACTTCTTTTGTCTTCATCTTCTGATGTTGGCGCTGCTAATATTTCTACTAGCTCATCACAAGATTCCACTTGAATTACTTCTAGGTTCCAGAGGTTGGGAAGCAACCACTGTGGAAGCAATGCCTTCATACTCGAGCAGTTGTGAATATAAAATTGTTTAAGATGGGAAAAAAATGGCAGACACAGTTAATATCGATGTTGTTGCTGAACCAAATCCTTCGAATATGATAAGTTCACTCAACTTTGGCAATTGGGAAAGAGACAACAGCTCGAGGCTTTGGAATGGATGAGTGCAAGAAGAGGAAAAAGAGGAAATATCTTCACTTAAGCTTCTCAAATTGTGGCAGTTGCAAATGTGCAACTCTTGAATATCAGCTGGTAGCATAATTAACTCATCTCCACAATAGTCGAGTTCATTGATTGATATGATTTTATCTCCTTCATACAAGCAAGGAGATGAGCCCACTTGTAATAGGTACTTGACGAGGCTCTTCTTGCATTGCTGCATCGAGGACACAAACTTATTCAATTCATGCAGGTCTTCGAAACGCCCGTAAAAGAATTCCAACTTTTCCAACGGCGTTACCTCCTCTGCCTTTAGGCTTATTTTCTTACCTCTGAATAATTTTAAGTGCTCAAGGCAAAAGAGTTTTGGTAAAAGTCCAGTGGGTACATCTTTTAAAGTCCTCACGTTAAGATCAAGATACCTTAGATTTATCAGCATATCCATGCCTTCAGGTACTTCTTCAATTATTGTATAGCTAAGATCCAACTTCTTCAGTCCTTGAAGCTTCGAAAGAGAAGGCAATTGACTTAATTCTTCACAACTGAAAAGCAAAAGTGTTGTGAGATTCTTTAATTCAGAGATTGAATTTGGTAAACACTTGATCTTCGTGGAGGACAAATTAAGAACGCTCAGACAAGGCATGTTTGCAAAAAAAGAATCTGAAATCCTCTTTACAGGGTTGTCCTGCAGTAACAAGGTTGTGAGCCCTTGGCATTTTAGAGGAACCATATCTATGGAAATCTCCGATATGGAGTTATCCATAAGCGACACTTTCTCAATATCCACTGTCCATTCCTCCTCCTTCGGTAACTTTTCTAATTGGAAACCTGCTTGTATCATATATCGAGGATTCATACTTGTGATGGATAATGCCATGTCTCTTACTGCATCATGCATCTTCACTTTCTGATCTGAATAGCTAACATTTTCCAACAAGCTGTTATCCTCCAACTTCTTCAAAATAGCATGGCCCTTATCTTTCATTTCTTGTCTTGTATCCATTTCATCTATGAAGCCTTCATCAATCCAACTTTCGATTAGCTCATCCTTCCAAATTGAATAATCTTCAGGATATAATGCACAATGTAAGAAACAATGCTTCATTTTCTCATCTTTTAAGTGATTGAAACTAAATTTCAAACGCTCGATCACTTCAGCTTCCACTCCTTCCACTTTCCCTATTCTCTCTTTCAAATCCTTGAGTGCATTTTTCCATATACGAGGGTCATCTTCTCCTTTCATGGTACCAGCTATGACGACAATTGTAAGAGGCAGACCTGCACATTCCTTGACAACAAGCCTCAAAGTTGGCATTAAAGTTGGACTTTGCAATATGTTTGGTCCAACTTTATTCAAGAATAGTGTCAATGCCTCTTCTTCTGAAAGGGGCTTCACTTTTATCACCTTACATTCCATATATTTACAAACTTGCTCCACACGGGTTGTCAGCACCAACTTGCATCCATTGCTGCTACTTGGCTCAGGGATCCCAACTTCCTCTAGAGAGACTTTCTCCCACACATCATCTAGGATTAGAACATATTTTCCTACTTTCTTCAGCAGTTCTGATAAGATTGCAGCGCGTCTGACCTTGTTTCCTTCTTTGGGCACATATCCATCCAATGCACTTGCAATATCATCTTGTAACTTCACAATATCGAACTCCTTTGATATAGTAACCCAAATCACCCTTTCAAATCGTTGTTCTTTCAAAAGATCATTGTGGATGTGCTTCATGATGGTCGTTTTACCCACGGCGCCCATCCCCCAAACCCCAATCTTGCTCACCTCCTCCTGCATCAAACATGGCCAAATCTCCTCTCTCACAGCTTCCTCACCAACTAGTTCAGATGTTAGCAGTGGCAACCCACCACTTGGACCATCAATGACAAGACTTTGAGAGAGATTAGGAGCTTTATCAAGAAATTTCTGCATTTCTCGAGTCATTTTATCAACCAACTTTCCATTGCATGCACGGAAAAAATATCTCCCGTTTCCAACTTTATTTTCAACATCTCGTGCTTCCCTAATCATCATTTTCACATTTTCTAACCAATTTTCAACTCCCTTCTTTGGTATCTTCCCCACATGACGAAGCAGCTCTGCTTTCAATAGCATCTCTATATCTTCCATTTGACTATTCAGTTCATCTCTGATTCTCTTCAAGTTCCTCACATTATTATTCAGCTTTCTATGATACTGCAAATATTTACAAATCGGAGTTCCGAGACAATTCGCAAGACAAACTGCAGGCTCTACGTACTCCATTGATTTGCCCCTGCAATCATATAAATAGATGCATGTAAAAGAAAAGAAAAGAAAAAAAAAGCTCCAACAAAACATAGCCCTGCAATCAATTAAGAACATAATGAAGCAGTAGCTTTTATTCTATACAATTGTGGGATGAACCAAGAGGGGTTCTGCAATAACCAAAATCTGAATGATGTATTGGATATTGAAGAAGTTTTGATAGCCACTCTAAGCATGAAAAAGGCACATGTAATGTAAAACCCCAAACCTTGAAATGGTTTAGACCTAAATCAAATGATTTTATCCCAAAGTCATAAACAATCCATGACCACAAAATCATAAACAATCATTGCATAGTGAATAAATCCTAGTGAAAGTGGGAAAGAAGTATAAAACCCAGACCCAGATAAAAGCATGCCATGAATTTATTAATAAGCTTGAAAGAGAAATAAGGCAAGCAAATTACCCTTGGTTCGCTGGCTCACAGCTTCCGATTGGAAGAGATTAAAAACAGTGAAGAAAGGACCAAATCATAATAATAGTAAGAGTTGTGGTTGACAAACACCGAAATGTATGAATCAATTTCTTCTCTGCCATTATTGTTTTATCTAGTTGATACAGATTTCTTCATGAATACCACACGTGTCTACCAAATAATTAATCAGTTTCAACTCCGTCGTACATAAATCTCAAACTTATACATAAATTTATACTACTTTTTTTTTTAATTATTTTTTTACATCCATTGATTGGTGTTCAACCTGATATGATGAAAGCATCTTCAAGCACATTGAAAATAAACGGAATTATTTAAAAAAATTAATCCAGTAGAAAAAAAATTTAGTAATACAAAACTTTTTGAAAAAAAAGAAAATTTATTCATTAAATCTGTTGAAAAAAACAGGTTAAGAAAAAAAATAGATTGATAGCTAAAAAAACTAAAAATTACAATTAATATTATTTTGACAATACATGCAAATATTAGTGGCCAAATTTATTATTAAGCCTATTTTATAAGTTATTAAATTCTCTTATTTTTGGAATTAAAATTTTTAAGGTAACAGTGCCACAAAATCCCTTATACTATACCTTATATTGCATTCTTAGCTTCCTTTTTAAAATTTGTTGTTTATATATTAAGTATAAATAAAAAATTTAATCCTCAATATTTATATATTTATTCATTTTGAACCCTATTTTTTTACTTGAAAGTAAATTAAAAACTTTTGAAATTAATAAGGTAAAGGGTCAAAAAAAAACTTAATACCAAATTTAAAGAAAAATCAATTAAGCTCCTTTAAATTTTAAAAATTATTAAAAACTTATATACTCATTTTAGGACCCTTTAAAAACTCTCAAATACATAGCTTTTTTTAAAAAATAATTAACTATACTCATTATATATATATATATATATAAACCCTTAATAGTTTTTTGGTCTAACATTAAAAGGAAAAAGAAATTAATCAAAATAAGAGGTCAAGTTTAAAATCAAGAATAAATATGAAACTAAAGCAAATAGATATCCAAATTTCAACTCTACATCACTTTCAAATTGGAAATTTGCAACCCAAATAAACGAGAAATTAGACATGATAGCAACTACAACATTCATTTTTAATTATTTTCACCGTCACTACAAATAGGGGCAAAGCCAGAACAATTTTTTAGAGGGGGCCGGATAAAATTTTAATTTTTTATTGTTTATATCTTTATAATTTGTAAAGAATTAAATTAAATTTTTATAATTTTAGGGAGGCCAAAGTGTAATTTTACTTTTACTAATTTAAAATTTTTAAAAAATTCTAAGAGCCTAAATAGCAATTTTATATTTTAGAGGGACAAATAAAAAAAATTAAATTGCAAATTTAGTCCTTATTCCTACCAAACTTCCAACCACAATAACAATAGTCAAATGAAGCATATCAAAAGAGAAATAAATAAAATAAAACTAAGTAAACCTAAAATTAATTGTAATCCACAAGCATAATCCTTCCTAAGAACAATGAAAATTACAGATATTGATTTTCCCCTAATTTCTTAACAACATTCTCACTACACAACAATATTGAAATAGACACTAAAACTCATTCTAGTTTCCACTGTACAAACAAACTGATTCACATTTGCAAGTGATGATCTTTACACAATTTGTGAAACATTTCAGAGCAAGATTGATCTATTAGAGTATACGATGAAATTCATAAATAAGGTGGTAGTGAATATATCTGCAGAAAAGCATTTACCGACCATTTTTGTAAGAAGTTGTGTTGCCTTTGAGGTATAGTTGTTACGAAGGATCCCCCGGATCATTACATTATAACAACAGCTATCAGGTGAACAACCATTATCTCCCATGCTCCCAAACAACTTGTATGCTTCATCTGGCAATCCATCTTTACACAGCCCATTAATCATTATACGATAAGTGCAAACATTCGGTTTTAAACCATTGTCTGAGAGTTGATGAAATAATTCTTTTGCAACCTTGATATGCCCAACTTTGCACAACCCTCAATTAGGATAGCCTATGGGACAATATCAAGTTCCAACCCACTGTTCTGCATTGCTTCAAAAAGTTTCAATGCCTCTTTGATATGACCTGTTTTGCATAAACCATTCAGCAAAAGCAAACAGGTCACTATATCTGGAATTTGTCCAGAAGCAAGCATCTTTCTAAACAGTTCACAAGCAGTTGAAACTCTCCCTAACTGAAACATACTCTGCAAGAAAGTGGTGTATGTGACAGAATCCAGGATTGGTCCCTTTCGAGACATTTCATGAAAGAGTTCCATTGCTTCGTCTAACCTTTTACCTTTGCAATATCCATTGATCATGGTGCTGTAAGTAACTATATTAGGTGCACAACCCTTCTCAATCATCAACTGTAAAACTCTTCTAGCTTTATCCATTTTATTTTGCAAGCAATGACAGTTGATTAATATATTATAGGTAACAACATTAGGCTCAATGCCTCGCTTTATCATTGAGTCAACAATATCCTCAGCTTTAGAAACCATCCCTTCTTTGCAATGTGCATGTCAACCAATGTGTTATACGTGACAATATTGGGCTCCATGTCTTGCTTTCTCATTATGCCAATAGTTACTACAGCTTTAGAAATCAACGCCTCCTTACAAAGTGCATCGATCAATATATTATATATGACAATATTAAGTGAAATATTGTTATCCACCATTTCATTCAAAAGCCTTGTAGCCTCCTCCTGCTGGCCCGAATTACACATGCCATGAGTTAAACAACTATAAGTAATGATATTTGGTCTAATGCCCTTAACCTTCACTTCGGAGAAGAGATCGAGAACCTCCTTCAACAACCCTTTCTTACAAAGACAGTCAAGGATGGTATTATATGCTACAATATTAGGTTCAAAACCTTTCCATGAACCTTAGAAACCTAACAGCTCTATCAGTATTGCCGGTCTTACACAACCCCTTAAGTACTGTATTGTAAACAAACAAATCAGTTGATACCCTCTCTCAGTCATTTCATCGAATATACAAACGGCCTCAGAAATATTACTTTGATAACAAAGCCCATTAATCAAAGTTGTAAAAGTTACAACATCAGGTTCAACACCTAACTTCAACATTTTCCCCAAAACAGAGAACCCAAAATCAATTCGACCTAATTGACAACAACAATTAATCAAGATGTTCAAAGAATAAGCATTGTGGGAAACTCCCAATAATTCCATCTGGCTACACATAGAAACAACAATGGCATAATGTTTCATTCTAACAATGGGTGCTAATAATTTAGTGAATTCCACAATTGAAGGCTTTGGGTACTTTCCAATCATCTTATTGAACAAAATCAAAGCATGATCAACATTATCGAAGAGGTGGTCTCTTTTTCCCTTTCCTCTAACAGGCATGGACATGGGCTTCTTACTTAGGGCTTCGATGTGGATAGCAATTGTGTTAGAAGAAGAAGAAGAAAAAGAGTGGAAATTAGAAAGATGGCTTCCAGCATTAACAAGTGAACGAAGAATAAAAGAAGGAAGCTTACCCATATCTTGAAACCAAGCAGAATGGGAGGTTGAAAATGGGAGCAGAAATGGCGGCGGCAGTAGCGGAACAAGTGTAAATTTGGGGTTGCGAAGTGGTGTTTAGGGAAAGGGTTGGGAGCGTAATTTGGGTTAATTTTCCATTAAACCCATCCATGTTTAAGCTTTTTTATTTTGGTTAATAAATTAATCAGTTTTTCTTTTAATTGAAATTATTAGAAAGAAATCAACTATTTATAATTTAGCCTCTCAATCTAATTTAATCATTTTTAATAGTAACCTCTTTATTACTTTAAATATTTATTAGTTAATTAATGTGAAATTAAAAAAATTCCTAAGTATGAGATTGAAAATTATTTTTTTAAATTGACATAACTGTGAAGATAACTATATTAATTTTTTTATATATATTTACACCTTTAAATGATGCTTCCAGTTTTAAAAAATAACTCTACATCAATTAACTATTGAAATTTCTTTTACAATCTTAGTGATTTGGACTAAAGAATAACATTAAATCTTCGTAAGATATTTTTCAAATTAATAAAGTTTTGTCCACTGTTTCACTGTCAAAGAAACAAAAAGAAGTTCTCTTCACTGTCGAAGACAATAATCTCTTGTATTCTAATTTTATATTTTTTACGATTTAATCCCTAAAACTAAATTTTTACTGTTCTGCAATTTAATTCCTCAAAAATAAATTTTCTTATTGTACAGTTCATTCCTAAACCTCGTTTTTGTACAGTTTTACTGAACAGTCCCTTTTCTAAAATTTTTAGATTTTATAATTTAGTTCTTACAACTAAAATTATCAAAATTTCCAAAATTTAGTTCTTGATTTTTGAACGTTTAAACTTTTATATTCTATTTTTCAAAATTGTAAATTCTCAAATTGTGTAAATTAGTCCTAAAACTCAAGATTTGAAATCTTTACAATTTAACCTCTATAGTTACAAACTTTACTATTGCATGCTCAACTTTCTAAATTTTCATACTTCATAATCATATAATTTAATTACTACATCAATGTTTCAAATTTCACTACTCAAAAATCTTAGAATTCGAGAATTTAAAAATTTTACAATTTAGTCCTTACTTCAAATTTTATCAAATTAAATCATTTTTCAACTTACTCATCCAAATAATATTCAAAATAAATATTTACCACTTTCAACTTAATTAAACATAAAATATAAATTTATATTCCCTAATGTACGAAATTAAAAAAATATATAAATAAGTTTTATGAAATAAACTCAACTAGACAAAAAAAAATAGATAATATAATTCCAAATGTATGCTTGTTTCATTGAAATCAACAATTTTTATGAAATATTTTCAGGAAATCTGTCAAACAACAAAAAATATTTTATACAGATTCATCCAAACACTAGAAAATATTGATTTTTCAAGAAAGTAAGTCATTTTCCAGAAACTATTTTCAATGAAACAAGCGAAGCCTAAAACTTAAATGCTAAAAATGTAAGGCATATTATATTCTTAAGGAGAGACATAAATTTAAATCTTACAGACAATATTGTTAAGAAAAATAGTCATAAACCTCAAATATAAACATTAAAAAAACAACATAATTATACTTTTTTCAGATCAAATCATCTATAATATATATATATATATATAGTGATAGTTGGCTTTTTACAGGTGAGGTTGGGATGTGGGAGGAGGAAAAAATAACAGGGAGAGAAGGAATGGAAAAAGAGATTAAAAAAAAGAGAGGGAGAATTAAAAAATAAAATAAAATATTGTATTTTTTAATTTAAAGCACATTATATATTTATTATTATAAATTTTAAGAATTTTTACTAGCTAATAAATTGTTTGATATAAATCTCCATACATTTATTTACTTTTTTCAAAGTACGATGAATTAATTGATTTAATATTTTTATAGTCTTATGTTAAGTACTTACGATTGCAAACATAATCACAAAATAATGTATCGATAACTATATCTTGAATCAAACTAAAATAAAAATTAAAGATAACTTACACAATTTTATATAAAGTGAGACTCGAACTTGAAATCTGAGAGTTCCGAGGATCTTAATCTTAACATTAATGGTCCATTAGGATAGGTACTGAGATTGGCTCCAATGAGATTAAAAACAATGGTGATATGAAGTTAGTTACTATAGACGTAAAATTGAATATTGTAGCGGTGAATTTAAAAAAAGTGATTACACTACACCAAAACAGACTTTTAGCGGCGTTTTTTTGGGCCTTTAGCGGCGTTTTTAAGCACCACTAATATTACTTGGCGCTTCAAAGCGCAAAAACGCCGCCACGAAAAACCGCCGCCAAAAATTAGTGGCGTTTTTTTATAAAAACGCCGCACAGTGATGCGGGCCTTTAGCGCTTTTAAAAAAAACGCCGCTGATAGTATGGGGCCTTTAGCGGCGCTTTTAAAAAAAACGCCGCTAAAAGTACGGGCCTTTAGCGGCGCTTTTAAAAAAATGCCGCTAAAAGTACGGGCCTTTAGCGGCGCTTTTAAAAAAACGCCGCTAAAAGTACGGGCCTTTAGCGGCGCTTTTTAAAAAAACGCCGCTAAAAGTACGGGCCTTTAGCGGCGCTTTTTAAAAAAACGCCGCTAAAAGTACGGGCCTTTAGCGGCGCTTTTAAAACAAACGCCGCTAATTGTCATGAAAAATTAAAAAAAATTATAATATTATAAAAACACCAAAAATTCAATTTAAAAATGTATAATTTAATTTAAAGACATTAAAATGAAAATTATAGAAGAATACATATTTCTATAATTGAATCTCAATATTTGAGACCCTTTCCACTATCCTTTTTAAGTGAAAGCTACAAAATTCATCAAAATGTGGTAGGCACAAGCAGCCAAACTACATAGTTCTAACAATTCACTTTCCCTTGAGCATCATCTCACCAACATCAAGAGTATTTTATTTATTTGTTTATTGACCAACTCGACTAAAGATCTTTGTGGTAGATCAAGTGTGAAGCATAATTAAAGCAGCATCAAACATTACTTCAATTTTAATAATAAAAACAAATTGGTATTACATGGTTTCAAGTTGCATAATGCAATACACCCACTAATAAGTATATTAAACATGAATTAAAAAAAGGTAAACAAGATAACAGTAAACAAGCATATGCCAGGCAATGTTACTGCCTTGAAAAGAACATAAATTATAGACAAAATTGCCAAAAACGCTAACTGAGAAAACTCCCTATGAAACTTATAAACAAACAAATGAAAGAAAACATATATTCTCTTTCTCCACTTTCAAACTTGCATCAGAATCAATATATTTTTTTTATTTTAACTCCTAAATTTAAAAAAAAAAAAAAGAGTAAGAACTATAGATAAAACAAAGGTTTAAACAAGAGATAGCATCCAAAGCAATTACAGGTTTTGGGAGTGAAAGAACAGAAACCAAAGGGTCTGTTTGGAATGTTGCAATTGATAGCATAGCAACAAGGAGAAGGTAAGCAAGCACCTTTTGCTCCACCACAGCATGTACAAACAGCACATATCTGGAAACTCTGCTTTCATTGAACAACAACAGCTTCTCTTCCACCAATGGGAACATTTCTGAAGACCCATTTACCTTCAAACAAACAAACCAACTATGAATCCAAAAAAAAAAAGTTCAAAATCTTTGAGATGGAAAGGAAAAGGGATCTATGCATTCAAATGCAAGGTTTATTGTAACTTACTACATGGTGTACAAGTAAGAGAAGAAATGGGAATGTTTTGCTAAAATCACATCAGACCTTGATTATTCGGCCCAATCCTTTACAAGCATGGCATGTTGATGTAAATGGAGGAATTGTAATCTGGTTAAGAGTTAATACAGTATAATAAATAAAATGGTAGGTTATCTTCCGAAAGTGAATCCCATTTGAAAGACTTAAATACTAATCACCATCCAAATAGATTGTCAAAAACTCACTGTCCCTGAGCCTCTGCAAGTTGAACAAACTTTCACTTTGGCATTAGGCGGATAGCCACGCCCATCTGCATTATGCAATAAACAAGGCACAAGAAAACTATATCATGTATAATGAGGAAAGAAATCAATTCTTCAGACAAATGGAAAGAGAAGACAAACACTTCCGACAAGATGCTGGAAAATATTTGCAACAAATTAAGCAAAAATTGATTTCTAACAGTAACGAGATTATGAGAATACATATTAAAAACAAATGTAAATTGAGTACTACAGGGATTATGCATTTAATGGATTACATTTGTGCTTGTATGGTTCTTGAACACAACATGATTCCAACAAATTTTAGGCGCTACTTACATAAGAATCACAAGTTACAAATGCATCAAACTGTAGATCCTTTGTGCATCCTTTAGCAGCTTCAGAAAAAGAGAGCAAGATCTCTGTCTAAAAGTTTTCCAAACAGAACATATTTTAACTTGAAATGTAAGGCATGAAGCTGGTAGAAAACTTCAGGACAGAAAATGTGTTAACCTGGATATCTGGTGCAAATTGATCCATCTCATCTTGAAATATCTGCAACGCATCAAGTTTCAGCATTTTTGAGCCATCATGATAACCAAATCCATAAAGACAAGAATAGGCAGAGGGAACACAAAATACCTCAGAAAAAATCTTAGAGAATGAATCAGAGAAGTTTGTTTGATAAGTATATCTAAACCCCTTTGCACCACTTGCACCATATCCCATGTCTTCTGAACTTCTGGCACGCATCTTTTTCATAAAGATACAGAGAGATTCAATGAGTTTAGAAACAACATACATCAAACTACGGATAATTTAAAAGCCCTACATGGTGGCCACAATAGCCTAAAACACCAATAGTAGCAAAACCGTATATGCGATTCACTTCTGGAAGGTAAAAGAAAAGGCAAGTACTACAACTAAAAAGGAAAAAGAGGGAAGTATTAGTTACCGTATCATATTCTCTCCTCTTTTCAAGATTTTGCAAAGTCTGCAATTAAACGAATGGAAAATGTTTAACAAGATTTCCAAAAAATACTTTTATATTTATTTAACCAACAACTAGAAACTACAAACCTCATAGGCATCTGTTATCTCTTGAAACTTCCTCTTTGCAGAAGGATTATTTTTATTAGCATCAGGATGGTACTTCTTGGCAAGCTGCATAATCAAACAAAACAATAAAAGAATTCCCCAGATGGTTTCTACATGTTAATCATTAACAGTTTAGTCTACTCACCACATGATATGCCTTTTTAATCTCATCTCGGGTCGCATTTTTGGGCACCCCAAGAAGTTCGTAGTAATCTTGTTTAGCAGAGAAGTGAGACCCTAGTAAAACAAATTACCTTAAGAAAATTTGAATTCTTAACAAGAATTGAATTCCTCAAGTTCAAAAGAAAAAAAAATGTAAAAGGGAAAAACCTGTTGAATAAAAATAACGCTCTTTCAACGACATTCCTGGGTCATGAAATCTAGGGGTTTCCCAGTACCAAAACTGCAACTGTGCAAAGCTAATTCCCCCCCCCCCAAAAAAAAGATAAAGATAACAGTTACTATTAGCTTATTATTAGAAATGGGCATTCAAAAATTAAGCTGTAATACCTCTTTCACGATTTAACGATTGGAATATTGTAGAAAATTTCCTAAACCCATCGCCTCCATCAATCGTCCATTCGACAGGCATGGTTGAAACAAAGCATTAAAATATTCTTTTCTGGCCTCGCAATTTGAAAGGAGGGAAGAAAGAAAGGGGGGATTACCAGTTGGGAAAGGGGATGAAGACCTAGGCAGAAGGAGATATCTGCTGGGAAGAAGAAAAGAAAATTGAGAAAATAAAAACCGCCCCGTTTCAATTCAATTTTATTTCTTTTTGCGGCGTTTTGAAAAACAAACGCCACTATTAATCCTATTTTGCGGCGTTTTTATTTCTAGCGCCGCTAATACAAAAGTAAACGACATCGTTTTTAGTTAGCTTTTTGCGGCGTTTTTGCTCAAAAACGCCGCTAAATAGCTTGAATATTAAAATAATATTGTTTAGTAATTTTTTAAATTGAATTGCTATTAAAATAATATTAAATCTTTTCAATAATTTTGAAAAAAGAATATATATTTTAAATTTTTTTGAATAAAATAACTTTTAAATTATTACAATTATAAGGACTTTTTTTAAAATTAATCTTATTGTTATTATTTTCATAATAAAATTCTTTCTGTTACAGTTAATTATAATTAATTTACATACATTAATTATAATTAATTTACATACTTTTGACATCTCTATTTATTATAATCATTTTAATTTACTATTTCAAAGAATAAAATATTTTTTTATACTACTAATATGTATTATTGATTTTTTATACTACGTACTAATATATTTTACAATTATGTAAGAAATTATTTAATATATAAATTAAAAGAGATTAATTACTCTAAACCCTAAACCCCTATCATATATCTCATAATCCCTAAATCATACAACATAAACTCCTAACCCCTAACCATTAACCCTTAACCCTTAAATCCATGAAACCCTAAACTTTAACGCACAAACTATACACCATAATCCCTAAACATTTAAAATAGAAACTCCTAAACCTTACACCCTAAATTATATATGCTAAATCATAAACCCTAAACTATAATGATAATTAATTTAATATATTAAAATTAATATATCTATTTTACAATTATGTAATAAATTATTTAATATATAAATTAAAAGAGACTAATTACTCTAAACCTTAAACCTCTATCTTATATCTCATAAACCCTAAATCATACAACATAAACCCCTAACCCCTAACCTCTAATCCCTAACCATTAACCCTTAACCCATAACCCTTAACCATTAACCCTTAAACCCATGAAACCCTAAACTTTAAACCATAAACTATACACCATAATCCCTAAACATTTAAAATAGTAACTCCTAAACCTTACACCCTAAATTTTATATGCTAAATCATAAACCCTAAACTATAATGATAATTAATTTAATATATTAAAATTAATATATCTATTTTACAATTATGTAAGAACCCCTAACCCTTAACCCATGAAACCCTTAACAGTCAATCATATATGCCCAAAAAAACTTTCAAATTATTTGCGGCGTTTTTCCAAAAGCGCCGCTAAAGCTCAGACTTTTAGCGGCGCTTTTCCAAAAGCGCCGCTAAAGATCGACTTTTAGCGGCGTTTTTCCAAAAGCGCCGCTAAAGATCGACTTTTAGCGGCGTTTTTCCAAACGCGCCGCTAAAGATCGAACTTTAGCGGCGTTTTTCCAAAAGCGCCGCGAAAGATCGGACTTTTAGCGGCGTTTTTCCAAAAGCGCCGCTAAAGATCGGACTTTTAGCGGCGTTTGCCAAAAGCGCCGCTAAAGATCGGACTTTTAGCGGCGTTTTACTAAAAAACGCCGCTATTTATCCTTTTTAGCGGCGTTTTTAAAGTAAACGCCGCTGTTGCTCAGTTTTTTGCGGCGTTTTCCTTCAAACGCTGCTAATGTGTAATATTAGCGGCGTTTTTCTTTAAAACGCCACTAAAAACGCCGCTAAAAGTCTATTTTGGTGTAGTGTTAGATATATAGTAGGATTCAAACGCAGTTATAGTAGTGAAATGAAAATGAGAAATGATCACTATAGATGTTACGATGTGAAATGAAATTAATAATATTCAATTTATATCAATATAATATATAGTAGAATCATATTTATTTTAAGTAATAATTAACAATTTTCCATATTATGTTTATATCAATAAGATAAAAACAAATAATTTAAAAAGTTGAAGGGTAGTACATGAGAATATTTGTATATATATTTGAATGATAATTACAAAAAAATTTTACTCAATTAAAACATTAATATATATTATTTACTTATGATCTTATAATATTTGAACAAAATTATTTATTAATTTAGTATACAATAATAAAATTAATTAAAAGGATATTGTAAAAAGAAATTACACAAAAATCATAATAGTATTTCAATCAAGCAAAATGGGAATGGGAATTCTTCCGAGAGTGGTGGGTTTGCTTGAAACACGACAGTGAGAAGATGAAAAAGAGAATAGGGAAAGGGGGAGTCGGTTGTAGGTTGATTTCTAATTTCTGATGGTGGTGGGTTGGTGGCGACAATGGGAAGAGGAAAAAGAGAAAAGGGATAGGGTGGTGACTGCCGAGTGCTGACTGGTGGCCGGTGGGTGTTGGAGTGGCCGCGGGAAAAGGGATTAAGAGGGCAAGGAAGTGATGGTGGCTAGGGAGTTAGAAGTGTTAAGTGACGAAGGGAGTCGGCTGCTGAATAGAGGAGAAAAATCCAAACAATGAATATTTCTCGTCGGTGTGAACTATTACCTGTAAACAATGAATATATTTAAAAAAAATAAAAAAAAATAAAAAGAAACAATTTAAGAGTAAAAACCTCTTTTCATTTTTTAAAATTATTATTCAACTTTTAATTTTTTTTGGTGTAAATTTAACATTTTAATTTAATTTAATATTTGATAAATATTAAAAATGATATTAATAAATGTTGGATATAATAGAGTCTAAAGTGAAAGATCTAAACTTTGGTTTTAATTAACAATATTAATATATGTCATTAAAAAGAACGCCGTTAATACCTTTTATAGTAATAAATGTTTATAGTTTAATTATTTCTTAAATTCCTTTAAATTAAGTTTGTTTTGTTTCAAACAATATATTTAATTTGTAAAATTTTATAATTGTGTACGAAAATAATTTTAAAAAATAAAACCAAACTTCCTTACGAAGAGATTGTATCCACGAGTTTAATTTTTTGTGCAACTGTGATAATACTCTAGAACGTCATATTTTTATGTGCTAATTGCATATTTATTTTGAGTATGATTCTACTAATTTGGGCTATTTATGGTCTTTTATCTTCTAAGGACTAAATTGGAGGCAAAAGCAAAATTAAGAGCCAAAAGCGTGAATTTAGAGATAAAATGGGTCAATGTGCGACAAAGGGAAAAGTTGGTGCCAAAAGTGCAAGCATGGAGGACACAAGGGTTGAAATGCAAAAAAAAAAAGAGTTTTTATTCTATTAGACCTATTTTGTTTATATTACGATAATTAATATTAAGATAATTATTAAGGATTATTTAATTTAGGATTTATTTTATTTATCTTTGTCGAAACTATTTTTTGTTCTTAAAACGAAATTTGAAAAACTGTGATCGACTTTAAAAATATGGAAATGAAGTCGCCACCAATCTTTTTTGATGAGGTGTGATCGGGTCACCTTTGTTTTAATAAAACATTTTGGTTTACTAAAACGGTGTTTTTGGTTTACGAAATTTGAGAAAATAAGTTCGGGAGTCTCATTACACGCACGAGGAAGGATTAGCACCCGTAACGCCCAAAATTGGTACCGAATTGATTAATTAATGTCTTAATGCCGAAAATTTGAAAAGATTCTAGATTATGATCCATTTATTTATATATATATATATATATATATATATATATATATATATATATATATATGTATTTGGACAAAACCGTATTGGATGCCAAAGCTCCCTATCTCGGAGAAATAAAATGCCATACTCAGTAAGTTAGGGCATGACATCTTATATTCTCGACGTTAGATTATCCTTCGACATTCAATACTTGCATATTTAAAAAATAAGAAGGATATTCCCTTATTTGGGTCAAATGAAAAATCGCAACCCAGTAAGTTAGGGCACTATTTCTCAAAACTCCCGAATACGGAATATTGCCTTTGTTCCTTTAGAAATCTTATCTCGAGATAATAAAATATCACACCCAGTAAGTTAGGGCGCAGTATCTCAAAAATCCCAAGAGTAAGTTTTTTTTTTTATTTGAAATATTATGTATTTTGATTTAAAAGAGAAAGGATACTCGGTTGCTAGGTTTTAAACGAGGAGAATCGGAACTTAGTAAGTTAGAGTACGATTTTCTCGAAACCTATAACACGAGCATTGCCTTATTATTTTTTAAAAAAACTTTGAGTAAAAAGTGATTTTAAAACTGAAATGACATTAAGCATGACTTTTTAAATGAATAAAATGCGATAGCATAGCAACATACAACATATAATAATTATTAATAAGTGAAATGCTACACTATTGAATCGCTAATAGCAAAAGAAGATAAAATAAGAATTACAATGTGCATAATAGCAATGATCATCAAACATAAAATTAATAATAGACAAAATAATTTAAAATGAAATACAATGATATAAAAACTATAAAACAAAAAATAAAATACATATAAGCACAATATACGTAGAATATATTTGAAATAAACTATATAATATGAAAAAAATCTAAATTAAATAATACATATAAAAGCTTAAAATAAATAAAGTGTATAGTAATAAATAGTAAAACAAATTTTAATAAACCAAAAAAAGTAATGAATTTTATAAAGTAATTTAAAATGAATAATATATGCATATATATATACATAATAGTCTAAAAACTAAAGAAATTAAATGAAAAGGATTCAGTTAGAATCAGAACAGAATCAAAGGGCTAATTTAATGAAAAAAATTATTAAATATAGAAATAAGGACTAAAATAGAACTCGCAAAAACGAACAGGGGCCCAATGTGCAAATATCTAAGTCCCTCAAAACGCGGCGTTTTGAAAGGAATACATCGCAACCAAATCAAAGAATGGAAGGACTAAATACGAAAATAACCCTTTTAAAGCAGAAAGGCGCGAATCCGGGTCACAAATCGGGTTAACACGCAGATCCACACCCCCTAAACGGCGCCGTTTCGTATTATTTATTTTTAAAAGTTAATAAACCTTAATCTAATAAAAAAAATTTAATCCTTTCATTTTTTTTAACCCAGAACCCTAGCCCTTTTCTCTTAGCCGCAGAGGAGAGAAAGAGATTTGGCCACCTCAACGCCATTGTGATCGGCGATCGGTGGCCTATTCAGTCACGACTGACTGCTCTCTCTCAAGCCAGACTCGAGTGTTAACCTCGGCGACTACCCCCCTTCCGATTTCGACGGAGAAGGCAGATCGTCGGTTCGCTCGGAGGTAAGTTCCTACTTTTGTATTCTATGCTAACGTTTTTAATACGGAAAGAAAACAAATACTCAAAATAAGTTCAAAGAGAACAATCAAAGAACAGTGTAATCGAAAGAAACCTTTTGTTTGAATCTATTTCTGGTTTTCTTTTTTTTGTATTTCCTCGTATATTCGTAAAAAAATGCGAAGCCCCCATACATTTGTTGGCTTTTTGTTTATATAGCCGAAAAATAAAAAGAAAATACAATATAAATTTGTTTTTCTTTTCTGTCATTTTTGCTTGCTGTCTATTTGTCGTTTTTTGCAGGTACGACCGAGGTGTACGGAGGCGTGGACGAGGCGCGTACGAAGGCTGCTGGTCAAGGCTCGCGTGTGGTGGCGTGCGGGGGACGTGGTAGCCCGAACGTCTTGCTGCTCTAGAAGGATCTAGAACCCTCTAGGGTTTCTGAAATGTTTAACCATTTTGGGCTTAGGGCCTTGTAACCTTGGGCTAGGTTTAGTATTGGGTTATGGGTCGTATCTTGGGCTAAGTTTAGGTTTTAAGTTTTGGACGGTTATTGGACTGCCGTTTTTTATACTTGGTTTATTATTTTTTTTCGTTTTTTTTTTCTAATTTCTGTTTGCTCTTTATTGGTTTAAAAAAAGAGCTGGGCAAATTGGGCCTGCTACAGTTGCCCCTCTTTACTCATTGTCGTGTAACGAGAATAGAGCAAAGACTTCAAAAAGGGCCAATTTTGTCCGGCCATGCGTCTTTCAGTGCTTTTCTTCTTCCAGTAGCTTCATTCTATCCCACTGCATCTTCAGGTGACCAGGAACTAGCACTTCGATCTACTTCAATGTAATTTCAGGGAGAATAGCTTCGTAATTTCGATCTACTCCACTGAAACTTTGAAGAAATACTGATTGATTCTCATTGAAGACTCAGGGAGGAGGGATTTGTAACTTCAACCTACTCCACTGGAACTTCGAGGAGATAGAAATTCAGGGAAAAGAGATTTGTAACCTCAATTTTCTCTGCTGAAACTTTAAAAAAATACGGACTGATCCTCATTGTAAACTCAGGGAGGAGGGATTTGTGGCTTCAACCTACTCCACTGAAACTTCGAGAAGATAGAAATTCAGGGAGAAGAGATTCGTAACCTCAATCTTCTCTGCTGAAACTTCAAAGAAATACGGACTGATCCTCATTGTAAGCTCAGGGAGGAGGGATTTGTAGCCTCAACCTACTCCATTGGAACTTTGAGGAGATAGAAATTCAGGGAGAAGAGATTCGTAACCTCAATCTTAGCTGCTGAAACTTCAAAGAAATACGGCCTGATCCTCATTGTAAACTTAGGGAGGAGGGATTTGTGGCCTCAACCTATTCCACTAGAACTTCGAGGAGATAGAAATTTAGGGAGAAAAGATTTGTAACCTCAATCTTCTCTGCTAAAAACTTCAAAGAAATACGGCCTGATCCTCATTGTAAACTCAGGGAGGAGGGATTTGTGGCCTCAACCTACTCCACTGGAACTTCGAGGAGATAGAAATCCAGGGAGAAGAGATTCGTAGCCTCAATCTTCTCTGCTGAAACTTCAAAGAAATACGGCCTGATCCTCATTGTAAACTCAGGGAGGAGGGATTTGTAGTCTTAACCTACTCCACTGGAACTTTGAGGAGATAAGACTTGTATAATTTCAATGTGCTCCACTGCAAACTCAGAGAGACGAGATCTCTTATCTTCGATTTGCTCCACTGCAAACTCAGGGAGACAAGATCTGTTATCTTCGACCTGCTTCCTGCACCTTAAAAAATGTCAAATCTATTATCTTCGATCTACTCCACTGCAAACTCAGGGAGACGAGAATAGTAGATTCACCAATGTTGTGACACCATCCTCTGAGGGACCTGTCCTGTAACATCGGTTTTATGTGTTTATGCTTATGCAAAATGGTTAGGATGCAATGATCAGAATAAATTTAATGCTTCTAACTAAATGTTTTATGGACGACATTTGCATGAATGCAGAATGTCATGAGAATGGTCTTTTTACAAAGATTAGGACACAATGATCGGAATAAATCAAATGCCCCTAAATAGATGTGTCTTATGGATGACATTTGTGTGATTGTAGAATGTCATAAAAAATGATTTCTTACAATGATTAGGATGCAATGATCAGAATGGACCAAATGCCCCTAAATGTGTGTTGCATGAATGCAGAATTTCATGAGAATGACCCCTACTTAAGGTGTCATCATTCCTTGTTCATCAGGGTAATATGCCGCCCTCTTGTTCGGCTGGTATTCTTGACAGAAAACCTGAGAAAACCAAGATCTTGCTCAACAGACTTACCCTATTGTAACTTCAGGGTTCATCTTATTATGACTTAGGGGTATAGGATCTGGATCTTTTCCCATCCATCCCACTGCGATTTCAAAATGTAGGATTTATTTCTTCTTCAATCCATCCCATTACTATTCGAAGGTATAGGATCTGTATCAACTTCCATCTATCCCACTATAACTCGAGGGTATAAGGTCTGTAGCTTGTTCCATCAACAGATCACTCTTCGGATGACCCAATCAGATGTGTATGCATGATTCTAGCATGAATGCAGAATATCAATTTTTTCTCGAGAATGATCCCCATTTTATACTTGGGTTAACGATGCCCACTAATGCAATATCTTGTTGTCTGCTCAACAAAAATCTGAAGAGATAACCTTAATCTAGACTCTTCCTTAAACTTGATGAGTTTTAAACAATAGTCCTATTTCAAGTTCTTGTATTATTCAGAAGCTTCCAGAGTAATATGCGAAACTCATTTTATGAAAATTATACTAATCCACTAATCGTTATTTCAATATAAAACGCCTGAAAAAGATCATAACCATGGACAATAAGGAAATTGATTAGGAGCATAGCTCGAAACAAATAAGTTAGACAAAGATATCAATCGCAATCAAGAAGAAAAATTATCGTGAATGTATTTTGAAAAGAATAATATAGTCACAAATAACAAATTTAAAATGGGTAAAATGGAAACTAGGTGCCCCAGATATCGCAGCCTGAGCTTCTCTGTTCAAACTTCTTGAGGACCATTTTAAACTCAATATATGTTTAGGGGATCCGGAGTACTTTGTCGATGCCTCAAGACGTAGCATACTTCTTCATTGTTAATTCAGGTATAGCAAGATTGCTGTATGCCCCCCTCTGATCAAAATTTGAGCTGCCCTTTTTGGGTTTTCAACTCAAATCCCCTTTGGTCTCAAAGCGCCCTTTGCGGGTTTTCGCCTTGGCCTCTCCTTTTTCTTTTTTCTTTTTTTGTTGAAAATTTCTATTTTTCCATTTTTTTTTGAAAGGTGCCTTTTGCAGGTTTTCACCTTGGCTTCTCCTTTTTAAGTGAAATACTTCTTGACTAAATTCACCGGATTGGGCATATCCCTGCCATCCATTTTGGTCAATGTTTCCAAAACGGACTTTTTTCATTACGTAAAGTCCTCTCTAGTTTGGCCTCCATTTTTCTCTGAAATCCTTTTGTATATGAACGATCTTCTTCAATATCAGGTTCCCCTTAGGGAATTTCTAAGATGAACCTCTTTGTTGCAAACCCACATCGGATAGCTATTAACTTTTTCTCACAAATTTGATTGATCACATCGGGATTGGATCCATTCCGCCTCATCCAATTTCAGTTCTGATAAAACTTGGAAAAAGGAATTTTGACTTCAGTAGGTGGAACCAATAAGGAATGTGTTACCCCGGTGACAGTCCTGGCCAATGTTTGATAAGCATAGAGGGTAAATAGTAACTTCTGTATGCCAATCTTTACCAGTCTCGAATTTTTTTTAAATTTTTTGTATTTCTTTTTGGCTACCTTTACTGTGATGTGGCACCTGATCCTTGAACAGACCGCAAACTTTTGACATTGTGCGGTTAAATATGATCTTTTTGATATTTTTTTCGTGTCAATATTCTTTCTTTCTTTCTTTTTGTTCTGATGACTATCGACTTTATAATATTGGCATATGAAGTGACTTTTACCATCTTAGTAAAGTACTCGATATCCACGAAAATGAATCAACATTGGCCAGAAGCTTTTGATGAGACTGGCTTGATAACATCCATGCCCCACATATAGGAAATCTTATTTCTACATTGAGCTAGGCTTTGATCTTCATCTCCTTTTTTGGCTCACGATGTAGGATCTGTTTTTCATCCATTATTAACAAATTAGAAGATATGTTACACTTGCTGTCATCTTCAAAGTCCTGAGATCCCTTAGACCCCTATTTCACTCAAAAAGGGAGTCAGTAACAGCGTCGCCCATGTCATTGATATCTGGGGACCTATTGTAAGTTCAAAAGAATATGGAAAGAACAAATGAACTTATGAATGATTATTTGTATGTATAATCATGAATAAAGAATGAAAGAATATTTGGATAGTAATCCAAAGTACGAAAGAATCTATAAACAAAAGATGTATCTTATTGAAATAAGGATTCTGAACACAAGCCTATTTCACAAAATGACTCTTATCACTTCTAGGCTGGAAGCAATAAGCATGTTTTGAATATTACTCTAGATTAGCCTTAAAATACATGTCTTTTCCAAAGTCCTATTGCTCAAAACACTCTCAAGTATATAAAGGCCGATGCTTGGAAAACTTTTATTCCTTGGTTCACTCTTTGGATATACCATTGGTGTTCTGACTTCCCAATTTCTAGGCTTCTGATGACTTCTTTAAGGAATCACAACTCTCTTTCCCCCTCATTCAATTATCACAAGTTACTGCTCTGGTCGACTCATTGAACCTCAAAACCCCTATTTTAATAAGCCTCTTCACCAATTTCTTAAATGCAATGCAATTATCGATTGAATGACCCGTTATCCCCGCGTGATACTCTCATTGAGCTTCAGAATCATACCATTTGGGTTATGGGGGTTGTATTGGTTCCATGTAATGAGGAGCCACCATATGTGCATCGAATAGGCTTTGATACAACTCCCTATATGTCATTGGAATTGGTGTAAATTGAAGTTGCTTTGCATTGGATTCTTGTCTTGATGAGCCCTGATGATCAGTAGTCACAGCCCTCGGTTGACCTGCAGTGACTGATTTGGAACGCTTACTCAAGCTGTTCACTTCATTTTCCATATTTCTCGGGTTTGATCTTTTGACACTTTCTCCCGCATTTATCTTTTCACTCTTTATGGCATTCTCAATCATTTCTCCAGTCATTACGATGTCTGAGAAGCTCTTTGTGGCACTCCCTAGCATATGAGTGATAAATGGGGCTTTTAAGGTGTTGATGAAGAGCATAGTGGTTTCTTTCTCCAGAAGAGGTAGCTGAACTTGTATGGCAACCTCTCTCCACCTTAGTGCATATTGTTGAAAACTCTCGTTTGGTTTCTTCTCCATATTTTGCAAGGTAATTCGCTCGTGGTCATATCATTACACGCCGACTGCATCGCTTCATAAATGCCTATGCTAAATCCCTCTAAGAACCAATTTCAGTACGGCTCAACTGATTATACCATTTAGATGTTGCTCCCATCAAACTATCCTGGAAGCAATGGATTAGCAGTTGGTCATTGTTAACATACCCAATCATTCTCCAGCAAAACATAGTTATATGAGCTTCTGGGCAAGTAGTCCCATTGTATTTTTCAAATTCTGGCACCTTGAATTTGTGTGGAAGTATTAGATCTGGCACCAAACTTAAATCTTTAGCGTCGATTCCATGCTGCCTATCAACGTTTTCCATGGCTCTAAATTTGTCTTCTAACCATTTGCATCGCTCCTCTAACTGTCTTGGTAATTCAAACCTTGCTTTTTCCTCCTCTGCTGCCTCATCAAAGTCAGGAATAACATTATTAATTGGATAATCCCCTAAGTTAGAACCCGATCCCATTTGAAAGTTGGTCGGTATCGAAACATCTTCTTGAAATTTTTGAGGTTTAATTGTGACGGATGTCCTTCGTGGATGTACTTCAAGATGTGTCAGGGTAAAACCCGGAGGATATAGTCGTTCCTCACTCTTTTCACCAGTGTTAACCATGAGGGTTTTTCCTTTGTCTATTCTGCCCACCAGTAGTTGAGTTAATTGAGTCATCATACTCTTTTGTGATTCCATCGTTTGGTCTATCATATCTTGTTGGATCTTAGCAAGCTGTTCTTGCATTTGCAGCTGAAGTTTTTCCTGCATCTCCCTTTGGAGTTGCTCAAGCTTCTCTAATCTCTGATCTATATCTTTCGTCATAGTTCAGGTATCGTAAGGATGTTTGGTTTTGTTGGTGTCCAGGTTAATGCTGAAATAATTTCAACCAATCAGGGTCCTCTCATGAAATCTAATGCATGTGATGTAATGTTATGTGAATTCATGCAATGCAAAAGGAGCCGATTCTGATTCAATTCCATTTAGGAAACTTTATTTGAAAACAAAGCTCTTTACATAAAGTGGATTATAAATATACGGACATCTGTATTGTCTTCCGTTTCATCAAAAAAGTCATTTTCCATGTCGAGCTCCCTAATTTAGCAACCGAATCCGAATCGACACCCTTCTCTAATATGAAAATGCATGCAAAGCAACAAAAATAAAACAAATAATCAGTACGATAGAAACGAAATTCAAAACATGTAAAATATTCAAGCACCTATTGGGTGACCACTAGGGTTTATCACAACTCCATTTGGGGTAGGCTCTTAGGGCCTTTTACATGCAGTTTGAGTTCTAAAGTTGAGGTACCTGAACTAGCAGATTCCTCAATCCTCACCCATTATAGGATCATATGGATCGAGCTCGGTTCAGGGGAATACATTTCCCTATGGCTGCACGGAGATGAAAATCTCACGAAGACATAGATACGGATATATCCCGGAAGTGATTCACTATCCTGCACGGAGGTGAAAACCACACAAAGGAGTAGCTTCTCACTCCCACTTAAAGGTGTGACCTAGCAGTCATGCAATATGATGCAAATTATTCTACAAGACTCGAACCATAACAATCAAATAAGATGATGCAAGCGAATGCAATAAAAGGATCGTAATTTTTCAAATCAAAATTTCAATTTTCGACCAAAAAACAAAAATTAATCAATTTATGGCCTGACTCTCAACCAATCCCCAGTGCAGTTGCCAAGCTGTCGAAACCATTTTTTGTTTTTAAAACGAAATTTGAAAAACGGGGATCGACTTTAAAAATATGGAAATGGAATCGCCACCAATCTTTTTTGATGAGGTGTGATCGGGTCACCTTTGTTTTAATAAAACATTTTGGTTTACTAAAATGGTGTTTTTGGTCTACGAAATTCGAGAAAATAGGTTCGGGAGTCGGTTACATACGAGGAAGGATTAGCACCCCCGTAACGCCCAAAATTGGTACTGAATTGATTAATTAATGTCTTAATGCCAAAAATTTGAAAAGATTCTAGATTACGATCCATTTATTTAATATATATATGTATTTGGACAAAACCGTATTGGATGCCAAAGCTCCCTATCTCAAAGAAATAAAATGGCATACTCAGTAAGTTAGGGCATGACATCTTATATTCTCAAAGTTAGATTTATCCTTTGACATTCAATACTTGCATATTTAAAAAATAAGAAGGATATTCCCTTATTTGGGTCAAATGAAAAATCGCAACCCAGTAAGTTAGGGCACTATTTCTCAAAATTCCCGAATACGGAATATTGCCTTTGTTCCTTTAGAAATCTTATCTCGAGATAATAAAATATCACACCCAGTAAGTTAAGGCGCAATATCTCAAAATCCCAAGAGTAAGTTTTTTTTTATTTGAAATATTATGTATTTTGATTTAAAAGAGAAAGGATACTCGGTTGCTAGGTTTTAAACGAGGAGAATCGGGACTCAGTAAGTTAGAGCACGATTTTCCCAAAATCTATAACACGAGCATTGCCTTATTATTATTATTTTTAAAAACTTTGAGTAAAAAGTGATCTTAAAACCGAAATGACATTAAGCATGACTTTTTAAACGAATAAAATGCGATAGCATAGCAACATACAACATAGAATAATTATTAATAAGTGAAATGTTACACTATTGAATCGCTAATAGCAAAAGAAGATAAAATAAGAATTACAATGTGCATAATAGCAATGATCATTGAACATAAAATTAATAATAGACAAAACAATTTAAAATGAAATAAATGATATAAAAACTATAAAACAAAAAATAAAATACATATAAGCACAATATACGTAGAATATATTTGAAATAAACTATATAATATGAAAAAAATCTAAATTAAATAATACATATAAAAGCTTAAAATAAATAAAGTGTATAGTAATAAATAGTAAAACAAATTTTAATAAACCAAAAAAAGTAATGAATTTTATAAAGTAATTTAAAATGAATAATATATGCATATATATATACATAATAGTCTAAAAACTAAAGAAATTAAATGAAAAGGATTCAGTTAGAATCAGAACAGAATCAAAGGGCTAATTTAATGAAAAAAATTATTAAATATAGAAATAAGGATTAAAATAGAACTCGCAAAAACGAACATGGGCCGAATGTACAAATATCTAAGTCCCTTAAACGCGGCATTTTGAAAGGACTACATCGCAACCAAATCAGAGAACGGAAGGACTAAATACGAAAATAACCCTTTTAAAGCAGAAAGGCGCGGATCTCGGTCACAAATCGGGTTAACACGCGGATCCACACCCCCCTAAACGGCGCCGTTTCGTATTATTTATTTTTAAAAGTTAATAAACCTTAATCTAATAAAAAAAACTTAATCCTTTCATTTTTTTTAATCCAAAACCCTAGTCCCTTTTTCTCTCAATTGCAGAGGAGAGAAAGACATCTGGCCACCTCAACGCCATTGTGATCGGCGATCGGTGGCCGATTTAGTCACGACTGGCTGCTCTCTCTCAAGCCAGACTCGAGTGTTAACCTCGGCGACTACCCCCCTTCCGATTTCGATAGGGAAGGCAGATCGTCGGTTCGCTTGGAGCTAAGTTCCTACTTTTGTATTCTATGCTAACGTTTTTAATACGGAAAGAAAACAAATACTCAAAATAAGTTCAAAGAGAACAATCAAAGAACAGTGTAATCGAAAGAAACCTTTTGTTTGAATCTGTTTCTGGTTTTCTTTTTTTTTTTTTTGTATTTCCTCATATATTCGTAAAAAAATGCGAAGCCCCCTTACATTTGTTGGCTTTTTGTTTATATAGCCGAAAAATAAAAAGAAAATACAATATAAATTTGTTTTTCTTTTCTGTCATCTTTGCTTGCTGTCTATTTGTCGTTTTTTGTAGGTACGACTGAGGTGTATGGAGGCGTGGACGAGGCGCGTACGGAGGCTGCTGGTGAGGGCTCGCGTGTAGTGGCGTGCGGGAGACGTGGTAGCCCGAACGTCTTGTGGCACTAGAAGGATCTAGAACCCTCTAGGGTTTCTGAAATGTTTAACCATTTTGGGCTTAGGGCCTTGTAACCTTGGGCTAGGTTTAGTATTGGGTTATGGGTCGTATCTTGGGCTAAGTTAAGGTTTTAAGTTTTGGACAGTTATTGGACTGCCGTTTTTTATACTTGGTTTATTATTATTATTTTTTTGGTTTTTTTCTAATTTCTGTTTGCTCTTTATTGGTTTAAAAAATGGGCCGGGCAAATTGGGCCTGCTATAATCTTTATTTATCTTTAATTATTTGTAATTATCTTTAGGAATTTAAGTAGGACTAGTCTATCTATCTTAGCACTATAAATAGGGAGAGAGGTGATTCAAATGGGGGTATTCATCTTTTTATTGTAAACTCTCTCCCCAGAAGTCTTTTGTTTTTTCTATATTTCCTTTTAATAAAATCTCCATTCTTATCATATATTTATTTTTCTTTTCCACCACAACCATGAACCACTAAACCCATCTAGCCAAAGGTTGCCAAAAATCCTCAAAAAGGGTTCTTGAGGTTTAGAATCCGCACTTAGCCTTCTCAAACATGGTATTCATCTTTTCTCCGCACTACTGGGCTGACGCTTCCGTCCATGTCCCTTAAGAAGTAAACTTTTCAACGTATGCAAAGGCGACTGCTTTGTATGTTTTGGAAGGATTGCACAGTCGGTTCGTTAACTTACTGCGTCAGAGATTGGCGAGCCAAAGAGACAAAATGGCGTGGGATTCGCCATTGAGGAACGTTGATCTAGCATAAGGTAATCCCACAAGAGTGATTGTTAGCTAGAGTCAGGTTCCACTAAATTGAAGTCTAAATCCTTGGAGTTGGTGGTCGTAGGCATCCTCTTCCACTATAACTAGCTTATCCTGCTCGAGAAGGTTACTTAAAAACCAAGGATTGAACCCAAGGAGGATTGAGGCAACCGGAGGCTAAAATCTCCCCATAAGAATTTCTTTATCCCAACTCTATTTCCTATTTTTAATTTTCGCAATTCCAATTCGACTTTTCAATTCTGTTTTTATTTTATTTTCATTTCCAGATCGAAACTTTTAATTCTGTTATTTTTTTATTTTTACAGGAACTCAGGTTTTCTTGGGCACGATTCTGCCCAGGATTTCGAGAAACAAGCATTCGTATAATCTGTCCCTGAGGATTCGACCCTACTTCCCCTTTACTGTTTTTTTGATTATTTCGCAGGGAATAGGATATTTTTGGTGCTTTCAACGATGCATCAAGCTGATAGAATTTATCCAAAATAATTTTGATAAAATTTAACTTCTCAAACTTTATCCATAAACCTTACACCCTAAAGCCTAAACCTTAGATCGTAAACCATAAATTCTACACCCTATATCTTAAACCTTAAATCTTAAATCCATACACCCTAAATATTTAACCCTAAACCATATATATTACAAGGTACAAAAGTAATTAAAAAAAGAATCATATTGCTTACCTAAACCCTAAAATAACTTGATTTTTTGTCATTTTTATCAAAATCCTTAACCCTTAAACCCTATACTCTAACCCCTAAAATATTAAACACTAAGATATTAGTTTAAAATATTAATACCATAATTTTTTATTTAATATAAAATTAATTTATTAGAAAAGTGATATATGCAATTATATAATTAGTGATTTGTGGTATATCGGGAGTTAGGACAAAAGAGTTTTTCTTTTCATATGGCAACACTATTATATAGTTGGGAAAGGTATAATACAAGTCGGTATTGGACAAAACCGACTCTTATTTAAGTGTTGCCTTAGGCATGCATATCCCCAAGGGCGAAGCCAGGGGGGCTGGCATGGGCCCGCGCCGGCCCCCCTAAAAGGTAAAATTGCTATTGAGGCCCTTGAATTTTTTTAAAATTTTAAATTAGTAAAGGTAAAATTGCACTTTGGCCCCCCTAAAATTATAAAAATTCGATTTAATCCTTTACAAATTAGAAAGATATAAACTATAAAAAATTAAAATTTCATTCGCCCCCCCTAAAAAATTATCCTGGCTCCGCCCCTGCATATCCCGACCTTTATATAAAAAGTTGGCCAAAGCATATGTTGGCAAGTCTATCGCAACACTTAGGAAAGTGTTGGCTCAAAAGTGTCGGCATAGTATTGGACAAAGCCGACTCTTATTTAAGTGTTGCCTTAGGCATGCATATATCAACTCTTATACAAAGAGTTGGCCAAAACATATGCCAATAAGTCTACCTTAACACTTAGAAAAGTGTCGGCATAGTGTTGAACAAAGCCGACTCTTTTCTAAGTGTTGTCTTAGGCATGCATATCCCAACTCTTACACAAAGGTTTGGCCAAAGTGTATATCAACAAGTCTTTCCCAACACTTAAGAAAGTGTCAGCCCAAAAGTGTTGGCATAGTATTGGACAAAGCCAGCTCTTATTTAAGCATTGCCTTAGGCATGCATATCCCAACTCTTATATAAAGAGTTGGCCAAAGTGTATATCGGCAAGTCTATCCCAACACTTAGGAAAGTGTCGGCCCAAAAGTGTCGGCATAGTATTGGACAAAGCCGACTCTTATTTAAGTGTTGCCTTAGGCATGCATATCCCAACTCTTATACAAAGAGTTGGTCAAAGCGTAAGTTGACAAGTCTATCTCAACACTTAAAAAAGTGTCGCCCCAAAAGTGTCGTAGTAAGCATGTTTTGTTGTAGTGCTGGACTTACGATGGTGGGCACGCATGGGAGGCGGTGTAGTGCGTTGGTGGGGTTGGGGTTGGTCGACTATGGAGAGAAGGGAGAGGAGGTGGGTGGTGAGGGGGGAAAGGGGGTGGCTTGTTTGGGGAAGAAGAAAAAAGACAAATTGAGAAAGAAATTTCAGGATTTAGGCCACACGGCCGTGTGGGGTGTTTTCAGCCCGTGTGCAGTTAAAAATTAAGCCCAGTCTTCATACAGTCTCAGCTGTAAAAATCCCTAAATTATGTTAATATCTCTTTCGAGAGTAAGAACAACTGATTCTAGGTTGATTAATTGAAATCTCTTTCTAATTAAAACACTTATCGTTGCATTAACTCGATCTATGGATTCCCCTATTAGATTTGACTCTAGGATTGCATGCAACTCCACTTAATTATGCTAGATAAACTCTTAAATAGGGACTTTTGCTCCACTGAATTAAGCATATTAAACATGAATTAATATCCCGAAAATATTAAAACAAGAAATTAGCATACATAATTGAGAACAAGAATTAAGTATTTATTATGTAAATCAAAGATAAAGTAATAAGATTCATCATAGGTTTCATCTTCCCTAAGTATCTAGGGAATTAGCCCATAATCCTGAATAGAAACACCTTAAAGTTAGAATAACCACAAGACATAAAGACACTCAATAAAATTTCGAAAGAAATTAAAAGGGGGTTTACAATCTTGATGGGGATTCGCTTCCGAGTTGATTCCGATGGTGTTCTTCGAGTGTTTTCTTAGGTCTTCTCTGATACCCCCATGTCTTCTTCCAATGGGCATTTATAGACTTTAGAATGCTCAGAAAGCCTAAAAATTGGATTTTTCCACGTTTTTTGGAAGCAGGGTGCGAAATCGACATAGGCTGGCACATGGGCGTGTGTTTAGGCCGTGTGGCTCCTGAAAACAGCTCTATTTGTCTGATTTTGGCTCGTTTTTCGCTCCTTTCGCTCCCAAATGTTCTCCTAAGTATAGAAACATGAATTTAAAGGATTAGGAGCATCGAATTCACTAATTTTCATAATTAATCATCCAAAAACACATTAAGAATGAGATTAAAATATGTTACTTTTGAAGCTTATCATACCCTTAAACCACAACTAAAAAGTTTAATCTGGTATGGCGACATCCACCATTAATAATTGACTCCCAATTTTGGTTCTTTTTGTCTTGTTTTCTCTTTGCACTCGTAGTTTTAGATCATCAGATTCTTCATGGTGGACCCAAGGGCTTAAAGGAGGCTAAAGATAACAACATGGTCTTGACCTATAACACTAAAATTGCTTTAGCTTAAATGAAAATGAAAAGATTTTGTATGCATGATATCTCTAGTTTAAATCTTATTATCGATAAATTTTTATTGATTTATGAAAAGATGAAAATGCCTTCATAATCATATATCTTACTTTCCAAATAAAATGATTTTCTTTTTAGCAATTTTCTTACTGCATTCGGACTCAATTGATGGTTGACACCATGTCAGTAAAAGGCCTAATACATAATATAGATAAAAAAAAGTTTTAAACTAAAATTTTTAAAACAATTTAAGGTAAATTACACCATTAGTCATTCAACTATGAGTAAGTTTTTGTTTTGATCATTTAACTAAAAAAAACTTACAATTTAGTCACAAATATTTTTGAAATTGTTTTTTTATCACCTGACTGTTAAGTGGCACTTGTTTTAGTTGGTATAATAATAATTTTAGTCCTCTTTTTTTTTTATATTTTCTATCAATTTGACTCAGACTTTGTATAAAATTATAAAAAAACTCAAAATTTTAAAATTGAAAAATGTTTATAAAAATTCTAGAAAAATAAAATCTTGAATATGTTGTTGAATAACTAAATTGTATGAGAAATAAAGCAAATTACCATTCAATAAAATCCTATAACAAATTAAAAACAGAACAAAACCAAAAAAAAAAGTTTCCTCAATGTTTCTCGAAACCAAATTAGCAATATTATCAAGTTGAGTTTCATGCCCTTGAAGAACATCTAGAACTCATATTATCAAGGCTTATGAAATTGACCCTAATGCCATTTTTTTAGTCAAACGAATACAAAATATACAACAAAATTTCATTTTTCAAACTTAATTCAATTTTTCAAATTCAATTTTTCATTACATTTAAATTATTTTCAAAACTCAAATTATAAAAATAAATTATATTTAGAGAAAAAATTTTATAACGTAAAAGCTATGTCAAGAAACAGAGAACAAATAAATTTGCATAATATCTTTTCTACATTTTTTACTAAAGAATGTGTAACACCCCTTACCCGAGACCGTTGCCGGAGTCGAGCACGAGGCATTACTAGACTTAACTTACTAGTTCGGGGCATAAAAATTGAAACTGTCCGTCTGCGTCATGTTCACTAAATTAATTATAACTTGAGTTACGAAAATCGAAATATAGATCTGTAAATTTTTCTTGAAACTAGACTCATATATCTTCTTACTGTAATTTTTCTAGAATTTTTGGTGTGGCCAATTAGTACAGTTTATTATTTAAAGTCTCCCCTATTACACAGTTTGACAGTTCTGACCTCTCTCCACTAAAAATCAATTCTCTCATAATATACAACTCTTTTTCCTACACCGTTTTCTTTATATGAAAATAGACTCAATAAGCTTTAATTATATATCTCATTCACAACCTAATTCAATTTCTACTATTTTTGGTGATTTTTCAAAATCACGTCACTGCTGCTGTCCAACTATTCCCCTGCATATAATTACATAATTTCTTTAAAATAACTATAAACTAGGCATTTCATAACATCCAAAACATATTCTTAATTAACCATTTTAATGGCTAATCATTACCAAACATTTACAAGTCCATAATAAGCCATATCATAAGGTCACACACATAAAATGGCTAAGTCCCTATACATGCCATAACTTAAGACGTTCGAGTCACAAAATACCAATATAATCCTTTGATAGTGTGTAACGATTTCCGACGTCTTTTCGATCCTCGAGTTGGCTTGTAATACTAAAAAAAAAATAAAGAATGGGAGTAAGCATAAAGCTTAGTAAGTTTACATGTAAATAGATAACAACATTCTTAATGAATTATCTTATTCTTTTCTTATCAAGATCACTTAAGCTTTTAACTCAATATACTCAAACTTGTATTCTTACCTTGCCTTTTAACATGAATTAATCTTACCTTACCTTTTTAACATGAATTTATCTTACCTTACCTTTTTAGCTTGAACTTGTCTTACCTTACCTTTTTAGCTTGAACTTGTCTTACCTTTACTTTGGTTTACTCTTGGAATATTCCCGTTGAACCACTTTAGAATACTAAGGATACGCGGTACGTTTTCATTGCCATGTCTTGACATGGTCTTACGTGGTATCCTTGCCTTGTGAACTCACCAATGCCATGCCTTGGCATGGTCTTACATGGGACCTTTGCCTTATAAATTCACCAATGCCATGCCTTGGCATGGTCTTACATGGGACCTTTGCCTTATAGTAACTTATCAATGCCATGTCTTGACATGGTCTTACATGATTTCCTTAAACCCTAATGTCATGACATTTGTATCCTACACATTCCTAAGGTTCAACCGGAACTTTCTAAGATAGTTTTTTCGTCAATTCGTGCTAGAGTCTTTAAATAATAAATTTACAGAATAAATATGTAAATGCTGGAATTTAATAATATTAAATGTAAAATAATAGAATATTGCATTTATTTATCGCAAACTTACCTCGAAACAAAATCGATAAACTATATCGATTTAGTCCACTATCTTTTTCTTTCCCCGATCTAACTCTAGATTTCGTTCTTCTTGATCTATAATAGCAAATTTAGCTTATTTAATACTCACATTTATCAAAACAGTCCTTAACTCTAACTTTGGCAAAATTACAATTTTGCCCCTAAACTTTTACATACTTACAATTTTACCCCTAGGCTCGAAAATTAAACTTCAGCCCTTATTCTTATGTTTTCTAACATGCTGAACATTTTTCCCTTCTATAGCAACTTCAAATTCTTACTATAACACATACTTATGAACAATAACAACTTTTACTAATTATCTTGTTTTTACCGAAAATCACTTAATAAAAATCATTCCTCTACTCATAAACATGCAAAATCTACCATCAATCATAAAAAATCACAAGTTCTCAACAATGGCATAATTCAAAATATTCACCAAAATCAAAAATTCAAGCATGGGTTTTGTAGATCTCATAGCAACGATCTCAAATACGTAAAAATTATCAAAAACCGAACAAAAGACATACCCGAATTAAGCCTCCTAGATGCTGAAACTTAAAGCTTCAAAAATGGTGTTTTTTTTTCTTTCTCACATTCGGCCAAGAACAAATGAGAAAAGATGAACACTTTCATCTTTTATCAATTACTTTATTATAACATATATTAAACTAATATATTTTAACATAAAATATAATAAAAAAAATTCACTCACTATTACAAACAAATCATGACCGGCCACTATGTACATTCCTCTTTTATTTTGTTTATTTAATGCTAAATTACTTTTCATCTTTCTTCTAATATAATATATTATCATATATTATAATATACCATAATGTCATATAATAAAATAAACAATTACCAATTCACTAATACATGCATCTTAGCCGTCCACTATGTTCAATTATGGCTAAATTACCCTATCAACCCTTAAATTAAAGAAATCATCATCAATTCAACCACTTAATCAAGCTATAAGGCTACTTTTACCACTTATGCGATTTAGTCCTTTTCTTTAAATTAAGCACACTAACAATAAAATTAATTCACGAAACTTTCACACATGTAAATTCACATATTATAAGCACTAAAAATAATATTAAAATATTTTACTGACTCGAATTGTGGTTTCGCAACCACTATTCCGTTTAGGCCCTATTTCAGGATGTTACATTTCTCCCCCCTTTAGGGATTTTCGTCCCCGAAAATCTTACCTGTAAAGAGATTTGGGTACTGTTTTCGCATAGTCTCTTCGGGCTCCCATGTAGCCTCTTCTATTCCATGCCTATTCCATAATACTTTCACAAGTGCAATACTTTTATTCCTTAATTGCTTAACCTCTCGAGCTAGAATTTTTATTGGTTCCTCACCGTAAGTCATATCCGGTGAATCTCAACCTCTCATTTATAAATCACATGCGATGGATCTGAATGATAACGACGTAGCATAGACACATGAAACACATTATGAATCTTCTTTAACTCAGTTGGCAAAGCCAATCGATATGCCAATGGCCCTACTCTCTCGATCACCTCAAACGGTCCAATAAAATGGGGACTTAATTTGCCTTTCTTGCCAAATCGAGAATTTTCTTCCGGGGATACTTTCAAGAATACTCTATCACCAACTTGAAATTCAATGTCTTTTCTTTTCAAATCGCATAGGATTTTCGTCTATCTCAAGTCGCTTTCAAGTAATCTCTCGATGACTTTTACTTTTTTTTCTTCTCGCTTTGACTAGATCAACCCCAGAATCTGATTTTCCTTAAGCTCTGTCCAATACAAAGGTGTGCGACATTTACGTCCATACAAAGTTTCATAAGGTGCCATCTTCAAACTCGATTGATAACTATTATTATAAGCAAACTCTATTAATGGTAAATATTTCTCCCAACTACCTTGAAATTCTAATACACAACACCTAAGCATATCTTCAAGTACCTGAATAACTCTCTCTGATTGACCATCACCGAGGATGGAAAGTCAGACTAAAACTCAACTTTGTACCTAAAGCTTCCTGCAATTTCTTCCAAAACCGTGAGGTAAATCTCGGATCTCTATCTGAGATAATCGATAACGGTACTCCATGTAGTCTCACAATCTCTGTAATATATAACTCGACCAACTTGTCAAGTGAATAATCCATACAAACTGGGATAAAATGAGCCGACTTTGTTAACTTATCAATCACAACCCATACTACATCTTTCTTTCTCTGTGTCAAAGGCAATCTCGTCACAAAATCCATAGTAACTCGATCCCATTTCCACTCGGGAACTAATACAGTGCAATAAACAGAAGGTACACGATGTTCGGCCTTTACTATTGTGACAGATCAAGCATCTAGAAACAAACTCGATATATCTCTTTTCATTCCCTGCCCACCAATACATTTTCTTCAAATCATTATACATCTTTGTACTACACTGGGTGAATAGACAAAGAAGCGCTATGTGCTTCCTGTAAGATTTTCTTAATAAGCTCATCATTCTTTGGTACACATACTGTCTCTCGAATAACAAACAACCGTCAGAACCGATCTGAAAATCAGACTCTATACCTGACTCGCACTGAACTCTTTTGGCTTGCAACTCACTGTCATCCTTCTGAGCTTCACAAATTTCTTTAAGAAACGTCGATTTAGCTCTCAACTCAGCTAAAGTAAAACCATCATCTGATAATGCCAAACTAGTGTGCAAAGCTCTCAATGCAAATAATGATTTTCTACTCAAAGCATCAGCAACAACATTTGCCTTACCCGGGTGATAATCGATCACTAGCTCATAATCTTTAATCAACTCTAGCCATCTTCTTTGCCTCAAGTTCAGATCTTTCTGAGTCATCAAGTACTTCAAACTTTTGTGATCGGTGAATATTCGACATTTCTCACCATATAAGTGATGTCTCCAGATTTTCAAAGCAAATACAATAGCGCTATAGCTCAATCATGTGTCGGATAGTTTTTCTCATGTAGCTTTAACTGTCAGAGGCATAAGCAATTACCCTTCCTTCCGCATAAGTACACACAGCCTAGTCCATTTAAGGATGCATCATCAGTAAATCACAAACTCTTTACAGTTGCTCGGTTGTACTAAAACAGAGCTTTAGTCAACAATACTTTTAACTTGTCGAAACTCTGTTGATACTTCTCGGTCCATTCAAACTTGATGACTTTACTCAGAACAATCTTGTGAATGGAGTAGCTATCTTGGAAAATCCTCTACAAATCTTCTATAATAACCTAAGCAAGACCAAGAAAACTTCGACCTCACGATACATTTCTAGGAGGCTTCCAATCAACAATTCTTTGAAATCTTACTCGGATCAACTCTAATACCTTCACCGAGACAATATGTCCAAGAAAACAAACTTCCTCAGAACGAACTCACTTTTGCTAAACTTGGCATAAAGTTGATTATCTCTCAAAATCAGAAATCGTTCTCAAATGCTCGCATGCTCGGTCCCATCATGAGAATAAATCAAAATGTCATTAATGAACACGACTACAAACTTGTCCAAATAAGGTATAAAAATTCGGTTCATTAAATTCATGAAAATAGCAGGAGCATTAGTTAAGCCAAATGGCATCACAAGAAACTCATAGTGACCATACCTAGTTCGGGCAGTCTTTGGAACATCGACTCTTTAACTCATGAACCGATAGTATCCAGATCTCAAATCTATCTTAGAGAACAGAGTGGCTCCTTTCAATTAATCAAACAAATCATCTATTCTAGGTAATGGATATTTGTTCTTGATGGTTACCTTGTTAAGCTGTCGATAGTCTATGCACAATCTCATGGAACCGTCCTTCTTTTCACAAATAACATCGCGCGCCCCATGGTGAATAACTAGGTCTTACAAAGCCTTTATCGGTTAATTCTCAGAATCGAGCTTTCAATTCTTTCAATTCTATTGAAGCCATTCTATAAGGAGCAATAGAAATAGGTGTGGTACGGAATCAATTCAATACCAAACTCAACTTCTCTCGATAGGAGGCAAACACAGTAGTTCTTAGGAAACACATCGGGGAACTCATTTACCTGTGCATCGATTCAATTTTCAACTCGGATCTTTAGTATTCAACACAAAAGCAAGATAAGCTTCACATCCTTTCCTTAAACATTTCTGAGCAGACATAACATAAATCATGGAAATTGAACTATCTGACTCATCTGAATTAACCCGAAGGAACTCACCATTTTTACATTTCAACTCAATGAATCTTTTTCCACAATTCACTATCACATCATGTGCGATTAACCAATCCATACCAAGAATCACATCAAACTCATCAAATGGCAATAGCATGAGATCATCGGAAAATAGTAAGCTCTAATCATCAAAGGGCATTTTTACATACTTTCTTTACTAACACATGCCGACCTAATGGGTTCGATACTTTAATCACAAATTCAGTAAACTCTATGGGCATGTTCATACTAGGCATTGATTTCATGCAAACATAGGAATGGGTTGACCGGATCAATCAAAGCAATAACATTAACATCATGAAGAGAAAATGTACCCGTAATTACGTCGGGGAAGATGCCTCTTCACGAGCAGCACGGTAGCATAAGTCCTTGTGGGTGCTTTAACATCCGATCTTATTGTCGTATCTCTAAATGTACCTCTACCGCCTTTACTCCGAATTTCTCTCGAGATCCGCTCTAACGGGGCATTACACGATCTTGCACTCGGTATTACTTCTTTTTAACCATCTCGTGACACTCGAATGAAATGATCCGGTGCACCACATCGAAACAACCGGTCTTAGTTGCTCGACATTGACCGGATGGCGTCGACCACATTGAGGACACTCGGGCCTATCAGTCGTGAATCACATCGCCAACACTCGCAATCGAAGTGGTTTGAGCTTTTGAGTCTATAAATCTTCCACCTCTGTTTCGGCTAGAATACCCGGTTGAAAAATTAGGTCTCGTAGAAAACTCTCTAGGCCTCTTGGATGTAGACTGAAATGACTTGCTCATCTGTCTTTTCTTCGTGTCTTGCATCTCAATTTCAGCTTTACCCTTTCTTTTTAACAACTCTTCTACCTTACAGGCTCGTTCAACTAAAACAACAAACTCTTTTATCTCTAAAACACCAACTGACAGTCGGATATCATCATTGAGCCCATCCTTAAATCTTTTGCACATGATAGCCTCTGTAGACACACATTCTCGAGCATAATTGCTGAGTCGGATAAATTCACGTTCATAGTCGATCACAGTCATCTTACCCTGTTTTAACTCAAGGAACTCTTTTCTTTTCTGGTCAATAAACCTCTGACTAATGTACTTCTTACGGAACTCCTCTTGAAAGAAATCCCAAGTAACTCTTTCTTTTGGTACTACTGACACAAGTGTCTTCCACCACTGGTAGGCCGAATCTCTAAGAAGTGACACCACGCATTTAATACATTCTTCCGATGTGCAGGATAACTCATCAAAGACTCTGATAGTGTTCTCGAGCCAAAATTCTGCTTTCTCTGCATCATCATCTTTGGTAGCCCGAAACTCTTCAGCCCCTTGTTTTTTCGATCTTGTCAACGGGTGGTTTCTCTCTTCTAATCGTATTTATAAGCTGGGGAGCTATGTGGGTGGTCTGTGGCTCATGAGGGGGTGGAGGTCTAACGGCCGGGTTCGTACGAACGAACTCAGCAAACCATTCATTCATAGCTTGGAAGAAGGCTTCTCGAGCCCTTCCTCCCTGACTAACTGTAACGAGCCTTTCACGACTATCTGGTGGCACCGTCCCTTCAGTGGGAGCGGGCGTATTACTCTCTACATCATCTGCACCATCTCATTCGGGATATATAACTATAAAAGAAAAACATTTTTAAAATTGTCAGGAGTCGTCACACTATCAAAATATAAGTATGGCATGTATAGTTAGACTCTTACTCATACTGAATATTCCGAGAACCGACTAAACTCTAGCTCTGATACCAATAAATGTAACACCCCTTACCCGAGACCGTTGCCGGAGTCGAGCATGAGGCATTACTAGACTTAACTTACTAGTTCGGGGCATAAAAATTGAAACTGTCCGTCTGCGTCATGTTCACTAAATTAATTATAACTTGAGTTACGAAACTCGAAATCTAGATCTGTAAATTTTCCTTGAAACTAGACTCATATATCTTCTTATTGTAATTTTTTCAGAATTTTTGGTGTGGCCAATTAGTACAGTTTATTAGTTAAAGTCTCCCCTATTACACAGTTTGACAGTTCTGACCTCTCTTCACTAAAAATCAATTATCTCATAATATACAACTCTTTTTCCTACAACGTTTTCTTTATATGAAAATAGACTCAATAATATTTAATTATATTTCTTATGAACAACCTAATTCAATTTCTACTATTTTTGGTGATTTTTCAAAATCACGTCACTGCTGCTGTCCAACTATTCCCCTGCATATAATTACATAATTTCTTTAAAATAACTATCAACTGGGCATTTCATAACATCCAAAACATATTCTTAATTAACCATTTTAATGGCTAATCATTACCAAGCATTTACAAGTCCATAATAAGCCATATCATAAGGTCACACACATAAAATGGCTAAGTCCCTATACATGCCATAACTTAAGACGTTCGAGTCACAAAATACCAATATAATCCTTTGATAGTGTGTAACGATCTCCGACGTCCTTTCGATCCTCGAGTTGGCTTGTAATACTAAAAAAAAAATAAAGAATGGGAGTAAGCATAAAGCTTAGTAAGTTTACATGCAAATAGATAACAACATTCTTAATGAATTATCTTATTCTTTTCTTATCAAGATCACTTAAGCTTTTAACTCAATATACTCAAACTTGTATTCTTACCTTGCCTTTTAACATGAATTAATCTTACCTTACCTTTTTAACATGAATTTATCTTACCTTACCTTTTTAGCTTGAACTTGTCTTACCTTTACTTTTTAGCTTGAACTTGTCTTAACTTACCTTTTTAGCTTGAACTTGTCTTACCTTTACTTTGGTTTACTCTTGGAATATTCCCGTTGAACCACTTTGGAATACTAAGGATACGCGGTACGTTTTCATTGCCATGTCTTGACATGGTCTTACGTGGTATCCTTGCCTTGTGAACTCACCAATGCCATGCCTTGGCATGGTCTTACATGGGACATTTGCCTTATAATAACTTATCAATGCCATGTCTTGACATGGTCTTACATGATTTCCTTAAACCCTAATGTCATGACATTTGTATCCTACACATTCCTAAGGTTCAACCGAAACTTTCTAAGATAGTTTTTTTCGTCAATTCATGCTAGAGTCTTTAAATAATAAATTTACAGAATAAATATGTAAATGCTGGAATTTAATAATATTAAATGTAAAATAATAGAATATTGCATTTATTTACCGCAAACTTACCTCGAAACAAAATCGATAAACTATATCGATTTAGTCCACTATCTTTTTCTTTCCCCGATCTAACTCTGGATTTCGTTCTTCTTGATCTATAATAGCAAATTTAGCTTATTTAATACTCACATTTATCAAAACAGTCCTTAACTCTAACTTTGGCAAAATTACAATTTTGCCCCTAAACTTTTACATATTTACAATTTTACCCCTAGGCTCGAAAATTAAACTTCAGCCCTTATTCTTATGTTTTCTAACATGCTGAACATTTTTCCCTTCTATAGCAACTTCAAATTCTTACTATAATACATACTTATGAACAATAACAACTTTTAATAATTAGCTCGTTTTTACCGAAAATCACTTAATAAAAATCATTCCTCTATTCATAAACATGCAAAATCTACCATCAATCATAAAAAATCACAAGTTCCCAACAATGGCATAATTCAAAATATTCACCAAAATCAAAAATTCAAGCATGGGTTTTGTAGATCTCATAGCAACGATCTCAAATACGTAAAAATTATCAAAAACCGAACAAAAGACATACCCGAATTAAGCCTCCTAGATGCTGAAACTTAAAGCTTCAAAAATGGTGTTTTTTTTCTTTCTCACATTCGGCCAAGAACAAATGAGAAAAGATGAACACTTTCATCTTTTATCAATTACTTTATTATAACATATATTAAACTAATATATTTTAACATAAAATATAATAAAAAAAATTCACTCACTATTACAAACAAATCATGACCGGCCACTATGTACATTCCTCTTTTATTTTGTTTATTTAATGCTAAATTACTTTTCATCTTTCTTCTAATATAATATACTATCATATATTATAATATACCATAATGTCATATAATAAAATAAACAATTACCAATTCACTAATACATGCATCTTAGCCGTCCACTATGTTCAATTATGGCTAAATTACCCTATCAACCCTTAAATTAAAGAAATCATCATCAATTCAACCACTTAATCAAGCTATAAGGCTACTTTTACCACTTATGCGATTTAGTCCTTTTCTTTAAATTAAGCACACTAACAATAAAATTAATTCATGAAACTTTCACACATGTAAATTCACATATTATAAGCACTAAAAATAATATTAAAATATTTTACTGACTCGGATTTGTGGTTTCGTAACCACTATTCCGTTTAGGCCCTATTTGGGGATGTTACAGAATGGGTATTCGATATTTCGATACAGATAATACAGAGAAATTTTGTACGACTTAAAAACAATTATCTCTCATTTTCTCTCAGTTTATTTATTTTTTAAATATTTATCTACTTTTATTTAATTTTTTATTTTATAATGTTCTAAAATTTTAAAAATAATTTTAAATTTTTACCATTTTATATATTATCAAGATCAAATTGACTGAAAGTATAAAATTTGAGGATATAAATTGTTATTATATCAATTAAAAAAGTGTCACTTAACATTTGAGTGAAAAAAAAACAATTTCAAAAACATTAGTGATGAAATTGTAATTTTTTTAATTAAGTGACCAAAATAAAAATACCCATTGTTTAGTGATTAATAATGTAGCCTATTTTTTGGTAAAATGAAAAATTGACCATGACTTTGTATAAAAAAAAACTCAAAATTATTTATAAAATAGAAAAATGTATATTATTCAACATAGGGATTTTTTTACCCAAATCATATAAAAATAATTAATTATGAAAATGATATGAAAAATAAATTAATTACAAAAAATAAGGCATTCGATACAATATTCTACTAGTGTCACCTAACATATTAGTAACACCATATTAAAATATAATAACCTAAAATATTCAAAGACTTGATATGTAAATTTCTGATTTTGATTGGCTGTTGAAAATAAGCTCTAAGAGTGTTGTGTAACTGTGTAGCGGCACAAAAGGGTTAATTTTTTTTTTTGTAAATTCTCATTATTTATTATTTTGTTTTTATTCTCCTTCAACACACAAATTAGAAAGGCTTCTTAACCAATTAATCCAGGTCAAATTATGTTTGGCATAATTTTTTAAAGTCTAACAAACTATAAATTTAACTAATAATTATAAATTATATATTAAATATTCTTTAAAGTCTTTATAATTATAATTTTATATGATTAAATTGATAATAAGAATATCTGTAATGGCAGACAGCAAAGAAAAAAAGCTAAAAGTAAAGATAGGATATCTTGCTAATAATTCTGCCTTTGTGGATCCTACCAGAGACTTCATAATTTGTCTGTTTTTATCTCCACTTTCTTCTTATTTCTTCTTCACTGCTTTTAATTTGTTTGGATGTCCAAGGTCAATCACAAAATTTCAAGCATCCAGTCAAGGTAAATTTCTTTCATTTGCTTAATTCATGACATGCTTTTCTTTGCTTTTGATTATCTGCTACAGTTATAGCAGCTAGCTTTGTAAGATAGTCAAGGAAGTCAACTTCACAGCTTCATTTTCAGTTCTAATCTCTCAATACTTTTCAGCCACTAAGTCAGGTAATAAGATCTGAAGCAATGATTTCCTCTACTGATTATCAACAGTTTTAGATTTTAAGACTGGATAGGATGATCAGCAGACATAATCTACTATAGATACAAATTAATACAAATAGAGCTACCCAGAAGCAATATAATGTTGAAATCTCCTGTTGAACATTTTACCTCCTAATATTCTGTAATGAACTTTTTCACACTTGAATCTAGCATTTTATATACATTGAGAGCTTGATTCTGCTGACCATTTCATCATGTTTCTGTCTCTCACCCATCCATATCTCCATCTGATAAACGCCATTGCTTGAAACTTGCATTCATGTTTCCTTTTCTTGCTTACACAGACATATCAATACTTCATCCAATACATTCACAAATTTTCATTCTCTGCTACTGTTATATATGATTGCGCTGCAGGGACATAGCAATGGAGTACGTAGAGTCCGTCCTTGGCATTGCAAATTGTCTCGGAACTCCTGTTTGTAAATACTTGCAATATCACAGAAAGATGAACGATTATGTGAGAAACTTCAAGAGGATGAGAGATGAATTGAATTGCAAAATGGAAGATATAGAGCTGCAATTGAAAGCAGAGCTTCTTCGTCCTCTGGGGAAGATACCAAAGAAGGGAGTTGAAAATTGGTTGAAAGATGTGAAAGAGATGATTAAGGAAGCACAAGTTGTTGAAAACAAAGTCAGGAACGGGAGATATCTCTGTCGTGCTTGCAACGGGAAGCTGGTTGATGAAAAGACTCGAGAAATGAAGGAATTTCTTGATAAAGCTCCTAATGCCTCTGAAGGTCTTGCCATGGATGGTCCAAGTGCTGGGTTGCCGCTGCCAACATCAGAACTAGTTGGAGAGGAAGCTGTCAGAAATGAGATTTGGGCATGTTTGATGCAGGAGGAGGTGAGCAAGATTGGGGTTTGGGGGATGGGCGGTGTGGGTAAAACCACTATCATGAAGCACATCCACAATGATCTTTTGAAAGAACAAATGTTCGAAAGGGTAATCTGGGTTACCATATCAAAGGAGTTCAATGTAATGAAGGTACAAGATGATATTGCATGTGCTTTGAAGTTGAAGGAAGATTGGCCCAGAGAAGGAGACAAGCTAAGACGAGCAGCAATCTTGTCAGAAATGCTGAAGAAAGCAGGAAAGCATGTTCTAATCCTAGATGATGTGTGGGATAAAGTCTCTCTAGAGGAAGTTGGGATCCCCGAGCCGAGTGGCATCAATGGCTGCAAGTTGGTGTTGACAATCCGTTCGGAGCATGTCTGTAAGTATATGGGTTGTAAGGTGATAAAAGTGAAGCCCCTTACAGAAGAAGAGGCATTGATACTATTCGTGAATAAAGTTGGACCTAACATAGTTCAAAGTCCAACTATAATGCCAACTCTGAAGCTTGTTGTCAAGGAATGTGCGGGTCTACCTCTTACAATTGTTGTGGTAGCTGGTACCATGAAAGGAGAATATAACCCTCGTATTTGGAAAAATGCACTCAAAGATTTGATAGAGAGAATAGGGAAAGTGGAAGGAGTGGAAGCTGAGGTAATCGAGCGCTTGAAATTTAGTTTCGATCACTTGAAAGATGAGAAAGTAAAAGATTGCTTCTTGTATTGTGCATTATATCCTGAAGATTTTGAAATTCATAAGGTTGAACTTATCGAGTGTTGGATTGATGAGATATTCATAGACGGGATGAATACAAGACAAGAAATGGAAGATAAAGGCCTTACTATTTTGAAAAGGTTGGAAGATAACTGCTTGTTGGAAAATATTACCACTGAATTTGGTTTACCTGGTATAAAGATGCATGATGCAGTGAGAGACATGGCATTGTCGATCACAAGAATGAATCCTCGATATATGATACAAGCAGGTTTGCAATTAGAAGAGTTACCAGAAAAGGAGCAATGGAGTCCGGATATTGAGAAAGTGTCACTTACGTATAACTCCATATTAGAAATTTCCATAGATGTGCTGCCCACAAAATGTCAACTGCTCACAACCTTGTTATTGCAGCATAACCCTATAAAGAAGATCCCAAATTCTTTCTTCACAAACATGCCTTGTCTTAGTGTTCTCAATTTGTCCTTTACAGATATCGAGAGTTTACCAAATTCCATCTCTGATCTAAAGAACCTCAAAACATTGTTACTTCGTGGCTGTGAAGAATTAAGAGATCTACCATGTCTTTCGATGCTTCAAGAATTGAAGAAGTTGGATCTTGGTCAGACTAAAATTGAGGAAGTTCCTAAAGGAATGGATATGCTGTTAAAGCTAAGATACATTAATCTTGTTGGTTCCACTCTGAAAGAGATACCCGCTGGAATTTTACTAAAGCTCATTCACCTTCAGCACTTGAGTTTTGATGTGGACAATGAAGAAACAAGTCTAAAAGCAAAGGAGATGGAACCATTGAAGAAGTTGGAGTGCTTTACCGGAAGTTTCGAAGACATTAGTGAACTCAATAAGTTCATCTCCTCAATGCAACAAAGTAAGAAAAATCTCATCAAGTACTATTTACGGGTGGGCTCATATAATGTGCGTTGTGGAAGGGATAAAACAGTAACAATTGGAGGAGTCCAGAATTGGGAAGGTGAGTTAATTATGCACCCAATTAAGAAAAATCTCATTGGAAGGGATAAAACAGTAACAATTGGAGGAGTCCAGAATTGGGAAGGTGAGTTAATTATGCACCCAATTGAAATTCAAGAGTTGAATATTTATAAGTGCGACTATTTGAGAAGCTTAGTCCATGATAATTCTTCCTTCAAAAATGCGATTGACTTGAGGGTTTGTAGTATTTGGAGGTGTGAAGGGATAGAGTGTGTTGTTTCCCTGTCCTCTTTTGCCTCTTCTTCGGCTAATCCATTTCAGAGCCTCGAGGTGTTGGATCTTCAATTTCTGCCAAGCTTGAGTGCCCTTATTATGAAAGATGTAGGAATTGGTTCAGCAACAACATCAACATTGGCTCCGTCTGCCACCTTTTCCCATCTTAAGAAAATTTCGATATCCGAATGCTCAAGTATGACGACGTTGCTTCCACATTGGTTGCTTCCAAATCTCCAAAACCCTGGAAGAAATAGATGTGGATGATTGTAGTCAGCTAGTAGAAATATTGGGAGCACCAACATCAGAAGTTGAAGAAAAAGGGACTGATGCATTAATTCAATTCCATCTTCCCAAATTGAGAGTGCTGACATTGCGGCGATTACCAAATTTGAAGAGCATTTGCAGCAAAAGTGGAGTGATGGTTTGTGATTCTCTCCAACTTATCCAAGTTGTTGAACATTGTGATAAACTGAAGAGAATTCCTCCATTTGTTCCCTTGTTGGCAATGGGCAGCCATTTGCATATGCTCCACCTTCTCTTACCATCAAGTCAAGCACAGAATGGTGGGAATGGTTGGAGTGGGATGACCATCCCAACTTTAAAAATGTTATTCAACCCCTTTGGAAGGAAAGGTATGAACCATTTATAATTTAGTTTATATTTTCTTATTTTATAAACCTAATTTCTCCATTTTAATACAATTTCAGGTATTTTGGTTGATGTTGTTGAAGAGAAATAAAAGTGTTGATGGGAAAGAAGTAGGGGGAGGATAGTGCAAAAGAGAGGAGAAAAGGAATGATGGAAAGAAGAGGTTGAGAGCATTGAGAGTGAGAGGCAAAGGTAAATAAGAAATCAAGGTGGCTCCACTTTTTAAACATTTTCCCTCTCTTACATTTCCTTCTATTCTCTTATTCTTCTCTAATATTTATAATTAAAACACTTAAGTTATAAACTTATTTTGATATTATGATATCAAATCAAACACTAGTCTATTATTTCATAAATTTTAATAAATTTTAAATTTTATATAAAAATATATATACACAATAGAAGTTGGCTATAACTCCCTCCATGTCTGTCTTGAGTCGGTCCAACTCAAATTCAATTTAAATAATATAAAATATTTTTAAAATTTAATTTAATTATAAAAATATATAAATATTAATATAAAATTAATATTTAAAATATTTTTGCACAATAAAGTAGAATTTTTGGATCAACCAAGTTAGGCGAAAACAGGCCTAGGCTTGAAAAATATTAAAATTTAAATAGTATTAAAAATTATTTTACATGGAATGATAATGTGTGTTAATTAAAATATAAACATATATTAATCAAAATGATTTAAGGTGAGGCAAAACTATGATCTTGGTTTTATTTACAATAAAAGTTAGGAAAGTATTGTAAAAGACATAATATTCTTTAATTTTCATGCATACAATGTAGAGAAATTTTGGAGGGTTTAAAAACAATTATCCCTCATTTTCTCTCACTTTATTTATTTTTAAATTTTTTATCTACTTTTATTTAATTTTTTATTTTATAATTTTCTAAAATTTTAAAGTTAATTTCAATTTTTTACCATTTTATATGTTATCAAGATTAAATTGACTGAAAGTAGAAAATTTGAGGACTAAAATTGTTAGTATACTAATTAAAAAAGTGTCAATTAAAGTAAAAGCTCAATGTCGAGTTCAACTTCCCGATTCGGAGGTAAACCCAGTAACATCTGGAAGCTCCCTCACTGTTCTGATGTTCTCGACAAAAGAGTCCCCAGAAACTGAAATACTTATGTAGGCCAAATATGCTTCACACCCTTTCTGAACCAGTTTTTGGCCACTAGAGCGGAGATTACGTTAGACAAGTAATCTCGACGCTCACCAATCACAACAACCTCTACATCATCCAAGGTTCTAAAAACTACTCTATTAGTCGCGCAATCCAAATTGCCTCGATGCTATACTAGCCAGTTCATAGATAGAATCAAATCGAACTCTCCAAACGGTAGCTCCATCATATTTGTTGGAAACACAACCCATTGTACTTCTAGCGGTACATTCCTATACAGTCTGTTTACCCGAATCGACTGACCGAACGGACTCAATACAGAAATCTCACCCGAAGTGCTTTCAACAGTAATTCCCAAGTTTTCAAAGATAGAATTAGCTATGTAGGAGTATGTTGATCCTATATCTATCAATGCAACATAAGGAACATCATAAACAAGGAAATTAGGGGCGTCTCTGTCCTCACGGTGTCGAGCAGCATATACCAGCATAGACTACCACACGGCCGGGCACACGCCCGTGTGACGTCAACAGTTAGTTTTTTGGCATTCGCCGATTGATGTTTTCTCGCGTTTTCGTTACACATCTAGTTTGCTTTTTTTTGAGAAAACAATTCGGAGACCACCAAAACCTAAAAACACTATACCAAACATTGTTTTAGCAGTTAATTTACGAATTCATCAACAATAATTCGACAATGCACCCAACTTAACACCGACAAAAACCACCGCTAACACAGTTTAGGCAGTTGGAGCAAAACCCACTACTTCACAGCCTTCTCCTTCACAACATGATCGCAGAAAAATCAAATCCCCTAACTATTATTTCGTAAATTTTGATAAATTTCAAATTTTATATAAAAATATATATTCGCTTCGAATTTTAAAGTAAAAAAAATATGGTATAGAAGTTGGCTATAGACCCCTCCATGAGACGGTACAACTTGAATTCAATTTAAATAAAACAAATATTTTTTTATTTTTAAACAGTAAAATGAGTTATTTTTTGGATTGACCGAGATTGGCCAAAAATGGGACTAGATTTAGAAAAAAAAATTAGATTGTTTTTAAGATCATATCAAGAGTCTAATAATTAAAAATTTTATTGTTTGAAAGGTTCAAATAACGCTAGAAATCTTATCACACCCATATGCATGTAGAAATCACGTATTTAATGTCTAAAAATAACATATAATAAATAATAAATATGATCATGTGTTAATTAAAATATATTCCATTTTTATTAATATATTAATAAAATATAAACATATTTTAATCAAAATGATTTAAGGTGAGACAAAACTATCATCATGGTTTTATTTACAATATTATAAATTTTTATTAATTAAAATGATGTATTTACGATTAGGCATTAAAAATAATGATATTTATAAATTTTATTACTATATTATACTATTAATTATTTAATTTTATATTATATTATTTCTTATTATTTTATCCATAATTTATTCATGTATTATAATTTATTTATTACTATGTTATGAAGTGTTTACCTTTTTTATATTAACAAAGTACAAAATGTTATCACTTACTTTTATATAATTAATTTATAATTATTTGTCTTTAAAATTGTTAAACTTATTAATATGCTATCAATCATTTATGCATTTTTTTTACCAATGATTCTAATAAAATTTTTAACATTGAAAACCATATAAGTTAGAAATAATTATAAATTAACATTTTTATAATTTTTTTTAATTTTAAAATATGCAATTTTAAAAATTAACCCATTAGATATCATAATATAGAACTTGTAGTATAATTATATTTTAGTTTATACAATAGGGTATGTAATCAATAATTTATTTGTATGCTATCACTGATTATTATTATATTACCTAATGTTGTCATGTCACATCCCAAAAACCGAGATAGTAAATTGAGGGTTGGTGAATCGTAATTAAGTTAGATCATTAAAATAATTAGGAATTAATTAAATACAATATTAAAATTAATATAATTAATAATTTTATGTTAAGAAATTAAAATTGGGTGTTGAAGAATTAATTTGGTTAAAATGGATTTTTTTTAAAATATCGGGTTTGAAAATAATTGAGAAAAATGTGTTTTAATTAAAATAAGGTCTGAATTGAAAAATAAAGGAAATTAGGAAGTTTTTAAAGTGCAATTTTTCCTTATTAAAAATAAAAAACTACTCATCTGCCCCATTTCTTTAAGAACCTGACGTCCCTTCCCTCCATTGAATTTCACATTCAAAATTTCCCCAAATTCAACTCTAATATTTTCTCTCAAAATTACTCATCCTTAATGATTTTTCTAGCTATCCAAACACATCCACACCTTCCAATTTTCAACAGTAAGTGTTTCTACCTAAACTAATGATGATTTGCAAATGATGCTTAAATGTGATATGTTATTTGTTGTATATTGAGATGACAATAAAAATTATGTGTTTATGACTGAATATGATATGAGTCTTGCTGGTTTTATATACACTATATGAGATCTATGTTGAGACTATTTGAGCATAATGTGAGCACTTGTAAGTGCATGATATGAGACTTGAATATGTGATATGAACATGAGTTGTGTGATATGTGAAAGTATGCATAAAACAATGAGTATACATGTTTAAGTGGATGTGTCTGGAGGGTGATAGCTTTACGCTACACATTATATTGGTCATATTTGGAAATTTGGTTATCCAATGTAATATATTTTGTACATATGCTTCATAATCAGATTGTGGCAACATATTATTGTGAATGCTATGAATTATGCTTTATTGCTCACCATAATTAATTGTGATTGTTGGATATTGTGATTACTTGTGGCAATCTCTAAGCACTCACTAAGTTTGAAAAAGCTCACACCCTTTTATGTTTAACAATGCAGAGATATAGCTGAAACGAGGAGGAGAAGTGAGTTGCCAAGTGATCCAAAGCAAGGCAATTTAACTTGAGTACGTTTGGTGTGTTTTAAATAAAAAAGGAAGGCAATGTGGGACTAATCTAGAGAGTTTTAGACCTTGAACGGTTAATGGTTTATTAATGGACAATATGGATTGTTTAAATGGTTTTTAGAACTTTTAAAATTGGTTCGAATGAATGCTTTCAATGGAAGATTTGAGAATGCATGTTATTGGTTGAATTAGTAAGGTGTTGTGTACTTGTTTATTGGCTAACATGTAAATTGCAGGTGGATTGGCTTGTTGAGTATTGAGGTAAGTCCAAAATGACCATTTAGTATGTTATGTATCAATTATGCACTTAGAAATGCTTAAATTAAATACAAAACTATTATATTTTGAGTAATTGAATTGTGACTTTAGGGTTGCATGATAGCATAGTAATTTACTTGAGATGTCAAAACATGTTAATGTAAGTTATATGACATGTTAAAATAGGGAGAATAGCGTGAAATCTCGATTTGGTATGTGTATGAGGGTGTCAAAGTGTCCAACACAAGTACTGAAATTTTCCTGCAAATTTTCAAGTCCATATCGCGATACTGATATTGGGCCAATATTGCAACATGGAAATCATGAGGTCGTGACACGGCGATCAGAGAGTTTTGGGCATATTTTGAAACTTTTGTAAATAAGTTCTGATTTTTACACAATAAAATTGGAAGCCTTAAACAACACGAAATGCTTTGAAAATTTACATGACTTGGTCTTGTATATTGAATTTTAATATGATAACTTCAATTTCTTAAAATGGTTTTGCTAGATATTTTGAATAAAATAAAATAAAATAAAAATTAAAACAGAAAGAGAGGAATTTTTTTTGGGAAAAGAAAAATAAAAATAAAAATATAATAAAAAATCACTAATTTCCCCAACTCCCCACTAACCCACTAATCAACCTAATCCCACCAAACCCGACACTTCAATCTATATCCAACTAGATCAGAATACCTTATCACTCAAATCAGCAGGCTCATTCTAATATAATCTGACTAGCAATAGAATATAAGTCAAACCGCCAAGGAATAGGCTAGGATCACAAATAGCGAAAGTTTTCAAAAATAAGACTTGAACCCAAGACGCCAAACACATAATTAAAACACTTAGCCACTAAGTAGATACATATTTGTGATAAATTTCACAAAAAACAAAGTTAAATAATCAAGGCGTTACAATGTCGGTATTGGAATTAAAATCTGAAGGTAACTCTTGATTTCATAGAGAAAGGATTAGGTATCCAAATTTAAGTTCATTCTCTCTTGTTTTTCCTTGAAGGTGGAACATGGAGGAGCCTAAAAGAATTGGAATCTGAGGCAACATGAAATGTTGCATTAATGTAAATCATAAGGCTGCTATTTGCTCTAATTTAGATACATATGATTTATAAATTTATATTTTAGAATCATAGCAGAGAACAATAGTGCCAACAATAATGGAAGTCAGCAAAGGAAATAACTAATAATAAGAAAAGATGGAATTTACTTTACCTTTGTGGAACTTAAAACGAAAGTTGCCCCCAACACCATAAAAATTGACTCATAATATTGTTTGTTTTCTTTGATAATTGTTCCCATAACTGCTGCTGTTAGATAAAAATGAATTTATGAGAAATTAAAAAAAGGTTTCAATACGTGTATCGATGCCACTATTTTAAAGTTCTATTCACCTCCATTTATTTATTGTTGTGCAAAAGAGTTACTCATAAATTGACCTTGAGAATACAATGAAACCTAATGATTGTCAACGTTTTGCACTGACATAAACAATTCACTGACATTGAATGGAGCATTGCAAGAATACCAATTTCTATAAAGAACTTCTATAGTAATTTTTCATAAAACAATCTAGGAATATTAGAAGATGGAGAATAGAATTCGATAACAAATTAAAAAGAGAACAAAAAAGAAAAAAGAAAAAAAGAGTTAGATTATTACATGATTCCTCAATACTTCTCGAAATCGGATCATTACTATTATCAAGTTGAGTTTCATGCTCTTAAACAACATCTAGAATTGGTATTACAGAGGCTTATAAAATTGACCCTAATGCCATTTTTTTATTTAGAAGTGTTGTGCGGAAGCGTGTAAAAGAGTATAATTATTGTACTGAAAAATCACACTAAGTTCAATTCCCAGGAAAGAGAGGTGGATCAAGAGGATCACTTAAGTACCAGATCTTTCCTAGCTAGAATATCCCTCTATCGTAATTTAATAGCACAATAAATAACTACAATCACACTCACAAGATATGAAAAATAAATAATAAAGAACACCAGAATTTTAACGAGGTTCGACAAATTTCGCCTACGTCCTCGGGCACTACCAAATATATTTCACTCCAAAAATACAAGTGAAAATATACAAATAGGAAGAGAGAACAATGCCTTAAGTAGAGAATGACAAATGTTGGGATGAAGAAAATGAGAAATGGTTAGGCCTATTTATAGTTGAGGTTCAGGGATCAATCTTGCAAAGTACATATTCAAATAGAGACCAAAATTGCAATTATCCCATGCCAAATTTCACATCAACTTTTGGTGCCTAACTTCTTCCCACTTACTATACTTTTTACAGCCCCCCATCTTTGACTTTTCAAAGATGGGCTGCTGCCTAATAATCTCCACCTTGAAGATTTGATTAGAATAATCTTATCTTCACACAATTCTTTCTGCCTTTGCCGACAATGCTTGATAGTGCCTTCTTCAACTGTTAAACTTGCAGGATATTGATCAAGTTCAAACAATGTTTGAACTTGGTTGCTGTTACCACCTTGGTCATCATATCTGTGGGATTATCTGCGATCTTAATCTTACAAGGCGAATCTTCCTTCATCAATAATTTCCCGCACAAAATGGAATCGTACATCGATATGCTTTGTACGTGCATGATAGACTTGATTCTTTGCTAAATGAATAGCACTTTGACTATTACAATACACGTTAATATGCTCCTGAACCAATCCTAAAGTTTTAACCATACCTTGTAACCAAATAGCTTCCTTTATAGCCTCTGTTATAGCCATGTACTCGGCTTCTGTGGTTGACAACGCAATTGTAGACTGTAGAGTAGACTTCCAACTGATTGGTCCTCCAGCAAGTGCAAACACGTAACCGGTGATTGATCTTTGTTTACCCAAATCACCGGCATAGTCAGAATCAACGTACCCAATAACACCTTCACCAAGTGTATTATCCTGCTCGAACAGTAATCTAAAATCCACGGTCTTTTAAATATACCGTAGAACCCATTTCACAGCTTGCTAATGTCCTTTTCCAGGATTATGCATAGACCTGCTCACTATACTAACTGCATGTGAAATGTCGGGTCTTGTACACACCATTGCATACATCAAGTTACCCATTGCATTAGAATACGGAACTTGCAACATGTATTCTTGTTCTGTATCCGTCGAAGGAGATAATTGTGCAGAAAGCTTGAAATGAGAAGCCAACGGGGTACTTACAGGTTTTGTCTGCTCATTCATGCCAAACTGCTGTAGTACCTTCTTCAAATATTGCTTCTGAGACATGCCAACTCTGCCATAGGCTCTATCTCTACATATTTCCATGCCAAGAATCTTCTTAGCTTCACCAAGATCTTTCATCTCAAACTTGAGATTGAGTTGAGTCTTCAATCTCTCAATCTCCATTTTGCTCTTAGATGCTATTAGCATATCATCAACATATAAGAGCAAGTATATGAAAGTTCCTTCTTGTAGCTTCTAGAAATACACGCAATGGTCAAATTTACTTCTTGTGTACCTTTGCCCTTTCATGAACTGATCAAATCGCTTGTACCACTGCCTCGGAGATTGCTTCAATCCATAAAGCGACTTTGTCAGTTTGCACACCCAGTTTTCTTTACCAGCAACCTTGAATCCATCTGGCTGAGTCATATAGATTTTCTCTTCCAAATCACTGTGTAAAAACGCGGTCTTCACATCAAGCTGAACTAGTTCAAGATTATATTGTGCAACCAAGGCTAGCAAAATCCGAATAGACGAATGCTTCACAACTGGAGAAAACATTTCATTGTAGTCTATTTCTTCTTTCTGAGCATAACCCTTTGCTACCAATCTAGCATTGTACTGAATTTCATTTTTACCAGGAAATCCTTCCTTCTATGTATATACCCATTTGCATCCAATTGCCTTCTTTCCCTTGGGTAGTGTCATCAACTCCCAAGTCCTATTTTGACGAAGAGACTGCATTTCTTCATTCATGGCTTGCTTCCACTTTACACCATCAGGGTTACTTATTGCTTCTGTGTAAGTAGAAGGAGCATCATCATCTGCAATTGAAAGTGCATAGGCCACTATATCATCAAAGCGAGCAGGCTTACGAATCTCTCTTCTTAGCCTCCTATATGCAATTGAATCTTGTTGCTGTAGAAGTTCTTGGGTTGGAACTTCTTCATCATTTGTTCTTCTAATATTAGCTGGATCATCATTAACCTTTTCAATCTCCCCGCCGCAGTAGTACTTGGTTTTGTCATCCTTTTGTGAATCCTTTAACATGGCTGATTCATCAAAAGTCACATCTCTGCTAAAGACAATCTTCCTTGTATCAGGACACCAGAGACGGTATCCTTTTACTCCACTAGTTATACCCAAGAATAATGCTTTCTTTGCTCTTGGGTCTAACTTCGATTATTTTACATGATAATATGCAGTGGAACCAAAAACATGTAAAGAATCATAATCAATAGCAGATTTACCAGTCCACATCTCCATAGGAGTTTTTCCATTTATTGCAGCTGATGGCAAATGATTAATTAGGTGGTACGCATATGTAACTGCCTCAGCCCAAAATTCTTTGCCCAATCCAGCATTGGACAACATACATCGAACTTTCTTCAGTATAGTTCGATTCATGCATTCTGCCACCCCATCCTGCTGTGGTGTATCCCGAACAGTGAAGTGACGCACGATGCCCTCATCTTGACATTCTTGTAGAAATGGATCATTTTTGTCCTCAGTACCATTATCTGATCGAAGTCGTTTGACCTTTCGACTAGTCTGAGTTTCCACCATCTTCTTTCATTTCAGAAATGCATCCAATACTTCACTTTTTTCTTTTCATTAGATACACCCATACTTTTCTTGAATAATCATCAACAAAAGTAACAAAATAGTGCATACCTCCCAAAGAAGCCACTTTGGTAGGTCCCCACACATCACTGTGAACGTAGTTCAGAATTCTTTTCGTATTGTGATTGCTGAACCAAACTTTACCCTTGTCTGCTTGCCCAGAACACAATGTTCACAGAATTCCAATTTGCAAGAATTTGCACCTTTCAACAAGCCTTGCTTCGCCAAAGTCTGCAAAGTTTTTTCACCAGCATGTCCCAATCGCATATGCCATAACCTGGTAGCCTCTGAATCAGCATCTTTCATAGAAACTGTTGATGTTGATCCAATAATTGTACTTCCATTTAAAAATTACAAGCTATTTCTCCTTGTGCCTTTCATCACTGTCAAATTCCCAGCTGCTACCTTTAGTAATCCATCTCTCAAAGTGATTATGAGCCCTTTAGATTCTAAGGCCCCTAATGAGATAAGATTTTTCTTCAAGCTGGGTACATAGCGAACATCAGTCAAGACTTGGATTAAGCCGCCGTGATTCTTCAATTGGATTGTACCTACTCCCATTGTCTTACAAGCACTATCATTTCCCATAAGAACAACTCTACCTTCTAGTTCTTTAAGACTAGAAAACCAATCCTTATTAGGACACATATGGTAAGTACATCCCAAATCCAAAATCCATTCATCCGTATGACATGCCATTGCCATGCCAACCAAGCTAAAGTCTGACTCCTCATTATGCTCCGCTGCACATGCATTAGAAATAGCCTTGCCCTTTTGTAACTTAGGACAATTCTTTTTCCAATGCCCTTTCTCACGACAAAAGGCACACTCATCTTTCGCGGGTCTCCCTTTGGACTTTCCCCTTCTACCAGGTTTGCTGCTGCTTGAACGACCTCTTGCTGTTAAGACTTCTGCAGTTGTATCTTGTGATCTCTTTTATCTTTCTTTCGAGTCTCAAATCTATACAACGCACTACAGACTGCATCAAATATGATTGTATCCTTCCCATGAAGCAATGTGGTGGTAAGATGATCATATTCATCAGGAAGGGAATTCAACAACAATAATGCCTTGTCTTCGTCTCCAAATTTCTCATCCAAATTTAGCAAGTCTATTAAAATTTTATTGAATGAGTTTACATGGCCATTCATCGACATACCGGGTGCATACGTGAATCGAAAAAGTTTCTTTTTCATATAAAGCCTATTTTCAAGGCTTTTCATTTGAAACTTTTCTTCCAATGTATCCCACAATTTCCTCGCTGATGTCTCTCTCATGACAGAGTACTTCTGCTCTTTGGCCAAACATAGACGGATTGTACCATAAGCTTGTCTATTATTCTTGGCCCACTCCTTGTCATCCATATTGTTAGGTTTTACTTCAAGGGCTATATCTAGCTCTTGCTGACATAAGACATCCAGGATCTCACATTGCCACATACCAAAATTATTGGTACCATCAAATTTCTCTACTTCAAATTTTGCATTGGTCACCGTAGTCCTTGCTGATGACGATGCCTGTCCCATTTTTCTCCTCAATCCCAACTACTGTATACGTGAATAGTACTGTATACGTGAATAGTGCCACAAACGATCGTACTCCCCAAGTACGAATCTAGCTCTGATACCAATTGTTGTACGGAAGCGTGTAAAAGAGTATAATTATTGTACTGAAAAATCACACTAAGTTCAATTCCCAGGAAAGAGAGGCGGATCACGAGGATCACTTAAGTACCAGATCTTTGCTAGCCAGAATATCCCTCTATCGTAATTTAATAGCACAATAAATAACTACAATCACACTCACAAGATATGAAAAATAAATAATAAAGAACACCAGAATTTTAACGAGGTTCGGCAAATTTCGCCTACGTCCTCGGGCACTACCAAATATATTTCACTTCAAAATACAAGTGAAAATATACAAATAGGGAGAGAGAACAATGCCTTAAGTAGAGAATGGCAAATGTTGGGATGAAGAAAATGAGAAATGGTTAGGCCTATTTATAGTTGAGGTTCAGGGATCAATTTTGCAAAGTACATATCCAAATAGGGACCAAAATTACAATTATCCAATGCCAAATTTCACATCAACTTTTGGTGCCTAACTTCTTCCCAGTTACTATACTTTTTACAGCCCCCCATCTTTGACTTTTCAAAGATGGGCTGCTGCCTAATAAGAAGAATACAAAATACACCACAATTTTTTCTTCAAACTCAATTCAAAATTTTATTACCTATAAATTATTTTTCAAAACCCAAATTGTAAAAATTAATTTAACCATCTCATTTTCTCAACTGTACACCAAACAACTCCAATCCACATTTTTTGACTTGAAATTGAATTTAGGGATAATTGTAACTATATCATATTCTGGAGAGATAATGAATGTCGTGTTGTAAGGTTTTAGCATGGGTTCATTTCTCATGTTTCTTGATCGAAATGATAACCGGTCTAAAGCTAAATGGAGATTAGTTGAACATGAAATTAATCATACTTGATTGGATTATGAGAGTGAATTTTAATGAAAGATAATAGGTGAAGAAAGAACTAAAAGAGAAATTGCACGAAAATATAAAGAGAGAAAAACAATGGCAGATTGCTTCAAATGCAATAGACACAAGAATGTGCTAAATTGTATTTTTAAATTCAAAATGTGTATTCATGCCACAATTACAAACTTTTATATACCGATCTCAAAGAACCAATTTCACATGATTTTATTCTTAGAATCATGCTTAACAAGCAACCACAAAATCAATTTTTTCTAAATATAGAATTTGTCAAAGTAAAAAATTTAATATTATTTATCAGCCCAAAAATAATTTTGCAACTTTCAATTCAGCCCCCCAACTTGTTTTTTGTTCCAATTTTGCTCGATTTGTTTGTTTTTGAACTTCGACACTCCAAATGTGACCATGATAAAATTTAGGCAATAAATCACAAGTTTAGTAGATTTCTATTAAAAAGTTTACCAAAATTGGGTATATTAAATATATAAAATTAACTTGCTAGCAGATTTGGAACTAATTAATAATAAAATATGAAATATGTACTATATTAAAATAAAAATTAGAATAAATTGTGAGTAAAACGAAATCTTGAATATGTTGTTGAATAACTAAATTGTATGAAAAATAAAGAAAATTATCATTCAATAGAATCCACTAACAAATTAAAAACAAACCAAAACAAGTTAAATCATTACATGTTTTCTCAATGTTTCTCGAAACCAAATTATTAATATTATCAAGTTGAGTATCATGCCCTTGAAGAACATCTAGAGCTCATATTACAGAGGTTTGCCATTTTTGTAGTGAAAGGAATACAAAATATACCACAAAATTATCTTTTTCAAACTCAATTCAAGATTTCATTACATTTAAATTATTTTTCAAAAACCAAATGGTAAAAATAAATTATATTTAAAAATAAATTATATTTAGAATTTTATCTTTTCTTATAAAGTAAAAGCTATGTCAAGAAATAGAAGAGGTGAAAAACAGAAAACAAATGATTTTGCTTAAAGTTTTTTTTTCTATATTTCTTTTAAAGAATGAATATTGGATATTTTGATATAGATAATAAAGAGAAATTTTAGAGGGTTTAAAAACAATTATCCGTCATTTTCTCTCATTTTATTTATTTTTATCTACTTTTATTTAATTTTTAATTTTATAATATTCTAAAATTCTAAAACAATTTCAACTTTGGATACAATGATAATTTGAACTTTGGCTATTTTTAAAAATGGTGAACATCCAATTAATAAACCACAACTAAAACCACATCCAATTGATATAGAACATATTTTTAAAAATATGTGTTAGTTTAATTTGCATGCCCTTAAAGAATATCTAAAACTGATATTATAGAGGTTTATGAAATTAACCTTGATGCCATTTTTTTTAATCAAAAGAATACAAAATATATTACAAAAAAATTTATTTTTCAAACTTAATTCAAATTTTCATTGCATTTAAATTATTTCTCAAATCTAAAATTATAAAAATAAATTATGTTCGGAATTTTATAGTTTCTTATAATGTAAAAGCTACATCGAGAAATAGAAAAGGTAAAAAACAGAGACATATAATTTTTCTTAATGTTTTTTTTAAATATATTCTTTTTAAAGAATGGGTATTGGATATTTTGATATAAATAATATAGAGAAATTTTGAAGGGTTTAAAACAAATTACCCTCATTTTCTCTCACTTTAAATAATTTTTTTTTTTTTACTATTTTATATATTATCAAGATCAGATTGACTGAAAGTATAAAAATTAAGGACTAAAATTGTTATTATTCGAATTTAAAAAGTATCATATGTAAGAAATTGTCCAGAATCCAAAATTTAAAACTGACAAGTTGAAGAATGCAAATAATATAGTAAAGGGGTGCGAATAACTAGGGTAAAAATCCAGAAAATACCAAAAAAAATCAAAAATTACCGGAAAGGACAGGGTTCAAAAATATTGACCAGAAAGGGCAATTTCACCCAAAAACGCGTCCCCGTCAGCGCGTTTTTGGTGGAAAACGGCCTAAAGCGCGTCCCCGGGGGAGCGCTTTTGGCCACATCAGCAAAAACGCGTCCACGGGGGCGCGCTTTCGCTGACGTGGCCAAAAGCGCTCCCCCAGGGACACGCTTTAGCCCTTTTTTTAAAAAAAAAAACTATTCTCGAACATTTTAAAAATTTACGAGAATAAACTTTTATAAAGGCTCAAAGTGACAACACCATTTTTTTAAGGTGTCATCAATTAATAAAAAAATATAACTTACGAAGGAAATCTTTATATAGACCCAAAGTCTCATTTCCCTTGTTTTTTTGAGTAAAATGGGATATGAGATATGTGTATTTATAGACTCATGAATAGTTTTGCAGCTTGTTCCTAAACAATGTGGGATTCCTTCCTCTTTTAACTAACAACATAAGAAAACAAGGAACAATGTGGGATGACATGTTGTTAGTTAAAAGAGGAAGGAATCCCACATTGTTTAGGAACAAGCTACAAAACTATTCATGAGTCTATAAATATACATACATATCCCACTTTACTCAAGAAAACAAGGGAAATGAGACTTTGGGTCTATATAAAGATTTCTTTGTGTAAGTTATATTTTTTTATTAATTGATGACACCTTAAAAAAAAATAGTGTTGTCACTTTGAGCTTTTTATAAAGGTTTATTCTCGTAAATTTTTAAAATATTCGAGAATAGTTTTTTAAAAAGGGCTAAAGCGCCACGTAGGAAGCGCTTTTGGCCACCTCAACAAAGCGCCCGTGGGACGCGTTTTTGTTGACGTGGCAAAGCGCCCCGGGGACGCGCTTTAGTTCTTTTTTTTCCCAAAACGCGCTGATGGGGACGCGTTTGGGGAAATTGCCCTTCCGGTCAATATTTTTAAACCCTATCCTTTCCGGTAATTTTTAATTTTTTTGGTATTTTTGGATTTTTACCCCGAATAACTAAACCTAATACAACTCATTTACTTGTATCTTTAATTTCAAGTTTGTAACTATTATTATTTAATTTCAAGTTGTGTATCACAAAATTTCAAGCATGCATCCTCTCAACCTAATTTTCTTTCATTTGCTTAACCCATGACATGCTTTTCTTTGCTTAATCCATGACTTTGAAATGATTGTTTCTGATTATCTGCTACTGTTATAGCTTTGTAAGACTGTCAAGGAAGAACTGAACTTCACTGCTTCATTTTCAGTTCTATTCTCCCAACACTTTTCACCTACGACTAACTCAGGTAATAAGTTTTGAAGCTATGATTTCCCCTACTGATTATCAACTGTTTTAGATTTTAGATTTTAGGACTGGATGATCAGCAGACATAATCTACTTTAGATAGAAATTAATACAAAAACATGATTTCCTTTGCTTTTCACATAACAAGAAAGATGAATAGTTGTATTAAGATCCGAAGCTATGATTTCCTCTACTGATTTTAATACAAAAAGAGCTACCCAGAAGCAATATAAGGTTGAAATCTGAAACTGTTAAAACATTTTAGCTCTTAATATTCTGTAATGAACTCTTCCACACTTAAATCTAGCATGTTATATAGTTTGAGAGGTTGATTCTGGAAATACATATTTTCATTATCTGCTACTTTTATACATTCACAGACATAGCAATGGAGTACGTAGAGCCTGTTCTTGGCATTGCAAATTGTCTCGGAACTCCTGTTTGTAAATATTTGCAATATCACAGAAAGCTGAACGATTATGTGAGAAACTTCAAGAGGATCAGAGATGAATTGAATTGCAAACTGGAAGATATAGAGCTGCAATTGAAAGCAGAGCTTCTTCGTCCTCTGGGGAAGATACCGAAGCAGGGAGTTGAAAATTGGTTGAAAGCTGTGAAAGAGATGATTAGGGAAGCACAAGTTGTTGAAAACAAAGTCAGTAACGGAAGATATTATCTCTGTCGTGCTTGCAACGGGAAGCTGGTTGATGAAAAGACTCGAGAAATGAAGGAATTTCTTGATAAAACTCCTAATGCCTCTGAAGGTCTTGCCATGAATGGTCCAAATGCTGTGTTGCCACTGCCAACATCAGAACTAGTTGGAGAGGAAGCCGTCAGAAATGAGATTTGGGCGTGTTTGATGCAGGAGGAGGTTAGCAAGATTGGGATATGGGGGATGGGCGGTGTGGGTAAAACCACTCTCATGAAGCACATCCACAATGATCTTTTGAAACAACAAAGATTCGGAAGGGTACTCTGGGTTACCATATCAAAGGAGTTCAATGTCGTGAAGGTACAAGATGATATTGCAGATGCTTTGAAGTTGAAGGAAGATTGGCCCAGAGAAGGAGACAAGCTCAGACGAGCAGCAATCTTGTCAGAAATGCTGAAGAACGCAGGAAAGCATGTTCTAATCCTAGATGATGTGTGGGATAAAGTCTCTCTAGAGGAAGTTGGGATCCCTGAGCCGAGTGGCGGTAATGGCTGCAAGTTGGTGTTGACAACCCGTTCGGAGCATGTATGTAAGTATATGGGTTGTAAGGTGATAAAAGTGAAGCCCCTTACAGAAGAAGAGGCATTGATACTATTCTTGAATAAAGTTGGACCTAACATAGTTCAAAGTCCAACTATAATGCCTACTTTGAAGCTTGTTGTCAAGGAATGTGCGGGTCTACCTCTTACAATTGTCGTGGTAGGTGGTACCATGAAAGGAGAAGATAACCCTCTTATTTGGAAAAATGCACTCGGGGAATTGAAAGAGAGAATAGGGAAAGTGGAAGGAGTGGAAGCTGAGGTAATCGAGCGCTTGAAATTTAGCTTCGATCACTTAAAGGACAAGCAAGTGAAACATTGTTTTTTGTATTGTACGGTATATCCCGAAGATTTTGAAATTTTAAAGGATGAACTAATTGAGTGCTGGATTGAAGAGGGATTCATAGATGATATGGGTACAAGACAAGAAATGAAAGACAAGGGCCATGTTATTTTGAAGAAGTTAGGAGATAACTGCTTGTTGGAGAATCTTACTTCAGCTAGAGTAAAGAGGCATGATGCAGTGAGAGACATGGCATTGTCGATCACTAGAATGAATCCTCGATATATGATACAAGCAGGTTTGCAATTAGAAGAGTTACCAGAAAAGGAGCAATGGAGTCCGGATATTAAGAAAGTGTCACTTATGTATAACTCCATATCAGAAATTTCCATAGATGTGCTGCCCACAAAATGTCAACTGCTCACAACCTTGCTATTGCAGCGGAACCCTATAAAGAAGATCCCATATTCTCTCTTCACAAACATGCCTTGTCTTAGTGTTCTCAATTTGTCCTTTACGAAGATCGAGAGTTTACCAAATTCCATCTCTGAACTAAAGAACCTCACAACATTGTTTCTTCGTGGCTGTGAAGAATTAAGAGATCTGCCATGTCTTTCAATGCTTCAAGAATTGAAGAAGTTGGACCTTTATGGGACTAAAATTGAGGAAGTCCCCGAAGGCATGGATATGCTGATAAAGCTAAGATATCTTGATCTTGAAAATGTGTTATCTCTGAAACAAATACCCGTTGGACTTTTACCAAAGCTCGTTCACCTTCAGCACTTGAGTTTTGATGTGAGAAATGGAAAAACAAGTCTAAAAGCAGAGGAGATGGAACCATTGAAGAAGTTGGAGTGCTTTACCGGACGTTTCAAAGACATCAGTGAATTCAATAAGTTCATCTCAATGCAACAAAGTAAGAAAAGTCTCATCAAGTACCATTTACGGGTGAGCTCAGTTTTAATTCCTACGTTAGGGACTCCTGAAATAGATAAAATAGTAACAATTGGAGGAGTCCAGAATTGGGAAGGTGAGTTAATTATGCACCCAATTGAAATTCAAGAGTTGAATATTTGTAAGTGCGACTATTTTAGAAGCTTAATCGATGATAATTCTTCCTTCAAAAATGCGATTAACTTGAGGGTTTGTATGATTTTGGGGTGTGAAGGGATAGAGTGTGTTGTTTCCCTATCCTCTTTTGCCTCTTCTTCCGCTTATCCATTTCAGAGCCTCGAGATTTTGAATCTTCAAAATCTGCCAAAGTTGAGTGCCCTTATTATGAAAGATGCAGGAATTGGTTCAGCATTGGCCCCGTCTGCCACCTTTTCCCATCTTAAGGAAATTCAGATATTCAAATGCTCAAGTACTAAGACGTTGCTTCCACATTGGCTGCTTCCAAACCTCCAAAACCTGGAAGAAATACATGTGGTTGCTTGCAGTCAGCTAGTAGAAATATTGGGAGCAGAAACATCAGAAGTTGAAGGAAAAGGGAGTGATGCATTAATCAAATTCCATCTTCCCAAATTGAGAGAGTTGTCATTCTGGGAATTACCAAATTTGAAGAGCATTTGCAGCAAAAGTGGAGTGATGGTTTGTGATTCTCTCCAATTGATCAGATTTATGTCTGGCTGTGATTAACTGAAGAGAATTCTTCCATTTGTTCCCCTTGTTGGCAATAGGCAGCCATTTGCATATGCTCCACCTTTTCTTACCATATGGTCAAGGAAAGAATGGTGGGAATCGTTAAAGTGGGGTGAGGATCCAAACTTTAAAAATGTTATTCAACCCCTTTGAAAGCAAAGGTATGAACTATTTATAATTTAGTTTATATTTTCTTATTCTATAAACCTAATTTCTCCATTTTAATACAATTTCAAAGTGTCTCCATTTTTTAAACATTTTTCCCTCTTTTACCATTCCTTCTATTCTCTTATTCTTCTCTAATATATATATATGTAATTCCCAAAATAACCTTCTAAATTTTCATATCTATAATTAAAACATTTATTTTATAAATCTTAGTTCTCTATTTTAATACAATTTCATGTTTTGTTTTAGTTTGGTTTGAAGATGATGTGGCCTTGATTGCTGCCAAAGAAGTAGGAGAGAGTAAGAGGGCAGAAGAAAGTGCAAAAGAGATGATAAAAAAGGAATGGGGGATGAGGTTAAGAGTAGAGGTGGACATGGGCCGGGCTGGGCCGGGTCTAAGTAAAATTTTAAATCTATTTTTAGGGCTAGGCCCGGCCCAGCCCGAAATATGGGCCTAAAATTTTGTCAAAGTCTGGCCCGAAAGAAAATTGATAAACCTGAGCCCGGCCCATATTAATTTTTTTAAGTTTTTTTTCATTAAATAAAAAAATTTAAAGCAAATATTAAAACAAAAAAACAAATAAAAAATATGTAATTTTTTTTAGCTTTTTTCATTAAATAAAAAATTTTAAAACAAATATTAAAACAAAAAAACAAATAAAAAAATGTAAATTTAAAAAGTATATTTAATTAAAAATAAAAATATATATTTAATATAAAATTCGGGCCGAGCCGGGCCGGGCTCGAGCCAAAAAAGTTTTACCCGAGCCCGGCCCATTTTCTAAACGGCCCTCTTTTTTTACCCAAACTCATATTTCGGGCCTATATTTTTACCCGAACCCTCCCATTTTTCAGGCAGGCCGTCGGGCCAGGCCGGGTAGCCCAGCCCATGTCCACCTCTAGTTAAGAGGATTAAGGAATTACGTAGTCACCATAAGAATTGACTCCTTTTCCATTTCAATAACTTCATTTCCACATCTCTTATATTGTTTTCACATTTTAAACTTTGGATTCCTTACATCTTTATTCTTCTCTAAAAAAATAATTTTATTTGTTTTAAAATAAATGTACTTCCCAAAATAACCTTCTAAATATTTTAATTTTTATATAAACCAATTAAATTATAGACTTATTTTGAGATGACGTAGAATCAAATATTATAATGGTCTATTATATAATATTACTTGTCTTATTAATCTTCTATCAATCATTTATACATTGAAAAGCATATAAGTTGAAATAATTTCTTTTTTTTTTTTTAATTTTAAACTATGCCATTAGATATCATATTTAGAACTTGTAGTATAATACATTTTACTTTATAAAATAAACTTCTACTATAATTAATCCATTAGATATCATGACATGTGTTACGTGCGTAGGCTATCTTCTTCAATATTGGCTATTCAGCAAAAGGTCAATAATCCATCCAAAACACAAACAGACAATTTTAGAAATGCAATTAACTTATATTTTTTAACGAAATGAATTAACGTGAAACATTAATTTAAATAATATATATATTTAAAGAAAAAGAAGTATTGATATTGAAAGGACAAAGGTTCGAAAGGGTAATCTGGGTTACCATATCAAAGGAGTTCAATGTAATGAAAGTACAAGATGATATTGCAAGTGCTTTGGAGTTGAAGGAAGATTTGGCCATAGAAGGAAACAAGCTCAGACGAGCAGCAATCTTGTCAGAAATGCTGAAGAAAGCAGGAAAGTATGTTCTAATCCTAGATGATGTGTGGGATAAAGTCTCTCTAGAGGAAGTTGTGATCCCCGAGCCGAGTGGCAACAATGGCTGCAAGTTGGTGTTAACAACCCGTTCGGAGCATGTCTGTAACTATATGGGTTGTAAGGTGATAAAAGTGAAGGCCCTTTCAGAAGAAGAGGCATTGATACTATTCTTGAATAAAGTTGGACCTAACATAGTTCAAAGTTGTTGGGGTTTTGACAGCAGCAAAAGAAGAAAACTGAACACAGAACAAGACAGTATGATATTTTACTTGCTCACAAATGTGCAGCAAGGGAGCTTATGGCTGATAGCTCATTTTGCTCATTCATTCAATTGTAAAAAATAATACATTTATTGCCAAATACATCACCAAATACTACCTACTACCACTAAGTAGCCTAGTAACTTGTAAAACGTTGCTTGTGCACATAAATAAGCCACCTAAACTAGTCATTCAACACCTAAACAAACATATCAAGCTGTCATCAGCTTGTTCATTTTCAACTAAGTTTAATTATAATGTAACTAAACAAAAACCTTGCTGTTACAGCAAGCATTCGTGCTGCAGCATATTTACAAGCTGCATGCACTTAATCAAAATATAACAGCAGCATGGTTGGCCATTTCCAACAAAAGTCCAACTATAATGCCAACTCTGAAGCTTGCTATCAAGGAATGTGCGGGTCTACCTCTTACAATTGTTGTGGTAGCTGGTACCATGAAAGGAGAATATAACCCTCGTATTTGGAAAAATGCACTCAAAGCTTTGAAACAGAGAATAGGGAAAGTGGAAGGAGTGGAAGCTGAGGTAATCGAGTGCTTGAAATTTAGTTTCGATCACTTGAAAGATGAGAAAGTAAAAGATTGCTTCTTGTATGCATTATATCCTGAAGATTTTGAAATTGAAAAGGATGAACTAATTGAGTGCTGGATTGAGGAGGGATTCATAGATGATATGGGTACAAGACAAGAAATGAAAGACAATGGCCATGTTATTTTGAAGAAGTTGGAAGATAATTGCTTGTTGGAAAATATTACCACTGAATTTGGTTTACCTGGTATAAAGATGCATGATGCAGTGAGAGACATGGCATTGTCGATCACAAGAATGAATCCTCGATATATGATACAAGCAGGTTTGCAATTAGAAGAGTTACCAGAAAAGGAGCAATGGAGTTCGGATATTGTGAAAGTGTCACTTATGCGTAACCTCATATCAGAAATTTCCATAGATGTGCTGCCTACAAAATGTCAACTGCTCACAACCTTGTTATTGCAGAAGAACACTATAAAGAAGATCTCAATTTCTTTCTTCACAAACATGCCTTGTCTTAGTGTTCTCAATTTGTCCTATACGAAGATCGAAAGTTTACCGGATTCCATCTCTGAACTAAAGAACCTCACAACATTGTTGCTTCTTTATCTCTTATTCATTTTCAATTCCAAGCTCTCAAGAGTTTTCACCCACTATGTCTGATCATTTCTTCTTCCCATTCTTTGCTTCTTTTGGCTCTTAATTCCTTCTTTTCTTCCATGCATCTATTTACATGATTTTTTATTGACTAAGTTGAAAGAATGATCATACATACATGACTATATGCTACTGTTATAGCTGCCAGCAACTTGAACAACACAAGCCATTTACTACAAAACCAACAACTATATTTGTTTTGATAGGGTGCCAATAACAACACCTATTACAACTCATTTACTAGTATATTTAATTTCAAGTTGTAACATATAACTAGGCATTCTTATACCCTGCTTTCCCATACTTTCCCATCATCATCATCAACATCGTTGTTGTTACAATTGAGCACCAAGATCACTGCAATTCTTGTTAGTATTGTCCAGAATTCATGCAAAGGGCATTTCTATGGATTTTAGACCTCATATCTATCTTCCAAATTTTGAGAGCAGATCAAAGGTTTTTATTATTTCAGATTTAAAGAAGAATCAGATTGTAAATCATCGATCAAGTGTTGAGAAAAACCAGTATCAAATACCGTAGCTGCAACGAAAATGCCAACTATAATGGCAGATGCAAAGGAAAAGTAAAAAAAGAAGAAGATGGGATTCCTTACTTAATACTTCTGCCTTTGTACCCACAACATTCTTTCTTCTATCACAAAATTTCGACCATCCACTCTACCTACTTTCCTTTCATTTGCTTATTTCATTACATGCTTTTCTTTGCTTAATAGTTCCGCCTTTCTACCCACAACCTTCTTTCTTCTTCTTCTTCTTTTGGCTATTGTACCCACAACATTCTTTCTTCTTCACTGTTTTTTATTTCTTTTGATCTCCAAGGTCTATCACTAATTTCCAAGAATCTAGTCAAGGTCATTTTCTTTAATTTGCTTAATCCATGACATCCTTTTCTTTTTTGCTTAATTCATGACTATGCAATGATTGTTTTTTATTATCTGCTTCAGTTATAGTCAAGGGAGTGAACTTCACTGCTTCATTTTTTAGTTCTAATCTCTCAAGACTCAGAATATTGTAGACTCAAGTAAATTTTCATTTCCAAATAATAAGTTAGTTATAGCGATTAAGGATGCCTTAACTACCAACTCTTCCTTGTGTAGTTGATCCTGATACGCCCTGCAAACCAACCCTTACTGATTATCCAACCACGTAACACGCGTGCTCACAAAGGCGGAGCCAGAAAATTATTTTTGGGGGGCCGAAATTAAATTGTATATTTTTATGATAGTAAAAATGCAATTTCACTATTTCAATTGTCTATATCTTTATAATTTTCAAAGGATTAAATCAAATTTTTATCAATTTGGAGGGGCCAAAGTGTAATTTTACTACCACTAATTTAAAATTTTATAAATTATAAAGGGTCTAAATAGAAAATTTTCCATTTTAGGGGGGCCAAGGCCCTTGCTAGCCCCTGACTTCGCCACTGTGTGCGCAAGCTCTCGAAAGCCTTGCTATCTGGAAGAGCCTTGCTATCTGGAAGAGTCCAACTTGAATTAATAGAGATGAATATTCATCTTCTCCAACTGGCCAAGGGAGTAAAGCCAAGTAAAAATGCCATTGTTGAAACCTTGTTCATTCGACCAACATTTACAAGTAAGTCTCTTGCCATTTTGTTTTTTTATAGAGTTTTCTTAATCATGATCCATGAGAGCTTGATTAAGCTAGCTCATGTATCAATTTGTTCAATTGGTGAAATTTTGATAGGTTTCCATTGTTGAGAATTGAATGAATTAGGCTTGAAATTGATAGAAATTAAGCTTAGGTTATCAAAAGGACTAAATTGTAAAACTTGATTGTTAGCTTTTTACATTAGGGACAAAAATGAATAAAATGAATTTTTTTTATAAAATTGTGGTAGGAATAGAAAGTAGAAGGTCCCTAATGAATACATGTGAAATCAAATTTTATTCCGAAGCTTTAAATCGAAAGTTTTGCTTATCTCGGGTTTAGGACTAAATTGAATAAATTGTAAAATATGCATGATTTGGTATTTGATTGTGAATTGGATGAAAATTGGTAGTGTTAAATGTTTCGTGATTGTACGTAGCTAATGTCGGCACTGAGCCTTCAAAAGGAAAAGTAAAAGTGAGAGTTGTCGACGAGTGACGCAAGCCTACAATTTGTACTTTTATGATTCAGGATCGTACTATTTGTTTGCATATACATTGTTTATTGAATGAGGAAATGTCAAGGTGAGTATATAATGAAAATGTGAATTTTTGTGTTAGGCTTGATATGAAATATTGAGATAGAAGACTAAAATTAATAAAATAGAAAATGACATGAATTACTTTGAAATGTGATATGTGATATGGAAAATTGAGTAGAAATATGTTACATGAAATGAGACATATAATTATTTAAAAAATTATAAAAAAACTCTAAAAATTATAAAAAAACTAAAAATTATTTATAAAATAGGAAAATGTATAAAAAAACTCTAAAAAAATAAAATCTTAGAATATGTTGTTGAATAACTGAATTGTATGAGAAATAAAGATAATTATCATTTAATAGAATTCGATAATAAATTAAAAACAGAACAAATCAATGTTTCTTAAATCCAAATTAGTAATATTTTCAAGTTGAATTGCATGCCCCTGAAGAATATCTAAAATTGATATTATAGAGGCTTATGAAATTGACCTTGATGCCATTTTTTTTTAATCAAAAGAATACAAAATATACCACAAAAAAAATCATTTTTCAAACTCAATTCAAATTTTTATTAAATTTAAATTATTTTTCAAAACCAAAATTATAAAAATAAATTATGTTCGGAATTATATATATATATATATGTAAATTACAGAGACATAATTTTTCTTAATGTTTTTTTTTAAGTATATTCTTTTTAAAAAATGGGTATTGGATATTTTGATATAAATAATATAGAGAAATTTTGAAGGGTTTAAAACAAATTACCCTCATTTTCTCTCGCTTTAAATAATTTCATTTTTTTACTATTTTATATATTATCAAGATCAAATTGACTGAAAGTATAAAAATTAAGGACTAAAATTGTTATTATTCGAATTTAAAAAGTAGGATAAGTAAGAAATTGTCCAGAATCCAAAATTTAATACAGACAAGTTGAAGAATGCAAATAATAAAGGGGTGCGAATAACTAAACCAAATACAACTCATTTACTTGTATATTTAATTTCAAGTTGTAACTATTATTATTCTTTAATTTCAAGTTGTGTATCACAAAATTTCAAGCATCCTCTCAATCTAATTTTCTTTCATTTGCTTAACCCATCACATGCTTTTCTTTGCTTAATCCATGACTTTGACATCATTGTTTCTGATTATCTGCTACTCTTATAGCTTTGTAAGACAGTCAAGGAAGAACTGAACTTCACTGCTTCATTTTCAGTTCTATTCTCCCAACACTTTTCACCCACTAACTCAGGTAATAAGATCTGAAGCTATGATTTCCCCTATTGATTATCAACTGTTTTAGATTTTAGGACTGGATGATCAGCAGACATAATCTACTTTAGATAGAAATTAATACAAAAACATGATTTCCTTTGCTTTTCACATAATCTACTGATTTTAATACAAAAAGAGCTTCCCAGAAGCAATATAAGGTTGAAATCTGAAACTGTTAAACATTTTAGCTCTTAATATTCTGTAATGAACTCTTGCACACTTGAATCTAGCATGTTATATAGTTTGAGAGGTTGATTCTGGAAATACAATGGAAATACATATTTTCATTAACTGCTACTGTTATACATTCACAGACATAGCAATGGAGTACGCAGGGCCTGTTGTTGGCATTGCAAATTGTCTCGGAACTCCTGTTTGTAAATATTTGCAATATCACAGAAAGCTGAACGATTATGTGAGAAACTTCAAGAGGATCAGAGATGAATTGAATTGCAAACTGGAAGATATAGAGCTGCAATTGAAAGCAGAGCTTCTTCGTCCTCTGGGGAAGATACCGAAGCAGGGAGTTGAAAATTGGTTGAAAGCTGTGAAAGAGATGATTAGGGAAGCACAAGTTGTTGAAAACAAAGTCAGTAACGGGAGATATCTCTGTCGTGCTTGCAACGGGAAGCTGGTTGATGGAAAGACTCGAGAAATGAAGGAATTTCTTGATAAAGCTCCTAATGCCTCTGAAGGTCTTGCCATGGATGGTCCAAGTGCTGAGTTGCCACTGCCAACATCAGAACTAGTTGGAGAGGAAGCCGTCAGAAATGAGATTTGGACATGCTTGATGCAGGAGGAGGTTAGCAAGATTGGGGTTTGGGGGATGGGCGGTGTGGGTAAAACCACTCTCATGAAGCACATCCACAATGATCTTTTGAAACAACAAAGATTCCAAAGGGTAATCTGGGTTACCATATCAAAGGAGTTCAATGTAATGAAGGTACAAGATAATATTGCAAGTGCGTTGGAGTCGAAGGAATATTTAGACAAAGAAGAGGACAAGCTCAGACGAGCTGCAATCTTGTCAGAAATGCTGAAGAACGCAGGAAAGCATGTTCTAATCCTAGATGATGTGTGGGAGAAAGTCTCTCTAGAGGAAGTTGGGATCCCTGAGCCGAGTGGCGGTAATGGCTGCAAGTTGGTGTTGACAACCCGTTCGGAGCATGTCTGTAAGTATATGGGTTGTAAGGTGATAAAAGTGAAGCCCCTTACGGAAGAAGAGGCATTGATACTATTCTTGAATAAAGTTGGACCTAACATAGTTCATAGTCCAACTATAATGCCTACTTTGAAGCTTGTTGTCAAGGAATGTGCGGGTCTACCTCTTACAATTGTCGTGGTAGCTGGTACCATGAAAGGAGAAGATAACCCTCTTATTTGGAAAAATGCACTCGGGGAATTGAAAGATAGAATGGGGAAAGTGGAAGGAGTGGAAGCTGAGGTAATCGAGCGCTTGAAATTTAGCTTCGATCACTTAAAGGACAAGCAAGTGAAACATTGTTTTTTGTATTGTACGGTATATCCCGAAGATTTTGAAATTTTAAAGGATGAACTAATTGAGTGCTGGATTGAAGAGGGATTCATAGATGATATGGGTACAAGACAAGAAATGAAAGACAAGGGCCATGTTATTTTGAAGAAGTTAGAAGATAACTGCTTGTTGGAAAATATTACCGATCAATTTGATCGACCTGGAGTAAAGATGCATGATGCAGTGAGAGACATGGCATTATCGATTACAAGTATGAATCCTCGATATATGGTACAAGCAGGCTTGCAATTAGAAGAGTTACCAAAAAAGGAGCAATGGAGTCCGGATATTGAGAAAGTATCGCTTATGCGTAACTCCATATCAGAAATTCTCATAGATGTGCTGCCTACAAAATGCCAACTGCTCACAACCTTGTTATTGCAGGAGAACCCTATAAAGAAGATCTCAATTTCTTTCTTCACAAACATGCCTTGTCTTAGTGTTCTCAATTTGTCCTATACGAAGATTGAGAGTTTACCGGATTCCATCTCTGAATTAAAGAACCTCACGACATTGTTACTTTGTGGCTGTGAAGAATTAAGAGATCTGCCATGTCTTTCGATGCTTCAAGAATTGAAGAAGTTGGATCTTCGTAGGACTAAAATTGAGGAAGTACCTGAAGGCATGGATATGCTGATAAAGCTAAGATATCTTGATCTTGGAGTGTCCACTCTGAAAGAGATACCCGCTGGACTTTTACCAAAACTCGTTCACCTTCAGCACTTGAGTTTTCATGTGTACAATGAAAAAACAAGTCTAAAAGCAGAGGAGACGGAACCATTGAAGATGTTGGAGTGCTTAACCGGACGTTTCAAAGACATCAGTGAATTCAATAAGTTCATCTCCTCAATGCAACAAAGTAAGAAAAGTCTCATAAAGTACCATTTACAGGTGGGCTCAGATTTAATTCCTACGTTTGGGACTCCTGAAATAGATAAAATAGTAACAATTGAAGGAGTCCACAATTGGGAAGGTGAGTTAATTATGCACCCAATTGAAATTCAGGAGTTGAATATTTATAAGTGCGACTATTTGAGAAGCTTAGTCGATGATAATTCTTCTTTCAAAAATGTGATTGACTTGAGGGTTTGTGGCATTTGGAGGTGTGAAGGGATAGAGTTTGTTGTTTCCCTGTCCTCTTTTGCCTCTTCTTCCGCTCATCCATTTCAGAGCCTCGAGGTGTTGGTTCTTCATGCTCTGCCAAAGTTGAGTGCCCTTATTATGAAAGATGCAGGAATTGGTTCAGCAACAACATCAACATTGGCTCCGTCTACCACCTTTTCCCATCTTAAGAAAATCTATGTATGGAGTTGCTCAAGTATGACGATGTTGCTTCCACATTGGTTGCTTCCAAACCTCCAAAACCTGGAAACAATTTGGGTGCAAGAATGTGATGAGTTAGTAGAAATATTGGGAGCAGCAACATCAGAAGTTGAAGAAAAAGGGAGTGATGCATTAATCAAATTCCATCTTCCCAAATTGAGAGAATTGGAACTACGTTACTTACCAAATTTGAAAAGCATTTGCAGCAAAAGTGGAGTGATGGTTTGTGATTCTCTCCAACTTATCCAAGTTGCTTCTTATTGTGATAAACTGAAGAGAATCCCTCCATTTGTTCCCCTTGTTGGCAATGGGCAGCAATTTGCATATGCTCCACCTTCTCTTACCATCGAGTCAAGCACAGAATGGTGGGAATCGTTGGAGTGGGATGACCATCCAAACTTTAAAAATGTTATTCAACCCCTTTGGAAGGAAATGTAAGAACCATTTATAATTTAGTTTATATTTTCTTATCTTATAAACCTAATTTCTCTATTTTAATACAATTTCATGTTTTGTTTTATTTTGGTTTGAAGATGATGTGGCCTCCATTGCTGCCAAAGAAGTAGAAGAGAGTAGGAGGGGGGAGGAAAGTGCAAAAGAGAGGATAAGAAAGGAACGAGGGATGAGGTTAAGAGGATTGAGGAATTAAGCAGCCACCATAAGAATTGACACCTTTTCCATTTTAATAACAAATCACTATAACTTCATTTCCACATCTCTTTGGTTGTTTCCAAAACTTAAACATTGGATTTCTTACATCTTATTATTCTTCTCTAAAAAAATAATTTTATTTGTTTTAAAATAAATGTACTTCCCAAAATAACCTTCTAGATATTTTAATTTTTATATAAACCAATTAAATTACAGATTTATTTTGATATGACGTAGAATCAAATATTATTATGGTCTATTATATAATTTAATTTATAATTATATATTAGTTATAATTTGACATTTGTCTATTATAATATTTGAATTTATAAGTTAATATATTTGAATTATATTCAATAATTCAAATAAAAAATATTTTATTTTAATTATTGTAATTAAAAATAAAATATTTAAAAATTAATTAAATAATATATATGTAAAATCACATATAATACATGTGACATTAAATAATATATTTTAGTTTGATTTTTCCAATAAGGAACTTGGATCTGATATCTAAAGTCCATTTTTATTGGATAAGAAATGATGGAAGGAGGAGGTTAAGAGCATGGAGAGTGAGAGGCAAAGGTAAATACGAAACCAAATTGCCTCCACTTTTTAAACATTTTTCCTCTCTTACCATTCCTTCTATTCCCTTATTCTTCTCTAAAATTTATACATATGTACTTCCCAAAATAACCTTCTAAATTTTCATATTTATAATAAAAACACTTAAGTTATAAACTTATTTTGATATTATGATATCAAATCAAATATTATTATGGTCTTGTAATTACCACATTCAACACTAGTCTATTATTTCGTAAATTTTAATAAATTTTAAATTTTATAAATATATATATATATACACAATAGAAGTTGGCTATAACTCCCTCCATTTCTTGAGTCGGTCCAACTCAAATTCAATTTAAATAATATAAAATATTTTTAAAATTAAATTAAATTATATAAATCTATAAATATTAATATAAAATTAATTTGTAAAATATTTTGCACAGTAAAGTAGAATTTTTGGATCAACCAAGCCTAAAACAGGCCTAGGCTTGAAAAAGTATTAAAACTTAAATAGTATTAAAAATTATTTTACACGGAATGATAATGTGTTAATTAAAATATATTTTATTTTATTAATATTTTAATAAAATATAAACATATATTAATCAAAATGATTTAAGGTGAGGCAAAACTATGATCTTGGTTTTACTTACAATAAAAGTTAGGAAAGTATTGTAAAAGACATAATATTCTTTAATTTTCAATACATACAATGTAGAGAAATTTTGGAGGGTTTAAAAACAATTATCCCTCATTTTCTCTCACTTTATTTATTTTTAAAAATTTTATCTACTTTTGTTTAATTTTTAATTTTATAATTGTCTAAAATTTTAAAATTAATTTCAATTTTTTACCATTTTATATATTATCAAGATTAAATTGACTGAAAGTAGAAAATTTGAGGACTAAAATTGTTATTATACTAATTAAAAAAGTGTCACTTAAAGTGGAAGCTCAATGTCGAATTCAACTTCCCGACAGGAAAAACATCTGGAAACCCCCTCACTGTTTTGATTTTCTTGACAAAAGAGTCCCCAAAAACTGAAATACTTATGTAGGCCAGATATGCTTCACACCCTTTCCGAACCAGTTTTTGGCCACTAGAGCGAAGACTACGTTAGACAAGTAATCTCGACGCTCACCAATCACAACAATTTCTACAACATCTTTGGTTCTGAAAACTACAACAACCTCTACATCATCCTCGGTTCTCAGAACTACTCTATTAGTCGCGCAATTCAAACTGCCTCGGTGCTATACTAGCCAGTCCATAGCTAGAATCAAATCGAACTTTCCAAACGGTAGCTCCATTATATTTGTTGGAAACACAACCCCTTGTACTTCTAGTGGTACATTCCTATACAGTCTGTTTACCCGAATCGGCTGACCCAACGAACTCAATATAGAAATCTCCCCCGAAGTGTTCTCTATAGTAATTCCCAAGTTTTCAAAGATAGAATTAGCTACGTAGGAGTGTGTTGACCCTATATCTATCAATGCAACATAGGGAACATCATAAATAAGGAACATACCCGTAATCACATTAGGGGTGTCTCTGTCATTACGCTGTCGAAAGCAAATATATACAGCCGTATGAGCTACCACATGGCGGCACACGCCTCTATGGCGTCGACATCCAGTTTTTTGGCTTTTTCTGATTAACATTTTCTCGCATTTTCATTACACACCTAGTTCGCTTTTTATGCGAAAACAATCCAGAGACCACTAAAACCTAAAAACAGTATACCAAACATTGTTTTAGCAGTTAATTTACGAATTTGTCAACAATAATCCGACAATGCACCCAACTTACCACCGACGAAAACCACCACTAACACAATTTAGGCAGTTGGAGCAAAACCCACAGCTTCATAGCTTTCTCCTACACAACATGATCGCAGAAAATCAAAATCCCTAATTATTATTTCATAAATTTTGATAAATTTCAAATTTATATAGAAATATCTATTCGCTTCAAATAAAAGATATGGTATAGAAGTTGGCTATAGACCCCTCCATGAGACGGTACAACTCGAATTCAATTTAAATAATAAAAATATTTTTAAATTTAAATTTAAATATAAAAATATTTTATTATTTTTGAACAATAAAATGAGTTATTTTTTGGATTGACCTAGCTAGGCCAAAAATGGGTCTAGATTTAGAAAAAAAAAATTAGATTGTTTGAAAGGTTCAAAGTGTCCAATACAAGTACTGAAATTTTCCTGCAAATTTTCGAGTCCATATCGCGATACTGATATTGGGTCGATGTTGCAACATGGGAATCATGAGGTCGTGACACGGTGATCAGAGAGTTTTGGGCATATTTTGAAACTTTTGCAAATAAGTTTTGATTTTTACACAATAAAATTGGAAACCTTAAACAACACGAAATGCTTTGAAAATTTACATGACTTGGTTTTGTATATTGAATTTTAATATGGTAACTTCAATTTCTTAAAATGATTTTACTAGATATTTTGAATAAAATAAAATTAAAATTAAAACAAAAGAGAGGAATTTTTTTTGGAAAAATGAAAATAAAAATAAAAATTTAATAAAATATCACTAATTTCCCCCAACTCTTCACTAACCCACTAATCAACCTAATCCCACCAAACCCGACACTTCAATCTATATCCAACTACCTTAGAATTTAAACTCCATCGAACCTCTATCAGACAACCGCAACATCATTCACGCTCATACAGAGATTTGAATACGAGACCTCAGGACAAGCTAACATTTCACCACTCAAATCAGCAGGCTCATTCTAATATAATCTGTCTAGCAATAGAATATAAGTCAAACCACCAAGGAATAGGCTAAGATCACAAATAGCAAAAATGAGCCTTGAACCCAAGACACCAAACACACAATCAAAATACTTAGACACTGAAGTAGATACATTATTTGTGATAAAATTCACAGAAATAAAGTTAAACAATCAAGGCGTTACAATATCGGTATTGGAACTAAAATCTGAAGGTAACTCTGATTTCATAAAGGATTAGGCATCCAAATTTAAGTTCATTCTCTCTTGTTTTTTCTTGAAGGTGGAACATGGAGGAGACAAAGAATTGGAATCTGAGGCAACATGAAATGTTGCATTAATGTAAATCATAAGACTGCTATTTGCTCTAATTTAGATACATATGATTTATAAATATTATATTTTAGAATCATAGCAGAGAACAATAGTGCCAACAATAATGGAAGTCAGCAAAGGAAAAAACCTAATAATAAGAAAAGATGGAATTTACTTTACCTTTGTGGAACTTAAAAACGAAATTTGCCCCAACACCATAAAAATTTACTCATAATATTGTTTGTTTTCTTTGATTATTGTTCCCATAACTGCTGCTGTTACTGTGTGGGATAAAAATGAATTTATGAGAAATTAAAAAAAGTTTCAATACATGTATCGATGTCATTATTTTAAAGTTTTATTCATCTCCACCTATTTATTGCTGTGCAAAAGAGTTACTCACAAATTGACCTTGAGAATACAATGAAACCTAATGATTGTCAACGTTTTGGACTGACAAAAACAATTCATTGAGCATTGAATGGAGCATTGCAAGAATACCAATTTCTATAAAGAACTTCTACAGTAATTTTTCATAAAACAATCTAGGAATATTAGAAGATGGAGAATAGACTTCGATAACAAATTAAAAAGAGAACAAAAAAAAAAAAGAGTTAGATTATTACATGATTCCTCAATATTTCTCGAAACCCAATCATTACTATTATCAAGTTGAGTTTCATGCTCTTAAACGACATCTAGAATTGGGATTACAGAGGCTTATAAAATTGACCCTAATGCCATTTTTTTATTTAGAAGAATACAAAATATACCACAACTTTTTTTTCAAACTCAATTCAAAATTTCATTACCTGGGTATTGAATGGAGCATTGCAAGAATACCAATTTATTCACTGAGTATTGAATGGAGCATTGCAAGAATACCAATTTCTATAAAGAACTTCTACAATAATTTTTCATAAAACAATCTAGGAATATTAGAAGATGGAGAATAGAATTCGATAACAAATTAAAAAGAGAACAAAAAAAGAAAAGAAAAAAAAGAGTTAGATCATTACATGATTCTTCAATATTTCTCGAAACTGAATCATTACTATTATCAAGTTGAGTTTCATGCTCTTAAAACGACATATAGAATTTGTATTACAGAGGCTTATAAAATTGACCCTAATGCCATTTTAAATATACCACCATTTTTTTTTCAAACTCAATTCGAAATGTCATTACCTATAAATTATTTTTCAAAACCTAAATTGTAAAAATTAATTATATTCGGAATTTTATCTTTTCTTACAATGTAAAAGTTATGTCAAGAAACAGAAAAGGTAAAAAACAGAGATCAAATAATTTTGCTTAATGTTCTTCTTTTCTATGTTTTTTTTTAAAGAATAGGTATTGAATATTTTGATATAGATAATATAGAGAAATTTTGGAGGGTTTAAAAATAATTACCCCTAATTTTTCTCTCACTTTATTTATTTTTGAATTTTTATCTATTTTTATTTAATTTTGAATTTTATAATGTTATAAAATTTTAAAATAAATTTTAATTTTTTACCAATTTAGATATTATCCAGCTCAAATTGACAGAGAGTATAAAAATTGGGACTAATGTAACCAACTCATTTTCTCAACTGTACACCAAACAACTCCAATCCACACTTTTTGAGTTGAAATTGAATTAAGGACAATTGTAACTATATCATATTCTGGAGAGATAATGAATGTCGTGTTCTAAGGTTTTAGCGTGGGTTCATTTCTCATGTTTCTTGATTGAAATGATAACCGGTCTAAAACTAAATGGAGATTAGTTGAACATGAAATTAATCATTCTTAATTGGATTATGAGAGTGAATTTTAATGAAATATTATAGGCGAAAAAAGGAGAGAACTAAAAGGAAAATTGCACCAAAATATAAAAAGAGAAAAACAATGGCAGATTGCTTCAAATGCAATATACACAAGAATGTGCTAAATTGTCTTTTTAAATTCAAAATGTGTATTCATGCCACAATTACAAACCTTTATATACCAATCTCAGAGAACCAATTTCACATCATTTTACTCTTAGATAATGCATAACAAGCAACCACTAAATCAAATTTTTCTAAATATAGAATTTGTCAAAGTAAAAAATCTAATATTTTTTATCAGCCCAAAAATTAATTTTGCAACTTTCAATTCAGCCCCCAACTTGTTTTTTGTTCCAATTTTGCTTGATTTGTTTGTTTTTGAACTTCAGCACTCCAAATGTGACCATGATAAATTTTAGGTAATAAATCACAAGTTTAGTAGAATTCTATTAAAAAGTTTACCAAAATTGGGTATATTAAATATATAAATTAACTTGCTATCAGATTTCGAACTAATTAATAATAACATATGAAATATGTACTATATTAAAATAAAAATTAGAATAAATTGTGAGTAAAACGAAATCTTGAATATGTTGTTGAATAACTAAATTGTATGAAAAATAAAGAAAATTATCATTCAATAGAATCCACTAACAAATTAAAAACAAACCAAAACAAGTTAAATCATTACATGTTTTCTCAATGTTTCTCGAAACCAAATTTTTAATTTATCAAGTTAAGTATCATGCCCTTGAAGAACATCTAGAGCTCATATTACAGAGGTTTGCCATTTTTTTAGTAAAAAGAATACAAAATATACCACAAAATTATCTTTTTTCAAACTCAATTCAAGATTTCATTACATTTAAATTATTTTTCAAAAACAAAATTATAAAAATAAATTATATTTAGAATTTGATCTTTTCTTATAATTTAAAAAAGTAGGATATGTAAGAAATTGTCCAGAATCCAAATATAATACTGACAAGTTGAAGAATGCAAATAATATAGTAATGGGGAGCGAATAACTATACCCAATACAACTCATTTACTTGTATATTTAATTTCAAGTTGTAACTATTATTATTATTTAATTTCAAGTTGTGTATCACCAAATTTCAACCATCCTCTCAAGCTTATTTTCTTTCATTTGCTTTTCTTTGCTTAATCCATGACTTTGAAATCATTGTTTCTGATTATCTGCTACTCTTATAGCTTTGTAAGACTGTCAAGGAAGAACTGAACTTCACTGCTTCATTTTCAGTTCTATTCTCCCAACACTTTTCACCCACTACCTCAGGTAATAAGTTCTGAAGCTATGATTTCCCCTACTGATTATCAACTGTTTCAGATTTTAGGAGTGGATGATCAGCAGTCATAATCTACTTTAGATAGAAATTAATACAAAAACATGATTTCCTTTGCTTTTCACATAACAAGAATGATGAATAGTTGTATTAAGATCCGAAGCAGCTATGATTTCCTCTACTGATTTTAATACAAAAAGAGCTACCCAGAAGCAATATAAGGTTGAAATCTGAAACTGTTAAACATTTTAGCTCTTAATATTCTGTAATGAACTCTTGCACACTTGAATCTAGCATGTTATATAGTTTGAGAGCTTGATTCTTGAAATACAATGGTCCATGGAAATACATATTTTCATTATCTGCTACTTTTATACATTCACAGACATAGCAATGGAGTACGTAGAGCCTGTTGTTGGCATTGCAAATTGTCTCGGCACTCCTGTTTGTAAATATTTGCAATATCACAGAAAGCTGAACGACTATGTGAGAAACTTCAAGAGGATGAGAGATGAATTGAATTGCAAAATGGAAGATATAGAGCTGCAATTGAAAGCAGAGCTTCTTCGTTCTCTGGGGAAGATACCGAAGCAGGGAGTTGAAAATTGGTTGAAAGCTGTGAAAGAGATGATTAGGGAAGCACAAGTTGTTGAAAACAAAGTCAGTAACGGGAGATATCTCTGTCGTGCTTGCAACGGGAAGCTGGTTGATGAAAAGACTCGAGAAATGAAGGAATTTCTTGATAAAGCTCCTAATGCCTCTGAAGGTCTTGCCATGGATAGTCCAAGTGCTGGGTTGCCACTGCCAACATCAGAACTAGTTGGAGAAGAAGCTGTCAGAAATGAGATTTGGGCATGTTTGATGCAGGAGGAGGTGTGCAAGATTGGGGTTTGGGGGATGGGCGGTGTAGGTAAAACCACTATCATGAAGCACATCCACAATGATCTTTTGAAAGAACAAAGTTTCGGAAGGGTAATCTGGGTTACCATATCAAAGAAGTTCAATGTCATGAAGGTACAAGATGATATTGCAGATGCTTTGAAGTTGAAGGAAGATTGGCCCAGAGAAGGAGACAAGCTCAGACGAGCTGCAATCTTGTCAGAAATGCTGAAGAACGCAGGAAAGCATGTTCTAATCCTAGATGATGTGTGGGATAAAGTCTCTCTGGAGGAAGCTGGGATCCCCGAGCCAAGTGGCCGCAATGGCTGCAAGTTGGTGTTGACAACCCGTTCAGAGCATGTCTGTAAGTATATGGGTTGTAAGGTGATAAAAGTGAAGCCCCTTACAGAAGAAGAGGCATTGATACTATTCTTGAATAAAGTTGGACCTAACATGGTTCAAAGTCCAACTATAATGCCTACTTTGAAGCTTGTTGTCAAGGAATGTGCGGGTCTACCTCTTACAATTGTCGTGGTAGCTGGTACCATGAAAGGAGAAGATAACCCTCTTATTTGGAAAAATGCACTCGGGGAATTGAAAGAGAGAATAGGGAAAGTGGAAGGAGTGGAAGCTGAGGTAATCGAGCGCTTGAAATTTAGCTTCGATCACTTAAAGGACAAGCAAGTGAAACATTGCTTTTTGTATTGTACGGTATATCCCGAAGATTTTGAAATTTTAAAGGATGAACTAATTGAGTGCTGGATTGAAGAGGGATTCATAGATGATATGGGTACAAGACAAGAAATGAAAGACAAGGGCCATGTTATTTTGAAGAAGTTAGAAGATAGCTGCTTGTTGGAAAATATTACCACCGAATTTAGTTTACCTGGTATAAAGATGCATGATGCAGTGAGAGACATGGCATTGTCGATCACAAGTATGAATCCTCGATATATGGTACAAGCAGGCTTGCAATTAGAAGCGTTACCAAAAAAGGAGCAATGGAGTCCGGATATTGAGAAAGTATCGCTTATGCGTAACTCCATATCAGAAATTCTGATTGATGTGCTGCCTACAAAATGCCAACTGCTCACAACCTTGTTATTGCGGGAGAACCCTGTAAAGGAGATCCCATATTCTTTATTCATGAACATGCCTTGTCTTACTGTTCTCAATTTGTCCTTTACAAAGATCGAGAGTTTACCAAATTCCATCTCTGAACTAAAGAACCTCACAACATTGTTGCTTCGTGGCTGTGAAGAATTAAGAGATCTGCCATGTCTTTCTATGCTTCAAGAATTGAAGAAGTTGGATCTTAGTTGGACTAAAATTGAGGAAGTCCCTGAAGGCATGGATATGCTGATAAAGCTAAGATACGTTGATCTTCAGGTGCCGACTCTGAAAGAGATACCCACTGGACTTTTACCAAAACTCGTTCACCTTCAGCACTTGAGTTCTGATGTGGAGAATGTAAAAATAAGTCTAAAAGCAGAGGAGTTGGAACCATTGAAGAAGGTGGAGTGCTTTACTGGACGTTTCAAAGACATCATTGAATTCAATAAGTTCATCTCCTCAATGCAACAAAGTAAGAGAAGTCTCATCAAGTACCATTTACGGGTGGGCTCAGTTTTAGTTCCTACGGTTGGGACTCCTGAAATAGATAAAATAGTAACAATTGAAGGAGTCGACAATTGGGAAGGTGAGTTAATTATGCACCCAATTGAAATTCAACGGTTGTATATTTATAAGTGCGACTATTTGAGAAGCTTAGTCGATGATAATTCTTCCTTCAAAAATGCGATTGACTTGAGGGTTTGTAGGATTTGGTTTTGCGATGGGATAGAGTGTGTTGTTTCCTTGTCCTCTTTTGCCCCTTCTTCCGCTCATCCATTTCAGAGCCTCGAGGTGTTGGTTCTTTATGATCTGCCAAAGTTGAGTGCCCTTATTATGAAAGATGCAGGAATTGGTTCAGCAACAACATCAACATTGGCTCCGTCTGCCACCTTTTCTCATCTTAAGGAAATTGACATAATCAATTGCTCAAGTATGAAGACGTTGCTTCCACATTGGTTGCTTCCAAACCTCCAAAACCTGGAAAACATAGATGTGGATGCTTGTAGTCAGCTAGTAGAAATATTGGGAGCACCAATATCAGAAGTTGAAGAAAAAGGGAGTGATGCATTAATCAAATTCCATCTTCCCAAATTGAGAGGATTGAAACTAGGGAGATTACCAAATTTGAAGAGCATTTGCAGCAGAAGTGGAGTGATGGTTTGTGATTCTCTCCAACTTATCGTAGTTGATTCCTACTGTGATGAATTGAAGAGAATTCCTCCATTTGTTCCCCTTGTTGGCAATGGGCAGCCATTTGCATATGCTCCACCTTCTCTTACCATCACCTCAAAGAAAGAATGGTGGGAATCGTTGGAGTGGGATGACCATCCAAACTTTAAAAATGTTCTTCACTTCAACACCTGGTGAAGAATTCAAGGTATATATGAATCATTTATAGTTTAGTTTATTTTTTTATTTTTATAAATATAATTTTTCCATATTAATAAAATTTTAGGTATGTTTTGTGATGATGATGTTGAAGAGAAAGATAAAAGGGTTGGTGGGAAAGAAGTGGAGGGAGGATAGTGCAAAAGAGAGGAGAAAAGGAATGATGGAGGAAAGAGGTTAAGAGCATGGAGAGTGAGAGGCAAAGGTGAATGAGAAATCAAAGTGCCTTTACTTTTTAAACATTTTTCCTCTCTTACCATTCTTTTCTCTTATTCTTCTCTAATATATATATATATATATATATATGCTTCTCAAAATAACCTTCTAAATTTTCATATCTATAATTAAAATATTTATTTTATAAATTTAAGTTCTCCATTTTAATACAATTTCATGTTTTGTTTTAGTTTGGTTTGAAGATGATGTGGCCTCCATTGCTACCAAAGAAGTAGAAGAGAGTAGGAGGGCGGAGGAAAGTGCAAAAGATGAGGTTAAGAGGATTGAGGAATTGAGCAACCACCATAAGAATTGACTCATTTTCCATTTGAATAACTTCATTTCCACATATCTTAAGTTGTTTTCACATTTTAAACATTAGATTCCTTACATCTTGTTATTCTTCTCTAAAAAAAATAATTTTATTTGTTTTAAAATAAATGTACTTCCCAAAATTATTATATTTTAGTTTATAAAAGTTTAAAACTTTATTTTTTTATAATTACATTTTAGTTTATAAAATATCATTTATTTTCCATCATATTATAAAATTCATATTTAAAAATAAAAAAAATTGAAGTAAAATAGAAGTTATAATGACATATTTTAAAATAATTATAATTTAATTTATAATTATTAGTTATAATTTGACATTTGTCTATTATAATATTTGAATTTATAAGTTAATATATTTGAATTATATTCAATAATTTAAATAAAAAATATTTTACTTTCATTATTTTAAATAAAAATAAAATATTTAAAAATTAATTAAATAATATATATGTAAAATCACATACAATACATGTGACATTAAATAATATATTTTAGTTTGATTTTTCCAACAAGAAACTTGGATCCGGTATCTAGAGTCCATTTCCATTTCCATTTCCTCTTTAATTGAACATGTTCACCAACATTAAATTGAACATCTTCATTAGTATATAATTGAACATGTTAACGAATAATATTAATAAATAATAAACAAACAAACAAACAATTAATGTGTTTATTTATTTATTAATAAATAATAAACAATTAATGTTAACGATCAAACTTTTATTCACGTTTGTTTTTTTATTTTAAGTCTGTTCGTATTTAATTTGTGTTCATTAAGAATTTTAAATTTTTGTTCATTTTCATTTATTTATAATTATATGTGTTCATTTTCATTTGTTTAATATTCACGAATATGCTTGTAACAGCCCAATTTTAATAGTGCCGGAACAGTGATTCGAGATCACTAAATTTGACAAAAAGTTAGAAAATTTTGTTAATCGATAATTATAAGTTAAGTGTGATTTTAGAAATATTTTAAAATTAGTAAATTTTGTGAACTGAAAGAATTAATGAGAAAATTTGGGCCAAAAATGAGGTATTGAGACCTCGAATTCATAAAGTGAGCCATAAATATTTCTAAAAATATTTATGGAGTGTCATTAAGCTATTATTAAACTTTCGTTAGAAAATTTTAACGTTTGGGTAGGAAATTAAATGAAAAGGACTAAACCGAAATGAAAGTAAAAGTTAAATTATTGATTAAAAGAAATTATGAAGGACCAAAATGGTAATTATACCATTTTGCATAGTTGAGACGGTGTAACGTAAGAAAATCTGAGATTTTTTAAAAGTTTATTATTATATTATATTATTATATTATTATATTATTATAATATTATATTATATAATAATCCAAAGAAAAAAAAAGGGAATAGAAACAGAATCAAAACGAAGCAGAGAGCAGGGGAAGGAAAGAAAGAAGAAGAGAAGAGAAAGAAGAAAAAGGGAGAAAATTAGAAAATTTCTAAAATTAGCTAAATAAAAAGGGGATTAAATTGAAATATCTGGAGAATTCTCTTCAATTCTCTTCATTTTCTTCAGCTGAAAAACAGTCATGAAAGAGAGTTCAAGTTGGTTTTCATACTCAAGCTTCATGTAAGTTTAATACTTGCTTTCTCCTTGAAATTTCTATGTTTTTGGACTTTCTACAATTGAGTCCAACTTATTAATTCATTAGTTTATGATTCTATGGTTAATTTTTAAATTTGATGTGGATTAGTTTTGAAAGAATATGATGAATAAATATTGATTTGAAGCTTTAATTTTGTTATATGATGATTTTATCAAGTGAAATTGATGGAAATTGGTTTTAGGACCTAATTGTGAAATAGCTGAAATTAAGGCCTAGTGTTAAAATTCTGATTTTCAAGAGTTATGAAGTAGTTTAAAATGATAGAGAAAAGTATTAAATGAGAAAATTAGCTTAATTTAGGGGTTAATTGAGCAAGGATTGAATTGTATGAATTGTGGAATTAGGGACAAAATAGAAATCAACATGTTACACTAAAGCAGTTTTGGACAGTAGCAGTTGTCTAACTTTGAAAAATCACCAAAAATTGTATAAATTGAATTAGAAGTTGATAAGATATGAAATTAAATATTATTGAGTCTATTTTCATATAAAAGAAACAGAGAAAGCAAAGGAAGTCTACATTTTGAGATATTTAAATTTTTGTAAGACTGGTTTAGAATAACTTCGTGATCCCCTGTTCTTACTTTAGAAATTCACTAAAAATTGTATAAAAATAATTTGGGAACTTAATTTATATGGTTAGATTCCTTGATGAGTCTAGTTTTATAAGAAATAAACCTTAACATCATATGAATTCTATATAAAAAGATAATTAATTTTTAGTGAAGAAGGGTCGGAACTGCCAGACAGCAGAACAGGGGTGACTTTAAAGAATAAACTGTACTAATTGGCTAAATCAAAAATTCTGAAAATTTTATGGCAAGAATATATATGAGTCTAGTTTCAGGAAAAATTAACGGTTCTTCATTTGGAGTTCTGTAACTCTGGAAATAAATAATTTAGTGACTATAACTCAAATGGACAGTTTTGAATATACTTATGAGTAATTAATGAAATTATTGATAATGTTACTTATAGCATGTTATATACATTAAGGATGTAGAATGGAGAGGAGGAGGAGGAAAATATGTATGAATATTTAGGTAGTATGGCTAATTTGAAATGTTTTAGGCTCAGGGACTAAATTGAATAAAAGTAAAACTTTCTGATTAATTTTGTAAAAATGTGGAAATGATCAATTTGCATGAAATGGATTGTTTTATTATTTAAAATTGAAAAATTGAATGAAATTATTAATTAAGATTAAGATCGACTGAAAAATCAATGAAAATAGAAAATTTCCAAAGTGCCCCTGAATTTTGATATTTCTGCAAATTTAACCAGGTAAGTTCGTGTAACTTAATTATGTGATAAGGAAATATAAGTTGATGGTACGTGAAATATTGATATGATGAATTAACTGTTTTATGTTTATGAAGAAACGACAAGTGAATGATATTTATCATGACATGTAAATATGTGATTATCTTTAATATGATAATACAAGGTAATTAAGTATGATCAAACGAGTAACAAATTCAAGTAAGACATGTCGATAAAAATAAATATATTTAAGGGACAATATGTTTGATTTTGATTGATTTCAAATATAAATGCTAGATGAAATAAAATGTCTGATAAATAAATTTGTAATTCCGGTAATGCCTCGTACTCTATTCCGGCGTCGAATACGGGTAAGGGGTGTTACAATGTTCAATTAAATTAAATGAACATTAAATTGAACATCTTCATTAGTATATAATTGAACATGTTAACGAACAATATTAATAAATAATAAACAAACAAACAAACAATAAATACATACACACACATATACATGAACATGTTCATCGAATGTTCTATTCATTTGCAGCTCTATATTTTTATAAGAAAATATCATTAATAAATAAACGAGTTAATAAGCGAGCTTATAAACAAACCAATATGCGAATATATTCGTGAACATAAACGAACTGAACACACCTCAATTCAAAAATTCCAATGTTGAAATTATGGAGTTGGACATCTTCAACAAAATTGAGCTTTAATAAAAGTTCAAAAAAATGCTAACTATTATTATTTAGTTATTAGTTAATATATAAAATATATAATTAATGCATCACTTCTAAAAAGCCAAGTTACATAATTATCATCCACGGTCTCAATAGCTTTATTCTTGAAAAATTGAGAAGCTATCTTTTATTGCAATTGTATGTATCATAAAAAATGGAGAAGCTTGCAGAGCCCGACTTTATCCTTAGAAAAGTTAAAAAAAATATTTAATGTATCTAAATTAAATTATATTTTTTACGATAGTAAAAATATAATTTTATTATTTGAATAATCTATATTTTTATAAATTTTAAAAAATTCAATCAAAATTTTATTAATTTTAAAGTTATAAAATATAATTTTATTTTTAATTAATTTTAAATTTTAAAAAACTTAAATAAAAAATTTTCCAGTAACACAGAGACAATTAATACGTCCTGAAGTTTACAGAGATTGTTGTGGTCCCATCCAACATTGGGTTAGTGGGGTGGGGGCAATTATTTTGCAAAGACAATGGCTATAGATGGGATGGAAAGTTCAAGTATGTTTAAACTATTCCCTTCAAATTCACCTTTTCATAAAATGTAAATTAGTTTAAAATTTAAAATTTATTTTATTTTATTGTTAAAATCAATGACTTTCAAAGTTAAAATTATAAGATTGGAGTTTATTTAATTATAAAAAATAATTTAAAGTTAAAATCAATGACCTTCTTCACTGTTTTTTTCAAGCATCCAGTCAAGGTAATTTTCTTTCATTTGCTTAATCCATGACATGCTTTTCTTTGCTTAGTTCATGACTATGCAATGATTGTTTCTGATTATCTGCTTCAGTTATAGCAGTTTGCTTGGTAAGATAGTCAAGGGAGTGAACTTCACTGCTTCATTTTCAGTTCTAATCTCTCAACACTTTTCAGCCAGTAGGTCAGGTACTTTCTGCTTCCCATTATTTGATCCTCAAATAATGTTAATTTTTATTTAATTTTGAATTTTATAATGTTATAAAATTTTAAAATAAATTTTAATTTTTTACCAATTTAGATATTATCCAGATCAAATTGATAGAGAGTATAAAAATTGGGGACTAATGTAACCAACTCATTTTCTCAACTGTACACCAGACAACTCCAATCCACACTTTTTGAGTTGAAATTGAATTAAGGATAATTGTAACTATATCATATTCTGGAGAGATAATGAATGTCGTGTTCTAAGGTTTTAGCGTGGGTTCTGTAGAAAGCCCAATTTGTCCGGGCCCATTACAATTAAACCCAAAACCCAAATTAAACCCGTTACAAACCAAGCCCCAAAATCCAAAGAGCCCAATAGGCCCAAACTTCTAAAATTTTTGGCTAGGGTTTCTGAAACCCTAGCCCCTTTTGCGCCGCATGCTTCCAATGGCCCTACCAGCGCCGTTCTCCATCCACCAGCGCCACTATCAGCCACCAGCCGCTCCCCACTTGCTTTTGCCTCCTACAATCTGCAAAAAGGACAAAGGAAACCAGCGCAACAGCAAGAAAAATAGAACAATATTGTATTTTATTTGTTGCTCAAGCTCTATAAGAGCCGAATCAAAAACATTGTAGAGGATCTTTTTTTGTTCTCCATTGGCAATCAATCAAAAAAACAGTTTCAAAACACAAAAAGAACAGAGATTCAAATACAAGAATAGATTTCGTAAGAAGGTGATCGATTGATCTTCCCTCTTCTTTTCTTCTCTCCGAATCTGTTGATGCATCGTTGAATGCACCAAAATATGTCCTACTCCCTGTAAAATAACGAAAATGATAGTAAAGGGTAAGTAGGGTCGAATCCACAGGGATCGGATTGTTCAAATGCCCGCTTCTCGAAATCCTGGGCAAAATCGTGCCCAAGAAAACCTGCGCTCCTGGAGAAATAAAAAACAGAATTAATAATTTTGATTTGGAATAAAACAGAATATAAAATAAATTGAAATCGTGAAAATAAACTGCGATAATAAAAAGGAAAATAAGAGAGTTTAAGAAGAGTGAGTTTTCTTAGTTGGCGAGATTCTAGCCTCCGGTTATCTCATTGCTCCTTGGGTTCAATCCTCGGCTTTTGGATAACCCTTCTCTGCCCAAGTAAGCCAGTTATAGTGGAAGAGGACGCCTACGACCACCAACTCCAAGAGTTTTACCTTACGAATTTAGGGAGCCTGACTCTAGCCTGCTATTGCTCTTGTGGAGTCATTTACGCTAGATCAACGTTTCTCAATGGCGAATCCCACGCCATTTTGTCTCTTGGGCTCGCTAACCTCTGACGCAGTAAGCTCACGAATCGACAGTGCAATCCTCCCAAAACACACAAAGCGGCCGCCTTTGCATACGTTGAAAGGGTTACTTTTAAAGGGACCTGGACGGAAGCGTCAGCCCCGTAATGCGGAGAAATGATGAATACTTGGGTGAGAAAGTTGAGTGCAGGTTCTAAGCCTCAAGAACCTTTTTCTGGGGAATTCGTCAACCTTCGGCTAGATGGAATTTTAGTGGCTCATATTTGGAATGGAAAAGAAAATAAATATAGAAGTATGAAAGAAAGGAATTTTTATTGAAAGAAAAATGAAGGACAAAAGACTATGGAAGAGGAGTGTACAGGAAAAGATGAACCCAAATGAGCTACTCCATCCCCTATTTATAGTGCTTAGAGTAGATAGCCTAATTCTATTCAAACTCTCCAAGATAATTACAATTTAATTTAAAAATAAATAGAGATAAATAAAGAAATCAAAATAATCCTAGATAATTATCCTAAATTAATTAAAATAGAATTTGACAAAGCAGAGTCTCTTCTTTTTGCATTTCAATCCCTCTGACCTCCATGTTTGTACTTTTGGCACCTTCTTTCTACTCTTCTTCACATTGGTCTATTTTCATCTTCAATTTCTCGATTTTGGCCCTCAATCTTGCATTGGTCTCCAATTTAGTCCCTACGAGATAAAATTCCATAAATGGCCCAATTTAGTAGAGTCATATTCGAAATTAATATACAATTAGCACATAAAAACATGTCGTTCTAAAGTGTTATCAAATCCCCCCTACTTAGCCCATGCTTGTCCTCAAGTATGATTCCTAATCACTGTGAAGATCAGATCCTGAAAGAAATTTTACTCCAAAGTTTTATAAAGATTAGTCAAAAATGCATATGAAAAATAAGAGATCTTCTAAGCTTGCTTCAAGTAAAACAGAAACAGTTTCCTAATTAAACACACACAAAAATTAAAATCGGCTTGAATTATTTCATGACAATTAGGTAAATTACCAAACCTACTAAGACACTCTATTTATTTCTGCTTTTAATCCCCAACTGAAATTTTATTAGTACTATATTTTTTTCTTTTCTCTTCTTCTTTTTTCTTTTTTTCTTTTTTTTTTATTTACTTCGGAAAATATTTTCGGTTAGCGGAGTTTTACTCGTCACGTCACACAACCTTTTGACGCGAAGTAGAATGACAACCCAAGCACCCTACCCCGGTTACTCAATCAGTCACGTTCTTAGTCATACTCATAACCTTGGCTAGCGGAGTTTTACCTATTACGTCACACAACCTTTTGACGCGAAGTAGAATGACAACCCAAGCACCCTACCCCGGTTACTCAGTCAGTCACGTTCTAAGTTGCACTCATAACCTTGGAAACATTTATTAAATAAAATTTACACGAAATTTTAATTTTAAGAGGACCTAAGAGAAATAATCGAGTGTCAAAAATAAGTTTTAGTAACCACCTAATAGTCATGAACATAACTTAGGCATGCAAACGTATTAAGCGTCCACTTGATATTAAACTTGGTCAATTTTAAGAAAAGCAAGATAGAATTAACTTATTAATCATAAATATTATTGGCCTAATAAGAATAAAACAATGGAGATAAAATCAAACAGACAGAACCAGAATTAACTCAGTGGCCAAAAATCATGCATGTGGGTCTAGCAGTGGCAAGTCGTGGGCGAATTCTTGGGCATGACTAGCGACAGAATGTTTTAAAAAAAATATGGACAACCTAAACGAGCCTTAAGCAGTAAACACAGGTCACAGCAGAATATGACAGTAATACGGAGAATACCTCCCCCCTACTTAAAACACATTGTCCTCAATGTGGATTCAAAAGAAATTAATAGGAAGAAAAGTTTAGAAAGACTCCCCGTTTGGCTACTGAGCTACTGTCGATTGCGGATGAGAGCAATGAGTTCTGTGAGCTACTCGCTAACAGTGTCGAGTCGAGCCTCAATGCGCTCTAAATGTTGTTCAACAGTCGATGGTGGTTGGGCTGGAGCGTTTGCTGATGCGTCAGGTTGTTGTCGGTGTCGAAAGACGCGTTCAGACTGTGTAGAGCGAACACCCGGGGGAACAAAGTGGAAAGAGGTCGGAGTGCCAAGTAATAGTCCCATAGAGTCGAGGCAACGGGCATCTAAAGGATCTGCCTGACAAGCAATATGTAAATCTGAAATAGGAGCATCAGAACCATGCAACGAAAACAACAGTTGTGTAATAAGAGAACCTAAAATGAGAGGTCGTTTAGCTTTGATAACATGCTCGAATTGTAGTGCAAACCAATAGCCCAAATTAACCGGACGACCGGTATACATACACCATAAGAAGAAGAGCTTTGTCTTTGAGACGTTTGCCGGAGCGTCTCGACGGCCTGAAAAATTATAAGCTAAATAGCGATGTATGTAACATAAAGTAGGGTCGCGAAACCATAAATCCTTCGATGTTTTTGGGCTATATGTAGTCTCGACATTATTTGTTAACAAAGAAAAAGCCTCAATAGTTTTGAAAGCAGTAGGAAACGTACACAAACTGTCCTGAAAATCCTGAAACATAGTATACTCTTCAGTTACAAAAGATAAAGCAATATTAAAATCAATAAGAGATAAACTATGCATCGTACCTAACAGCCGGAATTTGACAATACCAGGTGTGTCAATCGAAACAGGATTGCGCCGATTAAATTGAAAGGTAGAATAGAATTCAAAGACAAGTTCGTAATAGGCAGAATAAGGGATATCAAAATTTCCAACCCAGCCAATATTCGTGAAATAATTATTAACAGCAGTTTCAATATTCAATACAGCCAAAACAGGTATCGACAGACACTTACAAGGTACAATTGCTTTATGGCGGAGGAAATCATACCTGTTCCGAGCAGTAGAGGATGTGAAAGTGAGGTTACCGTGCAAGTGGCCCTCCGGGGGTAAAATGTTGACGCGAGAACGATAGGTTCGGCCTCGAGAAGGTATCGCGTGGTGTTCGTTAGTCGGAGTGGAAGAGTTGGCAGTATTGTTAGAGGAAGAAGCTGAGGTTGTCATTGTTGGTGGTTCGGGTCGACGTCGTGGTCGTTGGGGGCACGGGGCGGAGTCGGCGGACGGAGCTGGTGTTGTGGGTCCCGATCGTGCCGCGCGTCGTGGAGGCCGACGCCGTGGCCTAGACTCTGGTGCATCGGTTGATGGTGGTGCTGGAAGGGCCCGTATGTGTCGCGCGTCGTGGAGGGAGTCGCCCTAAAATTACGGCTCGTTGTTGGCGACCCGAGGAGACGTCGATTGGTGCGATGGTGACGCCGGTGCAGGTGTTCTCGTAGGCGGCGCCGTGGAGGGCGAGCTTCGGAGGGAGACCGGCGGTGGGTCGAGCATGGGCACGGCCGGAGCGGTTGGATCCGTGGCATCCGTGTTGTGTTCGGGTGAGGGTGGTGGTTCGGCGGTGTGGTGTTCGGCCATGGAAGATGAGGAGGGGGAAAAAGGAGATGAAAGGGGAGAAGGGGAGGAGATGGGGGCGTCGGCTGGCGGTGGTGTTGAGGAAGACGAAGTGGCGTTGGTGAGGTCAAAGGCTTGGGGTGTAGATAGACGGCGATGGCGCGAGTTGACGGTGAACGTGGGTTCAGCGGCGGCGCGACTCCGGGTGCGTACCATCGTGGTTGGTCGGCATCGAAGCTTGTAGGTTGAACGGCGGTTGGGAGGGTGGAGGGGAGAGCTTGCGGCGGCTAAGCAAATGGGGGAGGAAAGGAATGAAAAAAATGTTTGGGTTTTGGGGTTTTAATTATCTGATAGGAGGTGTTTGGCTGCAGGGTTAAGGGGTTCTAAGCTGGAATAAACCTGTTTGGCTGCAGGGATATGGAATTCTGAACAAGAATAAGACCTAAAATAAAAGCTGTTTGGAAACTTGGATAGGGCTGTTTGGCTCTGTTTTATCCCCCTTTCTCTGCCGATTTTTTTTTTCGTTCGGCCTGATAAAAGAAGAGAATTTTTATTAAAATAAATGAAACATAAATTAAAAACAGAAGTAATGAAAATAATATAAAAGAAAAGAAAAGAAAAGAAAAGAAAAATAAATATTGGGCTACCTGAAAATAATATAAAATAAAAGAAAAGAAAAGAAAAGAAAAATAAATATTGGGCTGCCTCCCAACAAGCGCTTGTTTTACGTCATTAGCTCGACGAATAAAATGGTTTTATGGAGGTTCCAAATAGATCTTTCGACTGAACGAGCCTGAAAATTCTCGTAAAATGGTTTCAGTCGCTGGCCGTTGACTATGAATCGCCGCCCTGACTCTTCACTTTCTACTTCAATGGCACCATGAGAGAACACTTCAGTAACAACGAAAGGTCCTTGCCATCGTGATCGAAGCTTACCTGGAAACAATTTCAACACAGAGTTATAGAGTAAAACCCGTTGTCCTACTGAGAAATGCTTTTGAGCTATTTTCCTATCATGAAACAACTTGGTCTTGTCTCTATAAATAGAGGCATTTTCGTAAGCATCGTTACGGATTTCCTCCAATTCTTGGATATCTAACTTCCTCGCTTCTCCAGCGTGGTCTAGCTCCACATTACACTGTCGAACCGCCCAATAGGCTTTATGCTCCAACTCCACTGGAAGATGACAAGCTTTGCCAAAAACGAGCCTGTATGGGGTCATTCCAATTGGTCCTTTATATGCCGTTCGATAAGCCCACAACGCATCATTAAGCCGAAGACTCCAATCTTTTCGGTTGGGCCGAACTGTCTTTTCCAAAATGGCTTTTATCTCCCTATTTGAGACTTCGGCCTGTCTATTCGTTTGAGGATGGTATGCCGTAGCTACACGGTGATGGACTCCATATTTCGCCAACAGTGCTTCCATGATTTTATTGCAAAAGTGGGTGCCACGATCACTAATTAGGGCTCGAGGTGTGCCAAACCTGCAAAAAATAGTTCGTTTTAGAAATTCCACAACGGTCTTGGCATTATTATTGTGGGTAGGCTTTGCTTTAATCCATTTAGAAACATAGTCTACTGCAAGAATTATATACGTATTACTAAATGAAGAAATAAATGGGCCCATGAAGTCGATGCCCCAAACATCAAAGATCTCGCATACATGAATCGGGGATAAAGGCATCTGATTTCGTTTAGTGATGTTACCGGTACGTTGACACCTTTCGCAAGACTTACAGAAGTTATACGCATCTCGAAAAATGGTGGGCCAATATAGCCCACATTCGAGCACCTTATGGGCGGTCCTCTTAGGGCCAAAATGTCCTCCACGAGCTTCAGCATGGCAAAAATTAAGGATAGAGATTACCTCATTTTCTGGGACACATCGTCGAATCATCTGGTCCGAACAGTGCTTCCACAAGTATGGGTCGTCCCAAATGTAGTATCGAGCTTCTCGCTTGAGCTTATCTTTCATTGAACGTGTTAACTCAGTGGGTAACGAGCCCGTGGCTAGAAAATTTACCATATCTGCGTACCATTGGAGCTGTGCTTCAGTTGAGAATAGACTTTCATCAGGGAATTCTTCCTTAATGGGTACATCGTCAAAGGGCACTTTAATTCTGCTCAAGTGGTTAGCCACCAAATTCTCGCATCCTTTTGTCTCGAATCTCGATGTCAAACTCTTGGATCAGCAAAATCCACCTAATGAGCCTTGGTTTTGCATCCTTCTTTGCGATCAAATACCTGAGTGCTGCATGATCAGAAAAAATAATTACTTTAGATCCCAATAAATAAGGTCGAAACTTATCTAAAGCAAATACTACAGCCAAAAGTTCTTTTTCAGTAGTGGTGTAGTTGCTCTGTGCTGCATCCAAGGTTTTTGAGGCATAGCAAATGACATGGGTTCCTTTTCTACTCTCTGTCCTAACACAGCTCCTACACTTCTTTCGCTTGCATCGCACATAATTTCAAATGGATACTTCCAATTCGGCGGCTGCACTATAGGAGCGGAGACCAACTTCTGCTTAAGTGTATCAAAAGCCTCCTTACACTTCTGGTTAAACTCGAACTGCTTATCTTTCTGCAATAACTCACAAAGTGGTTCCGCTATTTTCGAAAAGTTTTTTATAAAACGCCTGTAGAAACCTGCATGGCCAAGAAAAGAATGAATTTCCCTAACAGTAGAGGGATAAGGTAAAGAATTTATAACGTCAATTTTTGCCTTATCGACCTCAATTCCCCTAGAAGAAACTATGTGCCCAAGAATTAAACCCTTGTCTACCATAAAATGACACTTTTCATAATTTAAGACAAGATTGAATTCTATACACTTGTTCAAAATTATCGTTAAGTTTCTAAGGCATTCATCAAAACAATTCCCATAAACAGTAAAATCATCCATAAAAACTTCGATAATCTTTTCCACATATTCAGAAAATATACTCATCATGCATCTCTGGAAAGTAGCTGGTGCATTGCAAAGACCAAACGGCATCCTCCTATACGCAAATGTACCAAAAGGGCACGTAAAAGTGGTCTTCTCTTGGTCCTCTGGTGCAACTGGTATTTGAAAGAAACCTGAATATCCATCAAGACAACAAAAGTGAGTTTTTCCAGCTAACCTTTCAAGCATTTGGTCAATAAAGGGAAGGGGAAAATGATCTTTTTTTGTGTAGGAGTTCAACTTCCTGTAATCTATACAGACACGCCACCCATTTCGTACTCGGGTTGGCACCAAATCGCCTTTGGCATTTTTATTTACTGTCACGCCCGTTTTCTTGGGCACGACTTGTACCGGACTTACCCATCTGCTATCCGAAATGGGGTAGATTATGTCAGCGTCCAAAAGTTTGATTATTTCCTTTTTTACTACCTCCATTATATTCGGATTTAGCCGTCTTTGCGCTTCTCGCCTCAGTTTCGTGCCCTCCTCTACGTAGATCCTGTGTGTGCATGTTAACGGGCTTATTCCCTTTAGATCTACAATGCTCCAACCAATTGCTTCCTTGTGATCTTTCAACACACGAACCAAACTTTCCTCTTCATGGGAGGAGAGTCGATTGGAGACTATGACTGGTAGGGTATCATCGTTACCTAAAAATGCATACTTCAGATGTTCAGGCAGCGGTTTCAATTCTAATTCTGGTGCCTGCATAACAGAGGGCAAAAGCTTAGTACTTGGGGATAACAACTCATTAACGGATTCAAATTTATCAAAATTAAAATCATAAATGGATTCAAAATTTTCTTCCACTAATGAGTTGATTATATTGACATAATTCACGCTCAAAATTTCACTGGGGTGGCTAATGGCATCGTAGACGTTAAATTTCACGATCTCCCCATCAAACTCTATCGTGAGGGTTCCACTTCGAACGTCGATTTTAGTACTTGCTGTACTAAGGAATGGTCGTCCCAACAGGAGATCTGAAGATCCCGGAGCACTGTCCTCCTCCATTTTTATCACGTAGAAATCTGCAGGAAAAATAAGTTCGTTAACTTTCACCAACACGTCCTCGAGGACTTCTTCGGGATGCACAACGGACCTATCTGCCAACTGAATAATAACACCTGTTTTTGTCAAAAAACCTGCGTTAAGTGATTCATAAATAGAATAGGGCATTACATTTATAGAGGCTCCTAGATCACACATAGCCTTTTTAATTCCCAAATGTCCTATTTTGCACGGTATCGCAAATATACCCCTATCCTTACATTTTGCCGGCATTTTTCGCTGTAATACTGCAGACACATTTTCACCAACATTCACCCTTTCATTACCTGTTAATTTTCGTTTGTTGGTGTAAAGTTCTTTAAGGAATTTAGCGTACCTGGGTATTTGTCTGATGGCATCTAGCAGTGGAATGTTAATTTTGACGTTCCTAAATGTTTCGAGGATCTCCTTATCCTCCTTACCTTTTCGACTTTGGTTGAAACGTTCTGGAAAGGGAGGTTGAATTTTAGGCAATGGAGGCCTTGGTCGAACCTGTTCTTCTTTCTCAGATTTTTCCTGGGCGGTTTCTTGGGCACGATTCCTGTCGGGAATCGGTTTCAGGACTTTTCCACTTCGTAGTGTTACTGAATTTGCGTTTTGTCTTGGATTTGGCTCTGTTTGGGACGGCAGCTTCCCTTGAGAACTTATTTTCTCGATTGACGTGGTCAACTCCCTTATGGACGCCTCGGTTTTCTGCTGAAACTCAAGAACGTTAGCTGCTAATTTATTGACAAGAGCCTCTAGATTATTACCTGGGTTCTGCGGCTATTGTAGAGGTCAGTTTTGGTATGGCTGATTGTACCGCGGATTAGCTCCATAACTTAAATTAGGATGATCCCTCCACCCTGGGTTGTAGGTATTAGCGTAGGGATCATAACGCCTTTGTGGTGGGCCAGGAAAATTCCCCACGGCATCCAAATGAGCCATTGTGTCATCGTTCAAACTGGGACATACATCAGTTGTGTGCTTAGGTGTAGCACATATTCCACATAACCTAACCGGTTTAGCCTTCTCTGCAATAAAAGAACTCACAATATTAGTAAGTCTATCAAGCCTATCCTCTAAGGAAGAATTACTTAGCTGGTGAACCCTTCTAGGAGGTTCAGGATTGGCACGAAACTGCTGAGAATTGGCAGCCATTGTAGAGATTAAGTCTCTTGCTTGTTGGGGGGTCATGTTGACCAATGCTCCTCCACTGGCAGCGTCTACCATATTCATTTCCATCGGTTTTAAGCCTTCATAAAAGTACTGAAGGAGAGATTGCTCTGTTATGCCGTGTTGTGGGCAGCTTGCACACAACTTCTTGAACCGCTCCCAATAATCATATAGAGTTTCTGCCTCTTTCTGCCTAATCCCTACGATCTCCTTCTTAGCTCAATTACCGCCTGGATCTTTGGGAAAAACCTGTTAAGAAACAAACGAGAGAGGTCAACCCACGTAGTAATAGATCCGGGCGGTAAATAAAATAACCATTCTCTAGCTGAATCTGCTAGGGAAAAAGGGAAAGTGCGCAATTTAATCTGGTCTTCAGTTACGTCTTGAGGTTTCATACTCAGACAAACCATATGAAACTCCTTCAAATGTTTATGGGGGTTTTCATTTTGTAACCCTCGAAATGATGGCAGCAACTGAATTAACCCTGATTTCAGCTCAAAATCAATATCCATGGTAGGATATGCGATGCACAGTGGCGGTTGTTCCGTCGGAGCTTCGGCTAGTTGCCGAATCGTTTGAGCCATTGGTTCCTGTACCAAATTAGGGTTTTTGTCAACCCTAGCGTTGAACACTTCTTCAAATGGATCGACTTCTTCTGCTTTACTTTCAAGCGTTTGAGTAGGGTTTTCGTTAACTCTAGATTCCGCTTTGTCGTCAGTCCTAGTTTCTGGTGGTGGATTGCTTCGAGTCACTACCACTGCTGACTGCTTTTTCCTCAACTTGGTTTCTTTTCTATTGGCTTTCGCAGTCTTTTCGATCTCCGAATCAAACGCAAGAATGCCTGGAGCATATCTGGTCATAGAAAACAAAAAATCAGGATTAGTACGTTACCGATTCCCCGGTAACGGCGCCAAAATTTGATGCGTCGTTGAATGCACCAAAATATGTCCTACTCCTTGTAAAATAACGAAAATGACAGTAAAGGGTAAGTAGGGTCGAATCCACAGGGATCGGATTGTTCAAATGCCCGCTTCTCGAAATCCTGGGCAAAATCGTGCCCAAGAAAACCTGCGCTCCTGGAGAAATAAAAAACAGAATTAATAATTTTGATTTGGAATAAAACAGAATATAAAATAATTGAAATCGTGAAAATAAACTGCGATAATAAAAAGGAAAATAAGAGAGTTTAAGAAGAGTGAGTTTTCTTAGTTGGCGAGATTCTAGCCTCCGGTTATCTCATTCCTCCTTGGGTTCAATCCTCGGCTTTTGGATAACCCTTCTCTGCCCAAGTAAGCCAGTTATAGTGGAAGAGGACGCCTACGACCACCAACTCCAAGAGTTTTACCTTACGAATTTAGGGAGCCTGACTCTAGCTTGCTATTGCTCTTGTGGAGTCATTTACGCTAGATCAACGTTTCTCAATGGCGAATCCCACGCCATTTTGTCTATTGGGCTCGCTAACCTTTGACTTGATAAGCTCACGAACTGACGGTGCAATCCTCCCAAAACACACAAAGCGCCGCTTTGCATACGTTGAAAGGGTTACTTTTAAAGGGACCTGGACGGAAGCGTCAGCCCCGTAATGCGGAGAAATGATGAATACTTGGGTGAGAAAGTTGAGTGCGGGTTCTAAGCCTCAAGAACCTTTTTCTGGGGAATTCGTCAACCTTCGGCTAGATGGAATTTTAGTGGCTCATATTTGGAATGGAAAAGAAAATAAATATAGAAGTATGAAAGACAGGAATTTTTATTGAAAGAAAAGTGAAGGACAAAAGACTATGGAAGAGGAGTGTACAGGAAAAGATGAACCCAAATGAGCTACTCCATCCCCTATTTATAGTGCTTAGAGTAGATAGCCCAATTCTATTCAAACTCTCCAAGATAATTACAATTTAATTTAAAAATAAATAGAGATAAATAAAGAAATCAAAATAATCCTAGATAATTATCCTAAATTAATTAAAATAGAATTTGACAAAGCAGAGTCTCTTCTTTTTGCATTTCAATCCCTCTGACCTCCATGTTTGTACTTTTGGCACCTTCTTTCTACTCTTCTGCACATTGGTCAATTTTCATCTTCAATTTCTCGATTTTGGCCCTCAATCTTGCATTGGTCTCCAATTTAGTCCCTACGAGATAAAATTCCATAAATGGCCCAATTTAGTAGAGTCATATTCGAAATTAATATACAATTAGCACATAAAAACATGTCGTTCTAAAGTGTTATCATCTGTGTACACAAACATAAATATCTCTACTTTTCTTTTGCTTTAAAAATATACATATGCATACTAGTATTAAAAAAGAAAAAAGAGAGAAGCTTTACCTCTCCTAGCCATCTGCACGCGCTGCTGTTTACTAAGGCGAGGCCTGTGGTGGAATACTCTCTCCTTGCGCTGCTGAGAGAACGAGAGAGGGTGAGGGAGTGTTTTTTTTTTTCTGAAACTAGGAATAAATGAAATTTTGGCAAAAAAATTTGGTTTTATATTGATAGCGATACGACGCCGTTTGGCATTGGATGGTCAGGGGCCAAAACGACGTCGTTTTGGTCCCCTGACCCGCGACCCGATCCGCAGGAGGCAAGGATCCGCGTGTTTTCCTTAGGGAGGGGCTAATTGCGCATTTAGCCCCTCCACTTTTCAATTGTTTCTTACAATCAAGTTTCCTTCCTCGATTCTGTCCCGAAATTTCTTCCACCGTTCAATTCGGTCCTGATTTGAACGCCACCGTTTCTGAGAGTGGGAATAATCTCGTTTTTAAGTCCCCTACTTTCACGCGTGATTCAATCAAGCCCTCCCTTTTTATTTTATTTCAAATTTATCCCAAAGGTTTCGTTTTTGTTCAATTTCAGTCATTTCTAATTACTTTGATTTTTTTTTAAACTTACTATTTTTATGCGTCATTATTACTTATGTCATTATTGATATTTTATTATATTATTATATGTATTATTATTATTATTACTAATTATTATATTATTATTATCATATTGTACATATTTGTATTATTATTATTATTATTATATTACTACTTGTACATACTAACTTTATTATATTATTATTACTACGTGTATATTAGTATATTGTATATATGGTATATTTATATATTATTATTACTATTATTACTATTATTACTATATTGTATATACTATTTATTATTATTACTTCACTATTATTACTATACTAATTGCTATTGCTATTACTATTATTATATCATTATGTTGTATATATTTTGTATCACTTTTTTTATTATCATTATATTACTATTATTATTATTATTATTACTAGCATGATTATTATTAATAGTATTCGTGCCATGATGTTTATCATCCTCGTTGTTAATAATTCTATTGTTTTGACATTGTTTAGATTTTTAAAAATTTTCTCGCTTTATTTTTTTAATATTTTTATTTTATTTCTTTGTTTTGTTTCGACATTTTTATGATTATTTTCGTTTGCATCATTTTATGTAAATCGATAGTTTTGAGATGGTCCTGGGTTCAAGGGTTTAAGGTATCGTGTCCTAAAGTATTGGATGTGATATTTTATCCTTTGGAACGAGAAAGGCTTGATTTTTAATCCAGGAAAACTACGAGATAATCTTGGATTCGAAGGTTTAAAATATCGTGTCCTAAAGTATTGGATGTGATACTTTATCCTTTTGAAACAAGAAGATTTCCATTTTCAATTTGAAAATTATGGGATAATCTCCAAACCGGGGATTTAAATTATCACGCCCTAAAGCGTTGGATGTGATATTTTAGTCCCTTGGGAACGAGAAAGTCTCAATTTGCGCTTTGGAAAACCACGAGATAATCTCGGGATCGAGGATTTAAACTATCGTGTCCTAAAGTATTGGACGCGACATTTTATTTCTTCGAAATGAGAAAATCTCGATTTAATTCAAGAAAAAGAAAATATTTCTAAAAAGGGTCAAGAACTTTAAATTCTTTTAAAATTCCCAACTTTCGACATAAGGACATTAATTAATCAAATCGGTACCAATTTTGGGCGTGACGAGGGTGCTAACCCTTCCTCGCACGTAACCGACTCCCGAACTCGATTTCTCAAAACTTCGCAGACCGAAAAATATTGTTTTAGTAAACCAAATCTTTTATTAAAACAAAAAGGTGATCCGATCACACCTAATAAAAGGTCGGTGGCGACTCCCGTTTTATTCATTTTCAAAACCCAAGTCCGATTCCCGTTTTCTTTAAGAAAAATGGTTTCGACAGCTTGGCGACTCCACTGGGGAAACCCTAGAGAGTCAGGCCGTAAATTGATTATGTTATGTCCTTTACCGAAAATTTGAAAATTTGATTTGAAAATTACTACCCTTTTGTTGCCTTTGTTTGTGTCATTGCATGTGATTCCTACTTTCTCGTGCGCATTGTATTGCATGACCGTTGTGGTCGCACCCTTAAGTGGGAGTGAGAAGCTACTCTTTCGTGAGGTTTTCACCTCCGTGCAAGGTAGCGGATCACTTTCGGGATACATCCGTACCTGTCTTCGTGAGATTTTCATCTCCGTGAAGCCATAGGGAAATGTATTCCCCTGAACCGAACTCGTTCTGTATGAGCCTATAATGGGTGAGGATCGAGGAATCTGCTGGTTCGGGTACCTTTTCTTATAACCGAACCCCATGTAATGAGCCTTAAAGAACCACTCCCAGTTAGGACCACGCCAAACCTTGGCGGTTACCTGAATAAGTGTCTGATTATTTCTTGCTTGTCTTGAAGTTTTTGTACATAGTATTAACTCATGGTATTTTGTTATAATCACATGGCATTTCATCATAAAAAGGTGTTGATTTGTATTCGGTTACTAGGTAGAAGAACTTAACATGGAAAAGGGATTTCTTGATAGAGTGGAGGATAACGCGGCCGTTCGAACATGGTCTGAAGGGATACAACGCGAGAAAGGAGATAGCCTGAATGTCGGATATGGATCAGAATTGTGGGACTTCGCTCGTATCAGCGTGACTCAGAATAGCCTGCAAGAACTGAAGGAGATATGGGATTCATGGGACAATGACATGAAACAGCTATGCTATGGTAGTTATGGCGATCTGCCCTATCTGCTTGACGTCAAGGTGGATGAGCGACTATTTCGGGCTATTACTCATTTCTGGAACCCCGCTTATAGTTGCTTTACTTTCGGGAAAGTAGACATGGTACCCACTATTGAAGAATATACGGCCTTACTCCGGTGCCCAAGTGCTCAAACGGGCAAGGCTTATTCAAGAGCTGTTAATGTACCAACATTCACGAGAAAACTAATGAACATCACAGGGATGAGTGAGCAGTGGATTACGGCTCGAATCAAGCAAAAGGGGGATTGTAAATGTATCCCTTGGGCACATTTAAGGGATTTAATCCTAGTACATTCTGATACAAAAAAGAAGGTCGACATTTTTGCCTTAGGCATCTACGGTTTGGTTGTTTTTCCCAAGGCTTTAGGATATGTGGAGGAAGCTGTCCCAGATCTATTTGACAAACTGGATAAAGGAGTCACACCTGTCCCCGCAATCTTAGCCGAAACATTCTGATCACTGAACGCTATCCGAAGAGTAGGTGAAGGGAGATTCGTAGGGTGTGCGCAACTTCTGCTATCGTGGTTTCATAGCCACTTTTGGAAGGTGGAAAAGGTCTCGTGTAAAGTTTTCTCCAAGAACTACTCTCCTTTGGGGGAATTAGCAACTACGCCAAGACGGGACGACCTATCTGAAGAGAAATGGATAGCAATTCTCCAAAATTTACAAGTAGAAGACATAGAACGGAGAGCTCCGTGGATGATCCCTGATGAGATTTTGTACCGGTGTGAGGTGTTTGACTGGGTTCCTTTACTCGGGATATGGGGAGCTGTGGGGTACGCTCCACTACTCGTAGCAAGGCAGTATCGATCAAGACAGTTCATACCTGCAACGCACGGGCTAGCCCAGAGTGAGTTTTCATACAAAGATGACGGCTATAAGAAGAAGATTCGTGAAATAACAGCTGCGTGGATCCAAACCCGACGAATGAAGGGACTCGCCGTAGGGCCGATGACAACCCCCGAATATGATGAGTGGAGGAATGCAAGAATCAATGACAATGTCCCAATGCCAAGCCAAGAGGATACTTTACCCATAGAAGAGCATCTGTGAGTTGTCCCATCTGAATTAGAGATCATCAAAGGGGATTTTGAGACCAAAAGTCGAGAATTAGGAAGGAAGATAGAGCGGCTAGAGGAGGAAAAGATGCATTTAGGGTTGGACATTGACATCTACAAATTAGAAGCCGAAAAGTTAAGGAAAGGAAAAAACAAGGCTGAAGAAGATCTGGAGAGCTTAAAAACAGATTACAAGAAACTACGTGCGTCAATCAGGACCGCTGGTTTGGGTAAGACATCAGAACAATGGCGGCAAGAGATTCGAGAAGAAAAGACTAAGGCTGACCAATGGGAAAGGAAGTGTCAAAATGCTCGAGTACGAGAAGACGTTTTGAAAAAGAGCCTGTCAAAAAGTCAAAGTGAGAAAGAACAGCTACGGATCCGAACTACGGAATTAGAAAGATCACTGCTCCTGTATCAAAATCGTAACTCGGTGAGCGAATTAAGAGCCAGCCAAAGCAAGGTCGATGAGTTAAAAGGAAAGATAGAAGAACTTGAAACTGCGTTACAAAATGGTGAACATCAGGTCGAGCTCCTCAATGAACATTGGAAGAATCAACTTCACTATTCTCAGGAACAAATCAGAAATAGGGATTATATGATGGGTGAAGCTGTAGTTCAAATCCGAAAAGTGGATGCTCAGTTGCAAACTCTGGCAGTTCAAGCTGATGTGTTGAGTCTAATGTATGAGTCAGGGTCAGATCGAGGCCAAAGTCTAGCGGGGTTTCTTAGAGAAGTCAAGGATCTAGGTGATAAGGCAAAGCCGTACGCATAAATTATCCACTCTATGTAAAGAACTTTGTTTTCCAGTGAAGTTGATCTAATAGAACTGAATCAAATCAACACCTTCCTGTCTTTTTGCATTTCATAAATTTTGCATTTCATAAATTTTGCATTTCATAAATTTGCATTTCATACACTCGCATCACATTGCATCACATCACATCACAAGTATCGAGAGAATCTGACTAGTCGGAATTATACAGAAGAAGAGAGAGAAGAAAGGGAAACCTGGAAGCTGAACATCCATACGGCACCCGCACTAAGATAAAGAAAATAGATCAGAAACTAGAACAATTCCAAAAGGAGATGAGTGACCAAATAGAAGCACAGATGCAAGAGCACTTAACCAAGATCCAGCAAGAAATGGCGGAATCCCAGAGGGACATGAGGGCTCAGATAGCTCAAATGTCCCAACTATTGAACAGGTTCTTGGGGAAAGAGAAAAGCCCCATGGCCATCACTGGAGGGGAGAATGAAGATGGTCCTTCAGAATCTATCTTACCGCAAGTGCCTTTGCAGCACGAGGAACATCCTCGGAGGCCACCTGTTACCATTAGGCCTCAACAAGGCCAGGCCAATATTGGGTCTCCCATGAACTTCCAAATGGGCTCAGGATCCAATCCAGGAGACGGCCTTACTAACCTTATGGTACCAGATTTTGACGAAATGGATAATGAAGGAATAAAGGCTGAACCCTCAACGCAAATGGAAGATCGCTACAAGTGGTTAGAGGAGAGAGTCAAAGCAATTGAGAAGTCTAAAACTCATTACGGGGTCGATATCAAAGAGCTAAGTCTGGTCCCAAACTTAGTGCTTCCACCAAAGTTTAAAACTCCGGATTTTGAAAAGTACAACGGGACCAGCTGCCCGGGAGCACACCTAAAGATGTTCGGTCGACAAATGGCGGGATATGCTGATAATGAGAAATTATTAATACACTGCTTTTAGGATAGCCTGGTTGGGTCTGCGGCCAAATGGTACGATCAACTCAGTAGTACTCAAATCAAAACATGGAGGGACTTAGTTCAGGCCTTCATGAAACATTACGGCCACATAGCAGACATAGCTCCTGACAGAGTCACTCTCCAAACTATAGAGAAAAGACCAAGCGAAAACTTCAGGCAGTACGCGCAACGGTGGAGAGAGGTAGTCACACAGGTCCAACCGCCTCTTTTAGAAGAAGAAGCAGCCACACTCTTCATCCATACCCTGAAAGCCCCTTTCATTAATCACATGTTGGGAAGTTCTATGACCAATTTTTCAGAAATTGTGAGGTGTGGGGAAAGGATAGAATACGCGGTTAGATGCGGTAAGATAGAAACAGGGGAAGGTCCCAGGAAGATGACTTTAAAGAAAAGAGAGGGTGACATAAATAACGTGAATGCCTGTGACAAATCAGTCACCCCGAATCAACCTAATACTGTAATCTCCGATCGTTCAAGATTGCATAGACAGGAGCCTGGTGCAAAGCCGAATGTAGAGAAACTCCAATTCACTCCGATCTACATGACGTACGAACAGCTGTACCAAAAACTATATGACACGCATGTTGTTGCCCCCCATTACCTACAGCCCATACAACCCCCATACCCTAAATGGTACGATGCGAATGCACAATGTGAATACCACGCTGGGGTTGTCGGACATTCAATAGAAAACTGTCTCGCCTTCAAAAAGCTGGTTGAAAAACTCATTCAAATGGGTGTGGTGAAAGTCAACGACACAGAGCACCCATTACCCAACCACGCTAATAACGGGGTGAACATGTTGGGGAACTTAAGCATCAACGCCGTATCTGAGGAAAGGGCCGAGGAAAGAGCTTTATCTGGGATCCGTCCTTATGCTCCTAGAAGTGTTTTGAACAATTGGACAATAGAAGAAATCCCTGTAGCTTTTAGGAGTAATTCAGAGTAATGTTCGAAATACGCTTGTTGCTCTAAGCCTAGGAGCAATGAGAGACTCTTTGTTGAATAGGCATATGCCCAAGCATCTTTATTTCAATAAAATGCATATTTCGAGCAAATTTTCTTTTACTCTCCATTCATAATCACTCATATAAATATCCATTCTTAGATTGTTGCTTCTGCGCCTTTCTTTGCCCTCTTAACAGGTCCCCAGATATCAATGACGTGAGCAGTACTGCTATTAACTCAGGATCCCTTTTTGACCAAGATACGGACATGGAGGATTCTCAGGATTTCGAAAATGACCAAGACCGTAACGTGTCTCCTGATTTGTTAAGAATGGTAGAGCAAGGCGAAGAACAAATCCTACCCTACGAAGAGACAATAGAAATGGTGAACTTGGGAGAAGGAAAAGAGTTGAAAATTGGGGCTAGCATTGCCGCAAAAACGAAGCAAAACCTCATCGAATTACTCAAAGAATTCAGAGACGTCTTTGCTTGGTCGTATCAAGATATGCCCGGGTTAAACACAGATATAGTGGTGCATCGACTCCCTATCAAGGAAGAATGTAAACCCGTCCAGCAAAAGCTTCGAAGAATGAGGCCAGATGTTTTGTTAAAAGTAAAAGAAGAGGTCAGAAAACAGTTTGATGCCGGTTTCTTGCAAATGGTTAAATACTCAGAATGGGTAGCAAACATAGTGCCTGTCCCTAAGAAAGATGGAAAAGTACGAATGTGCGTGGACTACAGGGATTTGAACAAGGCCAGTCCAAAAGATAACTTTCCGCTACCTCACATTGATACCTTAGTAGATAACACAGCTGGATATTCTCTTTTCTCTTTCATGGACGGCTTCTCTGGGTATAATCAGATTAAAATGCACCTCGAAGATATGGAGAAAACCACGTTCGTTACCATGTGGGGGACATTCTGTTATAAAATAATGCCTTTCGGACTAAAGAACGCAGGGGCAACGTATCAAAGGGCCATGGTGACTCTCTTCCACGACATGATGCACAAGGAGATCGAAGTTTATGTAGATGACATGATTGCAAAGTCCAGGACTGAGAGAGAACATGTGCAAGTCTTGAGGAAACTGTTTCTAAGATTGAGAAAATTCCAGCTGAAACTCAATCCAACAAAATGTACCTTTGGGGCTAGGTCAGGAAAATTGTTGGGATTTGTAGTCAGTAAAAAGGGAATTGAGGTTGATCCTGATAAGGTAAAAGCTATCCAAGAGTTACCTCCACCACGTACCCAAAAGGAGGTTCGAAGTTTCTTAGGAAGATTAAACTACATCGCCCGGTTTATCGCACAACTAACGGAGAAGTGTGACCCAATATTTCGCCTCCTTAGGAAGCACAACTCAGATGTATGGAATGAGGAGTGCGAGAAAGCATTTGATAAGGTCAAGCATTACTTGTCTAAAGCCCTAGTACTGGTATCACCGTGCCCAAACAAGCTACTAATATTGTATTTGTCAGTATTTGAAAACTCCATGGGATGTGTGCTAGGCCAACATGATGAGTCAGGAAGAAAAGAAAGAGCGATATACTATCTCAGTAAGAAGTTTACAGAATGCGAGACAAAATATTCGCCGATCGAGAAGTTATGTTGCGCTCTGGTTTGGACGACCCGGAGATTGAGACAATACATGCTATATCACACCACTTGGCTTATCTCTAAACTGGATCCTCTCAAGTTCATGATGGAGTCAACTGCACTGAATGGAAGAATGGCCCGGTGGCAAATTCTGCTTTCAGAGTTTGACATAGTCTATGTAAATCAGAAGGCCATAAAAGGGAGTGCAATAGTGGGTTTTTTAGCCAGCAGAGTGTTAGAAGACTACGAGCCATTGGACTTTGATTTCCCAAATGAAGAATTAATGTATGTGGCAGCCATTGAAGAAGAGGTCCAAAAGAAGGGGCACTCGTGGAAACTAAACTTCGACAGAGCTTCAAACGCGGTGGGGAATGGAATTGGGGCAGTCCTGGTATCCCCCAACGAAGATCACTATCCTCTTACTAGCAAGTTGGATTTTGATTGCACAAACAACATGGCCGAATACGAAGCGTGCATCCTGGGAATCCGTGCAGCCATTGAACGGAAAATTGGAACATTGGAGGTATACGACGATTCCGCGCTAGTAATCTATCAACTGAAAGGTGAATGGGAAACAAGAGACACCAAGTTAATCAGCTATCGAAGGCTGGTTTTGGAATTAATTAAAGAGTTTGACAACGTCACTTTCTGCTACCTCCCACGAGAAGAGAACTAGATGGCCGACGCTTTAGCTACCTTGGCTTCTATGATTAAAGTAAACAAAGAAGAAAAAGTGAAGCCTATCCAAATGAGCATTTACGAGGCTCCGGCACATTGCTGTAACATCGACGAAGAAGAGGAAAGAGATAGTCACCCATGGTATCACGATGTATTACGATACGTGAAGGATCGTGAATACCCTGACCAAGCGACCGAGAATGATAAGAGGACGTTGAGAAGATTGTCTAATGATTATATCCTGGATGGAGAAATCCTATACAAGAGAAGGAAGGATCAAGTACTGCTAAGATGCGTGGATGCAATTGAAGCCAAGAAGATTCTCGAAGAAGTTCATGAAGGTGTCTGTGGGACTCATGCTAATGGATTTACGATGGCAAGACAAATCATGAGGTTTGGGTATTATTGGTCCACTATGGAGAGAGATTGTATCAGCTATGCCAAGAGATGCCACAAATGTCAAATCTATGGAGATAAAATTCACGTGTCTCCTTCACCCCTCCACGTCATGACATCCCCATGGCCTTTCTCTATATGGGGGATGGACGTCATTGGGCCGATCTCGCCAAAAGCGTCGAATGGGTACCGATTTATCTTTGTGGTAATTGACTACTTCACCAAATGGATAGAGGCCACTTCGTACGCAAATGTCACGAAATCAGCGGTCAGCAAGTTCTTAAAGAAAGAGATCATATGTCGGTACGGGATGCCTGAAAGGATCATATCTGACAATGCACTAAACTTGAATAATAGCACGATAGCGGAGGTCTGCAGCCAATTCAAGATCAAACATCACAAGTCGTCACCATATCGTCCGAAGATGAATGGCGCAGTCGAGGCAGCCAACAAGAATATCAAGAAAATCGTGGGAAAAAAGACTGAGACTTACAAAGATTGGCACGAGAAGCTACCGTTCGCCCTTTACGCTTATCGGACATCGGTTAGAACTTTTACCGGGGCAACTCCTTTCTCTTTAGTTTATGAAATAGAGGCAGTACTGCCAATTGAAGTTGAGATCCCTTCCCTTCGGATCTTATCGGAGATAAAGTTGGACGAAGCAGAATGGACTCAATCTCGGTATGATCAGCTGAACTTAATCGAGGAAAAGAGGCTAAGAGCCCTTCGTCATGGACAAATGTATCAAGGGTGTATGATACGAGCTTACAACAAAAGGGTTCACCCTAGAGAATTCTATGAAGGAGACCTCGTCCTGAAAAAGATTCTTCCCATACAGGAAGACTTTAGAGGAAAATGGATGCCAAATTGGGAGGGACTTAATGTAGTAAAGAAGGCCTTCTCCGGCGGAGCTCTAATCTTGACAGAAATGGATGGCAAAAGTTTGCCGAATCCTATAAACTCAGATTCAGTCAAGAAATACTTTGCCTAAAAAAAAACTGGAGAGGTCAAAGTGAAAACCCGTAAAGAGCACTTTGCGACTCAAGGGGTTTTGGATCGAAAACCCAAAAATGGACGATCCAAATCATTGATTGGAGGGGGTATGCGGTAGCCTCGCTATAACCAAAATTAACAAGAAGAAGAAACGTCACGACTTGGGGGCATCAATGAAGTCTCCTTATTCCGCCAGACACCTATCGAGTACAAAAGGAGTCCTCAAGAAGTTTTGTGCAGGGAAGCTCATGCTATGATATCTGGACACTTGTTCTTGCCTTCTTCATAACATGTCTAGCTAAATTTACCTTGTCAAAGTCTTATCTTTTGGTCAATCTATTCATTTTGAGCCTTACTCTCGATATCTCTTATGATTATACTTTTAAGCACTTTTCATTGGAATAACGTTTAATGGACCACTAGTATTCAAACTAAGAGAGTTTCGCATACTGCTCTGAAAACTTCTAGTTGTTACAAGAACCTAAAGGGAGAGCAATGTTCAGAACTAACCAGGTTCATAGGGCAATCGAAACCTGAAATGGTGACCCCCAAAGATATCAATCAAACCAAGAAAGCAGGGTGATCCGTCACAAAGAGATCATTCTCATGCATTCATTCACATCCAATTAGGGGCATTTGATTTATTCCGATCATTGCATCCTAATCATAGTAAAAAGACCATTCTCATGTCATCCATAGCACATGTAGATAGGGGCATTTGAGTCATTTCGAACATTGCATCATCATCATTTTCTAACAGGACAGGTTCCTCAAAGAACGGTGTAACAAGTTCAGGTGGAGTAAATGGAAGATTGATAACCTCCTGAAGGAGGCAATATAAAAATTATCCTACGGCCATCGACCAGCGGTGAACTAGGTTGAAGATCGCTCTATTTCCACTGACCAGTAGTGGAATAGGTTGAAGATTATTCTATTACCACTGACCAGTAGTGGAATAGGTTGAAGATTATTCTATTACCCCCGACCAGCGGTGGAATAGATTGAAGAATAGGTTGAAGATTATTCTATTACCACTGACCAGTAGTGGAATAGGTTGAAGATTATTCTATTACCACTGACCAGTATTGGAATAGATTGAAGATTGAAGGTTGAAGATTATTCTATTACCACTGACCAGTAGTGGAATAGATTGAAGATTGAAGGTTGAAGATGTTTCTATTACCACTGACCAGTAGTGGAATAGGTCGAAGATGTTTCTTTTACCACCAACCAGCAGTGGAACAGGCTGAAGATCGTTCTATTACCACTAACCAGTAGTGGAATAGATTAAAGATATCATATCGCCACGGACTAGCGGTGGAACAGATGAAAGATTGCAAATGTTACCCCCTGAAGACTCAACAAGACAATAAAACGGGTTGAAGCCGAAAGTCCTATCTCTCGAAAGTAGCGATGGAGTAGATTAAGACAATAGGACAGTGGATCCCGGCAAATTTTGGCCTTCTTTATATCTTTGCTCTATTCCCGTTACACGACAACAAGCAAAGAGGGGCAGCTATAGAAAGCCCAATTTGTCCGGTCCCATTACAATTAAACCCAAAACCCAAATTAAACCCGTTACAAACCAAGCCCAAAAATCCAAAGAGCCCAATAGGCCCAAACTTCTAAAAATTTTGGCTAGGGTTTCTGAAACCCTAGCCCCTTTTGCGCCGCATGCTTCCAATGGCCTTACCAGCGCCGTTCTCCATCCACCAGCGCCACTATCGGCCACCAGCCGCTCCCCACTTGCTTTTGCCTCCCACAATCTGCAAAAAGGACAAAGGAAACCTGCGCAACAACAAGAAAAATGGAACAATATTGTATTTTATTTGTTGCTCAAGCTTTATAAGAGCCGAATCAAAAACATTGTAGAGGATCTTTTTTTGTTCTCCATTGGCAATCAATCAAAAAAAACAGTTTCAAAACACAAAAAGAACAGAGATTCAAATACAAGAATAGATTTCGTAAGAAGGTGATCGATTGATCTTCCCTCTTCTTTTCTTCTCTCCGAATCTGTGTACACATACATAAATATCTCTACTTTTCTTTTGCTTTAAAAATATACATATACATACTAGTATTAAAAAAGAAAAAAGAGAGAAGCTTTACCTCTCCGGCCACCGCACGCGGTTGCCGACGGCGAGGTCTGTGGTCGGAATACTCCTCCCCTTGCGCACCTGCAGAGAGAACGAGAGAGGGTGAGGGAGTGTTTTTTTTTTCTGAAACTAGGAGTACATGAAATTTTGGCAAAAAAATTTGGTTTTATATTGATAGCGATACGACGCCGTTTATATTGGATGGTCGGGGCCAAAACGACGTCGTTTTGGTCCCCTGACCCGCGACCCGATCCGCAGGAGGCAAGGATCCACGTGTTTTCCTTAGGGAGGGGCTAATTGTGCATTTAGCCCCTCCACTTTTCAATTGTTTCTTACAATCAAGTTTCCTTCCTCGATTCTGTCCCGAAATTTCTTCCACTGTTCAATTCGGTCCTGATTTGAACGCCACCGTTTCTGAGAGTGGGAATAATCTCGTTTTTAAGTCCCCTACTTTCACGCGTGATTCAATCAAGCCCTCCCTTTTTATTTTATTTCAAATTTATCCCAAAGGTTTCGTTTTTGTTCAATTTCAGCCATTTCTAATTACTTTGATTTTTTTTTAAACTTACTATTTTTATGCGTCATTATTACTTATGTCATTATTGATATTATATTATATTATTATATGTATTATTATTATTATTACTAATTATTATATTATTATTATCATATTGTACATATTTGTATTATTATTATTATTATTATATTACTACTTGTACATACTAACTTTATTATATTATTATTACTACGTGTATATTAGTATATTGTATATATGGTATATTTATATATTATTATTACTATTATTACTATTATTACTATATTGTATATACTTTGTATTATTATTACTTCACTATTATTACTATACTAATTGCTATTACTATTATTATTATATCATTATGTTGTATATATTTTGTATCACTTTTTTTATTATCATTATATTACTATTATTATTATTATTATTATTACTAGCATGATTATTATTAATAGTATTCGTGCCATGATGTTTATCATCCTCGTTGTTAATAATTCTATTATTTTGACGTTGTTTAGATTTTTAAAAATTTTCTCGCTTTATTTTTTTTAATATTTTTATTTTATTTCTTTGTTTTGTTTCGACATTTTTATGATTATTTTCGTTTGCGTCATTTTATGTAAATCGATAGTTTTGAGATGGTCCTGGGTTCAAGGGTTTAAGGTATCGTGTCCTAAAGTATTGGATGTGATATTTTATCCTTTGGAACGAGAAAGGCTTGATTTTTAATCCAAGAAAACTACGAGATAATCTTGGATTCGAAGGTTTAAAATATCGTGTCCTAAAGTATTGGATGTGATACTTTATCCTTTTGAAACAAGAAGATTTCCATTTTCAATTTGAAAATTATGGGATGATCTCCAAACCGGGGATTTAAATTATCACGCCCTAAAGCGTTGGATGTGATATTTTAGTCCCTGGGAACGAGAAAGTCTCAATTTGCGCTTTGGAAAACCACGAGATAATCTCGGGATCGAGGATTTAAACTATCGTGTCCTAAAGTATTGGACGCGACATTTTATTTCTTCGAAATGAGAAAATCTTGATTTAATTCAAGAAAAAGAAAATATTTCTAAAAAGGGTCAAGAACTTTAAATTCTTTTAAAATTCCCAACTTTCGACATAAGGACATTAATTAATCAAATCGGTACCAATTTTGGGCGTGACGAGGGTGCTAACCCTTCCTCGCACGTAACCGACTCCCGAACTCGATTTCTCAAAACTTCGCGGACCGAAAAATATTGTTTTAGTAAACCAAATCTTTTATTAAAACAAAAAGGTGATCCGATCACACCTAATAAAAGGTCGGTGGCGACTCCCGTTTTATTCATTTTCAAAACCCAAGTCCGATTCCCGTTTTCCTTAAGAAAAATGGTTTCGACAGGTTCATTTCTCATGTTTCTTGATCGAAATGATAACCGGTCTAAAACTAAATGGAGATTAGTTGAACATGAAATTAATCATACTTGATTAGATTATGAGAATGAATTTTAATGAAAGATAATAGGCGAAGAAAGGAGAGAACTAAAAGGGAAATTACACCAAAATATAAAAAAGAGAAAAACAATGGCAGATTGCTTCAAATGCGATAGACACAAGAATGTGCTAAATTGTCTTTTTAAATTCAAAGTGTGTATTCATGCCACAATTACAAACCTTTATATACCGATCTCAGAGAACCAATTTCACATTATTTTACTCTTAGAATAATGCATAACAAGCAACCACTAAATCAAATTTTTCTAAATATAGAATTTGTCAAAGTAAAAAATCTAATATTTTTTTTGAGCCCAAAAATTAATTTTGCAACTTTCAATTCAGCCCCCAACTTGTTTTTTGTTCCAATTTTGCTTGATTTGTTTGTTTGTGAACTTCAGCACTCCAAATGTGACCATGATAAAATTTAAGTAATAAATCACAAGTTTAGTAGAATTCTATTAAAAAGTTTACCAAAATTGGGTGTATTAAATATATAAAATTAACTTGCTATCAGATTTGGAACTAATTAATAATAACATATGAAATATGTACTATATTAAAATAAAAATTAGAATAAATTGTGAGTAAAACGAAATCTTGAATATGTTGTTGAATAACTAAATTGTATGAAAAATAAAGAAAATTATCATTCAATAGAATCCACTAACAAATTAAAAACAAACCAAAACAAGTTAAATCATTACATGTTTTCTCAATGTTTCTTGAAACCAAATTATTAATTTATCAAGTTGAGTATCATGCCCTTAAAGAACATCTAGAGCTCATATTATAGAGGTTTGCCATTTTTTTAGTAAAAGGAATACGAAATATAACACAAAATTATCTTTTTCAAACTCAATTCAAGATTTCATTACATTTAAATTATTTTTAGAAAACCAAATTGTAAAAATAAATTATATTTAGAATTTTATCTTTTCTTATAATGTAAAAGCTATGTCAAGAAATAGAAGAGGTGAAAAATAGAAAACAAATGATTTTGCTTAAAGTTTTTTTTTCTATATTTCTTTTAAAGAATGAATATTGGATATTTTGATATAGATAATAAAGAGAAATTTTAGAGGGTTTAAAAACAATTATCCCTCATTTTCTCTCATTTTATTTATTTTTGAAATGTTTATCTACTTTTATTTAATTTTTTATTTTATAATATTCTAAAATTTTAAAACATTTTCAACTTTGGATACAATGATAATTTGAACTTGGGCTATTTAAAAAAAAGGTGAACATCCAATTAATAAACCACAACTTAGATTTAAAAGTGTAACTTATGAAGAAATTTATATGTAATTAAATATTTATTTTAACTTGAATAGATTTATTCACATTATTCACATCTTACAAACATCATATGTAAGAACAACTATATAAATTTTAAGTTGAATTGCATGCCCTTGAAGAATATCTAAAACTGATATTATAGAGGCTTATGAAATATGATGAAAAATATTGATACTAAACTTAACTAAAAAGAGTTACAATTTTGTCACTAATGTTTTCGAAATTGTTTGTTTTCTTCACCCGATTGTTAAGTGATGCTTGTTTTAATTGATATAATAATAATTTTAGTCCTCAATTTTTATATTTTCTATCAATCTGACCTTGATTTTATACAAAAATTATAAAAAAAATCTCAAAATTATTTATAAAATAGAAATTTTCATATAAAAATTCTAGAAAAAATAAAATCTTAAATATGTTGTTACATAACTCTCACTTTATTTAATTTTGAAAATTTTATCTACCTTTATTTAATTTTTAATTTTATAATGTTCTAAAATTTTAAAAATAATTTATTTTTTTACTATTTTATATATCATCAAGATCAAATTGACTAGATCAAATTGACTGAAAGTATAACTGACAAGTTGAAGAATGCAAATAATATAGTAATGGGGTGCGAATAACTATACCAAATACAACTCATTTACTTGTATATTTAATTTCAAGTTGTAACTATTGTTATTATTTAATTTCAAGTTGTGTATCACCAAATTTCAAGCATCCTCTCAACCTAATTTTCTTTCATTTGCTTTTTTTTGCTTAATCCATGACTTTGAAATCATTGTTTCTGATTATCTGCTACTGGAAGAACTGAACTTCACTGCTTCATTTTCAGTTCTATTCCCCCAACACTTTTCACCCACTAACTCAGGTAATAAGTTCTGAAGCTATGATTTCCCCTACTGATTATCAACTGTTTTAGATTTTAGGACTGGATCATCAGCAGACATAATCTACTTTAGATAGAAATTAATACAAAAACATGATTTCCTTTGCTTTTCACATAACAAGAAAGATGAATAGTTGTATTCAGATCCGAAGCAATGATTTCCTCTACTGATTTTAATTCAAAAAGAGCTACCCAGAAGCAATATAAGGTTGAAATCTGAAACTGTTAAACATTTTAGTTCTTAATATTCTGTAATGAACTCTTGCACACTTGAGTCTAGCATGTTATATAGTTTGAGAGGTTGATTCTGCAAATACAATGGAAATACATATTTTCATTATCTGCTACTGTTATACATTCACAGACATAGCAATGGAGTACGTAGAGCCTGTTGTTGGCATTGCAAATTGTCTCGGAACTCCTATTTGTAAATATTTGCAATATCACAGAAAGCTGAACGACTATGTGATAAACTTCAAGAGGATCAGAGATGAATTGAATTGCAAAATGGAAGATATAGAGCTGCAATTGAAAGCAGAGCTTCTTCGTCCTCTGGGGAAGATACCGAAGCAGGGAGTTGAAAATTGGTTGAAAGCTGTGAAAGAGATTATTAGGGAAGCACAAGTTGTTGAAAACAAAGTCAGTAACGGGAGATATCTCTGTCGTGCTTGCAACGGGAAGCTGGTTGATGAAAAGACTCGAGAAATGAAGGAATTTCTTGATAAATCTCCTAATGCCTCTGAAGGTCTTGCCATGGATGGTCCAAGTGCTGGGTTGCCACTGCCAACATCAGAACTAGTTGGAGAGGAAGTCGTCAGAAATGAGATTTGGGCATGTTTGATGCAGGAGGAGGTTAGCAAGATTGGGGTTTGGGGGATGGGCGGTGTGGGTAAAACCACTATCATGAAGCACATCCACAATGATCTTTTGAAACAACAAAGATTCGAAAGGGTAATCTGGGTTACCATATCAAAGGAGTTCAATGTAATGAAGGTACAAGATAATATTGCAAGTGCGTTGGAGTCGAAGGAATATTTAGACAAAGAAGAGGACAAGCTCAGACGAGCTGCAATCTTGTCAGAAATGCTCAAGAACGCAGGAAAGCATGTTCTAATCCTAGATGATGTGTGGGATAAAGTCTCTCTAGAGGAAGTTGGGATCCCCGAGCCGAGTGGCAGCAATGGCTGCAAGTTGGTGTTGACAACCCGTTCAGAGCATGTCTGTAAGTATATGGGTTGTAAGGTGATAAAAGTGAAGCCCCTTTCAGAAGAAGAGGCATTGATACTATTCTTGAATAAAGTTGGACCTAACATTGTTCAGAGTCCAACTATAATGCCAACTCTGAAGCTTGTTGTCAAGGAATGTGCGGGTCTACCTCTTACAATTGTTGTGGTAGCTGGTACCATGAAAGGAGAATATAACCCTCGTATTTGGAAAAATGCACTCAAAGATCTGAAAGACAGAATAGGGAAAGTGGAAGGAGTGGAAGCTGAGGTAATTGAGCGCTTGAAATTTAGTTTCGATCACTTGAAAGATGAGAAAGTAAAAGATTGCTTCTTGTATTGTGCATTATATCCTGAAGATTTTGAAATTCTTAAGGATGAACTAATTGAGTGTTGGATTGATGAGATATTCATAGACGACATGGATACAAGACAAGAAGTGGAAGATAAATGCCATGTTATTTTGAAGAAGTTAGGAGATAACTGCTTGTTGGAGAATATTTCTTCATTTAGAGTAAAGATGCATGATGCAGTGAGAGACATGGCATTGTCGATCACTAGACTGAATCCTCGATATCTGATACAAGCAGGTTTGCAATTAGAAGAGTTACCAGAAAAGGAGGAATGGAGTCCGGATATTGAGAAAGTGTCACTTATGTATAACTCCATATCAGAAATTTCCATAGATGTCCTGCCCACAAAATGTCAACTGCTCACAACCTTGCTATTTCAGCGGAACCCCATAAAGAAGATCCAATATTCTTTCTTCACAAACATGCCTTGTCTTAGTGTTCTCAATTTGTCCTTTACGAAGATCGAGAGTTTACCAAATTCCATCTCTGAACTAAAGAACCTCACAACATTGTTGCTTCATGGCTGTGAAGAATTAAGAGATCTGCCATGTCTTTCGATGCTTCAAGAATTGAAGAAGTTGGATCTTAGTTGGACTAAAATTGAGGAAGTCCCTGAAGGCATGGATATGCTGATAAAGCTAAGATACGTTGATCTTCAGGTGCTGACTCTGAAAGAGATACCCACTGGACTTTTACCAAAACTCGTTCACCTTCAGCACTTGAGTTTTCATGTGAAAAATGAAAAAATAAGTCTAAAAGCAGAGGAGATGGAACCATTGAAGAAGTTGGAAATCTTTTACGGACGTTTTGAAGACATTAATGAATTCAATAAGTTCATCTCCTCAATGCAGCAAAGTAAGAAAAATTTCATCGAGTACATTTTACAGGTGGGCTCATATTTAACTCCTACGTTTGTGACTCCTAAAATAAATAAAATAGTAACAATTGAAGGAGTCCACAATTGGGAAGGTGAGTTAATTATGCACCCAATTGAAATTCAAAAGTTGAATATTTTTAAGTGCAACTATTTGAGAAGCTTAGTCGATGATAATTTTTCCGTTGAAAATGCGATTGACTTGAGGGTTTGCAGTATTGCGTGGTGTGAAGGGATAAAGTGTGTTGTTTCCCTGTCCTCTTTTGCCTCTTCCGCTCATCCATTTCAGAGCCTCGAGATGTTGGATCTTCATGTTCTGCCAAACTTGAGTGCCCTTATTATGAAAAATGCAGGAATTGGTTCAGCAACAACATCAACATTGGCTCCGTCTGCCACCTTTTCCCATCTTAAGCGAATTACGATATCCGAATGCTCAAGTATGAAGACGTTGCTTCCACATTGGTTGCTTCCAAATCTCCAAAACCTGGAAGAAATTCGGGTGGAAGAATGTCATCAGCTAGTAGAAATATTGGGAGCAGCAACATCAGAAGTTGAAGAAAAAGGGAGTGATGCATTAATCAAATTCCATCTTCCCAAATTGAGAAAATTGAAATTGCTAGGATTACCAAATTTGAAGAGCATTTGCAGCAAAAGTGGAGTGATGGTTTGTGATTCTCTCCAACTTATTGAAGTTTTTATTGGCTGTAATAAACTGAAGAGAATTCCTCCATTTGTTCCCCTTGTTGGCAATGGGCAGCCATATGCATATGCTCCACCTTCTCTCACCATCGAGTCAAGAACAGAATGGTGGGAATCGTTAGAGTGGGATGACCATCCACACTTTAAAAATGTTCTTCACTTCAACCCTAGGTGAAGAATTCAAGGTATGAGCCATTTATAGTTTAGTTTATTTTTTTATTTTTATAAATCTAATTTCTCCATATTAATAAAATTTCAGGTATATTTTGTGATGATGATGTTGAAGAGAAAGATAAAAGGGTTGGTGGGAAAGAAGTAGGGGAGGATAGTGGAAAAGTGAGGAGAAAAGGAATGATAGAAGGAAGAGGAAGAGGTTAAGAGCATGGAGATTGAGTGGCAAAGGTAAATAAGAAATCAAAGTACCTCCACTTTTTAAACATTTTCCCTCTCCTACCATTCCCAAAATAATCTTCTAAATTTTTATATTTATAGTTATAAACTTATTTTGATATTATGATATCAAATCAAATATTATTGTGGTCTTTTACCACATTCAGCACTAGTTTATTATTTCGTAAATTTTATATTAAATAAATTTTGAATTTTATTTAAAAAAAATACGCCTCATATTTTAGAGCGAAATATATGGGATAAAAGTTGATTATCGACTCTCAATTTGGTCCAACTTGAATTTAATTTAAATAGGTTTAAGGGTGTAAAAAGTCTTCAAATTTTTTTCAAAAAAGGCAATTAAGCCCTTGCTTTTATTTTGCACTCACTTTGGTACTTGAAGTTTCAAAATGCATCAAAAAGGGCCTCAAACTTTTTCAAAAAGGCAATTAAGCCCCATGTTTTAATTTGCACTCAATTGGGTATTTGAACTTTCAAATTATATCAAAAAGGCCATCAAACTTTTTCAAAAAAAGCAATTAAGCCCCCGATTTTTTTTCTTTGCACTCAATTGGGTACTTAAATGGTCAACTATTAAAGTTTAATAGTCAACTGTTAAAGTTTACGGTTAAAGGGTTTTTTTGATGTATTTGACAGTTCATGTACCCAATTGAGTTCAAGTACTCAATTGAGTGTAAAATAAAACCAGGGGCTTAATTTCTTTTTTTTTTAAATATTTTTGGGCCTTTTTGATGTATTTTAAAAGTTTAAGTATCCAAGTGAATGCAAAATAAAAGAAGGGGTTTAATTGTTTTTTGTTAAAGTTTGAGGACTTTTTACACCCTTAATCCATTTAAATAATAAAAATATTTTTAAATTTAAATTTATATGTATAAATATTAATATAAATTTATAGTTTTATTATTTTTGAATAGAAAAATGAGTTTTTGGATTGATCGAGCTAGGCCAAAAGCAGACCAAGGTTTGAAAAATTTTAGAGTATATCAAGAGTTTAATAATTAAAAATTTTACTGTTTGAAAGGTTCAAATAATGCTAGAAATCTTATTACACAAATATATGTGTAGAAATCACGTATTTAGAACACAAATATAAATTGAAATAATTATAAATTAACATATTTATAAAATTTTTAATTTTAAAAATATGCAACTTAAAAAATTAACCCATTAGATATCTTATTATAGAACATGTGGTATAATTATATTTTAGTTTATAAGATAGGGTATGTAATCAATAATTTATTTTTATGCAATCAGTCGTTACATAAAGCTGTCAGTTAATTTACAATTAAAATTATTTATCATTGAACTATTTTAGATGTTTGAATTTGGTTACATAATTATTAAAATTATAAATTTAGTTAGCAATTTTTTATGTTTCTCAACTTTTTTACATTCATGTATAATCCTGGATAATAAGGTTAACAGTGTCACATTTGGGTTATTCCATGAACCATTCAGTGGCTATTCACGGAGATGAGATGTATCTCTAAAAATTGATAGTCAAGTCCCCCCATGAACTGTTTAATAGTTCTTCACAGAGGTAAGACATATCTCTAAAAATTAATAATTAGGACTCTCTATGAATCGTTCAGCAGCCCATATTTATTCACTTTGGCAAAACTCTCTTCTGGGTCAATTCTACAAAACCACCTCTATTTTCAATGCTCTCCCTTTCAGAAGCGGGCTCATGATCAACTGAAAGCTGTTTAGCCACACCGTTCTTAGAAAGCACAGCCCGGGAATCGCCAACATTTGCTATTACTAGCTTCTGGCAGTTGATCAATATTGCTGTCACTGCCGTTGAACCCTCTTTGCCCAAATCAATGGTTCGGTTTTGATGGGGGAGCTTTTATTTTGTTTGTTTGTGAAATTGTTGGGGGGGGGGGGGGGGGGACCAAAGTAAAATTAAAGAGCGACCCACCAGTGTTTTGGCCGCTTCTGCGTTAGGTCGACCAACTAGCAATTGTATGTATTATAAAAAATTGAAAAGAGAACTACTTTTATCATGAGTAAGGTTAAAAAAAAAAATTGAGTATCGAAATTAAATTATATTTTTTATTATAGTAAAAATATAATTTTATTATTTGAATAATTTATATTTTTGTAAATTTTAAAAAATTAAATCAAAATTTTATTAATTTTAAAGTAATAAAATATAATTTTATTTTTATTAATTTAAAATTTTAAAAAATTTAAATAAAAATTTTCCAGTAACACAAAGACAACTAATACGCCCTGGAGTTTACGGAGACCGTTATCGCATCCAACATTGGGTTAGTGGGGTGGAGGCAATTGTTTTGGAAAGACAATGGCTATAGATGGGATGGAAAGTTCATGCATGTTTAAACTACTCCATTCAAATTCACCTTTGCATAAAATGTAAATTAACTTAAAATTTAAAATTAATTTTATTTTATTATTAAAATCAATGGCTTTCAAAGTTAAAATTATAATATAGGAGTTTATTTAATTATAAAAATAATTTAAACACTTGTTGAAATCGATACACAATCACAAATCATTATTTGACTACTATTTATTAGAACTAATTGGCTCGATGTAAAATTTTAGGTCTAAATTTTAGACTCAGACTTGACCAACTCAAAAAATGAGCCCAAATTTTTTGCTTAAAACCGACTCATATTAAAAATGTTAAACTCGGATCCAACCTGACTTGTCCATATTAGTTTTTTAGATTATTTTTAATATAAAAATAAATTTAAAAAAATGATACATCAAATACACTAAAAATATTAAAATAAATGTATTTATTTATTTTATATATATATTTATAAATGTCATCATTCGTATAGCATCAATTTATAAAATCATTAAATTGCATGTTTCAAAACAAAATTATTAAATCATTTTTTTAAGATTAGTAATTAATAGAAATATGATAAAAAAACATTGATACTAAACTTAACTTAATTTGGTCACTAATGTTTTCGAAATTATTTGTTTTCTTCACCCGACAGTTAAGTGGCGCTTGTTTTAATTGATATAATAATAATTTTAGTCCTCAATTTTTATATTTTCTATCAATCTGACCTTGATTTTATACAAAAATTATAATAAAAAATCTCAAAATTATTTATAAAATAGAAATTTTCATATAAAAATTCTAGAAAAATAAAATTTTGAATATGTTGTTACATAACTAAATTGTATGAGAAATAAAGAAAATTAGCATTTAATAGAATCTAATAAAAAATTTAAAATAAAAAAATTAGATCATTACATGCTTCATTAATATTTCTCGAAATCAAATTAGTAATATTATTGAATTTCATGTCCTTAAAGAATATCTAGAATTGATATTGGGCTTATGAAATTGACCTCGATGCCAAATTTTTAGCCAAAAGCTATTATGTTTCAAACTCAATTCAATTTTTCATTACATTTAATTTTTTTTTTTTGAAAATCAAATTTTAAAGAGAAATCATATTTAGGATTTTATCTTTTCTTGTATAGACATTCTTATACCCTGCTTTCCCATACATTCCCATTATGATGATGATGATGATGATGATGATGATGATGTTACAATTGAGCACCAAGATGACTGCAAAACTTGTTAGTATTGTCCAGAATGAATGGAAAGAACATTTCCATGGATATTAGACCTCATATCTATCTTTCAAATTTTGGAGAGCAGATTCAAGGTTTTATCAAGTAGAAATGTCAGTATCGAATACCCAAAATGCCAACTAATAATGGCAGACAGCAAAGCAAAAAGCTAAAAGAAAATATGGGATTTCTTACTAATAATCCTGCTTTTGTGCAACCCACCAGTACAGAAGCGAATGCCTCATTATTTTGCCTGTTTTTATCTTCACTTTCTTCCTTTCTTTTGCTATTGTACCCACAGCATTCTTCCTTTTTCACTGTTTTTATCAAGCATCCAGTCAAGGTAATTTTCTTTCATTTGCTTAATCCATGACATGCTTTTCTTTGCTTATATCATGACTATGCAATAATTGTTTCTGATTATCTGCTTCAGTTATAGCAGCTAGCTTTGTAAGAAGTCAACTTCACGGCTTCATTTTCAGTTCTATTCTCTCAACACTTTTCAGCCACTAAGTCAGGTAATTTCTGCTTCCCATTCTTTGATCCTCAAATCTTCAATTCAGCTCATTTGAAAATTTGTTTGCTTATTATCAACTCATGACATGATTTCCTTTGCTTTTACATAACAAGAAAGATGAATAATTGTAATAAGACTGGATGAACAGCAGACATAATCTACTATAGTTAGAAATTAATACCAAAAGAGCTACCCAGAAGCAATCTAATGTTGAAATCTCAAACTGTTGAACATTTTACCTCTTAATATTCTGTTGCACACTTGAATCTAGCATTTTCAATACATTCAGAGGTTCATTCTGGATATACAAATTTCATGTTGTTTCTGTCTGCCACCCATCCATAGCTCCATCTAATAAACGCCATTGCTTGAAACTTGCATTCATGCTTACACTGATATATCAGAAAGCCAATACATTCACAGCTTTTCATTATCTGCTACTGTTATGTATGATTGCGTTGCAGGGACATAGCAATGGAGTACGTAGAGCCTGTTCTTGGCATTGCAAATTGTGAGGAATGCCCTACACTTTTATTATAGCAAAATATCCAAAACCATTTTACCTGAAAGCTGGGCTGTCAGGTTGGAAATGAAGGGTTTTACACCTTCATCTTGGGGAAGCCCATATTTCTCCACTTTGGCAAAACTCTCTTCTGGGTCGATTCTACAAAATGCTAAACAAAAACACCATTTTTTTAGTTAAACCCTAATAATAATAAAAAGAAACACAGGGAAGCCCTTATTGTTGTATTGGTTTATACAAACATTCCTATTTTCTCATACTATTGTTTGGAATGTTGTATTCATTATTAGAAATAATTGATGTTCATCTTTGACTTATAATATTTGAGGTCCAACTATTTTAGTGATGATGAAAATAATTTCAAGTAAATTAACCTCGAGGATATAATGAAGCTGGTGTGATTTTCGAATGAAATATCATTTCTATTTATAGGAATTTTTATGTCTTTTCATAGAGACATATTTCAACAGATGTCTTTTCTGAATAATAACATCTTTAAAAAGACATATAATTATTCATCTAATATTATAACTATATTCAAGTAATATTTATTGAATAGTTGTAATTCTTTTTCAAAAATTAAGCGATATAATTCTTTACCAATGACCAAATGATTTAACTTTTAATTAATTACAGCCATTCATTTATAGTTATTGAAACAATATAAATATTTAAAAACATTCCAACAAATTTTTATAATTAAATATATTGAATTTACAAAAATTAATGGAAGAAAATAATTAATCAATTTTATGATTAAGGTTAATCGTTTGGAATTTATTCCAAGTCAACTTAAAGTTCAACTCTTATCTAATTGCGTTGAAATAAAAAAAGCCAAAAGAAAAACTTTAAATTTTTAGCATTCTAATTGTCGAAACTATTTTTTTGTTTGGAAAACGGGCCGACTTTAAAAAGGAAAGGAGTCGGCACCAATTTTTTTTTTAAAGTGCGATTGGGCCACTTTAGAAAACGTTTTGGTCTACGAATTTTAAGAGAACGGGTCCGGGAGTCGGTTACGTGCGAGGAAGGTTTAGCACCCTCGCAATGCCCAAAATTGGTACCTTATTGATTGATTAATGTCATTAATGTCAGAAAATTAGAAAATATTTTAAAATATGAATCTGTAAAAATGTTTGGATAACTCGCATTGGATATCGAAACTCTCTTGTTCCGAAAAGATGAAATACCACATCCAGCAGAATAGGACACGATGTTTCAAACCCTCGATACCAAGATCATTTCATGATTTCCAAAATTCACATATTGCAATTTGAAAAGGGTATTTCCTATTTGGCCAAACTAAAAACCGAAACTCAGTACGATTGGGCACAATTCCTTGAATTTCCAATCATGAAGTATTGCCTTTATTTCAGAAAATCCGGTCAAAATCTTTGAAGGATGTTTGGTCATTTGGACGAATAGAAAATCAAGACCCAGCACGATTGGGCACGATCTCTTGAACTTCCAAACACAAAACATTGCCTTATGTTCAAAAAAAACACGATCGAAATCTTTAAAGGACATTTAGTGATCTAGACGAACAAAAAATCGAAGCCCAACATGATTGGGCACGATTTCTCGAACTTCCCAGACACAAAATATTACCGTTGAAACCCCCTTTTTATGAATTTTAAAAAAATAAAAATAAAACATTAAAATGTAAATACGGTAATAATAAGGGAGTATAATAATGAGAATAATAAACATAATAATAATAACAACAACAATAATAATAATAATAATAATAATAATAATAATAATAATAATATATACATATATAAATAATGACAAATAAAGAAGATGATAATAATTCTAATGAATATAATAATTAAAAAAATTAAAAAGATATGGTAATGGTGATGTTAAAATAATAATTGCAATAAAATAATAATAATATACTAAATTAGTAATAATAATAGTAACATTTGTAATAAAAATAATAGTGAATATAGAAATATGGGAAATATGATGATAAAAAAATAATAGTAATAGTAAAATAATAATAATACATAGGAATATAATAATAATAGGGAAAACTAATTAAAAATGAAAAAAACTATAGTAGGAATAATATTAAATTAATAATAATAGAATAATAATAATAAATAGCAAAATAAAAAAAATAAGAAAACAAGAAAAAAATAGTAGTAATAAAAGAAAATAAAAGTATTTGATAATAATAAAAATAATGGATATAATCATAATATATAAAAAAAAATTTAAAGTAAACAATGATATATATAACAATAATAAATATAATAGAAATATACTAATAATATACATATAAAAAATAGCAATAAAAATAATAAAATAATAATAATTAATTTAACGGCAAAATAGCAAAATACTCGAAAAGGGACCAAATTATATCAAAAACAGAAGCTCTGGGCCAAATTTGAAATAAAAGAAGATAAAATGGCTCAATTGCAACACACGCGCAACCTAGAGGAACCAAAACAGCAATAAACCCTCCCTCCGAAACGCAGCGTTCGACTGAAGACCAAATTGAAACGAGGAGATAACTTTCGGGCCCAATCGAAAATAAAATAAAAACTGCTTGGGAACTTCGAAAAAGCGAAGGGGCTAAATGCACAATTAGCCCTCCCTCAGAAACACGCGGATCCTCCCCTGCGTGGGTCAGGTCACGGGTCAGAGGCCCAAAACGACGTAGTTTTGGCCTCTGACCCCAATGCTCAAAATGGCGCCGTATCATAATTGTATAAAAGCTGATTTTTTTTTTTTTTTGAAATTTCTCATTCTTTCATTTCAGCAGGGGGAGAAAGAAAAAAACCTAAAATGCTCTCCCCTCATTTCAAGTTTAGGCCCAAGTCCGGTCGTCGGACCGCCACGATGCCACCACCGGCGCCACCGTGCGGTGGCCGGAATTCGCAAAAGAAAATTGTAAGTTTTCCCTTTTCTTTTTAAAAACGTGTTTTATATATAGTTAAAAAATTAAAAAAAAAAAGAAAAATCTTGATGTATATAAACTGCCGAAAAGAAAAAAAAATAGACCTTTTCCTTTTGATTCTTTGTATATATATATAAAAATGATGTATATTGCTGCTATATGCTAAAAAAAACCCCTATTTACACTGATTTTAGTGGCTTTTATAGCCTTTATTTTTACAACTAATCTCCTACTGTTTTGCAGGCACCAACGTCGTGGGGCGTACATTGCGGAGGTGGGCGAGACGTCTTGTGAACGTGAGATTCTTTGGTTGGAGTTCTTTTGTGTGGCGAGAAACAAAATGTCTAGGGTTTCTGCTTTCTGTTTTTTTTTTTTGGGGGTTTTGGGCTAAAGATTTGGGCCAAGGTTTAGATTTGTGCCTGTTGAGCTTTATTGTAAATGACCTGGACTGTTCTTATTTTTTGAATTGGGCCTCGGTCTTGAAATTGGGCCTTACACTAATAATATAAAAAATTAAATTGAAATTTTTAAAAGCATATATTAAATACATAATTTATAATTAAATAAGAAAAAATATTTTTTATAGAGAAAATTTTATATAAAAAAATAAAATACTTTAATTTAAAAGGACATTTTGTTTAATCACTTTAATAGCTTTTAGAGTGATTAAAAGTCTAATTTCACTTTGCACCTAAAATGATTTTTTTGATAATTTTCTTACCGAGCTGGGACTCGGTTGATGGTTGACACCAACTCAATAAAATGCTTTAACACATTATAGATAAACTAAAATCTTTAAAAGAATTTAGGATAAACTACACCAGTCATTCAACTATAGGTAAGTTTTCTTTTAATCACTTAACTAAAAAAATTACAATTTGATCACTAATGCTTTCGAAATTGTTTTTTTTTGTCACCCAATTGTAGTCCTCAATTTTTATATTTTCTATCAATGACTCTAATTTTGTATAAAATTATAATAAAAAAACTCAAAATTATTTATAAAATAGAAAAATTTATATAGAAATTCTAGAAATATAAAATCTTGAATATGTTGTTTCATAACTAAATTGTATGAGAAATAAAGAAAATAATCATTCAATGACATCTTGTAACACCCCCTACCCATATTCGTTGTCAAAATAGGGTACGAGGTATTACCTGAGTTTACGATTTTTTTTTTACTCAATATAGCCCTTTTATAGGTATCTAGCCTTCCCTGCAAATTTTAAACCGAGACCAGTCCACATCAACCAATCCAATTCAACATATTTTCAAAATAGATTCATGCATATTTTATAAGATAATCTCAACACATACCAAACCAAGATTTGTTAGTCATACCAATGGATGACCTTACAATCATTTCATATTAACATTTACTTTATTAGCTTATACATGTCATTGATTTCCAAAATAAAGTTTTTTTTATATACCGAAATCTTGAGGTTGATAGTGTGATGTGTCTCCGACTGAATCCGACCTCCAAGCTCTTAACGCTCTATACTAGTTCGTACACAAAATCTACTAATCCGAGACTTTTTCCTTTCCTCGATCTAGCTTCGTATTTGAGTTTTCCAAATTTGCAGTAAAAATATGAAAAACCAGCTTAAGGAAACCCTTCTATGGTGTTTTTTTTTGCTGATGAGAATGCAGAAAAATAAAGAGAAATCTAGATAATTCCACTTTAGTCCTAGCTTTATTAAGTAAATTTTGCAATATTCCAATTTTGCCCTTAATTCTCCTCCTTATTTTTCTTCGATTTCATGCCCTTGCCGTCCGGCCCAAATAGACCTTGGGTCTATTTTCCTTTTAAGCCCTCTTTCTTTTATCATTTAAACTATTTAATTATTTTCTATAATTTTGCATTTGTTACAATTTAGTCCTTTTCATTTAATTACATACCCAAACGTTAAAATTTTCTAACGAAATTTTAATACCACATTACTAACATTTTATAAATATTTAAAAAAATATTTCCTACTCAATTTTATGAGATCAAGGTCTCGATACCTTGTTTTTACCCAATTCCTTCAATAATTCCTTTTTCTAACTAACCACTAAATCGGTAAAATTTTTCTATTGATATTTTAATACAATTTTCCTATCATATAAATATTCATGCAAATATATTGAAACAAATTTCTCTTTAAATCGGATTTATGGTTATGAAACCATTGTTCCAATAACCTTGAATTTAGGCCATTACACATCCAATAACAAATTAAAATCAAAACAAAAGAAAAAAAAGTTAGATTATTATATGCTTCCTGAATATTTCTCGAAACCAAATTAGTAGTATTATCAAGTTGAGTTTCATGCCCTTGAAGAACATATAGAACTGATATTATGTACAAATACTTATGAAATTAGCCTTTATGCCATATTTTTAGTTAAAAGAATGCAAAATATACCATAATTTTTCTTTTTCAAACTCAATTCAAAATTTCATTACATTCTTTTTTTCAAAACCCAATTTGTAAAAAGAAATTATATTCAGAATTTTATCTTTAATTTCTTATAATATTTGTAAAATCTATATCAAGTAATTGATGAGGTAAAAAAGCATAGAACAAATAAATTTGCTTGATAGTTTTTTCTATGTTTGTTTTTAAAGAATGGGTATTTCAATAGAAAAATTCTGTAGGGTTTAAAAATAATTATACCTAATTTTATCACTTTATTTATTTTAAAATTTTAAAATCAAATTGACTGGAAGTATAAAAATTAAGTACTAAAATTATTATTAAACCAATTAAAAAGTTTCACTTAACAGTTGAGTGACAAAAAACATAATAATTTCAAAAACATTAATGGTGAAATTGTTAACTTTTTTTAATTGAGTAACTGAAACAAAAATTAGCAATAGTTTAGTGACTAATAGTGTAACTTTTTTTTGGTACAATGATAATTCGAATTTTGGCTATTCCTAAAAAGGGTGAACATTCGATCAAATTTATTCACATATTGCAAACATTCTAGTATCAACAACTTCAACAACTCATAAATAAGAGGATAATGTGTCTCAATCTACTCAAACTCCACATCCTTCTACATTGACAATAATGCCCATGCCAGTAAAACTAATACTCAATCCACGATAACTATATATACATATTTTTTATACCTAATACAAGTCATTTACTAGTATATTAGACATTCTTATGCCCATACTTTCCCATGATGATGATGATGTTACAGTTGAGCACCAAGATGACTTCATCTGCAAAACTTGTTAGTATTGTCCAGAATGAATGGAAAGGACATTTCCATTGATATTAGACCTCATATCTATCTTTTAAATTTTGAGAGCAGATTCAAGGTTTTATTATCAAGTAGAAAAGTCAGTATGAAATACCCAAAATGCTAACTAATAATGGCAGACAGCAAAGAGAAAAGCTAAAAGAAAAGATGGGATTTCTTACTAATAATTCTGCCTTTGTGCAACCCACCACAGTAGTGAATGCCTCATAATTTTGCCTGTTTTTATCTTCACTTTCTTCCTTTTTTGGCTTTTGTACCCACAACTTTCTTTCTTCTTCACTGTTTTTATCAAGCATCCAGTTAAGGTAATTTTCTTTCATTTGCTTAATCCATGACATGTTTTCTTTGCTTAATTCATGACTTTGCAATGTTTGTTTCTGATTATCTGCTACTCTTATAGAAGCTACTAAGTCATTTTCAGTTCTATTCTCTCAACACTTTTCAGCCACTAAGTCAGGTAATAAGATCTTAAGCAGTGATTTCCATTAGAAAATAAACACAAATAATGAAGAAGATTAAGAGGTCACAATACAATTAGAAACAACCATAAAAATAAAAATAAAAATAAAAATATAATTCAAAAGATAATAAATGAAATAAGTCTAAGAAGATAAAAGCAAAGTAATTAAAAACAAAAATAAAAATAAAACGAAAAAGAAAGGAAATAAAGTCAATGATACCAATAAAGTTAAAGGTAGTAGTAAGAATAATAGTTAAAAAAACAATACTAAAAATATAACTTAATGGCAGAAATGAGAAAAATATAACTCGGTAATGACAATATATCGCAAAGAAAAGAGAAATAAAAATTAAAAAATACACAGATTTTAAGTAGAAACCCTTTCGGGAAAAAAATCACGGGCAGAGGAGAAGAAAATTTACTATGTCGAATTCGAATAATTACAAGAGGAATAGACTATGTCTATTTATAGGCTTGTAAAACCATATTCTAATAGGAGTGTATTAAGATTGAAACACCTTATTCTAATCAATATCAGAGTTTAATAAGGTTTAAAAAACTTTATAAAAATAATAAAATAAAAGATCTATAGGAATTTTTATTTTATTTTATTTTACCATTGTTATTTAAATAAGGATTCGGGTCACTTAATTCTAACAAGAAATAAATTAAAATAAAATTAAAATCTAAGCATAAGAATAATAAAACAAATAAAAAAAGATAACATATTAGTAAAATTAAAATAAATAATATAACAAATAATAATAAATAAATAAAGAAAAATAACATAAAATAAAATAAAGAAAAGGGTAAAAGGGGAAAGACCGACGGAAGATGGTGGCCGCACTACAACAAAACAGGCCTATTACGACACTTTATTTTACTTAAGACGACGCAAAAAAGGTTAGCATAGGTGTCAGCGACACTTCGCCCGGCACTTCTGAGAACATCGTCTATAGCACAGTTGGCATAGGTCCAGCGAAGGTTTTGAAAAAGCGTCGGTATAATTCAACATAAGCCAACCTTTATTGAAGGGTTGGCAAAAATCAAGTCAAGGCCGACATTTAAAAACGGTTGGGATAAACATGTCTGAAGCAACCTTAAAAAGGTTGGAATAGACCCGTCTAATACAACCTTAAAATAGTTAGAATAGACCTTATCTAAAACAACCTTTTAAAAAGGTTGAGATAAACCCGTCTAAAACAACCTTAGAAAAGTTGGGATAGACCTTGTCTAAATCAATCTTAAAAAGGTTGGAATAGACACATCTAAGGCAGCCTTTAAAAAAAGTTGGGATAGGCACGTCTAAAGCAACCTTTAAAAAAGGTTGGGATAGACACGTCTAAGGCAATTTTTTCTATTTTTTATTATTTCAATATTAATATATTTTCATAAACATTTACATTGAATAATGATAGAAATTGTGTTTTAAATACAATTAAAGAGTATAAAATTAAAATTAAAATTAAAATAAATGTTGAATATCACTATAAAAATCGATCCAACAATTAAAATACAATAACATTTAGCCGAAATGTATACAATCAGCATTCAGCCCAATGTATTTACAAACTTAATGAGAATAAGGATAACTCATTACAAGTTAATTGTTAGATGTATTTACAAACTTAATGAGAATAACCAATTGTTATATATCATCTAATATCTTAATTTGAATCAAAGTCCCAGAAGAACAATCAGTTAGAATAAATAACAGATTGATCGGTTCCAAAGATGAAAATTCTTGTAGATGGTCATATAGTGGAGGCGGGTGCTCCAGAAGAGACCCAAGACATAACTAATAAGTAAAACTCTAGAAGAGATTCAAGTACCTGAAATTAAATTTTAAAATAATGAAAATAAGAGATCTTAATAAGTTATGTCAATTCGAGAACATGTGGAACCGATTAATAAAAGTGGTTGACAATGATTTTGCATGCAATATTATTATTGAAATAATAAAATAAAAAGAAGATCTTGAATAAATCTATTGAGAAATATAGTATGGAATAAATTGATCAAAATAAAAAGACGCAACTCAAGTACAATTAAATTCATGGAATTTTTGGACCAGTCGTCCAAATATCTAAAGGTATAAAGCCAGTGAGGCTGGTGCAAATGAAGTAGTTTTGCAAAAACAGAATAAAAATATGAATTTTTTGCTAAGTACTGGCATTAATTAAGAAAAGATATAATATTCTTTTGTTGTGTATGAAATGACCTTTAGATATATTATTAAATTGACAATTTATAAAAGATTTAACTTGCGTCTAATGGTTCTTGTTACAACCCTTATAAATCACTATATAGTAAAGTTTAATTATATTAAAATCCTTGAAGGATTTAGAATGCTAGAAGCATATTGAAATTCTCAGGAAATTATTCATTTATATGAATTGAAATAATTAAACATATGTGGTAAATTTGACTTAGTCAATAGTAGCTGAAAGAGGATTATAAAATGATCCAAAGTACATGTTTGTACTTTTATAGAAGGATCATGATTAAAGTTTGTGTATTGTGTATTGTGTATTTTTATACCCCCTCTCCCCATGTTCCAATTCTGTTGATATTGTGTAACGGTCTGAATTCGACCCTAGTCGAAACTGTGGTTTCGGGACCACGAACTCGACTTAGAAAATATCGTAATATATATATATATATATGTATATATATATATGTGTATATATATATATATATATATATTTACTTTAATGTTATGTGTGTGTTGAATTGTGTGGAAAATATATGGTTAATATGTTGAATTTAGAGAAGGGACCGAATAGATAAAATCTAGGAATGACTTTAATAGATTGAGAGGGACAAATTTTAAATGTGACATAAACAAAGGGGATGTGCATGTCAAATTTGTCCAAAACTTTTAGTAGTGGACGGTAATGATGAGGATTAATGTTAATTATAATAAAATTTGGATAGTGGGATGTAGACTTAATATTTTATGTGATTAAAATAAAAGAAAATACATTTTTTTTTATTTTATTGTCTTCTCCATCATCTTCATCTTCCTCTCACGAAACAAGAAGAGGAAAGAAGCCATTTTTTCTTTCATGACCGGACTTTGCATGTTATTCTAAGGTGAGGTATCAAGCTCCATTCTCGATGATTTTTACATGGGTGTACTGGTAATCTTATATATTATCAAATTCATGTGCAAAATTTGAGCTTAAAGTTTCCCCCTAGATTCGGTCATGATCTAGCACTTTGAATTGCTCATGTTTGATAATAAAAAAAATGTTGGTTATGGTTAGCATATTAGCTTATTAAATAGGAAACAGATATGTATTATGGCTTGAATATTTTGGGGAAACAATCGGTTGGAAGCTATATGCTTGATGAATGGCTTTGTGAACCTAGGAGGGGAGGTATAGGCGTCGGCAATTGAGTGAAACTAGTCTAAGTTTAGTGAATGTTTAATGAAATTGTATAGGGATTGAGTTAGTAAGGAAATCGAACTAGGGAGGGGTAAATGGCTATTCAACAAATTATTATTATTGAATAGAAATGTTAGAACCGTAGCTATGAGAGGTGAAATTGCACCTAAAATTGAATTTCAAGATGGATATAATAAAGTAGGGCATTCGGTCTTGGGGGAAATTTGAATTTTGACCATATTTACTTAATCGAATAGGGTGTGAACATGTAAGGATAAAAAAATGAAATGATTGTATAAATTTTGAGTTTGAATTGAATTGAGTAGAATTAAGGGAAAAATATATTGAATAAAGGTTGCTTGATATTTTCTTAGATCGAGATCAAAAAGAAAAGGGGATAGATAGTGGAAAAGCGAAATTAGACGAGTAGCCCGGAAATTCTAAATCGTCTTTCTCTTCAAGGTAAGATTTCAGGCTAATTAAATAATTGAATTGATTCTTTATTCAATGTTAATGTTTAAAGGGGATGTGAATTGTTGACCCATGAATGCCGAATATGGTGTATAGATTAATCCAATTTATTGCATAATGTGAGGCATGTTGGGATGGGTAATATAGTAGTATGGATTTGAGTATGCATAAAAGGTCATAATGCCGAATGTGAAGGGAGATATTAGGTGTTAATTATTATTTGGTTTAATGCTTATTATTTGGCACTATGATTCGAATTTTTGGATGAATATTTGTTGTTGGAATGCCAATGTTGATTATAATTTGAGGAGGGTCGAATTATGGCTTGGTAGTATATAATTATGATTCTATTGCATAATTTATCATTTGGCCGAATGCAAGGTAACAATTTGTAGTATGGACTCATTTCATTATATCTACATATTGGAAATTTATAATTGCCAAGTTAAACAATTTGTAAGCTTATTAAACGACATTGAGTATATGAGTACATATCCGGGCACTAAGTGTGCGATACCGGTAATAAGGCACTATGTGTGCGGATTATTAAGTAACGGCTCTATGTGAGCGATACGTTACGAGATATTGGAGTAACGGCTCTATGTGAGTGATACGTTATTAGATATTGGAGTAACGGCTCTATGTGAGCGATACGTTACGAGAGGTTGGAGTAACGGCTCTAAGTGAGCAGCACGTTACATAATATGATTAGCAAAGGTGATAAGTACGTGATACATTGTTAATCTTATCTTTCTATGTACAGGTAATGGTTCGCTTGTAAAGATTTTAATATGAATGTGACTTAGTAATTAGTATTAATGGGAATTCGTATCTTAGAAATTTTGAATGGATGACTAAGTTGAGTGGTAAGTATTTAGGGGTAAGCGCCAATCTTATGGCATTTGAAGATTGATTTGAAACCTTGACTATTTGGTTTTGTTGTTGTAATTGAGATATCTATCCGAAAAGTTTTGTAAGGTAAATGCTTCTAATATTTTTAGCTGAAATCTTACTAAGTTATAGAACTTATTTTTCCTTTTCCTTGTTTCATGTGGATGTTGTAGATCACTCTTTGAAGGTGCAAATTAAAGCTCGAAGATCTATTTGGGCGACTCATCATACTATCATCTAGTTTGGTATCCCTTTTTGCGTTGGGTAAATCAATTAGAATTATGGCATGTATAAGCTATTGTGTCCTTTGTAGCATTTTTGTAAGATGATTTATAATGTGTGCTTGTTATGTGAAAAGGGCAAGTATTATTGAAATTTGACTATTTATAATCGGCTATAAGGAAACCTTTATGAAAGTGAAATTACATATATATGTGGTCGATGTATAAATTGATTCGAAATGAAACGATTAAGTGTTCAACAAAGTGAGTAAAGTGAATACATACCAAATTATAGATAGGTCAATAATCAAAGGAGTATAAGTTGATTTAATGATAGATGCTTGAATTGAAGAATTGATATGTATATATGTATGTGTATGTTTTTAAAACTTGCGTTTTTGGTAGTCATCGACATACATTCGAATGATAGGGGTGTTACAATTTTATTGGTATCAGAGCGAGGTTCAGTCGGTTCTTGGACTAACGTAGCGTGTGTGTGTGTGAGTAGCTATACATGCCATAAGATGAGGGATAGTATGATGACTTTTGTCCGCTAAATGTATTTGTCTTTTCTTTTGTATAGTAATGGATCCGAATCCCGAGCAAGCTTTGGCGGATGATGTCGAGAGTGTGGCGCCTGCTCTCGCTCAAGGGACTGCGTCGGAAGAACCTCGACCCGCCGCGAGTGGCCCTGATGAGAGGGTAAAACAGGCCTTTCAAAATATGATGAATGATTGGTTTAGTCACTACTTACGAACCACCCCGGCTGAACCCCCAAGAACACCAGTGGTACCTTTGGCGGTTAATCTTGATCGAGCAACTAAACCCCCGATTGATCGTATTAGAAAGCATGGGGCTCAAGAATTTAGAGCCGAAGATGATGATGATGCGGAGCGAGCCGAATTTTGGCTCGATAACACTATTCGAGTATTTGACGAGCTGTCTTGTACTCCCGACGAGTGTTTAAAGTGTGTTATATCACTACTGCGAGATTCTGCATACTACTGGTGGAACACGCTTGTGTCGGTTGTCCCGAAAGAGAAAGTTACCTGGGAGTTCTTTCAAGCGGAATTCCGTAAGAAATATATAAGCCAGCGCTTTATCGATTTTAAGCGTAAAGAGTTCCTCGAGCTCAAACAGGGCCGCATGACTGTATTGGAGTACGAGCGTAAATTTGTGCGACTTAGTCGCTATGCTCGAGAGTGTGTTTCATCGGAAGCTGCTATGTGCCGGAGATTTGAGGATGGCTTAAATGAGAATATAAAACTTCTGGTCGGTATTTTGGGAATTGACGAGTTTGTAGTACTGGTTGAACGAGCTTGTAAAGCTGAAGAGCTGGGAAAGGAAAAGCAGAAAGCTGAGTTCGAATCCAAGGATATTCGAACGAGGACAGCAAGCAAATTTACACAGATGTCTACGAAAAAGTTTAAGAATGACGGTGGTCGATTCAAGCCTAACGCCGGGATTTCTATTAGAGAACGGCCGCCAGTGAGTTCGCGGGCTACATCAGTTGCAAACGTGGGCAATGAGAAAATGGGTAAACCAGAGTGCCAGCAATGTGGCAGACGACATCATGGAGAGTGTTGGGGTAAATCTAATTCCCACACTTGTTATAAGTGTGGCTCCCAGGACCACTTTATTCGAGATTGCCCGGAGAATGCTGAGAGGTGTGATGTGCAGAGTGCGAGACCGAGTGGCAATGCAGCTCGAGGTAGATCATTCCATCTTGGAGGTGGTAGATGCGGTACACAGAGGGGAGCTTCAGATGCGATTGTTCGATCAGATGCCCGAGTACCAGCTAGGGCTTACGCAATCCGTGCTAGAGAGGAGGCCTCATCCCCAGATGTCATTACCGGTATTTTCCTTCTCTTTGATACTATTGTGACTGCTTTGATTGACCCCAGCTCAACTCACTCGTATATGTGTGAAACATTGGTATCTAGTAAAACCTTACCTATCGAGTCTACTAATGTTGTAATACGGGTTTCAAACCCCCTGGGTAGATGTGTGCTGGTCGATAGAGTGTGTAAAAACTGTCCATTGATGATTAGAGATATATGCTTTCTGGCTAATCTAATGCTATTACCGTTCGATGAGTTCGACATCATTTTCGGTATGGATTGGTTGACAGTTCACGATGCAGTAGTAAATTGCCAAAGAAAGACTATTGATTTGAGATGCCAGAATGATGACATAATCAGAGTCGAGTCTTCAGATTTGGGTAGACTATCTGCGGTGATATCTTCAATGTCGGCCCGACGGTATTTAAGAAAAGGTTATGAAGCCTACCTTGCATATTTGATTAATGACAAAATAACGGAAAAGAAGATCGAATCAATGTCGGTTGTTAATGAATATTCAGATGTATTTCTGCAGGAATTACCCAGATTACCTCCAGTCTGAGAGGTAGAATTTGGGATTGAGCTAATTTTAGGGACTGCCCTGATTCCGATAGCCCCGTATAGAATGACGCCAGCTGAACTAAAAGAATTAAAGGCTCGATTGCAAGAATTGATGGATAAAGGCTTCGCCGGACCGAGTTTTTCTCCTTGGGGTGCACCGGTACTATTTGTGAAAAAGAAAGACGGAACTTTGAGAATGTGCATAGACTATCGACAGCTTAATAAGGTGACGATAAAGAATAAATACCCATTGCCACGTATTGACGGTTTATTCAATCAACTTAAAGGAGCTTCAGTGTTCTCAAAAATCAATTTAAGATCGGAATATTATCAGTTACGAGTTAAAGAGGCGGATATACCAAAGACTGCATTTCGGACGAGATATAGTCACTACGAATTCTTGGTGATGCCGTTTGGGCTCACTAATTCCCTGCTATTTTCATAGATTTGATGAATCGGGTGTTCAGACCCCTTTTAGACTGGTTTGTTGTTGTTTTCATAGACAACATACTGATTTACTCCCGTGACAAAATCGAACATGTCGAGCATTTGAGGGTGGTGTTACAGATTCTACGGGATAATAAATTATTTGCTAAATTAGATAAATGTGAGTTTTGGTTGAAAAAAGTCGTCTTTTTAGGACATGTCATCTCAGAATAGGGTATACGGGTCGATCCAAACAAAATATCAGTTGTACTTGATTGGAAACCTCCGTGAAATGTTTCTGAGGTTTGTAGCTTTCTGGGGTTTACCGGATATTATAGACGCTTTGTGAAGGGATTTTCTATGATAGCATCCCCGATGACGAAGTTACTACAAAAAGATGTGAAATTTGATTGGACAGACAGGTGTCAGAAGAGTTTTGATCAACTGAAGACACTATTAACGGAGGCTCCGGTACTCATTCAGCCAGAGTTGGGAAAGGAATTCGTCATTTTTAGTGATGCATCACTTAATGGGCTCGGTTGTGTATTAATGCAGGAGGGCAAGGTGGTAGCTTATGCCTCGAGACAGTTAAAGCCGCACGAAAGAAATTATCCTACACACGACCTTGAACTAGCCGCTATAGCATTTGCTTTGAAAATATGGCGTTACTACCTTTTCGGTGAGAAATGTCATATCTATTCGGATCATAAAAGTCTAAAGTATTTAATGACTCAAAAGGATCTGAATCTGAGACAGCGTCGATGGTTGGAATTATTGAAAGATTACAAACTCGTGATCGATTATCACCCGGGAAAGGCTAATATGGTTGCCGATGCACTTAGTCGCAAATCATTATTTGCTCTTTGTGCGATGAACGATGATCTAGCTATGACCGATGATGGAGTGATTATTGCAGAATTAAAGGCGAGGTCGTCATTCGTTCACAGATCCGAGAAGCTCAGGAGGTCGATGAAGTTTTAAAGTCAAAAAGGAATTGTTGTAGCTCTAGAACGGATTCAGATTTCTGGATAGATGCATAAGGATGCTTAAGGTTCAAGAATCGAATGTGTATACCAAAGAAAGCTGAGTTGATTCGAATGATTTGTGACGAAGCTCATAGTGGTAGATTGTCGATTCACCCGGGTAGCACAAAGATGTATAATGACTTGAAACAACATTATTGGTGGCACGGAATGAAACGAGATATCTCGGATTATGTATCAAAGTGTTTGATATGTCAGAAAGTAAAAGCTGAGCATCAGGTGCCTTCAGGACTTCTTCAACTGATTATGATACCTGAGTGGAAATGGGACCGAGTCACCATGGATTTTGTATCGGGTTTGCCTCTAACGCTGAATAGGAAAGACTCGATCTGGGTTGTTATGGATAGACTGACAAAATCAGCCCATTTCATCCCCGTACGTACGGATTTCTCACTTGATAAGCTGGCTGAATTGTATGTGTCCCAGATTGTGCGATTACACGGAGTACCCATTTCTATTGTTTCCGATAGAGACCCAAGGTTTACGTCGTAGTTTTAGAAGAAATTGCAAAGAAATTGCAAGATGCTTTAGGTACTAAGCTACACTTTAGTATCGCCTTCCACCCTCAGTCAGATGGACAATATGAGCGAGTCATTCAGATACTCGAGGACATGTTAAGATGTTGCATTCTTGAGTTTGAGGGTACGTGGGAGCGATACTTACCCCTGATTGAATTTGCATATAACAACAGCTTTCAGTCTAGTATCCAAATGGCACCTTACGAAGCTTTGTACGATCGTAAATACCGTACTCCGTTGTATTGGACGGAATTGGGAGAAAATAAGATTCATGGAGTCGATTTCGTTAAGGAAACTGAGCAGAAAGTAGCAATAAATCGGGATAGTTTGAAAGCAGCATCGGATCGTCAGAAGTCTTACGCAGATCTGAAACGCAAGGACATTGAATTCCAGATAGGTGATTGAGTGTTCTTAAAAGTATCGCCGTGGAAAAAACTCATAAGATTTGGTCGTAAAGGCAAGCTGAGCCCGAGATTCGTTGGACCGTATGAAATCGCTGAACGTATCGGTCCAGTTGCTTACAAGTTACAGTTACCACCTGAGTTGGAGAAGATCTATAACGTCTTTCATGTTTCAATAATTCGTAAATATCGATCTGATCCATCACATATAATTTGCTTGGCTGAAGTGGAGATCCAACATGATATGACCTACGAGGAAGAACCGGTTCGTATTTTGAATCGTGAGATAAAAGAACTGAGAAATAAAAAGATCCCCCTAGTTAAAGTACTATGGCAAAAACACGGAGTCGAGGAAGCAACTTGGGAATCGGAATATACGATGAAAGAACGCTATTTGAACCTCTTTTCCGGTAAGATTTTCGCGGACGAAAATCCCTAAGGGGGGAGAGTTGTAACGGTCTGAATTCGACCCTAGTCGAAACTGTGGTTTCGGGACCACGAACTCGACTTAGAAAATATCGTAATATATATATATTTACTTTAATGTTATGTGTGTGTTGAATTGTGTGGAAAATATATGGTTAATATGTTGAATTTAGAGAAGGGATCGAATAGATAAAATCTAGGAATGACTTTAATAGATTGAGAGGGACAAATTTTAAATGTGACATAAACAAAGGGGATGTGCATGTCAAATTTGTCCAAAACTTTTAGTAGTGGACGGTAATGATGAGGATTAATGTTAATTATAATAAAATTTGGATAGTGGGATGTAGACTTAATATTTTATGTGATTAAAATAAAAGAAAATACATTTTATTATTTTATTATCTTCTCCATCATCTTCATCTTCCTCTCACGAAACAAGAAGAGGAAAGAAGCCATTTTTTCTTTCATGACCGGGCTTTGCATGTTATTCTAAGGTGAGGTATCAAGCTCCATTCTTGATGATTTTTACATGAGTGTACTGGTAGTCTTATATATTATCAAATTCATGTGCAAAATTTGAGCTTAAAGTTTCCCCCTAGATTCGGTCATGATCTAGCACTTTGAATTGCTCATGTTTGATAATAAAAAAAATGTTGGTTATGGTTAGCATATTAGCTTATTAAATAGGAAACAAATATGTATTATGGCTTGAATATTTTGGGGAAACAATCGGTTGGAAGCTATATGCTTGATGAATGGCTTTGTGAACCTAGGAGGGGAGGTATAGGCATCGGCAATTGAGTGAAACTAGTCTAAGTTTAGTGAATGTTTAATGAAATTGTTTAGGGATTGAGTTAGTAAGGAAATCGAACTAGGGAGGGGTAAATGGCTATTCAACAAATTATTATTATTGAATAGAAATGTTAGAACCGTAGCTATGAGAGGTGAAATTGCACCTAAAATTGAATTTCAAGATGGATATAATAAAGTAGGGCATTCAGTCTTGGGGGGAAAATTTGAATTTTGACCATATTTACTTAATCGAATAGGGTGTGAACATGTAAGGATAAAAAAATGAAATGATTGTATAAATTTTGAGTTTGAATTGAATTGAGTAGAATTAAGGGAAAAATATATTGAATAAAGGTTGCTTGATATTTTCTTAGATCGAGATCAAAAAGAAAAGGGGATAGATCGTGGAAAAGCCAAATTAGACGAGTAGCTGGGAAATTCTAAATCGTCTTTCTCTTCGAGGTAAGATTTCAGGCTAATTAAATAATTGAATTGATTCTTTATTCAATGTTAATGTTTAAAGGGGATGTGAATTGTTGACCCATGAATGCCGAATATGGTGTATAGATTAATCCAATTTATTGCATAATGTGAGGCATGTTGGGATGGATAATATAGTAGTATGGATTTGAGCATGCATAAAAGGTCATAATGCCGAATGTGAAGGGAGATATTAGGTGTTAATTATTATTTGGTTTAATGCTTATTATTTGGCACTATGATTCGAATTTTTGGATGAATATTTGTTGTTGGAATGCCAATGTTGATTATAATTTGAGGAGGGTCGAATTATGGCTTGGTAGTATATAATTATGATTCTATTGCATAATTTAACATTTGGCCGAATGCAAGGTAACAATTTGTAGTATGGACTCATTTCATTATATCTACATGTTGGAAATTTATAATTGCCAAGTTAAACAATTTGTAAGCTTATTAAACGACATTGAGTATATGAGTACATATTGAGTAAATGAGTACATATCCGGGCACTAAGTGTGCGATACCGGTAATAAGGCACTATGTGTGCGGATTATTAAGTAACGGCTCTATGTGAGCGATATGTTACGAGATATTGGAGTAACGGCTCTATGTGAGTGATACGTTACGAGATATTGGAGTAACCGCTCTATGTGAGCGATACGTTACGAGAGGTTGGAGTAACGGCTCTATGTGAGCGATACGTTACGAGATATTGGAGTAACGGCTCTATATGAGCGATACGTTACGAGATTTTGAGTAACGACTCTAAGTGAGCGGCACGTTACATAATATGATTAGCAAAGGTGATAAGTACGTGATACATTGTTAATCTTATCTTTCTATGCACAAGTAATGGTTCGCTTGTAAAGATTTTAATATGCATGTGACTTAGTAATTAGTATTAATGGGAATTGGTATCTTAGAAATTTTGAATGGATGACTAAGTTGAGTGGTAAGTATTTAGGGGTAAGCGCCAATCTTATGGCATTTGAAGATTGATTTGAAACCTTGACTATTTGGTTTTGTTGTTGTAATTGAGATATCTATCCGAAAAGTTTTGTAAGGTAAATGCTTCTAATATTTTTAGCTGAAATCTTACTAAGTTATAGAACTTGTTTTTCCTTTTCCTTGTTTCATGTGGACGTTGTAGATCACTCTTTGAAGGTGCAAATTAAAGCTCGTAGATCTATTTGGGCGACTCATCATACTATCGTCTATTTTGGTATCCCTTTTTGCGTTGGGTAAATCAATTAGAATTATGGCATGTATAAGCTATTGTGTCCTTTGTAGCATTTTTGTAAGATGATTTATAATGTGTGCTTGTTATGTGAAAAGGGCAAGTATTATTGAAATTTGACTATTTATAAGTGGCTATAAGGAAACCTTTATGAAAGTGAAATTACATATATGTGTGGTCGATGTATAAATTGATTCGAAATGAAACGATTAAGTGTTCAACAAAGTGAGTAAAGTGAATACATACCAAATTATAGATAGGTCAACAATCAAAGGAGTATAAGTTGATTTAATGATAGATGCTTGAATTGAAGAATTGATATGTATATATGTATGTGTATGTTTTTAAAACTTGCATTTTTGGTAGTCATCGACATACATTCGAATGATAGAGTTGTTACATACTGTGTATCAACAATGGTGAGGTGAGAGTGGATCAAACACACACAAAACCCTAAAAATTCACTCTCCCAATATAAAAAATCCCAAATTTTAGGTTCAAGAACATGATGTATTCATTGCCTAGAGATTTGGAGATTGATAAATACATAGCTTTTGACACGATTCATGGTTGTTGGATATTTGTGGGCAATCTATTTTTTATTTCGGTAGCATATGGTACGTGTTTGTGTTTTTCATTTTGGTTGTGGTGCATAGTGGGGTTTTATAATAGATAATTTTGTGTGTACGAATTTTAGTGGAATTTGGGATTTGATTCTTTGATCATGGTTTTTCTGTTGTGCTAGTTAATTGGGTTCAGGTGTATTGTTGTACAGTAAGAATTTTCTGATGTTTGCTTGTGGTTCTTCTCTTGTTTCATTATAATTCACCGGTTGACTTTGTTTTATTGACTGAACTTGTTGTTGATTCTTAGAGAGCTCATGTGGTTGTATAACAAGTGTGTTGGATGTATGGTACATAAAATAAAAGCATAATAGGGGGATGTTACACACGTTGATGTTGGTTACACTCAATTATACACTATAGTAGAACATGTCCTAAATAAGTTATGTACTTGCCAAAAGTTGTATAAATGTAGAATATCCTGAAAATAGAAAATACAGGAGTTGCCAGGTTCAGAAAATAGGGAAAAATGAGCTTCTTTCCTGATGACATGCTCTTTGACTTCAACATAAGTTAGTGTGGCTTGCAAATAATGCACCAGACCTGTGTTAAACCTGCTTGTTGCTTTTAATGTAATTAACCACTAGTAGTGTTCACAGTTCGGTTAGAATTGACTTAATTTACTAAACCAATCTAATTCGGTTAATCGGCCGATGGCCAAATTTAGTTCGGTTGAAGGTCGATTATTGATTTTTTAGAATTTCGGTTATCGGTTAGTTCAGTTCGAAATCGAGCAATTAATTGAATTAACCAATATATATTAAATATAATATATAACATATGTTTCCTTAGCAAATTAAGAAGAAAAAAAAACCAATGTAGTAAACATGCAAGTGTTAATAATAAAATACAAATAATTATCCAAAATAAAATGTCTCAATTAAAAATTATTTAAAATTGAGTGATTAAAAGTTTAATTTGTACCCCTAAACCACAACTAAAAAGTTTAATCTTAATTATCTGGTGGCATCCACCATTAATAATTGACTCCCAATTTTAATTTTTTTTTTAATCTTACTTTTTCTTTGCACTTGCAGTTTTAGATTATCAAAGTCTTCATGGAGGCTAATAAAGATGGTGAAATCCAAGGTAGTGTGAAACAATATGGACTTCACCTATAACACTAAAATTGCTTTAGCTTAAATAAAAATAAAAATATTTTATATGCATGGTGTCTCTAGTTTAAATTTTATTATCGATAAATAAAAATACTCTCGTAACCATATATCTTATTTTGTAAATAAATTTTATTATCGATAAATAAAAACACCCTCATCATTATCATGGTGTCTCTACTTTAAATTTTATTATGATAATAAGAATAATTATGATGACATCTGTAATGGCAGAGAGCAAAGAAAAAAAGCTAAAAGAAAAAGTAATACAAATAGGGTTTCTTACTAATAATTCTGCCTTTGTGGAACCTAACACTGACTTCATAATTTCCCTGTTTTTATTTTCTTGTTCTTCTTATAATTGGCTATTGTACCCACAACATTCTTTCTTCTTCACTGCTTTTAATTTGTTTCCATCTCACAATTTTCATGCATCCAGTCAAGGTAATTTTCTTTCATTTGCTTAATTCATGGCTTGCTTTTCTTTGCTTTTGATTATCCGCAACTGTTAGAGCAGCTAGCTTTGTGAGATAGTGAAGGACGTGAACTTCACGGCTTCATTTTCAGTGCTAATCTCTCAACACTTTTCAGCCACTAAGTCAGGTAATAAGATCTGAAGCAATGATTTTCTCTACTCATTATCAACATTTTTAGATTTTACAGCAAGATGATCAGCAGACATAATCTACTTGAGATTCAGATTTCAAACTGTTGAACATTTTAGCACTTAATATTCTGCAATGAACTGTTGCACACTTGAATCTAGCATTTTATATAGATTGACAGCTTGATTCTGGTGACCAGAATTTCATCATGTTTCTGTCTGCCACCCATCCATAACTCCATCTAATAAAGGCCATTGCTTGAACTTACCAAAAAAGGAAACAAAAATTCCAAGCTGTGAATTGGCGGTTAATTTAGTAGAGAATTAGGGTTCGGCTTAGATGAGAGAATTTGGAAGATGAAAAGAAACTTGAGATAGGAAAAATAATCAAAAGGGGAGAAAAAATTGGTCTCTCGCCACATAAAAGAAATTCAAAATAATTTTTAATTTTTAATTTTTAAAATATTTATAAAGTTTCAAAATTTATATTTTTAAAAAATTCTTAAAAAAATATATAACTAAAGTCAAAATTTTAAAATTTTCTAAAATAATAATTTTCAAAAAATTTATAAATATTCACTTGATAATTTTCAAAAAAATTATAAATATTCACTTGATTGTATATATATATAAAGGGGAACTTGTTTTAGTTGGTATAATAATAATAATTTTAGTCCTCTTTTTTATATTTTTTGTCAATTTGACTATGATTTTGTATAAACTTATTATAAAAAAAATAAAAATTTCTAAAATAGAAAAATATTTATAAAAGTACTAGAAAAATAAAATTTTGACTATGTTGTTGAATAACTAAATTGTATGATAAATAAAATAAATTATCATTTAATAAAATCTAATAACAAATTAAAAACAGAACAAAACCTAAAAAAGCTACATCATTATATGCTTCCTTAATGTTTCTCGAACCAAATTAACAATATTATCAAATTCAATTTCATGCCCTTGAAGAACATCTAGAACTAATATTACTCAGGCTTATAAAATTGATCCTAATGCCATTTTTTAGTCAAAATAGTACAAAATATACAACAAAATTTCGTTTTTCAAACTCAATTCAATTTTTCATTACATTTAAATTATTTTTCAAAACTCAAATTGCAAAAATAAATTATATTTAGATTTTTTTATATAATGTAAAGCTATGCCAAGAAACAGAGGTAAAAAAAACAAAGAACAAATAATTTTGTTTAATGTTTTTTTTCTACGTTTTTTTATTAAAGAGTGAGTATTGCATACTTCGATACAAATAATATAGAGAAATTCTGTACCGCTTAAAAGTAATTATCTCTCATTTTCTCTCACTTTATTTATTTTTGAAATTTTTATCTACTTTTATTTAATTTTTTTATTTTATAATGTTCTAAAATTTTAAAAATAATTTCAATTTTTTTATCATTTTATATATTATCAAGATTAAATTGACATAAAGTATAAAAATTGAAGACTAAAATTGATATTATATCAATTAAAAAAGTGTCACTTAACATTTGAGTGACAAAACAAAAAAATAATAATTTCAAAAACATTAGTAATGAAATTGTAAGTTTTTTAATTAAGTGGTCAAAATGAAAATACTCATAGTTTAGTGACTAATAGTATAGTTTTTTTGGTAAAATAAAAATTTGACGCTAATTTGTATAAAAATATAAAAAAAGCTCAATGTTATTTATAAAATAGAAAGATGTATATTATTCAACATAGGAATATTTTACCCAAATAATATAAAAAATAATTAATTACGAAAATGGTATGAAAAACATATTTATTACAAAAATAAGGCATTTGTTGCGGTGTTCTGTTGGCGTCGCTTGACATATTAGTAGTACTAAATTAAAATGTGATGGCTTAAAATATTCAGTGACCTTATATTTAAATTTCTTATTTTGATTGACTGTTGAAAATAAACTTTAAAAGTTTCGCCTGGCATTGTGGCGACACAAAATCTTAAATACAATTAATTTTTTTGTAAACCTTCATTGTTTATTAGTATTTCAATTCCCCTTTAACACCAAAATTAGAAAGACATCTTATCAATTAGTCCGGTTCAAATTATGTCTGCCACAATAGTTAACAATATTATATCTAGGAACTTTTATAATTATAATTTTATATCGTGGAAGTAAATAAATTGATAATAAGAATAATTAAAATGGCATCTGTAATGGCGGACAGCAAGAAAAAAATCTAAAAGAAAAAGTAATACAAATAGGATTTCTTACTAATAATTCTGCCTTTGTGGAACCTACCACTGACTTTATAATTTCCCTGTTTTTATTTTCTTGTTCTTCTTTCTTTGGCTATTGTACCCACAACATTCTTTCTTTTCACTGCTTTTAATTTGTTTCCATCTCCAAGGTCTATCACAAGATTTAAGCATACAATCAAGGTAATTTTCTTTAATTTGCTTAATTCATGACATGCTTTTCTTTGCTTTTGATTATCTGCAGATGTTATAGCAGCTCGCTTTGTAAGATAGTCAAGGAAGTCAACTTCACTGCTTCGTTTTCAGTTCTAATCTCTCAAGACCTTTCAGCCCCTAAGTCAGGTAATAAGATCTGAAGCAATGATTTCCTCTACTGATTATCAACAGTTCTAGATTTTAAGACTGGATAAGATGATCAGCAGACATAATCTACTATAGATACAAATTAATACAAATAGAGCTACCCAGAAGCAATATAATGTTGAAATCTCCTGTTGAACATTTTACCTCTTAATATTCTGTAATGAACTCTTGCACACTTGAATCTAGCATTTTATATACATTAAGAGCTTGATTCTGGTGACCAGAATTTCATCATGTTTCTGTCTGCCACCCATCCATTGCTTGAAACTTGCATTCATGTTTCCTTTTCATGCTTACACAGACATATCAATACTTCTTCCAATACATTTACAGATTTTCATTATCTGCTACTGCTATATATATGATTGCATTGCAGGGACATAGCAATGGAGTACGTAGAGTCTGTTGTTAGCATTGCAAATTGTCTCGGAACTCTTGTTTGTGAATATTTGCAATATCACAGAAAGCTGAACGATTATGTGAGAAACTTCAAGAGGATGAGAGATGAATTGAATTGCAAAATGGAAGATATAGAGCTGCAATTGAAAGCAGAGCTTCTTCATACTCTGGGGAAGATACCAAAGAAGGGAGTTGAAAATTGGTTGAAAGATGTGAAAGAGATGATTAGGGAAGCACAAGTTGTTGAAAACAAAGTCAGGAACGGGAGGTATCTCTGTCTTGCTTGCAACGGGAAGCTGGTTGATGAAAAGACTCGAGAAATGAAAGGATTTCTTGATAAAGCTCCTAATGCCTCTGAAGGTCTTGCCATTGATGGTCCAAGTGCTGGGTTGCCGCTGCCAACATCAGAACTAGTTGGAGAGGAAGCTGTCAGAAATGAGATTGGGGCATGTTTGATGCAGGAGGAGGTTAGCAAGATTGGGGTTTGGGGGATGGGCGGTGTGGGTAAAACCACTATCATGAAGCACATCCACAATGATCTTTTGAAAGAACAAAGGTTCGAAAGGGTAATCTGGGTTACCATATCAAAGGAGTTCAATGTAATGAAGGTACAAGATAATATTGCAAGTGCGTTGGAGTCGAAGGAATATTTAGACAAAGAAGAGGACAAGCTCAGACGAGCTGCAATCTTGTCAGAAATGCTGAAGAACGCAGGAAAGCATGTTCTAATCCTAGATGATGTGTGGGATAAAGTCTCTCTAGAGGAAGTTGGGATCCCTGAGCCGAGTGGCGGTAATGGCTGCAAGTTGGTGTTGACAACCCGTTCGGAGCATGTCTGTCAGTATATGGGTTGTAAGGTGATAAAAGTGAAGCCCCTTTCAGAAGAAGAGGCATTGATACTATTGTTGAATAAAGTTGGACCTAACATAGTTCAAAGTCCAACTATAATGCCAACTCTGAAGCTTGTTGTCAAGGAATGTGCAGGTCTACCTCTTACAATTGTTGTGGTAGCTGGTACCATGAAAGGAGAACATAACCCTCGTATTTGGAAAAATGCACTCAAAGATTTGAAAGAGAGAATAGGGAAAGTGGAAGGAGTGGAAGCTGAAGTAATCGAGCGCTTGAAATTTAGTTTCGATCACTTGAAAGATGAGAAAGTAAAAGATTGCTTCTTGTATTGTGCATTATATCCTGAAGATTTTGAAATTCATAAGGTTGTACTTATCGAGTGTTGGATTGATGAGATATTCATAGACGAGATGGATACAAGACAAGAAATGGAAGATAAAGGCCTTACTATTTTGAAAAGGTTGGAAGATAACTGTTTGTTGGAAAATATTACCACTGAATTTGGTTTACCTGGTATAAAGATGCATGATGCAGTGAGAGACATGGCATTGTCGATCACAAGAATGAATCCTCGATATATGATACAAGCAGGTTTGCAATTAGAAGAGTTACCAGAAAAGGAGCAATGGAGTCCGGATATTGAGAAAGTGTCACTTATGTATAACTCCATGTCAGAAATTTCCATAGATGTGCTGCCCACAAAATGTCAACTGCTCACAACCTTGTTATTGCAGCATAACCCTATAACGAAGATCCCAAATTCTTTCTTCACAAACATGCCTTGTCTTAGTGTTCTCAATTTGTCCTTTACAGATATCGAGAGTTTACCAAATTCCATCTCTGAACTAAAGAACCTCACAACACTGTTGCTTCGTGGCTGTAAAGAATTAAGAGATCTGCCATGTCTTTCGATGCTTCAAGAATTGAAGAAGTTGGACCTTTTTAGGACTAAAATTGAGGAAGTCCCCGAAGGCATGGATATGCTGATAAAGTTAAGATACATTGATCTTCAAGTGCGCACTCTGAAAGAGATACCCGCTGGAATTTTACCAAAACTCGTTCACCTTCAGCACTTGAGATTTGATGTGGAGAATAAAAAAATAAGTCTAAAAGCAGAGGAGATGGAACCATTGAAGAAGTTGGAGTGCTTTGCCGGACGTTTCGAAGACATTAGTGAATTCAATAAGTTCATCTCCTCAATGCAACAAAGTAAGAAAAATCTCATCAAGTACCATTTACGGGTGGGCTCAGTTTTATTTACTACGTTTGTGATTCCTGAAATAGAAAAAAAAGTAGCAATTGAAGGAGTCCACAATTTGGAAGGTGAGTTAATTATGCACCCAATTGAAATTCACGAGTTGAATATTTCAAAGTGCGACTATTTGAGAAGCTTAGTCGATGGTAATTCTTCCTTCAAAAATGCGATTGACTTGAGGGTTTGTAGTATTTGGTGGTGTGAAGGGATAGAGTGTGTTGTTTCCCAGTCCTCTTTTGCCTCTTCTTCCGCTCATCCATTTCAGAGCCTCGAGGTGTTGTTTCTTAAAAATCTGCCAAAATTGAGTGCCCTTATTATGAAAGATGCAGGAATTGGTTCAGCAACAACATCAACATCGGCTCCGTCTACCACCTTTTCCCATCTTAAGAAAATTTGGATAATCAATTGCTCAAGAATGAATACGTTGCTTCCACATTGGTTGCTTCCAAACCTCCAAAACCTGGAAGAAATATATGTGGATGGTTGTAGTCAGCTAGTAGATATATTGGGAGCAGCAACATCAGAAGTTGAAGAAAAAGGGAGTGATGCATTAATCAAATTCCATCTTCCCAAATTGAGAGAACTGAAATTGCTTTTTTTACCAAATTTGAAGAGAATTTGCAGTAAAAGTGGAGTGATGGTTTGTGATTCTCTCCAACTTATCCAAGTTGTTGAACATTGTGATAAACTGAAGAGAATTCCTCCATTTGTTCCCCTTGTTGGCAATGGGCAGCCATTTGCATATGCTCCACCTTCTCTTACCATCGAGTCAAGCACAGAATGGTGGGAATCGTTAGAGTGGGATGACCATCTAAACTTTAAAAATGTTATTCAACCCCTTTGGAAGGAAATGTATGAACCATTTATAATTTAGTTTATATTTTCTTATCTTATAAACCTAATTTCTCTATTTTAATACAATTTCATGTTTTGTTTTATTTTGGTTTGAAGATGATATGGCCTCCATTGCTGCCAAAGAAGTAGAAGAGAGGAGAAGGGAGGAGGAAAGTGCAAAAGAGAGGATAAAAAAGGAATGAAGGATGAGATTAAGAGGATTGAAGAATTGAGCAGCCATCATAAGAATTGACTCCTTTCCCATTTCAATAACTTCATTTCCACATCTCTTAGGTTGTTTCTATATTTTAAACATTGAATTCCTTATATCTTGTTATTCTTCTGTAAAAAAATAATTTTATTTGTTTAAAAATAAATGTACTTCACAAAATAATTATATTTTAGTTTATAAAAGTTTAAAACTTCATTTTTTTTATAATTACATTTTAGTTTATAAAATATATTTATCTTCCATCATATTATAAAATTCATATTTAAAAATAAAAAAATTGAAGTAAATAGAAGTTATAATAACATATTTTAAAATAATTATAATTTAATTTATAATTATTAGTTATAATTTGACATTTGTCTATTATAATATTTGAATTTATAAGTTAATATATTTGAATTATATTTAATAATTCAAATAAAAAATATTTTACTTTAATTATTGTAATTAAAAATAAAATATTAAAAATTAATTAAATAATATATATGTAAAATCTCATACAATACATGTGACATTAAATAATATATTTTAGTTTGATTTTTCCAACAAGGAACTTGGATCCGATATCTAGAGTCTATTTTCATTTATCGTTATTGGATAGCTCAGATTTTTCACTGAGAATCTTCTTGGTTAGAACATAGTCAATAGCTAAACATGGTGAAAAAGAAGCAACAAGGAAGCTAAAAAGGTAACAAGCTTAGGAAAGGATTGAGTAGCAACTGACTTCTTCATGGACTCAGTTCGGGATCTAGGGAAGGGGAAAAAATCAATCTTTAAGAACAAATGAAAAAAAACCAAAGGAACCCAAAATGTCTTAGCAGAAAAGATCAAATAGAGGAGTTGTGAAATATATTTACCTTTGAGGCTTTGCTACAAGAAAGTGTTTTGGACAAATTATATAGGGAGATCTCTAATTTTAGTCAAAAAAAAAAAAGAATGGCATGTCAACAATCAATTAGTGAGTTAACGAAAATTTTAACAGCAGTGACTAATTTAAATGATTATCTAAATTATAGTAACTAAATTAACAAAAAAAAAAATTACAGTGACTATTTTAGAATAACTTGCTATGTAGTTTAGCATTTTTTTTTTGAATCAAGTTTACCATAATTTATTTACTCATGAATGTGACGTTAAAAGCCATTTAATGCTTAATCTCTGCTTCTTTTCGTATTTAGAAGTTTATTGCTATTGATAATCTGTTTAAATCTTTCTGTTTCTTATTCAATCCGTCTCTATCTGTCCAAATACAATGGGTTTTTGATTGGCTTTTATAGCCATTTACATATGTTTATTTTTGTTATTATTGTCTTTTCTCTTCCTTTCTTGCAGCTGCAAGTTGCGGCAGAGCAGGTGGTGAAGGTGACGGGCATGTGGCTAGTGCCAGAAGGTTAGGGGTCAGAAGACCCTAGGTGCGGCGCACCTAGGGTTTTGGTTTTCCTTTGTTTTTTTTTTTTGTTTTGGGTTTGGGCTGCTGATGTGGGCTAGGGTTTGTATTTAGGTTGATTTAATGGGTAAGCTGATTGGTTTTTATTTGGGTTGTTTTGGGTTTTTGGGTTAGGGCAAAATGGGCTTGTACAATATTATTTGTTTTCTTTCTTTTTTTATTATTATCAAGAAAAGAAAGCATAAAACAATAACTAACTAACCATCAATCTTGGCATTACAACTCTATTTGTATTTGCATTCAGTAAGTTACGAATTGCATCCTGTTGAGTAAAAGATAAAACATTGTAACGGTTGATCCTAAGCCATTGAAACTAGGCCATCAGTGAGCTTATTACCTTTTCTGTAGGTATGTTGAATAATCATATCCCATTCCTTATTCATGTACTTGCGAGCCTCCCTACACAACTGATGTTCACCAAATTTAGCACTACTAGACAACATAGTAGCAACCTCCATACTATCTATTTCCAGAATGATTCTCCAATTTCCATTCCTCCAAGTAATCTGAAGTCCTTCAACAACACCCCAAAGTTCTGCTTCCAACATCGAGCAAGGGCCAATCAGTCTAGAAAATCCAATAATCCATTCTCCATTCCAATCTGGAATAACTCCCCCACAAGCGGCCACATCCGTATTTACTTTGCGCACGCGCCATCAACATTTAATTTGTACCATCCGATAGATGGACTCTCTTATCAAGTGCAGACTTTTTAAATTTTCACTTCTGATACTACTGTTGGAACTTTGAACAAAATACAGCAACTGATGCAGAAGCTTGAGCAACAAGGCTCGAGGATTGTAGCAGAAGAAAGAAAGAACAGAAACTTTGCTAAAGAGAAATCGTGAAACAAGAAGAATGGAGCATGGATTGAATGAAATCAAGTGTCTTCCATTACAAAAAAACAATGACATTGGCTTACAGCCATTACATATATTAGCAAATGACAATTCAAATCTTAACTAAACATCACCTAATGTTTACCTAATACCACTAAACTTCATAGAAACTTGAAAACTTAGCTTGCACACATTGTATAGCTGATATAATCAGCTCAATCAACATCAAATCTACATAAAATATCAACTAACCTAGTTTGAAAGTAACTAAATTACATTACATTGACTAGGGATTACAAAATGAACAAAACAAGAGCTTGTTGCACATGAAATAATGGCTACTACATGGCCACCTTTGTTGCTTCACGTGCAGCATCCTTGGTATTGCATGGGCTACTTCTGGACGTTGCATGGGCTGCATGAGAGGACATACTTCAACACTCCTCCTTAGTCTCCATGTTGCATATTCTAGCTTCTTTCTTAGTTCAATAAACCTCGTTGTATTGAAGGCTTTGGTAAAAATATCAGCAATCTGATTTTCAGAATTGCAATGAATCAGCTCAATCTCTCGAGCTTGTTCCATCTCCCTTACCACATGATGTTTGATGTTGAAGTGTTTTGTTCTGCCATAGAAGATAGGATTCTTTGAATTGCAACAGCCGACTTGTTGTCACATTGAATCTCTGTTGCTCCTTCTTGTTGAAGGTTTAAATCAGCTAGAATTTTTTTTTAGCCATATGGCTTGATTCACAACAGCAGCAATTGCAACATACTCAGCTTCTGCTGTTGATTGAGCAACCAGGTTTTGCTTCTTTGAGCACCAGCAAAACATTACTAAACCAAGTGTGAAAGCATAGCCCGAGGTACTCTTCATGTCATCCTTTGATCTAGCCCAGTCACTGTCTGTATAGCCTACCAACTTTATATCTTCAACTTTACAAAATTTCAAACCATAGCTCAAGGTCCCTTTGATGTACCTGAACACTCTTTTTGCTGCTTGTAGATGATGTTCATTGCAGCAATGCAACCTTGATAACATACTAACATCAAACATAATGTCAGGCCTGGTGGCAGTTAAATATAATAAGCAACCAACCAAACTCCTGTAGGAAGATTCATCAACTTGTTTATAAGCTCCTTGGCTCGACAGCTTCATTCCAAGAGTCATTGGTGTACTTGTTGGCTTGCTATTCTCCATGGAGAACTTCTTTAAGATCTTCAAGGCAAATGTTTGTTGGCCTAATAAGATTCCATCTCTTGTCTGGCACACCTCCATTCTAAGGAAGTAAGACATATGCCCCAGATCAGACATTTCAAACATGTGCTTTATTTTTGTCTTGAAATCCATAAGTACAGCTTCAACTCCTCCTGTCACCAGTAGGTCATCGACATACAATAAGACAATGAGCTGTGTTTGAAGTCCTTGCCTCTTAACATACAATGTAGGCTCACTGATACTCCTATTGAACCCCAAGCTGGTCAAATACCCATCAATTCTGCTATACCATGCTCTTGGAGCTTGTTTCAAGCCATGCAAGGCTTTGTTCAGCTTTTACACCATATCTTCTTTGCCAGTCACCTGAAAGGCTTGTGGCTGGTCAACATAGATTTCTTTTTCAAGAAAACCATTGAGAAAGGCTGACTTTACATCAAGCTGGTGAATTTTCCAATTCATTTGAGCTGCTAAGGCAACTAGCAGTCTTATTGTATCGAGCCTTGCTACTGGAGCAAATGTCTCCATGTAGTCCAAACCATATCTCTAGCTAAACCCCTTCACAACTAGCCTTGCCTTTAGCTTGTTCAGACTTCCATCTGCATTTTGCTTATCTCGATAAATCTACTTGACACCTATGACCTTCCTATTTGTAGGTCTTTCAACCAACTCCCATGTCTTGTTCTTCTCGATTATATGTATTTCATCAGCTATAGCTTGATGCCAACCTTGGTGTGTTTGAGCTTCTTCAAAGCTAGTTGGCTCCATAATGGCCACATGTGCTCTTTCATAGATTTCTACTAAGGGCCTTGTACCTCTGACTGGAACATCATCCAAGTCCTTTTCAAGATTTACTTGAACATGTTCTACTTCATCAACCATTTGCTCTTGAGTAGTTGCCACAGGTTCATTCTTCTTCCAGTCCCAGCTTGTTTTTTCATTAAACACCACATCCCTACTGACTAGAACTTTGTTTGTCGAGGGAATTAAAATTTTATAGCCCTTTTTGTTTAGACTATAGCCTACAAGTATGCCTGCTTGAGCTCACTCATCAAGCTTGCTTCTTTTAACAACTGGGACTTGTGCATAACATAAGAAACCAAAGGTTCTAAGGTGAGCCAATGATGGCTTAAACCTGAACCAAGCCTCAAATGGTATTTTGTGAGCTAGGGCCTTTGATGAAAGTCTATTTTGTAAATAAACAGCAATGTTTACTACTTCAGCCCACATAGTTTTGGGCACATTCTTCTCAAACAATAGGCACCTGGCCATATTCAACAAGGTTCTATTCTTCCTCTCACTGACTCCATTCTGCTAAGGAGTATAGACATTTGTGAGTTGATGCTTGATGACAGCTTCAATGCAACTAGCTTGGAACTGAGCAGAAGTATACTCAGCTCTATTGTCTGACCTTATGGTCTTAATCTTACAACCTGTTTCTGTTCAGCTTCAGCCTTAAAATTCAAAAACACTTGAGCTACCTTAGATTTGTGCTTCAAGAAATAAATCCAATAGTATCTTGAAAAATCATCAATAAACAAGACAAAGTACCTGTTACCATTGAGAGATTTAGTCTTCATAGGACCACACACATCAGTGTGCACAAGTTGGAGCTTATCTGATGCTCTCCAAGCTTGATTCAAAGGAAATGGATTCTTGGCTTGCTTTCCTAGCTGGCATACTTCACAAATACCTTCATCGATCACAGAGTTGGTGAAGTTTTCAACTAGAACTTCAATGATCATCTTGGTCATCGACTTAAAGTTGGTATGTCCAAGTCTTTGATGACAAAGTTTAGACTCATCAATCGAGGCTATGTAAGCTGAACTTGAGGTACATGACCAGTTTACTTCAAAATATTTGTCAGTCATAGTGACTGCCATGATCTTTGACCCACTTGGATCAACAATTTGACATTGCTTGCCTTTGAACACTACTGAGTAGCCCTTGTCGAGTAGTTGAGCAATGCTAAGCAAGTTTCTATCAATCTCAGTTACAATGAGCACATTGGAAATGAGCTTGTTACCTATTGGAGTGGATATCAACACATCTCCTTCGCCTTAAGCCTTGATGAATTGACCATTTGCGACCTTAACCTTGGTTTAAAAGCTTCTATCTAAGGTTTTAAAGATAGTTGCATCGAATGACATATGGTTGGTGCAGCCATTGTCTAGGAGCCAGCCTTCTGAGCATTTCTTCTGTTAATCTGAGCATGTCACGGCAAAGACTTTTTCACGATCACTGCCTTCTTCAGCTACTCGAGCCTCAGTCTTTAGCTGTTGAGGTTGAGGTTGTATTGGTTTGCCCTTGCTTTTGCAAACCTTTTCAACATGGCCCTTCTTCTTGCAGTATTGGCGTGTTGCATCTGGCCTAAACCAGCATTTGTCCTCAGGATGACCTGGTCTTTTGCAAAGCTTGCAAAGTTTCTCACCACCTCTTGCAACATCAGGCTTAGGCATGTTCTTCCAAATCTTTTTGTCTTTGTAGACAGTATTACTCGAGGATGGCCTTATTTTGGCTTAGAAGGCACCTTCTTGGTGTTCTTCTTGTCTACTGGCTCTCCTTTGTTCCTAAGCATACAAAGCATTGATAAGCTCAGTCAAGGAAATGGTAGCCAGGTCTCTCGAATCCTCTAGGGATGAGATTTTTGCTTCATATCTCTCAAGCAGTGTTGAGAGCACCTTCTCCACAATTCTTGCCTCGCTAAACTCTTCTCCTAGCAACCTTATGCTGTTAACTACAGCCATAATCCTGTCTGAATACTGCTTCACTGTCTCCTCTTCCTTCATCTTCAAATTTCCAAAGTCCCTTCTCAAGTTCAAGAGCTGCTGCTGCCTGGTTCTTTCAGTGCCTTGGAACTCCTCCTTGAGCTTGACCCAGGCCTGCCTTGGAGTCTCACAAGCCATGACCTTTGTAAAGATCACATCAGTCACATAATTTTGTATGCATGACATGGCCTTGTGCCTTTTGGTTCTTTCTTCAGCATGCTGCCTCATCTGAGCCACTGTTGGATTAGCTCGAAGATGTGCTGGTTCAACATCTGAAGTCACAACCTCCCACAGATCGAAAGCCTGCAGGTAAGTTTTCATCTTGACCTGCCAAATGTGAAAACCTTCACCATTGAAGACTGGTGGTGCAGCTGGTGAAAAACTCGATGAAACCATTCGATTTTTTGTTTATCAGAAATAGGTCCTCTAAGATAAAGGCTCTAGATACCAATTGTTAGAACTTTGAACAAAATAAAGCAACTGATGCAGAAGCTTGAGCAACAAGGCTCGAGGATTGTTACAGAAGAAAGAAAGAAAGAACAGAAACTTTCCTAAAGAGAAATCGTGAAACAAGAAGAATGGAGCATGGATTGAATGAAATCAAGTGTCTTTCATTACAAAAAAAAAAATGACATTGGCTTACAGCCATTACATATATCAGCAAATGACAATTCAAATCTTAACTAAACATCACCTAATGTTTACCTAATACCACTAAACTTCATGGAAACTTGAAAACTTAGCTTGCACACATTGTGTAGCTGATATAATCAACTCAATCAACATCAAATCTACATAAAATATCAACCTAACCTAGTTTGAAAGTAACTAAATTACATTACATTGACTAGGGATTACAAAATGAACAAAACAAGAGCTTGTTGCACATGAAATAATGGCTACTACATGGCCATCTTTGTTGCTTCACGTGCTGCATCCTTGGTACTGCATGGGCTGCTTCTGGACGTTGCATAGGCTGCATGAGAGGACATACTTCAACAACTACTGCTTTGGACACCTATAGCAAATACATATTGCTACTGCAATTTTAAACTAGCATCCAAAACAGATTCGGTTTCTTCAAAGTCTACAAAGTCTCCAATTTAAAAAGGGTCACTTAAGAGTTTGATGACAACTTTTTTTTGAAAACATTAGTGACAAAATTGTAACTATTTTTTAGTTAAGGGACCAAAACGAAAATTACCAATAGTTTAGTGATTAGTGTAACTTTTTTGGGTACAATGATCATTTGAATTCCAACTATTCCCAAAGAAAGTGAACACCTAACCAATAAATTACAACTTGAGTTGGCTTATCCAGGAATTTATATTCACATCTTACAAACCTGCATATGTAAAATATTACTCATAGAGTTGAATCCAAAATTTAATAGCAACAACTAGAACAACACAAGCCATTTACTACAACACCAACAACTATACTTTGTTTTGAACAACACCTATTACAAGTCATTTTTACTAGTATATTTAATTTCAAGTTGTAACATATAAATAGCCATTCTTATACCCTGCTTTCCCATACTTTCCCATCATCATCATCAACATCGTTGTTGTTCTAATTGAGCACTAACATCACTGCAATTCTTGTTAGTATTGTCCAGAATTCATGCAAAGGACATTTCTGTGGATTTTAGACGTCATATCTATCTTCCAAATTTTGAGAGCAGATCAAAGGTTTTATTATTTCAGATTTAAAGAAGAATCAGATTGTAAATTATCAAGTGTTGAGAAAATTCAGTATCAAATACCGTAACTGCACCCAAAATGCCAACTATAATCATGTGTTCATATCCGTTTGTTTAATGTTCACGAACATTAAATTGAACATCTTCATTAGTATATAATTGAACATGTTAACGAACAATACTAATAAATAATAATAAATAATAAATAAATAAATAAATACATTAAAATAGTTAAAAGTCATATTTTTACGAGAAATAATTCAATGTTTTGTTTTCTATTATTTTTTGTTCAATGGAATTATTTTCGAAAAGTGTTTTTGAGTAAAAAGCAAATTAATATTAAATAGATAAATTTGCTTTCGAGAAAAACATTTTTAAACTTAACTTTTATTTATAATTCAATATAAATTATGTAATATTTAATTTAAATATAAAATTATATCTGTCATTAAATTTTATTGAGAATATATAAATTATATATTCAATTTGAATTTTACAAAGAATTAATATGGATGGCTTAAAAATATTTAATATTTAATATATTAAAATAAACCTTATAATTTTCAAAAAACAATGCTAAAGAAGCAATGCCCTTCCAATGTAAAGGTGATGAAGAAGTGGGTACAACTGGTATTTGACGAAGAAGTGGGTCACTATTGGCTTGCTTGCATTTATGATATATATATTTTTTCTTATAAATTCTCACCTAACTTTGTATTCTACCATTTATTTTGGAGAAAGATGCCAATTTTTAATTATTGATTCCAACAACTTTGTTGAATTAGAAAATTGGTATTCGATAGAAAAATTACATTTCGATTTCATCATTAAATATAAAATTATCTGTCATTAAATTTTATTGAAAATATATAAATTAAATATATTTCTTATAAATTCTCACCTAACTTTGTATTCTACCATTTATTTTGGAGAAATATGCCAAATTTTAATTATTGATTCCAACAACTTTATTGAATTAGAAAATTGGTATTGGATAGAAAAATTAAATTTCCAAGTTTATGATATGTTTTTAGTTGCTGAGAAGGTTTTATGCACAGCTGAGTCAATATTAAATTATACTGCCTCAAACTCAATTATTAAACTTTTGTTTAACATTCAATTTTTCATTTTTGCTCAATTTTAACTTGCAAAGTCATTCAAAAGTAAATTGCATGTCCTTGAAGAATATAGTAAAGGGGTGCGAATAACTATACCAAATACAACTCATTTACTTGTATATTTAATTTCAAGTTGTAACTATTATTATTCTTTAATTTCAAGCATCCTGTCCAGGTAGTTTTCATTCATTTGCTTAACCCATGACATGCTTTTCTTTGCTTAATCCATGACTTTGAAATGATTGTTTCTGATTATCTGCTACTGTTCTAGCTTTGTAAGACTGTCAAGGGAGAACTGAACTTCACTGCTTCATTTTCAGTTCTATTCTCCCAACACTTTTCACCCACTAACTCAGGTAATAAGTTCTGAAGCTATGATTTCCCCTACTGATTATCAGCTATTTTAGATTTTAGGACTGGATGATCAGCAGACATAATCTACTTTAGATAGAAATTAATACAAAAACATGATTTCCTTTGCTTTTCACATAACAAGAAAGATGAATAGTTGTATTAAGATCCGAAGCAATGATTTCCTCTACTGATTGTCAACAGTTTTAGATTTAATACAAAAAGAGCTACCCAGACGCAATATAAGGTCTGTAATGAACTCTTGCACACTTGAATCTAGCATGTTATATAGTCTGAGAGGTTGATTCTGGAAATACATATTTTTATTATCTGCTACTGTTATACATTCACAGACATAGCAATGGAGTACGTAGAGCCTGTTCTTGGCATTGCAAATTGTCTCGGAACTCCTGTTTGTGAATATTTGCAATATCACATAAAGCTGAACGATTATGTAAGAAACTTCAAGAGGGTCAGAGATGAATTGAATTGCAAAATGGGAGATATAGAGCTGCAATTGAAAGCAGAGCTTCTTCGTCCTCTGGGGAAGATACCGAAGCAGGGAGTTGAAAATTGGTTGAAAGCTGTGAAAGAGATGATTAGGGAAGCACAAGTTGTTGAAAACAAAGTCAGTAACGGGAGATATCTCTGTCGTGCTTGCAACGGGAAGCTGGTTGATGAAAAGACTCGAGAAATGAAGGAATTTCTTGATAAAGCTCCTAATGCCTCTGAAGGTCTTGCCATGGATGGTCCAAGTACTGGGTTGCCACTGCCAACATCAGAACTAGTTGGAGAGGAAGCCGTCAGAAATGAGATTTGGGCATGTTTGATGCAGGAGGAGGTTAGCAAGATTGGGGTTTGGGGGATGGGCGGTGTGGGTAAAACGACTATCATGAAGCACATCCACAATGATCTTTTGAAACAACAAAGATTCGAAAGGGTAATCTGGGTTACCATATCAAAGGAGTTCAATGTAATGAAGGTACAAGATAATATTGCAAGTGCGTTGGAGTCGAAGGAATATTTAGACAAAGAAGAGGATAAGCTCAGACGAGCTGCAATCTTGTCAGAAATGCTGAAGAACGCAGGAAAGCATGTTCTAATCCTAGATGATGTGTGGGATAAAGTCTCTCTAGAGGAAGTTGGGATCCCTGAGCCGAGTGGCGGTAATGGCTGCAAGTTGGTGTTGACAACCCGTTCGGAGCATGTCTGTCAGTATATGGGTTGTAAGGTGATAAAAGTGAAGCCCCTTTCAGAAGGAGAGGCATTGATACTATTCTTGAATAAAGTTGGACCTAACATAGTTCAAAATCCAACTATAATGCCAACTCTGAAGCTTGTTGTCAAGGAATGTGCAGGTCTACCTCTTACAATTGTTGTGGTAGCTGGTACCATGAAAGGGGAACATAACCCTCGTATTTGGAAAAATGCACTCAAAGATTTGAAAGAGAGAATAGGGAAAGTGGAAGGAGTGGAAGCTGAAGTAATCGAGCGCTTGAAATTTAGTTTCGATCACTTGAAAGATGAGAAAGTAAAAGATTGCTTCTTGTATTGTGCATTATATCCTGAAGATTTTGAAATTCATAAGGTTGTACTTATCGAGTGTTGGATTGATGAGATATTCACAGACGAGATGGATACAAGACAAGAAATGGAAGATAAAGGCCTTACTATTTTGAAAAGGTTGGAAGATAACTGTTTGTTGGAAAATATTACCACTGAATTTGGTTTACCTGGTATAAAGATGCATGATGCAGTGAGAGACATGGCATTGTTAATCACAAGTATGAATCCTCGATATATGGTACAAGCAGGCTTGCAATTAGAAGAGTTACCAAAAAAGGAGCAATGGAGTCCGGATATTGAGAAAGCATCGCTTATGTGTAACTCCATATCAGAAATTCTCACAGATGTGCTGCCTACAAAATGTCAACTGCTCACAACCATGTTATTGCAGCAGAACCCTATAAAGAAGATCTCAAATTCTTTCTTCACAAACATGCCTTGTCTTAGTGTTCTCAATTTGTCCTTTACGAATATCGAGAGTTTACCGAATTCCATCTCTGAACTAAAGAACCTCACAACATTGTTGCTTCGTGGCTGTCATAAATTAAGAGATCTGGCATGTCTTTCGATGCTTCAAGAATTGAAGAAGTTGGACCTTTATGGGACTAAAATTGAGGAAGTCCCTGAAGGCATGGATATGCTGATAAAGCTAAGATATCTTGATCTTCAAGTGTGGACTCTGAAAGAGATACCCACTGGAATTTTACCAAAACTCGTTCACCTTCAGCACTTGAGTTTTGAAGTGGAGAATGAAAAAATAAGTCTAAAAGCAGAGGAGTTGGAACCATTGAAGAAGGTGGAGTGCTTTACTGGACGTTTCAGAGACATCAGTGAATTCAATAAGTTCATCTCCTCAATGCAACAAAGTAAGAGAAGACTCATCAAGTACCATTTACAGGTGGGCTCAGTTTTAATTCCTAAGTTTGGAACTCCTGAAATAGATAAAATAGTAACAATTGAAGGAGTCGACAATTGGGAAGGTGAGTTAATTATGCACCCAATTGAAATTCAAGAGTTGAATATTTGTGACTGTGACTATTTTAGAAGCTTAGTCGATGATAATTCTTCCTTCAAAAATGCGATTGATTTGAGGGTTTGTAGGATTTTGAGGTGTGAAGGGATAGAGTGTGTTGTTTCCCTGTCCTCTTTTGCCTCTTCTTCTGCTCATCCATTTCAGAGCCTCGAGGTGTTGGATCTTCATGATCTGCCAAAGTTGAGTGCCTTTATTATGAAAGATGCAGGAATTGGTTCAGCAACAACATCAACATTGGCTCCGTCTGCCACCTTTTCCTATCTTAAAGAATTTAAGATAGTCGGATGCTCAAGTATGAAGACGTTGCTTCCACATTGGTTCCTTCCAAACCTCCAAAACCTGGAAGCAATATATGTGGATGCTTGTAGTCAGCTAGTAGAAATATTGGGAGCACCAATATCAGAAGTCGAAGAAAAAGGGAGTGATGCATTAATCAAATTCCATCTTCCAAAATTGAGAGAGTTGTACTTGAGGGAATTACCAAATTTGAAGAGCATTTGCAGCAAAAGTGGAGTGATGGTTTGTGATTCTCTCCAACTTATCCAAGTTGCTTCTTACTGTGATAAACTGAAGAGAATTCCTCCATTTGTTCCCCTTGTTGGCAATGGGCAGCCATTTGCATATGCTCCACCTTCTCTTAACATCGAGTCAAGCACAGAATGGTGGGAATCGTTGGAGTGGGATGACCATCCAAACTTTAAAAATGTTATTCAATCCCTTTGGAAGCAAAGGTATGAACCATTGATAATTTAATTTATATTTTCTTATTTTATAAACCTAATTTCTCTATTCTAATACAATTTCAAAGTGCCTCCATTTTTTAAACATTTTTCCTCTCCTACCATTCCTTCTATTCTCTAATTCTTCTCTAAGTATATATATATATATATATATATGTAATTCCCAAAATAACCTTCTAAATTTTCATATCTATAATAAAAATATTTATTTTATAAATCTAAATTCTCCATTTTAATACAATTTCATGTTTTGTATTATTTTGGTTTGAAGATGATGTGGCGTCCATTGCTGCCAAAGAAGTAGAAGAGAATAGGAGGCCGGAGGAAAGTGCAAAAGACATTTTTATTATTCTAAGTTTATTTTAAAGGTCTAATTATAGATTTTATCTCTTTATTTTATAAAAAAAATGTATATAAAAATTGTAGAAAAATAAAATCTTGAATATGTTGTTCAATAACTAAATTGTATGAAAAATAAAGAAAAGTATCATTCAATAGAATCCATAACAAATTAAAAACAAACCAAAACAAGTTAAATCATTACATGTTTTCTCAATGTTTCTCGAAACCAAATTATTAATATTATCAAGTTGAGTATCATGCCCTTGAAGAACATCTAGAGCTCATATTACAAAGGTTTGCCATTTTTTTAGTAAAAGGAATACAAAATATACCACAAAATTATCTTTTTCAAACTCAATTCAAGATTTCATTACATTTAATTTATTTTTCAAAAACCAAATTGTAAAAATAAATTATATTTAGAGTTTTATCTTTTCTTATAATGTAAAAGCCATGTCAAGAAATAGAAGAGGTGAAAAACATAAAACAAATGATTTTGCTTAAAGTTTTTTTTTTCTATATTTCTTTTAAAGAATGAATATTGGATATTTTGATATAGATAATAAAGAGAAATTTTAGAGGGTTTAAAAACAATTATCCCTCATTTGCTCCCAACACTTTCATCCACAAACTCAGGTAATAAGATCTGAAGCTATGATGTCCCCTACTGATTATCATCTGTTTTAGATTTTAGGACTGGATCATCAGCAGACATAATCTACTTTAGATAGAAATTAATACAAAAACATGATTTCCTTTGCTTTTCATATAACAAGAAAGATGAATAGTTGTATTAAGATCCGAAGCTATGATTTCCTCTACTGATTTTAATACAAAAAGAGCTACCTGAAGCAATATAAGGTTGAAATCAAGCTCATTAGACATTTTAGCTCTTAATATTCTGTAATGAACTCTTGCACACTTGAATCTAGCATGTTATATAGTTTGAGCGCTTGATTCTGGAAATACAATGGAAATACATGTTATATAGTTTGAGCGCTTGATTCTGGAAATACAATGGAAATACATACTTTCATTATCTCCTAGTGTTATACATTCACAGACATAGCAATGGAGTACGTAGAGCCTGTTCTTGGCATTGCAAATTGTCTCGAAACTCCTGTTTGTAAATATTTGCAATATCACAGAAAGTTGAACGATTATGTGAGAAACTTCAAGAGGATGGGAGATGAATTGAATTGCAAAATGGAAGATATAGAGCTGCAATTGAAAGCAGAGCTTCTTCATCCTCTGGGAAGATACCGAAGTAGGGAGTGGAAAATTGGTTGAAAGCTATGAAAGAGATTATTAGGGAAGCACAAGTTGTTGAAAACAAAGTCAGTAATGGGAGATATCTCTGTCGTGCTTGCAACGGGAAGCTGGTTGATTAAAAGACTCGAGAAATGAAGGAATTTCTTGATAAAGCTCCTAATGCCTCTGAAGGTCTTGCCATGGATGGTCCAAGTGCTGGGTTGCCACTGCCAACATCAGAACTAGTTGGAGAGGAAGCCGTCAGAAATAAGATTTGGGCATGTTTGATGCAGGAGGAGGTTAGCAAGATTGGGGTTTGGGGGATGGGCGGTGTTGGTAAAACCACTCTCATGAAGCACATCCACAATGATCTTTTGAAACAACAAAGATTCGGAAGGGTAATCTGGGTTACCATATAAAAGGAGTTCAATGTCATGAAGGTACAAGATGATATTGCAGATGCTTTGAAGTTGAAGGAAGATTGGCCCAGAGAAGGTGTTGGAACTTGATGAACAAACAGCAAATAGCTGAAGCTTGAGCAGCAAGGCTCGAGGATTGTGGCAGAAGAAAGAAAGAAAAGAAACAGAATTTTGCTAAGGAGGACGAGAGAGCAAGAAAGGGAGCATGAAACTTGAATGAAATCTATTGATTTTCATTATAAAATATCATTGATACACTGCCATTACATATACTAGCTATAGACAATGCTAATCATACAAAGTCATCACCTAATGTTTACCTAATCCCACTAATTTCATAGAAACTTGAAAAACTTAGCTTGCACACTTTATATGGCTGATATAATCAGCTTCAATCACCATCAAATCAACATAAAATATCAGCCTAATACAATCCAAAAGTAACTAGACTAAGTTACATTGACTGAGGGATTACAAAAGAATAAAGTAAAAACTTGGTTCACATGAAATAATGGTTCCAGCACAGCTTAACTCCACGAGCTGCTTCTAACGTTGCATGGGCTGAATGGGAGGCCATACTTTAACACTCCTCCTTGGTCTCCATGCTGCATACTCCTAGCTTCTTTCTTAGTTCGATGAACCTTGTAGGATTGAGGGCCTTTGTGAAAATGTCAGCTAACTGTTCTTTAGAATTGCAATGAATCAGCTCTACTTCTTGAGCTTGTTTCATCTCCCTTACCACATGTAACTTAATGTTGAAATGCTTTGTTCTACCATGGAAGACAGGGTTCTTTGCAATTGCAACCTGATATAGATTCATCTCTGTTGCTTCCCTTTGATATAGATTCAAATCAGTTAGGATTTTTCTTAACCAAACAGCCTGATTAACAGCATTTGTAGTAGCTACATATTCAGCTTCTGCAGTTGACTGAGCTACAAGACTTTGTTTCTTTGAGCACTAGCAGAACATTGTTGAACCAAGCGTGAAAGCATAGCCTGAGGTACTCTTCATGTCATCTTTTAATCCAGTCCAATCACTGTCTGTAAAGCCTATCAGCTTCATATTGTCAATCTTCCAGAACAATAAGCCATAACTCAAGGTGCCTTTGATGTACCTAAGCACTATTTTTGCTGCTTAAAGATGCTGCTTATTGCAGCAATGTATGAACCTTGATAGCATGCTCACAGCAAACATGATATCTGGTCTGGTTGTTGTCAAATATAAAAGACATCCCACTAGACTTCTGTAGAGTGATTCATCCACACTTTCATAATCATCTTTGCTTAACATTTTCAGTCCAACAGCCATTGGAGTGTTTGTTGCTTTGCTATTCTCCATAGAGAACTTTTTTAAGATCTTCCAGGCAAATGTTTGCTGCCCTAAGAAGATCCTTTTAGCTGTTTGGCTTACCTCCATTCTGAGGAAATAGGTCATTTGCCCCAGATCAGACATCTCAAACATCTTCTTCATTTTTCCTTTAAAGTCACATATAACTTTGTTGTCTCCTCCTGTCACCAAGAGATCATCCACATAAAGAGACACAATAAGTTGAATTTCAGCTTCATTCTTCTTAACATACAGTGTAGGCTTACTGATGCTCTTTTGAAATCCCAAACTGATAAGGTAGCTATCAATTCGAGCATACCAAGCTCGGGGAGCTTGTTTTAGGCCATATAGGGCATTTTTAAACCTGTAGACCACATGTTCCTTGCCTGGCACAACAAAGGCTTGAGGTTGGTCAATGTAAATCTCCTCTTCAAGGTGACCATTTAGGAAGGCTGACTTGACATCAAGTTGATGTATGCACCATTGCATTTGTGCTGCCAAAGCAACTAGCAATCTTATGGTGTTAAGCTTGGCTAGTGGTGCAAAAGTCTTCATGTAGTCTAGGCCATATCTTTAGCTGAATCCCTTGACAACTAGCCTGGCTTTCAGCTTGTTTAAACTCCCATCAGCATTTTGTTTGACTCGATAAACCCATTTGACTCCTATAATCTTTCTGTTTAAAGGCCTATCAACTAGATCCCAGGTTTGGTTCTTTTCTATCATCTTCATCTCTTCAACCATTGCAGCCTTCCAGCCCTGGTGTGCTTTAGCCTCTTCAAAACTTGTTGGCTCCATTTTGGCCATTTGGGCCCTTTCATAAACATCAGTCAAGGATCTAGTCCCTCTGACTGGGACATCATCAATGTCCATTTCTGGACCAGCTTGATCAGGTTCTATCTAGTCTGCTATAAGTTCTTCTGAAGTCTCCATTGATTGATTCTTTTCCCAGTTCCAACATGCCTTCTCATCAAAGACCACTTCCCTACTCACTTGAATTTTCTTTGTTGAAGGGTCTAGGATCCTATAGCCCTTTTTGACCGAGCTATACCCTACCAAAACACCAGGTTGTGCCCTCTTTGACAACTTGTCTCTCTTAGCAGCTGGGACTTGAGCATAACAAAGGCATCCAAAGACCTTCAAGTGAGCCAGTGATGGCTTGAATCCACACCATGCTTCAAAAGGTGTCTTATGAGCCAAAGTCTTTGTTGGAAGCCTGTTCTGAAGGTAAACAACAGTGTTAACTACTTCAGCCCACATTGCTTTGGGCATATTCTTCTGAAACAGCAGGCACCTTGCCATATCGAGTAAGCTTCTATTCTTTCTTTCACTTACCCCATTTTGTTGAGGTATATACACATTGGTCAGTTGGTGTTTAATGTCTGCATCAATGCAAATTGCTTGGAACTGAGCTGAAGTGTACTCAGTTCCATTATCTGACCTGATAGTCTTAAGCTTGCAACCTGTTTTTGTTTCAGCTTCAATTTTAAATTTTAAGAACACTTGTGCAACTTCAGATTTCTGCTTTAAGAAATAAATCCAACAAAACGTTGAATAGTTATCAATAAAGAGTATGAGTACCTGTTTCCACTGAGTGATTCAGTCTTCATAGGACCACATACATTTGTGTGCACAAGCTGAAGCTTTTCTGAGGCTCTCCAGGCTTGGTTCGAGGGAAATGGTTGCCTAGCCTGTTTTTCAAGCTGACATACTTCACAAACATCTTCTTGCTTGAGTGTGCTAGTGAAGTTTTCAACCAAGCTATTGCTAATCATTCTAGCCATTGACTTGAAGTTGGCATGCCCAAGCCTTTGATGCCAAAGCTTGGAGTCTTCTGCTGAGGCAGTATAGGCTGTATTCGAGCCTCCTGACCAGTTGACTTCAAAACATTTATCAGTCATGGTGACTGTCATGAAACTTGATCCACTTGGATCAGCTATTTGACACCCCTTCCCCTTGAACACCACTGAGTATCCCTTATCTAGTAGCTGAGCTATGCTTAATAGGTTTCTGCCGATTTCAGGAACAAGGAGTACATTGGAGATAAGTTTGTTTCCTGTTGGTGTAGGTATAGACACATCCCCTTTTCCTTCAGCCTTAATAAACTGTCAATTTCCAACCTTGACCTTGGTTTGAAAGGTTCTATCCAAAGTCTTAAAGATGGTTGGATTATATGACATGCGATTAGTGCAGCCACTGTCTAAGAGCCATCTTTCTGAGCCTTTCTTCTGGCTACCTGAACATGACACAGCAAAGACTTGCTCCTCTTGGTCACTTCCTTCTTCAGTTACTCGAGCCTCAGCCTTTGACTGTTGAGGTTGAGCCTGCCTTGGTTTGCCCTTGCTTTTGCAAACCTTCTCAACATGACCCTTCTTCTTACAATATTGGCATGTTGCATCTGGCCTGAACCAGCATTTGTCCTCAGGCTGGCATGGTCTTTTGCAAAACTTGCAAAGTTGCTCACCACCTCTTGCAACATCAGACTTAGGCCTGTTCTTCCAAATCTTTTTGCTTTCGTAGGAAGTATTGCTCGAGGATGGCCTTGTTTTGGCTTGGAAGGCACCTTCTTGGTGTTCTTCTTATCTACTGGCTCTCCTTTGTTCCTGAGCATACAAGGCATTGATAAGTTCAGTCAAGGAAATGGTAGCCAGATCTCTCGAATCCTCTAGGGATGAGATTTTTGCTTTATATCTCTCAAGCAGTGTTGAGAGCACCTTCTCCACGATTCTTACCTCATTGAACTCTTCTCCTAGCAATCTTATGCTATTAACTACAACCATGATCCTATCTGAGTACAGCTTCACTGTTTCTTCATCCTTCATTTTGAGATTCTCGAAATCCCTTCTCAAGTTTAAAAGTTGTTGTTGCCTGGTTCTTTCAGTGCCTTGGAACTCCTCCTTGAGTTTGTTCCAGGCCTGTCTTGGTGTTTCACAGGCCATAATCCTGGTGAAGATGACATCTGATACACAGTTCTGGATGCATGACATAGCCTTGTGCCTCTTAGTCCTTTTTTCAGTATGCTGCCTCTTCTGAGCCACTGTTGGATTAGCTCGAAGAGGTGTTGGTTCAACATCTGAAGTCACAACCTCCCATAGATCGAAAGCCTACAGGTAAGTCTTCATCTTCACAGCCCATATGTGGAACCCTTCACCACTAAAAACAGGTGGTGCTGCTGGAGAAAAGTTGGCAGCCATTCAGTTTGAGCTTTTTTACAACACAAGGTACTCTAAGACAAAGGCTCTAGATACTAATTGTTGGAACTTGATGAACAAACAGCAACAAATAGCTGAAGCTTGAGCAGTAAGGCTCGAGGATTGCAGCAGAAGAAAGAAAGAAAAGAAACAGAAATTTACTAAGGAGGACGAGAAAGCAAGAAATGGAGTATGAAACTTGAATGAAATCTATTGATTTTCATTACAAAATATTATTGATACACTACCATTACATATACTAGCTGTAGACAATGCTAATTATACAAAGTCATCACCTAATGTTTACCTAATCCCACTAATTTCATAGAAACTTGAAAAACTTAGCTTGCACACTTTATATAACTGATATAATCAGCTTCAATCACCATCAAATCAACATAAAATATTAGCCTAATACAAGCCAAAAGTAACTAGACTAAGTTACATTGACTGAGGGATTACAAAAGAACAAAGTAAGAACTTGGTTCACATGAAATAATGGTTCCAGCACAGCTTAACTCCACAAGCTGTTTTTGATGTTGCATGAGTCGCCTAATGTAAGGAGACAAGCTCGCACAGTAGCGATCTTGTCGAGAAAAATTTGAAGAACTCTCGGAAAGCATGTTCTAATCCTAGATGATGTGTGGGATAAAGTCTCTCTAGAGGAAGTTGGGATCCTTGAGTCAAGTGGCGATAATGGCTACAAATTGGTGTTGACAACCCGTTCGGAGCATGTCTTTAAGTATATGGGTTGTAAGGTGATAAAAGTGAAGCTCCTTACAGAAGAAGAGGCATTGCTACTATTCTTGAATAAAGTTGGACCTAACATGGTTCAAAGTCCAACTATGCCTACTTTGAAGCTTGTTGTCAAGGAATGTGCGGGTCTACCTCTTACAATTGTCGTGGTAGCTGGTACCATGAAAGGAGAAGATAACCCTATTATTTGGAAAAATGCACTCGGGGAATTGAAAGAGAGAATAGGGAAAGTGGAAGGAGTGGAAGCTGAGGTAATCGAGTGCTTGAAATTTAGCTTCGATCACTTAAAGGACAAACAAGTGAAACATTGTTTTTTGTATTGTATGGTATATCCCGAAGATTTTGAAATTGAAAAGGATGAACTAATTGAGTGCTAGATTGAAGAGGGATTCATAGATGATATGGGTACAAGACAAGAAATGAAAGACAATGGCCATGTTATTTTGAAGAAGTTAGGAGATAACTACTTGTTAGAGAATATTACTTCAGCTAGAGTAAAGATGCATGATGCAGTGAGAGACATGGCATTGTCGATCACTAGAATGAATCCTTGATATATGATACAAGCAGGTTTGCAATTAGAAGAGTTACCAGAAAAGGAGCAATGGAGTCCGGATATTGAAAAAGTGTCACTTATGTATAACTCCATATCAGAAATTTCCATAGATGTGCTGCCCACAAAATGTCAACTACTCACAACCTTGCTATTGCAGCGGAACCCTATAAAGAAGATCCCATATTCTTTCTTCACAAACATGCCTTGTCTTAGTGTTCTCAATTTGTCCTTTACGAAGATCGAGAGTTTACCAAATTCCATCTTTGAACTAAAGAACGTCACAGCATTGTTGCTTCGTGGCTGTGAAGAATTAAGAGATCTGCCATGTCTTTCGATGCTTCAAGAATTGAAGAAGTTGGATCTTTGTTGGACTAAAATTGAGGAAGTCCCTGAAGGCATGGATATGCTGATAAAGCTAAGATACGTTGATCTTCAGGTGCTTTATTTGGGATAAGTACTTTATTTTGGGATAGTACTTTATTTCTTTGGGATAAGTAAGTCTTGTTTTTTTTTCCTTATAAAAGGATCATATTTTGTAATTGTCTTTATTTTCAACATTCGGACATGATTTTATCGATTAGGTACCAATTTTGGGCGTTATGAGGGTGCTAACCCTTCCTCATACGTAACCGACTCCTGAACCCGTTTTCTTGTTTTTGTGGACCAAAATTGAATGTTTTTAAAATAAAATGTTTTACAAGGTGATCCAATCACACCTAAGAAAAAGGGATTGGTGGCGACTCCGTCGATCCTCATTTTTTAAAATCGATTTTAAAATGGTTTCGACAAAAGGAATGATGGAAGGAAGAGGAAGAGGTTAAGAGCATGGAGAGTGAGAGGCAAAGGTAAATAAGAAATCAAAGTGCCTCCACTTTTTAAACATTTTCCCTCTCTTACCATTTCCAAAATAATCTTCTAAATTTTCATATTTATAGTTATAAACTTATTTTGATATTATGATATCAAATCAAATATTATTGTGGTCTTTTACCACATTCAACACTAGTTTATTATTTCCTAAATTTTATATTAAATAATTTTTGAATTTAATTTAAAAAAATACGCCTCATATTTTAGAGCGAAATATATGGGATAAAAGTTGATTATCGACTCTCAAGTTGGTCCAACTTGAATTTAATATAAATAGGTTTAAGGGGGTAAAAAGTCTTCAATTTTTTTCAAAAAAAAGCAATTAAGCCCTTGCTTTTATTTTGCACTCACTTTGGTACTTGAACTTTCAAAATGCATCAAAAAGGCCCTCAAACTTTTTCAAAAAGGCAATTAAGCCCCAAGTTTTAATTTGCACTCAATTGGGTATTTGAACTTTCAAATTGTATCAAAAAGGCCATCAAACTTTTTCTAAAAAAGCAATTAAGCCCCCGATTTTTTTTTGCACTCAATTGGGTACTTGAATGGTCAACTGTTAAAGTTTAATAGTCAACTGTTAAAGTTTACGATTAAAGGGTTTTTTTGATGTATTTGACAGTTCATGTACCCAATTGAGTTCAAAAAAAAAAAGCAGGGGCTTAATTACTTTTTTTGAAAAAGTTTGAGGGCCTTTTCGAAGTATTTTGAAAGTTCAAGTACTCAATTGAGTGTAAAATAAAACTAGGGGCTTAATTGCTTTTTTTGAAAATATTTTTGGACATTTTTGATGCATTTTAAAAGTTTAAGTATCCAAGTGAATGCAAAATAAAAGAAGGGGTTTAATTGTTTTTTGTTAAAGTTTGAGGACTTTTTACACCCTTAATCCATTTAAATAATAAAAATTTTTTAAATTTAAATTTATATGTATAAATATTGATACAAATTTATAGTTTTATTATTTTTGAATAGAAAAATGAGTTTTTGGATTGATCGAGCTAGGCCAAAAGCAGACCTAGGCTTGAAAAAATTTTAGAGTATATCAAGAGTTTAATAATTAAAAATTTTAGTGTTTGAAAGGTTCAAATAATGCTAGAAATCTTATCACACATATATATGTGTAGAAATCACGTATTTAGAACACAAATATAAATTGAAATAATTATAAATTAACATATTTATAAAATTTTTAATTTTAAAAATATGCAACTTAAAAAAATTAACCCATTAGATATCATATTATAGAACTTGTGGTATAATTATATTTTAGTTTATAAAGTAGGGTATGTAATCAATAATTTATTTTTATGCAATCAGTCATTACATAAAGTTGTCAGTTAATTTACAATTAAAATTATTTATCATTGAACTATTTTAGATGTTTTAATTTGGTTACATAATTATTAAAATTATAAATTTAGTTAGCAATTTTTTATGTTTTTCAACTTTACATTCATGTGTAATCTTGGGTCGTAAGGTCAACAGGCCGTTCCATAAACCATTCAGTGGTTATTCACAATGATGAGACATATCTCCAAAAATTGATAGTCAAGCCCCTCCATGAACCAATTAATGGCTCTTCACAAAGGTGAGTCATATCTCCAAAAATTGATAGTTGGGACCCTCTATGAATCGTTCAGCAGCCCTCCGTAGAGGTGAAGCATAACACAAAAAATCGACAATCGAGCTCCCCATAACACCAAAAGTCAATGACTACCATCCATCAAACTACAAAGTGAAGTTCATATAAGACAAACGAAAGCACTATCCATCAATATACCAATAAAAAAAAATTAAGTCAAGACTTGGATTCAGTTCAATAATACCATACACGATATGACTCATCAAGGTATCCACCCACGGTAAAGGCCCCCTTCCACCAAGGGTTCATTTTCATTTCACTAAAGATCATTCATCGAACGACGTTAGTATAATCCTAAATAGTTTCTATTGCCTCCGAGATTAGCTTAATTTCAAACAATTGATTTACCTTCAATGTTAGCATAGTTCAAATACTAATTAACAATTGCAATGCCAGCACAACTCTAAATATTTGTAAATTACCACAACTTTTGAAAGAAAAATAGAAGCAAATAGTTCTACATCAAATTGTCCTCGTCCACGACACATGTAAGATCTGATATTACATCAAAATTTTGAAAAACAGAGAATGATTTAAACTAAATGAAAAAGAAAAAAAAACCTCGAGATAATGAATTTTTTTTTATTTAGGATGAGAGGAAGTCATTAGCCAACAACTTAACAACACTAATAGTTAATTAAGAAATTAGGTATAGATATAGGTAGTTGACTGTTAGGATTTGTTAAATTAATGTTATCTTACATCTGTTTCTTTTTGGATTAAATCCTGAACTGCATAAAGCAAACATGAGACAAATTAATGTTAGCTTGTGGTCCTTCAACTTTTTCCACTTCCAGCTTACTCTGATTTCAACATTTCATTACCATTCTCCATTATTTATATCTCCTTCTCCTGCAATGGAAGCTGCAGGTTTCCGAGCTGCCAATTTCATAGCTCAAGAGCTTGACAATGACAGGGAAGATGACCAAGAAGAAGAAGGGGTTGCTATGGGAAGATAGGATTCAGTGATGGCTTGTCACAGCCTTCTTCTCAAGTTAAAAAATCCAAGCTCAGTTTATCGGATGCATTTGCCCGCAATCGAAAGGGAGTCATTGCAGACATAATTAGCTTATGCTACCAATCTTAAGAACCAAAACATCAACTTACTATACCATGATGAAGGATTTTATAACAATGTCAGGTATCGGAATTAAAATTCAATTATCCAAGGGAATTTAAGGGATAACATCTGAAGGAAATTCAGATTGTTCAAGAACAAATTTGAAATTTCATGGAAGATTAGGTATCCAATCAGCTGAACCGCTAAAGAGATTGAAAGCTTGGTAGAATATTATGTTCCAATGCTACAAATTCAGCTTTAGTTTCCTTCATTACAATTTGCCTATGTATAGAAAGCTCAGGATAACACACAAAATATGCATAACATTCTATCCAACATAATAAAGGTATAAAAAAGAGTTCGTTATCATACGGAAACAGGTGAAGTTACACTTACAGATCACTAAAATTTTACAACAATGATGGAAATGTCATCCTTGCTGTTTCTCTTAACAGCTTCCTCAGTTAGGTGCTTTGCAGCAGATCGAGCATCCTTAATGCCTTTGATAGCATCGACAGCTTCTTGGTTTGTCATTACCTGGAATTTAAGGAACGGATCCTTAAATCTCAGGTTCAACACGCAGGTTCAATAAAAGAAAAATGTGATTAGATTGGGCTTACCTTCCATAAACCATCACTAGCCAATATTATGAGATCGGTATCATCGTCAATTGTCCCAATGCTCACATCTGGCTCGAAGTAAGATGTTTCTTTAAACTCTTGTCACCAAATGCTCTCGCCACCGCAAGCTGACCGCGACATCCCCTGAAACAAAAACAATATCAGGAAAAGCTGGTGTAACCTTGAGCGTCATCCTCAAAAGATCAGGCACCCATTACCTGGAAAGTTCGAAACAAACCGCCTCTATTTTCAATGCTCTCCCTTTCAGAAGCGGGCTCATGATCAACTGAAAGCTGTTTAGCCACACCGTTCTTAGAGATCACAGCCCGGGAATAGCCAACATTTGCTATTACCAGTTTCTGGAGTTTATCAATATTGCTGTCACTTCCGTTGAACCGCCTTCGCCCAAATCGATGGCTTTTTCCAATATATTTGTATCCGTTAAACAATATGCTTCCCTAATTGCATTCTCTTGCTCTGTCCAAAAGTCAGGCTGCTTTCATGAAAAGAAACAAAGGTGCTTTGTTAAAACTACGAGCAAAACACTGTCAATGCATAGCAAAACACTGTCCAGCTGATTATAGATTACCTCATTCAAGATATTTCTAATTGTTAAACAAGTTCGCTATCAAATAATCGGGAATAACTGAGCTCACTGCCGTTTACTTGCTTAAACTCCGCGAAAACATAGTCTTCTATTGGATGATCCGTTTTCCCCTTCACTAAATGATAGCCATGCGTTATGTTCTTCGACATCTTACTCTTCCCTTTTCCAGATTCAGCATTATTAGAAGGGTTTAAGCCAACTTTTTCTTGAACTTTCTCCTGCAGTAAATCAATATAAACAGCTCAATAAGCAGTAAATTTACACAACGTTTCCTAGAAATCGCAATTGATGAAGATAGCCATGCCATCAACAGTAAAGCATTGTGGTGGAAATGGGTTAATTTTTTGTTTCCACAATGTAGTTAATTGATTCACAACTTTTAACAATTTCATCTTCTAATGGGAAATTATTGAGGTCAAATTATCCAAAAACATCCAATTCTTCCAGATTTATCAAACCAAATCACCGCAAAGTAGTTCTTGGAAACAATTTACTCCAATTTCCAAATTTCCATGAGAAAACAATCATAATCAAACCTCATATATAATAAATCCAAATCAATCACTTCAAGATGCTGCAAATGGGTTCTTTCAAAGAAAAATCATAACCTATTTCTTCAATAAATTCATATATTGATATTCACACAACAGATCATGGAAAGTCTAACTATAAAAAAAAAAAAAAAAAGGTATCTAAAGAAAACCCAGAAAAGAGAAGGGATACCTTCATCTTATGATATTTATGCAATCAACGGTTGGTACCTTATAAAGTAAATTTGGTTTGTTCCTCTAATTTTACTAATCAAACTTGTTTTTTATACAAAGCTGTTTTTGTTTCTCCTATGTTGTTGTTGGCTCAATTCAACATAAAAAAACGAATTCGTTAATTAAATTTAATTTAATTTAATCTAATTTAATTCAATATAACAAACATAAATTTATCTGATGAAAAATCTCAAATGATTTGAAATTAAAATGATTTAAATTGATATAGTGCTGGTTCCAATTTGAAAATATAAAAAATTAAGTAATTCAAATCCAAAATCAATTTAAATGTATATATTCAAAAAATTTAATGAATTTAATGTGTTCAATTGAAAGGTCGATTTAATATTATTCTTATATTGCAATAAATGATTTCTTAATTCCATCTATTGAGAGGTCAATTTAATAGTATTCTTTCATTGAAAGTCTTGTCATTGATGGTCCAAGCGTTAGGCTGCCACTGCCAACATCAGAACTAGTTGGTGAAGAAGTTGTAAGAGATGAAGTTTGGTCATGTTCGATGCAGTCGGAGAGGTAAGCAAGATTGGCGTTTTGGGGGAGGGTGGTGTGGGTAAAACCACCGTCATGAAGCTCATCAACAATGATTATTAGAGTTCTGTAATTCGAATTTCGTTTGATCCAATTTGAAAAGTTTAAGGTGCGTCTAACTTGTTAAAAAAATAAAATATAGAGGTAATGTAACATCCTAAATGTGGGCTTGTGCATTTATATGAGATGTTGGTTTAGTATGTTCGGGCTGAGGCCTTGATTAAATATTTGAATTAGTCACTCTAGGGTTTAAATTAGTGTTCTGGATAATTTAAGTGATATATTGGGCTTGTGGCCCAGTAGCTAGAGGCACAATAGAGGGGAGCTGTAAGTAGCGTCACAAGCATTTGGGAAGGGCCCAAATTTGGCCGCTTGAAGCCCAAGTTTTTGGGTCAAAAATTCGGCTTAGGAGGGAAGGGGAGGACGGCACAAAGTTGGGGAAATAAGGGATTTAATTTCTTTTATTTTATGTAGATAATATACTGATTTATGAAGAGAAGAGTTGGTGCTTGGTGAGACTCTTTTAAAGAGTAGATTAAGATTAAGCTGGTAGGGGTGGATAAAGGTTATCAGGGGAAGGAGGAGTTGGCCAAAAATCCAACTCTGAGAGGTGTGTGTGTGTGTGTTGCCGAAATTAATAGACAAGTGATCATCTTTTCTTCATTTTTCTCTTTTCCTCACCTAGCCGAAATTCTCTTCTCCCATTTGCTTTAATTTCTTTTCAAAACCGAAACCCCCTAGTTGTTTTCTCCTTTCCTCAATATTTTCCCTAAAAGCCGAATTCTCTTTTGTTCATACTTTCCTTCTCCTTTAGCCGAATCTTCAAGGTTGATTTTCCCGAAGGTGCACCATAGCCGATTACACCTTCCTAGGTTGGTAAGTTCTTTGTGATTTGTTTCTACAATCTTTCTTCCTTTCTCATATTGAATTACCCCTTTCGATTGATGTTCACTCTTTAATCTTAAAAGCCGAATCCTTTCTTGTTGAGATCTGTAGTGCCGAGTTGTGGAAAAGCCGAAGGTAGGTGGTGGTAGGTTCGGCCGAATGGCCACTTTTTAATTCCTTTCCCTTTTGCCGAATTTCACATGGTAATCGGGTGGTTGCGATCGTCGTAAGGGTTTAATGTTTTGGTGATGGCCGAATATAGGTAGGGAAGTGACGTCTTCAGGAGGATTTTCGGGATTCGATTAAATAGGTAAGGGTTGCTTTAAGTATTATGATTATTTATTTAATTGGATCTCATCGCTTACGTTTAATTTAGTGACCAAGGATTTTTTATGGACTCGAATAACAGTCAACTAATAGGAGGGGTTGGATCTGTAAACCCAAAACCTAAATATAAGAAGCGATCTGTTTCGGTAGTGCGAGATTGGCCATCGGGGTGTGGGCCGATATCGAAGTAAGATCGTGGGCCGATAGTGGTAGTCTCGAGTGATAGTAGCGTAGACATAGTGAAAGCGTTAGTACGAGAATCAGGTGTGTAATACTTCCCCACCATCTAGATCTGATTATTAATATATGCTCATAAGTTTTATATGTTATGATAAATGCTGAAATCTCGGTTTAATGATGGGAAACCCAAAGAGGGTAAAAGCGGACCATCAGGTTAGTAAATAATCTGATTAAATGTTATAAGTAAATTGTTTCTATGTGATTGCATGGGTTGGGTGATGAAAGGAGGAAGTTATATGTATATGTGTAGTGGTTTTTACCGTGATTTGCTGTAGCGGCTAATGCCGTGATCTGTTATAAGGGCTTCGGCCATAATATGTTGATGAGCAGCATGACTGCCATCTTAGCGTGTAGCGGTGTAGGTTGATTGTAGAAATCCCCAATGGAGAGAACGGTTGGTACGGGGGCGTGTAGCGGATGGAAACCTAGGCAAACGAGTTGGGTTTTGCATATTATTTGTTATCTATGTAAATGAAATTATTATTATGTTTTATGGGTTAAGGCCCAAATCTAGTGGTGCATGAGGGTTGCACACTGAGTCTCGCGACTCACCCAATTAAATTAACCTTTCAGGTGATACTTAGTGCATCGGACCGGGTTGGAGAGTAGCGCAAGGTGGCCATGCAAAAAAAAATATGGAACCGGCAAAAAGGCCCAAGACAATTAGTTTATAATTTTATTTAAATAATGGGTTTTAAACTCCGTTGTAATAAGGCCATGGGCCACTAATTTATGTTTTGGGTTTTATTATGGGTTTTATTTATTTGTTATTTTTTTTAGTTATTCAAAGATTTACTTTAATTAAAGTAAGGCATGTACTTAAATTTGGGCTCTTATTCATAAAGGTATATTTTATATAAAATTTCACTTGGTGTTTTCTGGCAACCTTAATTGTTTTATTAAATTTTTCCTTAGTGACATACCAGATCCGGTTGTGGTGTTTGAGCCGAGTTTGAGGTGTTACAAATTAGTATCAGAGCCCAGTTCAAAACTCAGCTCTAGGGGTTTTGGGCTCAAAAGATTTTCTAAAAATGGGCTTTTGAAACATGGATGTTTTTAAGTAAAGGTTTGTTAGCTCAGCGTGGCACCTGCGTCTCAGGCCCAAGTTCGCCAGGTAAGTATTCTGAACTCCTGATTGTGATATAAATGTGGGCTTAATGGGTTTTATGGGACGTAGAATATTTAGGTTAGAACTTGATGGACTCTAGGCTTAGACAAACAACTCCTAAAATCCATAAGACTTAACTTCATTAAACAAAACCTGTAAACAAGCCACAAGACTAAAGTGTGGTAACAAGTATATGCATGTCTAGGAGTAGATCCCGAAGAGCTTGGTATTTAAGTAGTCCGAGTGACTCACCTCTTCTTCGCTGGAATCTTACCTAGTGCATAGTAATTGTTCACTTTAGACATGACAGGGTGTGGCAATAGGCATATGCATGTCTAGGAGTGGATTCAGGGAAAGCTTGGAACTTAAGCAGTCCTAGTGACTCACCTCTTTTTCGCTAGAATCCTATCTGGTGCATAGCGACTATTCACCCTAGTTACGAGTACGTGTTGACAGGCCAAAACTTACAATTAAAACCCGAAAAGGACTAGCCATCCTGTTTTGTAGAATCCTAAAGTAAACCTTAGTTCTGAAATCACCAAATTACCCTTGATTCGTAAAAATTACCCTGGTTTTGTAAAATGAACAAAAATACCTCTTGTCTAAAAAATGACCAAAATACCCCTGATTTGTAAAATAACCAAATTACCCCTGACTTGTAAAATTACTAAAATACCCCTGAGTTAAAAAATTACCAAAATACCTTTATTTCACAAAATCACCCAGAACCATATTTTGAAAAAAAATATGAAAATACCTCTGTATGTTAAAATTACGAAAATACCCCTGGGTAGCAAAATGATAAAAATACCCTTAGGTGATGGATGTTAATTGTATGAATGTTGTGTGTGCATAATTCCTAGAATTAGGAAGACTGAAAACTGTAGATAGGTTCAAATTCGAAAGAATCACTTTTAAAAACTATGTTTCATAAGATTGTTTGGGGATAATTAGTGGAAACAACTAATGACTTATAAAACTTTTAAATCAGATAAACGCGAACCAGAAGAATGAGTACAAGAGGTCGAGGACGTCCGCCGTGTGGTCGCGATAGAGGTAGGATGACTGTGTCAGAACCCATAGGATCAGGTCATGGGTCCGGAAGTGAGATACCGGTTCCACCAACTGCTGAGGTGGAATTTCAAGACCAGACAAGTGGAGATGACGTGGTGTCACAGGCGGCCTTAAGAGTTTTGGAAAGAGTGGCTGAGGATGGTATGGGCATCGGAGCCCGAAAATTTGTGCCAGAGAGGCTGAGGAACAATGGGGCCGAAGTATTTAGGGGAGTCTCTAGCGTATCCCCAAGTTCCGCTAAATATTGGTTGGAGGCAGTGGAACGTATAATGGATGACCTAGACTTCACGGTGGAGGAGAAGCTGAAGGGGGTCATGTCTCTCTTCGAGACGAGGCCTACCAATGGTGGCTCACGATGAAAGAGGGTACGGTCGCGGACCTGATTGACTAGGATTTCTTTAAGGAGTCATTCCAGGGAAAGTACGTTGGATCCAGTTATATGGATGCTCAAAGAAAAGCATTCTTGAACTTGGTGCAAGGGAGTAAGTCGGTGGCTGAGTATGAGGCTGAGTTTCTGCGCTTGAGTCGTTACGCTCGGGGAATGGTAACAACGGAGTATGAACAATGCGTTCGGTTCGATGATGGGCTACGAAATGAGCTAAGGATTCTGATTGCACCACAACGAGAGAGAATTTTTGCTATTTTGGTGGATAAGGTTAAAATAGCTGAGGAAGTGAAATGGGTGGAGAGACAATAGAAGGATAAGGATAGGGGTAGGAGTAAGAGAAGTTTTGGACCCTCTAGAGCAACTGGAAATTTTCAGAAGAGGCCTAGGACTGATGGGCCAGCTCGTGCTCTAGCGGGCTAGAATCAAGCATGTTCTACATGTGAGAGAACCCATTATGGAGAGTGCAGAATGAAAACCAGTGGATGCTTTAGGTGTGGATCCACAGAACATTTGATGAGGGACTGTCCTCAGATGGATCGGGGACAGCCAACGGGCTGAGGTTCTGATCAGACTAGGAGAGGTGATCAGCTTGGACAAAGGGGTAGAGGTGCAGCTAGAGGAATAAATGGATCTGGTCGGGGTCGTGGAGCACCTGATAGGGGTGCAAGTAATGTAGATGCAAGGCAGCCGAGTTTAGTTTATGCAGCTCGTCGACGGGAGGATAGTGATGCACCGGATGTTATAACCGGTATGTTTCTTATTACTGATAATCCTTTATTTGCCTTGATTGACATTGGGTCAACCCACTCCTATGTTGCATGTTCAGTATCTGAGACTCTAAGTATAGACTCTGAAATAACCACTAGGAAGATGACTCTAGTTAGTCCTTTAGGACAATCTAAGGTGGTGGACAAACTGTTTAGGGATGTACCTTTAGAGACTCAAGGGGTAGTATTCCCAGTAGATTTAATGGAATTACCACTTGGAGAGTTTGACCTTATTTTAGGAATGAATCGGTTGACTAAGCATCGTGCCAAGTTGGACTGTGGGAATAAGCGTATGGTGTTGAGTACCCCAGAAGGCGGGGAAGTGGTTATGTTAGGATTAAGAAGGAATTACTTGTCCAACGTGGTATCATCTTGAAAAGTTATTAAGATGATTCTGAAGGGATGTAGTGCATTTCTAGCTTTTATTAGTGCATTGGATGCTAAGGAGGTGACTATTGATGAGGTTCGAACAGTCAAGGATTTTGCGGATATCTTTTCGGAGGAATTGCCAGGTTTACCCCCGAATCGCGAGGTGGAATGGAATAGACCTACTTCCGAGTATAGCTCCAGTATCCATTGCTTCTTATAGAATGGTACCGAAGGAGTTGGTGGAGCTCAAGGCTCAGATTCAGGAACTATTGGATCGAGGGTTTATTAGACCGAGTGTGTCTCCATGAGGAGCGCCGGTCCTGTTCATAAAAAAAAGGACGGGTCCATGCGTATGTGCGTAGACTATCGTTAATTGAACAAGTTGACGATTAAAAACAAGTATCCATTACCGAGAATCGACGATCTGTTCGATCAGCTCAAAGGAGCTTCGGTCTTTTCTAAGATTGACTTAAGGTCTGGATATCATCAATTAAGGGTTAAAGAAAGAGACATTCATAAGACGACATTTCAGACCCGGTACGGTCATTATGAGTTCTTGGTGATGTCGTTCAGGTTGACAAACGCGCCAGCAACTTTTATGGATATGATGAACTGGGTGTTTCAGCCATATCTTGATCGGCTCGTCGTGGTGTTTATCGAAGATATCCTGGTTTACTCTAAGTCAGAGGAAGAGCATGATGAACATCTTCGCGTGGTGTTGCAAACTTTGAGGGAGAAGTAGTTGTTTGCAAAGTTCAGTAAGTGTGAGTTCTGGCTGAAGGAAGTGACTTTCTTAGGGCATGTAGTTTCGACCGAGGGAATCAGGGTAGACCCTCAAAAGATAGAGGCTGTATTGGATTGGAAACCGCCAAAGTCTGTGGCGGAGGTTCAGAGTTTCTTAGGTTTGGCAGGGTATTATCGAAGGTTCATTGAAGAGTTTTCTCTAATAGCGGCACCTCTAACTAAGTTGTTAAGGGAGTATCGTTTGTATGGACCGACAAACAGTAAGAGAGCTTTGAGAAGTTGAAGAGAATCCTGACGGAAGCACTAGTATTAATTCAGCCGAAAGCAGGAAAGGAATTTACCGTCTACTGTGATGCGTCACACACGGGTTTAGGGTGTGTATTGATGCAAGAAGGAAAGGTGGTGGCGTATACATCTCGACAGTTGAGACCGCATGAGTTGAACTACCCTACGCATGACTTAAAGTTAGCGGAGGTAGTGTTTGCCTTCAAGATTTGGAGGCACTACTTGTATGGGGAAAAGTCGGTAATTTACACCGACCATAAAAGTCTGAGGTACCTCCTTACCCAGAAGAAGCTAAATTTAAGACAACGTAGGTAGATCGAGCTCTTGAAGGATTATGATTGTTATATTGAATACCACCCTGGTAAGGCGAATGTGGTGGCAGATGCGTTAAGCCGTAAGGTAGTATCGGAATTAAGAGCCAGTTCACTCATCTGAGTTTATTCGACGACGGGAGTTTGCTGGCTGAGTTGCAAGTAAAGCCAACATGGGTAAGTCAGGTTAGGGACAAACAGTTAGGAGATAAAGACCTGAGTGCTCGACTGTTGCGAGCGAGGGATAGTGGAATGGAGGACTATAGTCTAAACAATGATGAAGTTCTGTGTTATCGTGAGAACATTTGCATGCCTAAAGATGATGAGTTAAGATAGAGGATTCTTCAGGAATCGCATAGTAGCCCTTATGTTATGCATCCTGGAGGAGTTAAGATGTACCGTGATTTGTGAGAGCAATTTTAGAAGCCAGGTCTGAAAAAAAAGGTAACAGAAATCATAGGAAAATGTTTGACGTGTCAGCAGGTCAAAGCTGAACACCAAGTGCCTTTAGGATTATTGCAGCTGGTGAAGATCCCCCAATAGAAATGGGAGAGAATCACGATGGATTTTGTTAGTGGGTTACCCCTTACACCCACTAAGAAGGATTCGATTTGGGTAATTGTAGACCAACTGATGAAGTCTGCTCACTTCATACCGGTTCGAGTGGACTTTTCTTTACAAAAGTTGGCTAAATTGTATGTAGCTGAGGTTGTAAGATTGCATGGTGTGCCGGTGTCGATCATATCAGATAGGGACCCTAGGTTCACGTCACGATTTTGGAAGGCTCTTCATCAAGCAATGGTAACAAGGTTAGACTTTAGTACTACTTTCTACCCACAGACTGATGGTCAGTCCGAGAGGGTAATTCAAATCTTGGAGGATATGTTAAGGGGTTGCATTATTGATTTTAGGGGCAGTTGGGAAGAGTACTTGCCTTTGGTAGAATTTGCATACAATAATAGTTATCAAGCTAGCATTTAGATGGCGCCTTATGAAGTATTATATGGAAGGAGATGTCGTACTCCAACTTGTTGGACGGAGTTGGGTGAACGCAAGGTGTTAGGTCCACAATTAGTTTCGAAAACAGAGGAGAAAGTTAAGTTAATACGGGCTAGGTTAAAGGAAGCATCTGATCGACAGAAGTCTTACGCGGATCTAAAGCGAAAAGAGGTGGAATTTACGGTAGGTGATCAAGTCTTCTTGAAGGTATCCCTCTGGAAAAAGGTAATAAGGTTTGGACGAAAGGGTAAGTTAAGTCCACGTTTATTGGGCCTTATCGGGTACTAGAACGTGTGGGCCCAGTGGCTTATCGTTTGGAGTTGCCTTCAAAGTTGGAGCAGATACATGATGTGTTTCATGTTTCGATGCTGAGACGTTATCGATCTGATCCATAGCACGTAGTGCCTGTAGAAGAGATAGAAGTAAGGCCGGATTTGTCTTTTGAGGAGGAACCAGTACAAATTTTGGATCGAGATGTAAAAGTGTTAAGAAGGAAGTCTGTTCCTTTGGTCAAAGTTCTGTGGCGAAACCATGGCGCAGAAGAGGCGACGTGGGAGCCAGAGGATATTATACGCCAACAATATCCCCATCTTTTCTGATCAGGTAAATTTCGGGGTCGAAATTTATTTTAAGGGAATAGAACTATAACATCCTAAATGTGGGCTTGTGCATTTATATGAGATGCTGATTTAGTATGTTTGGGCTGAGGCCTTGATTAAATATTTGAATTAGTCACTCTAGGGTTTAAATTAGTGTTCTGGGTAATTTAAGTGATATATTGGGCTTGTGACCCAGTAGCTAGAGGCACAATAGAGGGGAACTGTAAGTAGCGTCACAAGCATTTGGGAAGGGCCCAAATTTGGCCGCTTGAAGCCCAAGTTTTTGGGTCAAAAATTTGGCTTAGGAGGGAAGGGGAGGACGGCACAAAGTTGGGGAAATAAGGGATTTAATTTCTTTTATTTTATGTAGATAATATACTGATTTATGAAGAGAAGAGTTGGTGCTTGGTGAGACTCTTTTAAAGAGTAGATAAAGATTAAGCTGGTAAGGGTGGATAAAGGTTATCAGGGGAAGGAGGAGTTGGCCGAAAATCCAACTCTGAGAAGTGTGTGTGTGTTGCCGAAATTAATAGACAAGTGATCATCTTTTCTTGTGTTGCCGAAATTAATAGACAAGTGATCATCTTTTCTTCATTTTTCTCTTTTTCTCACCTAGCCAAAATTCTCTTCTCCCATTTGCTTCAATTTCTTTTCAAAACCGAAACCCCCTAGTTGTTTTCTCCTCTCCTCAATATTTTCCCTAAGAGCCGAATTCTCTTTTGTTCATACTTTCCTTCTCCTTTAGCCGAATCTTCAAGGTTGATTTTCCCGAAGGTGCACCATAGCCGATTACACCTTCCTAGGTTGGTAAGTTCTTTGTGATTTGTTTCTACAATCTTTCTTCCTTTCTCATATTGAATTACCCCTCTAACGTCTCGATTGATGTTCACTCTTTAATCTTAGAAGCTGAATCCTTTCTTGCTGAGATCTGTCGTGCCGAGTTGTGGAAAAGCTGAAGGTAGGTGGTGGTAGGTTCGGTCGAATGGCCACTTTTTAATTCCTTTCCCTTTTGCCGAATTTCATATGGTAATCGGGTGGTTGCGATCATCGTAAGGGTTTAATGTTTTGGTGATAGCCGAATATAGGTAGGGAAGTGACGTCTTTAGGAGGATTTTCGGGATTCGATTAACTAGGTAAGGGTTGCTTTAAGTATTATGATTATTTATTTAATTGGATCTCATCGCTTACGTTCAATTTATTGACCAAGGAATTTTTATGGACTCGAATAACAGTCAAGTAATAAGAGGAGTTGGATCTGTAAACCCAAAACCTAAATACAAGAAGCGATCTGTTTCGGTAGTGCGAGATTGGCCATCGGGTGTGGGCCGATATCGAAGTAAGATCATGGGCCGATAGTGGTAGTCTCGAGTGATAGTAGCGTAGACATAGTGAAAGCGTTAGTACGAGAATCAGGTGTGTAATACTTCCCTACCATCTAGATCTGATTATTAATATATGCTCATAAGTTTTATATGTTATGATAAATGCCGAAATCTCGGTTTAATGATGGGAAACCCAAAGAGGGTAAAAGCGGACCACCAGGTTAGTAAATAATCTGATTAAATGTTATAAGTAAATTGTTTCTATGTGATTCATAGGTTGGGTGATGAAAGGAGGAAGTTATATGTATATGTGTAGCAGTTTTTACCGTGATATGCTGTAGCGACTAATGCCGTGATCTGTTATAAGGGCTTCGGCCATAATATGTTGATGAGCAGCATGACTGCCATCTTGGTGTGGGTTGATTGTAGAAATCCCCAATGGAGAGAACGGTTGGTACGGGGGCGTGTAGCGGATGGAAACCTAGGCAAACGGGTTGGGTTTTGCATATTATTTGTTATCTATGTAAATGAAATTATTATTATGTTTTATGGTTTAAGGGCCAAATCTAGTGGTGCATGAGGGTTGCACACTGAGTCTCGCGACTCACCCAATTAAATTAACCTTTTAGGTGACGCTTAGTGCATCGGACCGGGCTGGAGAGGAGCGCAAGGTGGCCATGCAAAAGAAAATGTGGAACCGAAAAAAAGGCCCAAGACAATTAGTTTATATTTTTATTTTAAATAATGGGTTTTAAACTCCGTTGTAATAAGGCCATTGGCCACTAATTTATGTTTTGGGTTTTATTATGGGTTTTATTTATTTGTTATTTTTTTTTAGTTATTCAAAGATTTACTTTAATTAAACTAAGGCATGTACTTAAATTTGGGCTCTTATTCATAAAGGTATATTTTATATAAAATTTCACTTGGGGTTTTCTGGCAACCTGAATTGTTTTATTAAATTTTTCCTTAGTGACATACCAGATTCGGTTGTGGTATTTGGGCCGGATTTGGGGTGTTACAGGTAAAATTCAATATCTGTAGAGCGAGTAACCAAAATAGGAACAACCCCTATTTTAGTGTAACTAACGACAATAAGTTACCCTAAAAATTATTTTTAAGTTTTAAAATTTTTATGTTTAGGTTTTGCGTGTACTTAGTAAACTTTGTTATTTGATGACATTTGTAGTGATCTAATTTTCAGTGGTGTCAGAAAAGATAATTCCGTAATCTTATTTTTGTAAATTGAATTCGTAAATATTTAATCAGAATATTTATAGAGTTAAAATATAGATGAATTGAATTCGTAAATTGGTGAATGCAATAAAGTTATATATTTTTTATAATTTTGAAGTGATATATTGAATTCATACTAACTTATCTTACATGGTTCATCAAGGCATGGCACGTAAGTGATAGTTGAAGCAATTTGTGTCATGATTGCCTGTATTTTTCTCATAATAATTTCTTTCTCACTCTCTTCCCTTCACACACTGCAAAGTCTGTCAAGTAAAACATTAAAGCAAAAGAGGATCAACAACTTAACCATCTGTTTCAATGCTAAAATTCCACCTCTCCTCTCCAACACCTCATTGGTAGCCTTACTCATCATAACCAACACAACCCTTTCTTTTTCCACTACATTTCCAGAATGTGAGGAATGCCCTACACTTTTATTATAACAAAATATCCAAAACCATTTTACCAGAAAGCTGGGCTGTCGGTGTTAGAAATGAAGGATTTTACACCATCATCTTGGGGAAGCCCATATTTCTTCACTTTGGCAAAACTCTCTTCTGGGTCGATTCTACAAAATGCTAAACAAAAACACCATTTTTTAGTTAAATCCTAACAAAGAAAAAAAGAAACACAGAAAATAATAAAAGAAGGGCTTGTTTCTTGATGTCCGAAGGTGGTAAAGCATGTCTAAATGGTGTTTCATTGGAAATTTAATGATAAGATCCTTGCATTTTATATGGGTACAGAAGTTTTTCGACTGTTAGTATCAGCCATTGGAAAAGGAGTAGGGAGGCTAGTTTTAATGACCATATTACTCTTTGTGGCGTGTTGAAATGAGGTGTGGGTATTGAATAAAGAGGGCAATAATTGGACCAAATTATTGAAAATTAAGCTTGTTTTAAGATTAGAGACTACGTTTGGGTTTTGGACAAATGGTAAGGTATTAGTAGAGTCAATTATTGCTTTGTTTTCATATGAGGAGAGTCTTGTTTGAATTTCTTAATTTTGTTGTATTGGTTTATACAAACATTCCTAGTTTCTCAAATTATTGTTTGGAATGTTGTATTTATTATTAGTAATAATTGATGTTCATCTTTGAATTATAATATTTGAAATCCAACTGTTTTAGTAATGGTGAAAAGAATTTCAAGTAAATTAACCTCGAGGATATAATGAAGCCAGTGATTGTTTGTGTTTTGCACTGATGTGAATAATTCACTAAACACTGAGTAATGTATAATAAGAAACTTGATTTCTACAAAGAATTTTTACAGTGACGTGAATAGTTGTAATTCTTTTTTAAAAATTAAGTGATATAATTCTTGACCAATGACTCCAACAAATTTTTATAATTTAATATATTGAATTTACAAAATTAATGGAAGAAAGAAATTAATCTATTTTAAGATTTAAGGTTAATCATTTGGAATTTATCCCAAAAGCCAAAAGAAAAACTCCTATCTAATTTCAACAATTAAAAAAAATTTAAATTAAACTTAAATTTTTAGGATTCTAATAATATAAAAAAATTAAATTGAAATTTTTAAAAGAATATATTAAATAAATAATCTATAAATAAATATTTTTATAGAGAAATTTTTATATATATAAAAAATAAAATACTTTAATTTAAAAGGACATTTTGTTTAATTACTTTAATAGTTTTGGAGTGATGAAAAGTCTAATTTTACTTTGCACCTAACATGATTTTTTTGGTAATTTTCTTACCGAGCTGGGACTCGATTGTTGGTTAACGCCAACTCAGTAAAAGGCTTTAACACAGTATAGATAAAAAAAAGTTTTAAACTAAAATTTTTAAAAGAATTTAGAGTAAACTACACTAGTCATTCAACTATAGGTAAGTTTTCGTTTTAATCACTTAACTAAAAAAATTACAATTTGATCACTAATGCTTTCGAAATTGTTTTTTTTTTTTTTGTCACTCAATTGTTAAGTCATACTTGCTTTAGTTGGTATAATAATAATTTTAGTTTTCATTTTTTATATTTCCTGTCAATTAGACTTTGATTTTGTATAAAATTATAAAAAAACTCACAATTATTTATAAAATTATAAAATGTATATAAAATTTCTAGAAAAATAAAATCTTGAATATGTTGTTTCATAACTAAATTGTATGAGAAATAAAAAAAAATCACCATTCAATAACATCCAATAACAAATTAAAATGAAAACAAAACAAAAAGTTAGATTATTATATGTTTCCTGAATATTTCTCAAAACCAAATTAGTAGTATTATCAAGTTGAGTTTCGTACCATTGAAGAACATCTAGAACTGATATTACAAACACTTATTTCAAAACCCTAATTGTAAAAAGAAATTATATTCAGAATTTTATCTTTTCTTATAATGTAAAAACTATGTTAAGTAATTGAAGAGGTAAAAAAGCATAGAACAAATAAATTTGCTTAATATTTTTTTCTATGTTTGTTTTTAAAGAATGAGTATTGAATATTTCAATATAGATAATATAGAGAAATTTTGTAGGGTTTAAAAATAGTTATCCTTAATTTTCTCACTTTATTTCTTTTTAAAATTTTTATTTACTTTTATCTATTTTTTAAATTTTTATTTACTTTTATCTATTTTTAATTTTATAATGTTCTAAAATTTTAAAAATAATTTCAATTTTTTACCATTTTATATATTATCAAAATCAAATTGAAAGTATAAAAATTAAGGACTAAAATTATTATTAAATCAATTAAAAAGTTCCACTTAACAGTTGAGTGACAAAAAAATAATAATTTCAAAAACATTAGTGGTGAAATTGTAACTTGTTTTAATCGAGTGACTGAAACAAAAATTAGTAATAGTTGGTGAATATCCACAACTCATAAATAAGAGGATAATGCATTTCAGTATACTTGAACTCATATTGATCTACATTAACAATAATGCCTATGCCAATGAAGCTAATAATCAATCCACTATAACTGTATATATTTTTTGTTATACCTAATCCAAGTTGTTTACTGGTATATTAGACATTCTTATATCCTAGTTTCCCATACTTTCTCATGATGATGATGATGATGTTACAATTGAGCACCAAGATCACTGTAATACTTGTTAGTGTTGTCCAGAATACAGGGGCGAAGCTAAGGTAATTTTTTAATAAGGGGCCGGATACAATTTTAATTTTTTATAGTTTATATCTTTATAATTTGTAAAAGATTAAGTCAAATTTTTATAATTTTAGGGGAGTCAAAGTGTAATTTTATTTTTATTAATTTAAAATTTTTAAAAAATTTTAATGGTATAAATATTAATTTTACATTTTAGGAAAGCCGAAAATAAATTGAAAGTACATTTCAATGAATTTTAAACGTCATATCTATCTTTCAAATTTTGAAAGCAGATTAAAGGTTTTATTATCAAATATAAAAGTCAGTATGAAATACCCAAAATACCAACTACTAATGGCATACAGCAAAGCTAAAAGCTAAAAGAAAAGATGGGATTTCTTATTAATAATTCTGCCTTTGTGGAACCCACCACAGAAGTGAATTAATGGCTCATAATTTTGCATGTTTTTATCTTCACTTTCTTCCTTTTTTTTTGGCTTTTGTACCGACAACATTCTTCTTCACTGTTTTTATCTGAGCATCCAGTCAAGGTAATTTTCTTTCATTTGCTTAATCCATGCCATGCTTTTCTTTGATTAATTCATGACTTTGTAATGATTGTTTCTGATTATCTGCTACTCTTATAGCATCTAGCTTTGTAAGAAGTCAACTTCACTGCTTCATTTTCAGTTCTGTTCTCTCAACGATTGTCAGCCACTAAGTCAGGTAATAAGATATGAAGCAATGATTTCCTCTACTGATTATCAACAGTTTTAGATTTTAAGACATAATCTATCATAAATAGAAATTAATACAGAAAGAGCTACCCAGAAGCAATATACTGTTGAAATCTCAAACTGTTAACATTTTAACTCTTAACATTCTGTTATGAACTGTTGCACACTTGAATCTAGCATTTTATATACATTGAGAGATTAATTCTGGTGACCAGAATTTCATCATGTTTCTGTCTGCCACCCGTCCATAGCTCCATCTAATAAACGCTATTGCTTGAAACTTGCATTCATGTTTTCCATTTCATGCTTACACTTACATATCAATACTTCATAAAAAATCCAATGCATTCACAGATTTTCATTCTCTGCTACTGTTATATATGATTGTTTTGCAGGGACATAGCAATGAAGTACGTAGAGCCTGTTGTTGGCATTGCAATTTGTCTCGGAACTCCTGTTTGTAAATTTTTCCAATATCACATAAAGCTGAACGATTATGTGAGAAACTTCAAGAGGATCAGAGATGAATTGAATTGCAAAATTGAAGATATTGTTAGACTTTTGGCCTGCAATGCAACATCAAACCAGCAGCAGTAGCAGTGGAGCTGAACCTAGTGCAGCAGCTACATTTTGTTCATTTTGATTGATTTACTCCTATGAAGCTAAGCTTAATTCTTATGCAATGTAATAGCTAAGCTTATAGGTTATAATGCTTGATTTAAATTGATGTAATGACTGGTGTATTAACTATTATTTTATGTACAACTTAAGTTTGTATTAGTCATAGTCTAGTGGGAGTAGTTGGTTCACTAGGCCATAGTCTTTTTGACTATTCAATCTTTGTATCCTATGTATATATCTGCACATCAATGAAATGGTTTCCAAGTTTTTAACCATAAACTTGAGTGTTCCAAGTTTTGTGTGTTCAAGTTGCTGTTCTCTCTTCTTCTTCTTTTGTTTTCACAGTAAATTGTATGCACATTATATGTATGATGCATATTGAGTTGCTGCCAATGTTCCAACAAATGGTAATCAGAGCCGTTTATCTTTGAGGGCCTCCATTGTTGGTTATTGACTTGTGAAAGAAAGCTTAAGAAAGAAGAAAACGAGACTGCTGAATCTGTTGCAACAAGATGAGTTACATGACACCTCCACCACCTGTGTTCACTGGCGAGAACTATCATATATGGTCAGTCAAAATGAAGACACATCTACAGGCACAAGATTTGTGGAGTGTAGTTGAGAGTGATGTCGAACCACCTCCATTGAGAGCTAATCCCACCATTGCTCAGATGAGACAGCATAGCGAGGAACGAGCCAAGAAGCACAAGGCCATGGCTTGCCTGCAAAATAGAGTATCAGATGTGATATTCACTCGAATCATGGCTTGTGATTCACCTAAGCAGGCATGGGAGAAGCTGAAGGAGGAGTTCATGGGGTCTGAAAAAACAAGGCAATAGCAGCTGATCAATCTGAGGAGAGACTTTAAGAACTTGAAAATGAAAGAAGCTGAGACTATCAAGCAGTATTCAGACAGAATAATGGCCACTGTCAATAGTATAAGGCTGCTTGGTGAAGATTTTAGTGAGAGTAGGGTTGTTGAGAAGGTGATCACCACTCTTCCTGAGAGATTCGAGTCTAAAATCTCCTCATTGGAGGACTCGAGAGACCTCACAACTATTTCTCTGTCTGAACTAGTAAATTCTCTCTATGCACTCGAGCAGAGAAGAGCCAATAGGCAAGAAGACCATTCTGAGGGAGCCTTTCAAGCAAAGACTAAGGAAGACTCAAGTCAGAAAGGAAAGAAACCATGGCTCGATAAGAAAGTGAAGTCAAGAAGAGAATCAGACAAGAGGAGGCTACCACCATGCAAACGCTGCCAAAAGACCTTACACTCAGAAAAATACTGCTGGTACAGACCAGTTATCCAATGCAGGAGTTGCAAACAGCTTGGACATGTGGAGAAGGTCTGCAAAAATAAGGGCAAGGCACCTGCACAGCAGCAAGTCAAGGCTCAAGCTGCTGAGGACCTTCAAGCTCAAGAGGAGCATGTCTTCACAGCAACAAGCTTTGGAACAACCAGCAGGGCCAAAGTAGAGTGGCTAGTGGACAGTGGTTGCACGCACCATATGGCTGCTAATGAAGGGCTGTTTAAAGATCTTGATAGAAGCTTTGTCTCTAAAATCAGGATAGGCAATGGAGATTGTCGCAACCATTTTTTGACAAAAAACGGGTGTCGAACTTGGGTTTTAAAAATGAATAAAATGGGAGTCGCCACCGACCTTTTATCAGGTGTGATCGGATCACCTTTGTTTTAATAAAACATTTCTATTTACTAAAACAAATGTTTTTTTTGGTCTACGAGTATTCGAGAAAACAGGTTCGGGAGTCGGTTACGTGCGAGGAAGGATTAGCACCCTCGCAGCGCCCAAAAATCGGTACCAAATTGATTAATTAATGTCCCAATGTCGAAAGTTTGAAAATTTAAAAACGATTTTAGAAATTTGGGTTTTTTTGGAAATGTTTGAGTCTTCTTAGAATATTAAGATTTCCTTATTTCGAAGGGACCAAATATCACATCCAATACGTAGGACACGATAATTTCAATCCTCAAATCCAAGGTCGTCTCTTAATCCCCAAGACTCATTTATTAAAATAACAAAAGGTTATTCAATTATTTGGTCAAGCAAGAGAACCGAAAACCCAACACATAGGGCTGGTCCCTCGAATTTCCAAACACAGAATATTGCCTTATTTTGAAAATAAAATTATTAGTTCTTTGGGGTGAAATTGATAAAATAAAAAAAACTAAGTTATGTTTTAAATGAACGTTACTCAAAACGTGAATAGGGTCATGCGATGAATAATGATGTAACACGAATTATGCACAAAATAATAATATAAGTATAATAATAGTAATAATAATAATAGTAAAGATAATGAAATATGGATAATATAGTAATAATAAATACGCATACAATGTAATAATATGTATAATGATAAAGTTAGTATGTACAAGTAAAAATATGAAATATATACAAAATGATAATATAAGTATAATAATGATAATAATAACATGCAATATATATATACAATATGTTAATATAAACGTGGCAATAATAATATAATAATAATAGTAATAATAATAAAAGTAGTGAAAAAATATATAATGAAATAATAATACAATGACAATAATACAAATAAAAAAGTGACTAAATCTAGTAAAATAATAACAATAGGAATATGTACCACATAATGGTATAATGATAATAATTAGTAATAATAATAGTATAATAATGACGATAATAGTAGTACGAAATATATACAATATAATAATATAAAGATAATAGTAATAATAATAATGAAATTAATTAAACAGTAGAATGATGAATTATATATACAGAAAGTATAATAATAATAATAGTAGATAGTATAATTGAAAATATAAAATAAAGTAATAAAATAATAGTAATAATAGAAATAATAATTAGTAATAATAATAATAAGAATGAACATATATACATATGATAATAATATGATAATAATGTAATAGTAGTAATAATAATAAAATAACATATACAACAATAATAATAATAACATATACAATATACTAATATAAATATAACAATAATATTAATAATGATAATAATAATATCAAATATATGTGAGATAATAATATAAATATAGTAGTAATAATAATAATAAGGAAATTAGTTAAATTAATAATAAAATAATGGAAATAACAAAAGAAGGATAAATTGAATTTTAAAAAACATATTCGAATGAACTTGAAATAAAAAGAAAAGGCAAGGACCAATTTAAAATGCACACAAATGATCAAAGACTCCAAAAACAGAGAATATTTCCAAAGCCCAAAACGTAATGTACAAGTAGGACTAAATTGAAAAGGGATACAAAATTTAGGGCAAAAATGAAAGAAATAGTATAGGATTAAAATAAGGGTGGCGCAAATAGGAGGGACTAGCCGCATAAATTGCCCATTTAAATTGAAAAGGCACACATCCAAATTTTTAAGACGCATGCTTTCACTGCCTTTAATGCACCACTTAAAAACCTTTATTATCTTTTTTTTTTTTTTTTTTAAAGTTTATAAGTTCAAAAAAAAATTTTTTTAAGCAAAAATAAATGAAAATAAAAGAACCCATCTTTTCTTCTTGTTCTCTGCAAAGGTTTACCCTTTTTTTAATCTCTCTGTCTCTTCAAAAAAAAAAAAATATTCTCTCCTTTTCTTCTCTCTCGCTCGACGGTAGGACTTCTCTCCGTCTGCTCACTTTGCCACAGATGGTGGCCGACCTTGTGGATCAAGGGTTTTGCGACCCTCTCCAAATGAGTCCGAAGGTATGACTCTTTAAGCCCGCAGATCGTAAACGAAAATGCTCTCCTTTTCGTGTCTCGATTCTCGACCACGGAGAAAAGCCTCCGACGGTGGACCACGGGCGACAACACGATCACGGATTAACGCCGGTGAGCCCTCTTTCCTCTTTCTTTTATCTTTTTTTTTATATCTTTGTGTATTGATGAACAAAAAATTGAAAATAAAAAAATGAAATCACCTTTAAATGTTGTTGGTCCGATTTTTTGACTTTTTTGATCTCTTCTTTCGTTGTTCCTGTATTTTGAAACTGTTTGTACCTTTTCTTTTTTTGTTTTGAATCTGTTTTCCTTTATTTTTGATCGATTTCCCCAAAAAAAGGGATCAAAATCCGCCTTTGGTACATCGTGTTCCCATGGCTTTATAGCCAAATAAAAGTAGATAAAAAAATACAATATGCTTCATTGTTTTTTGTCTCTTTTTGCAGTCACTAAGCAAATGGGAAGTGGGGTGCGGCGCACTCGGTAGTGGGAATCTGCACCGGGGTGATGGGCGTGAGAGAAAGGTTTCGCGCAAGGGTAGCGCGCGGTGCCTCCACGCCTGCCGCGCTAGGCTAGGGGAAGCTAGGGTTTCGGGAAAGGTTTGGGTTAGGTTGCATTTTGGGCTTAATGTTTGGGTTTTAATTTGCTTGTAATGGGCCCGGGGTAAATGACCTCGGCCAAAATTGGTTACTACAGAGATCTTATTGAAGCCAAAGGCAGAGGCAATGTGGTGATCAAGACTGCTTCAGGTAACAAAGTAATCTCTGATGTACTCTTTGTACCTGAAATAGATCAGAATTTGTTAAGTGTTGGACAATTAGTAGAAAAAGGTCACTCACTTACTTTTGAGAATGGTTCTTGCATTGTTAGAGACCTTTATGGTCAAGAACTGATCACAGTAGCAATGACAGACAGAAGTTTTATGCTTGATGTGAATATGCTTGAGAAGAAGGCCTATATAAGCTTGGCTGATAGCACTACCCTGTGGCATAAAAGGCTAGGCCATGCTAGTTATAAATCACTAGATTTGATGAATAGATTGAATTTGGTTGATGATTTGTGCAAGGTTGAAGTCAAGGAATCTGTTTGTGAAGTCTGTCAGTTTGGTAAACAAGTCAGACTGTCCTTTCCAGTTGATAAAGCATTTAGAGCCCGAGAAAAGCTTGAAATGGTTCACTCTGACATCTGTAGACCAATGAGGACTCCTTCCTTGAATGATAGCAGGTATTTTGTGCTATTTATTGATGATCTGACTAGATTCTGCTATGTTTATTTCTTGAAGCAGAAATTAGAAGTCTTTGAAGCCTTCAACAAATTCAAGGCTTTAGCTGAAAATCAAACAGGTTGCAAAATTAAAGCCTTAAGAACAGAAAATGGCTCAGAGTATCTATCTGACAAATTTCAGAAGCTATGTGAGCAAAATGGGATCCATCACCAACTCACCACAGTGTATACTCCTCAGCAAAATGGAGTATGTGAGAGAAGAAACAGAACAGTGATGAACATGGCCAGGTGTCTACTATTTGAAAGCAAATTACCAAGCAAGTTTTGGGCTGAGGCAGTCAATACTTCAGTGTATCTGCTTAATAAACTGCCAACACAAGCAGTGAAGGACATGACACCCTTCGAAGCATGGCATGGACTTAAGCCTAGGGTTGCACATTTGAAGGTGTTTGGTTGTGTCTACTATGTTCTTATTCCAGCAGAAAAGAGAACTAAACTGGAAAGAAGAGCTGTTCCAGGGATATTTGTTGGTTACAGTACTACAAACAAGGGCTATAGGGTGTTTGATCCAGCAACAAAGAAAGTTTTGGTGAGTAGAGATGTCAGATTTAATGAAGAGAGGGTTTGGAATTGGAATGATTCAAGCACAAGTCAACTTGAGGAAGATCATCTAGACAGTAGCCTTGAAATAGCTGAAGCTGAGCCTAACAATGAAGATGTTGATGATAGTCCTACGAGAGGTACAAGGACTATTGCAGACATCTATCAAAGATGTGATGTTGCAATAGTTGAACCTTCAAATTTTGAGGAAGCTGCCAAGGATAAGCAGTGGAAGAGGGCAATGGAAGCTGAATTGGAGATGATTAACAAGAATGATACATGGGAGTTAGTGGACAGACCAACTCATAAGAAAGTGATCGGTGTAAAATGGGTGTTTAGGGCCAAGTATAATGCAGATGGCTCCTTGAACAAGCACAAAGCAAGGCTCGTGGTCAAGGGTTACAGTCAGCAATATGGGGTAGACTTTCTAGAAACGTTTGCTCCTGTGGCCAGATTGGACACCATTAAACTGTTATGTGCTATAGTTGCTCAAAAACGATGGAAGCTTCATCAGCTAGATGTCAAATCAGCATTTCTTAATGGTTTCCTTAAAGAGGAAATTTTCATCGAGCAACCAGATGGCTTCAAGATAGAAGGACATGAAGACAAGGTCTACAAGTTGAAGAAGGCTTTGTATGGCCTAAAACAGGCACCAAGAGCCTGGTATGACAGGATAGACACTTACCTGTCTAAGCTCGGGTTTGAAAAGAGTGTTAGTGAAGCTACACTCTATGTAAAAAGATCAGAAGGAAAAACCATGCTGATTGTATCCCTCTATGTCGATGATTTGCTTGTAACAGGCAGCAAAGATGAATAATCACTGAATTCAAGGTGCAAATGCAACAAGTTTTCGAAATGACAGATTTGGGGGTCATGACATACTTCCTTGGAATGGAAGTAAGTCAATCTGATTTTGGCATCTTCATCAGCCAACATGCCTTTGCATCAAAAATCCTCAACAGATTTTGTATGCAAAACTGTAAGACAGTAAGCACACCTGTTGCACAAGGAGAAAAGCTGACCAGTAGTGGAGATCATGCAAGGGTAGATGAGAAAGAATATCGAAGCTTGGTGGGCTGTTTGCTATATTTGACAGCAACTCGACCAGACATCACTTATGGTGTTAGTCTCCTATCAAGATTTATGCACTGCTGTAATGTTGTTCACTTCAAGGCTGCTAAAAGGATACTCAAATATGTTAAAGGGACTTTGAGACATGGAGTTAGATTTGAAAGCAAAAATGAACTCAAACTAACAGGGTATTCTGACAGTGATTGGGCAGGCTCGTTAGATGACATGAGAAGTACCTCTGGTTACCTCTTTACACTTGGCTCAGGTGTATTTTGTTGGAGTTCCAAGAAGCAACAGACTGTTACTCAATCTACAACATTGCAGCATCTGCAGCTGTTAATCAAGCCATTTGGCTTAGAAAACTCTTATGTGATTTGAATGAAGAACAGACAAAGCCAACTGAAATCTTAGTCGACAACCAATCAGCAGTTGCCATAGCCAAGAACCCGGTGTTTCATGGCAAGACAAAACACTTTAAGATCAAATTTCACTTTGTCAGGGAGGCTGAACAGTCTAAAGAAATCAGCCTTGTTCATTGTAGCTCACAAGACCAATTGGCCGATATTCTAACCAAGCCTCTTGGTACATCACGGTTTGAATTTTTGAGGGATCATATTGGTGTTTGTTGCATACAGTCCAAGGAGGAATGTTAGACTTTTGGCCTGCAATGCAACATCAAACCAAAGAAGATGAGAGAAAGTGAGTGAACCTAGTGCTGTGAGCTACATTTTGTTCATTTTGATTGATTTACTCCTATGAAGCTAAGCTTAATTCTTATGCAATGTAATAGCTAAGCTTATAGGTTATAATGCTTGATTTAAATTGATGTAATGGCTGGTGTATTAACTATTATTTTATGTACAACTTAAGTTTGTATTAGTCATAGTCTAGTGGGAGTAGTTGGTTCACTAGGCCATAGTCTTTTTTACTATTCAATCTTTGTATCCTATGTATATATTTGCACATCAATGAAATGGTTTCCAAGTTTTTAACCATAAACTTGAGTGTTCCAAGTTTTGTGTGTTCAAGTTGCTGTTCTCTCTTCTTCTTTTGTTTTCACAGTAAATTGTATGCACATTATATGTATGATGCATATTGAGTTGCTGCCAATGTTCCAACAGATATAGAGCTGCAATTGAAAGCATAACTTCTTCGTCCTCCGGGGAAGATACCAAAGAAGGGAGTTGAAAATTGGTTGAAAGATGTGAAAGAGAAGATTAGGGAAGCACAAGTTGTTGAAAACAAAATCAGTAACGAGAGATATCTCTGTCGTGCTTGCAATGGGAAGCTGGTTGATGAAAAGACTCAAGAAATGAAGGAATTTCTTGATAAAGCTCCTAATGCCTCTGAAGGTCTTCCATGGATGGTCCAAGTGCTGGCTTGCCACTGCCAACATCAGAACTAGTTGGAGAGAAAGCTGTCAGAAATAAGATTTAGGCATGTTTGATGCAGGAGGAGGTGAGCAAGGTTGGGGTTTAGGGGATGGGTGGTGTGGGTAAAACCACTATCATGAAGCACATCCACAATGATCTTTTGAAACAACAAAGATTCAAAAGGGTAATCTGGGTTACCATATCAAAGGAGTTCAATGTAATGAAGGTACAAGATGATATTGCAGGTGCATTAAAGTTGAGGGAAGATTTGGCCATAGAAGGAGACATGCTCAGACGAGCAGCAATCTTGTCAGAAATGATGAAAAAAAGTAAGAAAGCATATTCTAATCCTAGATGATGAGTGGGATAAAGTCTCTCTAGAGGAAGTTGGGATCCCCGAGCCCAGTGGCAGCAATGGCTGCAAGTTGGTGTTGACAATCTGTTCGGAGCATATCTGTATGTATATGGGTTGTAAGGTGATAAAAGTGAAACCCCTTCCAGAAGAAGAGGCATTGATACTATTCTTGGATAAAGTTGGACCTAACATAGTTCAAAGTCCAACTATAATGCCAACTCTGAAGCTTGTTGTCAAGAAATGTGCGGGTCTACCTCTTACAATTGTTGTGGTAGCTGGTACCATGAAAGGAACCCTCGTATTTGGAAAAATACACTCAAAGATTTGAAGGTGAGAATAGGGAAATTGGAAGGAGTGGAAGCCGAGGTAATCTAGCGCTTGAAATTTAGTTTCGATCACTTGAAAGACAAGAAAATAAAAGATTGCTTCTTGTATTGTGCATTATATCTAGAAGATTTAGAAATTCATAAGGTTGAACTAACCGAGTGTTGGATTGATGGGATATTCATAGATGAGATGGATACAAGACAAGAAATGGAAGATAATGGCCTTACTATTTTGAAAAGGTTGGAAGATAACTGCTTGTTGGAAAATATTACCACTGAATTTGGTTTACCTGGTATAAAGATGCATGATGCAGTGAGAGACATGGCATTATCGATCACAAGAATGAATCCTCGATATATGATACAAGCAGGTTTGCAATTAGAAGAGTTACCAGAAAAGGAGCAATGGAGTCCAGATATTGAGAAAGTGTCACTTATGTATAACTCCATATCAGAAATTCCCATAGATGTGCTGTCCACAAAATGTCAACTACTCACAACCTTTTTATTGCAGAAGAACCCAATAAAGAAGATCCCATATTCTTTCTTCACAAACATGCCTAGTCTTAGTGTTCTCAATTTGTCCTATATGGAGATCGAGAGTTTACCAAATTCCATCTCTAAACTAAAGAACCTCACAACATTTTTGCTTCGTTTCTGTTTTGAATTAAGAGATTTGCCTTGTCTTTCAATGCTTCAAGAATTGAAGAAGTCGGATCTTTGTCAGACTAAAATTGAGGAAGTCCCTGAAGGCATGGATATGCTGATAAAGCTAAGATACATTGATCTTCAAATACTGGACTTTTAACAAAATTCGTTCACCTTCAGCACTTGAGTTTTGGTGTGGACAATGAAAAAACAAGTCTAAAAGCAGAGGAGTTGGAACCGTTGAAGAAGTTGGGAGTGCTTTACTGGAGGTTTCAAAGACATTTATCTCCTCAATGCAACAAAGTAAGAAAAGTCTCATCAAGTACCATTTACGGGTGGGCTCAGATTTAATTCCTATGTTTAGGACTCCAGAAATAGATAAAATAGTAATGGTAGACAGCAAAGCTAAAAGCTAAAAGAAAAGATGGGATTTCTTACTCACAATTCTGCCTTTGTGGAACCCACCACAGAAGTGAATTAATGGCTCATAATTTTGCTGTTTTTATCTTCACGTTCTTCCTTTTTTGGCTATTGTACCCGCAACATTCTTTCTTCTTCACTGTTTTTATCAAGCATCCAGTCAAGGTAATTTTCTTTCATTTGCTTAATCCATGCCATGCTTTTCTTTGCTTAATTCATGACTTGGCAATGATTGTTTCTGATTATCTGCTACTCTTATAGCAGCTAGCTTTGTAAGAAGTCAACTTCACTGCTTCATTTAGAAACAACCATAAAATTAAAAACATAAACATAATTCAAAAGATAATAAATGAAATAAGTCTAAAACAAAAATAAAGCAACTAAAAACAAAAACAAAAAATAAAACGAAAAAAAAAAAAAAGAAATAAACTCAATGATACCAACAAAATTAAAGGTAATAGTAAGAATAATAGTTAAAAAAACAATACTGAAAATAATGGAAATATAACTAAATGGCAGAAATAAATTAGAATAAAATTAAAATCTAAGAATAATAAAACAAATAAAAAAATAGATTAGTAAAATTAAAATAAATAATATAACAAATTCACACATTGAGTGTTAAGCTCGCGTGTTTGTTTGTTTTGTTTCAGGTGATCTTCAGACTTAAAATTATAAGGTGACTTTGGAGTACGTATTTCACTCTTTCAGTTTGAGTTTTAAATTTGTTTGGGAAGCTAAAAATTATTTTGGCCATGTGGCTCCTGAAAACAACTTTATTTGTCTGATTTTGATTCGCTTTTCGCTCATTTCGCTCTCAAATGTTCTCCTAAGTATAGAAACATGAATTTAAAGAATTAGGAGTATCAAATTTATTAATTTTCATAATTAATCATTCAAAAATGCATTAAGAATGAGATTAAAATATGTTACTTTTGTAGCTTATAACCACAACTAAAAAGTTTAATCTAATATGGTGGCATCCCCATTAATAATTGACTCCCAATTTTGGTTCTTTTTGTCTTAATTTTTCTTTGCACTCGTAATTTTAGATCATCAGAGTCTTCATGGTAGACCTTAAAGCTTAAAGATGGTGGAATCTAAGGTAGTGTGAAACAACATGGTCTTGGCCTATAACACTAAAATTGCTTTAGTTTAAATGAAAATGAAAATATTTTGTATGCATGATACCTTAGTAATCATGTATCTTACTTTACAAATAAAATGTTTCTTTTAGCAATGTTCTTATTGAGTTCGAACCCAATTAATGGTTGACACCATGTCAATAAAAAGCCTAATACATAATATTATAAAAAAAAGTTTTAAAATAAAATTTTTAAAACAATTTAAGGTTGGAAATGTGAGGAATGGCCTACACTTTTATTATAACAAAATATCCAAAACCATTTTACCAGAAAGCTGGGCTGTCAGGTTGGAAATGAAGGATTTTACACCTTCATCTTGGGGAAGCCACTTTTGCAAAACTCTCTTCTGGGTCGATTCTACAAAATGTTAAAAAAAAACACACAATTTTTTTAATTAAACCCTAAACGCTAATTAAGAAAACAAGAAAACCAGAAGTATTTATGGATTCATCTTTACCTATTTGCTGCATAACCTGAAAAATGAAATCAACAAAATCACACAAAATTTCTCGACAAACCCAAGGAAGGGTAAAAGCAAAAGAAAGGTTTATTTGAGAAGTCATATACCAAAAGCTTCTCTTACGATTGCTGCTGAGCCTCGAGGAGTAGTTATATCTTTGGCACTGTTCTTGACGCCATTTGACTTCTAAGATCAAAATTTCTAGTGTACTTCAAAGGAAAACTTACCAAAAAAGGAAACAAAAATTATAAGCTGTGAATTGGCGGTTAATATAGTAGAAAATTAGGGTTTGGCTTAGATGAGAAAATTTGGAAGATGAAAAGAAATTTGAGATACGAAAAATAATCAAAAGGAGAAAAAAATTGGTCTCTCGCCACATAAAAGAAATTCAAAATAATTTTTAAATTTTTAAATATTTATAAAATTTCAAAATTTATATTTAAAAAAATTATAAATATTTTAAAAAATTCTAAAAATATATAAATAAAGTTAAAATTTTTAAAAGAATTTAGGGTAAACTACACCATTAGTTGTTCAAGTATGGGTAAATTTTCGTTTTGGTCACTTAACTAAATAAGAGTTACAATTTGGTCACTAGTGTTTTCAAAATTGTTTTTTTTTTTTTTTTTTTGTCACCTGACTATTAAGTGGCACTCGTTAGTCGGTACAATAATAATTTTAGTCTTTAATTTTTATATTTTCTATCAATTTGACCTTGATTTTGTATAAAATTATAAAAAAACTAAAAATTATTTATAAAATAGGAATATGTATAAAAACACTCTAAAAAAATAAAATCTAGAATATGTTGTTGAATAACTGAATTGTATAAGAAATAAAGATAATTATCATTTAATAGAATCCGATAACAAATTAAAAACAGAACAAATCAATGTTTCTTAAAACCAAATTAGTAATATTTCAAGTTGAATTGCATGCCCTTGAAGAATATCTAAAACTGATATTATAGAGCCTTATGAAATTGACCTTGATGCCTTTTTTTTTAATCAAAAGAATACAAAATATAACACAAAAAATTTATTTTTCAAACTCAATTCAAATTTTCATTACATTTAAATTATTTTTCAAAACCAAAATTATAAAAATAAATTATGTTCGGAATTTTATATATATAAATAAATTATGGAGACATATAATTTTTCTTAATGTTTTATATATATATATATATATATATTCTTTTTAAAGAATGGGTATTGGATATTTAGATATAAATAATATAGAGAAATTTTGAATTTTGAATTCTTTTCTAATTTATCACACATAAATTGTTGAATCAATGTTTTTATTAATTATGATAATAAAATGACTAACTTCTAATTTTCATAAAATAGATGTATGAAATTTAAAATTATACCACAACCACCCCCGAATTATAAAAGACAAAACTAAAAGTGAGGAGGAGAAAAAGGGTTGTTGTTTGACATTTTGGCTTCACCCCTTTTTACATTAAAATCCTTTTTAATTATTATTATTTTATTTATTTTTATTAAAATATTGTTGTAATGACTCATTTTTGACCGGGCTAACATAAACCAGACCCAAAATAAAAAATAATAGAAAGTCTATTTTTACAGTTCAGATTACAAGAGTCCTTATGGCCCAAATAACATCAGCAACAACTAAATTACCCGAGCCCACCTAAAAACCCAAACTACCCAAACCATGCACCGCCCAAAAAGCCCAAGAAGTAGACAGCCTCAGCAGAAGTCTAGGGTTTTTGCTAACCTTAGGCGCCGCACACAGGAGACAGGAGCCCGAAAGTCACGTCGCCTCAGCAGGAGCCCAAGCGTCACGCCGCAGCCTCATCCAGCAGTTCTCACGCCGAAACCAGCGCATGTCGCCCTACTACCGAGAAACTCGCTCATCGCCACGATCTCCGCCTTCAACCTACAAAAAAAAGAAAGAAATCGCAGCAAAAATGGAAAACAGTGATAGATTTTTATTTATTTTATTTCTTTCGGGGCTATAAAAACCCCAAAACTTGTAAAAAAATGGAAAGATATCGAAATAAAAAAAACAGAAAATTTGGGCTGAAGGTGATTTTCTCATTATTTTATTTACCTTCATATTTACATTATTCTCTGCACAAATACCAAGAAAGAAAAAAACAAGAAGGTTACCTCCTTTTTGGCTTCAAAACGGAGGGGTTTGGCTCCCCGACCTGTAACACCCCTTACCCGAGACCATTGCCAGAGTCGACCACGAGGCATTACTAAACTTAACTTACTGATTCGGGGCATAAAATTTGAAACTATCCATCTGCATCATGTTCAGTAAATTGACTATAACTCGAGTAACGAAACTCGAAATTTAGATCCGTAAATTTTTCATGAAACTAGACTCATATATCTTCTTACTATAATTTTTACAAAATTTTTGGTGTGGCCAATTAGTACAGTTTATTAGTTAAAGTCTCCCCTGTTACACAGACCAACAGTTCTGACCCCTCTGTACTAAAAATCAATTATCTCATAATATACAATTCTTTTGCCTACACCATTTCTTTCATATAAAAATAGACTCAATAAGATTTAATTCTATATCTCATTCACAACCTAATTCCATTTCTATTATTTTTGGTGATTTTTCAAAATCATGTCACTGCTGCTGTCTACACTGTTCCCCTGCATATAATTACATAATTTCTTTAAAATAACTATCAACTGGGCATTTCATAGCATCCAAAACATGTTCTTAATTAACCATTTTAATGGCTAATCATTACAAACATTTACAAGCCAATCTTAAGCCATATCATAAGGACATACACACAAAATGGCTAAGTCCCTATACATGTCATAACTTAAAACGTTCGAGTCACAAAATACCAATATAATCCTTTGATAGTGCGTAACGATCTCCGACGTCTTTGTGATTCCCGAGTTGGCTTGTAATACTATAAAAAATTAAAGAATGGGAGTAAGCATAAAGCTTAGTAAGTTTACATGTAAATAAATAACAACATTCTTAATCAATTATCTTATTCTTTTCTTATCAAGATCACTTAAGCTTTTAACTCAATATACTTAAACTTGTATTCTTACCTGTACCTTTTAACATGAATTTGCCTTACCTTACCTTTTTAGCTTGAACTTGTCTTATCTTTACTTATACTCTTTGAATTTTCCCGTTGAACCACTTGGAATACTAATGATACGCGGGTACCTTTCCTTATGAAACTTAACCATTGCCATGTCTTGACATGGTCTTACGTGGTATCCTTGCCTTATGAACTCACCAATGCCATGCCTTGGCATGGTCTTACATGGGACCTTTGCCTTATAGTAACATATCAATGCCATGTCTTGACATGGTCTTACATGATTTCCTTAAACCCTAATGTCATGACATTTGTATCCTACACATTCCTAAGGTTCAACCGGAACTTTCTGAGATAACTTTTCCGTCAATTCATACTTCAGTCTTTAAATAATAAATTTACAGAATAAATATGTAAATACTGGAATTTAACAGTATTAAATGTAAAATAATAGAATATTGCATTTATTTACCGTAAACTTACCTCGAAACAAAATACGATCAACTATATCGATTTAGTCTTCTATCTTTTTCTTTCCTCGATCTAACTCTGGATTTCATTCTTCTTGATCTATAATAGCAAATTTAGCTTATTTAATACTCATATTATTAAAACAGTCCTTAACTCTTAACTTTGGCAATATTACAATTTTGCCCCTAAACTTTTACATATTTACACATTTTCCCAAAGCTTGGAAATTAAACTTTATCCCTTATTCTTATGTTTTATGACATGCTGATCATTTTTCCCTTCTATGGCAACATCAAATTCTCACTCTAACTTGTACTTATGAACATTAGGTATTTTTACCGATTAAGCCGTTTTACTCGTTTTCACTTAAAATCACATAGCAAAAGTTGTTTAACATAATTTTAGACTTCATATTCTATCATAAAACATCAAAATAAACACACTTCACCTATGGGTATTTTTCCAAATATGAACCCTAGCATGAATTATTGATAGAATAAGCTAAATCGAGCTACCGGGGCTTCAAAAATGTAAAGAACATTAAAAACGGGGCTTGGAATCACTTACTATAGAGCTTGGAAGCTTGAAACAAACCCTAGCTATGGTGACCACTTGAAAATTCGGCCTAATGAAGAAGATGAGCATATTTTGCCATCTTTTTCCCTTTTAATTCCTTTTTATTACCAAATGACTAAATTACCCTTCATTAAAAACTTTGGTTTTTTCCACCTATATATGTCCATTTTTGTCCATGAAAATACAATGGTCTAATTACCATTTAAGGACTCCTACTTCAAACCCCCATTTCAATCAAGTACTCTATAAATTAGAGCCCCTATTTAGCAACTTTTACAAACAAATCCTAATAGGCAATTTAAGCATGAAATTAATAAAATTTCTTATCAATACTCTAACACATGTATTTAATCACTCGATAAAACATAATAATTAATCATAATAAACTTTTATAGCTTGGATTCATGGTTTCGCAACCACTATTCCGTTTAGGCCCTATTTCGGGATGTTACATTTCTCCCCCCTTTAGGGATTTTCGTCCCCAAAAATCTTACCTGTAAAGAGGTTTGGGTACTGTTTTTGCATAATCTCTTCGGGCTCCCATGTAGCCTCTTCTATCCCATGCCTATTCCATAATACTTTCATAAGTGCAATGCTTTTGTTCCTTAATTGCTTAACCTCCCGAGCTAGAATTTTTACCAGTTCCTCACCGTAAGTCATATCTAGCTGAATCTCAACCTCTATCAGCGAAATTACATGTGATGGATTTGAACGATAACGACGTAGCATAGACACATGAAAGACATTAGGAATCTTCTCTAACTCAATCGGCAATGCTAACCGATATGCCAATGGCCCAACTCTCTCGATCACCTCAAACGGTCCAATAAAATGGGGACTTAATTTGCCTTTCTTGCCAAATCTGAGAACTTTCTTCCAAGGGGATACTTTCAAAAATACCCTGTCACCAACTTGAAATTCAATTTCTTTTCTTTTCAAGTCTGCATAAGATTTCTGTCTATCCGAAGCTGCTTTCAAGCAATCTCTGATGACTTTTACTTTCTCTTCTGTTTCTTTGACTAGATCAACCCCGTAAATCTGATTTTCCTTAAGCTCTATAATAAAAAGGCGTGCGACATTTACGTCCATACAAAGCTTCATAAGGTGCATCTTTAGACTCGATTGATAACTATTATTGTAAGCAAACTCTATTAAAGGCAAATATTTCTCCCAACTACCTTGAAATTCCAATACACAACATCTAAGCATATCTTCAAGTACCTGAATAATTCTCTCTGACTGACCATCAGTCTGAGGATGGAAAGTTGTACTAAAACTCAACTTTGTACCTAAAGCTTCCTAGAATTTCTTCCAAAATCGTGAAGTAAATCTCGGATCTCTATCTGAGATAATCGATAACGGTACTCCATGTAGTCTAACTATCTCTGAAATATACAACTCATCCAACTTGTCAAGTGAATAATCCATATGAACTGGAATAAAATGAGCTGACTTCGTTAACTTATCAATCATAACCCATACTGCATCTTTCTTTCTCAGTGTTGAAGGCAATCCTGTCACAAAATCCATAGTAACTCGGTCCCATTTCCACTCAGGAACTAATACAGGCTGAAATAAACCTGAAGGTACCTGATGTTCAGCCTTTACCTGCTGACAGATCAAACATCTAGAAACAAACTCTGATATATCTCTTTTCATTCCTGTCCACCAATACATTTTTTTCAAATCATTACACATCTTTGTACTGGGTAAATAGACCAAGAACTGATATGTGCTTCCTGTAAAACCTTCCGAATAAGATCATCATTCTTTGGTACACATACCCTGTCTCTAAACATCAAACAACCGTCAGATCTGATCTGAAAATCAGACTCTACACCTGACTCGCACTGAACCCTTTTGGCTTGCAACTCACTGTCATCCTTCTGAGCTTTACAAATTTCTTCAAGAAACATCGGTTTAGCTTTCAACTCAGCTAAAATAGAACCATCATCTGACACGGCCAAACTAGTGTGCAAAGCTCTCAATGCAAATAACAATTTTCTACTCAAAGCATCAGCAACAACGTTTGCCTTACCCGGGTGATAATCGATCACTAGTTCATAATCTTTAATCAACTCTAGCCATCTTCTTTGCCTCAAGTTTGGATCTTTCTGAGTCATCAAGTATTTCAAACTTTTATGATCAGTGAATATTCGGCATTTCTCACCATACAAATGATGTCTCCAGATTTTTAATGTAAATACAATAGCAGCTAACTCTAAATCATGTGTCGGATAATTTTTCTCATGTGGTTTTAACTGTCTAGAGGCATAAGCAATTACCCTTCCTTCTTGCATAAGTACACAGCCTAGTCCATTCAAGGATGCATCACTGTAAATTACAAACTCTTTACCCAGTTCTGGTTGTACTAAAACAGGAGCTTTAGTCAACAATACCTTTAACTTGTCGAAACTCACGACACTTCTCGGTCCATTCAAACTTGACATCTTTCTCGTAGCAATCTTGTCAATGGAGTAGCTATCATGGAAAATCCTCTACAAATCGTCTATAATAACCGGCAAGACCAAGAAAACTTCTAACCTCTGATACATTCCTGGGAGGCTTCCAATCGACAATGCCTGAAATCTTATTCGGATCAACTTTAATACCTTCACCTGAGACAACGTGTCCAAGAAAACAAACTTCCCGTAACCAAAACTCACTTTTGCTAAATTTGGCATAAAGCTGATTATTTCTCAAAATCTGTAAAACTGTTCTCAAATGCTCTGCATGCTCAGTCTCATCACGAGAATAAGTCAAGATGTCATCAATAAACACAACTACAAACTTGTCCAAGTAAGGTCTAAAAATTTGGTTCATTAAATCCATGAAGATGGCAGGAGCATTGGTTAAGCCAAATGGCATCACAAGAAACTCATAGTGACCATACCTAGTTCGAAAAGCAGTTTTCGGAACATCTGACTCTTTAATTCGTAACTGATAGTATCCAGATCTCAAATCTATCTTAGAAAACACAGTGGCTCCTTTCAGTTGATCAAACAAGTCATCTATTCTAGGCAATGGATATTTGTTCTTTATGGTTACCTTGTTAAGCTGCCGATAGTCTATGCACAATCTCATGGAACCGTCCTTCTTTTTCACAAATAATACTGGCGCGCCCCATGGTGAATAACTAGGTCTTACAAAGCCTTTATCGATTAATTCTGTGATTTGAGCTTTCAATTCTTTCAATTCTATCGAAGCCATTCTATAAGGAGCAATAGAAATAGGTGTGGTACCTGGAATCAATTCAATACCAAACTCAACTTCTCTAATATGAGGCAAACCTGGTAGTTCTTCTGGAAAAACATCAGGAAACTCATTTACCACATGCATTGGTTCAATTTTCAACTCTGGGTCTTTAGTATTCAACATAAAAGCAAGATAAGCTTCACATCCTTTCCTTAAACATTTCTAAGCAGACATAACAGAAATCATGGAAATTGAATTACCTGATTCATTTGAATTAACCCGAAGGATCTCACCATTTTCACATTTCAACTCAATGAATTTCTTTCCACAATTCACTATCACATCATGTGCAGTTAACCAATCCATACCAAGAATCACATCAAACTCATCAAATGGCAATAGCATGAGATCAGCCGAAAAACAGTAACCTCTAATCATCAAAGGGCATTTTTTACATGCTTTGTTTACTAACACATGCTGACCAAATGGATTCGATACTTTAATCACAAATTTCGTAAACTTTATGGGCATGTTCGTACTAGGCATTAATTTCATGCAAACATAGGAATAGATTGAACCCGGATCAATCAAAGCAATAACATTAACATCATGAAGAGAAAATGTACCTGTAATTACATCGGGGGAGGATGCCTCTTCACGAGCACGGATAGCATAAGTCCTTGCAGGTGATCTAACATCGGATCTCGTTGCTGTATCTCTAAATATACCTCTACCTGCCCCTACTCTTGGATTTCTCTGATGTCTGCCTCTAACGGGGGCATTACTTGATCTTGCACTCGGTATTACTTCTTTTTTTACCATCTCAGGACACTCCCTAATGAAATGATCCGGTGCACCACATCGAAAACAACCAACTTCAGTCGCTCGACATTGACCTGGATGACGTCGACCACATTGAGGACACTCGGGTCTATTAGGCTGAATACTACCAACACTCGCAATCGAAGTGGTTTGAGCTTTTGAATCCATAAATCTTCCACCTCTGTTTCGGTTAGAATACCCGGCTGAAAAATTAGATCTCGTAGAAAACTCTCTAGGCCTCTTGGATGCAGACTGAAATGACTTGCTCATCTGTCTTTTCTTCGTATCTTGCATCTCAATTTCAGCTTTACCCTTTCTTTTCAACAACTCCTCTGCCTTACAGGCTCTGTCAACTAAAACAACAAACTCTTTTATCTCTAGAACACCAAATGATAGTCGGCTATCATCATTGAGCCCATCCTCAAATCTTTTGCAAATGATAGCCTCTGTAGACACACACTCTCGAGCATAATTACTAAGTCGGACAAATTCCCGTTCATAGTCGGTCACGTCATCTTACCCTGTTTTAATTCAATGAACTCTTTTCTTTTCTGGTCAATAAACCTCTGACTGATGTACTTCTTACGAAACTCCTCCTGAAAAAAGTTCCAGGTAACTCTTTCTTTCGGTACTACTGATACAAGTGTCTTCCACCACTGGTAGGCTGAATCTTTAAGAAGTGACACTATACATTTAACACACTCTTCCGGTGTGCAGGATAACTCGTCAAAAACTCTGATAGTATTTTCGAGCCAAAATTCAGCTTTCTCTGGCCGAAACTCTTCAGCCCCTTGTTTTCTGATCTTGTCAACAGGTGGCTTCTCTCTTCTGACTGTATCTGTGACTGGGGAAGCTACATAGGTGGTCTGTGGATCATGAGGGGGTGGAGGTCTAACGGCCGGGTTCGTACGAACGAACTCAGCAAACCATTCATTCATAGCTTGGAAGAAGGCTTCTCGAGCCCCTCCTCTCTGACTAACTGTAACGGGCCTTTCATGACTATCTTGTGGCACCGTCCCCTCAGCAGGAGTGGGTGCACTACTCTCTACATCATCTGCACTAGCTCGTTCGGGATCCATAACTATAAAAGAAAAACATTTTTTAAATCGTCAAGAGTCGTCACACTATCAAAATATAAGTATGGCATGTATAGATAGACTCTTACTCATACTAAATATTCCGAGAATAGACTAAACCTTTCTCTGATACCAATAAATGTAACACCCCTTACCCGAGACCGGAGTCGAGCACGAGGCATTACTAAACTTAAGTTACTGATTCGGGGCATAAAATTTGAAACTGTCCATCTGCATCATGTTCAGTAAATTGACTATAACTCGAGTTGCGAAACTCAAAATTTAGATCCGTAAATTTTCCATGAAACTAGACTCATATATCTTCTTACTATAATTTTTACAGAATTTTTGGTGTGGCCAATTAGTACAGTTTATTAGTTAAAGTCTCCCCTACTACACAAACCGACAGTTCTGACCCCTCTGTACTAAAAATCAATTATCTCATAATATACAATTCTTTTGCCTACACTATTTCTTTCATATAAAAATATACTCAATAAGATTTAATTCTATATCTCATTCACAACCTAATTCCATTTCTATTATTTTTGGTGATTTTTCAAAATCATGTCACTGCTGCTGTCTAAACTGTTCCCCTGCATATAATTACATAATTTCTTTAAAATAACTATCAACTGGGCATTTCATAGCATCCAAAACATGTTCTTAATTAACCATTTTAATGGCTAATCATTACCAAACATTTACAAGCCAATCTTAAGCCATATCATAAGGACATACACACAAAATGGCTAAGTCCCTATACATGCCATAACTTAAAACGTTCGAGTCACAAAATACCAATATAATCCTTTGATAGTGCGTAACGATCTCCGACCTCTTTGTGATTCCCAAGTTGGCTTGTAATACTATAAAAAATTAAAGAATGGGAGTAAGCATAAAGCTTAGTAAGTTTACATGTAAATAAATAACAACATTCTTAATCAATTATCTTATTTTTTTCTTATCAAGATCACTTAAGCTTTTAACTTAATATACTTAAACTTGTATTCTTACATGTACCCTTTAACATGAATTTGCCTTACCTTACCTTTTTAGCTTGAACTTGTCTTATCTTTACTTTGGTATACTCTTTGAATTTTCCCGTTGAACCACTTGGAATACTAAGGATACGCGGGTACCTTTCCTTATGAAACTTAACCATTGCCATGTCTTGACATGGTCTTACGTGGTATCCTTGCCTTATGAACTCACCAATGCCATGCCTTGGCATGGTCTTATATGGGACCTTTGCCTTATAGTAACATATTAATGCCATGTCTTGACATGGTCTTACATGATTTCCTTAAACCCTAATGTCATGACATTTGTATCCTACACATTCCTAAGGTTCAACCGGAACTTTCTGAGATAACTTTTCCGTCAATTCATACTTGAGTATTTAAATAATAAATTTACAGAATAAATATGTAAATACTGGAATTTAACAGTATTAAATGTAAAATAATAGAATATTGCATTTATTTACCGTAAACTTACCTCAAAACAAAATACGATCAACTATATCGATTTAGTCTTTTATCTTTTTCTTTCCTCGATCTAACTCTAGATTTCGTTCTTCTTGATCTATAATAGCAAATTTAGCTTATTTAATACTCACATTATTAAAACAGTCCTTAACTCTTAACTTTGGCAATATTACAATTTTACCCCTAAACTTTTACATATTTACACATTTTCCCCAAAGCTCAGAAGTTAAACTTTATCCCTTATTCTTATGTTTTATGACATGCTGATCATTTTTCCCTTCTATGGCAACATCAAATTCTCACTCTAACTTGTACTTATGAACATTAGGTATTTTTACCGATTAAGCTGTTTTACTCGTTTTCACTTAAAATCACTTAGCAAAAGTTGTTTAACATAATTTCAGACTTCATAGTCTATCACAAGACATCAAAATAAACACATTTCACCTATGGGTATTTTTCCAAATATGAACCCTAGCATGAATTATTGATAGAATAAGCTAAATCGAGCTACCGGGGCTTCAAAAATGTAAAGAACATTAAAAACGGGGCTTGGAATCACTTACTATGGAGCTTGGAAGCTTGAAACAAACCCCAGCTATGGTGACCACTTGAAAATTCAGCCTAATGAAGAAGATGAGCATATTTTGCCATCTTTTTCCTTTTTAATTCCTTTTTATTACCAAATGACTAAATTACCCTTCATTAAAAACTTTGGTTCTTTCCACCTATATATGTCCATTTTTGTCCATGAAAATACAATGGTCTAATTACCATTTAAGGACTCCTACTTCAAACCCCCATTTCAATCAATTACTCTATAAATTAGAGCCCCTATTTAGCAACTTTTACAAACAAGTCCTAATAGGCAATTTAAGCATGAAAATAATAAAATTTCTTATCAATACTCTAACACATGTATTTAATCACTCGATAAATATAATAATTAATCATAATAAACTTTTATAGCTTGGATTCATGGTTTCGCAACCACTATTCCGTTTAGGCCCTATTTCGGGATGTTACACGACCGCCGTCCACGACGGCGCGTGGAGCGCGTGGCCTGTGAAGATCAATGGTCGTTCCAGGCAGAAACGAGAGCAGTGTCAGAGCATTTTCAAAATTTTTTTTCTGAACGGTGTTAAAATGAATTCTTAAGGTTGAAATTGGTTTATATAGCAGATGAGAAACGGTGCCGTTTAGTAAATGCCAGATACGCGTGTCGACCTGACCCAGGGCAAAGATCCGCGTTTTTTTAAAAATGGCATAATTACCATTTCAGTCCCTCCATGATTTTATTTGTTTTAATTTCGTTTAATTTAACATTTTCTTTATTTTTAAATTTACCCAGAAAGTCTATTTTTGATCCAATTTAGTCCCTCGGTCTGTTTTATAGGTAAAATCGGGACGATGCCTTTTTTAAAGAGAGGCATAATTGCCATGCTAATCCCTGGGTTTAACGTGTGTTTTTAGTTAAATCCTTTTATAGTTATTTTAATTGCTATTTAACATTTTTTTTAAAAAAAACCTTTTTATTTTATTCCATTTTGATTTATTTTAATATATATTTTATTATTATATATTATTTTATTGGGTTTAATAATTTATATATTATTTTAATATTTTAATATTATTTATTATATTTTTAGGTATTATATTATATATTAGTTTTAAAATTTTATTTTGTATAAAATTTATTATAACATATAACCTATTTTATGACATATATAATTTTTATGATTAGTATATTTTGTATATAAATATTTTCACTTAAAATTATTATCTAATTATTATTTTTATGCATAATCTTTATATATTATTTTATATTATTTTATTATATCTTATGATTTTTATTAATTATTATATACATTTATTTGTATCTTTATATTCGTATATTATTGCTTTAATTTTTTTTCTTATAATTTATTTATTTATATTATATTATTCTTTTATTATTTATTGTTAATATAATTTGTAGAATTGCAATTGATATATATATTGTTTTTTACTCTTATCATTTGTTTTAAGAATACCTTTTAGATCAAAGATTTTTTTTTTTATATTTTTAATAGTGATATGTGATATTTGAGCTCTTTGAGAAGAATCGTGTCCCTACTTATTGGATTGTGCTTTTTCTCATAGAACTTAAAGTACTAGATATCCCTTCATTTTTAAAAAATCGAAATCTATAAATTTCGAATAAAAAAACCTATTCTTGGGAATTTAAAGTATTTTGCCTTAACTTATTGGGTTCGACATTTTACGCCTCGGGGTAGGAATTTCCTAAAATAAAGACGAGCTTAATTTCAAAGTCATGAGGTGCTATACCTTAACTTATTGGGTAAAGTACTTTATTTCTTTGGGATAGGTAAGTCTTGGTTTTCTTTTTAATAAAAGGATCATATTTTGTAATTTTCTTTATTTTCAACATTCGGGCATGATTTTATCGATTTGGTATCAATTTTTAGGCGTTATGAGGGTGCTAACCCTTCCTCATATGTAACCGACTCCCGAACTCGTTTTCTTGTTTTCGTGGACTAAAAATGTTTTTAAAAATAAAACGTTTTACAAGGTGATCCAATCACACTTAAGTAAAAAAGATTGGTGCGACTCTCTTTTTTGTTTTTTTAAAGTCGATCCTCATTTTTAAAATCTGATTTTAAAAATGATTTCAACAATTGTTTTTTATGGCCGGTGTCGAGTGGTATGTTGACAGTATCTAATTTTACAGTAAAAAAAATACCATTCTCGTAAATAATATACATGTCCCATTTTTGTATTTTTTTTTGGCATTATTATGGTAAAAAGACCTTTTTGTGGTCGTTTGTATGACTTTCTAAACCTCTACATTATATTAAGTGTTGGGTGTAACAATGAAATTATCTTGTTGCAATAACTAATTTTACTACGGCATTTCTGTACAGATTATCTTGTTGCAATATTAATAAATAATAAACAAACAAACAAACAAACAAGAAATACATACACACATATACGCGAACATGTTTATCGATTGTTCTATTCATTTAAAGATCTATATTTTTATAATAAAATATCATTAATAAATAAACGAGTTAATAAACGAGCTTATAAACAAACCAATAAACAAATTTATTCGTGAACATAATTGAATCAAACACACCTCAATTCAAAAATTCCAATGTTGAAATTATGGAGTTGGACATCTTCAACAAAATTGAGCTTTAATAAAAGTTCAAAAAATGTTAACTATTATTATTTAGTTATTAGTTAATATTTATAATACATAATTAATGCATCACTTCTAAAAAGCCAAGTTACAGAATTATCATTCACGGTCTCAATAGTTTTATTCTTGAAAATTGAGAAGTTATCTCTTATTGCAATTGTATGTATTATAAAAAATTGAGAAGCTTGCAGAGACCGACTTTATCATGGGTAAAGTTAAAAAAAAATAATTTAGAGTATCGAAATTAAATATAATTTTTACGATGGTAAAAATATAATTTTATTATTTGAATAATCTATATTTTTATAAACTTTAAAAAAATAAATCAAAATTTTATTAATTTTAAAGTAATAAAATATAATTTTATTTTTATTAATTTAAAATTTTAAAAAATTTAAAAAATTTTTAAAAAAAAATTTTCCAATAACACAGAGACAACTAATAGTCCCTGAGTTTACGGAGATTGTTGTAGTCCCATCCAACATTGGGTTAGTGGGGTGGGGGCAATTGTTTTGCAAAGACAATACCTATAGATGGAAAGGAAAGTTCACGTATGTTTAAATTATTCTCTTCAAATTCACCTTTGCATAAAATGTAAATTAGCTTAAAATTTAAAACTAATTTTATTTTATTATTAAAATCAATGACTTTCAAAGTTAGAATTATAAGATAGGAGTTTATTTAATTATAAAAGTAATTTAAAGACTTGTTGAGATCGATACACCATTACAAATTATTATTTGACTACTATTTATTAGAACTAATTGTGTTGGTGTAAAATTTTAGGTCCAAATTTTAGACTCATACTTGACCAACTCAAAAAACGGGCTTAAAATTTTGCTCAAACCCGACCCATATTAAAAATATTAAACTCAAATCTGACTTGACTTGTCCATATTAGTTTTTTTAGATTATTTTTTATATAAAAAAATTTTAAAAATATAATACATCAAATCCACTAAAAATATTAAAATAAATATTTCTCAACAAATAAAAAATACATTAAAATCATCTTTATATTTAAATAACACTAAAATAATTGCAACTTAGCAAGAAAATGCCTCTAAAATAGTAACAAAATTAATAATAAAATAAAAGTTATATAATATCCAAGCAATAATAATAAAATAGTACCAATATAATAACGAGATGACAACAAAACAACAACGAAATAGTAACAAAATAACAGTGAAGTAGCTGATTGGGCCGAGCCGTGTTGGACTTGGGCTTAAAATCTTACCCAAGACTCGGCTAATTTAAAAAACGAGCCTTATTTTTTTGTCCAAGCCTATTTTTCGGATTTATATTTATATTTTGAATAAACTATTAACAAGCTTTATATATATATATATATATATATATATAAATGTCATCATTCGTATAGCATCAATTTATAAAATCATTAAATTGCATGTTTCAAAACAAAATTATTAATTCATTTTTTAAGATTAGTAATTAATAGAAATATGATGAAAAATGTTGATACTAAACTTAATTAAAAAGAGTTATAATTTGGTCATTAATGTTTTCGAAATTGTTTGTTTTCTTCACCCGATTGTTAAGTGGCGCTTGTTTTAATTGATATAATAATAATAATAATAATAATAATTTTATTCCTCAATTTTTATATTTTCTATCAATCTGACCTTGATTTTATACAAAAATTATAAAAAAATCTCACAATTATTTATAAAATAGAAATTTTCATATAAAAATTCTAGAAAAATAAAATCTTGAATATGTTGTTACATAACTCTCACTTTATTTAATTTTGAAAATTTTATCTACCTTTATTTAATTTTTAATTTTATAATGTTCTAAAATATTAAAAATAATTTCATTTTTTACTATTTTATATATTATCAAGATCAAATTGACTAAAAGTATAAAAATTAAGGATTAAAATTGTTATTATTCGAATTTAAAAAGTAGGATATGTAAGAAATAGTCCAGAATCCAAACTATAATAGTGACAAGTTGAAGAATGCAAATAATATAGTAATAACTAAACCTAATACAACTCATTTACTTGTATATTTAATTTCAAGTTGTGTATCACAAAATTTCAAGCATCCTCTCAACCTAATTTTCTTTCATTTGCTTTTCTTTGCTTAATCCATAACTTTGAAATCATTTTTTCTGATTATCTGCTACTGTTATAGCTTTGTAAGACAGTCCAGGAAGAACTGAACTTCACTGCTTCATTTTCAGTTCTATTCTCCCAACACTTTTCACCCACTAACTCAGGTAATAAGATCTGAAGCTATGATTTCCCCTACTGATTATCATCTGTTTTAGATCTTAGGACTGGATGATCAGCAGACATAATCTACTTTAGATAGAAATTAATACAAAAACATGATTTCCTTTGCTTTTCACATAACAAGAAAGATAAATAGTTGTATTAAGATCCGAAGCTATGATTTCCTCTACTGATTGTCAACAGTTTTAGATTTTAATACAAAAAGAGCTACCCAAAGCAATATAAGGTTGAAATCTGAAACTGTTAAACATTTTAGCTCTTAATATTCTGTAATGAACTCTTGCAAACTTGAATCTAGCATGTTATATAGTTTGAGAGCTTGATTCTGGAAATACAATGGAAGTACATATTTTCATTATCGGCTACTGATATACATTCACAGACATAGCAATGGAGTACGTAGAGCCTGTTATTGGCATTGCAAATTGTCTCGGAACTCCTGTTTGTAAATATTTGCAATATCACAGAAAGCTGAACGATTATGTGAGAAACTTCAAGAGGATCAGAGATGAATTGATTTGCAAAATGGAAGATATAGAGCTGCAATTGAAAGCAGAGCTTCTTCGTCCTCTGGGGAAGATACCGAAGCAGGGAGTTGAAAATTGGTTGAAAGCTGTGAAAGAGATGATTAGGGAAGCACAAGTTGTTGAAAACAAAGTCAGTAACGGAAGATATCTCTGTCGTGCTTGCAATGGGAAGCTTGTTGATGAAAAGACTCGAGAAATGAAGGAATTTCTTGATAAAGCTCCTAATGCCTCTGAAGGTCTTGCCATGGATGGTCCAAGTGCTGGGTTGTCACTGCCAACATCAGAACTAGTTGGAGAGGAAGCCGTCAGAAATGAGATTTGGGCATGTTTGATGCAGGAGGAGGTGAGCAAGATTGGGGTTTGGGGAATGGGCGGTGTGGGTAAAACCACTATCATGAAGCACATCCACAATGATCTTTTGAAACAACAAAGATTCGAAAGGGTAATCTGGGTTACCATATCAAAGGAGTTCAATGTAATGAAGGTACAAGATAATATTGCAAGTGCGTTGGAGTCGAAGGAATATTTAGACAAAGAAGAGGACAAGCTCAGACGAGCTGCAATCTTGTCAGAAATGCTGAAGAACGCAGGAAAGCATGTTCTAATCCTAGATGATGTGTGGGATAAAGTCTCTCTAGAGGAAGTTGGGATCCCTGAGCCGAGTGGCAGTAATGGCTGCAAGTTGGTGTTGACAACCCGTTCGGAGCATGTCTGTAAGTATATGGGTTGTAAGGTGATAAAAGTGAAGCCCCTTACAGAAGAAGAGGCATTGATACTATTCTTGAATAAAGTTGGACCTAACATAGTTCAAAGTCCAACTATAATGCCTACTTTGAAGCTTGTTGTCAAGGAATGTGCGGGTCTACCTCTTACAATCGTCGTGGTAGCTGGTACCATGAAAGGAGAAGATGACCCTCTTATTTGGAAAAATGCACTCGGGGAATTGGAAGAGAGAATAGGGAAAGTGGAAGGAGTGGAAGCTGAGGTAACCGAGCGCTTGAAATTTAGCTTTGATCACTTAAAGGACATGCAAGTGAAACATTGTTTTTTGTATTGTACGGTATATCCCGAAGATTTTGAAATTGAAAAGGATGAACTAATTGAATGCTGGATTGAAGAGGGATTCATAGATGATATGGGTACAAGACAAGAAATGAAAGACAAGGGCCATGTTATTTTGAAGAAGTTAGAAGATAACTGCTTGTTGGAAAATATTACCGATAGATTTGATGGACCTGGCGTAAAGATGCATGATGCAGTGAGAGACATGGCATTGTCGATCACAAGAATGAATCCTCGATATATGATACAAGCAGGTTTGCAATTAGAAGAGTTACCAAAAAAGGAGCAATGGAGTCCGGATATTGAGAAAGTATCGCTTATGCGTAACTCCATATCAGAAATTCTCATAGATGTGCTGCCTACAAAATGCCAACTGCTCACAACCATGTTATTACAGCAGAACCCTATAAAGAAGATCTCAAATTCTTTCTTCACAAACATGCCTTGTCTTAGTGTTCTCAATTTGTCCTATACGAAGATCAAGAGTTTACCAAATTCCATCTCTGAACTAAAGAACCTCACAACATTGTCGCTTTGTTTCTGTGAAGAATTAAGAGATCTGCCATGTCTTTCGATGCTTCAAGAATTGAAGAAGTTAGATCTTTGTCGCACAAAAATTGAGGAAGTCCCTGAAGGCATGGGTATGCTGATAAAGCTAAGATATCTTGATCTTCAAGTGTGGACTCTAAAAGAGATACCCGCTGGAATTTTATCAAAACTCGTTCACCTTCAGCACTTGAGTTTTGATGTGGAGAATGAAAAAATAAGTCTAAATGCAGGGGAGTTGGAACCATTGAAAAAGGTGGAGTGCTTTACTGGACGTTTCAAAGACATCAGTGAATTCAATAAGTTCATCTCCTCAATGCAACAAAGTAAGAAAAGTCTCAAGAAGTACCATTTACAGGTGGGCTCAATTTTAATTCCGTTTAGGACTCCTGAAATAGATAAAATAGTAACAATTGGAGGAGTCGACAAGTGGGAAGGTGAGTTAATTATGCACCCAATTGAAATTCAAGAGTTGCAGATTTATAAGTGCGACTATTTGAGAAGCTTAGTCGATGATAATTCTTCCTTCAAAAATGCGATTGACTTGAGGGCTTGTAGGATTTGGTTGTGTGAAGGGATAGAGTGTGTTTTTTCCCTGTCCTCTTTTGCCTCGTCTCCCGCTCATCCATTTCAGAGCTTCGAGGTGTTGGATCTTATTGTTCTGCCAAAGTTGAGTGCCCTTATTATGAAAGATGAAGGAATTGGTTCAGCAACAACATCAACATTGGCTCCGTCTGCCACCTTTTCCCATCTTAAGGAAATTAGGATATACAAATGCTCAAGTATGAAGATGTTGCTTCCACATTGGTTGCTTCCAAACCTCCAAAACCTGGAAGAAATTCTGGTGGATGAATGTGATGAGTTAGTAGAAATATTGGGAGCAGCAACATCAAAAGTTGAAGAAAAAGGGGGTGATGCATTAATCAAATTCCATCTTCCCAAATTGAGAGAGTTGTTATTGTGGCAATTACCAAATTTGAAAAGCATTTGCAGCAAAAGTGGAATGATGGTTTGTGATTCTCTCCAACTTATCCAAGTTGCTGGAGATTGTGATAAACTGAAGAGAATTCCTCCATTTGCTCCCCTTGTTGGCAATGGGCAGCCATTTGCATATGCTCCACCTTCTCTTACCATCGAGTCAAGGACAGAATGGTGGGAATCGTTGGAGTGGGATGACCATCCAAACTTTAAAAATGTTATTCAACCCCTCTGGAAGCAAAGGTATAAACCATTTAGTATTTAGTTTATATTTTCTTATTTTATAAACCTAATTTCTCCATTTTAATACAATTTCAAAGTGCCTGCACTTTTTTAAACATTTTCCCTCTCTTACCATTCCTTCTATTCTCTTATTCTTCTCTAATATATATATACTTTCCAAAATAACCTTCTAAATTTTCATATCTATAATTAAAATATTTATTTTATAAATCTAAGGTCTCTATTTTAATATAATTTCATATTTTGTCTTATTTGGTTTGAAGATGACGTGGCCTAGGAAGGCGGAGGAAAGTGGAAAAGATGAGGTTAAGAGGAACGAGGAATTAAGCAGCCACCATAAGAATTGACTCCTTTTCCATTTGAATAACTTCATTTTCACATCTCTTAGGTTGTTTCCACATTTTAAACATTGAATTCCTTACATCTTGTTATTCTTCTCTAAAAAAAATAATTTTATTTGTTTTTAAATAAATGTACTTCCCAAAATAATTATATTTTAATTTATAAAAGTTCAAAACTTTATTTCTTTTATAATTACATTTTAGTTTATAAAATATCATTTATTTTCCATCATATTATAAAATTCATATTTAAAAATAAAAAAATTAAAGTAAAATAGAAGTTATAATAACATATTTTAAAATAATTATAATTTAATTTATAATTATTAGTTATAATTTGACATTTTTTATTTTAATATTTGAATTTATAAGTTAATATGTTTGAATTATATTCAATAATTCAAATAAAAATATTTTACTTTAATTATTGTAATTAAAAAATATTTAAAAATTAATTAAATAATATATATGTAAAATCACATACAATACATGTGACATTAAATAATATATTTTAGTTTAATTTTTCTAACGAGGAACTTGGATCTAATATCTAGAGTCCATTTCCACTTATCGTTATTGGATAGCTTAGATTTTTCACTGAGAATCTTCTTGGTTAGAACATAGTCAATAGCTAAACAAGGTGAAAAAGAAGCAACAAGGAAGCTAAAATGGTAACAAGCTTGGGAAAGGATTGAGTAGAAACTGAATTCTTTATGGACTCAATTCGGGATCCAGGGAAGGGGAAAAAAAAATCAATCTTTAAGAACAAATGAAAAAAACCAAAGGAACCCAAAATGTCTTAGCTAGAAAAGATCAAATAGAGGAGTTGTAAAATAAATTTACCTTTGAGGCTTTGCTACAAAAAAGTGTTTTGGACTAATTATAGAGAGATCCTTAATTTTATCCTTAAATCATGAATAGTATAGTAATTAGGACTAATATTTGGTACACTGCCAGTGGAGTTTTTAAACTCCATAAGTAGGATCAAAGGATTGACACGTGTCCTGTAAAGGTGTAGTATATAATGTTAAAAAAATAAATATTTTAGAAAAAAGTCGTATGCCAAATTTTTAATGTTATTTGTGGGATGTACTTGAATTGTGGTTCACATAAGGAAATTATTATATAAAGGTTAAATTCTACCATAGTTTTTGTACTTTATTGAAGTTGTAGATTTAATTCCTAGACTTTAATTTGATATTTTAGATCTTATATTTTTCAAATTTTAAAATTTTAATCCTCACTAAACGATATTTGTTAAATTCATTAAGTTCTACTATCTCCAAGATTTAGCGTGAAAAACATATTATCATATGTGTAATGTCATGCCAACTTGTTATTTTTACATATTACTTACTAAAAATTTAGTTAATATAAGTTTTGTACATATAAGTCAGTTCGCTATCAATTTTCAGATGTCAATATCAAGTTCAATATTTCAAAACCTAAAGTAATATTTCAAGACTTTATTTTTCCATAAAACAATTTTTTTTTTTTTTTGCATTGGAAACTTTTTACCTTTTTTTGGCTATTAGTTAAGAGGGGCTTTTTTAAAATAACCCAATTTAATTAACTAATTGTAAAAATATTCAAGTAAAATTCTAAGTCATATTAAAAAATTAATATCTTTTTCGAATTTCGAGTTAAATGAATTTAAGGGTTTGGAGAGGTTTATATAGAGGTAGCAAATCCTAAATCATCCGATGAATTTCAAAACGAGCTGCTTAGAATGGAGTGGATTTTTTTAGAAAAGTAGATGCGAGGTGGGATGGGTGGATTTTTTTTTCCATTGGACAATGACTATAGGACCGTTATGCTAATTTAATTTCTACACCATAAAATATCCAACGATTAATATGGAATTTTGCACTAAAGCTGCTCCCACGGTGACATCAAAATTATGTTAATCATGTTTTGGAATTGTTAACGGGAGATTATATTAACAGACGCTGCACAAGATAAAATTTTATGAATATGAAATTACAAAATTATAATTAACTAAAATTAACTAAAAGTAGCAAGGCATGATTGTAAATGAACCGTGTTTGAACGATCAAACTTTCATTCATGTTTGTTTATTTATTTTAAGTTTGTTCGTATTTAATTTGTGTTCGTTAAGAATTTTAAATTTTTGTTCTTGTTCATTAATTTATTTATAATTATATGTGTTCATATTCGTTTGTTTAATTTTCACGAACATTTTCATTTAATTTAATGGAACATGTTCACGAACCTTAAATTGAACATCTTCATTAGTATATAATTGAACATGTTAACGAACAATATTAATAAATAATAAACAAACAAACAAACAGATAAACAATAAATACATACACACACATATACGCGAACATGTTCATCGAATGCTCTATTTATTTACAGCTCTATATTTTTATAAGAAAATATCATTAATAAATAAATGAGGTTATAAACAAACCAATAAACGAATTTATTCGTGAACATAAACGAACCGAACACATCTCAATTCAAAAATTCCAATGTTGAAATTATGGAGTTGGACATCTTCAACAAAATTGAGCTTTAATAAAAGTTCAAAAATGTTAACTATTATTATTTAGTTATTAGTTAATATATATATATATATATAATTAATGCATCACTTCTAAAAAGCCAAGTTACAGAATTATCATTCACGGTCTCAATAATTTTATTCTTGAAAATTGAGAAGCTATCTCTAATTGCAATTGTATGTATTATAAAAAATTGAAAATCTTGCAGAGACCGACTTTATCATGGGTAAAGTTAAAAAAAAAAAATTAGAGTATCTAAATTAAATTATAATTTTTACGATAGTAAAAATATAATTTTATTATTTGAATAATCTATATTTTTATAAATTTTAAAAAAATTAAATCAAAATTTTATTAATTTTAAAGTAATAAAATATAATTTTATTTTTATTAATTTAAAATTTTAAATAAAAAAATTTTCAGTAACACAGAAACAACTAAAACGCCCTGAAGTTTACGGAGATTGTTGTGGTGGCATCCAACATTGGGTTGGTAGGGTGGGGGCAATTGTTTTGCAAAGACAATGGCTATAGATGGAATGGAAAATTCACGTATGTTTAAAGTATTCCCTTCAAATTCCCCTTTGCATAAAATGTAAATTAGCTTAAAAATTATTATTAAAATCAATGACTTTCAAACTTAAAATTATAAGATAGGAATTTATTTAATTATAAAAATAATTTAAAGACTTGTTGAGATCGATACACCATTACAAATCATTATTTGACTACTATTTATTAGAACTAACTGGGTCGGTGTAAAATTTTAGGTCAAAATTTTAGACTCAGACTTGACCAACTCAAAAAATAGGCATAAAATTTTGCTCAAACCCGACCCATATTCAAAATGTTAAACTCGAATCCGACCTGACTTGTCCATATTAGTTTTTTAGATTATTTTTTATATAAAAATAAATTTAAAAAATATAATACATCAAATACACTAAAAATATTAAAATAAATATTTCTCAACAAATAAAAAATACATTAAAATAATTTTTATATTTAAATAACACTAAGATAATTGCAACTTAACAAGAAAATGCCTCTAAAATAGTAACAAAATTAACAATAAAATAAAAGTTATATAATATCCAAGCAATAATAATAAAATAGTACCAATATAAAACGAGATGACAACAAAACAACAACAAAATAGTAGCTGATTTGGACCGAGTCGTGTTGGGCTTGGGCTTAATATCATACCCAAGGCTCGACTAATTTAAAAAATGAGCCTTATTTTTTTGTCTAAGCCCATTTTTCGGATTTATATTTTTACCAAAATTTTCTCATTTTTCGAGCGAACCTTCATACTTAGACGAATAACCCAATCTATAATTGGTTGTACTATTTATTTTGACGAATCTTGCACTGCGTTTTTGTTGATTAGGTCTTGCTGTGATGTAGAATTATTCTTGAGAAGCATTGATGGTGCTAAAATTCGATCTTAATGTGAAGCTAATGCAGGTTACATAACATCTTGGTTACTCTCTATACCTTTATTTTTTACTTATTTACACTGCTTATTTAAAATAGTTATATTGTTTTATTTTATTATTTAATAATTTTATTATTTAAAATTTTTATATAATCATCTTAACATTTTATTTATTGTTTACATTAGGGTAGTATTATATATTTAGAATAAGTTTATTTTTTTAATGTGTTCTAAGTTACATAATATATAAAAATAACATAATATAAAGTATTATAACCTTAAAATGGGTCGAGTCGGGCTAGACTCGAGCCTTGAATGTTCAAGATCGAGCGTGACCCATTTTTTATACGGACCTAATTTTTTTGCACAAGTACATTTTTTGGGGCTAATACTTTTGGCCAAACCTGTTGTTGCTCTTTTTTTTTTTTTTTTTTTTGAGAGAGAGAATTGAGACTACATCATGATGTGTCTCTAACTAACTATGATCACAATAATGGCAAGCGCACCTATCTTTACTAGTATAGTTATAGTAAGACTGGAAATATCGTATCCACAAGGACCAAGAGTACTAGTAATTACTATCTTCTTATTATCTAGCCTAAGAATTGGAGTGATTTCTTTTAAACTAAAATTAATTAAAAGCACGACAGAGAATGAATTGGGAAAATACTTTTAGATAGCTTTATGAAAGAGGCAATACCCAAGGAAGAATCCACCTAGACTTCACTTATTACTTCTGATTCATACGATTTATTCACTTGACTTAATCCGTAGAAATCTCTGATTTATGTTAATATCTCCGTCGAGACTAAGAACAATTAACTCTAGGTTGATTAATTGAAATTTCTTTCTAATTAAAACTCCTATTGTCGCATTAACTCGATCTATGGATTCCCTTATTAGATTTGACTCTAATCCAGTAGATTTACGTTGTCCTATGTCTAGGATTGCGTTCAACTCCACTTAATTGTGTTGATCTCCTCTTAAACAGGGACTTTTACTCCTCTGAATAAGCACATTTGACTTGAATCAATAACCTAAATTATTAAAGCAAGAATAAGAACTCACAATTAAGAATAAGAACAAGTATTTATCTTATAAATCAAATAGTAATAAGATCCATCTTAGGTTTCATCCCCTCAGGTATTTAAGGGATTTAGTTTATACTGATGGGGAAACATATTAAAATAAGTAAAACTACAAAACATAAGAAAACCCAAAAACTTCAAGAGAAATTGATAGGAGATCTTCAGTCTTGATGGGGATCCTTCTTCCAAGCTACTTCCAATAGCTGTCTTCAAGTATTTTCTGCTTTCTACTCTATGTGTTCTTTTAGGTCGTCCCATAGGGTGTTTATATAGGCTTTGGAGCACCTTTCTTGGCCCACAAGTAGTCTTTTCCGAATAGAATTAGACTTCGGCAGGGACACGCCCGTGTGCGATAGCTTAGGCCGTGTTCGATTCTGCTCGTCGCACACGGTCGTGTGGTATGCCCGTGTGCGATAGTCTAGGCTGTGTTGATTTCTGAGGTAGGCCCATTTTGTCCCTTTTTGGCCCGTTTCTCGTTCTTTTCGACTCCCTAAGCTCTCCTGAGTGTAAAACATGAAATTAAAGGATTAGGAGCATCGAATTCATCAAATCTAATGAAAATTCATCCAAAAATAAGCCAAGCATGGGGTCAAAATATGTATAAATTATGGTTTATCACATCACTTACCAAATTTGAAGAGCATTTGCAGCAAAAGTGGAGTGATGGCTTGTGATTCTCTCCAACTTATCGAAGTTGATTCTTACTGTTATAAACTAAAGAGAATTCCTCCATTTGTTCCCCTTGTTGGCAATGGGAAGCCATTTGCATATGCTCCACCTTCTCTTACTATTAAGTCAAGGAAAGAATGGTTGGAATCGTTGGAGTGGGATGACCATCCAAACTTTAAAAATGTTCTTCGCTTCAGCCCCAATTGAAGAATTAAAGGTATCAACCATTTATAGTTTATTTTTATATTCTTCTCTAATATATAAATATATATGTAATTCCCAAAATAACCTTCTAAATTTTCATATCCATAATTAAAATATTTATTTTATAAATCTAAGTTCTCCATTTTAATACAATTTCATGTTTTGTTTAATTTTGGTTTGAAGATGTTGTGGCCTCCATTGTTGCCAAAGAAGTAGAAGAGAGTAGGAGGGCAGAGGAAAGTACAAAAGAGGGGATAAAAAAGGAATGAGGGATGAGGTTAAGAGGATTGAGGAATTGAGCTGCCATCATAAGAATTGACTCCCTTTCCATTTTAATAACTTCATTTCCATGTCTCTTAAGTTGTTTCCACATTTTAATCATTGAATTCTTGTTATTCTTCTCTAAAAAAATAATTTTATTTGTTTTAAAATAAATGTACTTCCTAAAATAACCTTCTAGATATTTTAATTTTTATATAAACCAATTAAATTATAAACTTATTTTGATATGACGTAGAATCATTATTTGTCTTATTAATATTCTTCTGTCAATCATTTATACATTGAAAATTTTTTTTAATTTTAAAATATGCAACTTAAAAAATTAATCCATTTGATATCATATTTAGAACTTGTAGTATAATTAAAAATATTTAAAAATTAATTAAATAATATATATGTAAAATCACATACAATTCATGTGACATTAAATAATATATTTTAGTTTGATTTTTTCAACAAGGAACTTGGATCCGATATCTAGAGTTCATTTCCACTTATCGTTATTAGATAGCTCAGATTTTTCACCGAGAATCTTCTTGGTTAGAACATAGTCAATAGCTAAACAAGGTGAAAAAGAAGCAACAAGGAAGCTAAAATGGTAACAAGCTTGGGAAAGGATTGAGTAGAAACTAACTTCTTCATGAACATTTTAAGTATTGGATTTATTACATCTTGTTATTCCATATTCTGTTTGTATGATTTCTGGGTTGACATATTCTTTTAGCTGAATGCTAATTGTAGAGGCCCATTTGTGCCCGGGCCCGTGTGAAAAAAAAAATAATAATAAAATAATTGTCCTTTAAATAGTCCAGATACAAAATTAATAGCCCAATTACAAATTCTAAGATACTAACCCAAACTAATACCTATTGCCCATTAAACCCGTAGCCCAATTTCACCCTAAAGACTTAGACCCGAAACAAGCTCAAAACATTTGAGCCCAACCTACGGAGGCCAAAAGGCCCAGAGCCTAAGTCAGAAACAAGGGTTTCTGAAACCCTAGGGAAACATCGCGCCGCAAGCCCCAAATTCCAACCTCCAGTCACGCCGCACAGCCCCTCATCTAGCCCTCATCTTTGCCGTTGATTTCGCCGATTGCCTGCAAGAAGGAAAGAAAAGACAACAATAATGGCAGAAAACGAGCAGAATAGATTTTGTATTTATTTTTCTTCTATTTTCTTATATCTAAACAGAACACAAAATGGATACAGAATACATACAGACGAACAAATACACAAAGAAATACAAAATAAAAAACGAGCAAAAGGTTTTTTGTATATATATCTTTCGAATCTGTCTATATGTATAGTTTTTATTTTTATTTTTTTACTCTATATATATTTTAAATAAACCGTACACATCGGCCAGCGACGGTGGCGGTAGGAGCCTTGCCGGAGAATGACCAGAATCGCCTTGGGGAGCACCTCTCTGTTTTTTTTTCTTTGCTAAAGAGAAAAATGAATTTTTAAATTTTTTTTGTTTATATAGACACTTGAAACGACGCCGTTTTGGGACTAGTTACTATAGCCCAAAACGATGTCGTTTCACTCAAGACCCGCGCACTAACCCGACCCGCATAGAGGAGCCACGTGTTTTTGCAAAATGGATTATTTGCGCTTCCAACCCTTTCGGATTATTGTATCTTTACAATTACGTCTAATTGGCATTTTCTTTATTTTTTAAATTGGCCCAAAATTATGGTATTTGTTTCAATTTAGTCCTCCAGGCCTTTTCAAGTCCAGAGAAGAACGACGTCGTTTTGAAATTTGGCATAATTTCCATTTTAACCCCTGTGATTTAACGCGCATTTTAATTTAGTTCTTTTATATCTGTTTTAATTGCTATTTTAACCCTTGTTTTCTTTGTTGTATCTTATTTTTATCCTTTTATTTTATTTTATTATTTTTCATTACATTAAACTATTTTATTATGTTAAATAGTCTATATTATTTTCTTTATTATCTATATATTAATTTATTAGTATTATAAAATTCATATATAATTATTATTTATTTCATTTTGTTTAATTATTTTTTTACATATTATTTTAGTATTTATATATATTAGTTATTGTATTATATTAAAAAAAATTGGTATATTAAATAGTATTATATTTTATCATATATTATATTTTATTTATATTGTACAATATATTATTTATTCTTGAATATATAGTTTTTTTTATGTATTTTATTGTTATAAACATGTTTTATTTTAAAGTTATAAATCAATTATTTATTTCAAAACATATTTTATTTATCTTCTCATATTTATGTATGTGTTATTTTTTGTGTGCTATATTATTTTTATTTACAATATTCATTGTTTGATATATGTTATTGCATGAAGGGTTCATATTTATTTAGTATTTTTTTATTGCTTTATATATTTATTCTTTTAAATTTTAAACATTTAGACATGATTCTGTCGATTAAGTACCAATTTTTGGGTGTTATGAGGGTGCTAACATTTCCTCATACATAACCGATTTCCAAACTCATTTTCTAATTTTTCACGGACCAAGATTAAATGTTTTTGAAATAAAACATTTTGCAAGGTGATCCAATCACACCTAAATAAAAAGGGATTGGTGGCGACTCCTTTTTTTATTTTTTAAAAGTCGACCTTGTTTTTCTAAAACTTATAAATGGTTAATTTCGACACTAATAATAACAATAATATGACGAAAGAGTGGAGTAATTTGTGATGTGATGGCCTTCATTTCACTCACTAGTTGCATGTTTATTGTTCATGCAGTGATTAAACAAGATTTGAAAAAGGCTAAAAGCATGAGCATGCAACATTGAATTGTCAAATACTCAATAGTATTAGATTGAAATGGTGTTATTTTGCAGGAAGAATGGGTGATTTGCAGAATAATACACAAAACAGGTAAAAATGGGGTAGTTGCTGCGCAAGGACAAGGCTATCTCTTCGAACTTTCTTCAATATCTTCAACAGCAAAGCAACAACTTGCTGATAAAATATCAAAAGATTAACATAGAATTTTGCACTAAAGCTGATCCCACGGTGATGTTGATCATGTTTTGAAATTGTTAACGGGAAATTATCTTAACATGCGCTGTACAAGATAAAATTTTATGAATATGAAATTATAAAATTAACTAAAAGTAGCAAGGCATGGCAGAGGACTTAGAAAAGGGTGAGTCTTTAGGTCATCTTTTTACTCGGCTTTCCACTTTTTCACTTTGTCCTAAAGCAGACTTAATAATTACACCGTCTGAAAAGAGTTTATTCCACCAAGCATCCCTCAACTATTACCATCATTTTAAATTGGTCCCTAAACTTTAAATTATTTTAATTACATCCTCAATTTATTGATACTATATCAATTGGGCCCTTTTGTTACTACAATCATTAGTTTAGAGATGTATTAAAATGATTGAAAATTTATGAATTAATTTCAAATGAGGATCATTTGATGCAATTGACCCATTAAAAAATAATAAATCTATTATTGCAGTAATTGCTTGAGTGGATTTGGTGCTTCAATTATGAGATTATTGCAATATTATATGAGTATTTGTTTTAGTGGATTGGAAAGAAAAGGTGAATCTTCCTTTGCAACAAGTTGGCACTCATTGATTTGTCAATCACCCCATGCTTTTTCCTTTTTCACAAAAAAGTGAAAGTCCCTGGGTCATATTTTTACCCCAGCTTTTAAGCACCATTGCAAAATATTAAATCTATGCTCTCATATTTTCCTTCAATTTCTTTCATTGGAAACAATTAAGTCTCACTACACCAAAACAGACTTTTAGCGGCGTTTTTAGTGGCATTTTAACTAAAAACGCCGCAAAAATTACATAATAGCAGCGTTTTAAGGAAAACGCCGCAAAAAAATGAGCAATAGCGGCTTTTATTTGCAAAACGCCGCTAAAAATGATAAATAGCGGCGTTTGAAGGTCCGAACATTAGCGGCGCTTTTGTAAAAACGACGCTAAAGGTCTGATTTATAGCGGCGTTTTAGGAAAAACGCCTCTAAAGGTCTGAGAATTAGCGGCGCTTTTTGAAAAATGCCCTAAAGGTTTGAGCATTATTGGCGCTTTTGGATAAACACCGCTAAAGGTTTGAGCATTAGCGGCGCTTTTGAAAAAACGCCGCTAAAGGTCTGAGCATTAGCGGCGCTTTTGGATAAACGCCGCTAAAGGTCTGAGCATTAGCGGCACTTTTGGATAAACGCCGCTAAAGGTCTGAGCATTAGCGGCGCTTTTGAAAAAACGACGCTAAAGGTCTGAGCATTAGCGACGCTTTTGAAAAAATGCCGCTAAGAATTTTTCATATTTTTTCCTTATTCTTGCTTTGAATTAAATTTTATTTTGATAAATTCACTTATAAGCAATGAGAAAGTTTCATTTTAGTTACTTAATTATGAAAAGTTACAAATTGCTAACTAAACAATTTAGAAATTTTCATTTAAGTTACAAATTAAGCTATTAAAATTGATTTAGGGTTTATTATTTAGTATGTTAATTTCATGGTTTAAGGTTTATTATTTTGGTGTATGGGTTTAGTGTTTTAAATTTGTTGTTTGGGTTTGTTGTATAGTGTTTAATAGCTTAGTGTTTATCGGTATTGAGGTGTAAGTGTTAGTGGTCAGGGGTTAATGTTTAGGGTTAGGGGTTTAAGGGGAAATGGTTAATGGGTTAGGGTTTTAAGTTTAGGGTTTATGGTTTATAGTTTTAGGATTAATTTATTTTAGGGCTTTAGGGGTTTGATATTTAGAATGTTAATTTTATGGTTTAAAGTTTATTATTTGGGTTTTATTGTTTAGGGTTTAAAATCTTAGTGTTTAACGATATTGAGGGTAATTTAAGTGGTAGTGGTTAGGGGTTAATTAAGGTTTAGGTTAAGGGTTCATTGGTTTAAGGGTTAAGGGTTCAGTGCTTGTGGGTTAGGGTTAGGGGTTAAGGTTTAGTGTTTAGAGTTTAAGGTTTAAGGTATAGGTCAAATTAGGGTTTAGTATTTAGGGTTTATGGTTTAGGGTTTAGGATATATGACCCAAAATCTAAAAACCAAATTAGGGTTTAGTGTTTAGAGTTTAATGTTTAGGGTTTAAGTTTTATGGTTTAGGGTTTAGGATTTAGGGTTTAGGGTTTAACGATATTGAGGGTAATTTATTTGAAATGGCTATGAATTATGCAATAATTAAATATAATTGTAATAAAAGTCAATCACTCTTTCATCCTCTTCTTATAATTATTTAACTTTGTATTAACTAAAATGTAATTTTTTTATTCTTATATTTAAATTATTAGAAAAAATTAATAACACATAGAAAAATTTTGAAACAAATTATAACATAGAAAAATATATGTTAAAAATGAAAAAATTTAAATACTATTATTTAAAATAATTTTAAATATTTATGGGTATATGACTGATATATTTTAAAATTATATATATTTAAAATAATTTTAAAGTAATTGGATATAAGACTGATATATAATTTATATATATATTTTAAAGATTATTTAGTGTTAATAATATTAAGTAAATGGATTAATTAATAATAGTATAAAAATATATAAATTAAATGACATTAAAAATTACCAGCATTTAATACAAAAATGCCACAAAACCCATCAATTTATTTTAAGACGGTGTCGTTTGAAACATTGTTGTATGAATTAGTGGCGTTTATGTGTAAAACGCCACAAAATATATCAATACGATGACGTCGTCGTTTAAAGCTTTTTGTTAGTGGCGCCGTTGGTAAAATGCCACAGTAATCTGTCAAGTATTAGTGGCGCTATTTCAAAAATGCCGCGAAAAGTCTATGTTTAGTGGCGTTTTCCAGAAAATGCTGCAAATATGTATGGACATTAAGCTTCACATCGTCGTTTTATCGACTACATAATGTGCAGTAAGGTGGACGATGTCGCTTTATCAACAATTAGCGGCACTTTTTTAGAAACGCCGCAAAACATAAATTGAGTTTGAGCAAAACGTCGTCGTTTTGCTGTGCTCGGTTTTATCTTCCTCCATCCCCGAAATCACTAAGTATTTTCTCCTAAAACTTTTCCCTAAATCCTGAAATCCCTAAGCTTCTGTTTTCTGCTAAATCCCTAAATTTTCCCTAAATCCCTAAGAGCTAAGTCCCCAACAATTAAAAATTTCCCAGTATCTCAACATTCAACAAAGAACGACGGTATGGAATTTGTAAACAGAAACTTTTTTGATTTAGGGTTTTTTGTTTATTTATATCATTCTGTTTTTTATTTTGTTTACCTTCTTTATTTTTCTTCGATGTAAAGGTTTGACGGCTGGAAAGACACTGAGAATTCGACAAGAACCGAAATCAAACCCCAGGTATTTGAATAGCATTATCTACAGTCTAAAACATATATTGATTCTATGGTTTATCAAAATCACTTTGGCATGCAGATATCATTAGATGTTCTTCTGGTCTGTATTTATTCCTAGTTGACAGGCCCTGAAGTGAAGAAATCTATTTATTCCTAGTTGCAGATATCATTAGATGTTCATTTTATTTGATATTACATCTTTGGCATTCAAAATTTCGTATTTTTCACGTAGCTCTAGCGTTAAGATTTAGTCGTTAATTTCCATTTAGTCTTAGCACATACATCGATAATCTGTTCAAAAATTTGAGCTCAAATTCCTATTTTTAGTTTCTACCTTTAATTATTTTACTCCTAATGAATATTTCAATGTAATATTAACTGAACAGAAATTGTGCGCTTCAAAAATTTTTTTAATTAAAATTTATAGTACCGAAATTAACGCATCAAATTTTTGATGCTGGATTTAATGGAAATTTTGAATGGATAGGGTTTTAAAAATATTACAGCAAGCCTAGTATATCACAAAGAATTAATCAATGCATTGATTTTTTTCTGTTTTATTTTATTTTCCTTTGTTATAAAACACTTGTATTTGGAAACTGATGCTGCTTGTATTGTGGTTTGTGACTATGAATGCGTAAGGACAATCAAGAATTAGGTGTAATCTTGATTGTTGATATCTGCTTGTTTGCATTTGTTTGGTTAATCGCAGTTTGTAATTTGGTTATCCCTAGACCCAAGCTTCAGTTTTAAAAGGGACAAATTTGGTATTTTAATAAATTTGATAGATTAATCCTATATTTAAAAGATTTAATTAAGGTTTTCTATTAAGATTTTTTCTTTTCCTTTTCCTTTTCTTTTTCTTTTAAAGTATAAATTGATTACATACAAATGTTAGTATGCGTTTATGACATGAAATATCATATAATACTATCTTTTTTGGTATCTTGAACGTGGAAAAGATGAAAGTATGAAAATTAAATGACAGCCATCGTTCTTTTCATAATTAATTGGTAGAAATTTTCCATTATTGACCATTTTTTTTAAAAATTATATGCAGATTAATCGGTATAAGGGTGTCAATTACAAACATTTTTTTTCCATTTTAATTCCAAATCATTTACTGCTTAAGAATGAAGAGATTTAGGAGCATGCTTGCTCAGTTAGATTCCCATACTTTAGGCTCTTAAGCTTTATGGGATTTCAGAATATAAATATTTTTTGGGGTCAACTGATTTTGTAATTTGATAAGCTTCAATTATCTGCTTGTTTTCTCACTTTTCTGAATTGTTTGTTTGTTGTTTTTGTTTTCATGGTAAAATATATTATGCCATGAATTGTTATTGATCAGAATATTATGTTCACAGTTATTTCCAAAAGTGGTTGTAGGCAATTGGATCTTCTGATATTCGATTGTTTATATAAGGTGTGTTACCCTTGCTTCTTTCTTTTTCACAGTAGTTGAATACTTTTCTTCATTTTTTCTTGTTAGTGAATTGTCTAGGAAATAGAAAAAATCAGAAATACACTTTTAATCCATGCTGATTCTTTCATAACCTATCTGCATCTATGTATAATACAATTTTAAAAAGCCAAATTTATTAGGAAAATTTTCTAACATTCTCTCTATCCACGAAAGTTAATATGAAATATATTAACATTCTTAGGAGGAAAATACGGTTCATTTTTTTGTTTTTTTTTCAATGAAATATGTATATCTTTCATTGTTTGTGATGCTTTTGACGTTTGAAAATGGAAACATTTTTTTTCATTGTCTATGTATATGTATATGTTTCAATGTTTGAACTATCTTCTGTCACCAAAATGAGCATATCCTATGTTAATATATGTCCAATTCTCGAGTAAGTTAACATATATATGTTTCAATGTTTGAACTATCTTCTGTCACCAGTTTCTGAAATTAAGAACATATCGTATGTTTTGATAGAATATTATTACAATCAACTTCATCTATGAGGAACTTATGAAACTTCAATTTCATGTATCTATGAATGAATTTATTTTTGTGGTTTTCCAAATTTGCAGCAGTAACCCCCCTTATGATCCTGTGGCCTATCTTGCACATAAAATCTTTTCTGGAAAATGGTTAACTCATACTTGAAATTTTTGCTATCTTTAATGAAATATGATTTTACGAAATGACATCTCACATGAAGGTGCATTACATCTATTTATGGGAACATTTATGGATAGATGTAAGAATGCTCTGCTCTTGCATTTGTGCGCAAGTTTTGGTTTAATGAAAGTTTTGGATTAAGTTCATGTACATTCAACCTCAAATTCAGCCCTTAATAATATATATTATAAGATAATAATGTAATTTAATAGAGTATCAATATGCTACATAAATCAGAAGGGACTAAAGTTGGAATTGCACCATTATTAATTCATCTGTGTTACCTAGGCTTATAGCATGTTTACATGAAGGGACACTGAGTTGTAATCTATTAAGTGAATAAGTTCTAGTCGCAACCCTTACATTAACATAATTTTGATTTGGATATTGGTTGTTGGTTCTTATATGAATTGGATATTGGTTGTTGGTTCATTCACATGTCTATGAATTCAGGAATAACATTTATTTTACCATGTAATTGATACTGTGTGCTGGTCTTGCTCTTGCTGTACGCATCACATTGTTATTTTGCATATGCCCTTAAAAAGTTTATCTCCCTGAGCCTTTTTCGCATTACTGCTGCAAGTCTTATAATCCACTAACATCTGCCATCGTCTGTCGGTTGCAGTTGCACCCCAGTTTATGCCGTATTTTAGTATAAGTTGTTATATAGTATGGAAAAGAACCTACTTCAAATTTCGCTCTATTCCATTATAGTAAATCAAACATAAAGTCATGGTGGTTTGAACTAGTTGGGCTATCAATTCGGAAAAAAGTATTAGACTAATTGACTTGAAAATAAGTATGTACCAATCAAACCAAGTTAAAAAATAAAATTATTTTTTAATATTTTTTATTTTTTAGTGATTTATTCAATTAAACCATATCTAGTAACCTGATCAATTAAATAATTTATCCTGATATCTTTAATTTTCTAAAATTTATTCTATATTTTAATATAGTCAAATAACAAACCCAACACAAAAGGTTAGTAAAACATATATACTAATTATTACTATTGTATAAATGTTGAATTGAATCTCCCCTAACCCCCCAATAATCTCTACCCGTTTCCCTAGCCTTCTCATTCCTTTCAAAAAATATCTTCCGTGAAAGTACAAAATGGCAATTTTCTCCATCTTCCTCCTTTTGAATTTCTTTGTGCAAAATAATATTTAACATTAAAAAGATTTCTATCCTAAAAACTAAAATAACTTCAGTTCGTTCTTCCTTTTCTTTGTTGTCCATGCTTCTTTATATAAAATGTATTAACCGATTTTTTTTGTCTCAATCCATTAATTCAACATCATTGAATCAATGTATGAACCGATTCTTAATCTGTCCAACAATCTCATCTCATATGGTAAAAATATTATACTAGCATTTGTCTCGAAAAAAAAATAGTTAATGAAATTGTTTGCTTTTTATTTTATTTTATAAACTTGACATTAGATATAAGATTCGAATTAAAATAAATTATTAAACAAGTTATTTCAAATTCTAAGCACCCTCACAACATCTCAACAATCTCAAAAATAAAAAAAATAAAAAAATTCACTTAGATCAAGAAATAAATTATTTGTATCATATTTATGTGAGTAGCATGAAACATAAAATCAAAATATGGCGCATACATCATTCAATATACCAATAGAAGCTAATTAGCAAGAAATTATAAATATTACTTATTCATTCATCTTGAACAATAAATTTCTTATAATTATTATAAAGAAGTACATAATTAAGAACACATTAAATTTACAACAACAATATGTAAATGATTTATAGAAATGAAATAGTTTTTTTTTCTCGAGTGAATTAAAGTATTATACGTACAAGTACTTCTTAAGAACACATTAAATTTACAACAATAATATAAAAAAAACACCGCTATTAAATTGAAAAAAAAAACTAAATATGGAGCATTGCATTGAATTCTCTAATGGAATTTGCTATCATGCATTGCTGAAAATACACAAACAATGAAGAACAAAAAAAGAAACAGCACATCCATGTAGAGAAAATAAAGTGTTTCAAAACATAAACGCACATACATACACACAAGCATGGAATAGAAGAATCATATATGATAGAACAGAGTTCATCACCAACTGAGAAATTAATAATTTTTCAAAAATTTAATCAATATTTATATTACAAGCAAATATTTAGTTTCATTTAAAACAAAATTTGAGTTGAAAACTAAAGTCTGGTGATAAAAAAAAATTGTTCCAAAACATAACTTACATAATACTTGTATAGAAAAAAAAGATTCAAATTTCATAACTTACTTAATTTTAAGATCAAATTTCATAATTACATAAGTTTAAGATCAAATTTCATAACTTACATAATTTTAAGTTAAGATCAAACTTCATAACTTACATAATTTACATAACTTACATAGTACTCAGTTATATATATGATCATATCATTACTTACATAAATTATTAATTAACAATTTAGCCGTGTAATTTATTGTCAACTTTAGACTTCAACAACTATGAAATGGATAGGAGTTGGATGAAATTGTCAAGGGTAAGCAACGGCTATCGAAATGGAGTAGAAAATTTTCTGAATTTCACATTTCAAAATGCAAGCCAAGAGAATATGATTCTTTGCCCATGTAAGACGTGTTGCAATATTAACTGACATTATCGTGAAGTGGTCTACGAACATCTAGTTGTTAATGTCTTTGTCTGGGGGTACAAAAAATGGTTTTTTCATGGAGAGTGTACATCTAGTGGAGCATCTTCATCGATGAATCTGGGGTATCCCTTATAGTGCTTTCAATCAGAATGTTAGAGACGATAACATGGAAGGCATGTTGCAGGATGCTTTTAATATGCGCAGTGATGGTTTCGGGTCATTTCCACCTGACTTGGGTGCAACCGATGATCATAATTTTGGTGGAAATACTTTCACTGAAGGGGGAAGAAGTGTACCGGATGAACAGCCAAATGAAGAAGCAGCGAGGTTCTACACGTTACTTGGTGAAATGAATGAAGAACTGTATGAGGAATCAAAATTTTCCAAACTGTCATTTTGTATTCGTCTTTTTCACTTGAAATGTTTGGGGGGGTGGACCAAAAAATCGTTGACAATGCTGTTAGAGTTTCTGCAAGAAATGTTCCTATTTGTAAAAATCCCTCAATCTTCCAAAGATATGAAGAAATTGATAAAGGATTTGGGCCTTAGCTACAACAAAATTCACAGTTGCCCAAATGACTGCATGTTGTATTGGGGCGACCGGATAAACCAACAGTGCTGTCATGTATGCGGCCAATCCCGTTGGATTAATAGAAATACAGAGGACGGTAACGAGGATGAACACGATACACAGTCAAGGAAGCAGCCAGTTAATATTTTACGGTATTTTCTACTAATACCAAGGCTTCAACGGCTTTTCATGTCGTCGAAGACAGTCGAATCAATTACGTGGCACCGTGATGGCTGAATAGATGATGGGTTGTTAAGGCATCTTGCAGATTCTTTAGCTTGGAAATCTTTTGACTCCAAATTTCCAAGCTTTGCAAGTGATCCTAGGAGTGTGAGGCTTGGGCTAGCATCCGATGGATTTAACCCTTACAAACTCATGAGCACAACGTACAGTACTTGGCCTGTGGTGCTTGTTCCCTACAATTTGCCTCCATGGGTTTGCATGAAACAATCTTCTTTTATCTTGTCTATGATTATACCTGGAGAGAAAGGGCCGGGGAATGATATTGACGTATATTTGCAGCCACTTGTTGACGAGTTAAAACAACTATGGGCTAGTGTTCAGACATACGATGAATGAGAAAAGAGAACTTTAATTTATGTACGGCTTTAATATGGACTATTAATGACTTCCTGGCTTATGCTAATTTATCTGGTTGGAGTACCAGGGGACGTTATGCTTGTCCGTGTTGTGCTGCGCAGACATGTTCGCAATGGTTATATAATGGGAAGAAGTTCTCTTACATGGGGCATCGTCGGTGGTTACCAGAAAATCATACATTTAGATTTCAGAGTGCTCAGTTTGATGGTACTGAAGAGTTCAGAATAGCTCCTTTGCAGACCGGTGGATCCGAAATATTCTAAATGTTGAAAGATATAAATTTCATTTATGGGAAGATGAATCAACCGGCCAACCCGCAAAGAAATAGAAGATCTAGGGATGAATCTGATGAAGAGAATGATCCTAATGAGGTAGACTTGTGGAAAAAAAGAAGTATTTTTTTTAGAGTTGCCTTATTGGGAGCATCAGATTTTACGTCATAATCTTGATGTCATGCACATAGAGAAAAATGTCCGCGAGAACATCATTGGGACTATTTTGAATGTCGATAGAAAATCGAAAGATAATCTTCAGAGTCGACTTGATTTAGTCCACATGGGAATTTGGCGTGAGCTTCATCCCCTAGCACTTCCGAATATGAAATATCGGTTGTCGCCTACTATTTTTTCAATGTCGAAGATGAAGAAAGAAGTGTTCTGTACGGTGTTGAAGGATGTAAAGGTCCCGGATGCGTATGCATCAAATATATCGCGATGTGTGAGTCTTAAGGATCGAAGACTATATGGCTTAAAATCGCATGACTATCACATCTTGATGCAAGACTTACTGCCAGTTGCTATGCGGTGTTGTATGTCGAAAAAGGTGACGGCTCCTGTAATTGAACTGTTGAATATAATGAAAGGCATTTGTGGTAAAGTTTTGAATGTTCAAGAATTAGAGAGACTACAAGATCGAGCCGCATTGACTTTATGCAATCTGGAGAAGATATTCTCGCCTTCCTTCTTCACTATTATGGTGCACTTGTTAGTTCATCTCCCGCGTGAAGCACTTCTTGGTGGACCCGTTTTCTGTCGATGGATGTATCCTATTGAAAGGTCTTACTTTATTTGCAAAATATTCCTTCATTCAGCTCAATGCCTTTAGTTGCAACTTTTGATAATGTTGTATACCGTGTTTAGGTTCTTTTCCAAATTGAAGTCATACTGTCGCAATAAGCGTTATCCAGAAGGATCAATTGCCGAGGGCTACTTGGCAGAGGAATGTATGACTTTCTGTTCGAGGTATTTGGAAGATGTTGAAACAAGAATGAACAGACCAAGTAGAAATGCTGGGCTCACAGATCATAATTTGGCTGAAACTTATTTATTTCAAAGTTTCAGAGAATCGATCGGCAAAGTCGAAATTGCAGAATTAGACGATAGATCGTGGGTCCAAGCACATCGATACGTTCTTTTTCATCAAGATTCAATGGAACCATTTCAGAAGTAAGTTCTAGAATTTGATAAATACTCATCAATTATAATTTGTATGTCTTCTAACAAAGTAAAACCTTTTTTACCGTAGTGAGTACAAACAAATATTGAGAGCTCGTTCACGATCCCGAAGATTAAATCGATGAGAAATTATAAGTTGTTCGCAGAATCATTCCATGAATGGTTAAGCCAAATGGTATGCAATTTAAGTTTTCATTGACAAGTAATAATGTTTTCTCATAACATTCATAATTACTCGATTTACTTTCGACTCAATAGGTTTGGAGTCGAAATGAAGTAAATGACGACGTTAAATGGCTTTCACAAGGTCCAAACAGAATAGTTAAAAGATATAGTGGCTTCCTCATCAACGGATACAGATTTCATACAAGGTATCGCGAGAGATTGAGGAGAACCCAAAATTGCGGAATTGTTGTTAATTCTTCGATTACAAGTTATGCTAGTGCTAGGGACAGTAATCCGGTCGAGGGGAATTTGGAATATTACGGACTTATTACTAACATCATTGAGTTGGATTATTACGGTAAATGCAAAGTTGTCTTATTTCGAGGTGATTGGGCTGATGTGAATACGGCTCGCGGAATTAAAAACAATCAATATGGCTTTACAATGGTGAATTTCTCTCGATTGATTCACACCGGAGAACAACTGATTGGCGAGTCGTATGGGTTTTCTTCTCAAGTTAAACAAGTTTTTTACTCCGAAGATCCAACTGATGAGGGTTGGTACGTTGTACTTCGAAACACCCCTAGAGACTTGTTCGACATTGGCAGTGGAAGTAGAGATGACATAGTCGAAAGATCAGAAACTTTGCCTTTTCCAGAACAAGACTTAAATGAAAATATCCCTAGTACTAGTCAACAATTTCAATGGGTTCGTCAGGATGTGGACGAAGATATTTACGAAATATGATGTAGTAAGATTTAACGATTTATTATTTATATGTAATATTATAATTTTCATGTTGGTCATGTTATATAATTTAACTGTTTTAAATGTCCTATTATTGTTGTTATTTGTTACTAAAATTTTGAACTATTTTATGTGTATTGTAGGGAAAATGCCTAGAAGACGATTACGAGGTTTAAATATTGTCCAGAATACTCCAAATCCAGAAGAAGTAAATAGTGGACAGGATACAGTTGTTGGATCTTCTAGTCTGCCGAACATAGATGACGAGCATGGACAATTCGAAAGTAATGTTAAGTTTATTTTACATGCATGTTAAATTTTATTATTGATTCATTTTTCAATTTTAATATAATAATATATCATTTTTCAGCTGAGGGTGGTGGGACGAGCAGAGGTCGGGGACGTACATTACTTACAGATTTATACGACTTAGAGCCTACCGAGCATGTTCAAGTAAGGAGAAACAATCATGGCCAGCCTATCGGATCTGAAGCTCGACTGTTGTCAGGTTATTTGGGCATTATAGCACGAAATGAGAATATGTTGCCCGTTAACTACGAATCATGGAATCACATGCCTGATGCCAACAAAAATCAGGCTCTCGATAATATTAAGGTAATACAAGGTGAATGTAATTTATAATACTTTAATTTAACCTTCATTTATATTAACTTTTTAAAATTTTCTTTCAGGGTAAATTTGCTTTAGAGGTCTCCGATGACTATGTTAAGAAGACGTTGGGTAAAAAATGGAGAGACAATAAAAGCACCCTAAAAAAATAATATTTTAAGAAAGACATAAGCCTCGACGAAAAATTGCGAAATGTCCCACCGGGAATGTTGAGGTACCAATGGGAAGATCAAGTTAGATTCTGGAATTCAAAGAAAGGAGAGGTATTACGTACTTTCAAAGTCTTATAAATTTTTCGGTTTATCATATTTACTATATACATAATTCAAATTCCATTATGTAGGACCGTGAGCGAGTTGGAACAAACAGCAGAAAGAAACAACAATTCATGCACACGGCAGGTTCCAGAAGTTTTGCTCGTGTAGCTGAGGCCGAGGTATTATAATTTATTACTTCTTTCAAATATTAATTACTTTATACTATTAAATTATATTTTTTCTGCTATAATGTAGGAAGTTTCGTCAGGTCAAAAAGTTGGACGCCTTCAGCTTTTTGACATTATGCATAGGAAGAAGGATGGATCTCCGATGACATCTGAGGCTGCAGAAATTTTGGTATATTTACTTAATAAAATTTGATTTATTATAAATATTTATAATGCTTAATTACAATAGTTTAATTCATCGTTTGTAGTTTTAAATTTATAATTTTAAGTTATGTTCCATTCCTTTTTATTATATATTTTGTTTCTAACTTTTTTATTGATTTATTAGGATAAACTAAAGGAGAAGAAGGCGGAGTATGAAGCGGTTGCTTCGTCTGACAATTCTGTTAATCTCGAGGAGATTGATAACAGAATTATTACTGATGTTTTGGGTCCTGAAATGTACGACTGCTTCGATTGATAGTTTTGTTAATCTTGAGTATATTTATAACAAAATTATCACTAATGTTTTGGGTCTTACAAGGTATGGTCGGGTTCGATGTCAAGGATCAGGTGTTACCCCGACTCAATATTTTGGATCTGGCTCCCGGCAATACATGCCTTCCGGGAGTCAATCTCGTGCTGAAGTTCAGAGACTGAAAGACCAGATATCTCTGATGGAAGCGAGCACAGCTGAGCAAATTTCTCAGCTTAGAGCGAGAAGCAAAGAAGCGGAGGTAGAGCGAGAATAGAAAGTATGAAGAACTCCAGCTACACAATTGCGGCACAATGATCTGATTGTTCAGTAGTGATCGCAGAGGCCGCCCTCTTAGACATTTGTTTTATTGTTATAAGATTTTTTTTAACATTGTTACAGTTAACATTATTGTAAGAATTGTTTGAATTATGCTTCATTTATTAATAAATATCATATATATTTTATTAAATTTGAAGTATCGTTTAGATTTAATGCTTTTAGTGAGATTTAAATGTTTTATTTGCTGCTATGGGTTGGAATTATATTCAATTGTTGCTTTTTTTGGTTGGTTTTTAATGCAAGGAGAGTAGGATATTGCAGAAAAATAGCACTGCAAATCTATGCAAATTAGTGGCGTTTTTGTTAGAAACGCCGCTAAAAGACCCCACTTTTAGCGGCGCTTTTACAAGAAACGCCGCTAAGAAACCCCACCTTTAGCGGCGCTTTTACAAGAAATGCCGCTAAAAGACCCAACCTTTAGCGGCGCTTTTATAAGAAACGCCGCTAAAAGACCCAGCCTTTAGCGGCGCTTTTGTAAAAAACGCCGCCAAAAGACCCAACCTTTAGCGTTGTTTTATAAAAAAGCGCCGCTAAAGGTGGGGTCTTTTAGCGTTGTTTGTTATAAAAGCGCCGCTAAAAGTCAAGACTTTTAGCGGCGTTTTTTCACAATAAACGCCGCTAACTTTTGCTGCGCGTGTTTTAGCGGCATTTTAAAAAACGCCGCTAAAAGCCAAAAAAAACGCCGCTAAAAGTCTATTTTGGTGTAGTGTCTGTAAATAACCGTGTTTGAGCAATCAAACTTTTATTCATGTTTGTTTATTTATTTTAAGTATGTTCGTATTTAATTTGTGTTCATTAAGAATTTTAAATTTTTGTTTATGTTCATTTATTTATAATTATGTGTGTTCATATTCGTTTGTTTAATGTTCACGAACATGTTCATTTAATTTAATTGAACATGTTCACGAACATTTAAATTGAACATCTTCATTAGTATATAATTGAACATGTTAACGAACAATATTAATAAATAATAAACAAACAAACAATAAAGACATACACACACATATACGCGAACATATTCATCGAATGTTCTATTCATTTACAGCTCTATATTTTTATAAGAAAATATTATTAATAAATAAACGAGTTAATAAATGAGCTTATAAAAAAACAAATAAATGAATTTATTCGTGAACAAACCGAACACACCTCAATTCAAAAATTCCAATGTTGAAATTATAGAGTTGGACATCTTCAACAAAATTGAGCTTTAATAAAAATTCAAAAAATGTTAACTATTATTGTTTAGTTATTAGTTAATATATATATATATATATATATATATAATATAATATAATATATAATTAATGCATCACTTCTAAAAAGTCAAGTTATAGAATTATCATTCACGGTCTCAATAGTTTTATTCTTGAAAATTGAGAAGTTATCTCTTATTGTAATTGTATGTATTATAAAACAATTGAGAAGCTTGCAGAGACCGACTTTATCATGGGTAAAGATAAAAAAAGAAAAGAAAAATTTAGAGTATCAAAATTAAATTATAATTTTTACATTAAAAATATAATTTTATTATTTGAATAATCTATATTTTTGTAAATTTTAAAAAATTAAATTAAAATTTTATTAATTTTAAAATAATAAAATTTATTTTTATTTTTATTACTTTAAAATTTTAAAAAAAATTAAATAAAAAATTTTCGGGTAACACAGAGACAACTAATACCCCCTGGAGTTTTTGATGATTAGGTCTTGCTGTGATGTAGGATTATTCTTGAGAAGCATTGATGGTGCTAAAATTCAATCTTAATGTGAAGCTAATGCAGGTTACATAGCATCTTGGTTTCTCTCTATACCTTTATTTTTTACTTATTTACACTGCTTATTTAAAATACTTATATTGTTTTATTTTAATATTTAATTATTTCATACATTTTTTATTTATCGAAATTTTTTATATAATCATCTTAACATTTTCTTTAATGTTTACATTAGGGTAGTATTATATATTTAGAATAGGTTTATTTTTTCAATTTGTTCTAAGTTACACAATATATAAAAATACTTATCATTGGCTATTGTACCCACAACATTCTTTCTTCTTCACTGCTTTTAATTTGTTTCCATCTCCAAGGTCTATCACAATTTTCATGCATCCAGTCAAGGTAATTTTCTTTCATTTTCTTAATTCATGGCTTGCTTTTCTTTGCTTTTGATTATCTGCAACTGTTATATATAGCAGCTAGCTTTGTGAGATAGTCAAGGACGTGAACTTCACGGCTTCATATTCAGTTCTAATCTCTCAACACTTTTCAGCCACTAAGTCAGGTAATAAGATCTGAAGCAATGATTTCCTCTACTGATTATCAACAGTTTTAGATTTTACAACAATATGATCGGCAGACATAATCTACTTGAGATTGAGATTTCAAACTGTTGAACATTTTAGCACTTAATATTCTGCAATGAACTATTGCACACTTGAATCGAGCATTTTATGTAGATTGAGAGCTTGATTCTGATGACCAGAATTTCATCATGTTTCTGTCTGCCACCCATCCATAACTCCATCTAATAAAGGCCATTGCTTGAACTTACCAAAATTGCTTTAGCTTAAATGAAAATGAAAATATTTTGTATGCGTGGTGTCTCTAGTTTAAATCTCATTATTGATAAATTTTTATTGATTTATGAAAAGATGAAATCGTCTCTATAACCATATATTTTTATTGATTCATGGTGGTTGGATATTTGTGGGCAATCTATTTTTATTTCGGTACAATATGGCACGTGTTTGCGTTTTTTCTTTTTGGTTGTGGTGCATAGTGGGGTTTTATAATAGATAATTTTCTGTGTGTACGAATTTTGGTGAAATTTGGGGTTTGATTCTTTGATGATGGTTTTTCAATTGTGCTAGTTAATGGGGTTCAAGTGTAATATTGTTGCATGGTAAGAATTTTATGATGTTTGCTTGTGGTTCTTCTCTTGTTTCATTATAATTCACCGGTTGACTTTGTTTCATGGATTGAACTTGTTGTTGATTCTTAGAGAGCTCGTATGTTTGTATAGCAAGTGTGTTGGCTATATAGTACATAAAATAAAAGCATAATAGGGGGATGGTAGACATGTTCATGTTGGTTCCACTCAATTATACACTATAGTAGAATATGTCCTGAATAAGTTATGTACTTACCAAAAGTTGTATAAATGTAGAATATTTTAAAAGTAGAAAATACAGGAGTTGCCAGGTTCGAAAGATAGGGAATAATGAGCTTCTTTTCTGTTGACATGCTCTTTGACTTCAACATAAGTTAGTGTGGCGTGCAAATAATGCACCAGACGTGTGTTAAAATTGCTTGTTGCTTTTAATATAATTCACCACTAGCACTGTTTACAGTTCGGTTAAAATCGACTTAATTGACCGAACCAATCTAAAGCTAAACAAAGATTAGTTGAGCATGAAATTAATCATACTTGATTGGATTATGAGAGTAAAATTTAATGAAAAAGATAATAAGTGAAGAAGGGAAGGAACTAAAAAAGCAGTTGCACCAAAATATAAAAAGATAAAAACAACACAGATTGCTTCAAATGCAATAGACGCAAGAATGTGCTAAATTGCCTTTTTAAATTGAAAGTGTGTACTCATGCCACAATTACAAATCTTTATATACACCTCTTAAAGAATCAATTTCACATGATTTTACTCATAGAATCGTGCTTAACAAGCAACCACTAAAATTAGATTTTTCCAAATATAGAATTTATCAAAGTAAAAAATCTAATAATTTTTATCAGCCTAAAAATAATTCTGTAACTTTCAATTTAGCCTCCCAACTTGCGTTTTGTTCCAATTTAGTTCGATTTGTTTGTTTTTGAACTTTGGCACTCCAATTATGTCCCTAATAAAATTCAAGTAAGAAATCACAAGTTTAGTGGCATTTTATTAAAAAAATTTCCAAAATTAGGTACATTAAATATATAAAATTAAGTTGAAATTAGATTTAAAACTAATTAATAATAACACATGAAATATGTACGATATTAAAATAAAAATTAGAATAAATTATGAGTAAAACGAAATCTAAACGAAAAAACACATCAAATTAAAAATACTAAATGAATGTAATTGTTTATCATTGTTTTGTCTTCAATCCCGAGTTAGTGTCGTGTTTATTTGTGGCACTAAATCAACAACATTTTTTATATACAAAAATAAATAAAAATTTAGAATATGGATATACTTATTAAAGTGAAAAGTGAAAAGTAAAAAGTAAAAATTGCTTTAGTTCAAAAGTAAATGAAAAATATTTATATGCATGGTGTCCTTGGTTCAAATCTTGTTATGGATAAATTTTTATTGATATATAAATATATGAAAAGACGAAAACACCCTCAAAATCATATATCTTACTTTGTAAATAAAATGTTTTTTGATAATTATCTAATTGAGTTGTTATTTGATTGATGAGTGACATCAACATAAAAGGCTTAATACATGGTATTGATAACAATGTAACACCCCTTACCCGAGACCGTTGCCGGAGTCGAGCACAAGGCATTACTAGACTTAACTTACTAGTTCTGGGCATAAAAATTGAAACTGTCTGTCTGCATCATGTTCACTAAATTAATTATAACTCGAGTTACGAAACTCAAAATCTAAATTCGTAAATTTTCCCTGAAACTAGACTCATATATCTTCTTACTATAATTTTTCCAGAATTTTTGGTGTGGCCAATTAGTACAGTTTATTAGTTAAAGTCTCCCCTGTTACACAGTTTGACAGTTCTGACCTCTCTTCACTAAAAATCAATTATCTCATATTATACAACTATTTTTCCTACACCGTTTCTTTCATATAAAAATAGACTCAATAAGATTTAATTCTATATCTCATGCACAACCTAATTCAATTTCTACTATTTTTGGTGATTTTTTTAAAATCACGTCACTGCTGCTGTACAAACTGTTCCCCTGCATATACTTACATAATTTCTTTCTAATAATTACCAACTAGGCATTACATAATATCCAAAACATGCTTTTAATTAGCCATTTTAATAACTAATCATTACCAAACATTTACAAGCCAATCTTAAGCCATATCATAAGGTTATACACACAAGATAGTTAAGTCCCTATACATGCCATAACTTAAAACGTTCGAGTCACAAAATACCAATATAATCCTTTGATAGAGTGTAACGATCTCCGACTTCCTTTCGATCCCCGAGTTGGCTTGTAATACTATAAAAAAAATAAAGAATGGGTGTAAGCATAAAGCTTAGTAAATTTACATGTAAATAGATAACAACATTCTTAATGAATTATCTTATGTTTTTCCTTATCAAGATCATTTAAGCTTTTAACTCAATATACTTAAAACTAGTATACTTGCCTTACCTTTTAACATAAATTTATCTTACCTTACCTTTTTAGCTTGGACTTGCCTTACCTTTACTTTGGTATATTCTTTGAATTTTCCCGTTGAACCACTTGGAATACTAAGGATACTTGGGTACCTTTCCTTTGAAACTTAACCATTGCCATGTCTTGACATGGTCTTACATGGTATCCTTGCCTTATGAACTCGCCAATGCCATGCCTTGGCATGGTCTTACATGGGACCTTTGCCTTATAGTAACATATCAATGCCATGTCTTGACATGGTCTTACATGATTTCCTTAAACCCTAATGTCATGACATTTGTATCCTACACATTCCTAAGGTTCAACCGGAACTTTCTGAGATAGTTTTTCCGTCAATTCATACTTGAGTCTTTAAATAATAAATTTACAGAATAAATATATAAATTCTGGAATTTAACAATATTAAATGTAAAGTAATAGAATATTGCATTTATTTACTGCAAACTTACCTCGAAACAAAATACAATCAACTATATCGATTTAATCCTCTATCTTTTTCTTTCCCCGATCTAACTCTGGATTTTGTTCTTCTTGATCTATAATAGCAAATTTAGCTTATTTAATACTCACATTTATCAAAACAGTCCTTAACTCTAACTTTGGCAAAATTATAATTTTGCCCCTAAACTTTTACATATTTACACATTTGCCCCAAAGCTCGGAAATTAAAATTTATCCCTTATTCTTATGTTTTATTTACATCAAATTCTCACTCTAACATGTACTTATGAACATTAGGTATTTTTACCGATTAAGCCGTTTTTCTCGTTTTCACTTAAAATCACTTAGCAAAAGTTGTTTAACATAATTTCAGACTTCATATTCTATCATAAAACATCAAAATAAACATATTTCACCTATGGGTATTTTTCCAAATATGAACCCTAGCATAAATTATTAATAGAATAAGCTAAATCGAGCTACCGGGGCTTCAAAAATGTAAAAAACATTAAAAACGGGGCTTGGAATCACTTACTATGGAGCTTGGAAGCTTGAAACAAACCCTAGCTATGGTGAACACTTGAAAATTCGGCCTAATGAAGAAGATGAGCATATTTTGCCATCTTTTTCCCTTTTAATTTCATTTTTATTACCAAATGACTAAATTACCCTTCATTAAAAACTTTGGTTCTTTCTACCTATATATGTCCATTTTTGTCCATGAAAATATAATGGTCTAATTACCATTTAAGGACCTCCAATTTAAAATTTCATAGCAATTAGATACCTCTAGCTTCTAGAACTCAAGTTTTGCACTTTTTACAATTTAGTCCTTTTGACTAAATTGAGTGCTCAAACACCAAAATTTTCGAACAAAATTTTTACGAAATCATTTCATAAAGTTGTAGATCATAAAAATATAATAATATTAATTTTTTTTCTCATCGGATTTGTGGTCCCGAAACCACTATTCCGACTAGGCTCAAAATCGGGTTGTTACAACTCTCCCCTCCTTAAGGATTTTCGTCCCCGAAAATCTTACCAGAAAAGTGGTTTGGGTACTGTTTTCTCATAGCTTCTTCTGGTTCCCACGTAGCCTCTTCTACTCCATGTCTTTGCCACAACACTTTCACTAAAGCTATACTTTTATTTCTTAACTGTTTAACCTCTCGAGCCAAAGTCTTAATCGGTTCCTCATCATATGTCATATCCGGTTGAATCTCAATCTCTGTCAGAGAAATCACATGTGAAGGATCAGAACGATAGCGTCGCAACATTGACACATGAAACACATTATGAATTCTTTCTAACTCTGCTGGTAAAGCTAGCCGATATGCCACTGGTCCAATCCTTTCAATAACCTCATACGACCCAATGAAACGAGGACTTAATTTGCCTTTCTTGCCAAATCTGAGAACTTTCTTCCAAGGGGATACTTTCAAGAATACCCTGTCACCAACTTGAAATTCAATTTCTTTTCTTTTCAAATTTGCATAGGATTTCTGTCTATCTGAAGCTGCTTTCAAGCAATCTCTGATGACTTTTACTTTTTCTTCTGTTTCTTTGACTAGATCAACCCCGTAAATCTGATTTTCCTTAAGCTCTGTCCAATACAAAGGTGTACGACATTTACGTCCATACAAAGCTTCATAAGGTGCCATATTCAGACTCGATTGATAACTATTATTGTAGGCAAACTCTATTAACGGCAAATATTTCTCCCAACTACCTTGAAATTCCAATATGCAACATCTAAGCATATCTTCAAGTACCTGAATAACTCTTTTTGATTGACCATCAGTCTGAGGATGGAAAGCTGTACTAAAACTCAACTTTGTACCTAAAGCTTCCTGTAATTTCTTCCAAAATCATGAAGTAAATCTGGGATCTCTATCTGAGATAATCGATAATGGTACTCCATGTAGTCTAACTATCTCTGAAATATACAACTCACCAACTTGTCAAGTGAATAATCCATCTGAATTGGAATAAAATGAGCCGACTCCGTTAGCTTATCAATCACAACCCATCTCGCATCTTTCTTTCTCGGTGTCAAAGGCAATCCCGTCACAAAATCCATAGTAACTCGGTCCCATTTCCACTGGAACTAATACACAGTCGCAATAAACCTGAAGGTACTGATGTTCGACTTTTACTGTTGTGAGATCAAGCATCTAGAAACAAATTTCAAATATCTCTTTTCATTCCTCTCCACCAATACATTTTCTTCAAATCATTATACATCTTTGTACTACCTGGGTGAATAGACAAAGAACTGCTATGTGCTTCCTGTAAGATATTCCGAATAAGCTCATCATTCTTTGGTACACATACTCTGTCTCTGAACATCAAACAACCATCAGAACCGATCTGAAAATCAGACTCTACACGACTCCTGACCGAACTCTTTTGGCTTGCAACTCACTGTCATCCTTCTGAGCTTCACAAATTTCTTTAAGAAACGTCGATTTAGCTCTCAACTCAGCTAAAATAGAACCATCATCTGATAAGGCCAAACTAGTATGCAAAACTCTCAATGCAAATAATGATTTTCTACTCAAAGCATCAGCAACAACGTTTGCCTTACCCGGGTGATAATCAATCACTAGCTCATAATCTTTAATCAACTCTAACCATCTTCTTTGCCTTAAGTTCAGATCTTTCTGAGTCATCAAGTATTTCAAACTTTTATGATCAGTGAATATTCGGCATTTCTCACCGTACAAGTGATGTCTCCAAATTTTTAATGCAAATACAATAGCAACTAACTCTAAATCATGTGTCGGATAATTTTTCTCATGTGGTTTTAAGCTGTCAGAGGCATAAGCAATTACCCTTCCTTCTTGCATAAGTACACACCTAGTCCATTTAGAGATGCATCATCTGTAAATCACAAACTCTTTACAGTTCGATTGTACTAAGGCGGGAGCTTGATCAACAATGCCTTTAACTTGTCGAAACTCACGACACTTCTCAATCCATTCAAACTTGACATCTTTTGTAGCAATCTTGTCAATGGAGTAGCTATCATGGAAAATCCTCTACAAATCGTCTATAATAACCGGCAAGACCAAGAAAACTTCGACCTCGATACATTCTGGGAGGCTTCCAATCAACAATGGCTGAAATCTTATTCGGATCAACTTTAATACCTTCACCGAGACAACATGTCCAAGAAAACAAACTTCCCCGTAACGCAGAACTCACTTTTGCTAAATTTGGCATAAAAGTGATTATCTCTCAAAATCAGAAAGCTGTTTTCAAATGCTCTGCATGCTCGGTCTCATCATGAGAATAAATCAAGATGTCATCAATGAACACAACTACAAACTTGTCCAAGTAAGGTCTGAAAATTCAGTTCATTAAATCCATGAAAATGGCAGGAGCATTAGTTAAGCCAAATGGCATCACAAGAAACTCATAGTGACCATACCTAGTTCGAAAAGCGCTTTTTGGAACATCGACTCTTTAACTCATAGCCCGATAGTATCCGGATCTCAAATCTATCTTAGAAAACACGGTGGCTCCTTTCAATTGATCAAACAAGTCATCTATTCTAGGCAATGGATATTTGTTCTTTATGGTAACCTTGTTAAGTGCCGATAGTCTATGCACAATCTCATTGAACCGTCCTTCTTTTTACAAATAATCTTGGTGCACCCCATGGTGAATAACTAGGTCTTACAAAGCCTTTATCGGTTAATTCTCTGTGTTGAGCTTTCAATTCTTTTAATTCTATTGAAGCCATTCTATAAGGAGCAATAGAAATAGGTGTGGTACCGGAATCAATTCAATACCAAACTCAACTTCTCCGATAGGAGGCAAACACAGTAGTTCTTAGGGAACACATCAGAAAACTCATTTACCATGTGCACAGCGATTCAATTTTCAACTCGGATCTTTAGTATTCAACACAAAAGCAAGATAAGCTTCACATCCTTTCCTCAAACATTTACGAGCGGACATAATCGAAATCATGGTAATTGCACTATCTGACTCATCTGAATTAACTCGAAGGATTTCACCATTTTCACATTTCAATTCAATGAATTTCTTTCCACAATTCACTATCGCATCATGTGCAGTTAACCAATCCATACCAAGAATTACATCAAACTCATCAAATGGCAATAGCATGAGATTAGCCGGAAAACAGTAACCTCTAATCATCAAAGGGCATTTTTTACATACTTTGTTTACTAACACATGCTGACCAAATGGATTCGATACTTTAATCACAAATTTCGTAAACTCTATGGGCATGTTCATACTAGGCATTAATTTCATGCAAATATAGGAATGGGTTGAACCCGGATCAATCAAAGCAATAACATTAATATCATGAAGAGAAAATGTACCCGTAATTACATCAGGGGAGGATGCCTCTTCGCGATTACGGAGAGCATAAGTCCTTGCAGGTGCTTTAACATCTGATCTCGTTGCCGTATCTCTAAATGCAGCTCTACCTGCCCCTACTCCCGGGTTTCTTTGATGCCTGCCTCTAACGGAGGCATTACCTGATCTTGCACTCGGTATTACTTCTCTTTTAACCATTTCAGGACACTCCCGAATGAAATGATTTGGTGCACCACATCGGAAACAACCAATCTCAGTTGCTCGACATTGACCTGGATGACGTCGACCACATTGAGGACACTCGGGTCTATTAGGTTGAATACTGCCAACACTCGCAATCGAAGTGGTTTGAGCTTTTGAATCCATAAATCTTCCACCTCTGTTCCGGCTAGAATACCCAGTTGAAAAATTAGATCTCGTAGAAAACTCTCTAGGCCTCTTGGATGTAGACTAAAATGACTTGCTCATCTGTCTTATCTTTGAGTCTTGCATCTCAATTTTAGATTTACCCTTTCTTTTTAATAACTCTTACGCCTTACTGTGGCTCGTTCAACTAAAGCAACAAACTCTTTTATCTCTAGAACACCAGCCCCGCGATCGGATATCATCATTGAGCCCATCTTCAAATCTTTTGCACATGATAACCTCTCAGAGACACACACTCTCGAGCATAATTCTTTGAGTCGGACAAATTCACGTTCATAGTCGTTCACAGTCATCTTACCTTGTTTTAACTCAAGAAACTCTTTTCTTTTCTGGTCAATAAACCTCTGACTGATATACTTCTTACGGAACTCCTCCTGAAAGAAATCCCAAGTAACTCTTTCTTTCGGTACTACTGATACAAGTGTCTTCCACCACTGGTAGGATGAATCTCTAAGAAGTGACACTGTACATTTAATACACTCTTCCGGTGTGCAGGATAACTCGTCAAAAACTCTAATAGTATTTTCGAGCCAAAATTCAGCTTTTTCTGCATCATCATCTTTGGTAGCCCGAAACTCTTCAGCCCCTTGTTTTCTGATCTTGTCAACAGGTGGCTTCTCTCTTTGATTGTATCTGTGGATCTGGGAAGCTACATGGGTGGTCTGTGGATCATGAGGGGTGGAGGTCTAACGGCCGGGTTCGCATTTAACGAACTCAGCAAACCATTCATTCAAAGCTTGGAAGAAGGCTGCTCGAGCCCCTCCTCCCTGACTAACTGTAACGGGCCTTTCACGACTATCATGTGGCACCGTCCCTTCAATGGGAGTGGGTGCACTACTCTCTACATCATCTGCACCAGCTCGTTCAGGATCCATAACTATAAAAAAAAAATTTAAATCGTCAAGAGTCGTCACACTATCAAAATATAAGTATGGCATGCATAGATAGACTCTTACTCATACTAAATATTCCGAGAACCGACTAAACCTTGCTCTGATACCAATAAATGTAACACCCCTTACCCGAGACCGTTGCCGGAGTCGAGCACAAGGCATTACTAGACTTAACTTACTAGTTCTGGGCATAAAAATTGAAACTGTCTGTCTGCGTCATGTTCACTAAATTAATTATAACTCGAGTTACGAAACTCAAAATCTAAATCCGTAAATTTTCCCTGAAACTAGACTCATATATCTTCTTACTATAATTTTTCCAGAATTTTTGGTGTGGCCAATTAGTACAGTTTATTAGTTAAAGTCTCCCCTGTTACACAGTTTAACAGTTCTGACCTCTCTTCACTAAAAATCAATTATCTCATATTATACAACTATTTTTCCTACACCGTTTCTTTCATATAAAAATAGACTCAATAAGCTTTAATTCTATATCTCATGCACAACCTAATTCAATTTATACTATTTTTGGTGATTTTTTTAAAATCACGTCACTGCTGCTGTACAAACTGTTCCCCTGCATATACTTACATAATTTCTTTCTAATAATTACCAACTAGGCATTACATAATATCCAAAACATGCTTTTAATTAGCCATTTTAATAACTAATCATTACCAAACATTTACAAGCCAATCTTAAGCCATATCATAAGGTTATACACACAAGATAGTTAAGTCCCTATACATGCCATAACTTAAAACGTTCGAGTCACAAAATACCAATATAATCCTTTGATAGTGTGTAACGATCTCCAACTTCCTTTCGATCCCCGAGTTGGCTTGTAATACTATAAAAAAAATAAAGAATGGGTGTAAGCATAAAGCTTAGTAAGTTTACATGTAAATAGATAACAACATTCTTAATGAATTATCTTATGTTTTTCCTTATCAAGATCATTTAAGCTTTTAACTCAATATACTTAAAACTGGTATACTTGCCTTACCTTTTAACATAAATTTATCTTACCTTACCTTTTTAGCTTGGACTTGCCTTACCTTTACTTTGGTATATTCTTTGAATTTTCCCGTTGAACCACTTGGAATACTAAGGATACTTGGGTACCTTTCCTTTGAAACTTAACCATTGCCATGTCTTGACATGGTCTTACGTGGTATCCTTGCCTTATGAACTCACCAATGCCATGCCTTGGCATGGTCTTACATGGGACCTTTGCCTTATAGTAACATATCAATGCCATGTCTTGACATGGTCTTACATGATTTCCTTAAACCCTAATGTCATGACATTTGTATCCTACACATTCCTAAGGTTCAACCGGAACTTTCTGAGATAGTTTTTCCGTCAATTCATACTTGAGTCTTTAAATAATAAATTTACAGAATAAATATATAAATGCTGGAATTTAACAATATTAAATGTAAAATAATAGAATATTGCATTTATTTACTGCAAACTTACCTCGAAACAAAATACGATCAACTATATCGATTTAATCCTCTATCTTTTTCTTTCCCCGATCTAACTCTGGATTTTGTTCTTCTTGATCTATAATAGCAAATTTAGCTTATTTAATACTCACATTTATCAAAACAGTCCTTAACTCTAACTTTGGCAAAATTACAATTTTGCCCCTAAATTTTTACATATTTACACATTTGCCCCAAAGCTCGGAAATTAAAATTTATCCCTTATTCTTATGTTTTATTACATGCTGATCATTTTTCCCTTCTATGACAACATCAAATTCTCACTCTAACATGTACTTATGAACATTAGGTATTTTTACCGATTAAGCCGTTTTACTCGTTTTCACTTAAAATCACTTAGCAAAAGTTGTTTAACATAATTTCAGACTTCATATTCTATCATAAAACATCAAAATAAACACATTTCACCTATGGGTATTTTTCCAAATATGAACCCTAGCATAAATTATTAATAGAATAAGCTAAATCGAAGCTACGGGGCTTCAAAAATGTAAAAAACATTAAAAACGGGGCTTGGAATCACTTACTATGGAGCTTGGAAGCTTGAAACAAACCCTAGCTATGGTGAACACTTGAAAATTCGGCCTAATGAAGAAGATGAGCATATTTTGCCATCTTTTTCCCTTTTAATTTCATTTTTATTACCAAATGACTAAATTACCCTTCATTAAAAACTTTAGTTCTTTCTACCTATATATGTCCATTTTTGTCCATGAAAATATAATGGTCTAATTACCATTTAAGGACCTCCAATTTAAAATTTCATAGCAATTAGATACCTCTAGCTTCTAGAACTCAAGTTTTGCACTTTTTACAATTTAGTCCTTTTGACTAAATTGAGTGCTCAAACACCAAAATTTTCGAACAAAATTTTTACGAAATCATTTCATAAAGTTGTAGATCATAAAAATATAATAATATTAATTTTTTTTCTCATCGGATTTGTGGTCCCGAAACTACTATTCCGACTAGGCTCAAAATCGGGTTGTTACAAACAAAAAGTTTTAAACTAAAAATTTTAAAAGAATTTAGGTTAAACTAAACCATTAGTGATTCAACAATGGGTAAGTTTTTATTTTGATCACTTAACTAAAAAAATTACAATTTTGTTGCTAATAATTTCGAAATTGCTTTTTTCTTTTGTCACCCAACTGTTGTGGAACTTGTTTCGATTGGTATAATAATTATAGCCTTCAATTTTTATATTTTCTATCAATTTGACGTTGATTTTGTATAAAGATTATAAAAAAACTCAAAATTATTTATAAAATAGAAAAATGTATATAAAAATTGTAGAAAAATAAAATGTTGAATATATTGTTGAATAACTAAATTGTATGAGAAATAAAAGAAATTATCATTCAATAGAATCCACTAACAAATTAAAAATAAAACAAGTTAGATCATTACATGCTTTCTCAATGTTTCTTAAAATCAAATTAGTAATATTATCAAGTTGAGTTTCGTGTCTTTGAAGGACATTTCGAATTGATATGACAGAAGCTTATGAATTTGAACTTGATACCATTTTTTAGTACAAGGAATACAAAATTGTGGTCGCGATCGCGTTTTCAGTCGCGTTGCGTTTATCGCAGTTACGGACATAACGGATGCTATTGCAGTCACTGCGGGTATCGCGGTCGTGAATTTAAAAAAAAAAATTCACACGACTTATTGTAAAAACATAATAGCGGTTTTGGCCGTAGCGGTTTTGGACGGTGCCGCTACTGCTATATAACGGCTGTTATTTCGATAACGAACCGCTATTTAAATCCCTGTTTCAAACTCAACTCAAGATTTCATTACATTTAAATTATTTTTCAAAAACTAAATTGTAAAAAATTTTATCTTTTCTTATAATGCAAAAGCTATGTCAAGAAATAGAAAAGGTGAAAAACAGAAAACAAATGATTTTGCTTAAAGTTTTTTAACTTAAGAAGAAATTTATATGTAACTAAATATTTATTCACATTATTCACATCTTACAAACATCATATGTGAAGGATATTTAATTTCAAGTTGTAAACATGTAATTAGGCATTCTTATACCATACATTCCCATTATTATGACGCTGTTGGTGATGATGTTGTTGTTACAATAGAGCACCAAGTTGACTGCAAAACTTGCTAGTAATGTCCCATTATTATAATTTTTTATTTTTTTATAAAAGCATGAAAAGATGAAAATACCCTCGTAATCATATATCTTACTTTATAGATACAGAGTTGGGACTCAATTGATAGTTGACGTCAACTCAATAAAAGGCTTTAACACATAGTATAGATAGAAAAAGTTTAAACTAAAATATTCAAAAGAATTTAGGGTAAACTATGCCATTTAATCATTCAACTAGGGTAAGATTTCATTTTGATCACTTAACTAAAAAATTACATTAATTTGATGACTAATATTTTCAAAATTGGTTTTTTGTCACTCAACTGTTAAGTCGCACTTATTTTAATTGCTATAATAATAATTTTAGTCCTCAATTTTTATATTTTCTATAAATTTGATTTTGATTTTGTATAAATTAAAAAAAACTCAGAATTACTTATAAAATAAAATAGTGTACATAAAAATTATAAAATATCCATGCTTAACATGGAAATTTGCATTAAAACTGATCCCACAGTGACATCAAAATTATGCTGATAATGTTTTGGAATTGTTAACGAGAAATTATCTTAACAGGCGCGGTACAAAATAAAATTTTATGAATATGAAAATTTAAAATTAACTAAAAGTAGCAAGGCATGTCAGAGGACTTAGAAAAGGGTGTCTTTGGGTCATCTTTTTACTCGGCTTTCCACTTTTTCAGTTTGTCTTAAAGCAGACTTAATAATTACAACCATCTGAAAAGAGTTTATTCCATCAAGCATCCTTCAACTATTTCCGTCATTTTAAATTGGTCCCTAAACTTTAAATTATTTTAATTACATCCTCAATTTATTGATACTATATCAATTGGGTCCTTTTGTTATTACAATCGTTAGTTTAGAGATGTATTAAAATGATTTAAGTTAGTTTAGAGATGTATTAAAATGATTTAAAATTTATGAATTAATTTAGAATGAGGATCATTTGATGCAATTAACCCATTAAAAACTAATAAATCTATTATTGAAATAATTGGTTGAGTGGATTTGGTGCTTCAATTATGAGATTATTGCAATATTATATGAGTATTTGTTTTAGTGGATTGGAAAGAAAAGGGGGATCTTCCTCTGCAACAAGTTGGTACCGATTGATTTGCCAGTCACCCCATGCTTTTTCCTTTTTCACAAAAAAGTGAGTCTTTGGGTCATATTTTTACTCCAGCTTTCAAGCACCATTGCAAAATATTAAATCTATGCTCTCATATTTTCCTTCAAATTTCAATAATTGATTTCTTTCATTGGAAACAAACCATGTTTCAACGATCAAACTTTTATTCATGTTTGTTTATTTATTTTAAGTCTATTCGTATTTAATTTGAGTTCGTTAAAAATTTTAAATTTTTGTTCATGTTCATTTATTTATAATTATGTATGTTCATATTCGTTTGTTTAATGTTCACAAATATGATTATTTAATTTAATTGAACATGTTCACGAACATTAAATTGAACATCTTCATTAGTATATAATTGAACATGTTAACGAACAATATTAATAAATAATAAACAAACAAACAATAAATACATACACACATATGCGAACATGTTCATCGAATGTTCTATTCATTTACAGCTCTATATTTTTATAAGAAAATATCATTAATAAATAAACGAGTTAATAAACGAGCTTATAAACAAACCAATAAATGAATTTATTCGTGAACATAAACGAACCGAACACGCCTCAATTCAAAAATTCCAATGTTGAAATTATAGAGTTGGACATCTCCAACAAAATTGAGCTTTAATAAAAGTTCAAAAAATGTTAACTATTATTATTTAGTTATTAGTTAATATATATATATATATATATATATATATATATATATATATATAATATAATATAATTAATGCATCACTTCTAAAAAGTCAAGTTACAGAATTATCATTCACGGTCTTAATAGTTTTATTCTTGAAAATTGAGAAGCTTGCAGAGACTGACTTTATCATGGATAAAGTTAAAAAAAGATTTAGAATATCGAATTTAAATTATAATTTTTCGCACAAGTACATTTTTCGAGCCTAATATTTTTGGTCAAACCCTTCCGGATTTTGGACAGGCTTTCGGACCTAGGCGGCTAGCCCGACTCATGAACGGGTCTAACCTCTACCTTAACTTGGATCCAATTGGACCCTCCATTAGGCCACTCAAAGCCCAATAAGTAGCATAATTGGGTAAGAATCGTCGCTTAACTATAAATGGCCAAAGGTATCGACATTGTAGGAGACCCCTCTACACTCAAAACCCTTAATATATCCTTAGCCCCTCTATGTGTTTGGTTTTCGATCATAGAATGGGTGAACCAATATTTCTCAACACCACCCCCTCTCCCCATGTTCCACTTCCGTTGATATTGTGTATCAACAATGGTGAGGTGAGGGTGGATCAAACACGCACAAAATCCTAAAAATTCACTCTCCCAATATAAAAAATCCCAAATTTTAGGTTCAAGAACACGATGTATTTGTTGCCTAGATATTTGGAGATTCATAAATACATAGCTTTTGACACGATTCATGGTGGTTGGATATTTGTGGGCAATCTATTTTTATTTCGGTAGCATATGGTACATGTTTTCATTTTTCATTTTGGTTGTGGTGCATAGTGGGGTTTTATAATAGATAATTTTGTGTGTAAGAATTTTGGTGGAATCCGGGATTTGATTCTTTGATCATGGTTTTTCTGTTGTGCTAGTTAATGAGGTTCAGGTGTATTGTTGCACAGTAAGAATTTCCAGATGTTTGCTTGTAGTTCTTCTCTTGTTTCATTATGATTCACCAGTTGACTTTGTTTCATTGATTGAACTTGTTGTCAGAGGCGAAGCCAGGAAAATTTTTTAGGGGGGCGGATGAAGTTTTAATTTTTTATAGTTTATATCTTTATAACTTGTAAAGGATTAAATCAAATTTTTATAATTTTAGGGGGGCCAAAGTGTAATTTTACCTTTACTAATTTAAAATTTTTGAAAAATTATAAGGGCCTAAATATAATTTTACATTTTAGGGGGCAGGGCCCATGCCAGCCCCCCTAGATTCGCCCCTGCTTGTTGTTGATTCTTAGAGAGTATGTTTGTATAACAAGTGTGTTGGCTATATGGTACATAAAATAAAAGCATAATAAGGGGATGTTACACATGTTCATGCTGGTTCCACTCATTATACACTATAGTAGAACATGTACTGAATAAGTTATGTACCTACCAAAAGTTGTATAAATATAGAATATCCTAAAAGTAGAAAATACAGGAGTTGCCAGGTTCGAAAGATAGGGAATATGAGCTTCTTTCCTGATGACATGCTCTTGGACTTCAACATAAGTTAGTCTGGCTTGCAAATAATGCACCAGAGACCAGACGCGTGTTAAAACTGCTTGTTGCTTTTAATGTAATTCACCACTAGGAGTGTTTACAGTTCGGTTAAAATTGACTTAATCGACCAAATCAATCTAATTCGGTTAACCGGTCGATGGCAGAATTTAGTTAAGTTGAAGGTTGATTATTGATTTTTTAGAATTTTCGATATCGGTTAGTTCAATTCGAAATCGAGTAATTATTAATTGAATTAACCAATATATATTATATATAGTATATAACATATGTTACAACCCACGTAAGTATCTCCATAAAATATTTTATTCCTTAGCAAATTAAGAAGAAAAAAACCCACGTAGTAAACATGCAAGTGTTAATAATAAAATACAAATAATTATCAAAATAAAATGTCATTTTGGTGCAGGATAGACCTGTTATTCTTACTGTAAGTCTCCCTCCATGTTTTTAGGAGCAGGATCTATCATAAGCCTTCCGCTCTAAGGGGAGGAAGCACCACCATTTTTCCATAAGTCTCCCCCCCATGCATATTGGAGCAAAGCCTTTTTTACCACTTTTCGTAAGCCTCCCTTAATGCGTCTTGGAGTAGGAGATTCAGGCCCTTCTGTGATCCCTTTAGGCTCTAGACGGAGGTAAGACATATCTTCTACATTTTAGCTCATTCGTGAACTCTTTGGGCTCTCGACGAAGGTGAGGCATATCTTCTACATTCGGGCCCCTCCGTGAACCCTATAATGACTCAATTTTCAGTAGTGTTAGAAAATTTGATTTTAGAACCTTATTTTCGTAAACTGAGTCCATAACTATTAGATATGGATATTTACAGAGTTAGTATATAGATGTATTGAAATTTAGTTAAATAATTTAGTTGAAAATGTGGTTAATTAAGGCCTAGAGACTAAATTAAGTTAAATCGCTATAAAGTTTTAATTTGAAAAAGGCTTGGGGACTTAGATAAAAAATTATCCAAAGGACTAAAATTGCTAATAGACCAATTTTAAATAGATGATAGTGGGATGTGATGTTGAATGTCATTAGATAATATTAATTAAAGATTAATGTTAATTAAACACGATTAAAGTAATTAATTAAGCTTAATTATAAACTAACCTAGCTATATAAACCAAATTTAGTGGAAGAAGAGATGAATATTCATCTTCTCCAACTGGCCAAGGGAGTAAAGCCAAGTAAAAATGCCATTGTTGAAACCTTGTTCATTTGACCAACATTTACAAGTAAGTCTCTTGCCATTTTGTTTTTTATAGAGTTTTTTTATCATGAGAGCTTGATTAAGCTAGCTCATGCATCAATTTGTTCAATTGGTGAAATTTTGATAAGTTTCCATTGTTGAGAATTGAATGAATTAGGCTTGAAATTGATAGAAATTAAACTTAGGTTATCAAAAGGGCTAATTTGTAAAACATGATTGTTAGCTTTTTACATTAGGGACAAAAATGAATAAAATGATTTTTTTTATAAAATTTTGGTAGGAATAGAAAGTATAAGGTCCCTAATGAATACATGTGAAATCAAAGTTTATTCCGAAGCTTTAAATCAAAAGTTTTGCTTATCTCGGGTTTAGGACTAAATTGAATTAATTGTAAAATATGCATGATTTGGTATTTGATTGTGAATTGAATGAAAATTGATAGTATTATATGTTTCGTGATTGAACGTAGCTAACATCGGCATTGAGCCTTCAAAAGGAAAAGGAAAAGGAAAAGTGAGAGGTGTCGACGAGTGACGCAAGCCTACAATTTGTACTTTTATGATTCGGGGTCGTATTATTTGTTTGCATATACATTGAATGAGGAAATGTCAAGGTGAGTATATAATGAAAATGTGAATTTTTGGGTTAGGCTTGATATGAAATATTGAGATAGAAGACTAAAATTAATAAAATGGAAAATGACATGAATTACTTTGAAATGTGATATGTGATATGGAAAATTGAGTAGAAATATGTTACATGAAATGAGACATATAATTATTTATCAAATTATAAAAAAAACTAAAAATTATTTATAAAATAGGAAAATGTATAAAAAAACTTTAAAAAAATAAAATCTTGAATATGTTGTTGAAAAACTGAATTGTATGAGAAATAAAGATAATTATCATTTAATAGAATCCGATAGCAAATTAAAAATAGAACAAATCAATGTTTCTTAAAACCAAATTAGTAATATTTTCAAGTTGAATTGCATGCCCTTGAAGAATATATAAAAGAGGCTTATGAAATTAACCTTGATGCCATTTTTTTTAATCAAAAGAATACAAAATACACCACAAAAAAATTATTTTTCAAACTCAATTCAAATTTTCATTACATTTAAATTATTTTTCAAAACCAAAATTATAAAAATAAATTATGTTTGAATTTTATATATATATAAAAATAAATTACAGAGACACATAATTTTTCTTAATGTTTATATATATATATATATATATATATATATATATATATATATATATATATATATATATATATATATATATATATGTATATATGTATATATATATATTCTTTTAAAAGAATGGGTATTGGATATTTTGATATAAATAATATAGAGAAATTTTGAAGGACATTTACTCTCACTTTACTTAATTTTGAAAATTTTATCTACCTTTATTTAATTTTTAATTTTATAATGTTCTTTTTAAAAATAATTTTATTTTTTTTACTATTTTATATATTATCTAGATCAAATTGACTGAAAGTACAAAAATTAAGGACTAAAATTGTTATTCTTCGAATTAAAAAAGTAGGATATGTAAGAAATTGTCCAGAATCCAAAATATAATACTGACAAGTTGAAGAATGCAGATAATATAGTAATGGGGTGCGAATAACCATACCAAATACAACTCATTTACTTGTATATTTAATTTCAAGTTGTAACTATTATTATTATTTAATTTCAAGTTGTATATCACCAAATTTCAAGCTAATTTTTTTTTCATTTGCTTTTCTTTGCTTAATCCATGACTTTGAAATGATTGTTTCTGATTATCTGCTATTGTTATAGCTTCGTAACATGATTTCCTTTGCTTTTCACATAACAAGAAAGATGAACAGTTGTATTAAGATCCGAAGCTATGATTTCCTCCACTGATTGTCAACAGTTTTAGATTTTAATACAAAAAGAGCTACCCAGAAGCAATATAAGGTTGAAATCTGAAACTGTTAAACATTTTAGCTCTAAATATTCTGTAATGAACTCTTGCACACTTGAATCTAGCATGTTATATAGTTTGAGAGGTTGATTCTGGAAACACAATGAAAATACATATTTTCATATCTGTTACTGTTATACATTCACAGACATAGCAATGGAGTACGTAGAGTCCGTTCTTAGCATTGCAAATTCTCTCGAAACTCCTGTTTGTAAATACTTGCAATATCACAGAAAGGTGGACGATTATGTGAGAAACTTCAAGAGGATGAGAGATGAATTGAATTGCAAAATGGAAGATATAAAGCAGCAATTGAAAGCAGAGCTTCTTCGTCCTGTGGGGAAGAGACCAAAGAGGGGAGTTGAAAATTGGTTGAAAGATGGGAAAGAGATGATTGCGGAAGGACAGGATGTGGAAAATAAAGTTAGAAACGGGAGATATCTCTGGCGTGCTTGGAACAGAAAGCTGGTTGATGAAAAGACTCGAGAAATGAAGGAATTTCTTAATAAAGCTCCTAATGCCTCTGAAGGTCTTGCCATGGATGGTCCAAGTGCTGGGTTGCCACTGCCAACATCAGAACTAATTGGAGAGGAAGTCGTCAGAAATGAGATTTGGGCATGTTTGATGCAGGAGGAGGTTAGCAAGATTGGGGTTTGGGGGATGGGCGGTGTGGGTAAAACCACTCTCATGAAGCACATCCACAATGATCTTTTGAAACAACAAAGATTCGAAAGGGTAATCTGGGTTACCATATCAAAGGAGTTCAATGTCATGAAGGTACAAGATGATATTGCAGATGCTTTGAAGTTGAAGGAAGATTGGCCCAGAGAAGGAGACAAGCTCAGACGATCTGCAATCTTGTCAGAAATGCTGAAGAACGCAGGAAAGCATGTTCTAATCCTAGATGATGTGTGGGATGAAGTCTCTCTAGAGGAAATTGGGATCCCTGAGCTGAGTGGCAGCAATGGCTGCAAGTTGGTGTTGACAACCCATTCGGAGCACGTCTGTAAGTATATGGGTTGCACGGTGATAAAAGTGAATCCCCTTTCGGAACAACAGGCATTGACACTATTCTTGAGTAAAGTTGGGCCTAAAATAGTGCAAAATCAAACTTTAATGCCAATTTTGAGGGTGGTTGTCGAAGAATGTGCGGGTCTGCCTCTTGCAATTGTCGTCATAGCTGGCACATTCAAAGGAGAAGAGGACCCTCTTATTTGGAAAAACACACTCAGGGAATTGAAAGAGAGAATAGAAAAAGTGGAAGGAGTGGAATCTAAAGTGATAGAGCGTTTGAAATTTAGCTTCGATCACTTAGAGGACGAGAAAGTGAAATATTGTTTCTTACATTGCGCATTATATCCTGAAGATTATGAAATTAAAAAAGATAAGCTAATTGAGTGCTGGATTGAGGAGGGATTCATAGATGATATGGGTACAAGACAAGAGATGAAGGATAAGGGCCATGTTATTTTGAAGAAGTTAGAAGATAACTGCTTGTTGGAAAATATTAACGATCGATTTGATGGACCTGGCGTAAAGATGCATGATACAGTGAGAGACATGGCATTGTCGATCACTAGAATGAACCCTCGATATATGATACAAGCAGGTTTGCAATTAGAGGAGTTACCAGAAAAGGAGCAATGGAGTCAGGATATTGAGAAAGTGTCACTTATGTATAACTCCATATCGAGAAATTTCCATAGATGTCTTTGCCTACAAAATGTCAAGCTGCTCACAACCTTGTTATTGCAGGAGAACCCTATAAAGAAGATCCCAAATTCTTTCTTCACAAACATGCCTTGTCTTAGTGTTCTCAATTTGTCATTTACAAAGATCGACGGTTCTGGATTCCATCTCTCGAACTAAAGAACCTCACGACATTGTTACTTCGTGGTCGTGTGAAGAATTAAGAGATCCGCCATGTCTTTCGATGCTTCAAGAATTGAAGAAGTTAGATCTTCATAGGACTAAAATTGAGGAAGTACTGAAGGCATGGATATCTTTGATAAAGCTAAGATATCTTGATCTTGGAGTGTGGACTCAAAGAGATACCCACCTGGACTTTTACCAAAACTCGTTCACCTTCAAAGACTTGAGTTTTGATGCGAACAATGAAAATACAAGTCTAAAAGCAGAGGAGATAGAACCATTGAACAAGTTGGAATGCTTTACCGGATGTTTCAAAGACATTAATGAATTGAATAAGTTCATCTCCTCAATGCAACAAACTAAGAAAAATCTCATCAAGTACGATTTACAGGTGGGCCCATATTATGAGGAATGTAGAATGGATAAAATAGTAATAATTGGAGGAGTCCAAAATTGGGACGGTGAGTTAATTATGCACCCAATTGAAATTCAGAGTTGAGTATTTTAAAGTGCGACTATTTGAGAAGCTTAGTCGATGATAATTCTTCCTTCAAAAATGAGATTGACTTGAGGGTTTGTAGTATTTGGGAGTGTGAAGGGATAGAGTGTGTTGTTTCTCTGTCCTCTTTTGCCTCTTCTTCCGCTCATCCATTTCAGAGCCTCGAGAAGTTGCATCTTCATGATCTGCCAAAGTTGAGTGCGCTTATTATGAAAGATGCAGGAATTGGTTCAGCAACATCAACATTGGCTCCGTCTGCCACCTTTTCCCATCTTAAGAGAATTTCGATATCCGAATGCCCAAGTATGAACACGTTGCTTCCACATTGGTTGCTTCCAGACCTCCAAAACCTGGAAGAAATATGTGTGGATGATTGTAGTCAGCTAGTAGAAATATTGGGAGCACCAATATCAGAAATTGAAGAAAAAGGGAGTGATGCATTAATCAGATTCCATCTTCCCAAATTGAGAAAGTTGGAATTGTTCAGATTACCAAATTTGAAGAGCATTTGCAGCAAAAGTGGAGTGATGGTTTGTGATTCTCTCCAATTCATCAGTGTTAGGTTTGACTGTTATAAACTGAAGAGAATTCCTCCATTTGTTCCCCTTGTTGGGAATGGGCAGCCATTTGCATATGCTCCACATTCTCTTACCATCGAGTCAAGCACAGAATGGTGGGAATCGTTGGAATGGGATGACCATCCAAACTTTAAAAATGTTATTCAACCCCTTTGGAAGTAAATGTATGGACCATTTATAATTTAGTTTATATTTTCTTATTTTATAAACCTAATTTCTCCATTTTAATACAATTTTAAAGTGGCTCCATTTTTTAAACATTTTCCCTCTCTTACCATTCCTTCTATTCTCTTATTCTTCTCTAATATATATCCCAAAATAACCTTCTAAATTGTCATATCTATAATTAAAATATTTATTTTATAAATCTTAATTCACCATTTTAATATAATTTCATGTTTTATTTTAGTATGTATTGAAGATGATGTGGCCTCCATTGCTGTAAAAGAAGTAAAAGAGAGTAAGAGGGCGGAGAAAAGTGCAAAAGAGAGGATAAAAAAGGAATGAGGGATGAGGTTAAGAGGAATATTGAGGAATTGAGCAGCCACCATAAGAATGGACTCATTTTCCATTTGAATAACTTCATTTTCACATCTCTTAGGTTGTTTCCACATTTTAAACATTGGATTCCTTACACACTACAGCAAAACAGACTTTTAGTGGCATTTTTTTGGCCTTTAGCGGCGTTTATAAGCGCCACTAAAAGTGTTTGCGGCGCTTTTGTAAGCGCCACAAAAAATGCCCCTATTACAACCGCCGCAAAATTTTGCGGCGTTTATGGGGAAAAAACGCCGCTAAAGACCATGATTTCTAGCGGCGTTTGTGAAAAAAACGCTGCTAAAAGTCATGGTCTTTAGCGGTGCTTGGCCAAAAACGCCGCTAAAAGTCATGATCTTTAGCGGCGTTTACTTTTCAAATGCCGCTAAAAGTAATGGTCTTTAGCGGCGCTTCTACAAAAAAAACCGCTAAAGGTCATGGTCTTTAGCGGCGCTTCTCCAATAAACGCCGCTAAAGATCATGGTCTTTAGCGGCCCTTCTCCAAAAAATGCCACTAAAGGTCATGGTCTTTAGCGGCGCTTCTCCAAGAAACGCCGCTAAAGGTCATGGTCTTTAGCGGCACTTCTCCAAAGAAACGCCGCTAAAGGTCATGGTCTTTAGCAGTGCTTCTCCAAGAAACGCCGCTAAAGGTCATGGTATTTTAGCGCGCTTCCAAGAAACGCCGCTAAAGGTCATGGTCTTTAGCAGTGCTTCTCCAAGAAACGCCGCTAAAGGTCATGATCTTTAGCGACGCTTCTCTAAAAAACGCCGCTAAAGTTCATGGTCTTTAGCGGCGCTTCTCCAAAAAACGCCGCTAATTTGTACAGATTGCTGTAGTGCAATTTTTTCAATATTATACCCCTCCTGCACTAAAACCAACCAATAACAGTAAATATAGCATATAATTCCATGCAAAACAGCAAATTTAGCATAAAAATCACGCCAAATACATTAATTCGAAATAATACTTGAAATTTAATAAATTAAATGAATGATAACTGAAAATATTGTAACAATAATGTTAAATGTAATAATGTCAAAACATTCTTACAACGAAACTAAATGTGTCTAAGATGGCGGTTTCTGCATCACAAACATCTGCATCATATGTCAAGCCATTCTTTGGAGCTCTTCGTACTTTATGTTCTGCTCTGCTAGCATCAATGCTGCCTCCGCCTCCCTCGCAGCTGCCGGTACCTCTCTCGCTTGCCGCCGCCTCCTCGCTGCTGCGCCAGATCCGCTCGAAATTTATTCTTTGGAGTTCTTCATATTTTCTTTGAACATCAGCAATTTGTTGCCTCTACTCAATCGTGCTCTCTTGCATCTGAGCTATCTGGTCTTGTAGCCTCTGAACTTCAGCACGAGATTGACCCCCGGAAGGCATGTACTGCTGGGAGCCGGATCCAAAATATTGGGTCGGGGTAACACCGGATCCTTTAAATCGAACCCGACCATACCTTTCAAGTCCAAAAACATCAGTGACAATTCTATTAAAAATATACTAAAGATTAACAAAACTATCAGTCGAAGCAGTCGTACCTTTCAGGACCCAAAACATCTGTAATAATTCTGTTATCAATCTCCTCAAGATTAACAGAACTATCAGTCGAAGCAGCCGCTTCATACTCCACCTTTTTCTCCTTTAGTTTATCCTAATAAATAAATGAAAGAGTTAGAAACGAAATATATAAATAAGAAAGAATGCAACATAATTTAACATTATAAATTTAAAACTATAAACGATGAATTAAACTATTATAATTAAACATTATAAATATTTATAAAAATAAAATTTTATTAAGTAAATATACCAAAAATTTCTCATGACTTGGATGTCATCGGAGATCCATCCTTCTTTCTATGCGTGATGTCAAAAAGCTGAACGCGTCCAACTTTTTGACCAGTCGAAGTTTCCTACATTTTAGCAGAAAAAATATAATTTAATAGTATAAAGTAATTAATATTTGACTGAATTAATAAATTATAATACCTCGGCCTCAGCTACACAAGCAAAACTTCTAGAACCTGCCGTGTGCGTAAATTTCTGTTTCTGTCTGTTGCTTATTCCAACTCGCTCATGGTCCTACATAATGCAATTTGAATTGTATATATATTAAATACTATAAACCAAATAATTTATAAGATTTTAGAAGTACGTAATACCTCTCCTTTTTTTGAATTCCAAAATCTAACTTGCTCTTCCCATTGGTACCTCAACATTCCCGGTGGAACATTTCATAATTTTTCGTTGAGGCTTATGTCTTTCTTAAAATATTGTTTTTTGAGCGTGCTTTTATTGTCTCTCCATTTTTTACCCAATGTCTTCTTAACATAGTCATCAGAGACATCTAAATTAAATCTAGCCTGAAGAAAAAAACTATAAAAAGTTAATATAAATGAAAATTAAATTAAAGTATTATAAATTACATTCACGTTTTGTTACCTTAATATTTTTGAGAGCCCGATTTTTGTTGGCATCAGGCATGTGATGCCATGATTCGTAGTTAATGGGCAACATATTGGCATTTCGTGCAATAATGCCCAAATAGCTTCCTAACAGTCGAGCTTCAGATCCAACAGGCTGGCCATGATTGTTTCTCCTTACTTTAACACGATTGGTAGGCTCTAGGTCGTATAAATCTTTAAGTAGTGTACGTCCCCGAGCTCTGCGCGTCCCACCACCTTCAGCTGAAAAATGATATATTATTATATTAAAATTGAAAAATGAATCAATAATAAAATTCAACATGCATGTAAAATAAACTTAACATTACTTTCAAATTCTCCAGGCTCATCATCTATGTCCGGCAGAGTAGAAGATCCAACAATTGTTTGCTGTTCACTATTTGCTTCTTCTGGATTTGGAGTATCGCGAACAATATTGAAATCTCGTAATAATCGTCTTCTAGGCATTTTTCCTGCAATACACGTAAAATAGTTCAAAATTTTAGTAACAAATAACAACAATAATAAGACATTTAAAATAGTTAAATTATATAACATGCCCAACATTAAAATTATAATATTACATATAAATAATAAATCGTAAAATCTTACTAAATCATAGTTCGTAAATATCTTCGTCCACATCTTGACGAACCCATTGAAATTGTTGACTAGTACTAGGGATATTTTCATTTAAGTTTTGTTCTGGAAAAGGCAATGTTTCTGATCTTTCGACTATGTCATCTCTACTTCCACTGCCAATGTCGAAGAAGTCTCTAGGGGTGTTTCGAAGTACAACGTACCAACCCTCATCAATTGGATCTTCCGAGTAAAAAACTTGTTTAACTTGAGAAGAAAACACATACGGCTCGTCCATCAGTTGTTCTCCAGTGTGAATCAATCGAGAGAAATTCACCATTGTAAAGCCATATTGATCGACTTTAATTCCGCGAGCCGTATTCACATCAGCCCAATCACCTCGAAATAAGACAACTTTGCATTTGCCGTAATAATCCAACTCAATGATGTCAGTAATAAGTCCGTAGTACTCCAGATTCCCCTCGACCGGATTACTGTCCCTAGCACTAGCATAACTTGTAATCGAAGAATTAACAACAATTCCGCAATTTTGGGTTCTCCTCAATCTCTCGCGATACTTTGTATGAAATCTGTATCCGTTGATAAGGAAGCCACTATATCTTTTAACTAATCTGTTTGGACCTTGTGAAAGCCATTTAACGTCGTCATTTACTTCATGCCGACTCCAAACCTATCGAGTCGAAAGTAAATCGAGTAATTATTATGAGAAAACCTTATTACTTGTTAATGAAAACTGAAATTGCATACCATTTGGCTTAACCATTCATGGAATGATTCTGCGAACAACTTATTAATTTCTCGTCGATTTAATCTTCGAGATCGTGAACGAGCTCCCAATATTTGTTTGTACTCACTACGGTAAAAAGGTTTTACTTTGTTAGAAGACAAACAAATCATAATTGATGAGTATTTATCAAATTGTAGAACTTACTTCCGAAATGGTTCCATTGAATCGTGATGAAAAAGAACGTATCGATGCGCTTGGACCCACGATCTATCGTCTAATTCTGTAATTTTGACTTTGCCGATCGGTTCTCTGAAACTTTGAAATAAATAAGTTTCAGCCAAATTATGATCTGTGAGCCCAGCATTTCTACTTGGTCTGTTCATTCTTGTTTTAACATCTTCCAAATACCTCAAACAGAAAGTCATACATTCCTCTGCCAAGTAGCCCTCGGCAATTGATCCTTCCGGATAACGCTTATTGCGGCAGTATGACTTCAATTTGGAAAGGAACCTAAACAAGATATACAACATTATCAAAAGTTGCAACTAAAGGCATTGAGCTGAATGAAGGAATATTTTACAAATAAAGTAAGACCTTTCAATAGGATACATCCATCGATAGAAAATGGGTCCACCAAGAAGTGCTTCACGCGGGAGATGAATTAACAAGTGCACCATAATAGTGAAGAAGGAAGGCGGGAATATCTTCTCCAGATAGCATAAAGTCAATGCGGCTCGATCTTGTAGTCTCTCAAGTTCTTAAACATTCAAAACTTTACCACAAAGGCCTTTCATTATATTTGACAGTTCAATTACAGGAGCCGTCACCTTTTTTGACATACAACACCGCATAGCAACTGGCAGTAAGTCTTGCATCAATATGTGATAGTCATGCGATTTTAAGCCATATAATCTTCGATCCTTAAGACTCACACATCACGATATATTTGATGCATACGCATCCAAGACCTTTATATCCTTTAACACCGTACAAAACACTTCTTTCTCCGTCTTCGACATTGAAAAAATAGCAGGCGGCTACCGATATTTCATATTCGGAAGTGCTCGGGGATGAAGCTCACGCCGAATTCCATGTGGACTAAATCAATTCGACTCTGAAGATTATCTTTCGATTTTCCATCAACATTCAAAATAGTCCCAATGATGTTCTCGCAGACATTTTTCTCTATGTGCATGACATCAAGATTATGGCGTAAAATCTGATGCTCCCAATAAGGCAACTCGTAAAAAATACTTCTTTTTTTCCACAAGTCCGCCTCATTAGGATCATCCTCTTCATCAGATTCATCATCAGATTCATCTCTAGATCTTCTATTTCTATGCGGGTTTGCCGGTTGATTCATCTTCCCATAAATGAAATTCATATCTTTCAACATTAAGAATATTTCGAATCCACCGGTCTGCGAAGGAGCTGGTCTGAACTCTTCAGTACCATCAAACTGAGCACTCTAAAATCTAAATGTATGATTTTCCGGTAACCACCGACGATGCCCCATGTAAGAGAACTTCTTCCCATTATATAACCATTGCGAACATGTCTGCGCAGCACAACATGGACAAGCATAATGTCTTCTGGTACTCCAACCAGATAATTAGCATAAGGCGGGAAGTCGTTAATAGTCTACATTAAAGCCGCACGTAAATTAAAGTTCTCTTTTCTCATTGCATCGTATGTCTAAACACCAGCCCATAGTTGTTTTAACTCGTCAACAAGTGGCTGCAAATAGACGTCAATATCATTCCCCGACCCTTTCTCTCCAGGTATAATCATAGACAAGATAAAAGAAGATTGTTTCATGCAAACCCAAGGAGGCAAACTGTAGGGAACAAGTACCACAGGCCAAGTACTGTACGTTGTGCTCATGAGTTTGTAAGGGTTAAATCCATCGGATGCTAGCCCAAGCCTCACACTCCGAGGATCGCTTGCAAAGCTTGGAAATTTGGAGTCAAATGATTTCCAAGCTAAAGAATCTGCAGGATGTCTTAACAACCCATCATCTGTTCGTCCATCACGATGCCACATCATTGATTCGGCTGTCTTCGACGACATGAAAAGCCGTTGAAGCCTTGGTATTAGCGGAAAATACTGCAAAATCTTAAGCCGCCGCTTCCTTGATCGTATGTATCGTGTTCATCCTCGTTACCATCCTCTGTATTTCTATTAATCCAACGGGATTGATCGCATACATGACAGCACTGTTGGTTTATCCGGTCGCCCCAGTACAACATGCAGTCATTTGGGCAACTATGGATTTTGTTGTAGCCAAGGCCCAAATCCTTTATCGCTTTCTTCATGTCTTTCAAGATTGAGGATTTTCGCAAACGGAAACATTTCTTGCAAAAACTCTAACAAGACATTGTCAACGAAGTTTCCGGTCCATCCTCCCAAACATTTCAAGTGAAAAGACGAATACTGAGAAAGACAGTTTTTAGAAAATTTTGACCCTCATACGCTTTTTCATTCATTTCACCAAGTAACGTGTAGAACCTCGCCGCTTCTTCATTTGGCTGTTCATCAGGTGCACTTCTTCCCCCTTCGGTGAAAGTATTTCCACCAAAATTATAAGCATCAGTTGCACCCAAGTCAGGTGGAAATGACCCGAAACCATCATTGCGCATATTAAAAGCATCCTGCAACATGCCTTCCATATTATCATCTCTAACTGTAATATCCTAAATTAGGGGCTGTGCGTTGGAGCAAAAATTCATGAGTCGATAGGCCTTAAGGTTTGTTTTGATGAGTTTTAGTGGTTATTAAAGCTCGGGGATAAAATGGGAGCATTTTGGAAATTTTGAAAATTAGGGGGTTAAAAATGGAAAATTGGTTAAGGGAGGCCTTAAGTAAAATTTTTGTAAAATTGTGGCATATAAAATGCCCTAGTAAAGTGGCTTGGGCGCCGCTTTTAAAGTGCAGGAAGCTGTGCAAGAAGGGAGGAGGTTCGAGTTGCAAGGGAAGCAAAGGGAGAAAATTTTGTTTTTGCATTATGAGGCGCGGCTAAGGAGGCTTTAAAAGAAAATCGGGGTGTTCCATGTCACAAAACGGCGCCTGGGCGAGTTGACGAGGACGCTAGCAGCAGGAGGGCTCTCGAGGTCGGGGGTTCGAGTCCTAGTGGAGGCGCGCTGGTAAATTTTATTTTGGCTTTGGCAATTCAGGCAGAGGGAGCTATCGGTGAAAGGCCTAAAAGAAATTCCTAGGGGGATTATAGCATGAAATGCGCACGCAGGCATCGGCCAGGTGAAATTTCTTTGTTGGGACTTTTTTTCGGCGTGGGGAAGCCCAGATATATGCATGCATGCGCGCATGCAATTTTGGGAAAAGGGGTTTGCACGCATGGCATGGGATGGTTATTTTTTTGTTATGGGCATATTGTTATTATTATTTTATTTTATTTAGTTGTCCTTAAAAGCTGCATAGGTTATGGTAGGTTATGGCTTATTTTAATTATTTTATTATTATATTATTATTATTATTATTAATTTATTTCTTTGTTTTAGAAGTATGGAACATTGTTTTATTGTATTTATTAAGTTATTTTATGTGGGAATAAGCAATGCATTATTCTTTTCTTTTTCAATGAGCATGGGTTTTATTTTATTATTACTAGTATTTTAACTTTTATTATTGGTATATGCATGAGGTGTATGGGGATTAGTTGTTTTTTTTTTTAGTTTCATTATTTTAATAAGGGTGGTGTATTATTATTATTATTATTATTTTTATTATTATTATCATTATTTAGTTTTATTTTAAATGGTGATGGGTAGTGGTTAAATAATAGTTATATTATTATTATTTTATTTAGAGATGGGTAAGGTGATAAACAATGTATTATTCTTTCAAGGATGATGGGTTTTTGCTTTGGGGAAGGGAATGTGCAGCTTGGAGATTAGCAAGGCATGGCCGGCCTTGGCATTTGGAACATGGCCGAATGTGGCCTTGCTAGGAGCTGTCATTATCTGCTTTGATTTAGCTAGGGGGGAGTGGCCATTGATTTGTTTCTTTCTTTCCTTGTTGCGTTTGACCGAGAGAGAGAGAGAGAGCAAGGTTTGAGCTTCATTTTTGGAAGGAGCTAGGGAGTTTTTGGCTAACTAATGTGCTTGCATGGTTTTACCTCGTGATAGCCGAATGTGCATAGGGGGGGAGCTAGAATCGGCAAGCTTGAAAGGTTTTGCTCCTATGCTTTTTAGTGTTAAGCCGAACGATCCCCTCTTGCTCTCTTTTCTTCTTAAACTCGGAAGCCTAGCCGAACCTACTCTTCTTTAATCTCTTCAAAGCACGTGGTTGGTAGGTGTTCTTTTATCATTAATCGGTTTCCTCCCTACTTTTTTAGTATGCCGAAATCATTATTTTAGCCTTGATATTTGGGGTTGGCCGAACCTTAATAGGGCCTTGATTTCATGTTTTGTTCTTGTGTAGTCAAGGAGATAGCCTTAAAGGAGTAAGGGTTCTCTCGGGATTGGATACATCAAGGTAAATAGGTTATAGTTTCGGCTAAGGGCCTTTGTTCATAAGTTTGTGTATTAGCCGACCCTAACCTTGTTTTAATAGGACTATCAATACCTTTGGGAGCTAATCGACAGGAACAAATGGTGTTTCAGAATCAATAAGTAAGGAGCGTCTAAGGAGCCTTCGGGTTTTGAATAATCAAGGGATTTCGATAACTTCGGGAGCGAGCAAGTTCGGGATTGAAATAAGCTAGATAAGTGGTAAGTATGATATTCGGCCCTAGGCCATATTATGTGAATAAATAGTTGACCGATGTTTGTCTATGGTAATTTAGGAAAATCGGCAGGAGTGTATAGCAAGCTTTCAGGATTCGAGATTTGTTTTGGTAAGGGCACTCGATAAGCTTGGATTTGGTTGATTTTTGGTTATAACTTAGTGACTTATTTGATGTGCTAGTTAAAGTGTATCGATGGACACAAGTGTTAGTCAAGAAGATAATGGGGTAGCCCCTATCCCCAAGTTTAAAAGGAGAGCTGTCTCGGCTGTGCGAGATTGGCCACCGGGGTGTGGGCCAGCATCCGAGCAACAACGTAGGCAAATAGCCGTAGTATCGCTTAAGGATAGCTTCGGGATTGAAGGCATAATGTTGTTCGTGATCAGGTGCGTAGTTATCGCACTGTGCTCTTGCTTGTTCATATGTGTTATTTGTATATGTGCATGTTGTGCATGTTAGCCGAAATAAGGGCTAAGATGTTGGATACCCAAGTTGGGTGATCGTTTAATCAGGTGTGTAAGCTCTTACACACTTTATTAGAATAAATTGTTATAATGATATTTTATCACCTATCATGTAGTATCTTTGCCTTGTGGGCATAAGCTTGGTTTTCGGGTAAGTCCCCTAATACTCGATCTATGATATATGTTGTGTATACCACCATATACTGTTAAATGTTATGCTATATACAAATGCATGATATATGGGATCATGATACTTGTTATGTGAGCATGATGATGTGGGATAAATGAGTGGAGGGGGCAGTGATATTCGTGTCGACGGACACCAGTGTTTTGGTAACACATTGTGACTACGGTCACCGAGAGGTTTGGTACCTCCGCAGGTTTGGCACCTCATGGCGCGCCTCGCCCCCGTGGATTAATTCCACCGTGGGTTGGCCCCACATTTGAGATATACGGATCGACGCCGGTGATTTGGTATCACACGATGGGTTGGCCCCATCATTTGATTGTGACTTCGGGTCACCAGTGGTTTGGCACCACACGTATTGACGGATATCGTGACTTTAAGTCACCAGTGGTTTGGCACCACACGTATTGACGAATATCGTGACTTTAAGTCACCAGTGGTTTGGCACCCACACGATTGACGGATATCGTGACTTTAAGTCATCAGTGGTTTGGCACCACACGTAACTTTAAGTCACCAGTGGTTTGGCACCACACGTATTGACGGATATCGTGACTTTAAGTCACCAGTGGTTTGGCACCACACGTATTGACGGATATCGTGACTTTAAGTCACCAGTGGTTTGGCACCACACGAATTAACGGATATCGTGACTTTAAGTCACCAGTGGTTTGGCACCACACATATTGACGGATATCGTGACTTTAAGTCACCAGTGGTTTGGCACCACACGTATTGACGGATATCGTGACTTTAAGTCACCAGTGGTTTGGCACCACCAGTGGTTTGGTACCACACGGGGTAGAAAAAGGAGTATGGATGGCTAGGTTGGGCTTCATAATTGCATATTCATGTATATGTTTGTTCTGTGGATATGGGCTAAGCCCGTATGTGGGGACATGCGTATTAATTACGTACTGAGTCTTGGTGACTCACCCCTTTTTCTATTTTTTTCAGGTGAGTAGATCGCGGAGACGGAGCCGGAGAGGACTCGAGGTGGTCATGCTTGTTCCTCGGTTTAGAAGTCTTATTTCGTACCATTAAAGTTTACTATTTGCTAAATTCGATTGGGTTGTAATATGGCCGCTTATTATTTTATTACTATTCGTATGATTAAGTAGTTTTTACCTTATTTCTAACGAACTTATGAACTGTTAAGCGAGTCGGTAAAAGCAACGTTTTCAAAATTTGTACTCGTACGCGTTTTGAAGGACGTTACCATCGGGTAGCAAATTTTACCAAGTTATTAATAACCCCGACATTTCTAAAATTTTAAATGAACGAATGGTTTCAAAGGAAAAGAAAAAGTTTTCAACTCCATCGTGTCTATCAAACCAAACTATCTTAGTTTTAGCAATACCGTTTTATACCCTTAACAAATTTTAAATTTCTACTATTAGTTCAAACCTTTCAAACTCCTTTTTACTCCGTGACATACCAGATCCGGTCAAGGCTCGTGGGCCGGGTTTGGGGTGTTACACTAACATTCTGATTGTAAGCAGTATGAGGATAACCCATATTCATCGATGAAGATGCTCCACTAGATGTACACTCTCCATGGAAAATCCATTTTTTGTACCCCCGGACAAAACCATCAACAACTAGATGTTCGTAGACAACTTCACGACAATACCAATTGATATTGCAACACTTCTTACACGGGCAAAGAATCATATTCTCTTGGCTTGCATTTTGAAATGCGAAATTCAGAAAAGTTTCTACTCCATTTCGATAACTGTTGCTTACCCTTGACAATTTCATCCAACTCCTATCCATTTCGTAGTTGTTGAAGTCTAAAGTTGGCAATAAATTACACGGCTAAATTGTTAATTTATAATTTATGTAAGTAATGATATGATCATATATATAATTGAATACTATGTAAATTATGTAAATTATGTAAGTTATGAAGTTTGATCTTAAAATTATGTAAGTTATGAAATATGATCTTAAACTTATGTAAGTTATGAAATTTGATCTTAAAATTAAGTAAGTTATGTATTCTTTAAGATTCATCATACGTGGCTTTGTTACACCTGGGAGGATCCGTTATATCTTGCGGTGAGATATAAGGCAACCCGTCAGGTTTCCAGCCTATATACTTTGAATCTTTTTTTTTAAAAGAATTTGAATTTTAAAATGAAATTTCTTTTACGGTTCATCATACATGGCATTGTAAGTTATGTATTATGTAAGTTATGAAATATGATCTTAAACTTATGTAAGTTATGAAATATGATCTTAAAATTATGTAAGTTATGTATTCTTTAAGATTCATCATACGTGGCTTTGTTACACCTGGGGAGGATCCGTTATATCTTACGGTGAGATACAAGGCAACCCGTCAGGTTTCCAGCCTATATACTTTGAATCTTTTTTTTAAAAGAATTTGAATTTTAAAATGAAATTTCTTTTAAGGTTCATCATACATGGCATTGTAAGTTATGTATTATGTAAGTTATGAAATATGATCTTAAACTTATGTAAGTTATGAAATATGATCTTAAAATTATGTAAGTTATGTATAACGTAAGTTATGAAATTTGATGAAAGTTTTGAAATTTGATCTTTAAACTAAATGCTTATATTTTAATTATTACATTAAACTACATGTATTATGTAAGTTATTTAAGTTATGTATGTTTTAAATTACTTATGTAAGTTTTAAATAATATTTATTTATTTAAATAAAAATTATAAGTTTTAAAAACATTTAAAAATATTACATTTTGAAATCAAACATTATTCTATGAATTTAGATAACATAGATTATATGAATGTGTAATATTTTACTGTAAGAAAAAATAACACAAACTTTAATACAATTATAACTCTTTTACACATTAGAGCTCTTTTAAATTAAAAATCATAAGTTAAATAATAATTTAATACATTAAAAGTTAAAATTAAAATATAGTTTAAACATTACAACTCTTTTAAATTAGGAATAAATAATTTATTCAAGATTATTTAAAATTTTATAACAGTTAAGATTAAAATTAAAAACAGATTAAAATATAGTTAATTTTAAATGAAAAAAAATATCATATTTAATATAATTTGTAAATATTGTTTGACATTTTTTAAACTAATTATAATATTTTATAATATGATAAAAAACATATTTAATTTGTTAAATAATATAATTAAAATTAGTTTTGTTTTCAATAAGAAATAAAATATGTTTTATTATTAAATTAAAAAAAATGGAAGGAAATGACACTGGATGAATTGAAGGGTCGAGGCAGGAGTTTTTGACCCTTGGTTCAAATATTTTTATGTAAAAATATATAATTCAATTTTAAGTTTTTAAATACAAAATCTATTCCATGGCTCCATTACTATATTCATTTTTATTTTAGCTTCATTAATAAATAAAATAATTGGCTTCACCATTGAAATTATTAAATGTTTTCTTCAATCAAACCAATGTTTTGAGGTAACTGAACGATGTACATATACTTATATATATATATATATATATATATTGATATTTTGTAAGCCCTGTATCAATACGAGTAAGTCCTACTTCAAAATTTTGGCTACCAACTTCAGAACTACCAGTACTTAGGAGTAAGAATACTGATACTTACCATGCCTACTCCAAAAACATACAACTTAAGTTCAAACCAATGCTACAAAAATTGACATACCAGAAGTACGTAGCTATAACAAGGGTCCAGCATGTAGAAAAATCAGTTTAGAAACTAAAATTAGTTGAAATAATTTCAACTCAATCAACTCACCTCAGATGAAAAGATAAAGCCGCTATCCACCCGTATAAATCCACAGGCGGAGAAGTTTCTGTGCGGTTTCATTTCCTTCAAAAAATGTTTTCGTAATCTGATTCGGTCCGCTCCTAATCAGTCCCAATACAAACAAGTCTGCAATGTGAATTCAAGCACACACAAAAACAGAAAAGAAAAATCATTAAAACAGTCCGCACTCTTTATACTGCCTGCAAACATCGTGGGTAGGGTATTAGAAAATGCAGACCTCAGGACAATGCAGACCTCATGAAAATGTTAGTACTGCACTAAATTAATATTAATAAATTAATATTTTTTAAAATTAATGGAAAATCATCAGCATATATTGTAGTAGGGTATTAGAAAATTGGAATTTGGGGTAAACAAAACACTATTGTCAAATGTAGACCTAATTCGGAAACTGAACAGAGGATTAAAATTACTAAACAATTATTACAACAGGAAAATTTATGAGAACTGCAACTTCAGTTCGAATGCAATTGGGATCATGAAGCAAACTTAATTCCAATACCAGGAGAAATCAAACTGTAGATAAGGGATTCAATTGACTTATTGGGGCTAAGTTATTACCAAAATTGAATGCCTAGATCCAAGAATAAGATCAAAAGAGTGTGCTTACCTTTTCTGCAACTTAACCCTAATTGAAACAGAGGCCTCCTTACTTTGCAATTTCAATCGAAACAGAGAAACCCAATTCACAGCAAAATAAAAAGAAAATTAAGAAAAGTAGAACAAAACAAAACAGAATTAATGAGATTTTCTAATCTTTAACTTGATAGAGAAGATGAAGAGAACCAAACCTCGTGACCTTTCTTTGTCAAGACGACGCTCTGTGCCACGTAAATCCACCAAGTTTTTTTTCTACCTAAATCATACTCAGCATCACAAAAATAAAGAAGTTAAACAAAAATAAATAAACAAAATTATATAAATACACAAAATCCCTAAATCAAAACAATTTCTATTTACAAATTCCATACCGTCGTTGTTGGTTGAATGTTGGGATATTGCGAAATTTGAGCAAACAAAGGACGACAGAACTTAGGGAAAAGTTTGAGCAGAAAATTTTAGGGACGAGGGAATTTAGGGGAGATGGACTTTGAGCAGAAAAATTGAAGCAGAAAACAAATTGAGGGAAAACTTTTAGGAGCAACACTTAGGGATTTCGGGGATAAAGGGGGATAAAACCGAGCACAGCAGAACGACGGCGTTTTGCTCAAACACAGTTTATGTTTTGTGGCATTTTTAAAAAGTGCCACTAATTATTCAAAAAACGACGTCGTCCACCTTAATGAACATTACACTGTTGATAAAACGACGACGACGTGAAGATTAAAGTCCGTACATCTTTGCGGCGTTTTCATAAAAACGCCACTAAATATAGGGATTTGCGGTGTTTTTAAAAAGCGCCACTAATTAATCATAAAACGACGTCGTCCACCATAATGAACATTACACTATTGATAAAACGACGACGTGAAGATTAATGACCATACATATTTGCGGCGTTTTCATAAAAACGCCACTAAATATAGGGTTTGCGGCGTTTTTTAAAAGCGCCACTAATTGTTCATAAAACGACGTCGTCCTCCTTAATGAACATTATACTCTTGATAAAACGACGACGTCAAGATTAATGTATATACATATTTGCGGCGTTTTCATAAAAACACCACTAAATATAGGCTTTTGCGGCGTTTTTGACTAGCGCCACTAATACGTCCTGCACTCTATTTTTGTGGCGTTTTACTCAAAAAACGCCACTAAATTATACAACAATGTTTCATACGACGCCGTTTAGAATTTAATATTTATACTAACATTTTTTTAAAATTTTAATAATTTCTTAAGATAAGAATGCTATGTCAGGAATATATTGATAGCCCGATTCACACTATGGTAAACACGACATCATTATTGTAATATTTATACTAACATTTTTTTAAAATTTTTATTATTTCTTAAGATAAGACATGCTATGTCAGGAATATTTATCTATATGGCATGTCACATGTTACTTTTTGATTGATTTTGTATAACGTGTTATCTTTCATTATGGTTAAATCCGTTAATAATGATTTTTATTAATAGAAGGGATTAATTGATTTTATTTTTACTAAATTTTATTAATATGTTAACTCATAATTAATTTTTAAAATAAATTATTAATATATTTATTTATTTTACAGACAAATAGTTATAAATGAATAGAACTAGGATTATTACCACGCGTTGCATGATTTGATTGATTGTTATATTTTAATCAATTTATTTTACATTTTAAGCACTTTATAAATAAAATTCACAAAATAAGTTTCAATTTTGATTTTCTTTTAAGTGAAATAAAAAAGGAAATAACATTATTTAAAAGTTATAAAAATAACTTCCAAACAATAGAAAAAATTAAAGCATAATATTAAATTAAAATGTAACAACGAGATTATTGCATATAAATTGTTTGTAACCGAAATTTAATTGGTTAATGGTTTACTGTTTGTAGTCTAGGAGTTTATATATGGTCGAGTATTTAGAGTTATGATTTAGGGTTTAGAATCTAAATCTGATATTTAGAGTTTAGGGTTTAGACCGTATAGGATTTACAATTTAGGGTTTAGGGATAAGTGTTTAGGGTTTAGGGTTTAGGGTTTAGGGTTTAGGGTTTAGGGGTTATAGGTTAAGGGTTAGGGTTTAGGGTTTAGAGTTTAGGGTTTAGGGATAAAAAAATGCACAATCAGATTTAATTTATTGCATATATTTTCTAATTTCTTAATGATTAAATGAAGTTTGATATTCTATCTTCATTAATCGATAAACCCTAAACCTGTGAACCTTAAACCATACACCCACAAACCCATAAACCCACAAACCCAAGCCATAACTGAAACCCTAAACTCGAAGCCATAGACCATATATAAACCCTAATTCCTAAATCTTGAAATACTGAACTCGAAACCCTAGTCAGCCCATACAAACGACTAAAGTACCCTTAATTATAGCCTTAAACCCTAAATTATTTAGATAAGTTTTGAATATTATATAATATTTCTTTCAATATTTTAATAAATTTAAATAACATTAATTTCAATTTACTAATTAATTTTGTTTCTCTACATATGTATGAGTTACAATTTTTTTTTTTAATTTTAATATATATATAAAGCTTATCTATTATCTTTTAAATAATGTAAAATATATTTATAATTTATATATATATATATATATATATATATATATAAGAAATTAAATATGCTAGGCGTACTCCTTATATTCACAAATTTGGAATTTGGTCAATATGCTTTTATTTTTAGGAGTTTAATCTCATTGCTTTTCTTATTTGAAAATTTAGGTTCAACTATTAACAACCATGAAACCCTAACACATCCCCCTTACACATTAAACCGCAAATCATAAACCACATATAATCCCTAAACATTAAAATAGTAACTCCTAAACCTTACACTCTAAACTATATATATATGCTAAACCATAAACCCTAAACTATGATGATAATTAATTTAATATTTTCAAATTAATATATATCTTTTACGATTATATAATAAAAAATAAATTTAAAAAATCCAAAAAATGGCTAAAGAAACGGTTAGACTGTTAGCGGCGTTTTTCTAGAAGCGACGCTAAAGGTCGGACTTATAGTGGCATTTTTCCAGAAGCGCCGCTAAAGGTCGGACTTTTAGCGGCGTTTATCCAGAAGCGCCGCTAAAGGTCGGACTTATAGCGGCGTTTTTCCAGAATCGCCACTAAAGGTCGGACTTATAGCGGCGTTTTTCTAGAAGCGCCGCTAAAGGTCAGACTTATAGCGGCATTTTTCCGGAAGCGCCGCTAAATGTCGGACTTTTAGCGGCGTTTTTTCTAGAAGCGCAGCTAAAGGTCAGACTTTTAGTGGCGTTTTTGTGGAAGCGCCGCTAAAGGTCAGACTTTTAGCGGCGTTTGAACAATAAACGCCGCTATATATCATTTTTAGCGGCGTTTTTGAAATAAACGCCGCTATTACTCATTTTTTAGCGGCGATTTCCTTCAAACGCCGCTAATGTATAAATTTTGCGGCGTTTTTCTTTAAAACGCCACTAAAAACGCCACTAAAAGTCTGTTTTGGTGTAGTGGTACATCTTACGGTGCTAAAATTTGTGTTTAAAAACTACTTACAGGATACGTGTCAATCCTCTGATCCTACTTATGGAGTTTAAAAACTCAACTGGCAGTGTACCGAATATTAGTCTTAATTACTATACTATTCATGATTTAAGGATAAAGATAAAATATAATATTTGCTTAAAAATCTCTATTATATACATTTGGTGACCTATTGTGATGTAATATGGTACCATCTACGAAGTAGTTGGAGGAAATTGTTAAGAAAATATTATTGCATATATCAACAATCACATAATTCATTGCATTAAATTTTCAAATGTTGACTATTGATTTCTGCGTCAACCTTAAGTTTATATAGGCCCCTTTATGAAAATAATCTCACAATTAATGCCTGAGAAATTATTATACATCAATTTATAGTTTTAATACCTATACTTACTCAATTGAATTAAAATTTTAGTTTCAATTTATTAAAATTGATTTAAAAAAATAGAAACCATAAATTCTCTAACATTTAAAAATTAAAATTATGAAGCTAAAATGAGAAAAACAAATTAATAGGTATATTCTTGTGGGTGGAAATTTAGTGGAGATGCCCATAAGCTTTCCTAATTAACAAAAAAGACTTAGAAAATGTGCTATTATAATTCAAGTCGTCGTTATGCCCCCAAAAAAGGTATGTTAATTTCTCTATCTTTAGGATCAAAAATAAATAATAAATTTTATAATTATATTAAATTGGTAATTCGTTAACTCATAACATTAAGTTTTTTTTTATTTTTCAAAGTATTTACGAGAACGAGTTCATATTCTATTGTGTGGAAAGTTTAAGTTTTATGAAAAAAAAAATCTTCTATACATGTAATAATATACTTGCCGCACCAAATTTTAGAAATAATAAACCTTAATAAATTTGACAAGTAATATTTAATGTACTCAGTAAATGAATAATAACACCTAATTGAGTAAAACAAATAATGAAAGTTTTATAAAATAAAAATAAAAATAAATTAAATCAGATACGTGTCATGTATTAAATCTTATTCGTGGAGTTCACAATGAACAAAATACTAATTAATCCATAATTGTGAAAATTAACCCAAACTTTAAACATAGGTTCATTACTATTGACTGCGTCAACCTTAACCTTGAGAATTATTACAGGTCAATTTCTAATTTTAGTTTTTATATAATTAAAGTGTTATGAAAAATATCCAACTATTAACATGGACTTATATTTTACTACTTTAAAATTAATAAAATTTTGATTTAATTTTTTAAAATTTATAAAAATATATATTATTCAAATAATAAAATAATTTACTATCGTAAATTATAATTTTAGTTAATTTTATAATTTTATATTCATAAAATTTTATTTTGTGCAGCGTATTTTAATTTTAGTGGCGTTTTTAGAAACACTACACCGCTAAATTTCCACTAAATTTCCTTCAAGCTTATGGGCATCTCCACTAAATTTCCACCCACAAGAATAAACGCCGCTAAAATTTGTGAATCGTCTTGGCGCATAATATCCAAGTTAACTATAAAACAATCTATCAAAAACACCTAGTTAATCGAAGTAATCAAAAACACACATCAGACAACTTTGTATCAAAAATCAAGAAATAATTCAGACCGACTCATTTGACAGTTTGATAATTCTTCCTTCAAAAATGCGATTGACTTGAGGGTTTGTAGGATTTGGTTTTGCAAAGGGATAGAGTGTGTTGTTTCCTTGTCCTCTTTTGCCTCTTCTTCCGCTAATCCATTTCAGAGCCTCGAGGTGTTGGATCTTCAAGGTCTGGCAAAGTTGAGTGCCCTTATTATGAAAGATGCAGGAATTGGTTCAGCAACAACATCAACATTGGCTCCGTCTGCCACCTTTTCCCATCTTAAGAAAATTTGGATATTGGAATGCTCAAGTATGAAGACGTTGCTTCCACATTGGTTGCTTCCAAACCTCCAAAACCTGGAAGAAGTTTCGGTGGAAGTATGTGATGAGTTAGTAGAAATATTGGGAGCAGCAACATCAGAAGTTGAAGAAAAAGGGGGTGATGCATTAATCAAATTCCATCTTCCCAAATTGAGAGGATTGAGACTAGAGAGATTACCAAATTTGAAGAGCATTTGCAGCAAAAGTGGAGTGATGGTTTGTGATTCTCTCGAGGATATCAAAGTTGGTTATCGCTGTGATAAGCTGAAGAGAATTCCTCCATTTGTTCCCCTTGTTGGCAATGGGCAACCATATGCATATGCTCCACCTTCTCTTACCATCAGGTCAAGCACAGAATGGTGGGAATCGTTGGAGTGGAATGACCATCCAAACTTTGAAAATGTTCTTTGCTTCAACTTCTATTGAAGAATTCAAGGTATCAACCATTTACAGCTTGTTATTGTTTCCCCTTCATTTCCACATCTGTTAGGTTGTTTCCACATTTTAAACATTGAATTCCTTACATCTTGTTAGTTTTCTCTAATAAAATAATTTTATTTGTTTTAAAATAAAGGTACTTCTCAAAATAATTATATTTTAGTTTATAAAAGTTTAAAACTTTATCTTTTTTTTTAATTACATTTTAGTTTATAATATCATTTATTTTCCATTATATTATAAAATTCATATTTAAAAATAAAAAAATTGAAGTAAAATAGAAGTTATAAAAACATATTTTAAAATAATTATAATTTAATTTATAATTATTAGTTATAATTTGACATTGTCTGTTATAATATTTGAATTTATAAGTTAATATATTTGAGTTATATTCAATAATTCAAATAAAATATTTTACTTTAATTATTGTAATTAAAAATAAAATATTCAAAAAATAATTAAATAATATATATGTAAAATCACATATAATACATGTGACATTAAATAATATATTTTAGTTTAATTTTTCCAACAAGGAACTTGGATGCGATATCTAGAGTCCATTTCCACTTATCGTTATTGGATAGCTCAGATTTTTCACTAAGAATCTTCTTGGTTAGAACATAGTCAATAGTTAAACAAGGTGAAAAACAAACTTGGGAAAGGATTGAGTAGAATCTGACTTCTTCATGGACTCAGTTCGGGATCCAGGGAAGGGGAAAAAAAATCAATCTTTAAGAACAAATGAAAAAAACCAAAGGAACCCAAAATGTCTTAGCTAGAAAAGATCAAATAGAGGAGCTGTGAAATAAATTTACCTTTGAGGCTTTGCTACAAAAAAATGTTTTGGACTAATTATAGAGATCCCTAATTTTAGTCAAAATAAAAAAAGAATGACATGTCAACAATCAATTAGTGAGTTAACGAAAAGTTTAACAGCAGTGACTAATTCAAATAATTATGTAAATTATAGTGACTGAATTAACAAAAAAAATTACAGAGGCTAAAATATTTTAGAATAACTTGCTATGTAGTTTACCATTATTTATTTATTATTTAACTTTCATATATTATATCAATTTGGTCATAATTTTAAAAAAATAACAAATGATCTCAATTTAATGATCAAATTTTTCCTATCTCTTCCGCTTCCCCACAATCACTACTATGGTATTTTGCACCATAAAATATCCAACGATTAACATGGAATTTTGCACTAAAGTTGATCCCACGGTGACATCAAAATTATGTTGATCATGTTTTGGAATTGTTATCTTAACAGATGCTGCACAAGATAAAATTTTATGAATATGAAATTATAAAATTAACTAAAATTATAATTTACGATAGTAAATTATTTTATTATTTGAATAATATATATTTTTATAAATTTTAAAAAATTAAATCAAAATTTTATTAATTTTAAAGTAGTAAAATATAAGTCCATGTTAATAGTTGGATATTTTTCATAACACTTTAATTATATAAAAACTAAAATTAGAAATTGACCTGTAATAATTCTCAAGGTTAAGGTAGAAGCAGTCAATAGTAATGAACCTCTGTTTAAAGTTTGGGTTATTTTTCACAATTATGGATTAATTAGTATTTTATTCATTGTGAACTCCACAGATTTAATACATGACACGTATCTGATTTAATTTATTTTTATTTTATAAAACTTTCATTATCTATTTTACTCAATTCATTAGGTGTTATTATTCATTTACTGAGTACATTAAATATTATTTGTCAAATTTATTAAGGTTTATTATTTTTAAAATGTAACATCCTAGAAAATTTTTATCACCCCCATATGCTTGCCGTCCCACACTTCAATTTTATAATGGCCACTTACCCATGCCTTCAACTTCTCAATTTTTTTTTGTGTGTTTTGTTTCATCCAAAAACCCACTTGCCATCATTATTAATTGTGGCTGAATATCTCCCCCCACATTTGTCTTCCACTTTTGTTTCTTTTAAAAAAATAATAATAAAATAAAATGAGCCATGCTTATCATTGTTTTCGTCCCCATCCTTTATTCTCTGTATAGTGCCACTCACTACTTTATTTTATAATAATGCTCTCATATTTTATTCCATGCTTTTAAGTGCCAACATGACCATATTTTGATGTTGGTCAATATTCTCCTCAAAGTTACCGTCCACTCCATAATGCTTTGTCTTCAATTTTTTTTTATTTTTTTTATTTAATTGATTGCATGCTTGTTGTTCCTTCCACCATTCCCATGCTTGTGTATTCCCACGAAAAAAACCATACATGCTTATACTCTTCAATTGCCGTCCCATGCTTGGCCCTTAAATCAGTGTCTTTTGATTTTAAATTTTAAGCTCTCATCCAAGCCGTCCTAGTGATTTGTCCATACATGCCCACTTGGTAATTTTGGTCAACATATGTGCTTCCACCAACTTGAATAGAATTGCTCATTTGAGAACCCAAGAAAAATGGTCATTATTTTATTCTAATCTCATGTCCGAATAGACACCCAATATATTCAGTCACCATTGCCGAATCTCTTTCTTCTCCTTTACTCTTTTCTCTCAAACACCATAACCTCCCATCCTTTTCAATTGTTTTCTTCTCAATAGCCGAAACCCCTACATCTTTTCTTCTAATTTTAATAAGCTTGCTACGTTTTTCTCCTTTTGTATCCTTCATTTCAATTAATCTCTTAGCTGAATCTTGATGGTGGTGGTAGCTGAAGCTTGTCTTTCTATTCGGTTTATCCTTGGTAGTTAGGTAACGGTTCTCCTTCTTCCATTTACTCTCGTTCTTTCATCTCTTGGTGTAGCTAAGCTGAACTTAACTACTCGAATGTATTCTAAACTCCTGTGGATCTCTTTTTGGTAAGGGCCGAATGTTGCTTTGGTACTAACGACTTGGGTGTACACTATTTTCTTTTAGGAGCGTGTGGTGGTAGTCAGAAGGCGGGGTTGAATTTCGGGACTCCGTAGAGGAAGATCACGTTGTGGTAAGTGATTCAAGTGTTAGTAATACGTTGGACTTATAAAATCTTTTGGAAAGCGAGGCTAACTGTTGGTCTGTATTATTTTAGGGTCAACAAGGAGTGGTTCTGTTAGTATTCAAACCAGGTGTGTAATCTCACACCGTTTTTCGTGAGTTTAGAGATTAACGTCATATTGGTAGTAAATCGTTTGATTAAAATCGTATTAAGGTGAAACCGGGAAAAATTGGCATAGATCTCATTATTTGATAAAAATTTATTAAATTGGTATTAACACTGTGAAAGATTTTGAAAATACCCTTAATGGGACAAATCAAAATATTTTGCTAAAAAAAGACAAATCAATATTTTGCTAAATGGGCCAAATCGATATATTTGTTATGTGGGCCAAATTGCTATTTGTTATGTGGGCCAAATTGATATATGATTATGAGGGTCGATTGACATTTGCTATATGGGCCAATCTGAAAATTTGCGAAATGGGCCAATATGATATTTTGCTTAATTGGCCAACTTGATAAATTGTTATAATGGGCCTTAAAATTTGTAAGCAATATTTGAATACATTGTTGTGAATTGTTATACCTTATATACATGTTTTGCATGGGATGGGATATTGATGAAGAGAAGTCCTGGTAGCTCTGCTACATAAATCTGGTGGCTCTGCCACAAATCTGAAAAAAATGGCAATGCCATGTAAATTCTGTTAATCTGGTGGCTTGTCCACAAATTGGATATAAATGGCTTAATGCCTACATTTGGTGTGTTGGAGGGTGGGTTGACTAAAGATCACCCACAAGTGTGTTGGTTGGTACGGGTGGTGTGTAGCGGATAGAAAACTAGGTTGGGTTGGGAATTGCATATCATATGCATATTATATATATATATAAGATACATTTACATTATTGTATATAGGCTTAGGTCCAAATATTTGCTTAATGAATTTTGGCCCATTGGACAACAGTAAGTGAGTTGCACATTGAGTTCTAGTAACTCACCCCCCGATTTCCTTATCCCTTTCAGGTAATGATAGTGATGGAGGCTTGGTCCATGGATGACTCGGTGGAGGCCATACTACAAAAATGGTTTAATTTGGAATTTGGAATTCTTTTAGTAATTTTAATTACTTTGCTATTTTGAGTTAAGGATTGTAATAGGGCCTCTGGGTTAATTTTTGTTTTGATTTATGTTTGACGAATTTATAAATTGCTCTAAGTATTTCAAATTGAGATTTCTCTAAAAACTAAAATAATCGTTTTCTTAAAATGGATAAACAAAAAGGGTTTCATAATAAACTTTTATAAATATATTTTTAACTCGGAAATATTCTCTTAAAAATTTTCATCATCACTTTCGAAGATTATTTTCAAATTCTTTTAAATCTTCTCGAACTATTGACGATATTTTTGAGGTTAGGGTTTTGTAAGATTTTTTTAATCTCAAATTTATCGATTCATCAATCAAACTTTTATTTAATAATACTTTATCAAAAATGTTTAAAATGGGAGCTTGTTATAATTGATATATTTATAAAAAGGGACTTAATTGTATTTTTCTCATGTGACATGTCGGATCTGGCCTTAACTCATAGGCGAGGTTTTGGGTGTTATATTTTATGGTATCAGAGTCCAATTTCAAAACTCGGTTGTGGTTTGGGTTCAAAAACGTTTTCCAAAACTGTTTGAATTAAAAATGCATGTTTAAAAAGAAGTATTGCACCACGGGTATCCGGCACCAAGTCAAGTAAGTAAATGTTATCATTGTACGATTATGATATGACTGTAGGAATACTCTAGAACTTTCAGTTTTAGGAACTGAAACTATAGAGATTGAGACTATAAGATCCGTTTTGCGAAAACGACTTTACTTTCTATATTTCATAAAACATTGAACAATATACTGATTTCTTAATCAGATTAAGTCAAATTAGCAACGATGAGCACTAGAGGGCGTAGACGCGGTAGACGTGGCTGTGGTAGAGGCCGATGTGCTAGAGTTATACCCGAAGCATCAGGAAATATACCGAAAATAGATGCACCTGCGTCACCCGTGACTGAAATTGGATCCTCTGACCGTATGAGGGGGGACATCGCTCTGTCCCAAGCAATGCTACGAGCCTTAGAGAGGATTGCTGGGGCAAGAACTGGGTCAATAGCTCGTGGGTCGATATCGGAGCGACTCAAATCGAATGGGGCTGAAGTTTTTAGAGGTATTTCAGGTGTAGCTCCAAGTGTAGTGGAGTACTGGCTTGAGGCGGTGGAACGGATTATGGATGACCTGGATTGCACCGCCGAACAGAAACTGAAGGGGGTTGTGTCATTACTGAGAGACGAGGCGTATCAGTGGTGGCTTATTGTTCGGGAAGGCACTCAGGCTGATCATATTACATGGGAATTTTTTAAGACAACGTTCCAGGGAAAATATGTCGGGGCCAGCTATGTGGATGCCCGAAGGAAGGAATTCCTAAATCTGGTACAAGGAGGTAAATCTCTGGCAGCATACGAAGCGGAATTTCTGCGTCTGAGTCGTTATGCCCGAGGTATTGTGCCAACTGACTACGAACGCTGCGTGCGTTTTGAGGATGGGTTAAGTGATGAGTTGAGGGTATTGATAGCCCCACAGCAAGAAAGGAATTTTGCCACACTTGTAGAGAAAGTGAAGATAGCCGAAGAGGCTAAGCACTCGGAGCGGCGAAATCGAGAAAAAGATAGAGGTAAGAGGAAGAGGGACTTTAAGTACTCAGGTCTTACTAGAGGGTTTCAGAAGAGGCCCAGGAATGATGAACCCACTCGAGCTAGAGTATCTGCTGCTACCAATCAAATACAATCATGTGCTGATTGTGGAAGACTACACCCGGGTGAATGCTGGAAGAGAGCCGGTGGTTGTTTCAAATGTGGTTCTAAGGACCATCAGCTTAAAGATTGTCCTCGACGGACTGCTCCAAATCAGAAAGCTCGTAACTATGATACGTAGCCAGCTAAAAGCGCTCAGCAACCATCGAGAGGTCGTGGGCCAGGTCGAGGTGGTAATGGCAGAGGACGAGGTCAGGGTGCACCGGGTAGAGGTAATGGCTTCAGGAGTAACACGGAGGCGAGGCAGCCAGGGTTGGTTTATGCGGTCAGACACCGAGAGGATGGCAATGCACCTGATGTGATAACAGGTACATTCTTCGTCTCTGATGTACCTGTTACTGCTTTAATAGATATCGGATCCACTCATTTGTGTGTTGCTAGTGCTGTATCTGGAAATCTAAACATTAGATTTGAGATTACTGCTAGAGAGATGATGGTAATTAGTCCTTTAGGACAATTTGCAATAGTAAATAAATTGTTTAGAGATATACCCTTAGAAGTTCAAGGAGAAACATTTTTGGCGGATTTGATGGAACTGCCTTTTAGCGAGTTCGACCTTATTCTGGGCATGGATTGGTTGGTGAAACATCGTGCGAACTTGGATTGTGCTGCAAAGCGGATGACGATAAGAACTTCAAAGATAAAGAAGTGATGGTGATAGGTGAAAGAAGAAACTATCTGTCTAATGTGGTATCTACTTTAAAGGCAGAAAAGTTGGTGCGAAAGGGGTATAGAGCATTTCTAGCCTTCATTAGTGCTTTGGATACCAAGGAATTATCGTTGGAAAGTTTAGAACGGTGAAAGAGTTTCTAGATGTTTTTCTCGAGGAACTTCCAGGATTGCCTCTGGATCAGGAGGTAGAGTTTGGCAATGAGCTGTTGCCAGGAACGACTTCGGTGTCCATTGCTCCTTATAGAATGGTGCCGAAGAGTTAGCGGAGCTTAAGGCTCAAATTCAGGAGTTGTTGGATCACAGATTCATTCGACCGAGTGTGTCACCATGGGGAGTGTCGGTCTTGTTCGTCAAGAAGAAGGATGGGTCGATGCGTATGTACATCGATTATAAGTAGTTGAATAAGTTTATGATCAAGAATAGGTATCCATTGTCGAGAATCGATGACCTGTTCGACCAACTGCGAGGAGCTTCGGTTTTCTCGAAGATAGATTTGAGATCGGGTTATCACCAGCTTAAGGTTAAGGAGGCAGATATTCATAAGACGACATTTCGAACTTGTTATAGACACTATGAGTTCTTGGTGATGCCGTTTGGGTTGACTAATGCACCAGCTAATTTATGGACATGATGAATCGGGTCTTCCAACCCTATTTAGACCGGTTTGTGGTGGTGTTCATAGATGATATCTTGGTATACTCGAAGAGCATGAAGAAGAGCATGCTTCACATCTGCGAATAGTATTGCAAATATTGCGGGAAAAGCAACTTTATGCCAAATTCAGTAAGTTTGAATTTTGGCTGAAGGAAGTGACCTTCTTAGGACATGTTGTATCGGTCGAAGGAATTAGAGTTGATCCCCAGAAAGTAGAGGCTGTGCTAGATTGGAAACCACCAAGTCATTTGAAATTCGAGTTTCTAGGGTTGGTTTGGTTATTACTGAGTGATTCGTTGAGGGGTTTTCATTGATTGCTGCACCCCTAACTAAGTTGTTGCGTAAAGGAGTACCATTTGTGTGGTCAGATCAGCAGTAAGAGAGCTTTGAGAAATTGAAGAAGATTCTGATAGAAGCACCAGTATTGATTCAACCTGAAGCTGGTAAGGAGTTTAATGTTTATTCTGATGCGTCACACACGGGCTTGGGATGTGTGTTGATGTAAGGGGGAAAAGTAGTGGCTTATGCATCCCGTCAATTAAGGTCGCATGAGATAAACTATCCCACGCATGATTTGGAGTTAGCTGCAGTGGTGTTTGCTCTCAAGATATGGAGATACTATCTGTATGGGGAGAAGTCGATTATCTACAAGCCTTGACCGGATCGACTTCGATCCAACGGAGCTGAGGTATTCCGGGGTGTATCGGGAGTGGCACCCAGTGCGGCAGAATACTGGTTGGAATTGACCGAGAGGATCATGGACGATCTCGATCTAACGAATGAGGAGAAGCTGAAAGGAGCAGTATCGCTTCTAAAGGATGAGTCATATCAGTGGTGGCTCACGGTTCGGGATGGTGCTACGACAGATGACCTTACTTGGGAGTACTTCAAAGCTGCTTACCAGAAGAAGTATGTGGGCACCAGCTACACTGATGCTCAGAGGAAAGCCTTTCTGGGATTGGTACAAGGAATTAAGTCAGTGTCGAAATATGAGGCGGAATTCTTAAGGCTGAGTAGATATGCTAGAGGCATTGTGGCTACTAAACATGAGCGCTGTGTCCGCTTTGGGGACGGGCTTAGAGATGAGTTAAGGTTGCTGATTGCCCCACAGCAGGTTCGTGAGTTCTCGTCCCTAGTGGAGAAGGCTAAGGTAGCCGAAGGGATCAAGGAGACCGTAAGACAGAAGCATGATAGGAACAAACAGAAGAGAGGCTTTGGATCGCCTGGATCGGGCAGTAATGTGGAGAAGAAGGCTAGATTTGGGGAATCAGAAAGAGCCACAAAGACTGCTCAGTGGCCATCTCAGTGTGCTAGATGCGGGAGATCCCACTCGGGAGAATGTTTGGCTGGAAGTAGAGGGTGTTTTGAGTGTGGATCGTTGGATCACCGTGTAAGGGATTGTCCTCAGAAGTTAGCTAAGAATCAACCAGAGGGTCAAAATCGTGCTCAGGTTAGAAATGAAGGACCACCACAGAGGGGTCGAGGTGCAGCCAGAGGTAATAATAATGGTAACGGGCGTGGCCGAGGTGCTGAAGGTGCAAAGGCGAGGCAACCAAGGTTGGTTTATGCAGATGGCCGTCGCGAGGAGGAGGATGTGCCAGATGCGACAACGGGTATGTTCCTTACTTCTGGAATACCCTTAATTGCTTTGATTATTGTAAAGTTTTTTTTTTGTTGTTTTACTAGGGAAGTGCCTGAACCCTTGGTTGTGAACTTAGAGATTGTGCCTAGGAAGTAAGATGGATCTATTAAGATCAGAGTGCGCAGCATAAGCGTGGTGTGGTAAGTTAGAATGTACAGATGTTCGTTAGTAAGTAATTTCGAGGACAAAATTATTTTAAGGGGGTAGAATTGTAGCACCCTGAATGAGGGCTTCAGGAAATAAAATTTATGATTTATTTGGCATGTTTTGGGGTCTAGAAAATAACTCGAGCTAAGCCTGACCCAGTATTAAAAATTTATTTTTAAGTGTGTAAAAGGAAGGAGCTAGGTTAGTTAGGGCTTTAATAAAATTTTGGGCGAGTTAAGGCACAAAGGATGGGCTTGGTATAAGTGGCGTGGTGCGCCTAAGAGCTTGCTAGGGGTCTCAAGTTCGAGCTACAAAGGCAGCATTTTGGTTTTATTTTGCGTCAATAGGGGAGCTGGGCCAGCTATGCCTTAAAGATAAATAGCCGGGGAAATGGACATGAAAGTCCAGGTGGTAAAGTGGCTTGGGGCGCAGCTTTGGGGGCCTTGGAGGCCTGCGCAAGAAGGGAAGAGGTTCGAACTGCAAGGGAAGCAAAATGGGAGAAATTTTGTTTTTGCATTAATGATGCGCGCGGCTAAGGAGGCTTTATAAGAAATCGAGGTGGTTCATGTCACAAAAAGGCGCCTGGGAGAGGTGGCTAGGACGCTAGCAGCAGGAGAGCTTCTTGGAGGTCGGGCGTTCGAGTCTCGATGGGCGCGCGCGGGTGCTTTTGTTTTTGCTTGGCGCTAAAGTGAAGGGAGCCAAGGAAAGAAAGGCTTAAAAGGAAATGTGTCGCGTTTATGGCATGGAAGACGCTCTGGCAGATTGGTTGAGCAGTTTGGGGGATTCTCTCCAGGTCTCGGGTTCGAGACCTGGGGGCTGCAGTGGGGTTTCCTTTTTTTTCGGCGTGAAGGTGTGTGCATGGGGCATGCACGCATGGGAAGGGTTATTTATTTATTTTATTATTATCATTGTTTTTATTATTTTTGCTTGTTTCAAAAGCTGCATGAGTATGGCTATTAGTTAGCTTTATTTTTTTTTATTGATAGGGTGATGGACTACATTTTTTTATGTAGTATAATTTATTGTTTTTGGGGTTAGAAATTAGCAAAAGTGGGAAGCATGGCCGTTGGGAGTATGGGTATGTCTTGGGAATGTTTTTATTATATTAGTTTTATTATTAAATTATGTAGGAAGCATGTGTATTATTTTAGTTTTAGTTTTATTATTTTAATGGTGATGGGTAGTTGATATATATTATTATTATTATTAATATTTTATGTATAGGAAATGATGTAGTATGGGGGAATAGATTAAACAATGTTTTATTGTTAGTGATGATAAGAATTTTCAAATGGTGATGGGTCTTGTGCATGAGGATAGCAAAGCAATGACCGATTATGGACTCTTATTTTGATAAGGGAGACCTATTCTTTTTGCATATTTTCGGCTGGAAGTGTGGGAGTATTATTTTATTTATTATTATTTTATTTATTTGAAGAGTGAGATTATTATTTTATTTGGAAGAGTGGGATAATTAGTATTTTATTTATTGGAAGAGTGGGATAATAATTATTTTATTTATTGGAAGAAGGGATAAGATAAAAATAGGTATTGTTTTTAATTTTAAATGGATGGGAATAAGCTTAATGTTTGTTTCTAAATTCGGCTGGAGTGGGGGATAAGCATTAGTTTATTTTATTTTTATTATTTTTGAAGAGGTGATAAGAGATGATAAGGATATTACTAATTGGTTTATTATTTAATTATTATTAGAGGTATTCAAATTATTTTGAATTAAGTCAAATATGTGGTCAAGAGCAAATTAAGGAATTGATTGAATTTTAAACTCTTCAAATGAAGAGTGGACGGCAAGCATAGGGGTAGGGGAGGCCGAATTCTTTTAGTTTCGGCTAGCACCTCTTTTGTTTCATTCTTTCTTTAACCTTTCTTCAAAAACCGAATATACTCTCCCTTAGATTTTCTTTTCTCTTCTCAACTCCCTTGACCAAATCTCCTTTTCCATTTCTTCATCTTCTCTTTTCACTCCAACCGAACCTAGATTTATTGTGATAGTCAACCATAGCCAAATTCTTTTTTTCTCTTTTTGTTTTGACCGAATATTGAACAAGGGTGGAGGCTTTCTTTTAATCGATTTTTTTTTAAGTTGGGAAGTGAAACCGATTCACACTTGGAGAGTGTTGGCTAGTGTTCAAAAGCATTTGGGAGCAGGAAGTCTAGGGTGCCGATTTGATTTTTCGGGATTTAGAATGACTGTTAGTGGCAAGTGTGTACATACACACTTTATAATCAATTAACTTGCTAAATAATTTGTGTATGTTAAATCGGATTGATGTAGATTTGGATTGGATACCATAAATGGTATAAGCAAGGATCCAGGTAAGTCCTTGATGATTATAATGCTTTTGGGAAGCATGGCATATTTGGTATATGCAACTTGTTATATGTTTAAATGATAAATCCAGTGCATGTGCTAAATAACTATGTTGGCATGATTGATGTTAATTATCATTGATTGATGTGGGTTACATGAGTGGAGGGGGCAGTGATATTAATGTCGACGGACACCAGTGGTTTGGTACCACACTGTGACTTCGGTCACCGGAGGTTTGGCACCTCCAGAGGTTTGGCACCTCATAGCGTCTCGTCCCAGTGGCTTAGCACCACAGTGGGTTGGCCCCACAGATGATATTAAGGGATTGACGCTAGTGATTTGGTATCACACGATGGGTTGGCCCCATCGTTCGATTTGTGTCTTCGGACACCAGAGGTTTGGCACCTCTAATGATTTGGTATCACATCTGTGACTTTGAGTCACCAGTGGTTTGGCACCACCAGTGGTTTGGTACCACACGGGGTAGAGAAAGGCGTTTGGATGGCTAGGTTGGGTGCATGATTTAATGCATGTTAATTTGTTATAAATTGTGTATGATGTTGCATTAAATCGGGGAAGGATTACACATTGAGTCTTGGTGACTCACCTTCTCCTTAACATTTTCCAGGTGACTCGTAGATCGTGGATGAGGAGTCGGATAGACTCGAGGTGGCCATGCAGTTGAAATATTGGTTAAATGGACTTGAATTATTTTTACTTATTTTTGGTTTCATTTGCTCAAGTTGTAATAAGGCCTCCTAAGATTATTTTACTACTTTGCATATTTTGGATAATTTGTTTAAATTACTTAGTGACTTTAAAATGGGTATACATGTTTTCTTAAATTCAAACGTAATTGATTTTCTTTCATACCATCAGGTACATCGACAAAATTGTGACAATCCGACTTAATCAGGATTTAAATAACTAAGTTAAGTTTTGTTTCTCCATACACACAAATGTTTTATTTAATGAGATAAATGAAAATGAGATATTTTCATCAAAACTCAAACCGGCTAAAGGGATTTTCAAAATGGTTTTTTCTCTGTGACATACCAAATTCGGTCGTAGCGTTTGAGCCGGGTTTGGGGTGTTACAAGTTGGTATCACGGAGTAAAAACATTTTTGAAAGGTTTTTGGATTAACAATGAAAATTTTCAAATTTGTTGGGGAAATAAAATGGTGTTTGCTAAAACTCAAGTGGGTTGATTTGTTAAATACGATTGAGTTGAAAACCCTATCTTCCTTTGAAACCATTTGATCATTTAAATTTTTAGAACATTAGAGTTATCGATAACTTAGAAAAGTTTGTTACCCGATGGTAACATTTTTTTTTAAAACGCGTACGAGTACTTATTTTGAAAACGTTACTTTTAACCGATTTACTTAACAGTTCATAAGTTCATCAGTCATATAATAAAGTAAAAACAACTACCTAAACATCCAAAATAATAAGCGGCCATATTACAACCCAATCGAAATTTAGTGAATAATAAACTTAAAGCGGGGCAAAATAAAATTTCAAGTCCACAGAACAAGCATGGCCGCCTCAAGTCCTCCCCGGCTCCATCTCCGCGATCTACTCACCTACAAAAATAATATGGGAAGGGGTGAGTCACCAAGACTCAGTGTATAAATCCCCAACCCGAAAATACAACTCATACACAAGATATTAGTAATGCATGCAATTATGCAACCCAAACTAGCCATCCATACTCCTTTCTCTACCCCGTGTGGTACCAAACCACTGGTGGTGCCAAACCACTGGTGACCGAAGTCACAAATATCAAATGATGGGGCCAACCCATCGTGTGGTACCAAACCACTGATGACCATAGGTCACAATATCACATGTGGTACCAAACCACTGGTGACCGAAGTCACGATATCAATATGTGGTGCCAAACCACTGGTGGTGCCAAACCACTGGGACTTAGTCACAAATATCAACATGTGGTGCCAAACCACTGGTGACCGAAGTCACAATTATCAAATGATGGGGCCAACCCATCGTGTGGTACCAAACCACTGGTGACAGTCCATAGAGATCATCTCCCTCCTCTCATCAATCCCACCATCATCATGCTCACATAACAGTATCATGATCTCATACATCATGCATCCACATGCAGCATATTATTTAATAGCATATGATGGCATACACACATATATCATAGATCGAGTAATAGGGGACTTACCCGAGAACCAAGCTTATGCCCACAAGGCAAAGTTACTACATGAGAGGTTATAAATATCATAATAATAATAATTTATACTAATAAAGTGTGTAAGAGCTTACACACCTATTTAATCGAAGATTTAACTAGAAATCCCGTATCTACGCGATATTACAAAAGTCCCGAACTTGTCCTCGTATTGCTCCTATATTCAGCCATCATGGGTTAGTGCCATAGACCATTCGGCCATCCCAAAATACTACCAAAGGGTTACCCACGAACCCGAAACCTTACCTACACGTCCTTTGAACACTAACCACCTCACGGTATGCAAAACTGCTTCACTTTTCTACCATCGGAAAAACGTTAATAGCCACATCAATAACCTTCGGCTTCCAACTAAATAATTTGCTAAAATAGATCTTTACCACCACTCACCTTAGGAAATAATTCCCGAAAGCTTCCTTCAATCGACTATGGCTCCCCTACAATCGATTTAACTATGTTAATAAGAGTCATAGGCCATTCGGCCATAATCTTTGATCCTAAAAAAAAAATAGAATATCACCTCTTACCTTGATAATTACTTCGGCCTTTAAACACCACAAGTCAGCACCACTTGGTATTGTGAGGGGGGGTTCGGCCAAGAAGAACTAAAAGGAGAAAAGAGATTTGAAGAAATTTGGCACTTGTAGACTAGCGAGAATTCGGCCAGAACAAAATGAGAGAGGAAGAGAAAAGTAATTAGATGGAATTTGGCATCTCCCTTTGTTACGTTCAAGGCCGAAAATGGAGGTCCCAAAGCTTGCCTCAATCGGCCAGAGCTCCCAAGCAAAAACCATCACCATTTGAAAATTTCTATAATAATAAAACATTGTTTAATTCATCCCCCATTACTACCCCATGCTTTAATAAAATAATGGTAAGAATCTTACCCATACACCATCATAAAATAAATAATAATAATAATAATAATAATAATAATATATATCACCCTACCCCCCATACCTTGCAGCCGAAAAAGAAACAAAGGCAGCATGCCTTCATGCATGCGTGCGCCCCATGCAGCCCCTAACCATGCCGGCTAAGAGAAAAAAAAAAAGAAGGCCATGCTTTGCTGCCCCCAGGTCTCGAACCCGAGACCTGGAGAGAATCCCCCACACTTTCTGCCAGTTTGCTAATGCGACTTTCATGACATAATCTGTCAAAATTTTCTTTTAACCTATACTTCGCTGGTCCCTTATCCTTTAGCGCTAATAGCAAAAACTTAAAACGCCCTAAGTGCGACTCCCAGGACTCGAACACAAGACCTGAAGGAATAATCCCAAGCCTCCAGTAGCGCCCTTAGCCACCCGGCCAAGGCGTATTTCATGGCATAAGCGCATCACAGATTTCTTTTAAGCTTTCTTCGCTTGGCTCCCATACGCAATGAAGCCAAAGCAAAAATAAAACGTGCTTGCGCCCTCAGCAGGACTCGAACACCAGTCCTTAATGCTGAATTTCCCAACTACAACCCGCGCCACTTTACTACTTGACTTTCATGTCCAAGAATGCTCTCAAATTCCTTTTAAAACCTTCTTAGTTAGCCCTTTCTTTTTAGGCGCCAAAACCCAAAATGATAAAACACTCCCATGTGGCTCGAACCTCTTCTCCCCTGCACTCCCTTGCACCTAACACCTCAAGCCACACTGCCACTCACTAACTTATGTCATAATTAGCCCCAATATATATATATATATATAAGGCTTCCTCACTTAGTCTTTCTTTCTCAAGCCCTAAAAGAAAAATTTTTAAGGCTAAATCCGACTCGACCTGGGGTTATGTCTAGACCCAAAAACAACCATAACATTTATTCAGGCAACACATGCAATTAAAATATTTGCAAACAACCCCCCTAATTCGGGATGTTACAGGTCCACCCCCCTTAAAAAAATAATTTCGTCCCCGAAATCACCTGGATCAGAAGAGTTGGGGGTATTGCTGCCGCATCACATCCTCGGGCTCCCACGTAGCTTCCTCCACGCCATGATTCCGCCATAGGACCTTCACTAAAGGAACTGACTTCCTACGCAAAACTTTTACATCCCGATCTAGGATCTGTACAGGTTCCTCTTCCACCGTCAATTCTGGACTCACCTCAACTTCCTCAACTGCCAAGACGTGTGATGGATCAGAATGATAGCGTCTAAGCATGGAGACATGGAACACATCGTGAATTTGACTCAGTTCTGCTGGCAACTCGAGCCGATAAGCTACTGGTCCCACTCGTCTCAACACCTTAAACGGTCCAATGAACCTTGGACTTAACTTGCCCTTTTTCCCAAATCATAATACTTTCTTCCATGGCGAGACCTTCAGAAAATCTTCGTCTCCCACGGCAAACTCTATGCCCCTCCGCTTGAGATCGGCATATGACTTTTGCCTATCTGAGGCTTCTTTCAACCGAGCTTGGATCTTCTTCACCTTATCCTCAGTTTCTGCAACCAATTCCGGTCCTAACATCCGTCGCTCACCCAACTCTGTCCAACAAGTAGGTGTGCGACACCTCCTACCATACAACGCTTCATATGGTGCCATCTTAATGCTTGCCTGAAAACTATTATTGTATGCGAACTCAGCTAATGGCAGAAAATCTTCCCAACTACCTCTGAAGTCCAAAACACAGCCTCTTAACATGTCCTCTAAAATCTGAATAACCCTTTCCGACTGCCCGTCCGACTGGGGATGGAATGCTGTACTGAAATCCAATCGTGTACCCAAAGCCTGATACAACGCTTTCCAGAACCTTGACGTAAACCTCGGATCCCTATCCGAGATAATTGATACTGGCACACCATGCAATCTTACTATCTCAGCCACATACAACTTTGCTAACCTCTGAAGAGAATAATCCTCCCTTACCGGGATGAAATGAGCTGACTTGGTCAGACGGTCCACAATCACCCAAACTGAGTCCTTCTTACTGGGCGTGAGGGGTAGCCCACTGACGAAATCCATAGTGATCCTCTCCCATTTCCACTGAGGAATCTTCACTGGTTGAAATAACCCTGATGGCAACTGATGTTCAGCCTTTACCTGCTGACACGTCAGGCACCTTCCCACGAATTCAGTTACCTCACGCTTCAACCCCGGCCACTAGAACTGCTTCCGTAAATCTCCATACATCTTGCTACCTCCAGGATGCATAGCGTATGGGTTGCTATGTGCATCCTGAAGAATTTTTTGCTTCAATTCCACATCCTTCGGCATACAAGGCCGTCCTTGAAAACACAATACATCATCATCAGTCAGACTATACCCTTCCAAACCGCCATCTTGAACTTGTAACCTCCGCGCGTTTAAACTGTCATCCCCTAATTACTTTTCCTTAATCTCCTCAATCCAAGTTGGCTTAACTTGCAGCTCTGCCAAAAGACTTCCATCGTCGTATAGACTGAGATGAGCAAACATCGCCCTTAAGTCTGTCACGATCTTCCGGCTCAACGCATCAGCCACCACGTTAGCCTTGCTTGGATGATACTCAATTGAACAGTCGTAGTCCTTCAACAGTTCAATCCATCGGCGCTGTCTCAAATTTAAGTCCTTCTGAGTCAAGTGATACCTTAAACTTTTGTGATCCGTGTAGACTATCGATTTCTCCCCATACAAGTAATGCCTCCATATTTTCAAAGCGAAGACTACTGCCGCTAACTCCAAATCGTGAGTCGGATAGTTAACCTCATGCGGTCTTAGGCCACTACCTTCCCTTCCTGCATCAACACACATCCCAAACCAGTATGGGACGCATCACAATAAACCGTGAACAACTTCTCTACCTCAGGCTGGATCATAAAAGTCTAAAGTACCTCCTTACCTAGAAGGAGTTGAACTTAAGACAACGAAGGTGGATAGAACTGTTGAAATATTATGACTTCTCAATCGAGTATCATCCAGGAAAGGCTAACGTGGTGGCAGACGCGTTGAGTCGTAAGGTGATATCGGAATTGAGAGCGATGTTCGCTCATCTCAGCCTGTATGAAGATGGTAGCTTGTTGGCCGAACTTCAGGTGAAGCCTACATAGGTAAGCCAGATTAAGGAAAAGCAGTTGATAGATGTAACATTGGGTTCTCGACTTCAGCAAGTGGAAGGTGGTGAGATAGGGGATTTTGGATTGAATAGTGATGGAGTGTTGTGTTTCCGCAGAAGAATTTGTATGCCCAAAGATTCGGAACTGAGGCAAATGATTCTGCGTGAGGCGCATAGTAGTCTATATGCTATGCACCCTGGGGGAAATAAAATGTATCGAGACCTTCGTGAGCAGTATTGGTGGCCAAGGTTGAAACGGGAGGTCACTGAATTCGTGAGTAGGTGCTTAACATGTCAACAAGTGAAGGCGGAACATCAATTACCGTCGGGATTGCTACAACCGGTGAAGATTCCACTTTGGAAATGGGAAAGGATAACAATGGATTTTGTTAGTGGGCCACCCTTGACGCCTACTAAGAAAGATTCAGTGTGGGTAATCGTTGATTAGTTAACGAAGTCTGCTCACTTCATACCAGTTCGTACTGACTACTCGTTACAGAAGTTGGCCAAGTTGTATGTGGCAGAAATTGTGAGGCTACATGGGGTACCAGTGTCTATTATATCGGACAGAGACCCTAGGTTTACATCACGATTTTGGAAAGCCTTACATGAAGCTTTGGGAACCAAGTTGAATTTCAGCACGGCTTTTCATCCTCAGTTAGATAGACAGTCAGAAAAAGTAATTCAGATTTTAGAAGACATGTTAAGGGGCTGTGTGATTGACTTCAGGGGTAGTTGGGAAGACTTCCTACCGTTGGCAGGGTTTGCTTATAATAATAGCTATCAGTCCAGCATCCAGATGGTACCCTATGAGGCGTTGTATGGTCGTAGGTGTCGTACTCCTTATTGGACTAAGTTGGGAGAGCGACAGTTGTTGGGTCCTGAGCTGATACTGGAGACGGAGGAAAAGGTAAAGGTAATTCGGGCACGATTAAAAGAAGCTTCAGATAGACAAATCGTATGCGGGTCTGAAGCGTAAGGATATTGAGTTTGCGGTGGGAGATCAGGTCTTTCTAAAGGTCTCACCTTGGAAGAAGATCTTTAGATTTGGAAGGAAGGGCAAGTTGAGCCCTAGGTTCATCGGACCATACCATGTATTGAAGCGTGTTGGGCTAGTAGCTTATCAGCTTGAGTTACCTCAAGAGTTAAGTCAAATTCATAATGTATTCCATGTCTCAATGCTAAGGCGTTATCGATCGGATCCGTCTCATCTTGTGCCAGTGGAGGAAGTTGAAATAAGACCTGACTTGTCTTTTAAAGAAGAGCCAATACAGATTTTAGATCGGGATATTAAGGTGCTGAGAAGGAAGTCAGTTCCGTTGGTCAAGGTGCTATGGCATAACCACGGGTCAGAGGAAGCCACGTTGGAGCTAGAAGATGTGATGCAACAGCAATACCCTCACCTCTTTTGATCAGGTAAATTTCGAAGTTGAAATTCCTTAAAGGGGTAGAATTGTAACATCCTAGAAAATTTTTATCACCCCCATATGCTTGCCGTCCCACACTTCAATTTTATAATGGCCACTTACCCATGCCTTCAACTTCTCATATTTTTTTGTGTGTGTTTTGTTTCATCCAAAAACCCACTTGCCATCATTATTAGTTGTAGCTGAATATCTCCCCCCACATTTGTCTTCCACTTTTGTTTCTTTTAAAATAATGATAATAAAATAAAATGAGCCATGCTTGTCATTGTTTTCGTCCCACCATCCTTTATTCTCTTTATAGTGCCACTCACTATTTTATTTTATAATAATGCTCTCATGCTTTACTCCATGCTTTTAAGTGCCAACATGACCATGCTTTGATGTTGGTCAATATTCTCCTCAAAGTTGCCGTCCACTCCATAATGCTTTGTCTTCAATTTTTTTATTTATTTTATTTAATTGATTGTATGCTTATTGTTCCTTTCACCATTCCCATGCTTGTGTATTCCCACGAAAAAAACCATACATGCTCATACTCTTCAATTGTCGTCCCATGCTTGGCCCTTAAATTAGTGTCTTTTGATTTTAAATTTTAAGCTCTTATCCAAGCCGTCCTAGTGATTTGTCCATACATGCCCACTTGGTAATTTTGGTCAACATATGTGCTTCCACCAACTTGAATAGAATTGTTCATTTGAGAACCCAAGAAAAATGGCCATTATTTTATTCTAATCTCATGGCCGAATAGACACCCAAAATATTCAGCCACCATTGCCGAATCTCTTTCTTCTCCTTTACTCTTTTCTCTCAAACACCATAACCTCCCATCCTTTTCAATTGTTTTCTTCTTAATAGCCGAAACCCCTACATCTTTTCTTCTAATTTTAATAAGCTTGCTACGTTTCTTCTCCTTTTGGATCCTTCATTTCAATTAATCTCTTAGTTGAATCTTGATGGTGGTGGTAGCTGAAGCTTGTCTTTCTATTCGGTTTATCCTTGGTAGTTAGGTAACGATTCTCCTTCTTCCACTTACTCTCGTTCTTTCATCTCTTGGTGTAGCTAAGCTGAACTTAACTACTCGAATGTATTCTAAACTCCTGTGGATCTCTTTTTGGTAAGGGCCGAATGTTGCTTTGGTACTAACGACTTGGGTGTACACTATTTTCTTTTAGGAGCGTGTGGTGGTAGTCAGAAGGCGGGGTTGAATTTCGGGACTCCGTAGAGGGAGATCACGTTGTGGTAAGTGATTCAAGTGTTAGTAATACGTTGGACTTATGAAATCTTTTGGAAAGCGAGGCTAACTGTTGGTCTGTATTATTTTAGGGTCAACAAGGAGTGGTTCTGTTAGTAATCCAAACCAGGTGTGTAATCTCACACTGTTTTTCGTGAGTTTAGAGATAACGTCGTATTGGTAGTAAATCGTTTGATTAAAATCGTATTAAGGTGAAACCGGGAAAAATTGGCATAGATCTCATTATTTGATAAAAATTTATTAAATCAGTATTAACACCGTGAAAGATTTCGGAAATACCCTTAATGGGCCAAATCAAACTATTTTGCTAAAAAAAGACAAATCAATATTTTGCTAAATGGGCCAAATTGATATATTTGATATGTGGGACAAATCAATATATCTGTTATGTGGGCCTAATTGCTATTTGTTATGTGGGCCAAATTGATATATGATTATGAGGGCCGATTGACATTTGTTATATGCGCCGATCTGAAAATTTGTGAAATGGGCCAATATGATATTTTGCTTAATTGGCCAACTTGATAAATTGTTATAATAGGCCTTAAAATTTGTAAGCAATATTTGAATACATTGTTGTGAATTGTTATACCTTATATACATGTTTTGCATGGAATGGGATATTAATGAAGAGAAGTTCTGGTAGCTCTGCTACATAAATCTGGTGGCTCTGCCACAAATCTAAAAATAATGGCAATGCCATGTAAATTCTGTTAATCTGGTGGCTTGTCCACAAATTGGATATAAATGGCTTAATGCCTACATTTGGTGTGTTGGAGGGTGGGTTGACTAAAGATCACCCACAAGTGTGTTGGTTGGTACGGGTGGTGTGTAGCGGATGGAAAACTAGGTTTGGGTTGGGAATTGCATATCATATGCATATATATATATAAGATACATTTACATTATTGTATATAGGCTTAGGTCCAAATATTTGCTTAATGAATTTTGGCCCATTGGACAATAGTAAGTGAGTTGCACATTGAGTTCTAGTAACTCACCCCCCGTTTTCCTTATCCCTTTCAGGTAATGATCAGTGATGGAGGCTTGGTCCATGGATGACTCGGTGGAGGCCATACTACAAAAATGGTTTAATTTGGAATTTGGATTTCTTTTAGTAATTTTAATTACTTTGCTATTTTGAGTTAAGGATTGTAATAGGGCCTTTGGATTAATTTTTGTTTTGATTTATGTTTGACGAATTTATAAATTGCTCTAAGTATTTCAAATTGAGATTTCTCTAAAAACTAAACTAATCGTTTTCTTAAAATGGATAAACAAAAAGGGTTCATAATAAACTTTTATAAATATATTTTTAACTCTGAAATTTTCTCTTAAAAATTTTCATCATCACTTTCGAAGATTATTTTCAAATTCTTTTAAATCTTCTCGAACTATTGACGATATTTTTGAGGTTAGGGTTTTGTAAGATTTTTTTTATCTCAAATTTATCGATTCATCAATCAAACTTTTATTTAATAATACTTTATCAAAAATGTTTAAAATGGGAGCTTGTTATAATTGATATATTTATAAAAAGGGACTTAATTGTATTTTTCTCATGTGACATGTCGGATCTGGCCAATATGATATTTTGCTTAATTGGCCAACTTGATAAATTGTTATAATGGGCCTTAAAATTTGTAAGCAATATTTGAATACATTGTTGTGAATTGTTATACCTTATATACATGTTCTGCATGGGATGGGATATTAATGAAGAGAAGTTCTGCTAGCTCTGCTACATAAATCTGGTGGCTCTGCCACAAATCTGAAAATAATGGCAATGCCATGTAAATTCTGTTAATCTGGTGGCTTGTCCACAAATTGGATATAAATGGCTTAATGCCTACATTTGGTGTGTTGGAGGGTGGGTTGACTAAAGATCACCCACAGGTGTGTTGGTTGGTACGGGTGGTGTGTAACTGATGGAAAACTAGGTTTGGGTTGGGAATTGCATATCATATGCATATTATATATATATATATATATATATATATATATATATAAGATACATTTACATTATTGTATATGGGCTTAGGTCCAAATATTTGCTTAATGAATTTTGGCCCATTGGACAATGGTAAGTGAGTTGCACATTGAGTTCTAGTAACTCACCCCCCGTTTTCCTTATCCCTTTCAGGTAATGATCAGTGATGGAGGCTTGATCCATGAATGACTCGGTGGAGGTCATACTACAAAAATGGTTTAATTGGAATTTGGATTTCTTTTAGTAATTTTAATTACTTTGCTATTTTGAGTTAAGGATTGTAATAGGGCCTCTGGATTAATTTTTGTTTTGATTTATGTTTGACGAATTTATAAATTGCTCTTAGTATTTCAAATTGAGATTTCTCTAAAAACTAAAATAATCGTTTTCTTAAAATGGATAAACAAAAAGGGTTTCATAATAAACTTTTATAAATATATTTTTAACTCGGAAATTTTCTCTTAAAAATTTTCATCATCACTTTCGAAGATTATTTTCAAATTCTTTTAAATCTTCTCGAACTATTGACGATATTTTTGAGGTTCGGGTTTTGTAAGATTTTTTTTTTATCTCAAATTTATCGATTCATCAATCAAACTTTTATTTAATAATACTTTATCAAAAATGTTTAAAATGGGAGCTTGTTATAATTGATATATTTATAAAAAGGGACTTAGTAGTATTTTTCTTATGTGACATGTCGGATCTGGCCTTAACGCATGGACCGGGTTTGGGGTGTTACATAGAATTTGGTGCGACAAACATATTAGTATATGTATAGAAGATCTTTTTTTTCATAAAACTAAAATTTTCCACACAATAGAATATGAACTTGTTCTCGTAAATACTTTAAAAAATAAAAAAGATTTAATGTTATGAGTTAACAAATAGAGAAATTAACATACCTTTTTTGGGGGCCATAACGACGACTTGGATTATAATAGCACATTTTCTAAGGCTTCATTTTTGTTAATTAGGAAAGCTGATGGGCATCTCCACTAAATTTCCACCTACAAGAATATACCTATTAATTTGTTTTTCTCATTTTAGCTTCATAATTTTAATTTTTAAATGTTAGAGAATTTATGGCTTCTAGTTTCTAAATCAAATTTTAGTAATGTTAGTTATTTTAATAAATTGAAACTAAAATTTTAATTCAATTGAGTAAGTATAGGTATTAAAACTATAAATTGATGTATAATAATTTCACAGGCATTAATTGTGAGATTATTTTCATAAGGGGGCAAGGTTGACGCACAAGTCAACAGTCAATATTTGAAAGTTAATGCAATGAATTATGTGATTGTTGATATATGTAATGATATTTTCTTAACAATTTCCTCCAATTACTTCGTAGATGGTGCCATATTACATCACAATGGGTCACCAAATGTATATAGTAGAGATTTTTAAGCAAATAATATATTTTATCTTTATCCTTAAATCATGAATAGTATAGTAATTAGGACTAAAATTTGGCACACTGCCAATGGAGTTTTTAAACTCCATATGTAGAATCAGAGGATTGACACGTGTCCTCTAAAGGTTAGTATATAATGTTAAAAAATAAATATTTAAAAAAAAAAGTCACATGCCTAATTTTTTGGAACGCTCAAGAGGGCTAGTCACTAAAAACTAACAACAATAACAGTAACATTCGGGTGCTATAGCCAATAGCCCCCTTGCTCGTGTTTGTGCCCCACAATATTTCATATAATACCATAACAACAATGGAGCATCCGAACAAGAGTAGTAATCTCAAATTTAGGGGTAAAAAGGAACTATAAATGAACACATAATCAAAATCCATTCTACCTGACTAGTAGTAGCAGGAATCGGTGGTAGACATAGGAGCAGCCCTGACCAGTTAAGGCACATTTCCCATAGGATATGAACCGTCTTGGAGCATAATATCCAAGTTAACTATAAAACAATCTATCAAAAACACCTAGTTAATCGAAGTAACCAAAAACACACATCAGACAACTTTGTATCAAAAACCAAGAAATAATTCAGACTGACTCATTTGACAGTTTGAACTAATAATCCAAATTCCATATTCAATTGCATTCAATTTGACTATAAAATTTGAAACTAATAACAAGGAAAAGAAGCATGGGTTTATTAGATTTTAACATCTAAGATGAGATCAACAAATCTACAGACAAGTCCTTACAGACCATTTACTGAAGAAGTTGTGCTGCCCTTGAGGTATAGCTGTTTTCAAGAACCCCTGGATCATTACTTTATCACATTACAAAGTCCATAAAACATTCCTCAAAGGTACAATTTTGTAAGGGTTGAAAAAGATGTTCAAAATGAAAGACTCAGACAATGCAATATATTGTAATCGAAAACCCAACCAAAACAGCAAATAGACATGGACAGACGTTGTTTAGCTTAAATCCGAGATGGTGTTTCTGAATGCACAGTATACCATTAGAAAATTTATAGAAGAGAATCATCGAAATGTTTTATTTGAATGCGAAACAAAAATTGCATAATGATATTGAACCAATTTTAGAAATATATAGAAAGATGAGATCATATAAACACAGGACTATAGCTATTTCTTCATTACAAGAAAAAGATGAAATCAAGTCCTTACTTGCTCAATGTCTCGCTTTATCATTGTGTCAACAATATCTTCAGCTTTAGAAACATACCTTGCAATCACTCGCTTGTTCATTGTGTCAATTGTATGTAAAGCTTCAGAAATCACTGCCTCCTTGCAATGTGCACCAATCAATATATTACTCATACCAAGAATTAAGCAAGGAAGGGATGATTTCTGATGTTGTAAATATCAACATTTGATCAATTACACATGCCATGAATTAAGCATAATTGGTAATAACAATATTGATCTAATGCCTTTCACCTTCAATTCCAAATAAGAGATCAAGAGCATCCTTTAACAATGAAGACAGCCAATGACAATGCTAATACCACAATGTTGAGTTCCAAACCTCTTACTTCCATCATACTTAAAAACCCAACAGCTTTATTAGCATTGTAAGCAATTATAAGAGAAATTTTAATTTGATTACAAATTCCATTAATCAAAGTGGAAAATTTTATAGCATCATGTTGAAGACCTAACTTCAGCATTTTCCCTAAACAAAAACCCAAAATCAATTTGGCCTAATTGACAAGAAAGCATTTAATCAAAATGCTAAAAGCACTATTGAAGCTTCATCAACACTATCGAAGCGTGAAATTCTTACTTAACATCGGTGTGGGTAGCAATGGTGTTAAAGGAAGAGTGGAAAATAGAGAGACTCCTTCCACCATTAACAAGTGAAAGAAGAATAAAGCTTACCCATTTGGCGGCACTACCAGAAAGACTTGCATTCTCATCAATAAATCTATAAGCTCCATGATTAAGTTGTAAATTTTTTTTTAATTTTAGTTGTGCAAAATAAATTATTATAGCAAATTAATAATATTCAGACATGTCTGTAAAAACAGAGTCTGAAATCTTCTTTACAGGGTTGTAATGCAGAAACAAGGTTGTGAGCTTTTGACATTTTAGAGGAAAGATATTGTAACACCCCAAACCCGGCCCACGAGCCTTGACCGGACCTGGTATGTCACGAAGTAAAAATGTTTTGAAGGTTTTGGATTAACAGTGGAAATTCGAAGATTTGTTGTGGTTATAAAACGGTGTTTGTTAAAACTTAGGTGGGTTGATTTGATAAACATGATTGAGTTGAAGCCTTTGAAAACATTGGATCATTTAAATTTTTAAATCCATCAAAGTTATTGTTGACTTCGAAAATTTTGTCACCCGATGGTAACATCTTTGAAAACGCATTCGAGTACTTGTTAAAAATGTTACTATTAACCGATTTGCTTAATAGTTATAAGTTTATTAGTAATAAAGTAAAAGCAACTACTTAAACACACGAATAATAATAAGCGGCCATATTACAACCCAATCAAAATTTAGTAGATGATAAAATTAAAACGGGGCAAAATAAAATTTCAAGTCCACGGAACAAGCATGGCCGCCTTGAGTCCCCCCTGGCTCCATCTCCGTGATCTACTCACCTACAAAATCATATGGGAAGGGGTGAGTCACCAAGACTCAGTGTATAAATCCCCAACCCGAAAATACATGTAACATCCCAAAAACGGGGCTATTTGGAAATAAATTATTTTTCTTATGTATGAACTGCTGTGTCATTATTTATGGAATAATAATGATCAATTTAAGGCTTTGTGTTGGTTCGATTTGGTAGGAAATTTTAGTTTTTAACTTTTAAGATAGGGAGCCTTAGCAGGAGGGTGTTATAAGAATAAATGGGGATAATTTGGACATAAAATGAGCCTAGACTAAGTGGCAAAGTAAGCCCACTTAAGAGCTACATGTGACGCCACCAAGGAGCAAGGGAGAGCTTGTGTTCGAGTCGCGGAAATCCCTCTTTTTGTTCTTTGTTTGGACGGCACAAGGGAGAGAGATTTTCTCTCCTTAATTCTTTTTATTATCTATTTAGATAATAGAGATAATAATGAGGATATTATTATTATTTATAAAGGGTTTATTAATTAGATTTTTACTTGGATAATAAGATATTGTGAGCATTTTAATTGGTTTTTAATTCCTTAATATTAAGAAGATAAATTAAGGATATTACTATTATCATTTTAATAGTGTGATAATGTAGGATAATTAGGGGGATTATTAGATTAAAAGGGTTATTGGATATTAGTTGGATTATCAAAGGATTTATGGGATTAATTCAAAATTAATTTGAATTAATTAGAAGGGGTGGACGGCAAGTCTATAAATACATTAGTTGACCCCCTTGTTTTTCTTTTCTCCAATTTTTTCTAAGTGACGAATTTGCTAAGTCTCTTCTTCTCAATTTTCGGCTAGCAATCACCTATTACATTTTCTTTCTTTCATTTTCCCAAAACCGATTTCTACATCACCATCTTTCTCTTCTTCTACTTTTGATTTCGACCAAAACACCTACTCTCTCTTTGCCATTATTTTTCCTTCCTTTCAAGTTATAGCCGAATCTATTTTTAACGTGGGTGCCGAATCTCTCTTTCTTCTTTGAACCCATCTAAGCCGAATTTTTGAGCAGGATAGATTTCCTTGAATCTTCCTTAGCAAGCGATCAAGAAGGTAAGGTGCTTAGCCGAATACATATGGGTTTCTTTGGTATGTACTGTCGACTTTTACAAGAAAAGTGTCAATTTCGGCAGTGTTGATAAGGCCTCTAAACACTTTTCGATGATCAATTCTCTTTAGGTACTCCAAACTCGCAAGCAGTTGATTCAAGCCTCTAATTCCTAAAGTGTTCGGTTTTTGGTAAGTGAGGGTAAGATCTCTTTTAGTTAGTTATTTGATTGTCCTTTAAATTGAAGACTACTGAATGTGAGTGTGGCAATGGCCGATTGTAGGAGGGAACGAAATACATAGTTTGGTGGCTAGTACTCAAGGGCGCTAGGTAAGGCTTTCGGGTTAAATCTTAACCCTTTTGGTATTATGGTTTTGGCCGAAAGGCCTAGGATACTAACCGTGTGAATGGCCGAATATAGGGGCAAGGACATTAAGTGTGGCCGATTGGTTGTTTTCGGATTTAGACTCCTCATTGGTATCAGGTGTGTACATACACACTTATAGCAGTTAATATGTGTGATAAATATATGTTGCTTGTAAATCTATTTGATGTAGATACGGAATAGTACCTTAAATGGTACAAGCAAGAATCCCCGGTAAGTCTTTGTTTACATGAGATTATTATGATGCTTTTGGGAAGCATGAATTATTTAATACATGTGATAATGTATGAGCTCTGTGATGACCGTGATATGGGTTGATGAGTGGAGGGGGTGTGATAATGTGCCGCGGGCACCGATGTTTTGGTAACACACCGTGACTACGGTCACGAGAGAGGTTTGGTACCTCCGGAGGTTTGGTACCTCAATAGCGACTTATCCCCGTGGTTAACACCACCGTGGGTTGGCCCCACTTGAGATATGGGATCGCTCGCGGTGATTTGGTATCACACGATGGGTTGGCCCCATCACCGATTTGTGTCTACGGACACGGTGTTTTAGTAACACATTGTGACTATATGTCACCAAAGTGGTTTGGCACCACGGTGGTTTGGTACCACAACGGGGTAGACAATGGCGTATGGTTGGCTAGGTTGGGTACACATTATTCTCGCATATTAATTGTTATTTGATGTGTATGAAAATGCTTTAAAATGGGGAAGGGTTACATCATCGAGTCTTGGTGACTCACCTTCTCCTTTATATTTTTCAGTGACACTTAGATCGCGGATGTGGAGCGGGTTGACTCGAGGTGGCCATGCAGTGGATTTAATTTAAATGAACTTAAATTTCAGTTTGATAATTTTACTTTGGATTTATTTTATTGGTTGTAATGAGGCCTCCTGAAACTTCATTTCCGTTATTTTTACCTATTGGATATTGTTTTGAACTATGTTATTATTAATGTTGAATTTAAATCACATTTTCCCGATTAAACACGAAAAATGTTTTAAATGCCATCGGGCACGGTTGAAATTTGTTTTATAACTTAATTTGAATTTTTTTTTAATAAACACTAAGTATGATTTTATCAAGATAATCAAATCCGAAAAGTTTTCAACAAAGCATATTGGGTTTCAAAATGGTTTTCAAAAAGGTTTTCCCCGTAACGATCCAGATTCGACCATAGTGTTTGGGCCGGGTTTGGGTTGTTACAAAATTGGTATCAGAGCCCAGTTCAAAGCTCGGCTGTGGGGGCCCAAGGCCCAAAAATGTTTTAGTAGGCCTTTTGAGATGGTTTTTGGTTTTGAAGCAGCATGGCCCGAGTCTCCGGCACCGATCCGCCCAGGTAAGTACTTTTAAACCTCTTGGTGAATTATATTCTGTAGAAGGGTAGGAAGCATGGAACGTAGATAGACTTATAGGACTTGGACCCTAAGGTTAGATTACTCAAACACAAACGGAACATAAGACTTAAGGAACTAAACCAACCTATGGCTAAGCCATTGAGCTAGGGTGTGGTAATCCCTGTACGCATGTCTAGGATTGGATCTGGAAGAGCTTGGTATTTAAGCAGTCCTCGTGACTCACCTCCTCTTCGCAGGTATCCTACCTGGTGCGTAGCTTCGGTTCACCCTAACTCAGAGGGCTCAGTGGTGTGGCAACCTGCATGCGCATGTCTCAGAAAGGTTCGGTGGGAGCTTGGTATTTAAGCGGTCCGCGTGACCCACCTCCTCTTCACTCGAATCCTGCCTGGTGCGTAGCTTTGGTTCACCCTGACCAAGAAGGCTCGGTCATAGGCTAAACCTAACGACTAAAACCCGAAAGGGAATTAGCCATGTTTTGAAAGGAACGAAACAACGAGAACCCTAATGTTTTCAAAACTTTTGCAATAACTCTTTCAAATCGGAGAACATCATTTTTTTTACAACTTTTTCCTCGAAAAATTTGATTTGTGGAAAATTACAAAAATGCCCTTAGGGGTAAAATTACTAAAATGCCCTCAGTTCATAAAATATCAGTTCAATGTTTTTGCTCAAAAATTTCAATTATTTTTCAAATATTCAACAACCTAGTTTTGAAAATCATCAACAAAATATTTTGGTCTTGGAAAATTACGAAAATACCCTCAAACTGCAAAATTACCAAAATGACCTTGACTTTTGAACTTTTTGCAAACAGCAACGTTTAAAAAAAATACCCTTATAGGAAAAATGACGGAAATACCCCTGGGTTAGAAATGGGCAGAAATGTCCGAAGAGCAAATAGGTATGGAAAGTATTAAGGAATGGATGCATGAACTCCTTTGTGTGAACTAGGATAGAAGACTGAAACCTTGTTTGCACGAAAGAATTTCTAATTAAAATTTCGTCATAAAATTTCTTCGCGGGTAATGAAATGGAACAAACGCTAATGCATAAAAATTTTCTTAATCAGATTAAAAGCGCAAGTAGATAGAATGAGTTCTAGAGGACGAGGACGCCGTGGACGAGGTAGGGGTAGGATGACCGTGTCAGAACCTGTTGGGTCGGGACAGGGTTCTGAAAATGAAGTACCACCGCCACCACCACCTCCTACTTTTAGGGCCGAGGAGCAGGATCAGACCGGTGGTGAGGCGGTATCGCAAGCGGTATTGCGAGTTCTGGAGATTGTGGCTGGGGCTGGTGGAAATCTAGGAGCTCGGAAATCTGTTCCCGAGCGAATCCGGGCTAATGGAGCTGAGGTATTTCGGGGCGTGTCGGGAGTGGCGCCCAGTGCAGCAGAGTATTGGCTGGAATCTACAGAAAGGATAATGGATGATCTTGACCTGACCGAGGAGGAAAAGCTGAAAGGGGCGGTGTCGCTTCTAAAGGATGAAGCGTACAGTGGTGGTGGACGACGATCGGGATGGAGCCACAGCTGATGATCTCACGTGGGACTACTTTAAAACTGCTTTTCAGAAGAAATATGTGGGCACCAGTTATACAGATGCTCAGAGGAAAGCCTTCCTAGGGTTAGTGCAAGGGACTAAGTCAGTAGCGGAATATGAAGCAGAGTTTTTAAGACTGAGTAGGTATGCTAGAGGCATCGTGGCTACTGAACACGAGCGCTGTGTCCGCTTTGAGGACGGACTCCGAGATGATTTGAGGCTGCTGATAGCTCCGCAGCAGGTGCGTGAGTTCTCATCCTTAGTGGAAAAGGCCAAGGTGGCCGAAGGGATCAAGGAGGCTGTGAGGCAAAGTTATAGTAGGAATAATCAGAAGAGAGGATTTGGGCCAGCTGGGTCAGGTGGTAATGTCCAGAAAAAGGCTAGGCCAAGTGGGCCAAATCAGGCAGCAAGGCCCATGACTACTAATCAGAGGCCGACTCAGTGTAACCGCTGTGGAAAGACCCATTGGGGAAGTTGTTCGATCGGCGATAGAGGATGTTTTGAGTGTGGGTCGTTGGAGCATCGTGTCAGAGATTGTCCTCGGAAACTAGCCAAAAATCATCCAGAGGGGCAGAATCGTACGCAGGATAGAAATATGGGACCACAGAGGGGTCGTGGTAATGGCAGAGGAAACAACGGTCCTAACCGAGGTCGTGGAACTCAGGGAAGAGGTTCGGGCAACACAGAGGCTAGGCAGCCTGGCTTAGTCTATGCAGCTAGGCGTCGCGAGGAAGGTGACGCACCGGATGTCATAACCGGTACATTTTTAATCTCTGGTTTTCCTTATGTTGCATTGATTGATGTGGGTTCAACGCACTCGTACATTGCTAGTAGTGTGGTAGGAACTATGGACCTAGACTCTGAGATTACTTCTAGGAAGATGACGGTATTAAGCCCTCTAGGACACTCTGTAGTCGTAGACAAACTTTATAAAGACGTACCCCTAGAACTCCAAGGGGTAGTTTTCGTTGCTGATCTGATGAAACTACCATTTGGGGAGTTCGATTTGATCCTTGGAATGGACTGGTTGGTTAAGTATCGGGCAAATTTGGATTGCGCGGCTAAGCGCATGGTTCTTAAGACGGCTGAAGGTGGTGAAGTGGTTATGATAGGTGATAGAAGGAATTACCTATCCAATGTGGTGTCTGCCTTGAAGGCGGAAAAGATGGTCAAGAAGGGTTGTAAGGCGTATTTGGTTCGAATCTGTGCTTTGGAAGCTAAGGAGTCAGTAGTTGGAAGGGTCCGAACGGTTGGGGAATTTGCTGATGTGTTCCCAGAAGAGCTTCCGGGTCTACCTCCAGATCGGGAAGTCGAATTCGGTATAGACTTGCTACCCGGAACGGCACCCGTGTCCATAGCACCATACCGAATGGCACCTAAGGAACTGGTGGAGCTGAAGGCTCAAATTCAGGAGCTCTTGGACAGAGGATTTATTCGACCAAGCATATCTCCGTGGGGAGCACCCGTGTTATTTGTCAAGAAGAAGGACGGTTCGATGCGGATGTGCATCGATTACCGCCAATTGAACAAGCTAACGATAAAGAACAAGTACCCGTTGCCTCAGATTGACGACTTATTTGACCAATTAAGAGGTGCGTCGGTATTTTCAAAGATTGACCTTAGGTCGGGTTATCATCAATTAAGGGTGAAGGAAGTGGATGTTCACAAGACGGCATTCCGAACTCGGTATGGGCACTACGAGTTTCTCGTAATGCCATTTGGGTTGACCAATGCACCGGCGGCGTTCATGGATTTAATGAATAGAGTATTTCAGCAGTACTTGGATCAATTCGTCGTGGTATTCATAGACGACATATTGGTCTATTCTAAGACGGAGGAGGAACATGACAAGAATTTACGGATAGTTCTGCAAGTATTGAGGGAGAAGCAGTTATATGCCAAATTCAGTAAGTGAGAATTTTGGCTGAAGGAGGTGGCTTTCTTAGGCCATGTAGTATCAGCAGAAGGAATTAGAGTAGATCCTCGCAAGATTGAAGCAGTATTGGATTGGAAACCACCAAGAACATGTGGTGAAAACTGAAGCTTTACGGGTTTAGCGGGTACTATCGGAGATTCGTAGAAGGATTCTCTTTAATCGCGAGCACTTGACGAACGGTCGCTAAGAAAAGGTGTTCCATTCGTATGGACGGAGAAGCGACAAGAAAGCTTTGATAAGCTAAGAAAATTTTTGTGGAAGCTCGGTTTTGGTACAGCCTGAAGCAGGAAGGTTGTTTACTGTCTATTGTGATGCATCCCATACTGGTTTGGGATGTGTGTTGATGCAGGATGGGAAGGTAGTAGCCTATGCATCCCGTCAGTTAAGATCGCATGAGGTTAACTACCCGACGCACGACTTGAAGTTAGCAGCAGTTGTCTTCGCTTTGAAGATATGGAGGCATTATCTTTATGGGGAGAAGTCGATAGTTTACACGGATCATAAGAGTTTGAGGCATCTTCTGACTCAGAAGGATCTGAACTTGAGACAGCGTCGGTGGATTGAACTTTTAAAGGACTACGATTGTTCAATCGAGTATCACCCGGGCAAGGCTAACGTGGTAGCTGACGCGTTGAGCCGGAAGGTTGTGACGGACTTAAGAGCGATGTTTGCTCGGTTGAGCCTATATGATGATGGAAGTCTCTTGGCGGAACTTCAAGTAAAGCCAACATGGATCGAGGAGATTAAGGACAAGCAGTTAGTGGACGAAGGGTTAAATGCTAAGAGAATGCAAGTTCAGGATGGTGGTTTGGAAGGGTACAGTCTATCTAGTGATGGAGTGCTATGTTTTCAAGGGCGAGCATGTATGCCAAAAGATGTGGAGTTGAGGCAGAAAATTCTCCAAGATGCTCATAGCAGCCCATATGCTATGCATCCGGGAGGAAACAAGATGTATGGGGATTTGCGGAAGCAGTTTTGGTGGCCTGGGTTGAAGCGTGAAGTAACGGAATTTGTAGGAAGATGCTTGACATGTCAACAGGTTAAGGCTGAACATCAGTTGCCATCAGGGCTACTTCAACCGGTAAAGATCCCTCAATGGAAGTGGGAACGGATCACTATGGATTTCGTTAGTGGGCTACCCCTTACGCCCAGCAAGAAGGACGCAGTTTGGGTGATTGTGGACCGGTTAACCAAGTCAGCTCACTTCGTACCTGTAAGAATGGATTATTCACTCCAGAAGCTAGCAAGGTTATATGTGGCTGAGATAGTCAGATTGCATGGTGTGCCAGTATCGATTATCTCGGATAGGGATCCGAGGTTCACGTCGAGGTTTTGAAAAGCATTGCATCAAGCTTTGGGTACACGGTTGGATTTCGAAGATGACCTTCCATCCGATCAGATGGACAATCAGAGAGAGTGATACAGATTTTGGAGGATATGCTGAGGGGTTGTGTCTTGGAGTTCCGAGGTAGTTGGGAAGAATTTCTACCATTAGCGGAATTTGCCTACAACAATAGCTATCAAGCGAGTATCCAGATGGCACCATACGAAGCATTGTATGGACGGAAATGCCGTACTCCTACATGTTGGACGGAGTTAGGTGAAAGACAAGTCTTGGGTCCAGATTTGGTTGCAGAAACTGAGGACAAAGTTAGGGCGATTCGGGATCGTCTTAAGGAAGCATCGGATAGACAGAAGTCTTATGCTGACTTGAAGCGCAAGGAGATGGAGTATGAGGTAGGTGACAAGGTTTTTTTTTAAGGTGTCGCCTTGGAAAAAGGTGTTGAGATTTGGGCGAAAAGGGAAGCTGAGCCCAAGGTTCATTGGCCCATATACAGTTGTAAAGCGAGTGGGACCGGTAGCTTATCAGCTAGAGTTGCCGGCAGAACTGAGTCAGATACATAACGTCTTTCACGTATCAATGCTGAGACGGTATCGGTTAGACCCATCGCACGTTGTGCCAGTGGCAGAAATCAAGGTGGATGCGGGCTTATCTTTCGAAGAAGAACCAGTTCAAATCTTGGATCGAGATGTGAAGGTTTTACGTAGGAAGTCAGTGCCCTTAGTGAAAGTACTATGGCGGAACCACGGTTTGGAGGAAGCCACGTGGGAGCCCGAGGATGTGATGCGGCAGCAATACCCTCACCTGTTTTGATCAAGGAATTTCGGGACGAAATTTATTTTAAGGGGGGTAGAACTGTAACATCCCAAAAACGGGGCTATTTGGAAATAAATTATTTTTCTTATGTATGAAGCTCTTTGTGTCATTATTTATGGAATAATAATGATCAATTTAAGGCTTTGTGTTGGTTCGATTTGGTAGGAAATTTTAGTTTTTAACTTTTAAGATAGGGAGCCTTAGCGGGGAGGGTGTTATAAGAATAAATGGGGATAATTTGGACATAAAATGAGCCTAGACTAAGTGGCAAAGTAAGCCCACTTAAGAGCTACATGTGACGCCACCAAGGAGCAAGGAGAGCTTGTGTTCGAGTCGCGGAAATCCTCTTTTTGTTCTTTGTTTGGATGGCACAAAGGAGAGAGATTTTCTCTCCTTAATTCTTTTTATTATCTATTTAGATAATAGAGATAATAATGAGGATATTATTATTATTTATAAAGGGTTTATTAATTAGATTTTTACTTGGATAATAAGATATTGTGAGCATTTTAATTGGTTTTAATTCCTTAATATTAAGAAGATAAATTAAGGATATTACTATTATCATTTTAATAGTGTGATAATGTAGGATAATTAGGGGGATTATTAGATTAAAAGGGTTATTGGATATTAGTTGGATTATCAAAGGATTTATGGGATTAATTCAAAATTAATTTGAATTAATTAGAAGGGGTGGACGGCAAGTCTATAAATACATTAGTTGACCCCCTTGTTTTTCTTTTCTCCAATTTTTGCTAAGTGACGAATTTGCTAAGTCTCTTCTTCTCAATTTTCGGCTAGCAATCACCTATTACATTTTCTTTCTTTCATTTTCCCAAAACCGATTTCTACATCACCATCTTTCTCTTCTTCTACTTTTGATTTCTGACCAAAACACCTACTCTCTCTTTGCCATTATTTTTCCTTCCTTTCAAGTTATAGCCGAATCTATTTTTAACGTGGGTGCCGAATCTCTCTTTCTTCTTTGAACCCATCTAAGCCGAATTTTTGAGCAGGATAGATTTCCTTGAATCTTCCTTAGCAAGCGATCAAGAAGGTAAGGTGCTTAGCCGAATACATATGGGTTTCTTTGGTATGTACTGTCGACTTTTACAAGAAAAGTGTCAATTTCGGCAGTGTTGATAAGGCCTCTAAACACTTTTCGATGATCAATTCTCTTTAGGTACTCCAAACTCGCAAGCAGTTGATTCAAGCCTCTAATTCCTAAAGTGTTCGGTTTTTGGTAAGTGAGGGTAAGATCTCTTTTAGTTAGTTATTTGATTGTCCTTTAAATTGAAGACTACTGAATGTGAGTGTGGCAATGGCCGATTGTAGGGGGGAACGAAATACATAGTTTGGTGGCTAGTACTCAAGGGCGCTAGGTAAGGCTTTCGGGTTAAATCTTAACCCTTTTGGTATTATGGTTTTGGCCGAATGGCCTAGGATACTAACCCCTGTGAATGGCCGAATATAGGGGCAAGGACATTAAGTGTGGCCGATTGGTTGTTTTCGGGATTTAGACTCCTCATTGGTATCAGGTGTGTACATACACACTTATAACAGTTAATATGTGTGATAAATATATGTTGCTTGTAAATCTATTTGATGTAGATACGGAATAGTACCTTAAATGGTACAAGCAAGAATCCCCGGTAAGTCTTTGTTTACATGAGATTATTATGATGCTTTTGGGAAGCATGAATTATTTAATACATGTGATAATGTATGAGCTCTGTGATGACTGTGATATGGGTTGATGAGTGGAGGGGAAGTGATAATGTGAAAGCGGGCACCGATGTTTTGGTAACACACCGTGACTACGGTCACAGAGGTTTGGTACCTCCGGAGGTTTGGTACCTCAATAGCGACTTATCCCCGTGGTTAACACCACGTGTAGGTTGGCCCCACTTGAGATATGGGATCGTCGCGGTGATTTGGTATCACACACGATGGGTTGGCCCCATCACCCGATTTGTGTCTACGGACACCAGTGTTTTGGTAACACATTGTGACTATATGTCACCAGTGGTTTGGCACCACCAGTGGTTTGGTACCACAACGGGGTAGACAATGGCGTATGGTTGGCTAGGTTGGGTACACATTATTCTGCATATTAATTGTTATTTGATGTGTATGAAAATGCTTTAAAATGGGGGAAGGGTTACATACTGAGTCTTGGTGACTCACCTTCTCCTTTATATTTTTCAGGTGACACTTAGATCGCGGATGTGGAGCCGGGTTGACTCGAGGTGGCCATGCAGTGGATTTAATTTAAATGAACTTAAATTTCAGTTTGATAATTTTACTTTGGATTTATTTTATTGGTTGTAATGAGGCCTCCTGAAACTTCATTTCCGTTATTTTTACCTATTGGATATTGTTTTGAACTATGTTATTATTAATGTTGAATTTAAATCACATTTTCCCGATTAAACACGAAAAATGTTTTAAATGCCATCGGGCACGGTTGAAATTTGTTTTATAACTTAATTTAAATTTTTTTTTAATAAACACTAAGTATGATTTTATCAAGATAATCAAATCCGAAAAGTTTTCAACAAAGCATATTGGGTTTCAAAATGGTTTTCAAAAAGGTTTTCCCCGTAACGATCCAGATTCGACCATAGTGTTTGGGCCGGGTTTGGGTTGTTACAATACAACTCACACACAAGATATTAGTAAGACATGCAATTATGTAACCCAACCTAGCCATCCATACTCCTTTATCTACCCCGTGTGGTACCAAACCACTGGTGACCGAAGTTACAGATATCAAATGATGGGGCCAACCCATCGTGTGGTACCAAACCACTAGTGACAGTCCATAGAGATCATCTCCCTCCTCTCATCAATCCCACCATCATCATGTTCACATAACAAGTATCATGATCCCATATATCATGCATTCATATATGGCATAGCATTTAACAGCATATGATGGCGTATACATCACACAACATAGATCAAGTAATAGGGGACTTACCCGAAATCCAAGCTTATGCCCACAAGGCAAGGTTACTACATGAGAGGTTATATATATATATATATATATCATCGTAATAATAGTCTATACTAGTAAAGTGTGTAAGAGTTTACACACCTATTTAATCGAAGATCTAAATAGAAATCCCGTATCTACGCAATATCACAAAAGTCCCGAAAAGTGCCCCCGTATTGCTCCTATATTCGGCCATCATAGGTTAGTAGTCAAAAAGCCCTAATCGGCTAACTAGAAATACCAATAAAATGTGGCCCAAATATAGCACTCACCTTAAACCGATTTGGTCACCAACCAAATCTCGAAGGTTCACTGCATTCGGCTATAGCCTTCCCTGAAATCGGTTTTAGTATTTCATTTAGAGACCAAAGGCCATTCGGCCCTAGCATGGATTCACAACCAAAGAGTTTGTTTCCCCTTACCTTAACGACTGACTTGGCCTTTAAACACCACGATTCAGCACTCCCTTTTGGTGTTTAGAGGTTTCGGCTATCACGTAGAACAAGAATAAGTCAAGATTTCGATTACCACAATTTGAAAAAATATTAAAAGAGGGACAGCAGAGGGTCGACGTTACTCAAATCGACCCAAAAGAAAGAAAAAGATCCCTTACCAGAAGATTCGGCTTTGTCCCTAAAAACCACCTTGATTTCGGCACTTAAGATGATGAAGAGAAACGCAAGAAGAGAGGGTTTACAAGTCAAGTTTTCGGCTTTCAAGTGTTGATGAAGATTTCGGCTTAACACTAATTGCAAAGGATCAATACCTTCCAAGCTTGCCGATTTTAGTTTCCCCCTATGCACATTCGGCTACCACAAGGTGAAGAGAAGAAAGCATTTCATGCATTTTGGCCAAGAAACAACTTGAAGGGAAAGTAGAACCAACTAAGAAATTTTAGCACCTCCAAAGCTCTCAAAACCGAATGTTGAGGCCCCTAGGAATTTCTTCATATTCGGCCATGCACAAAGGGAGGGAAGGAAAAACAAAGCAATGCATTTTGGCCATGCTTCAAAAAAATGGTGATTCTTTTTTTGCCAAACATTAGGCCGGCCATGCTCCTCTTGTTTTGTTTTTCTTTTGATATATTTCAATCCCCCAAAATAAACATTATTCCCCATCCCTTTGAAATAGAGTGCAACATTATTAATTAATGTTCCCATCATTTGTTTCCTCCCTTCAATAATAATAAATAAAAATAATAATAATAATACATTTCCCATACCTTTAATAAATAAAATAAATAAATAGCAAAACCCCATACTTCATGCAGCTCTTGAAAATACAAACAAACATAAAAAAAAAATAACAACTTGTTGCATCATAAGGGAGCCTTGCAAGCCACTAAATTCACGCCGGCCATAGCAAAATAAAATAACCCCTCCAAGTGCTGCATACGGGTTTCGAACCCGAGACCTGGAGAAGCTCCCCAAGCCTCCAGCCACTCGGCCACCATTCCTTTAATGCCATATTCCCATTGAAATTTCTTTTAAGCACTCCTCCGCTCGCTCCATTGTCTCAACGCTAAAGCAAAAATAAACGCACTCATGCGCTACCCTCAAGGCTCGAACGCGCGACCTCATGAAGCTCCCTTGCTGCAAGCGTCCAAGCCACCTCACCTAGGCATTTTTTTGTGACAATATCGCATTACGAATTTCCTTTAAGCGTTTCCCTCATGAGCTTCCCTTTGCCTTAACGCCAAGCAAAAATAAAAACACCCGCGCGCCTCCAACAGGACTCGAACGCGAGACCTTGCTGCCGAAACCCTCCTGTAGCGCCCCTAGCCACTCGGCCAAGGTGCCTTTTGTGACATAAACTTGTCACAGCATCTCTTAAACACTCTCTCGTTTCAACATCAGAAACCAGAAAAAAAATTAAAACACTCCCAGCGTGACTCGAACCTTATCCCCCCTTGCACTCCCATGCACCCTAGCGCCTCAAGCCACCCTACTAATTCATTTCTTTTGTCATGATTCGCCCCAATTTGTAAATAAGGCTTCCTCACTTAGCCTTTTCTTCTCAAGCACTAAAAGGAAATTTTTTTAAAAACTAAAACAGACCCGGCCCAGGGTTGTGACTAGACCCTAACACAACCGTAACATATGCATTTCTTCAGGCAATCACCTAAAAATAAAATAAAATAAAATGCAGACGACCCCTAATGCAGGATGTTACAGTTCTACCCCCTTAAAATAATTTCGTCCTCGAAATTACCTGGATCAGAAGAGTTGGGGGTATTGCCGCCGCATCACGTCCTCAGGTTCCCACGCGGCCTCTTCCGTACTATGGTTTCGCCATAACACCTTTACCAAAGGTACCGACTTTCTTCTCAGAACCTTAACATCTCGATCCAAAATATGTACCGGCTCTTCCTCAAAAGACAAGTCCGCGTTCACCTCAATATCCTTAATCGGTACGATGTTGATGGATCTGATCTATAGCGCCTAAGCATTGACACATGGAAGACGTCATGAATCTAACTTAATTCTGCCGGTAACTCGAGCTGGTACGCTACTGGTCCCACACATCTCAACACCGTGTACGGCCCGATGAACCTAGGGCTTAGCTTGCCCTTCCGGCCAAACCTCAACACCTTCTTCCAAGGTGATACCTTTAAGAAGACCTTATCACCCACTGCATACTCCACATCCCGGTGCTTAAGATCAGCGTATGATTTCTGCCTGTCCGATGCCTCCTTCAGACGAGCCCGAATTACCCTAACTTTATCTTCCGTCTCTGCCACTAACTCTGGTCCCAACATCTGACGCTCACCCAATTCTGTCCAACAGGTAGGAGTACGGCATTTCCGACCATACAGTGCCTCGTATGGTGCCATCTGAATACTCGCTTGATAACTGTTGTTATAAGCGAATTCTGCCAAGGGTAGGTACTCCTCCCAACTACCACAGAAGTCCAAAACACAGCTACTCAACATATCTTCCAAAACCTGGATCACTCTCTTAGATTGTCCATCAAACTATGGATGAAAAGCTGTGCTGAAATTTAACTTCGTACCCAACGCTTGATGTAAGGCCTTCCAAAATCTCAACGTGAACCGGGGGTCTCTATCAGAGATAATGGACACAGGTACTCCATGCAACCGCACTATCTCCGCTATATACAGCTTGGCTAACCTTTGAAGCGAGTAGTCAGCCCTTACCGGTATGAAATGGGCCGATTTAGTTACTCGGTCTACAATCACCCATATTGAGTCTTTCTTACTGGGCGTAAGGGGAAGCCCACTCACGAAATCCATAGTGATCCCTTCCCACTTCCACTGTGGGATCTTTACCGGCTGTAACAGCCCTGATGGCAACTGATGCTTGGCCTTAACTTGCTGGCATGTCAGACACTTGCCCACTAACTCGGTTACTTCCCGCTTAAGACCCAGCCACCAAAACTGCTCCCTTAAATCCCGATACATCTTACTGCCTCCAGGATGCATAACGTACGGGCTGCTATGCGCTTCCTTAAGGATTTGCTGCCTTAAATCATCATCCTTAGGCATACATACTCTCCCCTGAAAATACAACACTCCATCACTACCCAAGATGAAACCTTCAGCTTCGCCATTCTGTACTTGCAGCCTTCGAGCACTCAAAACTTCGTCGGTCAACTGCCTCTCCTTAACCTCATCGATCCAAGATGGTTTTACACGCAATTTCGCCAGGAGACTACCATCCTCATAGAGACTTAGGTGAGCAAACATTGCTCGCAATTCTGCCACCACTTTATGACTCAAAGCATCAGCGACTACATTAGCTTTGCCCGGATGGTATTCGATAGAGCAATCGTAGTCCTTCAGTAGCTCAATCCACCTCCGCTGTCTCAGATTTAAATCTTTTTGGGTCAAGAGGTACTTTAGACTATTGTGATCCGAGAACACCACCGACTTCTCCCCATACAAATAGTGCCTCCAAATTTTCAAAGCAAAAACCACAGCAGCTAACTCCAAATCATGTGTCGGATAGTTACCTTCGTGAGGCCTCAACTGCCGTGACGCATAAGTGACCACCTTTCCTTCTTGTATCAACACACACCCTAAACCAGTATGTGATGCATCACAATACACCGTGAACTCCTTTCCTGACTCAGGCTGAATCAAGACTGGTGCTTCTGTCAAAAATTTCTTGAGTTTTTCGAAGCTCTCTTGTTGCTTCTCAGACCACACAAACGGAACTCCTTTTCTCAGCAACTTGGTCAACGGGGCTGCTATTAATCTTCTGTAATATCCAGCCAACCCCAGAAAACTTCGAACTTCCGTAACCGACTTTGGTGGTTTCCACTCCAACACTGCCTCTATCTTGCTAGGATCCACCCTGATCCCCTCAGCTGAAACAACATGCCCTAGGAAAGTTACCTCCTTAAGCCAAAACTCGCACTTGCTGAATTTGGCGTACAACTGTTTCTCCCTTAGAATTTGTAGAACCACATGAAGGTGTACGTCATGCTCTTCCTCAGACTTCGAGTACACCAAAATGTCGTCTATAAACACTACGACGAACCGATCTAGATAGGGTTGGAAGACCCGATTCATCAAGTCCATAAACGCGGCTGGTGCATTTGTCAAGCCAAAAGGCATTACCAGAAACTCGTAGTGCCCATATCGAGTACGAAATGCTGTCTTATGGATATCAGTTTCCTTCACCTTCAGCTGATGATACCCCGACCTAAAGTCGATCTTAGAGAAAACCGATGCGCCCTTGAGTTGATCAAACAAATCATCAATCCTGGGCAAAGGATACCGGTTCTTTATTGTCAACTTGTTCAGCTGTCGATAGTCTATGCACATCCTCATTGTTCCATCCTTCTTCTTGACAAAAAGCACTGGAGCTCCCCAAGGCGATACACTCGATCGGATGAACCCTCGATCCAACAACTCATGGATCTGTGCCTTCAACTCCACTAATTCTTTTGGTGCCATCCGATACGGAGCTATAGAGACTGGCGCGGTTCCGGGTGACAAATCTATGCCAAACTTAACCTCACGATCAGGAGGTAAACCCGGGAGTTCTTCTGGAAACACATCAACATACTCCCTTACAGTTCGCACATCCCTAATAGCTGCGTCCTTAGCTCCCAAAGCATGAACATGCACCACAAATGCCTCACAACCCTTCCTAACCATCTTTTCCGCCTTCAATGCAGAAACCAGATTAGATAGGTAATCTCTCCTCTTACCTATCATTACTACCTCATCTCCTTCCACGTTCTTTAACACCATGCGCTTAGTTGCGCAATCCAGGCTAGCTTGATACTTTACTAGCCAATCCATCCCGAGAATCAGATCGAACTCCCTAAACTGTAGTTCCATCAAATCAGCCAAGAATACGACCCCTTGGAGTTCTAGGGGTACATCATTATAGAGTTTACTTACTTCTACAGAGTGATCCAGAGGGCTTAACACGGTCATCTTCTTAGAAGTAAGCTCAAAGTCTAAGTTCAGAGTTTCCACTACACTACTAGCAATGTATGAGTGAGTCGAGCCAACATCAATCAAGGTGCTATAAGGTACTCCAAAAATCAAAAACATACCGGTTATGACGTCCGGTGCGTCGCCCTCCTCTTGACGCCTCGCAGCATAGACCAAACCAGGTTGCCTAGCCTCAGTACCACCGGTACCTCCACTCAATGTCCCACGTCTTCTGCTAGAACCATTTCCTCCTCTTCTTGCACCACGACCCCTCGGTGGCTGCTGGTTATCCCTCCTATTTAGTGGATGATCCTGACCCTCAGATCTCAGCCTCACTGCCTTTTTCGGACAATCCCTAACTCGATGTGTCACGGATCCACATTCGAAGCATCCCCGAATATCCTTCCAACACTCTCCCGCGTGAGACTTTCCACACCGAGCACACCGCGGCGGCCATTGAGTATTAGCAGTAGCAGCAGCAGGCCTAGCAGCCCAATCTGACCCATCATACCTTGTCTTCTTCTGCTGATTCCCAGAAAACCTCGAAGATCCAAAGCTCCTCTTATTCCAGCTCCTATCCTGATTCCGTCTAAAAGACTGTCTTACCCCTTCAGCAACTTTAGCCTTTTCTACAAGAACAGCGAACTCTCTCTCCTGTTGCGGGGCTATCATCATCCTCAGCTCATCCTGTAGCCCATCCTCAAATCTGACACAATGTTCATACTCGGTACTCACAATACCACGAGCATACCTACTCAATCGGAGAAATTCAGCCTCATACTCTGCCACCGTCTTATTACCCTGAACCAGATTCAAGAAAGCCTTCCACTGTGAATCCACGTAGCTAGCTCCTATATATTTCCTTCGGTAGGCTGCCCTAAAGAAATCCCATGTGAGATCCTCCACTGTCGCTCCGTCCCTTATAGTGAGCCACCACTGGTATGACTCATCCCGAAGTAGAGAGATTACACCCTTCAGTTTTTCCTCAGCTATAAAATCTAGGTCATCCATGATCCTCTCAGTGGATTCCAACCAATATTCTGCCGTGCTGGGTGCTACACCTGATACACCCCGAAATATCTCCGCCCCATTCGCTCGGAGTCGTTCTGGAATAGATTTTCGAGCTCCTCAGACCTCTACCGCCCCGACCATCATCTCTAAAACTCGAGCACGACTGCGATCATCGACTCGCCCCGCACGATCCTCGATGTCCAACACCGAAAGTTGAGGGTGGTGGTGGAGGTGGTATCTCATTATCCGATCCCTGGCCTGACCTAACTGGTTCTGACACAGCCATCCGGCCTCTACGCGTCCCCGACGGCCGCGACCTCTAGAACTCATCTCTTATCGCGCGATCTGACTAAAACATTTTATGAGTTAGCCATTGTTCCACTGATCATTAGCGAAGAAATTTTTATGAACAAAGTTTAGAAGTCGTTCTTTCGATCAAATAAGTTTTAAGTCTTCTATTCTAATTCAAAGACACACATTCACTTATTCCATCACCTTTTTGCCCAAATTCTATCTCGGGGGTATTTTCGTCATTTGCCTTATAGGGGTATTTTGGTAATAAACCGGGGTAAATTTGTAAATCTTGAAAAATTTGAAACCTTGGGGGTTCTTTTTGAGAATTTGTTTTCCAAATTGGCAGTGTTGCAAACATTTTGAAAATCAGCGTCAATTTGGTAATTTTGTAAGTTAGGGGCAATTTCATAATTTTTTTCCAAAATCAGGGCATTTTGATATTTGCAAGTTGAGGTTTTGGGGTATGTTTGCAAAATAAGAAAAATTTTGTTAAATTTGGGGGTAGATTAGTAATTTAGAAACCAGGGGCATTTTTGTAATTTTTACCACTAGGGGTATTTTTGAATTTTTTTATAAATAGAAAATTTTTCGAAAAATTTTGTAAAATAATGCTCACAAGTTTAAGGGGAAACTTTTAAAAGTTTTAAAACTAGAGTTTTTATAAAAATACGGCTAGCTCCCTTTCGGGTTTTAATAATTAGGTTTAGCCCATGAACAAGTCCTCACGGTTAGGGTGAACCGAAGCTACGCACCAGGTAGGATTCCTGCAAAGAGGAGGTGAGTCGCTAGGACTACTTAAATACCAGGCTCTTCCGGATCCAATCCTAGACATGCGCACAAGGGTTACCACATCCTAACTCAGCGACTTAGTCATAGGTTTGTTTACTTAGGCAATTTAAAATCTTATGCGATTGTTGGGGTAAACTAGTCCTAGGGTTCACATACCTTTCATACTATCTACGTTCCATTTCTACCCCTTTACAGATAATCATTCACACAGAGGTTAGAAATACTTACCCGAGCGGATTGGTGCCGGAGACTCGATGCCATGCTGTTTAAAACAAAACCATTTTTATAATATTTCACAGAGGCTCATCAAGAAAACATTTTTAGGCCTTAGGCCCCCACAGCCGAGTTTTGAACCGAGCTTTGATACCAATTTGTAACACCCCAAACCCGGCCCACGAGCCTTGACCGGACCTGGTATGTCACGGAGTAAAAACGTTTTGAAGGTTTTGGATTAACAGTGGAAATTCGAAGATTTGTTGTGGTTATAAAACGGTGTTTGTTAAAACTTAGGTGGGTTGATTTGATAAACACGATTGAGTTGAAGCCTTTGAAAACATTGGATCATTTAAATTTTTAAATCCATCAAAGTTATTGTTGACTTCGAAAATTTTGTCACCCGATGGTAACATCTTTGAAAACGCATTCGAGTACTTGTTAAAAACGTTACTATTAACCAATTTGCTTAACAGTTATAAGTTCATTAGTAATAAAGTAAAAGCAACTACTTAAACACACGAATAATAATAAGCGGCCATATTACAACCCAATCGAAATTTAGTAGATGATGAAATTAAAACGGAGCAAAATAAAATTTCAAGTCCACGGAACAAGCATGGCCGCCTCGAGTCCCCCCGGCTCCATCTCCGCGATCTACTCACCTACAAAATCATATGGGAAGGGGTGAGTCACCAAGACTCAGTGTATAAATCCCCAACCCGAAAATACAACTCATACACAAGATATTAGTAAGACATGCAATTATGCAACCCAACCTAGCCATCCATACTCCTTTATCTACCCCGTGTGGTACCAAACCACTGGTGACAGTCCATAGAGATCGTCTCCCTCCTCTCATCAATCCTACCATCATCATGTTCACATAACAAGTATCACGATCCCATATATCATGCATTCATATATGGCATAGCATTTAACAGCATATGATGGCGTATACATCATACAACATAGATCAAGTAATAGGGGACTTACCCGAAATCCAAGCTTATGCCCACAAGGCAAGGTTACTACATGAGAGGTTATATATATATATATCATCGTAATAACAGTCTATGCTAGTAAAGTGTGTAAGAGTTTACACACCTATTTAATCGAAGATCTAAATAGAAATCCCGTATCTACGCGATATCACAAAAGTCCCGAAACGCGCCCCCGTATTGCTCCTATATTCGGCCATCATAGGTTAGTAGTCAAAAAGCCCTAATCAGCTAACTAGAAATCCCAATAAAATGTGGCCCAAATATAGCACTCACCTTAAACCGATTTGGTCACCAACCAAATCTCGAAGGTTCACTGCATTCGGCTATAGCCTTCCCTGAAATCGGTTTTAGTATTTCATTTAGAGACCATAGGCCATTCGGCCCTAGCATGGATTCACAACCAAATAGTTTGTTGCCTCTTTAAACACCACGATTCGGCACTCCCTTTTGGTGTTTAGAGGTTTCGGCTATCACGTAGAACAAGAATAAGTCAAGATTACGATTACCACAATTTGAAGAAATATTAAAAGAGGGACAGCAGAGGGTCGACGTTACTCAAATCGACCCAAAAGAAAGAAAAAGATCCCTTACCAGAAGATTCAGCTTTGTCCCTAAAAACCACCTTGATTTCGGCACTTAAGATGATGAAGAGAAACGCAAGAAGAGAGGGTTTACAAGTCAAGTTTTTGGCTTTCAAGTGTTGATGAAGATTTCGGCTTAACACTAATTGCAAAGGATCAATACCTTCCAAGCTTGCCGATTTTAGTTTCCCCCTATGCACATTCGGCTACCACAAGGTGAAGAGAAGAAAGCAATTTCATGCATTTTGGCCAAGAAACAACTTGAAGGGAAAGTAGAACCAACTAAGAAATTTTAGCACCTCCAAAGCTCTTAAAACCGAATGTTGAGGCCCCTAGGAATTTCTTCATATTCGGCCATGCACAAAGGGAGGAAAGGAAAAACAAAGCAATGCATTTTGGCCATGCTTCAAAAAAATGGTGATTCTTTTTTTGCCAAACATTAGGCCGGCCATGCTCCTCTTGTTTTGTTTTTCTTTTGATAAATTTCAATCCCCCAAAATAAACATTATTCCCCATCCCTTTGAAATAGAGTGCAACATTATTAATTAATGTTCCCATCATTTGTTTCCTCCCTTCAATAATAATAAATAAAAATAATAATAATACATTTCCCATACCTTCAATAAATAAAATAAATAAATAGCAAAACCCCATACTTCATGCAGCTCTTGAAAATACAAACAAATATAAAAAAAATAACAACTTGTTGCATCTATAAGGGAGCCTTGCAGGCCACTAAATTCACGCCGGCCATAGCAAAATAAAATAACCCCTCCAAGTGCTGCATACGGGTTTCGAACCCGAGACCTGGAGAAGCTCCCCAAGCCTCCAGCCGCTCGGCCACCATTCCTTTCATGCCATATTCCCATTGAAATTTCTTTTAAGTACTCCTCCGCTCGCTCCATTGTCTCAACGCTAAAGCAAAAATAAACGCACTCATGCGCTACCCTCAAGGCTTGAACGCGCGACCTCATGAAGCTCCCTTGCTGCAAGCGTCCAAGCCACCTCACCTAGGCGTTTTTTTGTGACAATATCGCATTACAAATTTCCTTTAAGCATTTCCCTCATGAGCTTCCCTTTGCCTTAACGCCAAGCAAAAATAAAAACACCCGCGCGCCTCCAACAGGACTCGAACGCGAGACCTTGCTGCCGAAACCCTCCTGCAGCGCCCCTAGCCACTCGGCCAAGACGCCTTTTGTGACATAAACTTGTCACAGCATCTCTTAAACACTCTCTCGTTTCAACATCAGAAACCAGAAAAAAATTAAAACACTCCCAGCGTGACTCGAACCTTATCCCCCCTTGCACTCCCATGCACCCTAGCGCCTCAAGCCACCCTACCAATTCATTTCTTTTGTCATGATTCGCCCCAATTTATAAATAAGGCTTCCTCACTTAGCCTTTTCTTCTCAAGCACTAAAAGGAAATTTTTTTAAAAACTAAAACAGACCCGACCCGGGGTTATGACTAGACCCTAACACAACCGTAACATATGCATTTCTTCAGGCAATCACCTAAAAATAAAATAAAATAAAATGCAGACGACCCCTAATGCAGGATGTTACAGATATCTAAGGAAATCTCCAATATGGAGTTATCCATAAGTGACACTTTCTCAATATCCACCGTCCATTCCTCCTCTTTTAGTAACTTTTCTAACTGGAAACTTGCTTGCATCACATATTATTGAAATCTAAGGTAGGTAAAATTGATTTGTGATAATTTATGTAGAAGAGAGAACTAACTGAATACTTTTTGATTTCTATTTTATGATCATCAATCTTCTTGTTCATTTGATACAACATTTTATGGAAGGAATTTTGGCTATCGTAAGCCATAACAAATTGTTAACAGAATAATCGTTTCGCTCTCGACTCGATGAATCGACTCATCGACTACTCTAACATTCACCCATCTTCTCCATGGATAAGACCCGAAGAGAATGTCGAAACCGATGAAAAACATTCGCTGAAAGTGGTTTAGTCAAAATATCTGCTACTTGATCACAAGCAGGAACCTCACCAACCAAAACAGAGCCATCTGCAACTCGTTCACGAACAAAAAATAAATCAAGTTCCACATGTTTGAACTTAGAATGCAAGACAGGATTGGCCGCAACCGCAACAGCAATAGAACTATCGCACCAAATATTGGGAGTGTCATCAGATTTGATCTCTAGTTCTTGAAGTAACAAAAGTAGCCAAACAACCTCACTAGTAGCTGCAGCGAGACCTCTATATTCTGCTTCAGCTGTAGACCGAGAAACCACTTGCTGCTTTTTAGAGCACCAGGACACAGGAGAGAAGCCAAAATAAACACAATATCCCGAAGTGGAGCGACGATCATCAAAATCAAGTCCCCAATTGGCATCAGCATAGGCAACTAAAGAGAGACGACTGGAAGGTCGAAAAACAATTCCAAGATCAAGAGTCCCGCGCAAATACCTTAAGATGCGTTTTAGGGCAACCATGTGAGTCGTAGTAGGATTATGCATGAACTGACATATCCTGTTCACAACATATGCAATATCAGGTCTAGTCATTACAATGTACTGAAGAGCCCCAGCAAGGCTCCGATATTCAGTCGAATCTGCTAAAGGATCACCATCTTCTTGGAGAGAGTGGAAGAGCTAACCATCAGAGTATGAACACTCTTAGCATCTGACATAGAAGCACGAGCAAGAATATCCCGTATGTATTTGGTCTGACAAAGATGAAGGTATCCAGAAGACGAACGAGTTACCTCTATGCCGAGAAAGTAGTGTAGTGCACCCATATCCTTAAGAGAAAACTTATCATTCAGCAATCGAACAAACCAGTCAATAGTAGTAGAAGCACTCCCAGTTATGATAATGTCATCAACATAGACCAAAACATAAAGTGTAGAGTCAGTCTGAACCAGAATAAATAGAGAAGCATCAGATTTTGAGGTACGGAAATCGATGGACACAATAAATGACTTCAGTTTTTCAAACCAAGCTCGAAGAGCCTGCCGGAGACCATATAAAGCTTTCTTCAGACGACACACAAGAGGCTGTCCTGAAGAATTATATTGAACATATCCCGGAGGTTGTTGCATAAAAACCTCAGTATTTAAATCACCATTTAAGAAAGTGTTATTAACATCTACCTATCGTAGCTGCCACTGTCTGGAGACGGCTACAGAGAGAATGACTCGAATAGTGGCAGGTTTCACAACATGACTAAAAGTCTCCTTAAAGTCACATCCCGGAGTTTGAGAACAGCCTTTGGCAACTAAACGAGCCTTTCTGCGCGCAACTGTGCCATCAGGGTTCCTTTTAACCTTAAACAACCATTTACATCCAATGACTTTGCGATTTGGTGGTAGATCGACCAAGTCCCAGGTGGAATTGTGAACAAGAGCATCGTACTCAGCTTGTGCTGCTGCACTCCACTCAGCTGTAGCCAAAGCTTCCTCTATCGAAGACGGTTCAACAACTTCAACCGAAAGAGCTTTCGGTTTGAATATGCCAGCCTTTGCCCTTGTAATCATAGGATGAGAGTTGACCACTGTTAGGAGAGTATTCGCTTCACTGGCGTAGGGGGATGAGCTAACATTGTGGGAAGGAACAGCCTCATTATTGCCCAAATACACAGGTTGAGAAGAAGCAGGAGCAGAATGAGGAGAAACAGGGGCAGTAGGAGACATACTGGTATCTGAAACAGAAGTAGCCATAGCCGGAGACCCTAAAATAGGCATCACAGATAAACGGGACGAATTACTCGTCGAAGGTAGTGCAGAAACAGTCTCCAGTGGCCGAGTTGGAGGAGGTGTGGAGACAATCTGAACTAGGGGTACCACTATAGAAGTAGAGGCATCGGACTGGCCTTGTGAACCATGCTCAGGCATCAAGAATTTATTCTTGTCAAACACAACATGTCGAGATACGACGACCTCTCTATTAGGCAAAAGACATTGATACCCTTTATGTTGAGGACTATAACCGAGAAAAGTAGACGATTGAGATCGAAACTCCAACTTATGACTTCCAAAAGGCCGTAAATACGGATAACAGCAACAACCAAAAACCCGGAGATGATCATAAGGTGGGTCCTTCCCATAAAGAGCCTTAAACGGGGACTGGCTGTCGAGAACCAGAGTAGGGAGACGATTAATGAGATGAACGGCACAGCAGAAGGCATATCCCCAGTACTCCATAGACAAACCAGCTTGAGCCAATAGAGACAATCCCATTTCAACAATGTGCCAATGTTTGCGTTCAGCCATGCCATTTTGTTTCGAAGTATAAGGACAAGTCAATCGATGAATAACTCCTTGAGATGTAAGAATAGATGTTAAAAGCCGATACTCACCACCCCAATCGCTCTGAAACTGTTTAATATCCTTACCAAACTGTGTTTTTATCAACCGTTGAAATCTAGTGAAGCACTCCATAGTTTGAGACTTTTTTCGGAGAAGATAGATCCAGGTAAATCGGGTGCTCATATCAATGAAAGACACATAATACCGATTTGCAGCACTAGTAACATTTGTAGGACCCCAAAGATCAGATACGACCAACTCAAATGGCTGATATTTCATATTAGACAGAGGAAATGACAGTTTATGTGACCGACCTTGTTGACAAGCAGTACACAAGCCATCAAACCCATATTTAGAAAAAGTAATTTGACATTTATCCAAAACATTCTTAACTACAGATGCTGACGAGTGTCCAAGACGTTTATGCCACAGACTAAAAATAGGACACTCAACATTTTTATGTTTAGCATTTACATGACACTTAGTATTCTCATCTTGAACATTTGTATGAGCAACAAAGAGACTTTTAGCATGCAGAGGAGACACCGCAAGGACGGAAAACTAATACAATCCTTCATGAATGTGGCCCCTCATCAAAACTTCCTTCATCACGACATCCTTAATAATGCAATGTGTCGGATGAAATTCGAAGAACACATTATTATCGTTAGCAAACTGAGAAACCGATAGTAGATTCTTGCGTATACTAGACACATATAAAACGTTAGATAAATGCAATAATTTTGAATTTGCTGGTAAAAAACTATCACCAATCGACGAAATCATAGCCAGAGAGCCATCTCCCATCAAAAGCGAAGAATTACCTGAATAAGGAGTAGCATGATGCAGAGCAGAAGGATCCCGACACACATGGTTACTCGCTCCTGAGTCAGGGTACCAGGATGTAGTGTCAACCAGTACGGGAATATACGAGCCATCAGCGCCACCGGCAGTTCAAATTGAGAGGTATTAGCTTGAGACCCGGAACAATCAGAATAATCCGATGCATGAAGATCGCCTACCCGGGGCATCCCAATGCAAGGATCAGGCCCTGTACAAACTCGAGCTTTGGGTTTAGTTGACCACGGAACAGGCCCAACCTGAACATTATTAGAAGTAGGCATGTAAGGAGCGGAAGGTGTCGTAAGTCTGGCATGAGAAGGTCCACTAGTTGAAGGCCTAGGATTTGGAGGCCCACGAAAATAAAAACCCCATCATTTCGGGGCCCAAAATTTGGACCATGTGTATACGGTCTAGGAGCATTCGACCTTGGTAACTCCATTTGCCCATGTGAATAATAACCTTGCGGCCTACCATGTTGCAAATTTGAACCTTGTGGCCCACCATATTGAAAACCACTACGTTGAAAAGGGGAATTATCACCTTGAGGCCCACCATGTTGAATACCACCATATTGAAAATTAGAGTTGCCAGGCAACCCATAATGGTCGGTCCCACATGCATGATAATAACCAGCCATTAAGCAATATTGACCATCACCAAACCCACGTTGACCATAGGAATACCTAGCAGTTTTTGAAGGCATTCCCCATTCATTATGCGCCGAACCAAGAGAATAGAAATTACCATTGGGCGACGGCGGCACATAAGATGACGGTGAAGATCCAGATGGCGGTGCCTCCATGCTACGACTATAGCGATAGTAACAACGCTGTGTATCGTAACCGAACCTGGAGCAAATCTGACACTGAAGACGTGAACGGAAAGCTCGCCCTTGTCCTCGGCCAAAAGTGCAACCGCCACGATCGAAGGACGCTACAACTCCTTGTGACGGTTCAGTCACTGAATCTCCTTCTACCAGATTCGCATACAGAACATCAGGAACCGAATAGGCAAGACGGTTTTCGCACTCCAACAGACCATCAACCAATCGTCGAAACGAGAGAACACCGGTCAAAATAGAGGCAGAGGAGACGATCGATTCATACTCTGAGGGAAGACCGGCAAGCAAGATTTGCACCTACTCTTCTTCCGAGATCCGAGAGCCAGACGATTCTAAAAAAGCAGATAAGTTTGAAATACGAGCTACATAAGAGGTAATCGAAAGAGTACCTTTCTTTAAGGAATGCAACTCATGATGAATCTGGGACTGTTTGGCCCCGGTATCCGTCGCAAACAAATTTGTGGTCGTATTCCAGACATCACACGAAGTGTAGGCATTAGTGAACGAAGGTAACACCGACGAGCTGATAGTCGACAGAAGCCATGACGTCAGAAGCCGATCTTGTTATGTATAAACAGAGGCCAAGGGATTAGGAACACGATCACCATCAGAATTTTGTATAAACCGCGACGGTGGAGGAGCGGTGCCTTCAAGAAAACCAGTCAGATCGTAGCCATCCACAATCAATTTGACTTGCTTGCGCCATTGAACATATGTTGTGTTGTCAAGCTTGACAACCTCATGCCGAGGAAAATTATTCACAACACGATCACAGTGAGAAGCAGCGGATCCAAGTTCGTCGGTGGTGTTAGCCATGACTCCCCAAGATCAGATGGCGAAAGATACCATATTGAAATCTAAGGTAAGTAAAATTGATTTGTGATAATTTGTGTAGAAGAGAGAACTAACTGAATACTTTTTTATTTCTATTTTATGATCATCAATCTTCTTGTTCATTTGATACAACATTTTATAGAAGGAATTTTGGCTATCGTATGCCATAACAAATTGTTAACAGAATAACTGTTCTGCTACTGACTCAGTAACTGACTACTGACTACTCTAACACATATCGAGGATTCATATTTGTGATGGATAATGTCATGTCTCTCACTGCATCATGCATCTTCATTTTGCTATCTGGATAGCTACCATCTTCCAACTTTCATGTATGAAGCTCTCGTCAATCTCATCATTCCAAAAATCATACATGTAGTTTTAATAATTTATTTAGAAAATACTTTTCCTAACATCATATTTAAGAAATATGTGATATTTTTAAAAAAAATTCATACATGTATTATTATTTTTTTTTTAACTTTCAATTTCTACAACACTTTTTCTCTCAAATGCAAGGCATTGACCAACGTATTATACATGACAACATCAAGCTCAATGTCTTCCTTTATCATCATGTCAACTGTTTCTAAAGCTTTAGAAATCATGTCTTCCTTACAAAGTGCATCAATCAATATAGTAATGTGACAATACCAAGCAAAATATTGTTATCCACCATTTCATTCAAAAGCCTTGTTGCCTCCTCCTACTGGCCTGATTTACACATATCATGAATTAAGCAATTACAAGTAATGATATTTGGTCTACTGCCCTTAACTTTCACTCTAAAGAGATCGAGTCTCCTTTAACATCCCGTTCTTACAAAGACAGTCAATGACAGTATTATATACTAGAATATCAGGTTGAAAACCTCTGCCTTCCATCAGCTTTAGAAACCTAACAGATCTATCAGGATTGCCGCTCTTACACAGCACCTTTAAGCACTTGACTGTAAACAATAAAATCAGGTTGATGCCCACTTTCAGTCATTTCATCGAACATACTAACAGCCTCAGAAATCTTATTTTGATTACAAAGCGCCCATTAATCAAAGTCAAAAAAGTTACAACAGTAGGCTCAACACCTAACTTCAGCATTTTCCCCAAAACAGAAAAACCAAAATCAATTCGGGCTAGTTGACAAAAGCAATTAATCAAGATGCTTATAGAATAAACATTATGGGAAACGCCTAATAATTCCATCTGGCTACACATGGAAACAACAATGACATAATGTTTCATTCTAACAATGGGTGTTAATAATTTAGTGAATTCCACAATTGAAGGCTTTGGGTACTTCTCAATCATCTTATTGAACAAAATCAAAGCATCATCAACATTATCGGAGCGATCATCTTTTTTCCCCTTCCCTCTAACAGACTTGGACATGATGTGGGTAGAAATGGTGTTAGAAGAAGAAGAAAGAGTGAAAATTAGAAAGATGGCTTCCACCATTAACAAGTGAACGAAGAATAAAAGAAGGAAGCTTACCCATATATTATTTAATTTTAAGATATTTTATTATTATTTACTTCAAGTTTTTCATGTATTAATTATTTTTAATATATACATATATTATCTACTTTAGTTTTCTTTTTTATAAACTGTTTAATATTTTTTTGAATTTCTTTTTTTACATATTATATTTTAAACTCTTTTATATGTTATTTTAGTTTGTTTTATAAATTATTTATCCAAAGTCACATTTAGAAGTGTACATGGGCCAGGCGGTCCGGCCCGGCCCAAAGGCCCGCCCAAAATTTGGAAGGGTTTGGGCAAAAATATAGGCCTGAAAAATGGGCTTGGACACAAAAATAAGGCCCTGTTTAAAAAATGGGCCGAGCTCGGGTAAGGCATTTTTGGCCTGGGCCCGGCCCAAATTCACTAAAGGTAAAAAAAATATTTTTTAATATTATTTGCTTATTATTTTTCTTCTTATTTTGCTACCATTTTACTATTATGTTTCTATTATTTTGTTGTTATTGTTTAGATATTATATAAAACTTATTTTATTGTTAATTTTGTTATTATTTTAAAGACATTTGTTAATTTTGTTATTATTTTAGAGGCATTTACTTGTTAATTTGCATCTATTTTAGTGTTATTTAAGTCCACATATTTTTTAAAATTTATTTTCAATTTGTTGAAAAATATTTATTTTGATTTTTTAGTATTTTTGATGTATTATATATATTTAAAAATTATATAAAATAATATAAAAATCAATACGGGCGGGCCAGGTCGGGCTCGGGTTTTAACATTTTTATATAGGCCCGGCTTAGGAAAAATTTTAGGCCCATTTTTTGGGCCCAGCCCGGCTCGGCCCATGTACACCTCTACTCACATTACATATTATTTCATTCTAAGTTATCTTGAATATATTAGTCATTTTAAATCATTTTATATTATTTACTTTAAATTGCATTTCATAATATTTATTTCAAACTCTTTTTTGCGTCCACTACAACAAAAAAGGCCTATAGCGACAATTATGGGGCGACACTTTCGTAAGTGTTGGGATAGACTGGCCAACATAGGCTTTAGCCAACTCTTTTATAAGGGTTGGGATATGCATGCCTAAGGCAACGCTTAAATAAGAGTTGGCTTTATCTAGTCCTAATACGACAGTTTTGGGGCGACACTTTCCTAAGTGTTGGGATAGACTTGCCAACATACACTTTAGCCAACTCTTTGTACAAGGGTTGTGATATGTATGCCTAAGGCAACGCTTGAGTAAGAGTTGGCTTTTGTGTAGTCCTAAGACGACAGTTTTGGGGCGACACTTTCCTAAGTGTTGGGATAGACTACACTTTTGCCAACTCTTTGTATAAGAGTTGGGATATGTATGCCTAAGGCAACACTTGGATAAAAGTTGGCTTTTGTGTAGTCCTAAGATGACACTTTTGTGGCGACACTTTCCTAAGTGTTGGGATAGACTATGCGTTGGCCAACTCTTTGTATAAGGGTTGGGATATGTATGCCTAAGGCAACGCTTGAATAAGAGTTGGCTTTTATGTAGTCCTAAGATGACACTTTTGTGGCGACACTTTCCTAAGTGTTGTGATAGACTACGCTTTAGCCAACTCTTTGTATAAGGGTTGGGATATATATGTCTAAGGTAACGCTTGAATGAGAGTTGGTTTTTGTCTATACCTAAGACGACAGTTTTGGGGAAACATACGCTCTGGCCAACTCTTTGTATAAATGTGTAACGTCCCAATTTTCCTTAATTCTGACTTTTTTTGAATGTGTAGCACCAAAAAATTGGATTTAAAATATGAATATTCTTAAAATTTTACATCATCAGTTTGTGAATAATTATATATATTTAAATTAAGAATAGCTTAATAGCTTCAAGTGTGATAAGGTTTTTAATAAAAATGCTGCCAAAAATCAAGTTATTTTAGGGTTTAAGGTTTAGTATTTAGAGCTTAAGGTTTAGGGATTATAGTTTATTGTTTAAGGTTTTAGGGTTCTATTTTTATGTGTTTGGGGTTTAAGGTTTTAGGGTTTTGTGTTTATGGGTTTGGGGTTTATGATTTTAGGGTTTAAGGTTCTGTGTTTATGTGTTTGGGGTTTATGGGTTTAGGGTTTTGAGTACCAAAAGCTTGGGTATACAAGCTTATCCCTTTCAAAACAAATATCGTATTTTGTTTCTCATGATTTTGGATACAATTTCTCCTTTAAGACTTCTCTTACTAATTATCTGGAAGAAACTTACAATAGAAATAGTTCTCAAAAATCAGTATAGGAGAGTGAATGATAGTGATTTATGTAACTAATATTGTTTTTCGTAATTGCTTTTGAGGTTTATCACATCTCATGAAAATTTTTATTTTACAAATAAACTATCAAAACTTTGAATTTTGCGGATTCCAATCAGGCCATGTAGACACAATGAATATGAAAGATTCATACCAACTGCTTATCCCTACTACGGATCCAAGGGGGCGCGGAGTGATCATCCTTTTAAGTCATGAGATTGATCTCCTTTGAAAAACCCCTAATTCCATGCATAACTTGTTGTTGGTAAATAGAATTAATTCTATATGAATTTACTAGGGACTTATTAATATAATCGTTTAAGGCTGTTTAAAAAAAAATTCCATATTAAAGCATGTAGATTTGGTATAATAATAACTATCTCAATTAATAAAAATTTTTATATTTGCAACAAAACCCTGTTATAAAATATATATCTTTATATAATGTATATACATTTAAATGATGTATTGAAAGAAATATATATATATATATATATATATATATATATATATATATAAAATAAGCACAAAACTAATCCAATAAAAAAATATAAATACCGAATAAAAAAGCTCAAATTGAATATAAATTTACAAATTAATAAGTAATAATTATTTTAATAATAATTAAGATCTAAATTATATAAATAAATTTAACTTGTACTAAATTTCCTTTAAAATTTGAAATTCTCAATCCTCTCTTACCTCTCTTTTCCTTTAAAATTTGAAATTCTCAATCCTCTCTTACTTCTTTTCGCCAAATTGAAATTTGATTGCTTGACCCAAAGGCGATCCTCTCTCGCCTTCAAGGCGGTCCTCTCTCGCCTTGAGTTTTCGATGGACCATGAAATTAAATCAGGTAACCTTTTAAACCCTAAACTTATCTCCCTCATTTCATTCTTCTCCACTCATCGATTTTGAGTTATCTCCGTCTCGCATCACGCTGCTATGTTTCGATCCCACCGCTTTGCATCGTCTCTGTTTACTTTGTTGGAAAGAGAATGGCGGACCGTTATTTCCGCTATTGAGATCTTTAGTGGTGGGGACGGCGCGCGGTCTCATGAAATAGCGGCGCGTCATCGCTATGTCATCTGCGAAATGGTTTTAAGATCACGAGGCGCTTTGAAACCAATGGGAGTTCTAGCACGGTGACAACAATGGCAAAGCCATCGGTAAGAACAAGAATGTCTGCTGCAGATGATTTGTAATTCGAAGGTGAAGAATGTTACCGATGATGCCAAGAATATTATTTTCGAGATAGACTCGCGCGGGGGAAATGGTGTATGTGAATTAGGTTTTGTGAGGAAAACCAAAGCTCCTATAGCTTAGATTCACAAGCTAAAACACCATCTTTTGCTAGGAGGACTCGCTTTGGTCGTGGTGGGAGACAAAACAAGGTTGTTCACTCATCCTTTACATCAAAACTCTAGTTTGTTTATTCCTTTTACATTCTTTTCCTAGAGAACTTAGATGATCTTGTAGCAGGAAAAAGGGAAGAGAAAAAGAAAAAGGTTATATTATAAGAAATCTTGGCCCAAATCTTTCATTCATTTCACCACAGCATATATTAATTGTTAGGCATGCCCCAATTGATTTCTTCTGATGTTGTATGCTTTCGTTTTTCATTGTTTATTGGTTCAGATTACACATTCTTACAGAACAAAAATTCTCATTCTTCTTAAAACATGACCAAATAAGCTTACCTTTTCATTCATTGGATTTAATTTAATTTAATTTTTTTTCCAAATCAACTCTGAAGGACCAACATTTTGAGTTGTGTGGGTGGGTTTTCTTAAAGATCAAATTCGTAGTATTTCCTTATCTGTCAAAAGGGTAGATGTGGAAAATTTAGTAGCTTCAGATTTTTTATGTTGGCTTATAATTTGAGCTGGAGATATGTTGTTGGATGTCATTGTTTAGGCTACTTGTACATTTTTGCCCATTATTAGATATTACCATAGCAATAGCATAAATAATTGTGTAAGACCTAGAATCTGTACTCAGAACCTGTATAGATTTGTTTTTCTAGTTCTCTACCACCAAAGAATTAAAGTCGAACTAGCAAATCTAGTTTTATTCTTAGTAACCTTCCTTTAATACCGATCACACTGTAATCTAATCTTAAAAACCAAAACATATGCTTGGTGGGGCAGCTACGTACTCTTTTGAATAATCTAATTTTGCTATTATGTGACAAAAATTGATAATTGGAATGCATGAAATCTGTGCACTAGTTAGTCGTTTTTGTAAGCCTCTCTGTTGACAAATCTGTTTTGCTCCATATTATACTATATAATCTCTGTAGATCTTTGGTAGATATTTCATATGTTTGATATCCAAAGTTGCAAAAAGAGAAACAAAAATGTGGAGGCTATATAGGTTTACATATAAGCTTTGCACTCATCGGATCCTGCTATTTCTTTAGCTTATGCCTTTACTTCTTGGTTTTTGGTCAAGCATCGTTTTTGGCTATTATTAATCTAATTATTGTTCAAAAAATCTAAGATGTGATGGTTGGATTCAGATCTTTTGCCGGAGCTTCATGTGCTTTCTAGACACATCAATACAATGATTTCATGCACTAAGTTCACATCTCATACCTAGTTTTGTGTGGTATTCAGTGGCTTCTTTCTTACATTATAGTAAAAATGTTTGCTTTGCGAAGGGGAAGCTCTTCCTCTGTTGCTCATTGAGATTGGTGTAAATCAGTCGTATTCTTTACCTCAAGGTATTTCAAAGCATTGGGCTTCTCTGTTACAACTATTGCTCTCATATCCACATATTGATCTTTGTAAGTACTTCCATATATCTGATATTTATGTCCAGTGAAAGTTTTCTCTTATGTATGAACCATGCAATCTTTAACTTGTATCCAAGTAAGCCCCTAATTTACAATTTATGCATAAATCAAAATTTCACTAATATGGGCTTATTTGGGTACATTTAAATCTTTATTGGCTTACATTTTATAATGGTTAGCCAAGTTTTGAATGACTTGCTGTTGCACTCTTATTTAGAGGTCTTGGTTAACATTATATATTAAATGTTTTTTGATATCCGCAAATGGTCTCTGCATTTGAAGTTCGAACTTTGATTTATCTTTAAAGGTGTCAAGGTTCGTTTCATTTATCTTCATATAATTATGTTCATTTATCTTCATACTAGGTTTTCTTGCAGGCTTACAATGTCTAACTTTTTATTTCTTTAATGCAGGCTGCAAGACAGGATTATGAGAAGGAAAAACTTAACGAAAGGAATTGAAGTTTCTTGAGGCTACCTTTGTAGAAATAAGAGACCAACAGAGTTTCTTGGAATTGAAGTAATTTCAAATTGTATTAGCTTTTATGTATTACAACATCAATATCAATGTCCATCATCTTAGGTATTTTTTTATTTGTTTACTTTTGTATATTCTTTTTTTTTTTTTTGATAAATTTAGTGGTATAAATTTCAGCTAAATGTTAGTGTATTTTTATTGTTGGATAGATTTTTGTAGTGAATATTCAATCTTTATTTTAATTTTAATTTTAGTTTTATATTTTTTAGTTGTATTTAAGGTACAATTCCTATAATTATTTACTGTAAATATTTATAAAAATATATTAATATTGAAATAATAAAAAATAGAAAAAATTACATTATACGTGTCTATTCCAATTTTACAAAAGGTTGCCTTAGATGTGGTCTATACCAACCTAATTAAAGTTGCCTTAGACGATTCTATCCCAATCTTTTTTAAAAGTCGCCTTAGACAAGGTTTATCTCAACCTTTTTTAAGGGTTGCCTTAGGCTGGTTTATCCCAACCTTTTTTAAGGGTTGCTTTAGGATGGTCTATCCCAACCTTTTTTAAGGGTTACCTTAGGCTAGTCTATCCCAACCTTTTTTAAGGGTTGCCTTAGGCTAGTCTATCCCAACTTTTTTAAGGTTGCATTAAACATGTCTATAACAACCTTTTCAAAAGGTTGGACTTGACTAGGTCTTTCCCAACCTTTTTTAAAGGTCGTCATTGACCAAACTTTTCACAACCCTTCAATAAGGGTCGGCTTATGTTGACTTATTGCGACGCTTTTTTAAAAGTGTCGCAATGCCTATACCAACCCCACTATATACAACCATTTTCGAAGCGTCGGACGAAGCGTCGCAAAACCTATGGCAACCTTTTTTGCGTCGTCTTATGTCAAAAAAACTGTCGCTATAGGACCTTTTTGTTGTAGTGGTCTTATATATTTAAAATTTTTTTATTAATTATTTTAAATTGTGTTATATTATTTTATTTTTATGGATGTTAGTACTTAAATGATGAATGTTGTTTGATTATTGTCATTGAATGTATTATTGTTCATTTATTCGTAATTTCATATTGTTGTCATTCATGGCATTTGTATCTTATTGCCTCGTTTTTCGCACTTTTAGCTAGTCCATTCAAATAACGTCGCGAATTAAGCTCTAACGTATTTATTCAATGTAAATTGTTTTATTTTTACTCCAAAACAAAATAATGCATGTCGTTTAGTATTGCACTAGTTATTATTCAAAAAAGAAAAATCTTCAAAAACAAAGGCGATATTTCACGTTTCGAGAATTCGAGAAATCGTGTCCTAACTTACAGGGGTTTCGGTTTTCTCGTTAAAACTATCCTTTTAAATTTCAAAATACATAAAAATTTAATTAAAATTAAAGACAAACTTGCACTCGAGTGTTCTAGGTATTGTGTCCTAAGTTATGAGATGTGATACTCTGATATCTCGAGACAAGGAAATCTTTAGCAATCATTCTGATTTAATTCAAAGCATTTTAAAAAAAAAAACTAATAAAAAAGGATCTTATTTTAAATTCGCTCTCGATTTTCAACTTTCGACATTACGACACTAATTAATCAATTCGGTACCAATTTTGGGCGTGACGAGGGTGCTAATCCTTCCTCGCACATAATCGACTCCCGAACCCGTTTTCTCGAATTTCAAAGACCAAAAACCGTCGTTTTAGTAAATTCAAATTTTATTAAAATGATTGAATTACGAGGTGACTCGATCACACCTCATCAAAAAGGATTGGTAACGACTCCCGTTTTTCGTTTTTATTTTCAAAATATAAAGTTGACTCCTTTTACAAAAAAATGGTTTCGACAACTAAATATTTATTTTAACTTGAATAGATTTATTCACATTATTCACATCTTACAAACATCATATGTGAGAGAACAAGTATATTTTTTATAGGATGCCGACTAGTATATTTAATTTCAAGTTGTAACATATAATTAGGCATTCGTCTACCATTATTATGATGCTGTTGATGATGATGATGTTGTTACAATAGCGCACCAAGATGACTGCAAAACTTGTTAATTAGTAATGTCCAGAATGAATGGAAAGGAGATGGCAGATTAATGGTTTTATTCTCAAGTAGTGAATTATTACAGATTTAAAAAATCAACTGATAGATACGACTGCTGAGAATCAAATACCGAAAGTGGCAACTATAATGGCAGAAGCAAAGGAAATGTCAAAAAAGATGGGATTCCTTACTTACTACTTCTGCCTTTCTACCCACAACATTCTTTCTTCTATCACTAAATTTCAAACATCCACTCTACCTACTTTCCTTTCATTTGCTTCATTCATGACATGCTTTCTTTGCTTAATAGTTCTGCCTTTCTACCCACAACATTCTTTCTTCTTCTTCTTTTGGCTACTGTACCCACAACATTCTTTCTTCCTCACTGTTTTTAAGTTGTTTTGAACTCCAAGGTCTATCACAAAATTTCAAGCATCTCGTCAAAGGTAATTTTCTTTCATTTGCTTCATTAATGACATGCTTTTCTTTGCTTCAGCTAGCTTTGTTAGATAGTCAAGGAAGTCAACTTCGCTGCTTCTTTTTCAGTTCTAACCTCTCAACACTTTTCAGCCCCTAAGTCAGGTAATTTTTTTTATTTTTTTTATTTTCATTTCCAAATAATGGTTAGTTATAGCGATTAAGGACGCCTTAACTACCAACTCTTCCTTGTGTAGTTGATCCCTATACGCCCTGCAAACCAACCATTACCGACTATCCAACCACGTAACACCCGTGCACACAATGGCGAAGCCAGAAAATTATTTTTGGGGGGCCGAAATTAAATTGTATATTTTTATGATAGTAAAAATGTAATTTCACTATTTTAATTGTCTATATCTTTATAATTTTCGAAGGACTAAATCAAATTTTTATCATTTTGGAGGGGCCAAAGTGTAATTTTACTATCACTAATTTAAAATTTTATAAATTATAAAGAATCTAAATAGAAAATTTTCTATTTTAGGGGGGCCAAGGCCCTTGCTAGCCCCTGGCTCCGCCACTGTGTGCACAAGCTCTCGAAAGCCTTGTGATCTGGAAAAGTCCAACTTGAATTAATAGTCTCAACTGCGTGAGTCGTTTAAATTCAATCACTATCTTCTTAGATGGAATATCTAATTGTCATTTTCCCACCTGGACATGCCAATTTATTCTCGGGAACCCAAATGCGACAGACAACTGACTCAATTTCCCAACTGTACACCAAACAACTCCAATCCAATGCGCACTTTTTGAATTGATGAAATTGAATTAACTTTAAAGGATGATTGTAACTATCTCATGTTCCGAAGAGATAATGAATACCGTATTGTAAGGTTTTAGCATGGGTTCATTTCTCATGTTTCTCGATCGAAATGATAAACGATCTAAAGCTAAACAAAGATTAGTTGAGCATGAAATTAATCATACTTGATTGGATTATGAGAGTGAAATTTAATGAAAAAGATAATAAGTGAATAAGGGAAGGAACTAAAAGGGCAGTTGCACCAAAATTTATGAGGTGACCCAATCACAACTCATAAAAAAGGATTGGTGGCAACACTCTTTTTTCGTTTTATTTTTAAAATCAAAGTCGACCCCGTTTTTTCAAAAAAATGGTTTCGACACTAATAATGACAAATATGATGAAAGAGTGGAGTAATTTGTGATGTGATGGCCTTCATTTCACTCACTAGTCGCATGTTTATTGTTCATGCAATGAGTAAACAAGATTTGAAAAAGGCTAAAAGCATGAGCATGCAACACTGAATTGTCAAATACTCAATAGTATAAGATTGAAATGGTGTTATTTTGCAGGTATCATTTGCAGAATAATACACAAAACAGGTAAAAATGGGGTAGTTGCTGCGCAAGGACAAGGCTATCTCTTGGAACTTTCTTCAATATCTTCAACAGCTCAGCAACAACTTGCTTATAAAATATCTTGGAATTTTGCACTAAAGCCGATCCCAGGGTGACATCAAAATTATGTTGATCATGTTTTGGAATTGTTAACGGGAGATTATTTTAATAAACGGTGCACAATATAAAATTTTATGAATATGAAATTATAAAATTAACTAAAAGTAGCAAGGCATGTTTGTAAATGAACCGTGTTTGAATAATCAAATTTTTATTTATGTTTGTTTATTTATTTTAAGTCTGTTCGTATTTAATTTGTATTCGTTAAGAATTTTAAATTTTTATTCATGTTCATTTATTTAATATTCACGAACATCTTCATTTAATTTAATTGAACATGTTCACAAACATTAAATTGAACATCTTCATTAGTATTATAAAAAATTGAGAAGCTTGCAAAGACCGACTTTATCATGGGTAAAGTTAAAAAAAATTTAGAGTATCTAAATTAGATTATAATTTTTACGATAATAAAAAGATAATTTTATTATTTGAATAATCTATATTTTTATAAAATTTTAAAAAATTAAATCAAAATTTTATTAATTTTAAAATAATAAAATATAATTTTATTTTTATTAATTTAAAATTTAAAAAAATTGTAAAAAAATTTCCAGTAACACAAAGACAACTAATACGCCCTGGAGTTTACGAAGATTGTTGTGGTCGCATCCAACATTGGGTTAGTGGGGTGGGGGCAATTATTTTGCAAAGACAATGGCTATAGATGGGATGGAAAGTTTACGTATGTTTAAACTATTCCCTTCAAATTCATCTTTGCATAAAATGTAAATTAGCTTAAAATTTAAAATTAATTTTATTTTATTATTAAAACCAATGACTTTCAAAGTTAAAATTATAAGATAGGAGTTTATTTAATTATAAAAATAATTTAAAGATTTGTTGAGATCGATACACCATTACAACTCATTATTTGACTACTATTTATTAGAACTAATTAGGTCGGTGTAAAATTTTAGGTCCAAATTTTAGACTTAGACTTGACTAACTCAAAAAATAGGCCTAAAATTTTGCTCAAAGCCGACCCATATTAAAAATGTTAAACTCGAATCTGACCTGGCTTATCCATATTAGTTTTTTTAGATTATTTTTATATAAAATAAATTTAAAAAATATAATACATCAAATACACTAAAAATATTAAAATAAATATTTCTCAACAAATAAAAAATATATTAAAATAATCTTTATATTTAAATAACACTAAGATAATTGCAACTTAGCAAGCAAATCAATGTATAAAAAAACTAAAAATTATTTATAAAATAGGAAAATGTATAAAAAAACTCTAAAAAAATAAAATCTTGAATATGTTGTTAAATAACTGAATTGTATGAGAAATAAAAATAATTATCATTTAATAGAATCCAATAACAAATTAAAAATAGAACAAATCAATATTTCTTAAAACCAAATTGTTCTTAAAATCAAAGTTGAATTGCATGCCTTTGAAGAATATCTAAAACTGCTATTATAGAAGCTTATGAAATTGACCTGATATCATTTTTTTAATCAAAAGAATACAAAATATACCACAAAAAATTTTATTTTTCAAACTCAAATCAAATTTTCATTACATTTAAATTATTTTTCAAAAACAAAATTATAAAAATAAATTATGTTCGGAATTATATATATAAATAAATTACAGAGACATATAATTTTTCTTAATGTTTTTTTTTTAAATATATTCTTTTTAAAGAATGGGTATTGGATATTTTGATATAAATAATATAGAGAAATTTTGAAGGGTTTAAAACAAATTACCCTCACTTTTTCTCACTTTAAATAATTTCATTTTTTTACTATTTTATATATTATCAAGATCAAATTGACTGAAAGTATAAAAATTAGGGTGATTTATCCAAAAATACCAAAAAATAATATATTTACGGAAAAGGGCCAAAAATTTTTAAATTTACGGAAAAGGGTCATTTCCCCACAAAACGCGTCCACGTCAGTGCGTTTTTAGGAGACAAACTGAAAAGCGCGTCCACGAGGGAGCGTTTTCTACCACATTAGCCAAAAACGCTTCATTGAGGGCGCGCTAACGCTCCCCCAAAGACGCATTTAAGCTCGTGTTTTTTTTTAAAAAAGACTATTCTAGAATTTTTTAAAAATTTACGAGAATAAACCTTTATAAAGACTCAAAGTGACAACACCATTTTTTTTAAAGTGTCATCAATTAATAAGGAAATATAACTTACAAAAGAAATCTTTATATAGACCCAAAGTCTCATTTCCCTTGTTTTATTGAACAAAGTGAATATATAGACTCATGAATAGTTTTGCAGCTTGTTCCTAAACAATGTGTGATTCCTTCCTCTTTTAACTAACAACATTGGATGAAATGCTACACTATATTTGATTTTTTTTTACAAAACAATTTCTTTTTTTTTTATATTTTGTTAACATTTTCTTATATTATAACATTATGTTTTGAGATCTTTAATCTTGTTGCATTTTAGAATTGTTAACATATACAAAAGAACTATTAAAAAAAAAGAGAGAACAAATTGCACATATGAAACTTGCACATGCAATAATCTTCTATTCAGTTTTAAATGTTTGAGCCTTTATAAAGGTTTATTCCCGTAAATTTTTAAAAAATTCGAGAATAGTTTTTTTTAAAAAAAAACAAGGGCTAAAACGCGTCTTTGGGGGAGTGTTTTTGCCACATCAGCAAAGCGCTCCCTCAAGGAAGCGTTTTTGGCTGATGCGCAGAAAACGCTCCCTCGTAGATGCGCTTTTCTGTTTATCCCTAAAAACACGCTGATGTGGACGCGTTTTGTGGGAAAATGGCCCTTTTCCATAAATTTTAAAATTTTCGGTCATTTTCCGTAAATATATTATTTTTTTGGTATTTTTTGGTAAATCACCCTAAAAATTAAGAACTAAAATTGTTATTATTCGAATTTAAAAAATAAGATATGTAAGAAATTGTCCAGAATCCAAAATTTAAAACTGACAAGTTGAAGAATGCAAATAATATAGCATCCTTACTACAACTATTATTAGTTAATAGTTAATATATATAATATATAATTAATACATCACTTTTAAAAAGCCGAGTTACAGAATTATCATTCACGATCTCAATAGTTTTATTCTTGAAAATTGAGAAGCTCTCCTACTACAATTGTATGTATTATAAAAAATTGAGAAGCTTGTAGAGACCGACTTTATCATGGGTAAAGTTAAAAAAATTTAGAGTATTTAAATTAAATTATAATTTTTACGATAATAAAAATATAATTTTATTATTTGAATAATCTATATTTTTATAAATTTTAAAAAAATTAAATCAAAATTTTATTAATTTTAAAGTAATAAAATATAAATTTATTTTTATTAATTTAAATTTTTAAAAAGTTTAAACTATTTAAATAAAAAAATTTCAATAACACAGAGTCAACTAATACGCCCTGGAGCTTACGGAAATTGTTGTGGTCCCGTCCGACATTGGGTTAGTGGGGTGGGGGCAATTGTTTTGCAAAGACAATAGCTATAGATGGGATGGATAGAAAGTTCACGTATGTTTAAACTATTCCCTTCAAATTCACCTTTGCATAAAATGTAAATTAGCTTAAAATTTAAAACTAATTTTGTTTTATTATTAAAATCAACGACTTCCAAAGTTAAAATTATAAGATAGGAGTTTATTTAATTATAAAAATAATTTAAAGACTTGTTGAGATCGATAGACCATTACAAATCATTATTTGACTACTATTTATTAGAACTAATTGGGTCGGTGTAAAATTTTAGGTCCAAATTTTAGACTCATACTTGACCAACTCAAAAAATGGGCCTAAAATTTTGCTCAAACCTGACCCATATTAAAAATATTAAACTCAAATCTGACCTGACTTGTCCATATTAGTTTTTTTAGATTATTTTTTATATAAAAATAATTTAAAAAATATAATAAATCAAGTACACTAAAAATATTAAAATAAATATTTCTCAACAAATAAAAAAATACATTAAAATCATCTTTATATTTAAATAACACTAACATCATTGTAACTTAACAAGCAAATGCCTCTAAAATAGTAACAAAATTAATAATAAAATAAGAGTTATATAATATCCAAGCAATAACAATAAAATAGTACCAATATAATAACGAGATGACAACAAAACAACAACGAAATAGTAACAAAATAACAGTGAAGTAGCTGATTTGGGCCGAGCCGTGTTGGGCTTGGCTTAAAATTCTACCCAAGGCTCGGCTAATTTAAAACGAACCTTATTTTTTTGTCCAAGCCTATTTTTCAGATTTATATTTATATTTTGAATAAACTATTAACAAGCTTTATATATATTTATTTATAAATGTCATCATTCGTATAGCATCAATTTATAAAATCATTAAATTGCATGCTTCAAAACAAAATTATTAATTCATTTTTTAAGATTAGTAATTAATAGAAATATGATGAAAAATATTGATACTAAACTTAACAAAAAAGAGTTACAATTTGGTCATTAATGTTTTCGAAATTGTTTGTTTTCTTCACCTGATTGTTAAGTGGCGCTTGTTTTAAATGATATAATAATAATTTTAGTCCTCAATTTTTATATTTTCTATCAATTTGACCTTGATTTTATACAAAAATTATAAAAAAATCTCAAAATTATTTATAAAATAGAAATTTTCATACAAAAATTCTAGAAAAATAAAATCTTGAATATGTTTGTTACATAACTCTCACTTTATTTAATTTTAAAAATTTTATCTACCTTTATTTAATTTTTAATTTTATAATGTTCTAAAATTTTAAAATTAATTTCATTTTTTTACTATTTTATATATTATCAAGATCAAGTTGACTGAAAGTATAAAAATTAAGGACTAAAATTGTTATTATTCGAATTTAAAAAGTAGGATATGTAAGAAATTGACGAGAATCCAAAATATAAAACTGACAAGTTGAAGAATGCAAATAATATAGTAATGGGTGGGGGTGCGAATAACTAAACCAAATACAACTCATTTACTTGTATATTTAATTTCAAGTTGTAACTATTATTATTATTATTTAATTTCAAGTTGTGTATCACAAAATTTCAAGCATCCTCTCAAGCTTATTTTCTTTCATTTGCTTTTCTTTTCTGAATCCATGACTTTGAATTGAAATCATTGTTTCTGATTATCTGCTACTCTTATAGCTTTGTAAGACTGTCAGGGAAGAACTGAACTTCACTGCTTCATTTTCAGTTCTATTCTCCCAACACTTTTCACCCACGAACTCAGGTAATAACATCTGAAGCTATGATTTCCCCTACTGATTATCAACTGTTTTAGATTCTAGATTTTAGGACTGGATCATCAGCAGACATAATCTACTCTAGATAGAAATTAATACAAAAACATGATTTCCTTTGCTTTTCACATAACAAGAAAGATGAATAGTTGTATTAAGATCCGAAGCTATGATTTCCTCTACTGATTTTAATACAAAAAGAGCTACCCTGAAGCAATATAAGGTTGAAATCTGAAACTGTTAAACATTTTAGGTCTTAATATTTTGTAATGAACTCTTGCACACTTGAATCTAGCATGTTATATAGTTTGAGAGCTTGATTCTGGAAATACATATTTTCATTATCTGCTATTGTTCTACATTCACAGACATAGCAATGGAGCACGTAGAGCCTGTTGTTGGCATTGCAAATTGTCTCGGAACTCCTGTTTGTAAATATTTGCAATATCACAGAAAGCTGAACGATTATGTGAGAAACTTCAAGAGGATCAGAGATGAATTGAATTGCAAAATGGAAGATATAGAGCAGCAATTGGAAGAAGAGCTTCTTCGTTCTCTGGGGAAGATACCGAAGAAGGAAGTTGAAAATTGGTTGAAAGCCGTGAAAGAGATGATTAGGGAAGCACAAGTTGTTGAAAACAAAGTCAGTAACGGGAGATATCTCTGTCGTGCTTGCAACGGGAAGCTGGTTGATGAAAAGACTCGAGAAATGAAGGAATTTCTTGATAAAGCTCCTAATGCCTCTGAAGGTCTTGCCAAGGATGGTCCAAGTGCTGGGTTGCCACTGCCAACATCAGAACTAGTTGGAGAGGAAGCCGTCAGAAATGAGATTTGGGCATGTTTGATGCAGGAGGAGGTGAGCAAGATTGGGGTTTGGGGGATGGGAGGTGTGGGTAAAACCACTATCATGGAGCACATCCACAATGATCTTTTGAAACAACAAAGATTCGAAAGGATAATCTGGGTTACCATATCAAAGGAGTTCAATGTAATGAAGCTACAAGATGATATTGCAAGTGCTTTGAAGTTGAAGGGAGATTTGGCCATAGAAGGAGACAAGCTCAGACGAGCTGCAATCTTGTCAGAAATGCTGAAGAAAGTAGGAAAGCATGTTCTAATCCTAGATGATGTGTGGGATGAAGTCTCTCTAAAAGAAGTTGGGATCCCTGAGCCGAGTGGCCGCAATGGCTGCAAGTTGGTGTTGACAACCCGTTCGGAGCATGTCTGTAAGTATATGGGCTGCACGGTGATAAAATTGAATCCCCTTTCGGAAGAACAGGCATTGACACTATTCTTGAGTAAAGTTGGACCTAACATAGTGCAAAATCAAACTTTAATGCCAATTTTGAGGCTCGTTGTCGAAGAATGTGCGGGTCTGCCTCTTACAATTGTCGTCATAGCTGGTACATTCAAAGGAGAAGAGGACCCTCTTATTTGGAAAAACGCACTCAGAGAATTGAAAGAGAGAATAAAAAAAGTGGAAGGAGTGGAAGCTAAAGTGATAGAGCGTTTGAAATTTAGCTTCGATCACTTAAAGGACAAGCAAGTGAAACATTGTTTTTTGTATTGTACGGTATATCCCGAAGATTTTGAAATTTTAAACGATGCACTAATTGAGTGCTGGATTGAAGAGGGATTCATAGATGATATGGGTACAAGACAAGAAATGAAAGACAAGGGCCATGTTATTTTGAAGAAGTTAGAAGATAACTGCTTGTTGGAAAATATTACCGATGGATTTGATCGACCTGGCGTAAAGATGCATGATGCAGTGAGAGACATGGCATTGTCACAAGAATGAATCCTCGATATATGATACAAGCAGGTTTGCAATTAGAAGAGTTACCAGAAAAGGAGCAATGGAGTTCTGATATTGAGAAAGTGTCACTTATGTATAACTCCATATCAGAAATTTCCATAGATGTGCTGCCCACAAAATGTCAACTGCTCACAACCTTGTTATTGCAGCATAACCCTATAAAGAAGATCTCAATTTCTTTCTTCACAAACATGCCTTGTCTTACTGTTCTCAATTTGTCCTTTACAAAGATCGAGAGTTTACCAAATTCCATCTCTGAACTAAAGAACCTCACAACATTGTTGCTTCATGGCTGTAAAGAATTAAGAGATCTGCCATGTCTTTCGATGCTTCAAGAATTGAAGAAGTTGGACCTTTTTGGGACTAAAATTGAGGAAGTCCCTGAAGGCATGGATATGCTGATAAAGCTAAGATACGTTGATCTTCAGGTGCGGACTCTGAAAGAGATACCCGCCGGACTTTTACCAAAACTCGTTCACCTTCAGCACTTTAGTTTTGATGTGAACAATGAAAAAACAAGTCTAAAAGCAGAGGAGATGGAACCATTGAAGAAGTTGGAGTGCTTAACCGGACTTTTCGAAGACATTAATGAATTCAATAAGTTCATCTCCTCAATGCAACAAAGTAAGAAAAGTCTCATCAAGTACCATTTACGGGTGGGCTCAGCCTCAGGTTTAATTACTGCGTTTGGGACTCCTGGAATAGAGAAAATAGTAACAATTGAAGGAATCGACAATTGGGAAGGTGAGTTAATTGAAATTCAAGAGTTGCATATTTTAAAGTGCGACTATTTGAGAAGCTTAATCGATGATAATTCTTCCTTCAAAAATGCGATTGACTTGAGGTTGTTGTATATTATGTTCTGTGAAGGGATAGAGTGTGTTGTTTCCCTGTCCTCTTTTGCCTCTTCTTCCGCTCATCCATTTCAGAGCCTCGAGGAGTTGCATCTTCTTGATCTGCCAAAGTTGAGTGCCCTTATTTTGAAAGATGAAGGAATTGGTTCAGCAACAACATCAACATTGGCTCCGTCTGCCACCTTTTCCCATCTTAAGGAAATTTCGATATCCGACTGCTCAAGTATGAAGACGTTGCTTCCATATTGGTTGCTTCCAAACCTCCAAAACCTGGAAAAAAAATATGTGGGTGCTTGTTTTCAGCTAGTAGAAATATTGGGAGCACCAATATCAGAAGTTGAAGAAAAAGGGAGTGATGTATTAATCAAATTCCATCTTCCCAAATTGAGAGAACTGAAATTGTCTTCTTTACCAAATTTGAATAGCATTTGCAGCAAAAGTGGAGTGATGGTTTGTGATTCTCTCCAACTTATCCTAGTTGGAATTTTCTGTGATAAACTGAAGAGAATTCCTCCATTTGTTCCCCTTGTTGGCAATGGGCAGCCATTTGCATATGCTCCACCTTCTCTTACCATCAGGTCATGGGAAGAATGGTGGAAATCGTTGGAGTGGGATGACCATCCAAACTTTAAAAATGTTATTCAACCCCTTTGGAAGGAAAGGTATGAACCATTTATAATTTAGTTTATACTTTCTTATTTTATAAACTTAATTTCTCTATTTTAATACAATTTCAAAGTGCCTCCACTTTTTAAACATTTTCCCTCTCTTATCATTCCTTCTATTCTCTTATTCTTCTCTAATATATATATATATACTTTCTAAAACAACCTTGTAAATTTTCATATCTATAATTAAAATATTTATTTTATAAATCTAAATTCTCCATTTTAATACAATTTCATGTTTTGTTTTATTTTGGTTTGAAGATGATGTGGCCTCCTTTGCTACCAAAGAAGTAGAAGAGAGGAGGGCGGAGGAAAGTGCAAAAGATGAGGTTAAGAGGATTGAGGAATTGAGCGGCCACCATAAGAATTGACTCATTTTCCATTTGAATAACTTCATTTCCACATCTCTTAAGTTGTTTTCACATTTTAAACATTGGATTCCTTACATCTTGTCATTCTTCTCTAAAAAAATAATTTCATTTGTTTTAAAATAAATGTACTTCCCAAACCTCCTAAATATTTTAATTTTTATATAAACCAATTAAACTATAGACTTATTTTGATATAACGTAGAATCAAATATTATTATGATCTATTATATAAAATTATTTGTCTTATTAATCTTCTATTAATCATTTATACATTGAAAAGCATATAAGTTGAAATAATTTTTTTTTTTTTAATTTTAAAATATGCAACTTAAAAAATCAATCCATTAGATATCATATTTAGAACTTGTAGTATAATTACATTTTACTTTATAAAATAAACTTCTACTATAATTATATTTTAGTTTATAAAAGTTTAAAACTTTATTTTTTTTTATAATTACATTTTAGTTTATAAAATATCATTTATTTTCCATCATATTATAATATTCATATTTAAAAATAAAATTCATATATGTACAAACTAAAAAATCACATTTTTTTTATCATTTATATGTAATTAGCTATTCCTATTGATATTTTTTTATCATTTATATGTAATTATTAGTTATAATTTGACATTTTTCTATTATAATATTTGAATTTATAAGTTAATATATTTGAATTATATTCAATAATTCAAATAAAAATATTTTACTTTAATTATTGTAATTAAAAATAATATATATGTAAAATCACATACAATACATTAAAAATATAATACATCAAATACACTACAAATATTAAAATAAATATATTTATTTATTTTATATATATATATATTTATAAATGTCATCATTCGTGTAGCATCAATTTATAAAATCATTAAATTGCATGTTTCAAAACAAAATTATTAATTCATTTTTTAAGATTAGTAATTAATAGAAATATGATGAAAAATATTGATACTAAACTTAACTAAAAAGAGTTACAATTTGGTCACTAATATTTTCAAAATTGTTTGTTTTCTTACCCGACTGTTAAGTGGTGCTTGTTTTAATTGACATAATAATAATTTTAGTCCTCAATTTTTATATTTTCTATCAATTTGACCTTTATTTTATACAAAAATTATTAAAAAAATCTCAAAATCATTTATAAAATAGAAATTTTCATATAAAAATTCTAGAAAAATAAAATCTTGAATATGTTGTTACATAACTAAATTGTATGAGAAATAAAGAAAATTAACATTTAATATAATCTAATAATAAATTAAAAAAAGTTAGATCATTACATGCTTCATCAATGTTTCTCGAAACCAAATTAGTAATATTATTGAGTTTCATGTCCTTAAAAAACATGCAAAATTGATATTGCCATTTTTTAGCCGAAAGCTATTATGTTTCAAACTCAATGCAATTTTTCATTACATTTAAATTATTTTTTGAAACTCAAATTTTAATAAAAGAAATCATATTCAGAATTTTATCTTTTCTTGAAAGGTAAAAATTATGTCAAGAAACAGAAGTGTTAAAAAAAAAAAAAACCAGAGAACGAATAAATCTGATTAATATTTTTTCTCTATGTTTGTTTTCAAAGAACGAGTATTAGATATTTTGATATACATAATAAAGAAAATTTCTGTAGGGTTTAAAAACAATTATCCCTCATTTTTCTCTCACTTTATTTAATTTTGAAATTTTTATCAACTTTTATTTAATTTTTTAATTTTATAATGTTCTAAAATTTTTAAAATAATTTATTTTTTACCATTTTATATATTATCAAGATCAAATCGACTAAAATATAAAACTTAAAAAAAAAGACTAAAATAACAATTATATTAATTAGAAAAACCACTTATGTAGGAAATTATACCTAATACAAGTCATTTACTAGTATATTAGACATTGTTATTATTCGAATTAAAAAAGTAGGATATGTAAGAAATTGTCCAGAATCCAAAATTAAAGACTGACAAGTTGAAGAATGCAAATAATATAGTAATGGGGTGCGAATAACTGAACCAGATACAACTCATTTACTTGTATATTTAATTTCAAGTTGTAACTATTATTATTCTTTAATTTCAAGTTGGGTATCTCAAAATTTCAAGCATCCTCTCAACCTAATTTTCTTTCATTTGCTTTTCTTTGCTTAATCCATGACTTTGAAATCATTGTTTCTGATTATCTGCTACTCTTATAGCTTTGTAAGACAGTCCAGGAAGAACTGAACTTCACTGCTTCATTTTCAGTTCTATTCTCCCAACACTTTTCACCCACTAACTCAGGTAATAACATCTGAAGCTATGATTTCCCCTACTGATTATCAACTGTTTTAGATTTTAGGACTGGATCATCAGCAGACATAATCTACTTTAGATACAAATTAATACAAAAACATGATTTCCTTTGCTAAGATCCGCAGCAATGATTTCCTCTACTGATTGTCAACAGTTGTAGATTTTAATACAAAAAGAGCTACCCAGAAGCAATATAAGGTTGAAATCTGAAACTGTTAAACATTTTAGTTCTTAATATTCTGTAATGAACTCTTGCACACTTGAATCTATCATGTTATATAGTTTGAGAGGTTGATTCTGGAAATACAACGGAAATACATATTTTCATTATCTCCTACTGTTATACATTCACAGACATAGCAATGGAGTACGTAGAGCCTGTTGTTGGCATTGCAAATTGTCTCGGAACTCCTGTTTGTAAATATTTGCAATATCACAGAAAGCTGAACGATTATGTGAGAAACTTCAAGAGGATCAGAGATGAATTGATTTGCAAAATGGAAGATATACAGCTGCAATTGAAAGCAGAGCTTCTTCGTCCTATGGGGAAGATACCGAAGCAGGGAGTTGAAAATTGGTTGAAAGCTGTGAAAGAGATGATTAGGGAAGCACAAGTTGTTGAAAACAAAGTCAGTAACGGAAGATATCTCTGTCGTGCTTGCAACGGGAAGCTAGTTGATGAAAAGACTCGAGAAATGAAGGAATTTCTTGATAAAGCTCCTAATGCCTCTGAAGGTCTTGCCATGGATGGTCCAAGTGCTGGGCTGCCGCTGCCAACATCAGAACTAGTTGGAGAGGAAGCCGTCAGAAATGAGATTTGGGCATGTTTGATGCAGGAGGAGGTTAGCAAGATTGGGGTTTGGGGGATGGGCGGTGTGGGTAAAACCACTATCATGAAGCACATCCACAATGATCTTTTGAAACAACAAAGATTCGGAAGGGTAATCTGGGTTACCATATCAAAGGAGTTCAATGTATTGAAGGTACAAGATAGAATTGCAAGTGCGTTGGAGTTGAAGGAATATTTAGACAAAGAAGAGGACAAGCTCAGACGAGCTGCAATCTTGTCAGAAATGCTGAAGAACGCAGGAAAGCATGTTCTAATCCTAGATGATGTGTGGGATAAAGTCTCTCTAGAGGAAGTTGGGATCCCTGAGCCGAGTGGCGGTAATGGCTGCAAGTTGGTGTTGACAACCCGTTTGGAGCAAGTCTGTAAGTATATGGGTTGTAAGGTGATAAAAGTGAAGCCCCTTACAGAAGAAGAGGCATTGATACTATTCTTGAATAAAGTTGGACCTAACATGGTTCAAAGTCCAACTATAATGCCTACTTTGAAGCTTGTTGTCAAGGAATGTGCGGGTCTACCTCTTACAATTGTCGTGGTAGCTGGTACCATGAAAGGAGAAGGTAACCCTCTTATTTGGAAAAATGCACTCGGGGAATTGCAAGAGAGAATAGGGATTGTGGAAGGAGTGGAAGCTGAGGTAATCGAGCGCTTGAAATTTAGCTTCGATCACTTAAAGGACAAGCAAGTGAAACATTGTTTTTTGTATTGTACGGTATATCCTGAAGATTCTGAAATTGAAAAGGATGAACTAATTGAGTGCTGGATTGAAGAGGGATTCATAGATGATATGGGTACAAGACAAGAAATGAAAGACAGGGGCCATGTTATTTTGAAGAAGTTAGAAGACAACTGCTTGTTGGAAAATATTACCAATCGATTTGATCAAGTAAAGATGCATGATGCAGTGAGAGACATGGCATTGTCGATCACAAGAATGAATCCTCGATATATGATACAAGCAGGTTTGCAATTAGAAGAGTTACCAGAAAAGGAGCAATGGAGTCCGGATATTGAGAAAGTTTCACTTATGTATAACTCCATATCAGAAATTTCCATAGATCTGCTGCCCACAAAATATGAACTGCTCACAACCTTGTTATTGCAGGAGAACCCTATAAAGAAGATCCCAAATTCTTTCTTCACAAACATGCCTTGTCTTAGTGTTCTCAATTTGTCCTTTACAGATATCGAGAGTTTACCAAATTCCATCTCTGAACTAAAGAACCTCACAACATTGTTACTTCGTGGCTGTCAAGAATTAAGAGATCTACCATGTCTTTCGATGCTTCAAGAATTGAAGAAGTTGGATCTTTCTTCGACTAAAATTGAGGAAGTACCTGAAGGCATGGATATGCTGATAAAGCTAAGATATCTTGAACTTGAAGTGTCCACTCTGAAAGAGATACCCGCTGGACTTTTACCAAAACTCGTTCACCTTCAGCACTTGAGTTTTCCTGTGGATAACCAAAAAATAAGTCTAAAAGCAGAGGAGTTGGAACCATTGAAGAAGCTGGAGTACTTAACCGGACGTTTCAAAGACATCAGTGAATTCAATAAGTTCATCTCCTTAATGCAACAATGTAAGAAAAGTCTCATCAAGTACCATTTACGGGTGGGCTTAATTACTACGTATGTGACTCCTGGACAAGATAAAATAGTAACAATTGGAAGAGTCCAGAATTGGGAAGGTGAGTTAATTATGCACCCAATTGAAATTCAAGAGTTGCATATTTATAAGTGCGACTATTTGAGAAGCTTAGTCGATGATAATTCTTCCTTCAAAAATGCGATTGACTTGAGGGTTTGTAGGATTGGGGAGTGTGAAGGGATAGAGTGTGTTGTTTCCCTGTCCTCTTTTGCCTCTTCTTCCGCTCATCCATTTCAGAGCCTCGAGATGTTGGATCTCCAATATCTGCCAAAGTTGAGTGCCCTTATTATGAGAGATGCAGGAATTGGTTCAGCAACAACATCAACATTGGCTCCGTCTGCCGCCTTTTCCCATCTTAAGAAAATTCAGATATTCAAATGCTCAAGTATGAAGACGTTGCTTCCATATTGGTTGCTTCCAAACCTCCAAAACCTGGAAGAAATTCGGGTGGTAGAATGTGATGAGTTAGTAGAAATATTGGGAGCACCAACATCAGAAGTTGAAGAAAAAGGGACTGATGTATTAATTCAATTCCATCTTCCCAAATTGAGAAAGTTGTACTTGAGGGAATTACCAAATTTGAAGAGCATTTGCAGCAAAAGTGGAGTGATGGCTTGTGATTCTCTCCAACTTATTAAAGTTAATTCTTACTGTGATAAACTGAAGAGAATTCCTCCATTTGTTCCACTTGTTGGTAATGGGCAGCCATTTGCATATGCTCCACCTTCTCTTACCATCGAGTCAAGCACAGAATGGTGGGAATCGTTGGAGTGGGATGACCATCCAAACTTTAAAAATGTTATTCAACCCCTTTGGAAGAAAAGGTATAAATCATTTATAATTTAGTTTATGTTTTCTTATTTTATAAACCTAATTTCTCCATTTTAATACAATTTCAAAGTACCTCCACTTTTTAAACATTTTCCCTCTCTTACCATTCCTTCTATTATATATATATATATATATATAAAATTTCCAAAATAACCTTCTAAATTTTCATATCTATAATTAAAACATTTATTTTATAAATCTAAGTTCTCCATTTTAATACAATTTCATGTTTAGTTTTATTTTGGTTTGAAGATGATGTTTAAAACTTTATTTTTTTATAACATTTTAGTTTATAAAATATTATTTATTTTCCATCATATTATAATATTCATATTTAAAAAAAAATTCATATATGTACAAACTAAAAATCACATTTTTTTTTTGTATCATTTATATGTAATTAGCTATTCCTATTGATATTTTTTGAAGATTTTAGAAAATATAAGTGAAGGTTATCAATTCTGTCAATTTACGGGGAAGAAGATGCGAAAAATATCCAAAGCACAGTTGTAATACATGCTAAAATTGTACCTATCAATAAGGAGAGATGCAATGATTATTTTTTATTATATGCTACTGTTATAGCTGCTTTGTAAGAGTGGCAAGCAAGTTAAGATCACTGCTTCTTTATCTCTTATTCATTTTCAATTCTAAGCTCTCAAGAGTTTTCACCCACTATGTCTGATCATTTCTTCTTCCCATTCTTTGCTTCTTTTGACCCTTAATTCATTATTTTCTTCCATGCATCTATTTACATGATTTTTTATTGACTAAGTTGAAAGAATGATCATACATACATGATTGCATTGCAGGGACATTTCAATGGAGTACGTAGATCGATTTGTTGATCTCTTTCTTTTGGCCGGAATCGGAAGGGAGTCATAGCAGACATAATCAGCTTATGGTACCAATCTTAAGAAACAAAACATCAACTTACTATACTATGATGAAGAATTTTATAACAACGTCAGAGGGAATCTAAGGGATAACATCTGAAGGAAATTCAGATTGTTAAACAATACAAAATTTGAAATTTATGGCAGATTAGGTATCTGATCAGCTGAACCGCTACAGCGATTGAAAGCTTGGTAGATTATTATGTTCCAATTCTACAAATTCAACTTTAGTTACTTCATTAGACAGTTTCATTACAGCTTGCCTATGTATAGAAAGCTTAGGATACGACACAAAATGTGCATAACATTCTATTCAACATTAGAACGGTACAAAAAAAAAAAAAAAAGTTCGTTATCGAACGGAACCAGGTGAAGTTGTCACACTTACGGATCACTAAAATTTTACAACAATGATGGAAATGTCATCCTTGCTGTTCCTCTTAACAGCTTCCTCAGTTAGGTGCTTTGCAGAAGATCGAGCATCCTTAATGCCTTTGATAGCATCGACAGCTTCTTGGTAACGGACCATTAAATCTGAGGTTCAACATGCAGGTTCAATAAAAGAAAAATGTGATTAGATAGGGCTTACCTTCCTTAAACCATCACTAGCCAATATTATAAGGTCGGTATCGTCGTCGGTTGTTTCAATGCTCACATCTGGCTCCGAAGTAAGATGTTAAACCAAGTTTAGGAAAAAAAAAAATTGAAAGAAATATTATTTATTTTATAAATCTAAGTTCTCCATTTTAATACGATTTCATGTTTTGTTTTAGTTTGGTTTGAAGATGATGTGGCCTCCATTGCTGCCAAAGAAGTAAAAGAGAGTAGGAGGGCGGAAGAAAATGCAAAAGAGAGGATAAAAAAGGAACGAGGGATGAGGTTAAGAGGAATGAGGAATTGAGCAGCCACCATAAGAATTGACTCATTTTCCATTTGAATAACTTCATTTCTACATCTCTTAGGTTGTTTCCACATTTTAAACATTGGATTCCTTAAATCTTGTTATTCTTCTCTAAAAAATAATTTTATTTGTTTTAAAATAAATGTACTTCCCAAAATAACCTTCTAAATATTTTAATTTTTATATAAAACAATTAAATTATAGACTTATTTTGAGATGATGTAGAATTAAATATTATTAACTATGATCTATAATATAATATTATTTGTCTTATTAATCTTCTATCAATCATTTATACATTGAAAAGCATATAAGTTGAAATAATTTCTTTTTTTTTTTTTAATTTTAAAATATGCAACTTAAAAAATTAATCCATTAGATATCATATTTACAATTTGTAGTATAATTACATTTTACTTTATAAAATAAACTTGTACTATAATTATATTTTAGTTTATAAGAGTTTAAAACTTTATTCTTTTTTATAATTACATTTTAATTAGTTTATAAAATATCATTTATTTTCCATCATATTATAATATTAATATTTAAAAATAAAATTCATATAGGTACAAACTAAAAATCACATATTTTTTTTATCATTTAAATGTAATTAGCTATTCCTATTGATATTTTTTGAAGATTTTAGAAAATATAAGTGAAGGTTATCAATTCCGTCGATTTACGGGGAAGAAGATGGGAGAAATATCCAAAGCCCAGTTCTAATACATGCTAAAATTGAATTCCATAAGGAGAGATGCAATGATTATTTTTTATTATATGCTGCTGTTATAGCTGCTTTGTAAGAGTGGCAAGCAAGTCAAGATCACTACTTCTTTATCTCTTATTCGTTTTCAATTCCAAGCTCTCAAGAGTTTTCACCCACTTTGTCTGATCATTTCTTCTTCCCATTCTTTGCTTCTTTTGGCCCTTAATTCATTATTTTCTTCCATGCATCTATTTACATGATTTTTTATTGACTAAGTTGAAAGAATGATCATACATACATGACTATATGCTACTGTACGTTATAGCTGCCAACAGCTTGAACAACACAAGCCATTTACTACAACACCAACAACTATACTTTGTTTTGATAGGGTGCCAATAACAACACCTATTACAACTCATTTACTAGTATATTTAATTTCAAGTTGTAAAATATAACTAGGCATTCTTATACCCTGCTTTCCCATACTTTCCCATCATCATCATCAACATCGTTGTTGTTACAATTGCGCACCAAAATCACTGCAATTCTTGTTAGTATTGTCCAGAATTAATGCAAAGGACATTGCTATGGATTTTAGACCTCATATCTATCTTCCAAATTTTGAGAGCAGATCAAAGGTTTTATTATTTCAGATTTAAAGAAGAATCAGCTGATTGTAAATCATCGATCAAGTGTTGAGAAAAACCAGTATCAAATACCGTAGCTGCAACGAAAATGCCAACTATAATGGCAGATGCAAAGGAAAAGTAAAAAAAGAAGATGGGATTCCTTACTTAATACTTCTGCCTTTGTACCCACAACATTCTTTCTTCTATCACAAAATTTCGACCATCCACTCTACCTTCTTTCCTTTCATTTGCTTATTTCATTACATGCTTTTCTTTGCTTAATAGTTCCGCCTTTCTACCCACAACCTTCTTTCTTCTTCTTCTTTCTTTTGGCTATTGTACCCACAACATTCTTTCTTCTTCACTGTTTTTTATTTCTTTTGATCTCCAAGGTCTATCACTAATTTTCAAGAATCTAGTCAAGGTCATTTTCTTTAATTTGCTTAATCCATGACATCCTTTTTTTTTTTTTTTTTTTTGCTTAATTCATGACTATGCAATGATTGTTTTTTATTATCTGCTTCAGTTATATATAGTCAAGGGAGTGAACTTCACTGCTTCATTTTTTAGTTCTAATCTCTCAAGACTCAGAATATTGTAGACTCAAGTCGATTCTTGAAAAGTAAATTTTCATTTCCAAATAATAAGAAGTTAATTATAGCAATTAAGGACGCCTTAACTACCAACTCTTCCTTGTGTAGTTGATCCCAATATACCCTGCAAACCACCAACCCTTACCGTCTATCCAACCACACGCGTGGGCACAATGGCGGAGCCAGAAAATTATTTTTGAGGGGCCAAAATTAAAGTATATTTTTATGATAGTAAAAATACAATTTCACTATTTTAATTGTCTATATCTTTATAATTTTCAAAGGATTAAATCAAATTTTTATCATTTTGGAGGGGCCAAAGTGTAATTTACTATCACTAATTTAAACTTTTATAAATTATAAAGGGTCTAAATAGAAAATTTTCCATTTTAGGGGGCCAAGGCCCTTGCTAGCCCCCTGGCTCCGCCACTGTGTGCGCAAGCTCTCGAAAACCTTGAGCTCTGGAAGAGTCCAACTTGAATTAATAGAGATGAATATTCATCTTCTCCAACTGGCCAAGGGAGTAAAGCCAAGTAAAAACACCATTGTTGAAACCTTGTTCATTCGACCAACATTTACAAGTAAGTCTCTTGCCATTTTATTTTTTTATATAGTTTTTTATCATGAGAGCTTGATTAAGCTAGCTCATGTATCAATTTGTTCAATTGGTGAAATTTTGATAAGTTTCCATTGTTGAGAATTGAATGAATTAAGCCTGAAATTGATAGAAATTAAGCTTAGGTTTTCAAAAGGACTAAATTGTAAAACTTGATTGTTAGCTTTTTATATTAGGGACAAAAATGAATAAAATAATTTTTTTTATAAAATTGTGGTAGGAAAAGAAAGTATAAGGTCCCTAATGAATACATGTGAAATCAAATTTTATTCCGAAGCTTTAAATCGAAAGTTTTGCTTATCTCGGGTTTAGGACTAAATTGAATAAATTGTAAAATATGCATGATTTGGTATTTGATTGTGAATTGGATGAAAATTGATAGTGTTATATGTTACGTGATTGTACGTAGCTAACGTCGGCACTAAGCGTTCAAAAGGAAAAGGAAAAATGAGAGTTGTCGACGAGTGATGCAAGCCTACAATTTGTACTTTTATGATTCGGGATCGTATTATTTGTTTGCATATACATTGTTTATTGAACGAGGAAATGTCAAGGTGAGTATATAATGAAAATGTGAATTTTTTTGTTAGGCTTGATATGAAATATTGAGATAGAAGACTAAAATTAATAAAATAGAAAATGACATGAATTACTTTGAAATGTGATATGTGATATGGAAAATTGAGTAGAAATAGGTTACATGAAATGAGACATATAATTATTTATAAAATTATAAAAAAACTAAAAATTATTTATAAAATAGGAAAATGTATAAAAAAACTCTAAAAAAATAAAATCTTGAATATGTTGTTGAATAACTGAATTGTATGAGAAGTAAAGATAATTAACATTTAATAGAATCTGATAACAAATTAAAAACAGAACAAATCAATGTTTCTTAAAACCAAATTAATAATGTTTTCAAGTTGAATTAAGGTGGGTTTGGATAGGCGGTGTGTTTACCTGCAGTTAATGTAAAAATAGCGGTGGCGGTGAAATTAGATACTGTAGCGATACTATAGCGCGAGACAAAAAGTAAGTTAAACGTACCGCACCACACTCAATCGCCTATCCAAACCTACCCTTGCATGCCCTTGAAGAATATCTAAAACTGATATTATAGAAGCTTATGAAATTGACCTTGATGCCATTTTTTTTAATCAAAAGAATACAAAATATACCACAAAAAATTTATTTTCAAACTCAATTCAAATTTTCATTACATTTAAATTATTTTTCAAAACCAAAATTATAAAAATAAATTATGTTCAGAATTTTATATATATAAATAAATTACAAAGACATATAAATTTTCTTAATGTTATATATATATATGTTTTTTTGAAGAGTTTTAAACAAATTACCCTCATTTTCTCTCACTTTATTTAATTTTCAAAATTTTATCTACCTTTATTTAATTTTTAATTTTATAAGGTTCTAAAATTTTAAAAATAATTTCATTTTTTTTTACTATTTTATATATTATCAAGATCAGACTGGTTGCTTCCAAACCTCCAAAACCTGGAAGAAATATATGTGACTGCTTGTAGTCAGCGAGTAGAAATATTGGGAGCACCAATATCAAAAGTTGAAGAAAAAGGGAGTGATGCATTAATCAAATTCCATCTTCATTGTGGCAATTACCAAATTTGAAGAGCATTTGCAGCAAAAGTGGAGTGATGGTTTGTGATTCTCTCCAACTTATCCAAGTTGCTTATTACTGTGGTCAACTGAAGAGAATTCCTCCATTTGTTCCCCTTGTTGGCAAGGGACAGCCATTTGCGTATGCTCCACCTTCTCTTACCATAGAGTCAAGCACAGAATGGTGGGAATCGTTAGAGTGGAATGACTATCGAAACTTTAAAAATGTTATTCAACCCCTTTGGAAGCAAAGATATGAACCATTTATAATTTAGTTTATATTTTCTTATTTTATAAACCTAATTTCTCTATTTTAATACAATTTCCTGTATATTTTTTCATGTATAGTAAAAAAAGTGATGATGATTGATGGATGATGAGGTTATGAGCATTGAGACTGAGAGGTAAAGGTAAATAAGAAATCAAAGTGCCTCTACTTTTTAAACATTTTCCCTCTCTTACCATTCCTTCTATTCACTTATTCTTCTCATATATATATATATATATATATATATATATATATACTTCTCAAAATAACCTTCTAAATCTTCATATATATAATTAAAATATTTATTTTATAAATCTAAGTTATTGTTATTTATATTTTTATCACCTTTATTTTGTCATACAAATTAGTATTACAATTTACTTTACAAAATCATATCACCTTTTACCCGACTTTCAAAATAAGCAAACACTCCGCGTTCTAAGATTCGAAAGAAATAGTACCCTAACTTACTGGGTTTCGATTTTTCTCATTGAATCTAAAAGAACCAATTATTCTCTTAAATTAAAGCATATAAGTTAAATAAAAAACTTATTCTTGGGAATTCAAAAATATTGTGTCCTAACTTACTGGATGTGATGTTTTGTTATCTCGAGGTGGGAATTTTTAAAAATAAAGGCAATATTCTGTATTTGAAAATTTTGAGAAATGGTGCCCTAACTTACTGGGTTTTGATTTTTCATTTGACACAAATAACTGAATATCATTCTTAAATTTAAATGTAAGAGTTTTAAATTGCAAAAGACAAGTTTAGTTTCGAGGATTTGAAATGTCGTATCCTAACTCACCGGGTATGATTTTTACTCCTTCGAAATAAGCAAGTCTCAGTATCCAATTTAATTTATTTTAAATAAAGAGGATCATATTTTAAAATCTTTTCAAATTGTTGACAAAAAAACATCAAATAATCAATTAGGTATCAATTTTGGGCGTCACGAGGGTGCTAGTCCTTCCTCGTGCGTAATCGACTCCCGACCCCGTTTTTCTAAACTTCGTAGATCAAAACTATCATTTTAATAAATCAAAATGTTTTAACGATCAATCTTAAAGTGACCCGATCGCACCTCAAAAAAGATTGGTGGCGACTCCATTTTCATTTTTAAAGTCGATCCCGTTTTCTAAACAAAAAAATAGTTCCGACAAATAACTTCATTTTCACATCTCTTTGGTTGTTTCCACATTTTAAACATTGGATTCCTTACATCTTGTTATTCTTCTTTAAAAAAAATAATTTTATTTATTTTAAAATAGATGCACTTTCTAAAATAACCTTCTAGATATTTTAATTTTTATATAAACCAATTAAACTATAGACTTATTTTGATATGACGTAGAATCAAATATTATTATATATGGTCTATTATTCAATATTATTTGTCTTATTAATCTTCTATCAATCATTTATACATTAAAAAGCATATAAGTTGAAATAAATTCTTTTTCTAATTTTAAAATTTGCAACTTAAAAAATAAATCCATTAGATATCATTTTTAGAACTTGTAGTATAATTACAATACATGTGGCATTAAATAATATATTTTAGTTTGATTTTATCGAAATTATAATGACTAAATTAACAAAAAAAAATACAGTGACTAAAATATTTTAGAATAACTTGCTATGTAGTTTACCATTATTTACTTACTCATGAATGTGACGTTAAAAGCCGAATGGGCTTGGCTCCAACAAATGATTTTGATTATGTGTAGGGTTTTATATTTTTTATTTTTAGGTAAACTACATCACAAATTATCTAATTATTACCTTCTTTTTTTTTTTTCAATCCAACTATCAACTTTTTAATGTGGTCACTCACTTATTGTCTTCTTCTTTTTTTGTCATTCGACTATTTTTTTTAATTTCCGTTAACTGGCTTTAAATTTCTAATAGAAGGGTGACATGGTAATTAAAAAATTAGTATAATAAAAAATTTTGTTGAAATGGTGTTATTTTGCAGGAAGAATGGGTGATTTGCAGAATAATACACAAAACAGGTAAAAATGGGGTAGTTGCTGCGCAAGGACAAGCCTATCTCTTGCAACTTTCTTCAATATCTTCAACAGCAAAGCAACAACTTGCTTTCGTCCACTGCTTGCGAACTCCGTTGTTAGAATCTCAAGCTTAAACTTCAATGCAGGCTGCCCCTAACTCTTTTATGGAAAATGACCTGAAAAAGACTAATAAACCCAGTTGTGTATCCAACTAATGGGTTCCAACCCTCCTTTTCAGCCACTTCCACTTAGCCGCAAATTGAGACTATTTATAAATTTTAAAATTTAATTTTTTAAAATTATGATTAATTTGATGTAATATGTGAAAGTTGAGGATAATTTATTATTATATTAAGTTTTTAACTGTCACATCACTCTCCAATTAGAGTTTTAGGGCACTTAACGGAAATGGATAAAAAAACAATCTTCATTAATTGAGTGACCAAATTAAAAATAAATTAATAGTTGGTGACTAAAATTAGATGACCTGTGATATAGTTTACCCATATCTTTTTAAAAGCGTATTAAAAATACAGAGGAATGGGCCTGTAAGTGAGAATTTCATTATTTGAATGGTCCAATTAGAGTGGCAATGGGTGGCTCCTAGAAGTGTTCATGGCCGCCCGGCCCGAAGACCGATAGAAATTTAAGAGGGTTTGGGCAAAAATATAAGCTCGAAAAACGGGCTTGGATAAAAAATAAAGCCAGTTAAAAAAATGGACCGGGCCTCGAGTAAGGTAATTTTGGCCCGAGCCCGGCCCAAATTCACTAAATTACAAAAAAAAATTTGCTATTTTTTTTATTTTTGAATGTTATTTTCTTGTTGTTTTCTCACTATTTTGCTATCATATTACTATTATGTTGCTACTATTTTGTTGTTATTGATTGAATATTGTATAAAACTTATTTTATTGTTAATTTTGTTATTATTTTAAAGGCATTTGTTAATTTTATTATTATTTTAGAGGTATTTGTTTGTTAAGTTACATCTATCTTAGCGTTATTTAAGTCTACATATTTTTTTAAAATTTATTTTCAATTTGTTGGAAAATATTTATTTTGATTTTTTAGTATTTTTATGTATTATATAATATTTAAAAATTATATATATTTAAAAATTATATAAAATAATATAAAAATTTAATACGGGCTCGGGTTTTAGCATTTTTATATGGGTTGGGTTTGGGAAAAATTTAGGCCTATTTTTGGGCCTAGCCCGACCCGAGCCCGATGAATGGGCCTAAATTTTTAGTCGAGCCCAGCCCGAACCCAGTCTGGCCTGGCCCATGAACACCTGTAGTGGCTCCCCAATTGCTAATTTAATTTCTACACCATAAAATATCCAACCATTAACATGGAATTTTGCACTAAAGCTGATCCCACAATGACATGCATCAGAATTATGCTGATCATATTTTGAAATTGTTAATGGGAGATTATCTTAACAGACGCTGCACAAGATAATATTTTATGAATATGAAATTATAAAATTGTAATTGACTAAAGTTAACTAAAAGTAGCAAGGCATGTTTGTAAATGAACCGTGTTTGAACGATCAAACTTTTATTCATGTTTGTTTATTTATTTTAAGTCTGTCCGTATTTAATTTGTATTCGTTAAGAATTTTAAATTTTTGTTTATTTTTATTTATTTATAATTATATGTGTTCATATTCATTTGTTTAATATTCACGAACATGTTCATTTAATTTAATTGAACATGTTCACGAACATTAAATTGAACATCTTCATTAGTATATAATTGAACATTTTAACGAACAATATTAATAAATAATAAACAAACAAACAAACAATAAATTTGCTTAAAAATATTAAACAATATGATTTGCTTTAGAGAAAAACATTTTTAAATTTAACTTTTATTTAAAATTCAATATAAAAAACATTTTTAAATTTAACTTTTATTTAAAATTCAATATAATTTATGTAATATTTAATTTAAATATAAAATTATATCTGTCATTAAATTTTATTGAAAAATAAATAAATTATATATTCAATTTGAATTTTACAAAGAATTAATATGGATGGCTTAAAAATATTTAATAATTAACATATTAAAATAATCCTTTTAATTTTCAAAAAACAATGCTAAAGTAGCAATGCTCTTCCAATGTAAAGCTGATGAAGAAGTGGGTACAGCTGGTATATTTGATGAAAGGATAGTCTACTTCACTAGGTCACTTTTGGTTTGCTTGCATTTATGATATATATATTTTTCTTATAAATTCTCACCCAACTTTGTATTCTACCATTTATGATGCAAACAAAGTCATTCAAAAGTAAATTAATTTCAATAAAAAGTGTGTTTAACATTATTTTTGGCTATTCAAATATTATTTTTTTAATTGTAAAAACAATATGGTAGATAGAAGATTTTTGTCATCAAAAACATTTTCTAAAAATAATTATATATATTTAAAAATTTATTGCTCAACCACCGCAACAATAATAATAATACTATACTAAAATGAATTCGCATAATCATAGAAAAAAAAATTAACTTATGTTTCAACTTAAATAACTTATGATAACAATAATATCATACTCGACAGACGACATTTCGAAAGCTTCTTCCAAAGGATTTGACCCCTCAACAGATATGTTTTAACCTAAGTAACTTATGATTATAAATTTTTAGCTTCTCAAAAAAAATACTTTTGAGTTAAGCATTTCTAAACAAGTTACTTTTTGAGAGAAAAAGTAGTTCTCCCAAATAAAAGATTTTGTCAAAAATTATTTTTAAACAACATTTTGTGACGAAATTGAGATAGATTTAATTAATTAAATTATCTAAAAATAATAATATTACAAATCAAAAGAAATTATTGTGACAGATTGAAATTATAAATAGTTATGGACATTTCCGTAACAGATTAAAATTATACATGGTAGCAATATTTTGTAATTTAAAAATATAATCTTATAAATAAAAAGAAATTCTTGTGACAAATTGAAATTAGCTTTTTACGTAATTAAAATAGTAAATAGTAACAGGTATTTCTGTAACCAAATATTAGTACAAATAATAACATTATTATGTAATAAGCATGTGAAGTAGGGTTAGTAAAATTCGATTCAACTCCAAAAAATAAAAAAAATTAAATTATTCGAATCGAATGAATCAAGTTACCCGAATTAACTTAATTTTTTTTTCAAATTTCAAATTCAAACCAAATTAAATTAAAAAAAAAAAGAAAAAAAAAAGTCAACCGTTGTTTTAAGAAAGTAAAAATGAAGAGGCAAAGGGATGGCAGGCAGGCAGGCAGGAAAAGCACCAGACATTGATGCCCTCACTGGCCTGACATTGTACCTTCATTTATTTATGTTTTAATTCAATGTTTCATCAACTCCCACTGCATCATTATTAATATCATACCATCAATTCTTACTTACTAAACCAAAATCTATCCTTTTCAATTTACTTCTATTTTATTTTTTTAAAATATAATTGAATTTCAATAATTAAATTAATTTTTAATTATTAAATGAATTAATTAAAAATATATTACTCCTTTCAAACTCCCAAAACTTCTTTCTTTTTTTTTTTTTTTTTTTTGCTATCTAAACCTTTTACTTCCCCAAACTCCTAAAACATTTTTCTTTTACTTTCCCCAAAAAAACTTTTACTTCTGACAAACCGTTCAAAATAACTAATAATAAGAAAAGATGGAATTTACTTTACCTTTGTGGAACTTAAAACCGAAAGTGGCCCCCAACACCATAAAAATTTACTCATACTATTGTTTGTTTTCTTCCTTTTTTAACCTTTGTGGAACTTACAACCGAAAGTGGCCCCCAACACCATCAAAATTTACTCATACTATTGTTTGTTTTCTTCCTTTTTTATTATTATTAAGAAAAGAAAGCATAAAACAGTAACTAACCAATCATCAATTTTGGCATTATAATTCTATTTGTATTTACATTCAGTAAGTTACGAATTATATTCTGTGGAGAGCAAAAGATAAAATATTGTAAGGGTTGATTCTAAGCCATTAAAGCTAGATAAAATATTGTAAAGGTTGATTCTAAGCCATTGAAGCTAGACCATCAGCGAGTTTATTACCTTCTCTGTAGGTATGTTGAATAATCACATCCCACTCCTTATTCATGTACTTGCGAGCCTCCCTACAAAACCAATGTTCACCAAATTTAGCGCTACTAGACAACATAGTAGCAACCTCCATACTATCTATTTCCAGAATGATTCTCCAATGTCCATTCCTCCAAGTAATCTGAAGTTCTTCAACAACACCGCAAAGTTCTGCTTCCAACACCGAGCAAGGGCCAATTAGTCTAGAAAATCCAATTAATCCATTCTCCATTCCAATCTCGAATAACTCCCCCACAAGCGGCCATATCCGTAACATTTAATTTGTACCAGGACTCTCCCACCTTATCAAGTGCAGACTTTTTAAATTTTCACTTCTAATACTACTGCTTTGGACACCCATAGCAGATACGTATTGCTACTGTAATTTTAAACTAGTATCCAAAACAGATTCGGTTTCTACAAAGTCTCCTATTTAAAAAGTGTCACTTAAGAGTTTGATGACAATATTTTTTTTAAAACATTAATGACAAAGTTGCAACTATTTTCTTTAGTTAAGTGACCAAAACGAAAATTACAAATAGTTTAGTGATTAATGTAACTTTTTTGGATACAATGATCATTTGAATTCTAACTATTCCAAAAGAAAATGAACACCTAACCGATAAATTACAACTTGAGCTATTCACATCTTACAAACCTGCATATGTAAAATATTACTCATAGAGTTGAATCCAAAATTTAATAGCAGCAACTTGAACAACACAAGCCATTTACTACAACACCACCAACTATACTTTGTTTTGATAGGGTGCCAATAACAACACCTATTACCAACTCATTTTTACTAGTATATTTAATTTCAAGTTGTAACATATAACTAGCCATTCTTATACCCTGCTTTCCCATACTTTCCCATCATCATCAACATTGTTGTTGTTACTATTGAGCACCAACATCACTGCAATTCTTGTTAGTATTGTCCAGAATTCATGCAAAGGACATTTATGTGGATTTTAGACCTCATATCTATCTTTCAAATTTTGAGAGGAGATCAAAGGTTTTATTATTTCAGATTTAAAGAAGAATCAGATTGTAAACTATCAAGTGTTGAGAAAAATCAGTATCAAATACCGTAGCTGCACCAAAAATGCCAACTATAATTATGTGTGTTCATATCCGTTTATTTAATGTTCACAAACATGTTCACGAACATTAAATTGAACATTTTCATTAGTATATAATTAAACATGTTAACAAACAATATTAATAAATAATAATCAAACAAACAATTAATAAATAAATACATTAAAATAGTTAATAGTCATATTTTAAGAGAAATATATCAATGCTTTGTTTACTATTATTTTTTGTTCAATAGAATTATTTTCGAAAAGTTTTTTTGAGTAAACAGCAAATTAATATTAAATAGATAAATTTACTTTCGAGAAAAACATTTTTAAATTTAACTTTTATTTAAAATTCAATATAAATTATGTAATATTTAATTTAAATATAAAATTATAACTGTCATTAAATTTTATTGAAAATATATAAATTATATATTCAATTTGAATTTTACAAAGAATTAATATGGATTGCTTAAAAATATTTAATATTTAATATATTAAAATAATCCTTTTAATTTTCAAAAAACAATGCTAAAGTAGCAATGCTGTTCCAATGTAAAGCTGATGAAGAAGTGGGTACAACTGGTATTTGATGGAAGGAGTGTCTACTTCTCTAGGTCACTATTGGTTTGCTTGCATTTATGATATATATTTTTCCTATAATTAAATTCTCACCTAACTTCGTATTCTACCATTTATTTTGGAGAAAGATGCCAAATTTTAATTATTGATTTCAACAACTTTGTTTAATTAGAAAATTGGTATTCCATAGAAAAATTACATTTCGATTTCATCATTATTGGTTTTTTTTTTTCAATTTCATCATTATGATTTAGAAGTACATAATATTTTTTTTCATAATTTAAATAGAAGTACCATTTTAGTTTTAACAACAATAGTAATTTCTTACTTCAGAGTAATTAGAAAAAAGGAAATGCAATTGGTCTAGCTAACATTTGACCCAAAAAGATAAAGTAGGACAGGAGGTGAGGCAGGTCCCCACGCCCGAGGTACACTGCAATAACCCAACAAACTCTATGATGGCACCACCGTAGGCAGCATTAGCCTATTTGTTGCTCCCCTCTCCGTACTCCCATCACGTGTCGCTCCCGTATTTCATTGGACCATATAGGGAAACGAGCTGCATCCGTACACCTGTAAATTTATAGGGTTGACAAGCTCCACATCACCTTATCGTATGCATATCATGCTAAAAGAAAACTCCGTCACATTAGATATATATTACATTTTAATCAACAAAACACCATTGATGTTTGGTGATATAAATAAATCAACATATGTATTTTATTTTAAGATTTAGAGATTGATAAATACATAGCTTTTGACACTATTCATGGTGGTTGGATATTTGTGGGCAATTTATTTTTATTTCGGTAGCATATGGTACGTGTTTGCGATTTTCATTTTGTTTGTGGTGCATAGTGGGGTTTTATAATAGATAATTTTGTGTGTATGAATTTTGGTGAAATTTGAAATTTGATTCTTTGATTATGATTTTTCTGTTGTACTAGTTAATAAGGTTCAAGTGTATTGTTGAACAATAAGAATTTTTTGATGTTTGTTTGTGGTTCTTCTCTTGTTTCATTATAATTCACCGATTGATTTTGTTTCATTAATTGAACTTGTTGTTGATTCTTAGAGAGCTTATATTTTTGTATAACAAGTGTGTTAGCTCTATGGTACATAAAATAAAAGCATAATAGGTGGATGTTACACATATTCATGTTGGTTCCACTCAATTATACACTACAGTAGAATATGTCCTGAATGAGTTATGTACTTGTCAAAAGTTGTATAAATATAGAATATCCTGAAAATAGAAAATACAGGAGTTGCCAGGTTCAGAAGATAGGGAACAATGAGCTTCTTTCCTGATGACATGCTCTTTGACTTCAACATAAGTTAGTGTGGCTTGCAAATAATGCACCAGACATGTGTTAAAACTGCTTGTTGCTTTTAATGTAAAATTAACCACTAGTAGTGTTCACAGTTTGGTTAGAATTGACTTAATCGATCGAATTAATCTAATTCAGTTAATCAGTCGGTGGCCGAATTTAGTTCGGTTGAAGGACGATTATTGAGTTTTTAGAATTTCGGTTATTGGATAGTTCAGTTCAAAATCGAGTAATTAAATAAATTAACCAATATATATTATATATAATATATAACATATGTTTCCTTAGCAAATTAAGAAGAAAAAAACCAATGTAGTAAACATGCCAGTGTTAAGAATAAAATAAAAATAATTATGCAAAATAAAATGTCTCAATTAAAAACTATTTAAAATTGAGTGATTAAAAGTTTAATTGATACCCCTAAACCACAACTAAAAAGTTTTAATCTTATTTAGTGTCATCCACCATTAATAATTGACTCCAAATTTTTATATCATGAAAGTCTTTATGGTGGACCCTAGAGCTTAAAGGAGGCTAATAAAAATGATGAAATCCAAGGTAGTGTAAAACAACATCGCCTTCACCTATAAAAATAAAAATTGCTTTAGCTTAAATGAAAATAAAAATGTTTTATATGCATAGTGTCTCTAGTTTAAATTTTATTATCGATAAATAAAAACACCCTTATAATCATATATCTTACTTTACAAATAAATTAAATTTTTTTTGACAATTTTGTTACTAAACTGGGATCCAATTGATGGTTGACACCATGTTAATAAAATGCATACTACATAGTATAGATAAAAAAAAGTTTTAAACTAAATTTTTAAAAGAATTTAGGGTATGTAAATTACACCATTAGTCATTTAACTATAGGTAAGTTTTCGTTTTGGTCACTTAACTAAAAAAAGTTACAATTTGGTCACTAATGTTTTTGAAATTGTTTTTTTTTATCAACTGACTGTTAAGGGGCACTTGTTTTAGTTGGTATAATAATAAATTTAGTCCTCTTTTTTTATATTTTTGTCAATTTGACTCTAATTTTGTATAAGATTATTATAAAAAAACTCAAAATTTCTAAAATAGAAAAATGTTTATAAAAGTTCTAGAAAACTAAAATCTTGAATATGTTGTTGAATAACTAAATTTTATGATAAATAAAGAAAATTATCATTTAATAAAATCTAATAACAAATTAAAAACAGAACAAAACTAAAAAAACTACATCATTATATACTTCCTCAATGTTTCTCGAAACCAATTTAGCAATATTATAAAGTTGAGTTTCATGCCCTTGAAGAGTATTACCCAAACTTATGAAATTGACCCTAATGTCATTTTTAGTCAAAAAAATATAAAATATACAACAAAATTTTCTTTTTCAAACTCAATTCAATTTTTCCATCTGTAATGGAACCTACCACTGTAATGGCGGACAGCAAGGAAAAAATCTAAAAGAAAAATTAATACAAATAGGACTTCTTACTAATAATTTTGCCTTTGTGGAACCTACCACTGACTTCATAATTTCCATCTTTTTATTTTCACTTTCTTCTTCTTCTTATTTTTGGCTATTGTACCCACAACATTCTTTCTTCTTCACTGCTTTTAGTTTGTATCGATCTCCAAGTACTATCACAAGTTTTAAGCATACAGTCAAGGTAATTTTCTTTCATTTGCTTAATTCATGACATGCTTTTCTTTGCTTTTGATTATCTGCAACTGTTATAGCAGCTAGCTTTGTAAGATAGTCAAGGAAGTCAACTTCACTGCTTCGTTTTCAGTTCTAATCTCTCAACACTTTTCAGCCCCTAAGTCAGGTAATAAGATCTGAAGCAATGATTTCCTCTACTGATTATCAACAGTTTTAGATTTTAAGACTGGATCGGATGATCAGCAAACATAATCTACTATAGATACAAATTAATACAAATAGAGCTACCCAGAAGCAATATAATGTTGAAATCTCCTGTTGAACATTTTACCTCTTAATATTCTGTAATGAATCTTGCACACTTGAATCTAGCATTTTATATACATTAAGAGCTTGATTCTGGTGACCAGAATTTCATTATGTTTCTGTCTGCCACCCATCCATAGCTCCATCTAATAAACGCCATTGCTTGAAACTTGCATTCATGCTTACACTGGCATGTCAAAAAGCCAATATATTCACAGATTTTCATTATCTGCTACTGTTATATATGATTGCGTTGCAGGGACAGAGCAATGGAGTACGTAAAGTCCTTTCTTGAGATTGCAAATTCTCTCGGAACTCCTGTTTGTGAATACTTGAAATATCACAGAAATGTGAATGATTATTTGAGAAACTTCAAGAGGATGAGAGATGAATTGAATTGCAAAATGGAAGATATAGAGCAGCAATTGAAAGAAGAGCTTCTTCGTCCTCTGGGGAAGAGACCAAAGAGGGAAGTTCAAAATTGGTTGAAAGATGGGAAAGAGATGATTGCGGAAGCACAAGTTGTTGAAAACAAAGTCAGTAACGGGAGATATCTCTGTCGTGCTTGCAACGGGAAGCTGGTTGATGAAAAGACTCGAGAAATGAAGAGATTTCTTGATAAAGCTCCTAATGCCTCTGAAGCTCTTGCCATGGATGGTCCAATTGCAGGGTTGACGCTGCCAACATCAGAACTAGTTGGAGAGGAAGCTGTCAGAAATGAGATTCGAGCATGTTTGATGCAGGAGGATGTGAGCAAGATTGGGATTTGGGGGATGGGCGGTGTGGGTAAAACCACTATCATGAAGCACATCCACAATGATCTTTTGAAACAACAAAGATTCGAAAGGGTAATCTGGGTTACCATATCAAAGGAGTTCAATGTAATGAAGCTACAAGATGATATTGCAAGTGCTTTGAAGTTGAAGGGATATTTGGCCATAGAAGGAGACAAGCTCAGACGAGCTGCAATCTTGTCAGAAATGCTGAAGAACGCAGGAAAGCATGTTCTAATCCTAGATGATGTGTGGGATAAAGTCTCTCTAGAGGAAGTTGGGATCCCTGAGCCGAGTGGTGGTAATGGCTGCAAGTTGGTGTTGACAACCCGTTCGGAGCATGTCTGTAAGTATATGGACTGCACGGTGATAAAAGTGAATCCCCTTTCAGAAGAAGAGGCATTGACACTATTCTTGAGTAAAGTTGGACCTAACATAGAGCAAAATCCAACTATAATGCCTACTTTGAAGCTTGTTGTCAAGGAATGTGCGGGTCTGCCTCTTACAATTGTCGTCGTAGCTGGTACCATGAAAGGAGAAGATCACCTTCCTATTTGGAAAAATGCACTCAGGGAATTGAAAGAGAGAATAGGGAATGTGGAAGAAGTGGAAGCTAAAGTGATAGAGAGTTTAAAATTTAGCTTCGATCACTTAAAGGACAAGAAAGTGAAACATTGTTTCTTACATTGCGCATTATATCCTGAAGATTTTGAAATTGAGAAGGATGAACTAATTGAGTGCTGGATTGAAGAGGGATTCATAGATGATATGCGTACAAGACAAGAAATGAAAGACAAGGGCCATGTTATTTTGAAGAAGTTAGAAGATAACTGCTTGTTGGAAAATATTACCCATAGATTTGGACCTAGAGTAAAGATGCATGATGCAGTGAGAGACATGGCATTGTCGATCACTAGAATGAATCCTCGATATATGATACAAGCAGGTTTGCGATTAGAAGAGTTACCAGAAAAGGAGCAATGGAGTCCGGATATTGAGAAAGTATCGCTTATGCGTAACTCCATATCAGAAATTCTCATAGATGTGCTGCCCACAAAATGTCAACTGCTCACAACCTTGCTATTGCAGGAGAACCCTATAAAGAAGATCCCATATTCTTTCTTCACAAACATGCCTTGTCTTAGTGTTCTCAATTTGTCGGATACGAAGATCGAGAGTTTACCAAATTCCATCTCTGAACTGAAGAACCTCACAACATTGTTACTTCGTGGCTGTAACGAATTAAGAGATCTGCCATGTCTTTCGATGCTTCAAGAATTGAAGAAGTTGGACCTTTTAAACACTAAAATTGAGGAAGTCCCTGAAGGCCTGGATATGCTGATAAAGCTAAGATATCTTGGTCTTTATGTGTGGACTCTGGAAGAGATGCCCGCTGGAATTTTACCAAAACTCGTTCACCTTCAGCACTTGAGTTTTCCTGTGAATAACCGAAAAATAAGTCTAAAAGCAGAGGAGTTGGAACCACTGAAGAAGTTGGAGTGCTTGACTGGACGTTTCAAAGACATCAGTGAATTCAATAAGTTCATCTCCTCAATGCAACAAAGTAAGAAAAATCTCATAAAGTACCATTTAGGGGTGGGCTCAGGTTATATTCCTATGGGGATTCCTGAAATAGATAAATTAGTAACAATTGCAGGAGTCCAGAATTGGGAAGGTGAGTTAATTATGCACCCAATTGAAATTCAAGAGTTGCATATTTTTAAGTGCGACTTTTTGAGAAGCTTAGTCGATGATAATTCTTCCTTCAAAAATGCGATTGACTTGAGGGTTTGTAGGATTGAGGAGTGTGAAGGGATAGAGTGTATTGTTTCCTTGTCCTCTTTTGCCTCTTCTTCCGCTCATCCATTTCAGAGCCTCGAGGAGCTGGAGCTTAGTCTTCTGCCAAAGTTGAGTGCCCTTATTATGAAAGATGCAGGAATTGGTTCAGCAACAACATCAACATTGGCTCCATCTGCCACCTTTTCCCATCTTAAGAAAATTAGGATAGTCCAATGCTCAAGTATGAAGACGTTGCTTCCACATTGGTTGCTTCCAAACCTCCAAAACCTGGAAGAAATATATGTGCTTCGTTGTAGTCAGCTAGTAGAAATATTGGGAGCACCAATATCAAAAGTTGAAGAAAAAGAGAGTGATGCATTAATCAAATTCCATCTTCCCAAATTGAGAGAATTGGAACTACGTTACCTATCAAATTTGAAGAGCATTTGCAGCAAAAGTGGAGTGATGGTTTGTGATTCTCTCGAGGATATCAGTGTTTATGGTTGTTATAAACTGAAGAGAATTCCTCCATTTGTTCCCCTTGTTGGCAATGGGCAGCCATATGCATATGCTCCACCTTCTCTTACCATCAAGGCAAGCACAATGTGGTGGGAATCGTTGGAGTGGGATGACCATCCAAACTTTAAAAATGTTCTGGTGAAGAGGTTCAGAGCATTGAGAGTGATAGGCAAAGGTAAATAAGAAATCAAACTGTCTCCACTTTTTAAACATTTTCCATCTCTTACCATTATTTCTATTCTCTTATTCTTCTCTAAAAATTATATATATATATATGTAATTTCCAAAATAACCGTCTCAGGTTTTTTAAAATATTTTATTTTTTATATAGAAAACAATAACCTTTTAATATATTTTATTTATGTACTTCCCAAAATAACTTTCTAAATATTTATTATTAAAATATTTATATTAATCAAAATGATTTAAGGTGAGATAAAAGTACGATCATAGTTTTATTGCCTACAAAAATTAGAAAAGGATTGTAAAAAGACATAATAATTTTTAATTTCCCTGTAAAATTTCTGGAAACATTAAGATTTAAAAAATAACAAATGCTTGTTTTTTTAAAACATAATACTTATAAAAATATATATTTGGATTCATTCATACGTAAACGTAATCATAAAGATTAAACCAATAATGTGCTTTTATAAAGGTATGATATTAGAAATTAAAAGTGGAAATTAAATAAGATAAATTCCTTTTCTTAAGTAATATAAAAACAACATTAACATATTTCTAAAATTATGAGGACTAAATGAGAAAATTAAAAAGGTGACATCCCTTTATAAAATAAATTAAAAACATTAAGGGGATGATGCTGCAAATAACCCCTCCACGTTTCCCATATATAGAAGACATTTTCCTTCTTCTTTTCCCATATATAGGTTCTCAGGAATTATGTAGTTTCTAACCTAGAAAGTTTACATTTTTAAAAAGAAAAAGTCAAACAAGGATGTTTTTGTTGTCGAGATAAGCATAGATACAGAGGTTCTGGATAATGATGAGTCTATTGGTTCAGTGGTAAGGCTTTATAAAATCTAGTAGGTGAGATTTGGATTAACTTAAATCTTTTTTATTTATTTATTTTAATTTAATTTTACTAAATCTCTATTTTCACTCATTGTTTCAACTGTCCACACTCTCACCCCACTTCCTTCGTTACTTTCTTTTGTTTCCCTATTCTGCCGTTTATCTTCTTTTCTCTTGGTTCTTTTTATTTTTCATTTTTGATTATTCTTGAATACTACCGTTTATTTTGTGCGTTTTGTCACTTGGATCGTATTCTGTTTGCAATGTAAGTTTCATTTGGTTACTTTTGTTGTGTTTCCAGTAATAGTTTAGTTTTATTTTGTTTCTTGAACAAGTTGAGTTTGTGTTGGTATATTTTCTGTTCGTTATCATGATTAGTATTTTTGTGGTTCTCGATTAGGTGAAAGGTGTGAGAACCCTAGCCCTCCAGCAAAGTAGATACGATTTTTGATGTTGTTTTGGAGAACTAATTATTCGAATTCTGTTTTAGGGGCTGAAATTTTGATTTAATGATGTTATTTTGGATAAGTATTGTTAGTTAATCAATGTGGTTTGATGAATGTTTGTAGGATTCGTGAGTTCCAATTGAGCGTTTGATCAAATCAGCAATCAGGTGTGTGAAATTAACCAGAAAACTCAATTGAAACTAAAGAAAATTAATTATGAAACAAGGGTTGTTTTCGAAACTGCCCAACACCACATGACCGTGTGGTAGGACGTGTGGAGCACACAGTCATGTGAATTTACACAGTTTGTGTTGGTAGGCCGTGTAGACCACACGGGCTAGCTTTTTGAGCCGTTTGGGCCACACGACTATGTGGGCATTTTGGCCAATTTTAAGCTCCAATTAGGGGCCGATTAAAGGACTCAAATATTGGGTCCATGGCATCATATAAGGCCAAAAAAATGTAAGTTTTAGTACGTATATATACATGGGTAAGCTTAGGAGGTATGTTAAGTAGGTTGTATATAAATCATATGCTATGTTATGTTCCTTATAAAAATATATGTGTATGCATGTCATACGACTTATGATATATGTGTTTATGATATTATAATTATGATGACTTATGATATATGTATTTATGATATTATAATTATGATTATGCCTATGTTTTGGGATGGGTTATGATATGATAAAGTGTTCTATGGTAGTTTTTATTGCAACTATGGCGACTAGATCATAAAATTTCTATTTGGCAGTTCAGTTGCATATTTATGAGTGGCATACTGTTACATATTGGTGTGATTGGATGGGTGAAGTCTTGTAGTCTTAATTGGTGATATTACTTAGACGAAGATGGTGTGTATAAGTTGAGGGTATGGTATGATATGGTATGATATGATATGATATGATATGATGTGAGATATGATATGATATGATATGATGTGAAACATGCTATAACATGATATGAAAACTGATATGATATAAGATATGCTTCGGTATGATATAATACATTCTAGTTTATATATATACTACAATGTGTGGGTCAAATCACACACTGGGTGTTAACCTCACACGTTTGTTTGTTTTGTTTTAGGTGATCTTCAGATTTAAGATTGGACAGTGACTCTGGAGCTCGTATTTTACTCTTTCAGTTTAAGTATGCATTGGACTCCAAAATTAAAGAACTTAAAAGCTTATTTTATTATTTTATGTAAGACCCCAAAATTGTCAAGAGCAGACATGAACTCAATTTTATTACTTTCGAAATATTATGTAACAAACATATTATCAAATGCTTAATATCATGTCAGTTTATTATTTTCACATAATATTCATAAAAGATATTTTATTTTAATTAAATAATTTAATGACTATCATAGGACTGAATTTGAAGGAAAAGGATTGAAAATGATCAATTTGTACGTATAATACAAGATTAATAATAAAATTTCATCTCTCAAGCTCAACTGTTATCGTTTACGCTAGAACTAAATTTTTTAAAAAATTATAGAATTAAAATTAAACAAATTTAAATACATGAAATAAATTCATAAACTAACATAATATAATGACTAAAGCAGACTTTCAATTCAAAGAATAATTTTATTGTCTCAACATAGCTCACATTTTGCAAATTATCATAATTATTTGATTTAGAATATATCTTCATAATTAAGTTTGTTAAGTTCAATTCTATTACTTTCAAAATCTTATGTAATAAACGTATTATCACATACTTAATATAATGTCAGATTATTATTTCATATAATTCTCACAAAAAAATCATCTTATTTTAATTAATAACATTTAAAATAATTTTTAAACCCGAGTATAGCTAGGTAAAAAGTTCTAGTTAATGTAATTTTTAAAAAATAATATTTAATAATATTTATTTTAGAGGAAAAATGATTGTATAAAACTATAATTTTAATATAAGAATATCAAATCAAATTTTTGCTCCTGTTTTTCAACATTTTCCTCTTGAAAAATTTAATTTAAAGGCTTAAATATAAAACTCTTTAGTTAAATTATCATTTTCGCCTATATAATATATTTAATTTGAAGATTTATTTTTTATATTTTTTTTTGTATTTTAATTTAGACATACCATTATTACTATTATGTTTTTGCTTAAAAATTTAGTAGTTAATTAATGTGAAATTAAAAAATTTCCAAATTGGACATGATTTTTTTTAATTGAGAAAGCAGAGAAACATTTCAGAGCAAGATTGATTTATTAGAGTGTAAGACGAGATCCATAAATAAGGTGGCAGTGGATATATCGGCACATAAGCCCTTACCAACCATTTCCGTAAGAAGCTGCGTTGCCTTTGAGGTATAGCTGTTTTGAAGTAACCCCCGGATCATTACATTATAACAGCAACTATCAGGCAAACAATCATTATCTCCCATGCTCCCAAACAACCTGTATGCTTCATCTGGCAATCCATCTTTACACAGCCCATTAAGCATTATACAATATGTGTAAACATCCGGTTTTAAACCATTGTTTGAGAGTTGATGAAATAACTCTTTTGCAACCTTGATATGCCCAACTTTGCACAACCCATCAATTAGGATAGTATATGGGACAATATCAAGTTCCAACCCACTGTTTCGCATTGCTTCAAAAAGTTTCAATGCCTCTTCGATATGACCTGTTTTGCATAAACCATTCAGCAAAATCAAACAGGTCACTATATCTGGAATTTCTCCAGAAGCAAGCATCTTTCTAAACGGTTCACAAGCAGTTGAAACTCTCCCTAACTGAAACATACTCTGAAAGAGAGTGCTGCATGTGACAGTATCCAGGATTGGTCCCTTTTGAGATATTTCATGGAAGAGTTCCATTGCTTCGTCTAACCTTTTACCTTTGCAATATCCATTGATCATGGTGTTGTAAGTAACTATATCAGGTGCACAACCCTTCTCAATCATCAAGTTGAAAACTCCTCTAGCTTTATCCATTTCATTCTGCAAGCAATGACCATTAACTAATGCACTATAGGTAATAACATCAGGCTCAATGCCTCGTTTTATCATTGTGTCAACAATATCCTCAGCTTTAGAAACCATCCCTTCTTTGCAATGTGCATCAACCAATGTAGTATACATGACAACATTGGGTTCAATGCCTTGCTTTCTCATCGTGTCAACGATCTCTACAGCTTTAGAAATCATTCCTTTCGTGCAAAGTGCATCAATCAATATAGTATACGTAACAATATCAAGTGAAATATTGTTATCAACCATTTCATTCAAAAGCCTTGTTGCCTCCTCCTGCTTGCCCGAATTACACATACCATGAATTAAGCAATTATAAGTAATGATATCTGGTCTAATGCCCTTAACCTTCATTTCCGAGAAGAGATTGAGAGCCTCCTTTAATAGCCCTTCCTTACAAAGGCAGTCAAGGATGGTATTATATGCTACAATATCAGGTTCAAAACCTGTGCCTTCCATCAGCCTTAGAAAACTAACAGCTCTATCAGTATTGCCAGTCTTACACAACCCCTTAAGTATTGTATTGTAAACAATCAAATCAAGTTGATACCCTCTTTCAGTCATTCCATTGAATATACTAATGGCCTCAGAAATCTTACTTTGATTACAAAGCCCATTAATCAAAGTCGAAAAAGTTACAACACTAGGTTCAACACCTAATTTCAGCATTTTCCCCAAAACAGACAATCCAAAATCAACTCGACCAAATTGACAAAAGCTATTAATCAAGATACTCAGAGAATAACCATCGTGGGAAACTCCCAATAATTCGATCTGTCTATACATAGAAACAACAATGGCATAATGTTTCATCCTAACAACGGCTCCTAATAATTTATTAAATTCCACAATTGAAGGCTTTGGATACTTGCCCATCATCTTATTGAACAAAACCAGAGCATCATCAACATTATCGAAGCGATAATCTATTTTTCCCTTTCCTCTAACAGGCATCGGTTTCTTACTTAAGGCTTCGATGTGGGTAGCTATGGCGTTAGAAGAAGAAGAAGAAGAAGAGTGGAAATTAGAAAGATGGCTTCCACCATTAACAACTGAACGAAGAATAAAAGAAGAAGGAAGCTTACCCATATCTTGAATCTATGCAAAATGGAAAACCAAAGAGCTGAAGCTGGAAACGAAACCACAAATGGCGCCGGCGATACAGCAAGAACTGTATATATAAATTATAGATAAATATGGATATAAAGATTCCCAACACAACTTGGAAATGACAGGTGAAGTGTTGTTTAGGGACAGGCTAATATTGGTAGTTTTGAGGGCAATTTGGGTAATGTAAAATTTGGCTAATTTTAATTTTAATTTTAATAGAGTCAAATTATGTTATTAGTTGTTGTTAGACCTGGTTATGGGTTGAGGCATTCGGTCCGAAGTTACACTAAAAAAGTGAGAGGATTTTTATAGAAATATAAGTTTAAAAAATAAGTTTGAGCAAAAAAAATGGATTCGTTTTAAAAAAATAAATTAGGCCTTGGCAAGGCATTTTTACCCAGGTCTAACCTAAATTTACAAAATGAGAAAAAATCTACTATTTTTTGTTATTTTATTATTATTTTCTTCCTATTTTGATATCATTTTACTAATATGTTGCTACTATTTTGTTATATATATAAATTTAAATTTATTTTTAATTTGTCAAAAAATATTTATTTTATTTTTGATGTATTATATATATTTAAAAATTATATAAAAAAATTAATATGGGTGAGTCGGGTCAGGTCCGAATTTTAACATTTTTATTTGGATCGGCTTGGACAAAAGTTTAGACTCATTTTTCAGGTCGGGTTGGGCCTAACAAATGGGCCTAAAATTTTTGTTGGACTTGACCTATGAACACATCTAGTTCTTCTATTATATGTAAATTACAAATTTAGTCTCTATGCTCTTAGTCATTTTTAATACTTCTATTTTTTTTCAATTTTAAAATTTCAAACCACCTAAATAATAATGGTAAAGGTATTTTCATATGTTTAATACCATGTCAGTTTCGGTTGTATTTGATAAATTAAAGTTTTAAATGTTAAAAAGTTAATTACTAAATTTATCACAAACTCTCAATTCGACCAACTAATTTAATTCAATCCAGTTCAAACAACTGTAATTATCTCAAAATATCTCATATTTTGCATAATGTTATAATTATTTAATTAATATAAGTTCATACCACACATACTTAAAGGTCCAATTTGATTTAATTTTTTTTATGAAACTTTAAATTTTTAATGGCATATATTTTTAATTGACATTATCTATTATGGAAAACATATTTATCATACATGTCGGCATGCATTGCGTATAGAAGACATCTCATACTTTTAGAACAAGTTAATTTATTCACTTGACTCACACGATACCATTATGTTCATAAACAATAAGATGATGCATTTGGACACCTATGTCACGAGTAGCAAATACAAGTATATGATGAATGTACACAGAATATCTTACAAAAGTCAATTTATTAAATTAGTCTATGTAATTACTAACAAATAATTATTTTAGTTATTTATTGTAAATTAATTCACATTATTTAAAAGAATAAGAGAAATCATACACTTATAATTTTACTTCCATGTCATTTTTTAGAGTATTTTTTTTTTAAATTTTATCATATAATTTATGGCATAGTTTATCAAAATATTTGAGTGCAATACTAATTTTCTTAAATATTTATTTGGTGTGTGTGTTCAGTCTCCTCTCCTCTCATTCTTTCACTTTGTTGGTTAATGCTTTGGGAAAGGTCTTTATAATATCGAGACCTCAATCAGAGGGTCCTTTTGGCACATCACTCCTTTTGACCATTTAGATACTCAAACCAATGGTTCGATTTATGTAAACCTAATGAGTTCAAACTAGGTTTTTCTTCTTGATTTTATTCTGGCTACTATTATATTCATGCAAGACTTTTTCACTTTTTTTTTTTATTATTATTTAGTTTTATTGACTTTGGTATTGATGGGTTGTTTTGGAGGTTTTTGTTGATTACAAGGACAAGGTCATAGTTAGGAGGTAGATTGAAGGAGAGGTTTGTGAGGTTTAGTTTAGTGTCTATTAGCAATTTAAGAGCTTGGTAGGAGATTAGGAAGTGGCTAATGGTGTAGTTTGAAGATAAGTGGTTGCAATGGTGATTGTGGTGAGGTATGGTTGTTGGGTTTGATAAAATTAGCAAGGAACTTGTTATAATGATGGTGAAGTTGAAGGTGAGGTAATGGAGCAATGGTGAGAAATGGGTGTGCTAGTTTAAGAGGTGGTGGTAATGGTGATGGTCGGATGATGTAAGGAAGGGTGTTGGATGATGGCGATGTCGATGGCTTGGGCTAGATGGTGAGGTGAGGGAAGTGAGGTAGTAGAGACAGGGGCGTAGCCAGGGGGACTGGCATGGGCCCCGGCCCCCCCTAAAATGTAAAATTGCTTAAAAGGTCTTTAGAATTTTTAAAATTTTTAAATTAATAAAGGTAAAATTGCACTTTGGCCCTCCTAAAATTATAAAAATTCAATTTAATCTTTTACAAATTATAAAGATATAAACTATAAAATTATATGGTGATGACATGAAAGCCATGTAAGCTTTTATGGACGACATGCAATTTCTGTTACACTCTTATTGTTGGGCCTAAATTTCGCCCGGGCCCAATACCAATTAACCAAAACCAGAAAAATAAAAAGTCTGTTAAAATAGTCTAAAATACAGTAGCCCAAGTATAATAGGCTCAAAATCGAAGTCCAAACCAAACACCTAAACCTTAGTCCAATTTTTTAGCCCAAAAACCTAAAAAAGAAAATAGAAATCAAAAGAAAACCCTAGCAACAATAGTGCCGCCAGCAGCCAGCCCTCGCGCGCCGGACACCGCCCTCCCGTGACGTGCGCCACTCCACCACACCACGCCAGAGACGTGCTCGATCACGTTCCTATAAACAAGCACCAAACAGTTGTAAAAAAGGCTATAAAATGCCGAAATAAAAACATTGTAAAGGACAGTTTTTTTTTTTTTGAAAAAATAGAAGAGCAATTACACTGTTTACAAATATACACAGAAGCATATAACGAGATCAATACCAAGAGCAAAGGTTTTTTTTTAGTTATTTTTCTATTTTTTCCGATTTCGAACACTAACTTTTTTATATTTTGCTTTATTTTTGTTTTAAACCCTTACATATAATACATATATCTTAAAATAAAAAAAGGGGAAGATTTTACCTACTTTCGGGATTTCGGCCACCGCGTGCAGTGGCTGACAACGGCGACGGACGGTGGCTGGCGCGGTGGTCGGCGTCAGAGACCTTGACCGGTTGTTTTGAGAGAGAGGGGAAGTTGAGAGGAAAAGGGGCCTTTTTTTTTTTAGAAGAAATGATGAAATGATTTTTTTTTTTTTGTAAAAATTTGGATTATATAGCAACTTAAAACACTGCCATTTTGACCCTTGCCCAACACAGCCAAAACGGCGCCGTTTTAGCCTAACCTGTGTGCGCGCCCGACCCGACCCAGGGGGTCCGCGTGTTTTCCAAGGAGGGATAATTGCGCAAGTAGCCCCTCCGCATTTCTGGATGTTTCAAATCGACTTATTTCGTTTTTTAAATTCTACCCCGCTTTTCTATTTTTTATTTGATTTCGTCCGTACTTTAAATGTTGCGTTTAGAATCAAGGAATAATTGCGTTTTGGGGTCCCCCTGTTTTGCACGTGTTTTAATTCGGTCCTTTCTCTCTCTTTTATTTTTGATTTTACCCCAAAACTTCTGTTTTCGACTCAATTTAGTCTCTGTTTTGCTTTGTTTTCAAATTAATTTTTTTTAAATATTTATTACTATACCTACTGTTTAATATTGCCATGGCTATTATTGTTTTATGTTTTCTTGTCACTTTGTCATTGTTATTACATTCCTTTGTATTTTTGTTATTATTTATTTACTACCACTATTATTTTATTATAATCGTATTTCTTATATCTCTAATATTATTATTGTTGTTTTGTTATTACTAATACTGTTGTTTACTTTTTTTATTATATATTATTATATCTATCTTTTTTTATCAATATACCTTTATTTTTTTATTTTTTTACTACTACTATTTTTTATTAATACTATTATTTTAATATTATTACTATTATTTTATCATTAATACTATTTCAGTTATTACCATCGCTATTTTTATTATTAATATTATGATTATCTATTATTTTATTATTAATACTATTTCAATTATTACCATCGTTATTTTTATTATTAATATTATGATTATCTATTATTTTATCATTAATACTATTTCAGTTATTACCATCGCTATTTTTATTATTAATATTATGATTATTACTTTCAAATATTACTATTTAGTATTTCTTTTTTCATTATTATTTCATTTATCATTATTAATTTGTAATATTATTACTATTATTTTCTTATTAATATTTTTTATTTTGCTTATTGTTATTATTATTCTATTATTCTATTTATTATTTTAATATTATATTTACCCTTTTTTATTATTACTATATTTATTTTTATTAGTATTATTTTATCATTACCATTCTTTTCTTGTCACTATTTTTTTATATATACATATTATCGTTATAATTATATTTATCATTCTTGTTATTATTTTTATTACTTTTTTCTACTATTATGATTTGTTTATTCTTGTTCCTATTATTTCATGTAGATCGATAATTTTGAATTGCATTTTAACATTTTTTTTTTTGCTTTTATTTACTTTTTTCCCAAGTTTATAAAAAGGGTTTCACAAAGGTAATATTTCATGTTTGGAAGTTCGAGGAATCGTGCCCAATCCTGCTGGGTTTCGATTTTCCATTCGTCCAAATGACTAAATATCCTTTAGAGATTTTGACCGTATTTTCTTAAATAAGGCAATGTTTCATGTTTGGAAATTCGAGGAATCGTGCCCAATCGTGCTGGGTTTCAGGTTTTTGTTTGGCCAAATAGTGGAATACCTTTTTTAAAATTGCAATGCATGAATTTTTGAAATCATGAAATGATCTTGGTATCGAGGGTTTGAAATATCGTGTCCTATCGTGCTAGATGTGGTATTTCATCTTTTCGGAACAAGAGAATTTCGATATCCAATTCGAATTATCCAAACATATTCTAAAAGATTCATATTTTAAAATCTCTTCCAATTTGCGATATTAGGACATTAATCAATCAATAAGGTACCAATTTTGGGCGTTACGAGAGTGCTAATCCTTCCTCGTGCGTAACCGACTCCCGAACCCGTTTTCTTAAAATTCATAGACCAAATGTTTTGTAAGGTGACCCAATCACGCCTCAAAAAAGATTGGTGGCGACTCCATGTTTTTAAAGTCGGCCCATTTTTCCAAACAAAAAAATAGTTTCGACACTTATTATCGGCTAATAATATAATGATTAAAATATTATAAATCGATAATATTAATGAATGTTCTATAACAAATTAAAGTTGAATTACCAAAATATAAGCTTATCCAAATATAACTAACTATTTATTAACTAAGCTAAAATGCTAAGAGTCTAGTAAATTCTGGTGAATTAGGTTGTTAATAATAGAATATTGTTTTTCCCTTAAATTATTTACTGAATATACTTCAGTTCAACTTTAAAAGCCCGTTTAAAAAATCATTTTTCTTCTGTTGAAAAAGTTGATATTTTCAACTTTTTCTAGGCCAAAAGTGCTTTTGGCTAATTAATTACTTTTTTGTTCTTATCATTTTCTGCAGTAACAATTTCTTCTTCTTGGTTCTTTTTTATTTTCCTTCCATTCTTCCATTTTCTTCAAGATCTTCAAGGTAAGGTGCTCTCACTCTCTTTCTTTTTAGTCTCTCTAATCTCATCTTATCATTTTAACTCCATATTTAATTTTTTTCATTTTTTCCCATTTAAATTTTTAAAATATACTTTAGATATTCTAATTAAATTTTATAAATAATTAATATCAATTACTTAGAAATATTTAAAATTAATATTTCATATATTAAAATATTAACAATAAGTTATAATAATTTTTTTATATTTTTGCTAAAATATCATAATATTAACTAATTTGAATATTATTTAAATGCATATTTGTTACTTTATAATACCATGTCTAAAATGAACATTTTATTCATCAAAAGTACTTTTTGACAACAATGCTAAACACTCAAATCTTAAACCAAACTTTTCAAAAGTATTTCTCAAAAACACTTCTCAAAAACATTTTTCCATTACACTTTTCAAAAACAATGTTAAACTAGCCTTCAACCTCATTAGTTGAAGGACATAAATAATAACTTGGACAAATAGAAAAGTATAGTGTGGTGCGTTTAGCTTACTTTTTGTCTCACGCTATAATATCGCTACAGTATCTAATCTCACCACCATCGTTGTTTTTACACTAACCGTGGGTAAACGCACCGCCCATCCAAACCCACCCTAGGTTTTCATTAGGCTAAACATATAGCATCATTTTATGTATTGCATATGCAAATAATTAGATTTATCCAATATAAAAATACTTTGATGTATTTATTTCCTTCTCTCTCTTTTTTGGTAAAAGATGTATTTATTTCTTTAAATGTGTATAATTGATCAAAATTAAATTTTCATGTGCATAATTACACCAAATCAAAGTTGATGTATCAAATTGCACATTGAATTAAAGTTCATGTATACTTTTGAGATTTTTCCCAGGATGATATTATAAAATATTAAAGACATGCAAAAATTTTGTGTTAAAAAGTGTAACATCCCTTACACCCCCGAGATGTGAATAATGTAAATTTGGATTGTGCACATGTTAGAATTTTTGGGTAGGTAAAATAAAATTATTAATATTAGTGGAGAAGGTAATTGGATATTATAAGAAATTAAAAAGGCATTTGAATTTAGGTAAATTAATTTAAGAAATGGACTAAATTGTAAAAATGTGAGAAGTATTAAGTCATAATATAAAAATTCAAAATAAGAAATGATTGACTTTGATGTATGAGAAAAAGAGGAAAGACTTGGAGAGTAATTTGACCATGAAACTTAAAAAAAAGAGGGGATGAGAATGGGAGTGAATAGTAACCACATGTGTGGCATGGTAATTATTAGATTTTTATTAATTAAATATTATTAGATTATTAAAATAAATAAAAGATGGATAGATATTTTGTTGGAGTAGATGTAGAAAAAAAAGGAAACTTTTCCACCATCTTTCTATCTCTCATTTCTGACCAAGTTTCATTTTCTCTCAATTTAGTCCCTTCTACCATTTTCACCTCTCTTAAACTTTAACATCCAAATATTCACCATAGATTCTAAGTGAAATAGATAGAACAACTCCATTGTAAGTTTACTTTCTTGTAAATCTAGCTAATATTCATTTTGGAGGAGAAAAAAAGTGAAGAAAAGTTCGAGATTTTGAGAAAGGTTAAGGTAAGAATGATATGTTTTCTTTTAGGACTTAGGGTCGGTTTAGTATTGCTTATAAGAAGCACTTTTAGGACAAAAGCATTCTTAAATGAGCTACTTTTTGGGAGAAACAGTGCTTCTTCCAAGCTAAAAATCGGCCTAAAAGAACTTTTTTTAGAAGCTTAAAATTTTAACTTCTTCCCAAAAGTGTTTTCTTTTTGAAAAGCACTTTTGAGAAGCATTCCTAAATTAGGCCTTAGTGTTTATCTCATCAAATGCATAGAAATAGTATTTTTGTTTTGATATTGAAAGTTGTATATGTGTTGTCTAAATGAAGAGAAGAAGAAGAGAAGTGAACATCAAGTTGGTGACAAGGGCAAAGACATAGCCAAGGAGTGAAGGAAAAAGAAAGTGTTTGTAATGGCCTAAATTCAAGGTTATTGGAACAATAGTTTCGCAACCATAAATCCAATTTAAAGAGAAATTTATTTCAATATATTTGTATGAATATTTTTATAAATATTTATAAAATGTTAGTAATGTGGTATTAAAATTTCGTTAAAAAATTCTAACGTTTGGGTAGGTAATTAAATGAAAAAGACTAAATTGAAAAAGGTGCAAAAGTTTAATTATAGATTAAAGAAAATAAAAAGGACTAAAAAGGCAATTATGCCATTTTTAAATGTTGAGGCGGTTTAAGTATGAAAAAATCTGAGATTTTTGTGTTTAATATATATTATTATATAATAAAGATATTTTATGTTTTAAATATAATATAATATTTTAAATATAATATATTATATTATGTTATATTGTTATTATATATATTATAAAGAGAAAGTAAAAGAAAGAAGAACAAAAAAGAAACAGAGAACAAGACCAAAGCAGGGGAAGAAAAAGGGAAAGAAAGAAAAAGGAGAAATTGATGATTTAAAGCTTGGATGTTTAATTGGTAAGTCAATTTAGCCATTCTCTTTTAATTTTGATGCTTTATAAGTTTTAGAACAAAGTTTTGTTGAATTAAGTTGAAATTCTGGAAATTCTTAGATTTTTAAACATGAGCTATGTGGATCAAATTGATGAATTAGGGGTTTAATTGATGGAATATCTAATTAGAAATTGATTTTTAGGAACTAAATTGTGAAAATATTTGGAATTAAAGACTATTACTGAAATTCTAATTCCTAAAAGTTATAAAGCAGCTTAAAGTGATAGAATAAAGTGTTAATTGAGGAAAAATCAGCTCAATTGAGAAGTTAATTGAGCAAGGACAAAATTATCATTTATTGAAAACTTGGGGAAAAATGGTAATAAACAGTTTGCACTAAAACAGTCTTGGACAGCAGCAGTAGACTAAATTTGAAAAATCACCATAAATTGTATAAATCAAATTAGAAGATGAAAAAAATATGAAATTAAAGCTTATTGAGTCTAGTTTCTTATAGAATAAACAATGTAAGCAATGGATATGTAAATCATGAGATATAATAAATTTTGTGAGACAATGTCAGAATGAATTCGGGTTTCCCTGTTCTAAATTTAGAAAATCATAAAAAATTGGATAAAAATAATTATGGGTTTAAATTTATATATTTAGAATCTTGAATGAGTCTATTTTCAATAGAAATAAATGAGAACATCATCTGAATTCTGTATGAAGAGATAATTAATTTATAGTGAAGAAGGGTCAGAACTGCCAGACAGCAGAATAGGGGTGACTTTGATGAATAAACTGTACTAATTGGCTAAGCTAAAAATTCTGGAAATTTTATGGTATGAATATATGTGAGTCTAGTTTCAGGAAAAATTAACAGTTCTTCATTTGGAGTTCTGTAGCTCTGGAAATAAATATGTCAGTGACTATGACACAAAAGGACAGCTTTGAATAAATTTATGAGTAAAGGATTAAATTGAAATGTGAGCAAAAGTAAGAAATGATGAATTTATTTTATTATACATGTTTATTTTATTAAATAGTACAGAAAGTTTATTTGATTTTTTTTTAACATATAAATGTTATATGTTTATATGAAATGGAAGAAAAAGAAAGGAGAGGACCGAATTGAAGAAAAAGGAAAAGAGAAGGTTAAGGAGTGAAGGAAGAATAACATATATCATTTCAACTTTTTTGTTGTAAGTACTACAAGAATTTTAAATTATTGTTATTTATCCCTTTTGAAATTTTATGTGAATTATTTAAATATATGAGATTCAACTTTAATGCCCAAGTAGACGAAATTTAGAACTACTGGGAAATTAGTGGCATGCCATTAAGGAACTTTAGCGCGCTCTCTGATATTAGCACGTTGGTGCTCTCTGATTATTAGCACGTCAGTGCTCTCTGATTATCAGCACGTTGGTGCTCTCTGATTATTAGCACATTGGTGCTCTCTGTTCACTTGTGCATCATAATGCACCTCTGTATCTGTTCCGTATATCCGGTGTGTTCTATAAAGTCTACTTTGGGCTAAGAAAGTGAAATGAGAACAAAAGTGAGTCACTGATGTGTTAAGGTAATTTTTATACCTTACAAAGATAAGTTAAATTTATTTAAAGCAATGCATAGTTGAAGAGACTTATATGTGAGTAGATATGTAATAATTGATTAAGTTTGTAACATCCCTAAATTGGGCCTAGTAGGATTGGGCCCATTGGGCCTTGGGAGTAGGAGTTTTTAAATTTTTTTTGAGAATAAGAGAATGGCATTATTTCAAGTTGGACTTATTAAGAAGATGATTTTAGAAAGTTACGGGGTTCTATGAAGTTTCGGGTTCAAGTTGGGCCTTAATGAAAGTTACTGTTTAAGCTTATTAAGGAGAAATAGTAAGAGGCATCAAAACTTATGGAAATAAGTGAGTAAATTGTTATCATAAATGAACTATTGGTAAAGAGGTTATGGCATCAAGTGGAGAGCATGGAGGGAAGGGGTTCAAATCCCATCTTTTGCAAAATTTTGGATTTATTTTTGTGTATTCTTCCAAGTGTCAACCATGACATTGTTAAAGAAAAGAAATAAAAGAAAAAGAATAAAAAAGAAATGGGAGAAAAAGGAATGATGGAGAGTGATTTGTGGAAAAAGGAATGATGGAGAGTGATTTGTTGAAAAAAAAATGCATGGAGGGTGTAATAACCCGATTTAGGGGATAGTCGGAACAGTGATTTCGGAATCACTAAATCGAGAATAGAGAAGAATATTTTTATGTTATTCTATGTGTTATAACATGTTTATAAACATGCATGAAATTTTTGGTGTCTCAATTTTAGCTATTGAGAGCTTAATTTCGAAAAAGGACTAAATCGCGTAAAGTGCTAAAGTTTAATTTTAGTTGCTAGAAGTGCCAAATAGCTATGGATTAGAAATTGGAGGTCCCAAATGTACGATTTGGCCTTGTCTAAATGTAACATCCTGAATTAGGGGTTGTTTGCAATTTAATTATTTTCATGTGATTGCCTGAAATAATGCGTATGTTATGGTTGTTTGATATATTCTAGGGTCTAGTCATAACCCCGGGTTAGGTCTGACTTAGGGCTGAAAGTTTTTTTTTAGTGCTTTGGAGGAGGAAGCAAGGTGAGATAGGGGTTAAGAGAAATTTTTGAAGGAGCATGACACAAGGAAACAGGTGATAGGGTGGCATGGGACGCTACCTAAGAGGCTAGGAAGGGTGCGGCAAAGCAGGGGTTCGAGCTGCCGAGTTTGCGCATTGGGAGTTTTATTTTTGCGTTATGGGAGTTGGGCTGGGAAGGCCTTAAAAATTAAATGGTGAGGTTTAAGGGCATGAAAGTCGGTTTGGTAGAGTGGCTTGGGGCGCCACTTAAGGGCCTTGGTGTATGGACTCGAGTTCGAGTCACGATGGACACAAGGGGTGTTTTATTTTTGGGTTTTTGGCATTAAAAAGGAAGGGGCTAAGTTAAAGAGGTTTCAAAGGATTTTGTGGGCATTGGTGGACAAGAAAGACGGGTTGGTAAAGTGGCTTGGGGCATTGTTAGGGGGCTGCAGCAGTGAGGTCCCATGTTCGAATAGCATGGGCAGCAGCATGGATGGTTTATTTTTATTTTTGGCGTGGAAGGAGTAAGCTAATGGCCTGCACGTGGGACTCTTAATTTGGTAACAATAAACCTTGTTTTATTCGGCTGGAGGAGTGGGGTTAGTATTATTTTATTTTTTATTTTATTTATTGAAGAGGTGTTAAAGGATGGGATAAAAGTTAAGCTTGATAATTTGATTTTTAAATCAGCTGGAAGGATGGGATAATTGGTATTTTATATTTATTTTATTTATTTGAAACGGTGCTAAGAGATAGGATGAGAGATAATGTTGTTTTATTTTTCAAATGGGTGATAATTAATGAATAAAGAATTATCACAAAAAGGGTGGAAGATGGCCGAATATAGGACACCTTAGGGACATCCACAATCGGCTTTGAGTATAGCAAGGAGGTGCTGAAATTCATTTGGCTTGTTCTTTTTTTTTTCAATTGGTTGCTTGGCCGAATTCTCTCTAGTCCACAAGTGCCAAAAAAATTCTTCAAATCCCTTCTCTCCTTTTGTTCTACTTGGCCGAACCTATCACCTCCATTGTACTCAAAATTTCATCTTTCATTTGGTGTTAGCCGAATATCTTCATCAACCCTCGGGAGCCATAGCCGGAATCTCTTCACTTTTAGTCTCTTCAAGGAAACAATAGAAGTGAGTATTCTTCTTAACAATCGGGTTCTCTTCTCTTCTTTTATGGTGTGCCGAAAGTTTGAGAAATAAGCCTTGGTATGGGTGACCGAATATGTATAAGTGTCTTAATAGTGTACGTTTGTGTGTAGCCGACGCTAAGGTGCTTTGAAGGAGTCTTTCGGGATCTCGATAGGCAAGGTAAGAGGTTATTGATATTCGGCCAAAGGCCATTTTTGGTATTTAAGTATAACCGAATGTGCACTATGGTTTTAGGGGCTAATCGGCAAAGGAAAACAGAAGCTTCCGGGATTTCAGCTTGCTTTGGTAAGTGATAATAAAGATTCGGCCTAGGGCCATATTTTGGTTATGGGTGCGATTAGTCCTTCGAAATTATTAGTTTAGCAGAATAAGGCTTTTTGGGATACTAACCATAGTGACCGATTGTAGGAGGAGTAAAGGCGTACGTTTCGGGATTTCTCCTTAGACCTACGGTTAGACAGGTGTGTAAACTCTTACACACTTTATTAGCATAAACTGTTTATTATGTTGCTGTATAACCTCTCGTGTAGTAACTTTGCCTTGTGGGCATAAGCTTGGATTCCGGGTAAGTCCCCTATTACGTGATCTATGATGTATGTTTGTATATGCCATCATATGCTGTTAAATGCTATGCTATACATAGATGCATGATATATGGGATTATGATATTTGTTATGTGAGCATGATGATGGTGGGATTGATGAGAGGAGGGGGATGATCTCTATGGACTGTCACCAGTGGTTTTGACCACAAGATGGGTTGGCCCCATCAGTTTAATTGTGACTTCGGTCACCAGTGGTTTTGACCACACCGTTGATATAATTTGTGACTAAGTCCCAGTGGTTTGGTACCACCAGTGGTTTTGACCACATATTGATAATTGTGACCTATGGTCATCAGTGGTTTTGACCACACGATGGGTTGGCCCCATCACTTGATTTGTGACTCCGGTCACCAGTGGTTTTGACCACCAGTGGTTTTGACCACACGGGGTAGTTAAAGGAGTATGGATGGCTAGTTTTGGGTTGCATGTTTGCATGTCTTACTAATATTTTGTGTAGGGGTTTGCATTTCCGGGTCGGGGATTTATACACTGAGTCTTGGTGACTCACCCCTTCCCATATCATTTTGCAGATGAGTAGATCGCAGAGACGGAGCCGGAGAGGACTCGAGGCGGCCATGCTTATTCTTTGGATTTGAAATTTTATTTAGCACCGTTAAAGTTTATTATTTAATTAATTTTGGTTTGAATTGTAATAAGGCCGCTAGTGATTATTTTGGATGTTCAAGTATTTGTTTTTACTTCACTTCTATTATATTATCAATGAATTTATAAATCGTTAAATAAATCGGGTAAAAGTAACGTTTTCAAAATAAGTACTTTTACGAGTTTTCAAAGATGTTACCGTCGTGTAACAAAAATTTACCAAGTTAACTATAACTCCGATGTTTCTAAAATTAAAATGATCAAATGTTTTCAAAGGAAAAAGGGTTTCAACTCAACCATGTTTATAAAATCAACCCCACCAAATGTTTTTAGTAGACACCGTTTTATAAACAATATTTTCCAGATTTTCACCTATTAATCAAAGTCTTTCAAAACACTTTTACTCCGTTACATACTAGATCCGGTCATGGCACATGGGCCGGGTTTGAGGTGTTACACTAAATGAGTAGGCCGGCCAAAAAAAATATATAGGGACAAGGGCATTTATTTTGGTCAAAATTGGTGGTATTGGTAGGTAAAATGAATAAAATAAGATGATATAAGCAAAAGTTATCATCTTTTCTTTTATTCTCCTTCACCAACTGAAAATATCAGCCATGGAAGGGCTTTGAAAGCTTGAAAATTTCAGCAACTCATTTTCTCTTCAAGTAAGTGATTTTGATGGCTTTAGTTGATAATTTTTGTATTTTTAGAGTCCTCAAAGCTTAAGCTAGCTAATGAGGGGACTAATTTGTAATATGGTTAAGAGTCTAGGGACTTGCCATGAGAGAGTTTATGCTGGTTGCAAGGTCTCGAAGTACTTTATCAAAGGTTCAATCGAAAACCTATCCCTCGTAATAGGTGACTCGGATTTTTGGTGTCATGAGAGCATCATCGCGTTACGGATTCGAATAAGGTGTGTAATCTCATACCCTTCCAAATACATGTTTGAAATGGTGTGTAATCTCACACTTCTCTGAAATTTTGCATGAATGTTCTGTGATTTGGTCGAAATACCAAAGAAAACCAGAAATCGGCATCCGGGATCACTCGGGCGCACGTAGGTTCATAGTGGTAACCATGTTTTTGTAATAAAATAGTTTTAGTCAATGACAGTGACGTGATTTCAAAAAATCATGAAAAATAGGATAAAGGGAATTTGAAAGTGATTAAGATATCAAATTAAAGCTTACTGTGTCTATTTTGATATGGAAGAAACGAAGAAGGAAAAGGAAATTTATATTCTGAGATATGTTAATTTTAGTGAGACTAGTTCTGAATGACTTCGTGGTTCTCTGATCTGTCTTGGAAAAATCATATAAAATTGTACAAAGTGAATTATGGGTTATAATTTATATGTATGGATTCGTTAGTGAGATTTTCAAGAAAAACAAGTTGGAGCAGTATATGAAAACCGTACAATGAGATATTTGAGATTAAGTTAAGAGAGGTTAGAATCGTTGGACAGTGAAACAATGGAAACTTTAATGAATAAACTGTACTAAATGGCTAGGCTAAAAATTCTGGACAAATTATAGTAAGAAGATACATGAGTCTAGTTTCAGGGAAATTTTACGGATCTAGATTTTGAGTTTTCTAACTCAAGTTATAGCCAATTTAGTCAGTATGACGCAAATGGACAGTTTAAATTTGTATGCCCCAAATTACTAGTTAAGTTTTAGTTGCGAAATTACCCCGTTTGGGCCTAAAATGGATTTTGACCCAATAGTTCCGTAGAGACCCAAATAGAGTTCTGTATCACTCGAGGCGATACTGAATCTTCGAAAACACCGTTAAATATGAAATTACCGAATTACCCTTAGAGGGTACATTAACGAATTACCCTTGGTGGGTAAATTACCGAATTACCCTTGGAGGGTAAATTACTGAATTACCCTTAGAAGATAAAATTACTGAATTACCCTTGGTGGGTAAAACTACCGAATTACCCATTGAGGGTAAATTACCGAATTACCCTTGGAGGGTAAATTACTGAATTACCCTTAGAGGGTAAATTACTGAATTACCCTTAGAGGGTAAATTACTAAATTACCCTTGGTGGGTAAATCTACTGAATTACCCTTGTAAGGTAAATTACTGAATTACCCTTAGAAGATAAAATTACTGAATTACCCTTGGTGGGTAGAACTACCGAATTACCCATTGAGGGTAAATTACCGAATTACCCTTAGAGGGTAAATTACCGAATTACCCTTAGAAGATAAATTATCGAATTACCCTTGGTGGGTAAAACTATTGAATTACCCTTGGAGGGTAAATTACTGAATTACCCTTGGTGGGTAAATTATCGAAATACCCTTGGGTTGTGAAATTACCAAAATACCCTTGGGTTGTGAAATTACCAAAATACCCTTGGAGGGTAAATTACTGAAATACCCTTCGGTTGCAAAATTACTGAAATACCCTTAGAGGGTAAATTACTAAAATACCCTTGGGTTGTAAAAATTACCAAAATGCCCTTGGAGGGTAAATTACTGAAATACCCTTGGGTTGTAAAAATTACCAAAATGCCCTTGGAGGGTAAGTTACCGAAATACCTTTGGGTTTCAAAATTATCGGAATACCAGTGGAGGGTAAATTACCAAATACCTTTCGGTTGCAAAAGTCTTGAAATACCCTTAGAGGGTAAATTCTTCAAATACCCGCTTGTTGTAAAATTACCAAAATGCCCTTGGAGGGTAAATTACTGAAATACCCTTGGGTTGTAAAAATTACCAAAATGCCCTTGGAGGGTAAGTTACCGAAATACCTTTGGGTTTCAAAATTATCGGAATACCCGTGGAGGGTAAATTACCGAAATACCTTTCGGTTGCAAAATTACTGAAATACCCTTAGAGGGTAAATTACTGAAATACCCTTGGCTTGTAAAAATTACCAAAATGCCCTTGGAGGGTAAATTACCGAAATACCCCTTGGTTGCAAAATTACCAAAATACCCTTAGAGGGTAAATTACTGAAATACCTTTGGGTTGTGAAAATTACCGAATTACCCTTGGTGGGTAAAATTTCTGAATTACCCTTAGAGAGTAAATTACCGAATTACCCTTAGTGGGTACGATTACCGAATTATAAAAATGCCCTTACGGGCCGAGTTACGAAAATGCCCCTAATGGGCCGAATTATGAAATGTCCCTATGGACCAAACTACGAAAATACCCTTTATGGGCCAAAATGTTATATTTACTATATGGGCCAAATGTGATATTTGTTATATGGGCCACATGTGATATTTGCTATATGGGCCAAATATTATATTTGCTATATAGGCCAAATGTGAAATTTGCTAGATCGATTAATGGCCAAATTTGCTAGATCGATTAATGGGCCAAATTTTCTACATTACTTAATGGGCCGACTTGTGTTATGGGCCTTATGTTGAAATTATTCTATGAATGTTGTTATGCTTTGTATATGCATACATGATTGCATGGGTTGGGATAAAATTGAAGAGAAGTGCTAATGGCTCTGCCACAATCTAGTTCGGTGACTCTGTCACAATCTAGTTCGGTGACTCTGTCACAATCTAGTTCGGTGACTCTGTTACAATCCAGTTCGGTGGCTCTGCCACAATCTAGTTCGGTGGCTCTGCCACAAATATTTTAAATGGCTTTATGCCTGTGATTGGTGTGTTTGGCGGGGTGGGTTGACTTGATCCCCACAGGTGTGCTGGTTGGTATGGGTGGTGTGTAGCGGATGGAAATTAGGTTTGGTTTGGGATTTACATATCATATGCATATTATATACATGTTATTATGTTATAATTGTAAATGGGCTTAGGCCCAAAATATTGCTATGTGTGTTCTGACCCAGTGGATGATGGTAAGGGGATTACACACTGAGTTCTTGTAACTCACCCCTCTTTCTCTTAACCTTTTCAGGTAATGCTCAGTGACGTGGACTTGGGCCATGGATGACTCAATGGAGACCATACTTCAGAAATGGTTTAGTTGGACTTCAGACTTCTTTCTTGTTTATTTTATTACTCTACTATTTTGGGTTAAATGTTGTAATAAGGCCTTAGATTTTCTTTCAAAATGCTTCTGCAACTCTATTCCCAAACATCCCATTTTCGTCAATTGTTTATTTCAAATATATTTTCACAACCAAAAAGGTCTTTAAAGATAATTACGTTTTCAAGTAGATAACAATTGCTTAAGTGTTTTGGGTTTTAACAAATAGGCCGTAATTCTCGAACAAGTTTTTAACAATCTCAAAGATGGTTTTAAAAAAAAAAAACTTCCATGTGACACGCCAAATTCGGGCTTAACTTCTAGGCCAGGTTTGGGGTGTTACAGAGTTTAAAATATTTTGTTATGATTACTTATTTAATTATTCTTGTAGTGCTTACTAAGCCTTCACCGGCTTAACGCGTTTATTTTAACGCGTAGGTACAATTAGACTAGAAGAGAAGTCAAACTAGAAGATCTCTCATCTCATCACATCCTCAAGGGCTTCAAAAGTAGGTACTATATTTTGTATTAAAATGGCATGTACATATGTAGTTCAAAGGTGTTCCCATGTGATAGGGACTAAAATGTAGATTCTTGAAATTTTATCTATTTTCAGTTACTTGAAGTATTTTGGTATATATGGAATGAATTAATAAACAATAAATATGTTAGCAAAAATGGTTGGTAAGTTAAAATATTACATACAAATGTTTTAATTAAACAGTATCTGGCCATAATTGTTTTGGCACCAAATGTAATAGTCTTATACCGGGTCTGCATGATTGAACCGGGTATAGGGGTATTACAGTGTTCATTTCAAGTATTTTGTTGTAATTAAAACGCTAAATGAAAAACTTGATAAATAGTTTTAGAAAATATATTAGTAGTTGAAAATGATGATTTTTATTTTGGAATTTATTTGGAAGTAAAGTGGTATTAGAATTGAAAAAATGCATCTATAGTTGTGAAATTGTTAAAAAAGAACTAAATTGCAAAGAGTAAAATTTAGATTGGTGAAATAGATGTTAATATGAAGCATTTAAGTGAAATGTTGAATGCTGTTGGAATAAATGTTAAGTGAAGTTTAATGATTGTTGATTCCATTTAGTTAAGGACTAAATTATAGAAATTTTGAAATTATTTATTTGTTGGGAAAGAGTAAATAAATTGTATAGTAAAAAATGTCCAAGTAAATAAAATGAGAACTAGTAGGATATAAATGGATGCCATTAGGAAAATTTTCTATGCACGCAAGTGATAGTGGCACTACAATGCAAGTGAAAGCGACACTATGGTGCAAGTGTTAGTGGCACTTTGCACCTAAGTAACGTCCGCTCATTTGTGTGAATAATAGTGGCACTTTGGTGCAAATTATCGGCATTCTGAATATCCTATTGTGTTCTAATAAATCTACAAATGGGCTATAAAATTTCAATGTGAGTGAATTCAATAATGACATTGTACGTAGTATATAATCTAGTAATTTGACTCTCTTTTTTTATCTATAGCAATTATTGAAACAAACTAATGTATGATAATAGTGACCCATGATAGTTATATATATGCATGTGTACGTGTAATAAAATTATTTCAAATGTAAAGTTTAATTCTTGATTTGTTTATTAAGCTCACGCGAGCCTAATGTGTTTCTTTCAAACGCGTAGGTTAAGATCGATTTGAAGTCTAAAGTGAAGATCAACTTCAACTCATCTCGTTACAAATTAAACTTGGAAGAGAGTATGAATCTAAATTTTTGGACATTAGTTTTTGGCATGTACATAGGAATATGTTAGAAATGTTATGATTGAATTCAATGAAAGCTTTGGTGTTTTTGGTCAATTTTGTAAATCTTGTAAATTAGATTGATACGATTTGGAATTGAGTTGAGTTGGGTGATATTCAAGGTTGGAAATTGGCATGTTTCAATGGTTGTTGGTTGATATGGATGTTTATATAAACGTTGATCTAAGTGATAGGGTGCAAGTTGCTTAAGTTTTAAGGTGGTAAGATTGAAATCGTGATGTGGAGCTTTGAAGTTGCAATGAGGCAAACCAGAGAGTAACATCACAATGTGGAGCTCTCAAGGTCAGAAAGAGATAAGTTAGAATGTGATGTTGCGGCGTGAGAATCCATGAAGTCGTGACGAGCTCCCAATAGTTTGGAACATTATATTTTGGTCCCTAAACAACCTTTGACCACCTAGGAAGCTTTCGTAAGCTCGTGTTAAGCTCAAATAAGTGTGTAATCTTATTTTAAATGTATTATGAACCTAAAAACTTGAATAAAGATGTTTAATTGATTTAGAGTGATCGTAGTTGCTTCAACAACGAATGTGACATCCCATAACCTTGACCCGACCGACGATCAGGTCGGGTAAAGGGTGTTACAAAAAGAATTAAATTAAATTATTAAATTCTAGAAAAATTAAAAAATTTCATTTAGCTAAAATCTAAAAATTTCAAAATTAAAATTTTGAATTTTTGAAAAGAGCTAAACAATATATTTTCCTTGGCTTAAATGAAACTTTGTAAGTGTACTATGTTCCTAGTATTGTTAAGGATTTATTCACTGGTCCCTAAGCTATACTTGATCATGGGTTGGACCAAGCCAAGTTCGAGTCAGGTCAATGCAAAATTTTAGGCGTATTTTTCAAGCTAGGTTGAGCTAGGGCCTAGAAAATAGGCCAAAAATTTTGTTCAAACCCGACCAAGTTAAAAAATACTAAACTTGAACTAAGCTTGACCCACCCGTATTAATTTTTTTATGTAAAAAAAATGAAAAATATAATAAAAAAATTTTAAGGTAATTTACCAGAAAATACCCTTTTTTTTCAAAATTTACAGAAAATGACCTATTTATTAATTATTTACGGGAATGAATCATTTCCCCTGAAAACGCGTCCACGTCAGCGCGATTTCAGGGGATGCAGCAAGAAAACGTGTCCTCGAGGGAGCATTTTCTGCCACATCAGTACAATTCACGTCCTTGAGGGCGCGCTTTGCTGATGTGGCAAAAACGCTCCCCCAGGGACGCGTTTTAGCCCGTGTTTTTTTCAAAAAAAAAACTGTTCTCAAATTAAATTTTCAAAAAAGGTCATTTTTTAGATATTATAAAAATAGACTAATTCTTTTAAAAATTTACAAGAATTAAACCTTTATAAAGGCTCAAAGTGACAACACCATTTTTTTTAAGGTGTCACCAATTAATATAGAAATATAACTTACAAAGCAAATCCTTATATGGACCCAAAGTCTCATTTGCCTTATTTTCTTGAGTAATGTGGGATATGAGATATGTGTATATATAGACTCATGAATAGTTTTGTAGCTTGTTCCTAAACAATGTGGGATTCCTTCCTCTTTTAACTAACAACATGAGATTAAAGGCTACACTACATTTGATATTTTTTACTTAGAGTTTAAATTTTTTTACAAAAAGTTAACATTTATTACATTATAAATAAAACTTTTAAACTCTATAAGTAAAAAAATATAAAATATAAAATGAGTATTGTAAAATATTAAAAAAATAAATATTTAAAAAATACTAATAGTTGAGTGTTTATTTTGTAAGTTTTTATAATTCGATAGCTAAAAAATATAGTTAAGTGACTATTAATGTAATTTAATCTAGATATAAAATATGAAAAATAATTATTATATTTTATATCTAGTCAAAATATATCTGAAATAAATTTATCGGCATTCATTAGGTGATAAAAATTAAATTAAAATTAGAATTAAAAATTTAATTAGTATAGTAAAATATTAAAAATAAATAAATATTTAAAAAGATATATCAATTTTTTAAAATTACAAAAAAATACTATTTGAGTACCAAATACTCACCATTTATTTATTAATCAAACATTCATAATATAAAATAAAATAAATAATAAAAAAATTAAAAGTATAACTTCTAAATTTAAATAATGGAAAATTATTTTAAAAATTAGAATTGCATTGATATTAACTTCAAACATTTAAAATTGAATAGAAGATTATTGCATGTACAAGTTTCATATGTGCAATTTGTTCTCTTTTTTTAATAGTTCTTTTGTATATATTAACAATTCTAAAATACAACAAGATTAAATATCTCAAAAGATAATTTTATAATATGAGAAAATGTTAACAAAATATAAAAAAAATAGAAATTGTTTTGTAAAAAAAAAATCAAATATAGTGTAGCCTTTAATCTCATGTTGTTAGTTAAAAGAGGAAGGAATCCTACATTGTTTAGGAACAAGCTGCAAAACTATTCATGAGTCTATATATACACATATCTCATATCCCACATTGCTCAAGAAAACAAGGCAAATGAGACTTTGGGTTTATATAAAAATTTGCTTTGTAAGTTATATTTCCATATTAATTGGTGACACCATAAAAAAAAATGGTGTTGTCACTTTGAGTCTTTATAAAGGTTTATTCTCGTAAAATTTTAAAAAAATTGGTCTATTTCTATAATATCTAAAAAATGACCTTTTTTGAAAATTTAATTCGAGAATAGTTTTTTTTGGAAAAAAACACGGGCTAAAATGCATCCCTGAGGGAGCGTTTTTGCCACATCAGCAAAGCGCGCCCTCAAGGACGCGTTTTGTGCTGATGTGACAGAAAACGCTCCCTTGGGGATGCGTTTTCCTGCTGCATCCCCTAAAATCGCGCTGACGTGGACGCTTTTTCAGGGGAAATGGCCCATTCCGGTAAATAATTAATGAACAGGTCATTTTCCGTAAACTTTAAAAAAAGGTATTTTCTGGTAAATTACCCAAAATTTTATACTAAATAACTCTAAGATAGGTGCAACTTAGTAAGCAAATGCCTCTAAAATAGTAGCAAAATTAATAACAAAATAAGATTTATACAATATCCAAACAATAACAACAAAATGGAAGCAAAATAACATTAAAATGGCAATAAACTTTTGAAAAATCAGGTTTGAAAAACGCAATGGAAAATATGTTTAAGGAAAAATAGGTTTTAAAAAATTTTCCAAAATAAGAACTTGGTTGTATTATCTAAAATAATAAACACATAATCAAAATCGTACCTTTTGATTCGTCTAAGATGAACGCTTCAATCGAATAGTCTTCTCTGCTATCCTCAAGCTAAAGTCTGTCGAGTTTGGATGTAACATCCTAAAATTTAGAATTTTATGTGTTGCATTATATCTTGCGATAGGCTAGTTAAAAATATTAATTGTGTAGGTTTTAAAGTCCTAAGAAGGCTCGGGGTTGAGTTGGGCCTTAGTAAAATTTTTGTGTTTAAGCACTTTAAGGAAAGAAGGTAAGTAGCATCAAAGCTTATGGAAATAAGTGTGCATTTTGCTAGCACAAGTGAAGCTAGAAGGGGAGTGGTGTGGCGTTGCATGTATGGGCTTGAAGGGTGGGGTTCAAATCCCACCTAGTGCAAAATTTTGATTAATTTTTGTGCCATCCATCCATAATGTTGACCATGGTTGTATTTTTGGTAAGGTGGACTTTTTAATTATAGAAAGGTGGCTAAGGAAATATGGTAAGGAGGAGTGTATGGAAAGAAGTAAAAGAAAGGAGCAAGAAGGGGGATATGTTGGTCGGTTTTAGGGAAGATGTTTTGGAAAGAAGTTTATGGTCAACATCTATCCTTTTGGCAAGAGTTACACATGGTTTTGTTAGAGGGAAGGGAGAGCCGAATTTTGCAAGCCATTTTGCTAGTTTTGGTGCTTGAGAGGTATTTTTCTTTTGTTTGAACACTTTGTGTTTCTTTTCCAAACCTTTTTCCTTTCTTTCCAAATCACTCAAGACCAAAAGTTGTTCATTTTTCTTTGTCTTGCCGAATTCTTTGTCCTGCCAAAACATTCCCCTTGCTTTGGCCGAAACTTCTTAGTCCAAAATTGTTCATTTTTCTCCCTTGCTTTGCCGTAACCCTCAACCTACTCTTGCCCATTTTTCTTTTTGATAGCCGAAACTACCAAGACACTCTTCCTCCATCCATTCTTTTCTTTTGATCATTTCATCAACCTTTTTCTCTTTTCTTAAATTGACATTATCTTGTGATCAAACTTTTTTGTTCGATTCTCTCCATAGCCGAACTTATTACCACCCTACTTCTTCACCATTTCTTTTCCTTTCGTGTTGGACAATCTCTTCTTAATCGAATTGGTAAGTGATCTTATATCCTTCTTTTCATTTCATTTTTCTTTTTCTTCCTAGCCGAATATTTGTGTTCATCATTATTCGGTTAGTCTACTTTGTTTCTTATCGAAACATCACTCCCTCCAACACTCTCATGTTGTGACCAATACTTTTTCGTAGTGTTATAGTGGGTGGCCGAATACCACATCATTGACGATTCAATTTTAGTCATAAGTCCAATAGATGAAAGTTGGATCTACTATTGTCAAGGTAAAGGATTCCTTTAAAGTTCATTTTGATATCTCTCAATATTTGTATATTCCATTAAAGCGGAATGATAGATTTGTCTAATCGGTTGTTATAGGGACTAAATCGTCTGTTATTATTCACTCGTTGATTCTACGGAAATAGTGGTAAGCCAAACCCTTTTTCCTTAGACAATCGATATATATCGTAATATCGTTTTGACTAAGATTTTATCCGATGGAGGCTAGTTGTACCAATTTGAAAGGGAAAGCAATTGGAGAACACAAAAGGAGCGGATTTGCAATTCCTACTCCTAAGTTCAAGCGAAGGGCAGTATCAACGGTTCGAGATTTTCCACCGGGTTGTGGACCATCATTCGGTGAGAATCGACAAATCGTGGTCGTTCACGATTTTGAGAGAAAGTATTATAGATCGCTTGGTTTAGTTTTGGATTAATAAAAAAATCTTATCCATTAGATTAATCGAGTGTTATGTTGTCATAGGTGCCGACAATCAAGAGAGTTTAATACTTACTGTAATTAGGTGTGTAATCTCACACCGTAATCCCGTAGAATTATGATTCGGTAACATGTCGAATTGTAGATTGTTATTATTATACGGCTAAAAATTGTAAAATTGGCATAAAAAGAGGAATTCACTTAAAGTATACTATTTTAAAAGATTTGACAAAATCGGCATTAAAATTGTTAAAATTTCTAAAAATGCCCTTATGGGTCAAATTACAAAAATGCCTCTAAAGGGCCGATTTGCTAGAATGCCTTAATGGGCCGAATTATTATTACTTAAATGGGCCGAGTCATTGTACTAAATTACTTGGTTAATGGTTGCTATTTATATGTGAACATTTTATTATGTATGCTGCATATTCATATATTGCATGGGATGGGAAAAATGATGAAGAGAAGTGTAGCCTGGTGGCATTGCCACAATAAAATGTTTATTAAAATGTTTACGTATGATATCGGTGGCTTGGGCCACAATAAATTATTATAATGGCAATTTGCCTGCGATTTGATGTGATTGGCGAGGTGGGTTGACCTGATCCCCACAGGTGTGATAGGCAGGTACGGGGGTGTGTTGGATGGATGGGTTGGGTTATATACATTGTATATATATATTCTGTTATGTAAATGGGCTTAGGCCCAGGATGATGCTAAATGGGTTCAGGCCCGGTGGACAACGGTAGGGGGATTATACACTGAGTTCTAGTAACTCACCCCGTTTCCTTAACCCTTGCAGGTAATGTTCAGTAACATGGACTTGGGCTATGGATGATTCGGTGGAGGCCATACTTTAGAAATGGTGTTTTATTTTGAACTTTAAATTTCTATTTTCATTCACTTTACTATTTTGGGTTTTTATGATGTAATAAGGCCTCTGGAGTGTTTTACTTTTGCTTTATATTTGACGTACTTTTATTTTGCTTGAATTGTTTTAAATGGGAATTTTTCTAAAAACTTAAATAAGGATTTTTTTCCAAAATAGATTAACAAAGGGACTTCATAACAACCTTTTACAAATATTTTAACTCAGAAATTTTCTCTCGAATTATCAACAATATTTTCAAAAGTCATGGTTTATAAGATCTCTAGTTCAAATCAATTTATCAATCAACTTTCCAGGTTTGTAATACTTTATCAAATATTTCAAATCAAACTTGCTTTCTTGATTATAACAAATAACACCTGTTTTAGTACGAATAAAAATGACTTAACATGTTTTTCTCATTTGACATGTCAGATCCGGTCATAACGCATGGGTCAAGTTTGGGGTGTTACATTTAATGGTATCAGAGCCCGGTTGTAAAACTCGGCTGTGGTTTGGGTTTAAAAATGTTTTCCAAAGCTGTTTGAATTTTAAATTATAAATGAATGTTTTAAAGGAAGTATGGCACCACAGGTATCTGGCACCAAGTCAAGTAAGTATATGTTATCATTTTCTGATTATGATTATTGTGGTATTACTGTAGAAACACTCTAGAACTTTTAGTTTTAGGAGCTGAAACTATAGAGATTGAGACTATAGGATGCGTTTTGCGAAAATGACTTTACTTCCTATACTTCATAAAATATTGTTTAATAAATATTGAAATAGCTTACTGATTCATAAGACTCTTAATCAGATTAAAACGAATTAGCAAATATGAGCGCTAGAGAACGTGGACGCGGTAGACGTGGCCGTGGTAGAGGTCGAGGTGTTAGAGTTATGTCTGAGGCGTCGGGACATATACCTGAAATAGACGCACCTGCGTCACTGCAACTGAAGCTGGGTCACACGATCGAATGAGAGAGGGCGACGCACTGTCCCAAGCAATGTTGCGAGTTTTAGAAAGGGTCGCTGGGGCAAGAACTGGGTCGGCAACTCATGGGTCGGTATCCGAGCGACTCAGATCGAATGGGGCTAAAGTCTTTAGGGGTATTCCGGGTGTAGCCCCAAATGTAGCGGAATACTGGCTTAGGGCGGTAGAGCGAATCAAGGACGATTTGGATTGCACCGCCGAATAGAAACTGAAAGGAATTGTAGTGACCCGATAGTCGAATAACCGAAAAATATATTTTCAGTCTCCGTTTTCATAAAAATGAATCGTAAATAATTACTAAAAAATATTTACGAAGCTAGTTGTGCGTCTAATTGGGTTTTATTTAGGTGAATTTGACTTAATTAGAAGCATTTGGTGAAAAAGGATTAGATTGTAATAGGTGTGAAAGTTTAATTATAGATTAAAAGAAATTATGAAGGACCAAAATGGCAATTATGCCATTTTAAATGATTGAGGCGGCATAAGTGTAAAAATCCTAAGATTTTTGTGTGATAAAATAAAATATTATTTTATGTTAATATAATATAATACATAATAAGGTAAAAAAAGAAAGAGAGAAAGAAAGAAACAGAGAAGCAAACGAAACAGAGAGCAGGGGAAAGAAAGAAAAAGAGAGAAAAGAAAGAAGAAAAGGAAAATTTAGGGTTTGAAGCTTGGAAGTTTAATAGGTATGTTAATTTAGCCCTTTTCTTTTAATTTTGATGTTTAATAAGTTTTAGGATAAAGTTTTGATGAATTTAAATTGAAGTTTTTGGAGTTTTAAAGCTTCTAAACATAACATATGAAAAAAAAAAAAGAGATGAATTAGTGGTTTAATTGAAAGAAATTGAAGTTAGAATTGAGTAAAGGATTTAATTGTAAAATAAGCTATAAGAAAACTGTTTTGGGACAGCAGCAGTAGGGTAACTTTGAAAAATCACCAAAAATCGTAGAAGAGGAATTAGAAGTCAGATGAGATATGAAATTAAAGCTTATTGAGTCTATTTTCATATGAAAGAAACAGAGAAAGCAAAGGAATTCTGTAATTTTAGATATTTATATTTTTGTAAGACTGGTTTAAAGGGATTTCAGGATCCCCTGTTCTGACTTTGAAAAATCATAAAAATTAGATAAAAATAATTAGGGGCTTAAGTTTATATGTTTAGAATCCTGAATGAGTCTATTTTCAAATGAAATAAATAAGAAGGTCATATGAATTCTGTACAAAGAGTAATTTGATTCGTAGTGAAGAGAGGTCAGAACAGTCAGACAGTAAAACAGGGGAAACTTTAAGAATAATCTGGTATTGATTGGCCATACCAAAAATTCTGGAAAAATTATAGTAAAAAGATATATGAGTCTAGTTTCAAGGAAAATTTACGGTTCTTCATTTGGAGTTCTGTAGCTCTGGAAATAAATAATTTTGTGACTATGACACAAAAGGACAGCTTTGAATAAGTTTATAAGTAAAGGATTAAATTGAAATGTGAGCAAAAGTAAGAAAGCATGAAATTATCATAAAATACATGTTTATTTTATTAAATAGTACAGGAAATTATTTGATTATTTTTAACATATAAATGTTATGTATTTATATGAAATTGAAGAAAGAGAAAAGGAAGGAGAGGACCGAATCGAAGGAAAAGGAAAAGAGAAGATTAAGGAGTGAAGGAAGAAAAACTTATATCACGCAACCTTTTATTGTAAGTACTACAAGAAATTCTAAATTATTCTTTATTTATCTTTTTTTGAAATATTTATGTGAATTCTTTAAATATATGAGATTCAAACTTTAATGCCCAAGTAGACGGAATTTAGAACTACTTTGGGATATTAGTGGCATGCCATTAAGGAACTTTTAGCGCGCTCTCGATATTAGCACGTTGGTGTGCTCTCGATATTAGCACGTTGGTGCTCTCTCGATATTAGCACGTTGGTGCTCTCTCGATATTAGCACGTTGGTGCTCTCGATATTAGCACATTGGTGCTCTCGATAATTAGCACGCGTCGGTGCTCTCTCATTCATTTGTGCATCATAATGCACCTCTGTATATGTTCGTATATCCGGTGTGTTCTAGGAAGTCTACTTTGGGCTAATATTGTGAATTGAGAATAAAATGAATTATGAAGTGTTAAGGCAAGTTTTATGCCTTATGAAGATAAGTTAAATTTATTTAAAGCAATACTTATTTGAAGAGACTTACACGTGAGTAAATATGCGATAATTAATTGAGTTTAAAATATTCTGTTATGATTGTTTAATTAATTATTCTTGTAGTGCTTACTAAGCCTTCACGGCTTAACGCGTTTATTTTAACGCGTAGGTACAAAGAGTCTAGAAGAGAAGTTCAACTAGAAGATTTCTCATCTCATCACATCTTGAAGGCTACGAGAAGTAGGTAACTGTATTTTGTGTTAAAATGGCATGTACATAGGTGATATTTTGCTCACTTAAAACAACTACATGACTTTTGTTGTAGAAAAGCGATATTTGGTATTTTAATGTTATAAGTAAAATTTAAATATGATTAAATAGGAAATTGCATTGGTTAAATTGTTGGATTTTGGAATTGGTTGAATTGGTTATATTTGGAATGAATACGGTTTTAATTGCAGGGGGTTATATGTGAAAATAAGCAGAAATGCTGCCGAAATTTAAATAAAATTTATATTTGCAAATTATCTGATATGTTCGGTAATGCCTCGTAACCCTGTTCCGGTGATGGTTCGGGGTTAGGGGTGTTACAGGAATGGTGTCTTTGCTGAGAGATGAGGCGTATCAATGGTGGCTCACTGTCCGGGAAGGCACTCAGGTCGATCGCATTACCTTGGAATTCTTTAAAATCGCATTTCAAAGAAAATATGTCGGGGCTAGCTATGTGGATGCCCGAATGAAAGAGTTCCTGAATTTGGTCCAATGAGGTAAATCTATGGCAGCATACGAGGCGAAATTACTGTGACTGAGTCGGTATGCCCGGGGAATAGTGCCGACTGACTATGAACACTGTGTGCGTTTTGAGGGCGGGTTGCGCGATGAGTTAAGAGTACTGATAGCCCCACAAAAGGAGAGGAATTTTGCCACACTAGTGGAGAAATTAACTCATATTCCTTTATCACACTATGAAAAAACAATAGATGATTGGGCACAATCAATGACTATTGTTGTAAATAACAACAGTATAGTTTGGTTAAAAGAAAAGTTTTCATATTATTTTGTTGAAACATTTCAAGGAGATGTTCTACAATTTCTCAGACGATGGGAAGAATCTGAGAAAGGAAAAGAACAAAAGGGTCAACTTATTAATCACGTACGTACCCCTAAAGATTTACTAAAAGGGTTAACTTCAATTCTAAAAACAGAATTTTGTAGTTATACTAATAAAAAAGATCAGGATAGCCAATCCAGTTATATCTTGTCAAAATTAAAATTATGTGATATAAGATATTCAGAAGAATTTTCTAAAAAATTTCTTCATGAATGTCAGAAGTTAAAAAATGATAGTATAGACTTTTGGAAAAACCAATATTTTCATAAAATACCACCACCTTGGGATGAGATTTGTATAAATAAATATACTTCTTTTATAATGAAACATAGTAATGATACTGGAATAGATTTAGCAAATATAGATTCTATAGGGAATAGAATTAATTTTGCTAAAGAAAGAATAATATTACATTGTTTACAGAGTAAAGCGGCTAAACAAGTCAAAAATAAATTAAGTCATAAATATTGTACAAAGATGTTAGAAAATGAATAGGAGTTTGGATGTAACCCTATACGTCCTAAAACCTATAAAAAACAAAAAAAATATAAATTAGCTAGATGGAAACCGGGTAATAAAAATTATACTCGTAATAATAATAAAAAGAAAAAATTTGTTAGGAGAAAACTTCTAATAATACTAAAAAACAAATATGCAAATGTTTTATTTGTGATGAAGAAGGTCATATAGCAACAAATTGTCCTAACAAAGGAAAAAATGCTAGGAAAATGATTAAAAATCTTGAAGAACAAGATTTAGAAATACGTTTTAGTGAGGAAATAAATCCTGCTGAAATATTATATGAGTTAATATCAGAAACAGAGTCTGATACAGATTCTGATGAATATATTTTCATGTTAGGAAATAGTTCTAAAAATAAATTAGAAGAACTTTCTAATTCTGAACAACAGGATATTAAATTAGGAAATTTAATCGGAAAAGAAACAGACTTTTCTGATGATATAATAGAAAAAATTAATAAAAATCATATTTCTAAAGAAGAAATTTATAAAATTTCTAAGTTTAAAATATGGTCACAAAGACATATAGAAAAAATTAGCGGTAACACAGTCGCTAAAGATACTAAAGGAGAATTAACAGAAATCCCATTATTTACTAAAGAAAGAATAAAAAGGATTAAGAAAAAATATCCTCAGGTTAGATATATACATTTAGGAATAATTATGATAACAATTAGAGCTTTATTTAGAAAAAGTCATGATGTTCCTATTATTGCAGTATTATAGAGATAAAGATTGAAAATCCAATAAAAGCACTTATTGGAGAATTCAATCTAATCTACATACAGGAGTTATAGGATTTAAAGTTAAACCAATTTACTTTATATCCATAACAGACCCTCTAATAGAAGAGTGTCTATGTCTTAGAATTCAGACAAAAAATTCTGATATTAGTGATTTAGTAGAAGATTTAGCAATAAGCTGGACTCCTATTAATGACTATACCAATACGGCAGAAGTAGAAATAAAAGAAATAAATAATAAAATAATTGAGTTTTTTGAGCCTAATAAGTTTACTACAGAAATTCAACCAAAATTGTTACATTTAAAAGACCTATCAATTCCAAAAGACTGGATGATAGAAAAAAACTAATAATGCTAGTACTTCTAAACCAGTAAGTACTATAGAATATATGTCATTTGGAGATAAGTTATATTTTAAAAACAATCTGATAACTAATACAGATGATAATTTAGTTTTACCCTCTAGTTCTCAACCAGAGGAAGATGAAGAAAATATAAGTACTTCTACTCCAATAGGTATCGAAACAATTCATATTCCTATTTTTCCTACAACACCCAGTAGAAATTCTAGAAACACTAGAATGGAAGATATACAATCTTCAATACAAAATATTACTATTTTTAATATATATATTGCAATTACATTACATAATAAAGAATACAAATCATATTCTTTGCATGCTTTATTAGATATAGGTGCTACAACCAGTAGATGTAAAAAGAATGGTATTCCTTTAGAAAATTGGAAACCTGTAAAAAAGACAATAAAAACTAATGGAATAGATGGTAATAAAACCACTATTTATTATAACGCAAATAATATACCAATCTACATAAATAATGTTAGATTTATAATTCCAAAAATATTATGTTTTCGGATATGTATGGAGATATTTTATTAGGAAATAATTTTTTAAAACAATATTTACCGTTTTCTATTAATAAAAAATCAGTTACATTTTCTATAGAAAAAACTTCTATAGAAATACCTCTAGTAGAAAATCCTAAATTTATTTGTACTAATAATTATTGATTTTTTTAGCAGGCATTATGGATAGAGGTATTTTTACCTCTAGAAAAAGTTGGAGAAAGGACAACTGTCTATAAAAAACCCAACAAAGGGAAAACAATAAGTCCTAAACAATGATTTATTACTGCAACTGCTCAAGTACCATTTTATTCTAATCAGGGATATTATGTACTATATCCAATGGTAAGCCAACCATTTGGATCACAATCACCAAACCTGGTGAATGATTTTACTTGGTCTCAATATCCTTATTCAGTATATCAAAAAAGCTATGCTGAAATTATAAAAGAAACAAAAATTTGTTGAAACAACAACAAATTCCTGAAATAAAAGATTTTTATAATCCGGGAATACTCCTGTAATATTATAATTTTATAAACAAAATATGGAAAACCCATATTACTGAGCAAAGAGCAAACTTTAGAAGAGCTCTTACACAATTTTCAAATTTCTTAGTTGAAAAAACAACTAAAGAAAATAAATCCCATGATTTATTATTTAAATCTATTTTATACAGAGATTGGGATGAAATATTAATAGAATATATGGATATTAAGGAGATAAATAATCTTCTTGATATATTTCAATATTTTATTAATAAAGGGACAAACAGTCCTATTATTAATAAAATGTTTAGAATATGTCTATATAATAAATGTAGACAAATTCTACCACGGATATTTTTCAAAAATAAATAAAGATTTATTTGCAACCAAAGCAAGCTCAATTCAAAGAAACTTTTTCAAAATACTTTTTACAAGCTTATGTTTTTACTAATGATATAGGAGAACAATTTCCTACTATCAAATTTAGGCTTGATCATGAACCATTTGATATAACCAGTGTTGAATGGGGATTCGTTAAAGAAATAACAGTCCAAAATCTTTCTTTTCATTTATTAAAAGATTTTCCTACTATAGTAAAATCTAAATTAAAAAATTTTACTAATATAGACGATTTTGTCTATTATTTTCATATAGAAATAAATAGTTTTATTGGTATTGCTGAAAAAGAAAAATTTTATCAGCCATATCAAATTTGGAATATTCGTACTATGCTTTGGGGAAGATCCCTCTCAGCTGTTGATGAAGATCAACAACACTTGGCAAAAACCATTGACAAGTGTTATAATAATTTTTCTTATTATCAAATCCAAGCCGGAATTGATTTAATGACCAAGGCCCAGTATTTACTTCAACAAAATACTTATGTGTTCTGGACCGATGGTAGAAGAATATTAGCATATGACACTAGAAAAAACCAGGAAGAAAGAGATGAAGAATCTATTCAATTATTAAAAAAGATAGCTGATATGGTGATCGATGATTATTAGCTAATAACAGAGATCAAAGACACGTGGGAAAGCTGGAATACACCAGTTCCTTCACCAGAGTCATTACACCTTGATGAAATCGAGGAAATGAATCTCAGAAATATCCAAGAAGGATAAAGACAAAACACAACACGTGGAAGAATGACATCCAAAAATGGAGCAATCAATTTTAGAGGTGACGTAAAAAGAAGAAAATCCATCACCATCCATAATCGAATAAGACAAAGATGATGCAAGCATAATGGAAGCAACCATTAATGCATGGGAAACGTGGAAAAAACCACAACAATTTTGGTAAATATAGAAGATTATGGAAGCAACCATCAAATCAAGAAGGCTACGTGGAAGCAACCATCAGGCCAACATTAAAGCCATCCTTATCAGGATACTGTGCGGACTTGAATTGTAGATAAATTAGAGTTTAGAATTTTTATTATAAATAGGCAATTCTAAACTCTAATTTATCTACAATTCAAGTCCGCACAGTATCTTGATAAGAATGACTTTAATGTTGGCCTGATGGTTGCTTCCACGTAGCTTTCTTGATTTGATGGTTGCTTCCATAATCTTCTATCTTTATCAAAATTGTTGTGGTTATTTCCACGTTTCCCATGCATTACTGGTTGCTTCCATTATGCTTGCATCATCTTTGTCTTATTCTTTTATGGATGGTGATGGATTGCTTCTTTTTACGTCTCCTCCAAAATTGAATGCTCCTTTCTTGGATGTCATTCTTCCACGTGTTGTGTTTTGTCTTTATCCTTCTTGGATATTTTTGAGATTCATTTCCTCGATTTCATCAAGGTGTAATGACTCTGGTGAAGGAACTGGTGTATTCCCGCTTTCTCACGTGTCTTTGATCTCCGTTGTTAGCGGATAATCATCGATCTCCATATCAGCTCTCTGTTTTAATAACTGAATAGATTCTTCATCTCTTTCTTCCTGGTTTTTTTCCAGTGTCATATGCTAATATTCTTCTACCATCGGTCCAGAACACATAAGTATTTTGTTGAAGTAAATATTGGGTCTTGGTCATTAAATCAATTCTGGCTTGGGTTTGATAATAAGAAAAATTATTATAACACTTGTTAATGGTTTTTGCCAAGTGCTGTTGATCTTCATCGACTGCTGAGAGGGATCTTCCCCAAAGCATAGTACGAATATTCCAAATTTGATATGGCTGATAAAATTTTTCTTTTTCAGCAATACCAATAAAACTATTTATTTCTATATGAAAATAATAGACAAAATCGTCTATATTAGTAAAATTTTTTAATTTAGATTTTACTATAGCAGGAAAATCTTTTAATAAATGAAAAGAAAGATTTTGGACTGTTATTTCTTTAACAAATCCCCATTCAATACTGGTTATATCAAATGGTTCATGATCAAGCCTAAATTTGATAGTAGGAAATTGTTCTCCTATATCATTAGTAAAAACATAAGCTTATAAAAAGTATTTTGAAAAAGTTTCTTTGAATTGAGCTTGCTGGTTGCAAATAGCTCTATTTATTTTTGAAAAAATATCTGGTGGTAGAATTTGTTTACATTTATTATATAGACATATTCTAAACATTTTATTAGTAATAGGACTGTTTGTCTCTTTATTAATAAAATATTAGAATATATCAAGAAGATTATTTATCTCCTTAATATCCATATATTCTATTAATATTTCATCCCAATCTCTGTATAAAATAGATTTATGTAATAAATCATGGGATTCATTTTCTTTAGTTGTTTTTTCAACTAAGAAATTTGAAAATTGTGTAAGAGCTCTTCTAAAGTTTAGTTTTTACTCAGTAATATGGGTTTTCCATATTTTGTTTATAAAATTATAATATTCCAGGAGTATTCCCGGATTATAAAAATATTTTATTTCAGGAATTTGTTGTTGTTTCAACAAATTTTCTGTTTCTTTTATAATTTCAGCATAGCTTTTTTGATATACTGAATAAGGATCTTGAGACCGAGTAAAATCATTCACCGGGTTTGGTGATTGTGTTCCAAATGGTTGGCTTACCATTGGATATAGTACATAATATCCCTGATTAGGATAAAATGGTACTTGAGCAGGTGCAGTAATAAATCCTTGTTTAGGACTTATTGTTTTCCCTTTGTTGGGTTTTTTTTGGACAGTTGTCCATTCTCCAACTTTTTCTAGAGGTTTTTTACCTTTATCCATAAGGCCTGCTAAGAAAATCAGCAATTATTAGTACAAATAAATTTAGGATTTTCTACTAGAGGTATTTCTATAGAAGTTTTTTTCTATAGAAAACGTAACTGATTTTTTATTAATAGAAAATGGTAAATATTGTTTTAAAAAATTATTTCCTAATAAAATATCTCCATACATATCCGAAAACATAATATTTTTGGAATTATAAATCTAACATTATTTATGTAGATCGGTATATTATTTGCTTTATAATAAATAGTAGTTTTATTACCATCTATTTCATTAGTTTTTATTGTCTTTTTTACAGGTTTCCAATTTTCTAAAAGAATAGCATTCTTTTTACATCTACTGGTTGTAGCACCTGTATCTAATAAAGCATGCAAAGAATATGATTTGTATTCTTTATTATGTAATGTAATTGCAATATATATATTAAAATTAGTAATATTTTCTATTGAAGATTGTATATCTTCCATTCTAGTGTTTCTAGAATTTCTATTGGGTGTTGTAGGAAAAATAGGAATATGAATTGTTTCGATACCTGTTGGAGTAGAAGTACTTATATTTTCTTCATCTTCCTCTGGTTGAGAACTAGAGGGTAAAACTAAATTATCATCTGTATTAGTTATCAGATTGTTTTTAAAATATAACTTATCTCTAGATGACTTATATTCTATAGTACTTACTAGTTTAGAAGTACTAGCATTATTAGTTTTTTTCTATCATCCAGTCTTTTGGAATTGATAGGTCTTTTAGATGTAACAATTTTGGTTGAATTTCTGTAGTAAACTTATTAGGCTCAAAAAACTCAATTATTTTATTATTTATTTCTTTTATTTCTACTTCTGCCGTATTGGTATATCCATTAATAGAAGTCCAGCTTATTGCTAAATCTTCTACTAAATCACTAATATCAGAATTTTTTGTCTGAATTCTAAGACATAGACACTCCTATTAGAGGGTCTGTTATGGATATAAAGTAAATTGGTTTAACTTTAAATCCTATAACTCCTGTATGTAGATTAGATTGAATTCCTCCAATAAGTGCTTTTATTGGATTTTCGAATCTTTTATCTAATAATACTGCAATAATAGGAACATCATGACCTTTTCTAAATAAAGTTCTAATTGTTATCATAATTATTCCTAAATGTATATATCTAACCTGAGGATATTTTTTCTTAATCCTTTTTATTCTTTCTTTAGTAAATAATGGGATTTCTGTTAGTTCTCCTTTAGTATTTTTAGCGACTGTGTTACCGCTAATTTTTTCTATATGTCTTTGTGACCATATTTTAAACTTAGAAATTTTATAAATTTCTTCTTTAGAAATATGATTTTTATTAATTTTTTCTATTATATCATCAGAAAAGTCTGTTTCTTTTCCGATTAAATTTCCTAATTTAATATCCTGTTGTTCAGAATTAGGAAGTTCTTCTAATTTATTTTTAGAACTATTTCCTAACATGAAAATATATTCATCAGAATCTGTATCAGACTCTGTTTTTGATATTAACTCATATAATATTTCAGCAGGATTTATTTCCTCACTAAAATATATTTCTAAATCTTGTTCTTCAAGATTTTTAATCATTTTCCTAGCATTTTTTTGTAACATCCTAGAACCGGGGCTAGTTGTGATTGAATGATTTTTCCTTGTGTTTAAATTGCTATTGTATTAATCATGGAATAATGCGACTTAATTAGAGGTCTTGAGTAGGCTCGGTTTAGTAGAATTTTAATTTGGAAGCTTTAAAGGCAGGGGGGGCCTCAGAGGATAGGGGTTAAGTACAAATTTGGGCGGATTATGACACAAGGATTAGACTTGGCGCAATGGGTTGGGTGCGCCTAAGGGTGTTGCTACGGCTTGGGTTCGAGGCATGATGGCTGCAAGTGCCATTTTATTTTTTGGGCGTTGGAGTTAGCAGGGGAAGCTTTAAGGAATTTTGGGGGCTAAGTATGGACATGAGAGTGGGTTGGCTAAGTGGCTAGCGTGTGCTACTTAGAAGCTTGGTGGTTGTTGGGCGCATGTTCGAGCTGCTGGAGCAGCGTTTGGCTGTTTATTTTATGTTATTTTTATTTTTAGGGTAAGCGGCCTGGGGAGATCTTATAGATAATGGTGAGGTAGATTGGCATAAAATTCTTAATGGCAGAAGCGGCAGAGCGCTTGGGCATGCTCCTTCGGGTCCCGTGTTCGAGCCTTAGGAGCCGCACTTAGAGCGTTTTAATTTTTTTTTTCCTTTAGCGCTCAAGCTAAAGGAGCCATCGGGGAAGGATTAAAAAGGAACATGCAATGCAATTTCGTCATGAAGGTCAAGTTAGTCGAGCGGTTGGGGTGTGAGGGTTTCTCCCTCACGTCTTGGGTTCGAAACCCCTGGGCTAAATAAGGGTGTTTTGTTATTTTTGGCCTCTTGGCATTAAATGCGTGAGGAAGCCAAGAGAGGAAGCTTAAAGAGAATTTCCGACGCACTTATTACAGTAATGGCGCAGTAGTCGGATGGTCAGAAGCATGGGCAGTTTCCCCCAGGTCTCGAGTTCGAGACCTGGCAACTGCATAGTGGAATTTTATCTCTTTTTTTTTGGTTTTTGGTCGGCGCGTGGCAACCTGCATGGGGTGCACGCATGCATGCAATGCATGCTGCCCATGCTGCTCGGTTTTGGGGGGGAGGAAAAAAGGGTAGTGTTATTTATTATTTATTATTATTATTATTATTATTATGGGTGTATGGGTGTAATATTTTATGTAGCATGGGAGTTATCCTTATTTTATCTAGTTATTAGTTTAATCAAAGTATGGGGGAGTGATGGGTAATGTTCAAAACAATGTTTATGGGAAATTAAAGATGGAAGGAAAGTATGTCTAGGGGTTGGCCGGCCTTGGAGGTTAGCAAAGGAGAGCATGTTCGGCAATAGCCCTTTCATTTTCCTTTCCCTCTAATTTTGAATGCTTGGCCGAAGGTGTTTCTCTGTACCATCTTTCTTCCCAAACCTTGATGGCCGGATATGGTGTTTCCTAGAGAGGCTTGGCCGAACTTTGGTGCTCATCAAGGAAGGGAAATCGTCGAGGTAAGGACAACCAACTCTTGTGGCCTTGAGTTCTTAATCTCTGGCCGAAAAATGGAAGACTCCAAGGGGCTTGAGGTTTCGGGTTGAAAGAGGCCCTAGGGAGTGTTTTCGGCTAGCTCCTTATTCTTTTGTTTCCTTCCATTGTTGTTGTCCAAATGGTCTAAACTCTTTAACCTTGTCGAATTGCTTTCCTTTTTGCATTGTAGTCCTAGCCGAATGCTACTTACCACATAGAGCATAGACCGAATCCACGAAAGGAGATATATTTTCGAGAATTGGTAAGTATTTTCCCTTTTACTTCGGTTCCCTACCTCTCTTTTGTTGGGCCGAAAGCATGAGTTCAAGCACTCCTAAGGTTGGCCGAATGCCTATAAATAATTCTTAGTGTCTCTTTTGAAGGTAGCCGAAGCTAAAGGAATTTGAAGAAGTCCTTCGGGTCTCGTTTCTTCAGGGGTCTAGACTATTCAAAGCATAAGGGGAATTTTAGAACTTCGGTAGACAAGGTATGAGGTTATTGACATTCGGCCAAGGGCCATTTTGGTATCTATTTCTGACCGATTTATGCACTTTGATTTTTAGGGGGGGTAAATCGGCTATAAAACCAGAAGTTTTCGAGATTTCGAGTCGCCTTAGTTCGTATTATTAAAGGTTCGGCCTAAGGCCCTGTTTTATTACAATATGACCAATCCTTTGGCTCTGTAAGACCCCTAAATACTAACCTATGATGACCGAATATAGGAACTATACGAGGACAAGTTCGGGACTTTTGTAATATCGCGTAGTTACGGGATTTCTAGTTAAAGCTTCGATTAAATAGGTGTGTAAGCTCTTACACACTTTATTAGTATAAGCTGTTATTTGACAATATTAATAACCTCTCATGTGGTAACTTTGCCTAGTGGGCATAAGCTTGGTATTCGGGTAAGTCCCCTATTACTTGATTCACGATATATGTTGTATATGCCATCATATGCTGTGAAATGCTATGCTATGCACGATTGCATGATATATGGGATCATGATACTTGTGATATGAGCATGATGATGGTGGGATTGATGAGAGGAGTAATATTCGTGTCGACGGACACCGGTGTTTTGGTAACACATTGTGACTACGGTCACCAGAGGTTTGGTACCTCCGGAGGTTTGGCACCTCATGGCGTCTCGCCCCGCGTGGCTTGGTACCACCGTGGGTTGGCCCCACATTTGAGATACTGGGATCGACGCCGGTGATTTGGTATCACACGATGGGTTGGCCCCATCATTTGATTGTGACTTGGTCACCGGTGGTTTGGCACCACACGTATTGTGGATATCGTGACTATAAGTCACCGGTGGTTTGGCACCACCGGTGGTTTGGTACACACACGGGGTAGAAAAGGAGCATGGATGGCTAGGTTGGGTTGCATAATTGCATGTCATACTAATATATTGTGTATGAGTGTTATTTAGGGTTGGGGATTTATACATCGAGTCTTGGTGACTCACCCTTCCTATATCATCCTGCAGGGTGAGTAGAGCGCGGATGCGAGCCGAGGAGAGCTCGAGGCGGCCATGTTGGTTTTGTGGACTTGAAATTTTATTTTGCCCGCTTTAAGTTTATTATTCACTACAATCCGATTGGGTTGTAATATGGCCGCTTATTATTATTTTGGATGTTTAGGTAGTTGTTCTACTTTATTACATAACTGATGAACTTACGAACGGTTATGCAAATCAGTTAAAAGTAACGTTTTCAAAAATAAGTACTCTACGCGTTTTCAAAAAAATGTTACCACAAGAAACGAAATTTTCTAAGCTACTGATCACTCTGATGTTTTAAAAATCTAAATGATCAAATGGTTTTAAAGGAAGAAAGGATTTTTAACTCTATCGGATTTACCAAATCAACCCACTTGAGTTTTAGCAAAATACGGTTTTATACCCTTAACAAAGTTTAAATTTTCTACTATTAGTCCAAACCTTTCAAACTCCTGTTTACTCCGTGACATACCAAATCCGGTCATGGCTTGTGGGCCGGGTTTGGGGTGTTACAATTTTGGTATCAGAGCTCGGTTCAAAACTCGGCTGTGAGGGCCTAAGGCCTAAAAATGTTTTTCTAGGTAGACTTTTGAAAACCTCTATAAAAATGGTTTTGGATGAACAACATGGCGTCGAGTCTCCGGCACCGATCCGCTCTTGTAAGTACTTTTAATCTATGTATGGATGGTTATCTGTAAATGGGTAGAAAATGGAACGTAGATAGTATAAAATAGTATGTGAACTTTAGGACTAGTTTACCCCGACAATCACATAAGATTTATAATTGCCTAATTAAACAAACCCATGACTAAGTCACAAAGTTAGGATGTGGTAACCCTTGTATGCATGTCTAGGATTGGATCCGGAAGAGCTTGGTATTTAAGCGGTCCTAGTGACTCACCTCCTCTTCGTGGGAATCCTACCTGGTGCATAGCTTCGGTTCACCCTAACCGTGAGGACTTGTTCGTGGGCTAAACCCTATTATTAAAACCCGAAAGGGAATTAGCCGCATTTTGATAAAAACTCTAGTTTTAAAGACTTCTCTCAAACTTGTGAGATTTATATTACCAAAATTCTCTTGATTTATGGACATTTTAAATACCTTTAGTGGTAAGTTACAAAAATGCCCCTAGTTTTAAAATCTACTAAGCTACCCCAAAATTTTCAACCAAATTTTTCTTATATCCAAAATCCCTAGTTTGCAAAATATCAAAAATATAGTGATTTTGGAAAATTACAAAATTACCCTTAATTTGAAAATTACCAAAATGACCCCGATTTTCGAGATTTTTGCAGGACTACCAATTTGAAAAGGCAATTTCTCAAAGAGAACCCCAAGTTTTGCAAACTTTAAGTTTCTCTCGAATTGTCAAGATTTACAAACTTACTTTATTTTATTACCAAAATACCCCTGTAGGGTAAACGACGAAAATATCCCCCGGGTTAAGAATTGTTCAAAAAGAGGGATGGAATAAGCGAATATGTGTCTTTGAATTACAATAGGAGACTTGAAACTTGTTTGATCGAAAGAACAACTTCTTAATTTCGCCCATAAAATTCTTCGTTAATAATCAGTGGAACTTTGGCTAACTCATAAAACTTTTTAAGACAGATTGCGCTATAAGAAATGAGTTCAGAGGTCGCGGCCGTCGGGGGGCGCAGTAGGGGCGGATGGTCGTGTGTGAGAACCGATTAGGTCGGGCCAAGGATCGGATAATGAGATACCACCTCCACCACCACCTCAACTTTTGGTGATGGACATCAGGATCAGACGGGAGGTGAGTCGGTATCGCAGGCCATGCTGCGTGTTTTAGAAATGATGGCTGAGACCGGTGAGAAGGCACGAGGAGCTCGGAAGTCTGTAGCTGAGCGGCTCCGATCCAATGGAGCTGAAGTATTTCGGGGTGTGTCGGTGTCGCACACCAAGATGTACCGAATATTGGTTAGAATCAACTGAGAGGATCATGGACGATCTTGATTTAACAAATGAGAGAAATTTGAAGGGGAGCCGTGTCGCGCACGAAAGATGAGTCATACCAGTGGTGGCTCACAGTTCGAGATGGTACTATGGCGGATGATCTTACGTGGGAATACTTCAAGACCACTTATCAGAAGAAGTATGTGGGCACCAGTTATACTGATACTCAGAGGAAAACTTTCCTGGGATTAGTACAAGGAAATAAGTCGGTATCTGAGTATGAGGCAGAATTTCTGAGGCTGAGCCGCTATGCTCGGGGAGTCGTGTCAACTGAGCACGATCGTTGTGTCCGTTTTGAAGACGGACTTAGGGATGATTTAAGGCTGTTGATTGCCCCACAACAAGTGCGTGAATTTGCTATTCTGGTAGAGAAGGCCAAGGTAGCCGAAAAGGTCAGAGAGTCTGTGAGACAGAACTATGATAGGAACAAGCAGAAAAGAGGTGTTGGGTCATCTGGGTCGGGAAATAGTGCACAAAAGAGGGCCAGGCAGAGTGGGCCGAATCAAGCTGGAAGGACCATGGCTACTAATCAGAGACCGGCTCAGTGTAATCGTTGTGGGAAGTCACATTGGGGAGGTTGTTACACCGGTGAGAGGGGTTGCTTTGAATGTGGATCATTGGATCATCGCGTAAGAGATTGTCCTCGAAAGTTGGCAAGGAATCAGCCAGAGGGGCAGGATCGTACTCCGGCAAGGAATGTGAGACCACCGCAGAGGGGTCGTGGTAATGGTAGAGGAGGCAATGGTCCTAATCGAGGTCGCGGAGTTCAGGGCAGAGGTGCAGGCAACACAGAAGCTAGGCAGCCTGGCTTAGTCTACGCAGCGAGGCGCCGCGAGGAGGGTGACGCACCGGACGTCATCACCGGTACGTTTCTAATTTTTGGTCTTCCCTATGTAGCATTAATTGATGTGGGATCAACGCATTCATACATTGCTAGTAGTGTGGTAGAGACTATGAACTTAAACTTCGAGATCGCTTACAGGGAGATGATCGTAATTAGCCCTCAGGACACTCGTGGTAGTAAACAAGTTATATAGAGATATACCCCTAGAACTCCAAGGGGTAGTGTTTGTGGTCGATCTCGATGGAACCTAGTTTGGGAGTTCGATCTAATTCTTGGAATGGACTGGTGGTTAAGCATCGAGCAAGGTTGGATTGCGCCGCTAAGCGCATGGTTCTAAAGACGGCTAAGGGTGATGAAGTGGTCATGATAGGTAGCGTAAGAGATTATCTATCCAATGTAGTGTGTCTGCATTGAAGGTAGAAAATGATCGAAAAGGTTGTGAGGCATTGTTGGTTCAAATTTATGCCTTGGAGGCTAAGGAGTCGACAATTGAGAAGGTCCGAACTGTAAGGGAATTCGCTGATGTGTTTCCAGAAGAACTCCCAGGTCTGCCTCCAGATCGGGAAGTTGAGTTCGGAATAGACTTGTTGCCCGGAACAGCACCCGTGTCTATAGCACCCTACCGAATGGCACCAAAGGAGTTGGTGGAGTGAAGGCTCAAATTCAGAACTCTTGGATAGAGGTTCATCCGACCTAGTATATCTCCGTGGGGAGCACCTGTGTTGTTTGTCAAGAAGAAAGACGGGTCAATGCGAATGTGTATCGACTACCGTCAGCTAAACAAGTTGACGATCAAAAACAAGTATCCGTTGCCTCGGATTGATGACCTGTTTGATCAATTGAAGGGTGCATCGGTGTTCTCGAAGATAGATCTTAGGTCGGGCTATCATCAACTTAAGGTGAAGGAGGTCGATGTGCACAAGACAAACATTTCGCGTCGGTATGGGCATTACGAGTTCTTAGTGATGCCGTTTGGGTTGACCAACGCACCGGCAGCGTTCATGGACTTGATGAATAGGGTGTTTCAGCAGTACTTGGATCAATTTGTCGTGGTGTTTATAGACGACATATTGGTTTACTCAAGAACGGAGGAGGAGCATGATAGGCATTTGCGCATAGCTCTACAAGTGCTGAGGGAGGAGCAATTGTATGCCAAATTCAGTAAATGCGAATTCTGGCTTAGAGAGGTAACCTTCTTGGGTCACGTGGTGTCAGCTGAAGGGATTAGAGTGGACCCCTGCAAGGTCGAAGCGGTGTTGGAGTGGAAACCACCTCGGTCAGTGGCGGAAATTCAAAGTTTTCTAGGTCTGGCCGGGTATTATCGAAGATTTGTGGAAGGATTCTCTTTAATCGCAGCGCCGTTGACTAAGTTATTAAGGAAAGGAGTCCCATTTGTTTGGTCAGAGAAACAGCAAGAAAGTTTTGATAAGCTAAGGAAGATTCTGACGGAAGCTCCCGTTTTGGTGCAGCCTGAGGCAGGGAAATTGTTCACGGTTTATTGTGATGCGTCCCATAATGGTTTGGGATGTGTGTTGATGCAGGAGGGGAAGGTAGTGGCCTATGCATCCCGTCAGCTAAGACCCCATGAGGTTAACTATCCTACTCACGACTTGGAGTTAGCGGCAGTAGTCTTCGCTTTGAAAATATGGAGGCACTACTTGTATGGGGAGAAATCGATAGTGTACACGGATCACAAAAGTCTGAGGTATCTTTTGACGCAAAAAGACTTAAATTTGAGACAACGTCGATGGATTGAATTGTTGAAGGACTACGATTGTTCAATTGAGTACCATCCCGGCAAGGCTAACGTGGTGGCTGATGCGTTGAGCCGAAAGGTCGTTACAGACTTAAGGGCGATGTTTGCTCGCCTCAGTCTATATGACGATGGAAGTCTTTTGGCAGAGCTGCAAGTTAAGCCAACTTGGATCGAGGAGATTAAGGAAAAGCAATTAGGGGATGACAGCCTAAAAACGCGGAGGTTGCAAGTTCAAGATGGCGGTTTGGAAGGGTATAGTTTGACTGGTGATGGTGTGATGTGTTTTCAAGGGCGGCCTTGTATGCCGAATGATGTGGAATTAAGGCAAAGAATTATTCAGGATGCGCATAGCAGCCCATACGCTATGCATCCTGGAGGTAGTAAGATGTACGGAGATTTGCGGAAGCAGTTCTGGTGGCCAGGGTTGAAGCGCGAGGTAACTGAATTCGTGGGAAGGTGTCTCACGTGTCAGCGAGTAAAGGCTGAACATCAGTTGCCATCTGGGTTTCTTCAACCGGTGAAGATTCCTCAGTGGAAATGGGAGAGGATCACTATGGACTTCGTCAGTGGGCTACCCCTCACGCCCAGCAAGAAAAACGCAGTTTGGGTGATTGTGGACCGTCTGACCAAATCGCTCATTTCATTCCAGTAAGAGTGGATTACTCGCTTCAGAAGTTAGCTAAGTTGTATGTGGCAGAGATAGTGAGGTTGCATGGTGTGCCAGTGTCGATCATTTCTGACAGAGACCCCAGATTTACGTCGAGGTTTTGGAGAGCTCTACATCAGGCTTTGGGTACACGGTTGGATTTGAGACAAAGATTCCATCCACGATCGACAGGCAATCGGAAAAGAGTTATTCAGATTTTGGAGGACATGTTAAGAGGCTGCGTTTTGGACTTCAGAGGTAGTTGGGAAGAATTTTTGCCCTTAGCTGAGTTCGCATACAACAACAGTTACCAGGCGAGCATTAAGATGGCACCATATGAAGCGTTATATGGTAGGAGGTGTCGCACACCTACTTGTTGGACGGAGTTGGGTGAGCGACGAATGTTAGGACCAGAATTGGTTGCAGAAACTGAGGATAAGGTGAAGAAGATCCAAGCTCGGTTGAAAGAAGCCTCGGATAGGCAAAAGTCATATGCCGATCTCAAGCGAAGGGACATAGAGTTTGCCGAGGGAGACGAAGTTTTTCTGAAGGTCTCGCCATGGAAGAAAGTGTTAAGATTTGGGAAGAAGGGTAAGTTAAGTCCAAGGTTCGTTGGACCGTTTAAGGTGTTGAGACGAGTGGGACCAGTAGCTTATCAGCTCGAGTTACCTGCAGAACTGAGTCAGATTCACGATGTGTTCCATGTCTCCATGCTTAGGCGCTATCGTTCTGATCCATCACACGTCTTGGCAGTTGAGGAAGTTGAGGTGCGTCCAGATTTGACGGTGGAAGAGGAACCTGTGCAGATCCTAGATCGGGATGTAAAAGTTTTGCGTAAGAAGTCAGTTCCTTTAGTGAAGGTCCTATGGCGGAATCATGGCGTAGAGGAAGCAACGTGGGAGCCCGAGGATGTGATTCGGCAGCAATACCCCCAACTCTTCTGATCCAGGTAATTTCGCGGACGAAATTATTTTAAGGGGGTAGAACTGTAACATCCTAGAACCGGGGCTAGTTGTGATTGAATGATTTTTCCTTGTGTTTAAATTGCTATTGTATTAATCATGGAATAATGCGACTTAATTAGAGGTCTTGAGTAGACTCGGTTTAGTAGAATTTTAATTTGGAAGCTTTAAAGGCAGGGGGGGCCTCAGAGGATAGGGGTTAAGTACAAATTTGGGCGGATTATGACACAAGGATTAGACTTGGCGCAATGGGTTGGAGTGCGCTAAGGGTGTTGCTACGGCTTGGTTCGAGGCATGATGGTCGCAAGTGCCATTTTATTTTTAGGCGTTGGAGTTAGCGGGGAAGCTTTAAGGAATTTTTGGGGCTAAGTATGGACATGAGAGTGGGTTGGCTAAGTGGCTAGCGTGTGCTACTTAGAAGCTTGGTGGTTGTTGGGCGCATGTTCGAATTTCTTTGGAGCGGCGTTTGTCATGTTTATTTTATGTTATTTTTATTTTTAGGGTAAGCGGCACGGGAGATCTTATAGATAATGGTGAGGTAGATTGGCATAAAATTCTTAATGGCGAAGCGCAGAAGCGCTGGGCATGCTCCTTCGGGTCCCGTGTTTGAGCCTTAGGAGCCGCACTTAGAGCTAATTTTTAATTTTTTTACCTTTAGCGCTCAAGCTAAAGGAGCCATCGAGGAAGGATTAAAAAGGAACATGCAATGCAATTTCGTCATGAAGGTCAAGTTAGTCGAGCGGTTGGGGTGTGAGGGTTTCTCCCTCACGTCTTGGGTTCGAAACCCCTGGGCTAAATAAGGGTGTTTTGTTATTTTTGGCCTCTTGGCATTAAATGCGTGAGGAAGCCAAGAGAGGAAGCTTAAAGAGAATTTCTGACGCACTTATTATTAAGAATAGCGCAGAGTCGGATGGTCGAAGCATGGGCAAGTTTCCCGTGTCTCGGGTTCGAGACACGCAAGCGCATAGTGGAATTTTATCTCTTTTTTTGGGTTTTGGTCGGCGCGTGGCAACCTGCATGGGGTGCACGCATGCATGCAATGCATGCTGCCCATGCTGCTCGGTTTTGGGGGGAGGAAAAAAGGGTAGTGTTATTTATTATTTATTATTATTATTATTATGGGTGTATGGGTGTAATATTTTATGTAGCATGGGAGTTATCCTTATTTTATCTAGTTATTAGTTTAATCAAAGTATGGGGGAGTGATGGGTAATGTTCAAAACAATGTTTATGGGAAATTAAAGATGGAAGGAAAGTATGTCTAGGGGTTGGCCGGCCTTGGAGGTTAGCAAAGGAGAGCATGTTCGGCAATAGCCCTTTCATTTTCCTTTCCCTCTAATTTTGAATGCTTGGTAGAAGGTGTTTTCTCTGCACCATCTTTCTTCCCAAACCTTGATGGCCGGATATGGTGTTTCCTAGAGAGGCTTGGCCGAACTTTGGTGCTCATCAAGGAAGGGAAATCGTCGAGGTAAGGACAACCAACTCTTGTGGCCTTGAGTTCTTAATCTCTGGCCGAAAAATGGAAGACTCCAAGGGGCTTGAGGTTTCGGGTTGAAAGAGGCCCTAGGGAGTGTTTTCGGCTAGCTCCTTGTTCTTTTGTTTCCTTCCATTGTTGTTGTCCAAATGGTCTAAACTCTTTAACCTTGTCGAATTGCTTTCCTTTTTGCATTGTAGTCCTAAATTTAATGCTACTTACCACATAGAGCATAAGGACCGAATCACGAAAGGAGATATATTTTCGAGAATTGGTAAGTATTTTCCCTTTTACTTCGGTTCCCTACCTCTCTTTTGTTGGGCCGAAAGCATGAGTTCAAGCACTCCTAAGGTTGGCCGAATGCCTATAAATAATTCTTAGTGTCTCTTTTGAAGGTAGCCGAAGCTAAAGGAATTTGAAGAAGTCCTTCGGGTCTCGTTTCTTCATGGGTCTAGACTATTCAAAGCATAAGGGGAATTTTAGAACTTCGGTAGACAAGGTATGAGGTTATTGACATTCGGCCAAGGGCCATTTTGGTATCTATTTCGACCGATTTATGCACTTTGATTTTTAGGGGGTAAATCGGCTATAAAACCGTAAGTTTCGAGATTTGAGTCGCCTTAGTTCGTATTATTAAAGGTTCGGCCTAAGGCCTGTTTTATTACAATATGACCAATCCTTTGGCTCTGTAAGACCCTAAATACTAACCTATGATGACCGAATATAGGAACTATACGAGGACAAGTTCGGGACTTTTGTATATATCAGCGTGAGTTACGGGATTTCTAGTTAAAGCTTCGATTAAATAGGTGTGTAAGCTCTTACACACTTTATTAGTATAATTTGTTATTTGACAATATTAATAACCTCTCATGTGGTAACTTTGCCTAGTGGGCATAAGCTTGGTATTCGGGTAAGTCCCCTATTACTTGATTCACGATATATGTTGTATATGCCATCATATCTTTGTGAAATGCTATGCTATGCACGATTGCATGATATATGGGATCATGATACTTGTGATATGAGCATGATGATGGTGGGATTGATGAGAGGAGTAATATTCGTGTCGACGGACACCGGTGTTTTGGTAACACATTGTGACTACGGTCACCAGAGGTTTGGTACCTCCGGAGGTTTGGCACCTCATAGCGTCTCGCCCCCGTGGCTTGGTACCACCGTGGGTTGGCCCCACATTTGAGATACTGGGATCGACGCCGGTGATTTGGTATCACACGATGGGTTGGCCCCATCATTTGATTGTGACCGGGTCACCAAAGTGGTTTGGCACCACACGTATTGACGGATATCGTGACTATAAGTCACCGGTGGTTTGGCACCACCGGTGGTTTGGTACCACACGGGGTAGAAAAGGAGCATGGATGGCTAGGTTGGGTTGCATAATTGCATGTCATACTAATATATTGTGTATGAGTGTTATTTCCGGGTTGGGGATTTATACACTTTGAGTCTTGGTGACTCACCCTTCCTATATCATCCTCGCAGTGAGTAGAGAGCGCGGATGCGGAGCCGAGGAGAGCTCGAGGCGGCCATGTTGGTTTTGTGGACTTGAAATTTTATTTTGCCCGCTTTAAGTTTATTATTCACTACAATCCGATTGGGTTGTAATATGGCCGCTTATTATTATTTTGGATGTTTAGGTAGTTGTTCTACTTTATTACATAACTGATGAACTTACGAACGGTTATGCAAATCAGTTAAAAGTAACGTTTTCAAAAATAAGTACTCTACGCGTTTTCAAAAAAATGTTACCACCGGGTAACGAAATTTTCTAAGCTACTGATCACTCTGATGTTTTAAAAATCTAAATGATCAAATGGTTTTAAAGGAAGAAAGGATTTTTAACTCTATCGGATTTACCAAATCAACCCACTTGAGTTTTAGCAAAATACGGTTTTATACCCTTAACAAAGTTTAAATTTTCTACTATTAGTCCAAACCTTTCAAACTCCTGTTTACTCCGTGACATACCAAATCCGGTCATGGCTTGTGGGCCGGGTTTGGGGTGTTACATTTTTCCTTTGTTAGGACAATTTGTTGCTATATGACCTTCTTCATCACAAATAAAACATTTGCATATTTGTTTTTTAGTATTATTAGAAGTTTTTCTCCTAACAAATTTTTTCTTTTTATTATTATTACGAGTATAATTTTTATTACCCGGTTTCCATCTAGCTAATTTATATTTTTTTTTTTGTTTTTTATAGGTTTTAGGACGTATAGGGTTACATCCAAACTCCCATTCATTTTCTAACATCTTTGTACAATATTTATGACTTAATTTATTTTTGACTTGTTTAGCCGCTTTACTCTGTAAACAATGTAATATTATTCTTTCTTTAGCAAAATTAATTCTATTACCTATAGAATCTATATTTGCTAAATCTATTCCAGTATCATTACTATTTTTCATTATAAAAGAAGTATATTTATTTATACAAATCTCATCCCAAGGTGGTGGTAATTTATGAAAATATTGATTTTTCCAAAAGTCTATACTATCATTTTTTAACTTCTGACATTCATGAAGAAATTTTTTAGAAAATTCTTCTGAATATCTTATATCACATAATTTTAATTTTGACAAGATATAACTGGATTGGCTATCCTGATCTTTTTTATTAGTATAACCACGAAATTCTATTTTTAGAATTGAAGTTAACCCTTTTAGTAAATATTTAGGGGTACTTATTTGATTAATAAGTTGACCCTTTTGTTCTTTTCCTTTCTCAGATTCTTCCCATCGTCTGAGAAATTATTTAAATCATCCACCTTATAAGGTATAGGCCTAGGCTGACTAGATTCTCCTGGGGATTCTAGTTTTATATCATTAGTAGCTATAGTTTCTATTTGATTTCCTAATATTCTTGTTGTGTTTTCAACATTTTCATAGTTTTTATTAATAGCTCTCAGACAATCATCTGTTTGAAGGTCTGAATCTATCTTTCTTTTACCATAAGGATCTTTTTTATCAATTTCCCTAGGTTTTGGTATTTCATAATCATATGGATCTGTTTGTTCTGTATCCATGGGTTCAGGAATTTCTATGTTTTCATCCTCTTCTGTTGAAGTGTTTTCTTCATCAGAATTATGACTTGTAACATTTATATCTATACCAGAATTATTAGAACTACTACTATCGGTAGTATCATAATTTAACATATAGTGATAATTATATTTTGTGAATAGATCTTTATGTTTTTCATAAAGTTCATCTATTAATTTTAAATATTTTATTTGCTCATTTTTATCTTCTGTTTTAGAAAATTGGTTTTTCTAATGTTCTATAAGAGTTTTGTAAGATTCAAAGTCATATTTTTCTTGTTTTTTAAATTTTTCTCTTTTTTTGTTTTTCTTTTTTATTTTAAGTAGAAGATTCTTCAGAAGAATCATCTTCATCAGATAAAGTTAATATAACATTACTATTACCATAATATAAAGGTCCTAAATCTAAGTCTGATTCTATATTTTTATTAGTAATAACTTGATCTAAATTATTATTAACATCTGATAAAAGTTCTTTAGATTTGTTATTCAAATCTAAATCTTTTACTTCTCCTATATTGTCTACTTTTTCTTCTATATTACTGACTTTATTATATAATTTATTAAAATATATAGAAGTCATATCTATTAAATTATTGATACCTTTACTAAGAGCCGAAACATTATTTTCATTCTTAGAGTCAATATGCATAGTATGATTACAAGTTTTATCTTTATATAAACAATCCATTTCTTCCATGTTATTTATCTCTGGTACCTAAAACCGTATGTTACCTTTAATGTCTTCACTCAAAACCTACAACGTCCCACTCGGACTCAAACGGCAACAAGAAGACAGAATCACAGATATATGGGTTTTAAGATAAACAACAGTGAAATAAACAGAATTGAAGATAAAAGACAGAAACTGACAATGAGTATTACGATATTAGAACTCCAGAAGTCGTTACTCCGGGGCTCCTCTGATACCAATTACGGGGGGAAGGAGGGGATATGTGCACAAACGGAAGGCTATTATAATATCGTAGATTTTTTTATTTCACAAAGAAGAAAGTAGATAATTTACAAAGATAATTTACAAAGATAATTTACAAGGATGATCAAGAAAGATTTCTTTGATTTCAAGAGAGTATATCAAAGAAAACCAAATTTTTATATTTTTCCCGATGCCTTGTTTAGGCTACAACAATGCCTATTTATAACACAAATTCTAAACTCTAATTTATCTACAATTCAAGTCCCACAGTATCCTTATAAGGATGACTTTAATGTTAGCCTGATGGTTGCTTCCACGTAGCCTTCTTGATTTGATGGTTGCTTCCATAATCTTCTATCTTTACCAAAATTGTTGTGGTTTTTTCCATGTTTCCCATGCATTAATGGTTGCTTCCATTATGCTTGCATCATCTTTGTCTTATTCATTTATGGATGGTGATGGATTGCCTTCTTTTTACGTCACCTCCAAAATTGAATGCTCCTTTCTTGGATGTCATTCTTCCACGTGTTATGTTTTGTCTTTATCCTTCTTGGATATTTTTGAGATTCATTTCCTCGATTTCATCAAGGTAATATATATATATCTTTTGTAATAAAATATTTTAAAATACTAGAAAATTTATCTAATAGAATGATGCAAGGTAATATATATATGCACAAAGAATGAAGGGATATATGCACAAACGGAATGCTATTATAATATCGTAGATTTTTTTATTTCACAAAGAAGAAAGTAGATAATTTACAAAGATAATTTACAAGGATGATCAAGAAATATTTCTTTGATTTCAAGAGAGTATATCAAAGAAAACCAAATTTTGATATTTTTCTCGATGCCTTGTTTAGGCTACAAAATGCCTATTTATAATACAAATTTTAAACTCTAATTTATCTACAATTCAAGTCCGCACAGTATCCTGATAAGGATGACTTTAATGTTGGCCTGATGGTTGCTTCCATAATCTTCTATCTTTATCAAAATTGTTGTGGTTATTTCCACGTTTCCCATGCATTACTGGTTGCTTCCATTATGCTTGCATCATCTTTGTCTTATTCATTTATGGATGGTGATGGATTGCCTTCTTTTTACGTCACCTCTAAAATTGAATGCTCCTTTCTTGGATGTCATTCTTCCACGTGTTGTGTTTTGTCTTTATCCTTCTTAGATATTTTTGAGATTCATTTCCTCAATTTCATTAAGGTGTAATGACTCTGGTGAAGGAACTGATGTATTCCAGCTTTCCCACGTGTCTTTGATCTCCGTTGTTAGTGGATAATCATTGATCTCCATATCAGCTATCTTTTTTAATAACTGAGTAGATTCTTCATCTCTTTCTTCCTGGTTTTTTTTTTCCAGTGTCATATGCTAATATTCTTCTACCATCGGTCCAGAACACATAAGTATTTTGTTGAAGTAAATACTGGGCCTTGGTTATTAAATCAATTCTGGCTTGGATTTGATAATAAGAAAAATTATTATAACACTTGTCAATGGTTTTTGCCAAGTGTTGTTGATCTTCATCAACTGCTGAGAGGGATCTTCCCCAAAGTATAGTACGAATATTCTAAATTTGATATGGCTGATAAAATTTTTATTTTTCAGCAATACCAATAAAACTATTTATTTATATATGAAAATAATAGAAAAATCATCTATATTAGTAAAATTTATTAATTTAGATTTTACTATAGCAGGAAAATCTTTTAATAAATGAAAAGAAAGATTTTGGACTGTTATTTCTTTAACAAATCTCCATTCAATACTGGTTATATCGAATGGTTCATGATCAAGCCTAAATTTGATAGTAGGAAATTGTTCTCCTATATCATTAGTAAAAACATAAGCTTGTAAAAAGTATTTTGAAAAAGTTTCTGTGAATTGAGCTTGCTGGTTACAAATAGCTCTATTTATTTTTGAAAAAATATCTGGTGGTAGAATTTGTCTACATTTATTATATAGACATATTCTAAACATTTTAATAATAAGATTGTTTGTCCCTTTATTAATAAAATATTAGAATATATCAAGAAGATTATTATCTCCTTAATATCCATATATTTTATTACCATTTCATCCCAATCTCTGTATAAAATAAATTTAAGTAATAAATCATGGGATTCATTTTCTTTAGTTGTTTTTTCAACTAAGAAATTTGAAAATTGTGTAAGAGCTCTTCTAAAGTTTGCTCTTTGCTTGTTTTTCATATTTTGTTAATAAAATTATAATTTCCAGGGGTGTTCCCGAATTATAAAAATCTTTTATTTCAGGAATTTGTTGTTGTTTCAACAAATTTTCTGTTTCCTTTATAATTTCAGCATAGCTTTTTTGATATACTGAATAAAGATCTTGAGACCAAGTAAAATCATTCACCGGGTTTGGTGATTGTGTTCCAAATGGTTGGCTTACCATTGGATATGGTACATAATATCCCTGATTAGGATAAAATGGTACTTGAGCAGGTATAGTAATAAATCCTTGTTTAGGACTTATTGTTTTCCCTTTGTTGGGTTTTTTATGGACAGTTGTCCATTCTCCAACTTTTTCTAGAGGTTTTTTTACCTCTATCCATAAGGCCTGCTAAGAAAATCAACAATCATATTATTAGTTCCTTTTATATAGATAACTTCAAAATTAAATTGGCATAATTCGTTATACCATCTAATTCTTCTAGGTATAGTTTCTAAGCTTTTGTTAGTAAGAAATTGTTTAACTGCTTGATTATTAGTTTTTATAATAAAATTTTCGGGTGCTAAATATATTAAGAATTTTTTTATTCCTTTTTTTATTGCTAATAATTCTTTTTCATAGATAGCATAATTTATTTCATTCGGTTTAAATTTTCCCGAACTATACCCACAAATTAGATCTTCATTATTTATTGTTTTTGCTTTTAATATACATTCCCAATTTTTTTCTAAGGCATTTGTTTTTAGAATTAATTTATCACCTTGTTTAGGTAAATAAACTTTAGGAATATAATTTATTTCAGACTTTATCTTTTTTATAATGTCTAAATCTTTTTTAGACCATTCAAAAGGTTTGTCCTTTTTTAGTTTTTCATATAACTCATCTAATTTTTTAGATTAGTTAAGAAAGAAATTTCTTCCATAATTAATAATTCCTAAAAATTGTTGAAGCTGTTTTTTATCAATAATATTTTCAGGAAATTCTTTTATTTTTACTATAATATGATCTTGTAGTTTAAGACCATCAGCAAATAATATTAATCCTAAGAATTCTATTTCAGTTTTTTCTAATTCAATTTTCTTAGGACTTAGTATTATTCCATGTTTTATGAATTCTGTAGATATGATATTTAAATGTTTTCTATGATTTTCTAATGTTTCTGAAAATATTAAAATATCATCTATATATACTACATAAAATTTTTTATTTTTTAAATATAGGGTTCATCCATCTTTGGAAGACTTGCGGTGCATTACATAATCCAAATGGCATTACTTTCTATTGGTAATGTCCATTAGGTGCACTAAAAGCTGTTAATGGTTTAGATTCTTCTGTTAGCATGATTTGTCAGAATCCTGATTTACAATCAAATTTACTAAAATATTTTGCTTGTTTAGCTTGATTTATTAAAACTTCCTTTCTTGGAATAAAATAACCATCAAAAATAGTATTTTGATTTAGTCCTTTATAATTAATAACCATTCTAGCTTTTCCTCTTTTTATTTCTAAATGGCTTCTTACCATAAAAGCAGGACTAGAATGTGGACTATTAGTTTCTTCTATTAATCCTTTTTCTAACAATTCTTTTATTTGTATATCAAATTCATCTATATCTTGTTTAGTATAGATCATAGGTTTTACTCTAATAATTTTGTTAGGATTTTCTAATTTAATAGTACAATATCTAGGACTATTTTTCCATAATTTTAATGGTTCTTCACTAAAATTATTTTCTAATATTTTAAACAACCAATGATTTGTTTCAAGTTGTTTAACTTGTTCTTTCCTAGATGGTATAAAATCTTTATCACAAATAAATTTATGATTTTCAACTAAGGGTATTTCTACTGAAGTTTTTTCAATAGTTAATATACCAAAATTTTTATCAATAGAAAATGGTAAATGTTGATATATAAAATTATTACCTAATAATATATCTCCATGCATTTCATGAAAACATAATATTTTAGGTATCACAAATCTTACATTATTTATGTAGATCGATATATTTTTTGCTTTAAAAAGAATTAAAGTTTCATTACCATCTACTCCAATAGCTCTTATTGGATTTTTCATAAGTTCCCATTTATCTGATGGAATAGCATTTTCTCTACAGCTACTAGCTGTAACTCCTGTATCTAATAAAGCATTTAAAGAATATGAATTATATTCTCTAAATTGAAATGTAATTTCAATATAGGTATAATATTTCCTGGGTTGGAAATGTGAAAATGTAATAATATCCTTTTTTTCCAAGTTTCATTTGTTGAATTATTGGTTTGTCTTTTATTTTTGTATCTTTAGATATTTTACTTAACTTATTAGGAAAATGAATTGTTTTTAATTCTATTGGTAAATATTGGTTTTTCCAATATTCTAAAATTTTTTTCAGATGATCATCTTTTTGAAGATCTGAATCTATTTTTCTCTTTCCATAAGGGTCTTGTTTATCAATTTCCCTAGGTTTTGGTATTTCATAATCATATGGATCTGTTTGTTCAGTATCCATAGGTTCAGGAATTTCTATGTTTTTATCCTCTTCTGTTGAAGTGTTTTCTTCATCAGAATTATGACTTGTAACATTTATATCTATATCAGAATTATTAGAACTACTACTACTATCGGTAGTATCATAATTTAACATATAGTAATAATTATATTTTGTGAATAGATCTTTATGTTTTTCATAAAGTTCTTCTATTAATTTTAAATATTCTATTTGCTCATTTTTATCTTCTGTTTTAGAAAATTGGTTTTTCTAATGTTCTATAAGAGTTTTATAAGATTCAAAGTCATATTTTTCTTGTTTTTTAAATTTTTCTCTTTTTGTTTTTTTTTATTATAAGTAGAAGATTCTTCCGAAGAATCATCTTCATCAGATAAAGTTAATATAACATTACTATTACCATAATATAAAGGTTCTAAATCTAAATCTGATTCTATATTTTTATTAGTAATAACTTGATCTAATTTATTATTAACATCTGATAAAAGTTCTTTAGATTTGTTATTCAAATCTAAATCTTTCACTTCTCCTATATTATTTACTTTTTCTTCTATTTTACTGATTTTATTATATAATTTATTAAAATATATAGAAGTCATATCTATTAAACTATTGATACCTTTACTAAGAGCCGAAACATTATTATCATTCTTAGAGTCAATTTTCGACTCAAAATTTGTGTGCCCTATGCTTTTTTGTCCCATTTTTTATATCTAAATTATAATTCCATTACAATTTTGGACTCTATCGATAACAATGTTTAAAAAAAATACAATAATCAAATAGAACACATCAGGTGTCCTTATTGACCGTTGATGTGTTGTTAACCAATAAGGTAACATTGATCATAAATCTCATACTTCAAAAGTGAAAATTTATTAAGAAGAACACAAGATCAACAAAAGTAACTCCAATATCATTACTAGAAAATCATTGATTAAAAATAAAATAAATAGAAGTAATCAAAAGTGAAATGATTATATGAAATAAAGATACTATTTTATTCTGTATTCATTTTCTACTAATTTTATACCACATTAATATTTTCAATCTTGAATTTCAACATTTACGGTAGAAGAAGTCAATTCCAAGTTTACACTAAGTTATATACACAACGATGCTGTTAACAACAACTCATCACGTGGAGAGGCTTCAATGGTACATTCTCCTTTTCAACTTCATTTTTGTGCACGCGTCATTACCCAAATTCCTTTCTTTCACTGACGTTTCAGCCGCGCTAACTTTGGCTCTCAAAATCTCTCTTTCTTCGCCGCTTCACACACACTCCAAACAATCCACAGCTATGGATGAAGAATTCTCGCTTGACGATCCTACTCAGTTGCTCGACTCAGCTTCTGATTTTGCTCACCACCCCGGTTCTCTCAACGACGCCGCTGTCAAAGATTTTCTCGACCGTTTCCCTCTCCCTGTCATCATCAGGCACTCCTTTTTTACTTCCGCTTAAATATTCTTTTATGCTCATTTTTATCTCTTTATTAATTTGGGTATTTCTAGGAATTTCTTTTCTGGGTATTTGTTATGTAATTGCAATCATATAACTTTGTTGCTTTGATGCTGAAATGAACCACTTTTTGTTGTGGGGGATTTGTTTTAGGGTTTTCAGTTTTGACTTAAAATAATGGGGTTTTAGCTTTTACTAGCCCTCTTGCAGTGCTTTGCAAACTAAATCCGATGTGCCTGGCCTGGAAAATAATCTGGTTGCTTGTTTGGAGAGAGTGTTTAAGACCAAGTATGGCGCCTCACTCATTCCACAATACATGGTATGCATTTGGTCTTCACTAAATTGATTGCTTGTTTTTCACTTGTAGAGGAAAAACAGTTGATTAGCTTCAAATGTAATATATATTGTTTGGATGCCTTGTGGGAACGGGAATCTTCAGATAATATTAGCATTACAAAAACATTTTGATGTTTTGAGTGTAGGCTTGAGTTGCTAGTGATTATTAATTCCTTGATAGTTATGTTTTGGGTTTGAAATGTTCCAGAATGGACACAGTGTTTGACGTGTTTTAAGATCTTGAATAAGTTAGTCTAAAGTAGCATTTTTAACAGTTTGGACTTCGGAATTTATAATGTCCTCATTTATATAGGCTTGTGAATTTATTACGAAATTTGAAGCTACATCTTCTGTTTTTTAGACTTTTGTTCAAGTTGGCCTCAAGGCAGATTCTCAAATTGTTCGTTGTTTATCGTGCAAAACGGTATGTGTACAATTCTAAACATTCTTCAATTATTTCTTTTGTAATTTTGCACTTACTAAGTTCAATTCTAGTGTCAAAGATTTCCTCGTAGCTGTTGTGAGAGTTAAATGTCTAAAAGCTTTTATCCAAGTGTTTGCCACAACTGTTTATTCCAGATCCCTTTCAAGATATCTCCTTTTGGGATGGATTGGACTGACAGTTATTGAGATTTACAATGTTATATGGCCACAGAATTTATGAGCAAAGCATGATCGAATGTGCTTAAATTAAGACAAAATTAATATACCATTGTAAATTAACTTGTTCTTTTTTCTAAATGTTGATAACTTCATCCAGGTTTCATCCTTTTTAAAGAACTTTGATGACAAATCTATATACGCCATAAAGCTGATTATTGACTGTGATATTTATCCACTCTTACTGGACTGTCTGTTGAATGGGTAAGAACCTATCACACTGAGCCTTGAAACCTATACCTTCATTGTTCATGGTTTAGCTTTGTATTTGCAGTAAAATTTGTCATATTCTCTCTTACCTTTTTTGTTTTGTGCATGTGAGTGCAGACAAACTTATAGTTGATACATGGACATGGAAAATGTGGTTATCAATTATTTTCTAGATGCATAGATTTTTCAGTTTTTTGGGTTCATTTTACTTGGAATTTGTGATTCCATTGATCATATGAGCTGTCATAGCTTATGGTTACAAAAACTTTGTTCATCCTTTTTTGGGTTGGAAGTCAATAAGCTTTATATTTGTCATCCAAGCTACTTTTCTGAAAATTTTAATTAATTTTGATGAATTGGTAATCATAAATGGTGTGGTATGGTTCTTGGCTGTTTCTGCTAATCTTCTTTTTGGCTCTCTAATCTGGCATGTTTTAAAGAGGTGCACAGCAAATTATAGAGGATTTCAAGGGTGTATGATGGGGAAAATGTAGGATAAATTTAAATGTGTGATTCTCGATCTGTTTAGGGGATATTATGATGAATATGGTAACCACACTGCTTTCTTTTGCCTCAATTGTATTGTAGTACTGGAGATATTTTGGCACTGCTCCTTAGAGTTGGCAATTATTTGAAGTAGTTTGAAGAGCATACTCACTGATAATAAAGGTTATAAAAGTTGTTTGAAATTACTCCTTATGCATTACTCACATGCAGCGATGAACAAGTTGCAACTGCTGCGATTGATGCCATCAAGAATTTAGCTCAGTTTCCTGAAGCCATGGTGAGGACTTGGCCTTAGATCACTTGTTCTCTAAGGTTTAATCTTTTTAATGCATTGTACCATTATAGATTCAGTTTACTGAAATCACAATTCGGTTTTTGTGAAATTTTATGGAGGGCATTATCTTCCCATCTAATATCAATGAAGCTACACACCTTGGGAACGTAGCATCTCGATGTTCCTCGCTGGTATGATATTTTTTCTTGTGTGCTCTTTGACCTTTTCTATTACTGGTCTCATCTGTGTTCCCTTTGTTTCATAATCTTCTTCTTATATTTACGGGCATATATTTGAAAGACTGTCAGCTGCTTATACAATTCTTTTACTTGAATTCTAGCTGCTTTAGCTATCAGCATCACAAAAAATGCTTGGAATTCTGTTTATTTAGAGAAAAGATAGTATTTGCTAATGTCTATTAAATTTTATCATTTTCATATGTCTGCAGTGGCATGAAATTTAAAACCCCAGCTAAGCACCAGTTCCAAATTTTGACATTTACGTAGTTTATGCATATGCTCTGGAAATTTTCTTATAGTTGGATTCCAGTCTTAACTGTAAATCCTTTTTCAGGGGCGTGTCCGTGTTTTATCATTGATGGTGAAGTTATTCTCTATTTCCAGCCCCATAGCATCTGTAATATATAATTCAAATCTGCTCAGTTTATTGGAGGCCGAGATCAAGAATTCAAATGACACCCTTGTAACCCTAAGTGCTTTAGAGCTCTTGTATGAGGTTATTCATTTAACCCTGGCCCAGAACACATATCGTTAATTATTAAACTTTTTATGTGCATTTTGAATGGAATATTGACTAGACAGTTATGCAGTTGACTGAAGTCCAGCATGGTGCAGAGTTCTTGGCAAGGACCACCCTTCAATTACTTCATTCTATAATCAGGTACTTATATGAGGATTAATTATATATATTTTTATTTTATAAAACTATTGTTACTTTATTTACAACCAGTTTTTCATTGTTTATATTGTAATCCCCTTTATTTACTTTATAGCAACTCATCGATGGAATCAATTCTACGATCAAGAGCGTTGATGATAAGTGGAAGGCTTTTATCCAAGGAGAACATATACACGTTTGTTGATGAACCAAGTAAGGGTTATGCCTCTCAGTTCTGAAATTCATTCATTGAAGAGACTGTTGCTTACTTTAATTTTACTTAGAATTAAGGATCCATGGAAGTGTAAAAGACTGAAAATGTATTTGTTATAATTTTACTTGGGTCTTTCTTTGTTCTGGATGCTGTGGCAATATTCTCTTAGCACCTTGTACCCAACTGTGGGTTTCCCTATTGCACTGTGCTAGGACGAGAAAAAGCGATAACCCACTAAAAGAATCCTGGAAATTTTAAATTTGGTTACTATCATGAAGGACATAATCTTTATTCTTTACTCATTTTCCTGAATATTTTATGCATATAGGTATATATGTTTTGAGCTCCCCTCTTTTCTTCCATATTCAGGTGCCAAAAGTTTGATTTCAGCCATTGATGTGAGACTTGGGCTGTTGGATAGTCAAGATACAGATGAACGTGAATCTGCACTTGAAGCTCTTGGTGGAATAGGATCATGTAAGTATTTTTTAGGCCTATGTCTCTTGGACTCAAGTGTGAGTGTCGAATATGGGTATTTATCCAATGTGATTACGTTTAGTTGTTTCAATTTTTTTCATACATTTGGGGGGTCATACCCCAATACCTGTGTCCAAACATGTTTCGGACTCAGGTACTCCCAGAAAAACCCGAGATGGGGAGTAGATGAAGAGATTATACATTATGTTAATAATCCTAAAACGATTACTTTTTATGCTTTTAGCAATTCAAGGAGCTGTGTTGCTGCTGACAAGTTTTCCTCCTGCTGCAAGGCATATTGTTCATGCTGCATTTGATCGGCAAGGAGGTGGTAAACAGTTGGTAAGCATGTAATATTCATTTGCTTTTTTATCTGTTCTCATTTTGCCTGATATTCTTCACTGTTCATAATGCATTACATTCTTCGGAGACTCTTTGGCTAAGTCGATTAAGAACCAAAATCACAGCATAAATACAACTATGCATGTGATTCTCTGTTATCTTGAAATATGATATCTCAGTGATTCTTAAATGATCCGACTCATGACTGGGTTAAACCATTACCTATTTGTTCATAAATAACCTTCCAATAATGTTATCTTAAACTATCTACTTTGATTAACCCATCAGCATGTATGGTCATTTTTCTATGTGCTTGGAGGTTCATATTAGAGAATACATATGTGAATAAGGATTTATATGTTTCAGTTGTATTTTCAGTGGAGATTAGCCTGTTAGCTTTCCTGTGGTTTCTTAAGCATCAACTTTGTTCACCTTCCATCTATTTCAGTGGCCCTTTTTAGCTATAACATATTGGTTTTTCTTTGAGCTTTGAAAAAGTTTCACTCTAATGTTTAAAGAGTCGAGGTAGTTCACAGGAAATAGTAGTTTTCACCTGGCTGCTTGGGAATCTGATGTAACTTCTATTATAACATTGTCTTAATTGGCAAAATATGTCTTGAAGTTGATCTTTGCCAGAGCATATTCTGCACAACTATCAGATTGCTTTTTCACTTTAGTATTCTGACTGCTGATGGGTTTTCATATTGCAATTTAGGCTGCATTGCATGCTTTGGGGAATATTGTGGGAGAAAACCGACCTGAGGATGGTGTAATATTAAATGGTGATGCAGAAGAAAGTCTTCGACGTCTGGTCTATGAAGTAGCATCAGAAAGTTCGAAGCTGACACCATCTGTAAGCAATTCTAAAAGAAATATGCTATCCTTCTTTATCTTGAAGGACGTTGTTTAATGTCGTCCTTTAATTGATTTGGAAAGTTATATAGTAAGCAAAGGGGAAAAGGTTATCATGTCAATCCCAAGTACATTCTTCAACTCATATGCATTGCATCTTCTCCTATATTTTCCTTTAAAAAATGTTCTTTAATGTCTTTTGCATGATTCGCAGGGTCTTTTGCTATCAGTTCTTCAACAAGCTGCAGAATTTCGTCTGGCTGTGAGTGTTTCTTCTTGACGATCAATCTATATATATTTTTTGACACATTGGGTTTACGTTTATGATAGAAACCAGTTAAGTTTCAGAGGTTCCTATTTAGGCTTTTTCCTACTAGCAAAGCTTAAGATTCTGGGGCTTACCTACTTCCCATATTCCTTGTTTGTAATAGGTGTTTTACCAGGATGTTGGTCAGAATTTGACACTATTTACTTTGTAAAAATGGTTTTTATTATGAACTTTGAAGAGCACTAGCAGATGTATAACATCGACTCGGCTGTTAACACTACTTTTTTTGCTGCCAATATGAGAAAATGGAAACTTTTGACTTGTATTACAATATTTACGCCCCTCCCTCACCCCCGAAAACCAAAAAAAAAAAAAAAAAAAAAAAAAAAAAAAGAAGATTTTGAGCCCCTATGTTATAGTTTAAATTGTTTTCACCTTACCTCTAGGAGTCATTCCGTCGTAATTTCTCTAAAGGGAAGAACTTTTAATTGCTAACCGTTTACTTATCTAAGAAATGAAAATAAAATAACTTCCTGTTTATGGAAAATTTCATCATAACTAATATTGGAACTTGCTGCTTTCACATGACTATATTCTTACCCAAAGGAAAGGGCAACCAGATTATTAAGTCAAATGAACTGAAGAACAAGAATATACCTGGATTTTTACCTATTGTGTTTGCAGCATAAGATGAAATAGAAGAGCTTTGACCTTTGAAGCTGTTTGTATTTGTTCCCCCACCAATGTCATGCTTTGTTTTGGTGCACATATTTTTCTAAATGACCATAAGTCAAGAAATTAACGTTGTATCATTCTTGCTGATATCAGGGGTACAGAGTAATAACTGGGTTAGTAGCTCGAGTATGGTGCCTGATGGAGATTTGCTCAAAACCGGAGATAATAAACATAGTGACTGATCCAACTGCCGAAACTACAAAAATAGGTATTGCTTTCAACATCGTAATACATCACCTCCTTTCTTTTCCAAATTGAAATGTCTCCATTCTTTGGAACAACCGTAGCTCCCTCATACACATGAAATCATTTTTGGCTATTTCTTGTCTAATATTTTGAGCACTAAAAGGAATCCCAGACTCCCATGTTTCCTTTTTTTCTTATGTTGTATGATTGTCTTGTCAAAGTTACACTTTACAATTATTTCTGTGCTGTTAGCTATGGAGGCTAGATACAACTGTTGCAAGGCAATCCACAGGTCATTCATGTCAAGTAAACTCGTCAGCGACCCTGCACTCTCTGGCATAGCTGGGAAGGTTAGTTATAAACTAATACGCTTCCTGCCTCTTTTATTCCACATTTTGGGCATGATGTGAATTCCATGGTGATCTCGGAAGAGATCTCAAACTCATACCGAGCATGTGATTTGGTAACTGTAATTTATACCCTTTTCATAACATCCATAGATGTAATCTATGTTGCTCCTACCTGAAGTACCGTGTCTGACACCTGTGTCAAAGGTCACATATTTGGATGAGTCCCTTCAAGGACCTGTATCCAAGTAACATAAGATTACATCACTCTGATCTGCAGTTTGCAAAATCTGTTTGTCTTTGTATATGGCAAGTATGATGATTCATGGCTATTTTTGGAATGCAGTTGCAAGAAGCTGTTCAGAGGGGTCCATATCTGATAAGAAAACATACTGAAGCAACTCCAGTAGTAATGACAGCTGAAAGATTTTAGGTTTTTGGGAAGCTAATTAGATACAATATGGGAGGATATTTTTATTTGACATGTTTGTGTGTTTACATAACGGATATGTAAATGTTAAATGCCAAATGATCGTTGTTTCAACTTCATAGTTCATATTTTTGATCTTGCACTGAAATGTCTAAATATGGGAATGGCAACAAAGGCCATTTTTCATATGTTGGGGTTTCCCCCACAAAGTAACAGGTTATAAATTTTCTTTTCCGAACTGGTATCCTTATAATCTAAACACTAATATTATAAGTTACAGACATCATCAATGTTGCATTTTTTACATGATTATATTATTAAATATATTTATTAATTGAATCAAAATTGTTTTCTTATTTTCATATTAAATTAAAGTTTGTGTTTGTTTGAACCAAAAAGATTGTGTATTATATTGCATAAATTTGGAATTTATTTTATATACTTATAATTTTTTAAAATTTATAGTAAAATATTTTAAAAATATTTTTTAAAATAACCTGTGGATACCTAACTATCAAATATTAAATTTTTTTTAATGGAAGGGTTTTTATTTGAATTTTAATCTTTTGATATGAAGTTTAAATTTGATTAAAAGTTTGATTCCTTTTGATTTGATTGAAATGATCAAATGGAAGGAAAGAATATTTTGAAGTTTTGAGTTCTGTTCATGTATCTTAAAATATGCTGTACATCTTTATTTTTTTATGTTTCAAAATTCAAGTTTAGTTATTAAGACTGATATAATTAATTTTTTTTGTTAAAATTATTAATGTGACATTTTGAAATATAAAATACTTACTAATATAAAATACTTACTAAGTATCCGTGTAATTTAAAAAAATAATATTGTAATAAATATGAATTTAATTTTTCTGAAAAATAAAATGACTTAAGTTCTTAAAAGTAAAAGTAATATTTTTAACCTGTCTGAATTATATGTAAAAGATGAAAATGCTCACAAATTTATATTTGTTGCTTTTAAAAATATTATGCATTTGGTAATTTCACAACTAGGTTGGGTCTCAATTGAAAATAAAAAAAATTACACCATTAGTCACTAAATTATAAGTTTATTCTTGTCACTTAATTAAAAAAAGTGACAATAAAGGTCATTAAACTATTTAAAAGTATTCAATTGTCATTTTCTTTGTTTTACATGCGTGCATCAATCAAAAGCTCACTTTTTCCTGCTCTTCTACAATTTAGTTTTTTTCATGAAACAACTTTGAACGTAATGAATCTGCGAACCAAATTTGGAAAAAAGATCTTTGATCTCCTACATTGTTTGCCAGATCGTCTTGGGATCTATAGTATGTTCTTTTACTCATCGATATGTAATAATTCACCGTACTAATCGTTGAATTGTCACTTGGAGCTCGTTGACAGAACTTTAAAAAAAAAATTAACATGCCAATGACTTAGATAAATTTTTTTGAATAGTTTACTGACTTAAACGACAACTTTCGAATAATTCAGTGACCAAATTATAACTTTGTTTAATTAAATTGCCAAAACGAAGACTTACCCATAGTTTCGTGACTAATGGTGTAGTTTGCCCTTGAAAATAACACCAATTCAATCAACACTTTAACTAATAATATTAGGGATGGCAACGGGGTAAGGTGGGATGGATTTTTCCATGCCTCGACCTGGACCTGAAGCTTAACCACCCCAACCCAACCTCAACTCTTAAGAAAAAATTCCGTCTCGAATTTGAAATTTAATAGAAGACTTGACTTCTCATCACCCTATCTCGAATTTAATTTAATTGGTTTATCATTTATTTTGAAGCAAATAAGATATCTCTTGGGTGAGTATTAGAGTAGCTTTAAAAGATTGAGGTGCTTGTGGAGTTTAAAAATTCTGTACCAAATGGTCTCTCTTAATTTTTTGAGTTTAGACTTAAAACTTAATATATTTATTTTTTTATTTATATATTTATTTATTGGAAAAAAATTAATATATATTAAGGTTATTTTTGTAAATATCTCGAACCGAGATAAATTCAATAAAAACTTTCAATTTTTTATTTTACTATGTTCAACTCTATTTATATTCCTCTATTCGTAGAGTACATCAAATGTATAGAAACCCGACCTTAGCAAAACAGATCGGATCAAAACCCGTTGAGAATCGAGTTTTTTTTTTTTCATCCTAAATGATATATTGATGTATTTGTATTAAAGTTGTCCTTTGTTGGCATCATTTGGGTAATTTACCCAAAAATTACAAAATTTACGGAAAAGGGCCGGGTTGGAGAAAATTTACGGAAAAGGGCCGAATCCCCAAAAACGCGCCACGTCGGCGCGTTTTGGGGATAGAACAACGCGCGCGCTGGCGCTGGCGTTTTTGTCCACGCCGACCAAAAGCGCGCCATTGGGGACGCGCGCGGCGACGTGGACAAAAACAGCGTCCAAGAGCATGCGCTTTTGGTCCTTCATTCCGTGTTGAAGTTTTTGGCCCAATAGTCTCCGGCAAAATAATTTTGAGAGAGACGTTTACAACAAGCGATGGCCAAAAAACGGCATGCGTCTTGGCGCTCCGCCGTGGATGCGTTTTTGCTACTGATAATCTCGGAGGAATAATTTTGAGGGCGTTTCGAACAAGCGGTGGCCAAAAGCGGCGTGCGTCTTCAAAAGCGCTCGCGCCGTGGATCTTTTTTTCTGATGAGTCCCCGGAGAAATAATTTTGAGGGCGTTTCGAATAAACATTGGCCAAAAACGCTTCCAAGCAGGGGGCACACCGTCAACATGCGCATCAAAAACGCCCCACGTGGGACGCGTTTTTGCTACTGATAGTCTCCGCAAAATTAGGCTATAAATCGGTGAAAATTCATTCTCGGTTGGCGAAAGGAAATTGAGGCAAAGGGAAAAAATTGAAAATGAGTGAACGTATTAATCTTTTTGTTATTTACTACGACGGTGAAGTTCGTGACACCGAAAATGGCGTTGTTTTCTTATCGGAGAACTTGTGCGGACCGAGTTTTAATCGGAACATCGATTTGGTTGAACCGCAAAAGAATTAGGCGTAAAATATTTGGAACAACGCCAATGAAAGTTCAGTGTATTAAGTATAGGTTTTGCGCTTCGGTTGATCCGGTGAGATATGAGTCGTTCGACATCAAAGGTGCTCGGGGCTTTGAGGCAATGGTGGAGACTCATATTGCAAGTGGATCACCCTATATGGAGGTATATGTAGAATTTTCATCTCTAAGTGATCTTGCTGCGACCTCGACATGTCTTCGCTGCGTTCGGGGAATACACGACCCCAAGCCGACACTCTGTAAGTAGGAGGCCAAACACAGAAGTGCTCGTGTGCGGTCGTAGTATGGAAAACATAACCCCTACACGTCACTCGGTTGGTGGATGGGACATGCATATCCGTCAGTCGACGTCCGATGATAGAAATACGTACTGGGGGACGTCGTCAAGTTCTAGTTGTTGGCAATCCACATACGATTGGAATCTGTACGAAAGATGTTTAAGGAGGGATGATGTACTCCCGACGACATCCACCGGCGAGGGGCCCTCGTTTGTTGGAGGTTATGGAGGGTCGGACGATGAATCCGATGTGGATCCACCTCGAGAGGCAGGGCCCGACGGTGCAGAAGTTGGATTATTTTCTGAACCGGGGCCCGTTCCAATTGTACTGAAGGCGTTGAGGCGGTTGGGCGAAGAAGAAGAAGATCCGCTATTCAGGCGTACTCGCAAAAGCCCACATGCATAATGTCGATCTATCTCAAGATGATACATTGGAGTTTCCTAAACTAACACACCGAACGCGTGACCGTACAGATTCTTTGTTTGATTCCAACGAATTAGAAGTTGGTAACCAGTTTGCCAACAAGAATAATTTTCTTGTTGCATTGAAACACTACAGCATTAAGAACGTGGTTAACTACACGGTGGTTAAATCGAAGCTCGATAAGTTCGAGGCGAAGTGTGCAGTGCAAGATGGCACATGTCAATGGAAAATCATGGCGTCGTTGCTCGTCTAGAATACGCAACAATATGGATATCCGAGAAACGAGCAACCAAAGTCGGCTGTGCGGATGGTGTAGGAACCCGGGGCATACATCTCGCTCGTGTCCAAGTCGGAATAGTTGACCGTGTTTTTGGAGGAAAACAATTGTACAATAACTTATATTTTATTAAATATATTAAAAATTAATTACAAAAAAATCAATTCTATTTTGTCAAATTTTATTAAAATAATTAAAACAAATTTAAAAAATTAAATGACAAGGAAACAAGTTAAACTCAAATTTTATTAAATATATTAAACATTAATTACAAAAAAAAACTTAATTAAAAATTTTAGTCTTGATGATGCGGTGGGAACCAGTGCCACACGAGGGCGGTCGACGGTTACGCGCTGGATTCCTCCTTCTTCTGGCTTCCGGCTGGGGTTGTGGAACCTCGGGCGGGAATCGATTCTCCGGTGATGGGTCCAGTTACGGATGTTGCGATGTTGACCCACTCGATAAAATATTGACGCGGAGGTGTTTGCATAAAACCACGGCGGGGTGATTGCATCCCGACACGCGAGCTGGCGAGAAAGAAGTGCTTCCGATGGCGCCTCCTCTAAACCCACATGCGACATCGGCCTCACCATCATCGGATGGCGGCGGAAGTAGTCGATAATGAGGCTCGAACCCGGCCATGCACTCAACTGGGCTAGGACTAGGAAAGCTGAAACATATATGGGTTAGGAGGATACATATAAGGGAAGGGTACGCACTTGGCATGAAGCGGTAGATCTTTGTGATGGGCCGGTGTTGTCGGTTGAACCGATGGGCCCGGTGATGTGTAGGCGCCGTTCTTTGGGCCCGATGATCAGATGTCGGCGGTGATGATTGCCCCGCCTCATCACCCTTTCTCCTTGGGTGTAAAGGGCCCCGACGCGTTCCGCCGCTCGGTTGTCGTCGCCTCTTCTTCCGACAATAGATACGACTTGCCATGGATCCTAAACCATGGCATGTACTCCAAGACGCACGCTAACTCGGAACGACTATCGGTTCTCGGTCGGGTATATAGTCATATCGGTTCTCCACGTCTCGATATGTTCGACCAAAATCTTGGCCAATTCGTATGTGTTTGCCGTAAGTCTACTTTGTGCTCATCATCGAGCACCTCCGGTGGTCACGAGAATCGGTTGCGAAATCCAAATTGCCGCATAACCGATCTGCGCGGTGCATCTCCACGGTCGAGTAGGTGATCAATGGGACCTTTACGTGCCAACCGTTCGGATTTTAGAGAACTCCTCCGAATTATCGCGCAATTTACGGCTCTTCGTGCGGTGTCCATTCAAACTATATTCACATTACGAAAATTTTAGACATATACCTCATATTAGACACTACATACATAAATACTAAATTATAATAACAAATTTGAAACTTACTTGTGATTAGGCCTTTGGTCCAACAGAGCCGTATATCCTCAACCGATTTGATATTCCAACATGATTCGCGGATGGTTCCACCTAATTATATAATATTTTAGCATGCAATTATACTATAAATCTACGAAATAATTGTAAAATATAATATTAAATTTACCTCGTTATCGGTGGGAATGAATATGGGGTGGTCGAAGTCGAGGCGTAAAAATGGAAATCGATACCATGCCCATGACTGCGGCAATGATATGCAACCTCCGATTTTTGCTTTACTCGCACCGTCGCCTCGCACATCTCGGTACAACCTCGGCAGCCACGGCGGACCTGACTCAATTCAATTCACCGGCACGCTCAAGTCAACAAGTTTGAGGAGCCATCTCGGGTGGACAAGGTTTCTAGAGAGGTCGACATCGGATAGCCTCCAATTATTTGAAGAATGTATGCTCGAGCATACCGTATTCTTTCTACTTCGGTCGAATCCTCTTTCAGCTCCGGGAATGTGTCTCGTAACCATGCCAAATCGATCCGAGCTCCTCGAATTCTATCTAGAATGGCACCTAGAAGCTCGTAGCATACGGCCATCCAATCGGTAGATGTTGTGGACCCGGTGACTACCGACCCGTCCACCGGTAATCCCAACTGCAACTGAACATCTTCTAGAGTGATTGTACACTCTCCGCATGGCAGATGGAAAGTGTGAGTCTCGGGTCTCCACCTCTCAATCAACGCGCTGATCAAAGGCGGCTCCAACTTGAACCCTCGGCCTATCGTGGCCACATGCCAAAAACCCGCTTCCCGCAGGTAATTCTCGATCAACGGCGATGGGGGATCATGCATGTTGCGAATATAACATTCCAACACCCGATCTACAGACTGTTTAAAAAATAATAAAATTCAAAATTAATTAAAATTACATAATTGGATAAAAAATTAAATAATATTGCAAAATTAAAATTAAAACTTACCATTTTTATTTGCTCGTGACAATGTGCTTCTCGCCTAAGCGAAGTAATTCCCGACCATTGTAATCCGCTTTAAAATTTTCCGATAAAAATATCTTAAAAAAATAATTACAGGCTTTTTCGTAAATAGTAAAGGACTATTTTGAAATTTGAGCGTAAATTTCAAGGACCTTGAGAGAAAATTGAGAGAAAATTGAGAGAAAATTGAGAAAGGATTGAAATGTGAAGAATAAAGGGTGGGGGGTTTTATAGTTATTTTTTTTCTGACCGTTGGGGGAGCCAACGGTCAAAAAAATTTGACCGTTGGGATCAAAAACGCGCCCTGCTGGACGCGTTTTTTTCCACATCAGCAAGGCGCATCCCAGTAGGCGCGTTTTTGGCTGACGTGGACAAAAACGCGTCGGCGGCAGGCGCTTTTTGTCCCTATCCCCCAAAACGCTACCGACGTGGCCGCGTTTTTGGGGATTCGGCCCTTTTCCGTAAATTTTCTCCAACCCGGCCCTTTTCCATAAATTTTGTAATTTTTAGGTATTTTTGGGTAAATTACCCGGCATCATTTTACCCATTTTCTTGACAAAAGAAAACTAAAATTGTTTTGGCCCTTCGATGAAATTACTTTAATTGCCCATAAACTTAACACCACAAAGCAACAAAGACCATCAAAACGACGTGCCATTTTGGGGAGAAAGAATGGGGGTAAAATAGGAATTATAAAAAAAATCCACTCAAGCTTTACGCCTATGCCCTCTGTTCTGGCTATGGATATATCGGATAAGCAAAAAGGCTGAAGACAATAAATAAAAAACCATAACATATAGCTCAAATTTCATTTGTTTAGATAATATATAGGAAGGGGAAGAAACTGAGAAAGCAAAAATGGCGACTGCACTTAACTGTTGCTTGTCTTCTTCATGCTTCTCTCTTCAATCTAAGCTCAATTCCCTTTCACTTAAAACCAACATCAACTCTTCTTCTTCTTATGCTTTCAAGACTCTCAGTTTCTCCAGTAACCTCTCTCACAATCTCTTCTCCAAAGGTATGGTGTTTTTTTTATCCTTTTTCCCCTCATATTATCATGTTTTATGCAATACCCATTTCTCTTTCTGTTAAATTGAAGTGAAATTCTTATTATTTTAAGTTTCAGTTGATGGGTCATTATAATTTTAGGAGAAAAATGAACCCTTTGCTACTGCTAGTTTTAGGGTGGTTTTTATATGATTTCATTGCCCCACTTTTTTTTTTTTTTTTTTCTTTTTCTCGGATGAATTCAATGTTTGGTAGGCAAGAAATTCCTGGGGAAAGTTGAATTTTGGTTAAGTATTTGATTCTGAGTATATTATCAGCATTTTCGATTGCCCATTGTAGTCCTTCACTTGTTTCATACTATACATTTCTTGGCAATTTAATTGAGCTTGTTGGGAATTTAGTATTTTTTTAGCTATTTGTTATATGTAGTTTTAGTCCCCTTTTTCTCTTAGTGAATAGTCAACATTTTAGATATGAACTGCTTCCATAAAATAATTTTTCTTTTTGTGAAAATTGATGATGAATTTTGATTTGTTTGGTGTTTTTTCTTTTTCAGGAAATCTGTCTTTTAGTACAGTGACTCCAAAACCAATTCATCGTTCTGTTGTTGTTTGTGAGGTTGCACCAAAGAAGAAGGCTGATTCAGCTGCTAAGAGGACTCGACAAGCCGAGAAAAGGCGGGTTTACCACAAAGCGAAGAAATCCGAAGTCAAAACCCGAATGAAGAAGGTATTAACCTTTCCAATTTACTACTTTGATTTTTTTTTAACAATGGTTATAGACTCATTCTGTTCATAGGATTCTAGAAATGTTGAATTTTGGACTTTTATATGTCCTAGAGTACTCTCAGTTGTTCTCGCGCGAGAGCCAGTACGTAAGCTACTATTTGAATCCCAATATGCCTAGTCATTTGACAAGATTCGTATGAAAGCATTCTGCAAGATCCACCATTTGCAGAACATATTAGCATAATCATAATGGTTTTTTGGTTTTTGTATATCATTTGGATTGAGTTACTATACTTGCTGGATGATTTGGTTATATGTCAATGAAGCATATGCATAATGCGGTGACGTTGAGTGGTTATCACTCATCTCGAGTCCAAATTCTTTGGTTTGCCAGTTATTCTCATTAGTAAATAGTACAGTTTAGGGCCACATGTGGTAGCCATTGGAGTTCTTTTATATTTTCTATTTTGCCGGGAAAGATTCGCGGGAAAATATGAATCTAACTTTGGTACTGAACATAGATTATACTTCCAATCCCAAACCCATATCTCATCCGCCTCTTACCAGGGAAAAGACCCAATTTCTGATTTTTTCCTTTTCTGCACTTCTGTTTCTTTCTGTGCCTTTACATCTTCTGTTACTTCAAGGGTATAATGCACAGTGCAATAAAGTCGCCCGAGTAAGCGACTCAGACAAGTTCTGGTTAAATCTTTCTTTTGTTATAACGAAAGCTGCATATGCTGAGATCAAATCCCAAATCTGCTAGATACCGCCTCATAAAGGTGGTTGCAAGAACCAGCAGGCTAAGCCGTGGGTTCGGATTAGATGCTTCAATATTCATAATGTTCCATGAAGATGTCTGATTTTTGCCTTTTCTGCACTTCTGTTCCTTTCTGTGCCTTTACATCTTCTGTTACTTCAAAGGTAAAATGCACAGCGCAATAAAGTCGCCATAGTAAGCAACTCAGGTAAGTTCTGATTAAATCGTCCTTTTGTTATAACGAAAGCTGCATATGCTGAGATCAAACCCCAAATCCGCTAGATGCCGCCTCATAAAGGCGGTTGGAAGAACCAGCGGGCTAAGTATTGGGTTCGGATTAGCTGCTTCAATATTCATAATGTTCCATGAAGTGTCTAATGGCTTTTCTGGTTTTGTTTTTTCGCCAAGGTTTTGGAGGCACTGGATGTGCTGAGGAAGAAGCCTGATGCAGCAGCCGAAGAAATCTTCCCGATTGAGAAGCTGATTGCCGAGGCGTATTCGGTGATCGATAAAGCAGTGAAGGTGGGATCACTGCATAGGAACACTGGAGCTCGTAGAAAGTCGCGGCTTGCTCGGAGAAAGAAGGCCATAGAGATCCACCATGGATGGTATGCCCCTGTTCCAGCAGAAAATGCAGCCTAGAAGATAAATATCATCGTTTTGAGCCTTTTGAGTTTGTGTCTTAGGCAGGATAATCCAAACTGTACCTTCTGCACCAAGGATGAAATTGAACAGTTGTCATTATAATTATCATTACTATTAATTAAACTACTATGTTCGTGGATTGATTATTTATTTGTGTCAAATTATAGAGTAAAATTTTGAAAATTAAAATATATTTAAGCTAAGCTTTCATAATCGGATTGATGATCGAACCAGTCAGACTATTGGTTGTACACTTTAATTAAATAAATTATCAAAAATTATAAAAAAAAAAAAAAAAAAACCGATTCAATCAATTTTTAGCTTGATTCAATTGATCATATCAATTCATTGGTCAACTGGTTTGATTTCTCTTTATGGATTGATACCCAACAAATCCGATCTGATTCAAACAACCATGAACTACACTTTGTATTTGATCTTCCTACTTTAATTTTCAAGAATTTAATCCATTAAGTTTTTAGGATTTAAAAATCTGCCTTCAATTTATGTATAACTACTTAACGTTTTAATTGAAAAGCTAACAATATTAATTATTTGAATTAATTAATAACATTATAAAAATATTGAGAGCAAATTGTGTTAGAAATTAAAATATACAGATTAAATTTCAAATTTAACCATATTAGAAGGATTAAAATTGAAAATTACCCATTTTATAAAATGCAAAAAAGAAAAGAGGATGGTGAATGTGTGACATGTGTGATCTGTGTGATTTGTTTTTTCATTATTTCGGTTTTTTTTTTATTTCTCAAGGTATTTATCAGCAAGAGCGAAGTCAAAAAAAATTTTAGGGACGAAATTAAATTACAACTTTTACGAGTCCAATAATTAAAAATTTTAAAAGACTTAAATAGAAAATTTTCCTTAACTATGTCTTTATCTACCGAAACGAGTCCAATAATTAATCTTTTGCATTTAATCAACCAATTTTAATTCCTTTTATTATTGCAGAGCAATTGATAGATAATTATTTTTCCAAACACAAATAATTAAAATTAAAATCAATTATTATAAAAAAATTAAAATATATTAAAATTTAGATCATAATAAATTTGAATATAGTTTATACATCATGAGATGCATGATTTACTTTATGTATAACAAAAATTCTAAAACTTCAATCTTACCATTTAACTGAAGCCTCGTTACAATTAAATTTTAAAAAACAAATTATTCTCGAATGTTTAAAAAATAAAATTAAAAAATTTTAAAATCAAATAGGAAAAGAAATTGGTGGTTGCCGATTCCACCAATATAATCCTACAACTAATTTACAAATTTAAGCAGTATAGGAAGTAGGGTTTTTCCGTCTTTGAACCGATTCTCAAAATTAGATGAACTCCTCTTTTCCGATAAGCTAGTTATAGCTACCAAGAACGCCTCGGACACCAACTCTTCCTTGTATAAATTAGTTATGGAACGTCCTATAACTAACCTTACCTATCAAACAACCTACGAAACGTTCGTGATTTAGAATTCCGGCAGCTTTGCGTTCTAGAAGAGCCTAGCTCGAACCAATGCCCTCAAGAGCATGGGACATTTAAATCCGGTTACTACTTCCCTTGACGGAACCAAACAGCAATCCTCACTTGGCACGCCAATGTGTTCACAAAAAATCGATTAGACAATCGATCTTTTCGGAATCCCAACTGTACGTCTAACCACACTAACTCAAACGAAGTCTTTTTTGACTTAGTGTTGATTTGACTTTGTGAGTTGACGAAGTCATACTCTCAATCCTGAGAAATAATAAGTATTGAAAAGTAGGAGTTAAATAGCTCGGGTTCGTAACTCATGGGTCTTTGACGGAGTTAACACTGACTTAAAGCTGAATGGGGTTTAGTGCGGCATGAATTTAATCATACTTGAAGGTTGTGGAATGTGATTTGACTTTGTATAAAGGGTGATGGAATTTAGAAAGGAAAAAGGGCTTGGAAGGCAATTGAACCAATTTAGTAAAAGCAAAACAATTGTAATTGAAATTGGCAGAATGCTTCACGCCATTTTGAAGGAGAAAAAGAAATTCAATTCTAAATTGGACTAGGAAAAGACAAATAGGAGAATAAAACTCCAAATTGAAGCAGGAGAAGAATTAATTGATTGATGATTTTCTAAGAACAAAATGCACCTTTTAATATACATGGGGTTTACTAAAAATAGCCAAAACTAATTTAATATAAAATCTAAAATAATTAAAAATAAAAATAAACTAAAATAAGATTTTCTATTTTTAGCTTTTTACAAAGTCAAAATATTTGATGTGTCCTTGGTTTCCTCCATCTTTTTGATTTGGCCCCATTTCAATGATTTTTTCCAATTTAGCCCTTTTCAGTTTGCTTTTGACCAATTGCATCCCTGGCAAGATTTAAATCATAAAAATACTAATTTAGCAGGGATTGATTCAGAAATAAACTGAATTAAACACAAGAAACCATGCAAATTAACATGTTATCAGAAATATCAAGTAATAAATGCTAATCAAAGTATGGAATTTTTGATAAGTTAAATTATGTATTTACATTTTCATTCATATTTTAACCACAATTGTTATAGATGTGGTGGTCGAAATCCCATAGTAATTTCGTTATCACCATTGCTTGGGAGTCTTCATGGAATAAATTAAATAAGTAGGACAAAACATGTTAGTAAATAAAAATATATAAATATAATAAATAAATATTTATATATATAATAAAATAAATTGTATGATTTGTATTTAAATTATCGGATATGAAAAATCAATAAATAAGGTAACAAAAAGCATAAATCAAAAAGAAACGAATTTAATTAGATGTTGAGGTTTGTTTTACATAGTTTCCTTAGGACAAAACTGGTCGCTTCTACAATACTTGAAGAAATGTTGGTCAAATGTCTTTCAAGATACAACAACACGATGATCAAAGTAGCAGCACCTCTACAGTGATCAACGAACAAACGATGCCTTTTTATATCACCAAAACGTTGAAAAATATGGAGAGGAAAAGAGAAAAATTTTGGAGAGAAATAATCTCGGTGGGAGAGTGTGAGATTGAGCAAAAAATTTTGAAGAAATCTTAGCCTTTTATAGGCATTTAAAGTGGAGGAATTTTGAAAATATCCACATATAAGAAGACAGAATTTGCATTTATATGGACAATTAAATCAATTTGATTAGAATCAAATAAAATCAGATATATCTCATTTTAAATCATATTTTGTATATATTTGTTAAGAAAAAATAAATTTCATAAGCCCATTTTGGGCCCGACATTTCGCATTGCCCGCGTCGTGCGAGTGCGCCCCAATCCCAACGGGTTTGGACCTGCATCCCCTACGTGCGAGTTAAGATTCCAAGCTTAGTCATTCAATCACTCTTCAAGTGAGTTCTCATATATATACACATCTCACATTGGTTAAGTCTTTCTTTTTCTCAACAAATATTCACAAGCAATTTATTTAGAACATCAATTTATCATTCATCACTCAACCATTTTGAGCATATGATATATCGTTGTAAAGGTCTTATGGAATATAATATGAAACCATAATTTTATGATTCAATACTCCACCTTACTTATTGAGAATATGTCTCAAAGCTCTCATAAATTACAATTTTTTCAACAATTTGGTGGAGCCCGGAAAATATGCAAAGTCAAATCCATGTCAATCCCCTTAAAACATGACTCAGTCTCACGAATGAAGCCAAAAAACTTGTTTAAGGGCCGAAATTAAATTATAATTTGTACGATGATAAAAATATAATTTATATCTTTATAATTTTAAATAATTAAATTAATTTTTAATCAAAAAATACATTTTTATTTGGAAATATTTTCCATTTTACGCTCCTGCTCAATCTCCACGAGTAAATGACCAATATATACCAATTTTTAAAAAAATTTACGGAAATGGGCCAAAAAATTAATTATTTACGGAAAAGGGTCATTTCCCCCCAAAACGCATCCACATCAGCGCGTTTTCAGGGGATGCAGCAGGAAAACGAGTCCACGATGGAGCGTTTTCTGCCACATCAGCAAAAAAAGCTTCCTTGAGGGTGCGCTTTGCTGATGTGGCAAAAATACTCCCCCAAAAACGCGTTTTAGCCCTTGTTTTTTAAAAAAAAAAAAACTATTCTCGAATTTTTTTAAAATTTTACGAGAATAAACCTTTATAAAGGCTCAAAGTGACAACACCATTTTTTTTAAGGTGTCATCAATTAATAAGGAAATATAACTTACAGAGGAAATCTTTATATAGACCCAAAGTCTCATTTTCCTTATTTTCTTGAGTAATGTGATATATGAGATATGTCTATATATAGACTCATGAACAATTTTGCAGCTTGTTCCTAAACAATGTGGTATTCCTTCCTCTTTTAACTAACAACATGAGATTAAAGGCTACACTATAAATCTCTAGTTAGTAATATATTTCAATCTGAACAATTGCTGCATGCCCTCATTTTTGCTTTTATTTTATCATGGTTTAAAGCAGTAACACAAACAGTTTCTCACTCCATCCTCTTCTATCAATTTCCCAAGCTGAAAAGATTTCCAAGCAAGACGATATACTAAGAGCTTAGAAATGTGAAATCTGTGGCTAAAGTGGGAGAAGATGACTCGTTTTTCCCTTCTTTAATATTTCAGTTTTCTCTTTGTGGCTAAAATTGATAAGCACAAAATTAAAAATATTTCCTAGTATAAACACACCATCTTGAATGTTTATTATATTATTGATTTTGTAGTTTTAAATATATATTTTTTATTATGATAAAGATTTATCACGTTTTTAATAAAAACTATATTTTTATTAAAATGTTTGTTTAATTAAATTTATTAAATGAATTTAGATTTTGTCAATAAAAACTTTATCGAATGAATTAATATCATAATACATAAAAACTTATAAATTAGAATTAGATTTTATCAAAAAAAAACTTTATTAAATGAATTAATATCATAATACATAAAACGTTTAAAATTTATATTGAATTATCTTATATTTAAAGTATTAGTTTTATTAAGTACGCAAGAATTACATTATTTTAGTTTTAAATATCATATGTTATATAATTTTATTTTGTATATAGTACATTTATATAATATAAGCTAATATATTATATTATGTATATATTATCTACGAATTAATATAGTTATATTTATTATTAAAAATATAAAAATGATGAGTAGGGAGTATTAATGTACAATATGTCAAAATTCTTGTCCTATAAAAATACTTTAAAATTATTAAGAATTATTTTATTATTATAATATTTTGAATATCAAATTAATTGATATATTTTAGTTATGCTTACTAATTAATATTTTAAATAATGTTAATTTGCATTAGTTACTTTGCATTTCATCTCATGTTAGTTAAAAGAGGAAGAAATCCTACATTGTTTAAGAACAAGCTGTAAAACTGTCTCATATATCAAATTGTTCAAGAAAATAAGGAAAATAAGACTTTGGGTCTATATAAAGATTTTCTTTGTAAGTTATATTTTCATATTAATTGATGACACATTAAAAAAAATGTTGTCACTTTGAGCCTTTATAAAGATTTATTCTCGTAAATTTTTAAAAAATTTGAGAATATTTTTTTTAAAAAAAACACGGACTAAAAAGCGTCATTGGGAGAGTGTTTTTGCCACATCAGCAAAACATGCCCTCAAGGAAGCGTTTTTTGCTGATGTGGCAGAAAACACTCCCTTGTGGACGCATTTTTCTGCTGCATCCTTTAAAAACGCGTTAACATGGACGCGTTTTGAAGAGAAATGACATTTTTTCATAAATAATTAAAATTTCAACTTATTTCTGTAATTTTTTTAATTTTAATATATTTTAATAAATTGCCCCAGTCTCCACAGCCTCCCCCCATATAAATGGCAGTTAAAAATGAGTGTAAGATGACGACGTCTCATCATCGCCCATGAGCACACCAACCAAAGCAATACTTTTATAACGCCAAACCCACTTCCACCCATCATTCAACCCCACTTCCACCCATCATTCAAACCCATGTCTGCTCTTACTTCACCATAAACTAACGTTGAGGAAAGTAATCCAAATCGCAAGCCACAACCTTAAGCAGGCCATTTGTCAATTTTGCTCCCACCCACCATGTCTCCAACACTCCACTATCCATCCGCCCAAACCCCACATTTATATTTTCTCCTCAACACCTCTGCTGCCTCTTGGTTAGTAAATTAAACTCAATCTTCATAAGACGTTCAAGCCTTTTGAAGCCAAAGGCTACCTTTGTCCACACCGCTCCATCTCATTTATGTTTCAAGTGCTAATTGAGTTCACCGTAATCATATAACAACGACAATGAGATAAAATAGGATTTTATTAAGTAAATGAATTTAACTTAAAGGAATTAAAGATATTCAATTGGGTATACTTCTTATAAACTAATTTTATGATTAAGTAAATTATGAATTACCGGAATAATGTTTTTGAACATAATTACAATTACTCGAGTTTAATTGTATATGTCCGATTGTTTTCTTTACTAGCTCCGCAAAACTCAATCAGATTGCATTTTAATTAAAAGAAAATTTTATGACTTAAGAAATAATTTAATAGTTTGGATCCAAGAGTCTTTGAGACTTGATCTTGAATAGTTTAGCATACTTCAAAAACCGTCTAGACTTATTCTTGAAAATAACTTTTATCTCATTTGTGTTGATGCAACCGGATTGGGGAGATCTTTGATCCAAAAGTCGCTTGATTTCACTTCATGGGGTGAGCAAAACTCGTTTCGACACAAACTTTTGATTTTTTTTAAATTTTCAAATAATAGAATTGAGTTAATTGGTTTTTTCGAGTACTCGAATAAGTAATTTGATTTTTCAAATTTGAATTAAGTTAAATTTTACAATTTCAATAACAAATTGATGTAAGTGTCCTTTGGGTCCTTGATAGTTTTCAAGATGTGCAAATTGGTCCTAAAAAACCAAAAAGTTCAAAATAATCTTCAAATTTTCAAAATATTTATAATAATCTTTTCAATTTTTTTATAAATTTATATAAATTCAAAAAATAAAAAGTTATTAAAAATCTTGAAATTTATATAATAATTCTAATTTATATATATTTTTAAAAAACTTCATCATCTAATTATCTTTTTTTTTTCCTCTTCTTTTATTGTTAAAAGAGTTCTTAAATATATATATGGTATTAATGTTCTTTAAATTAGAATTTAGTCATATTATCAATAATATTTTAATATAACCAATTTAATTTTTTAAAATTTCAACTCAAATAAAGTTATTCGATTCAAATTGATTCGATATGACTTGACTCAACTTGAAATCATTTCACTTTACACGATCCAAAATTTTTTTTAAATCGAGTTAGAATGATAAAATAGGAATCGTCAACTCTACAAAATCGAATTTTTTTTACTCGGTTCAATTCAACACTCACCCTTAAGCTTGATCTTAAAGGAAAAAAGGGCTTAGCCTCCTTTCTTTCGATTTAACATGATTAAAGAGCAACTTTCTTCCGAACTGATACATTGTTCTTCAAAATTTCTTCGTCTTTTTTTAATTTCTTTAAGAATTTTTTGAGATTTTGGAGAGAGTTTCGAGTTTGAAAAATCTTTCCTTTAAGGAACTTATAGATTTCTAAACTTCTGAATTTGTGAAGCTTTTGTCCATGGCTTGAAAGTGACCCTTTATATAATGCTAAAAGTCAAGTTAATGAGAGTTCTTGTAGAATATAAACTATTAATTTAAAGTAATCCACCAAGATAAACGATTTTATTTAATATTTATCTTTTATTAATTTAATTAATTTATAGATAAAATAATCATTTAATAAATAATTTTTACAATTAATTATTTTTTACAATATTCAAATAAAAAAAGGAAAAATATTTTTATCAAAAAATGAGAGAAAAATAAATAAGAAATGGATGGATAAAGCTCATGGGCACATTGTCACTTCAAGTGCACAAAGCTAGAAGCAGATACGTGTCAGTATCAGAACCAAACAACCAAACCCATTTACAACCGTTAGATCCCATTGACCACTTCAAAGCCGACAGTTCCTTCCAAATAAGTTTCCAGAAAATTACGAGATCCGACTCACGCGGCATGAGACACACAGTTCCCTCCAGAAAAAAAGAAGAAGATAATCGCCGTCACTATGAGTAGCTTTGCCGTTAATCCTAACAACCATCCAAACAAAGCAACTGCGAAATCGCCGTTTCAACCGCCGTTAACAAACGCCGTCCTCGATTGAGATACGTTGCCATTTTTCTGGCAGACACGTGGATCCCTAAAGTTTTTATTGCAAGTGGGCCCACTATGTTTTTTTTTTCCTTATTTTTTTGCTGCGGCAGAGGCGGCTACGAGTCGGGATTCATTTATTTTATATCAATTATTTATGTTCACTTAACACTTTGGTTGTGTGGATTAGGGCAGTCAAAAAGACTGGGATGACTCAGTCACTAGTATCCGATGCAACCGGTACTATATTAACTATTCCATCATCTCTTCTTTTTAACACGTGTACGTCTGATCTCTTTGTCCGTGTGGTCCTCTTAACATTTATCCTGTTTGAAAAATGAAGACGCGGTTTTGCGTTATGTCCAAAGGTTTTTTCTTGGAAGAACCCGTTTTAAGATTTACCTTCAATCTCATGCAAGGTACAATCAATATGACCATTAAATTTTTTTAAAGTAATTTTTTTTATTTTTTAATGTATTTATAGAAATAAGTCTAGTAATTAATTATTTACATTCTATAAATTAATTAATAGAATAAATATTAATCACTAATTTTAAAATTATTTCATAGTTAGAATAATTTTTTTAAAATAAATAAAAAATCCTTACGATTTGCTTCTTCTTCTTTTTTTTTAAGAATTAATCCTTTTTATAATTGAATTTATACTAGAGAGTATGAATGAACGTGGCGGAAAATGATTGGAAGCCGATATTGAACTAAAGTGGTTCTTGCAACAGAAAACGAACTCCCACAAATCCTGCTTTGACTGCCGAAACGGTGCGTTGTATAGCTCACCCTTTTTCTATATAAACCCACCTCTCCCTCGCCATTGTCCTTAACCCATTTTCCCTTCCCATCGGTACATCTCACTACTGTTCAAGAGAAGTTACTTAAAGAAAGGAAAACCCATGGCTCCTAGATCAAAACCCAGCCCGATTAGCCCGAATCCCGACCCGAATTCTAAGGAGATCCGCTACCGCGGCGTTAGGAAGCGCCCATGGGGCCGTTACGCAGCCGAGATCCGGGACCCGAGGAAAAAGACTCGAGTCTGGCTCGGCACCTTCGACACCGCCGAGGAAGCAGCGCGTGCTTACGATGCGAAGGCGCGAGAGTTCCGCGGCGTTAAGGCGAAAACAAATTTCGCCGACAACAACGCCAACGACTTCGTGCGCAGCCCTAGCCAGAGCAGCACAGTGGAGTCTTCTTCTCCGCCGCCACTTGACCTTACTCTGGCCAGCGCGTGTTCTTTCCTCCCTGTGCCGGCGCAGCGTCCGGCTTACTTCTTCGATGCCTTCGCTACTGGCCGTTCGGGTTGCCCCGCATCCGGCATCGCTCAAAGCGACTCCGATTCGTCGTCGTCTGTTGTAGATTTTGAAGGAGGAGTGCGGCGGAGAGTGTTTGATCTTGATCTTAACCAGTTGCCAGCTGAAATGGATTGATTTGCCTCCTTTTTTCAATATGTCGTTTTGAGCTTCAATTCTCAGCGTTTTGGGCTTTCTTTTTTTTTTTTTTTTTCCCTTATTTTTTGGGTTAAAATTTAAAACTGACATGTAATGTATGATGTATGTAAAAAAAATTGTAACTCCTAGAGATCTATATTTTTGGCAACTTGAGAAAATTTTCTCAATGTTGTTTCTCCTTTATTATAATTAAAAAAAATTAATAACAGAAATTAAATACTTTTCCATATTTATTTTCATTTTATCCCTTGCTTTAACAATTTCCTAATTTATTATTATTTCGGAAAAAAATGAACGTAGATTATTACATCAGAGTTACAGGCAGGCACTGAAACGACACGTCAGCAACAAAATATTAGTTTAGTTAGCGAGAGGTTCGGCGGATGTTAGAAAATCTGTTTGATGACATCACGCATGGGATCCCACTAACCGCATCATTAGTTGTTAGAATAAAATAAACAAAATCAGGTGCGTCAAACTACAAAATATCTACTACTTTTCACATTTGATTGGGCTGATCAAATCCGTCCGTTAGATCAGATTCAGCATCCAACGGTCGGAAATAAGGAAAACGAAGAGGGATTCAAATGGAGGCGGTTGTTGTGGAAATACTCCTCAAACGGGAGGAATCGACGGCGCGAGGCCAGAGGGTAGAATCAAGGGAAATCGGATGCTGGGACCCACAGTGTAATTCCGTGTTGACGAGGTTCATGTCGGGATTTTCGGTTTCTGTCGCCAGGTGCATTTCCCGCCGCCCAAATACTTATTTTTATACACAACTTTTAATCAATTAGTATCAACCAACTTTTTTTTTTTTTTTTGCTCTTTCTTTTTTAATCTATTTAATATGCGAAACACGTGGCAGCTGGCAATTAAATTATTTAATTAAGTTTTTATTTATGAGAAATGTATTTTTTTAATAAATTAGATTTATACTTTTTTATATTTATTTTTTAAGATAAAATTAAAACTTTTGAAATTAGGAAGAATTTTTTTGAATAATTTTATTATAAGTTCTGATTATATTTTTTCCATTTTTATATAATATTAAAAAACTACTTATAACACCTCTTTAAACCACAAATAAGAAGATAATACGTTTTAACTCACTCGAACCCACGTTTTTTATATTAACAATAATGTCCATATTAATCGAATTAAGAATTAATCAAAAAATAAGGAAAATTTTTAAACACATATTTGCAGTTACTTGTTAGCAGTGAATGTCCATTTCTTATAATTGGAAGGCACATGATACCATTTATTTGCCCTTTAACTAACTTAACAAAGAAGAGAAAACCTTAATTTAAAGCTTTTTAGAATAGTCTAATAAATATAACAATCATCAATGTTTTTTTTTTTTTTTTTTTTTATCTCAAGGCTTAATGATAAGATTAAGATCTCAATTTTATTCTATTTAATTAATTAATTGTGATTAATTCTAATTGAAATTATTGTTTATAAGCAGTGGTGGAGTCAAGGGGTAGGTAGGGCCGACCTTAAAATAATTTTTTTTAATTTAGACATTTTGTAATTTATAAAATTTTAAATTAATATTAGTAAAATTATATTTTGGATAAAAAAATAAAAATTTGATTTAATCATTTTAAAATTATAAAGATATAGACTATTAAAATAATAAAATTATTTTTTAGTATCATAAAATATACAATTTAATTCCAATCCCCAAAAAAATTTTCTAGCTCCGCCACTCTTTATAATTATAAGCTTGGAAAAAATTGAGGTTTACACAAGTTTTTTTTTTTTTTTCTATGTTCATTCCAACGAAGATAGGGGCAAAACTAGGGGGCTAGTAGGGGCCCCGGCCCCCCTAAAATGATTTTTTTTATTTAGGCATTTTGAAATTTTTGAAATTTTAAATTAGTAAAGGTAAAAATACACTTTGCCCCCTAAAAATGATAAAAAAATTGATCTAATCCTTTAAAAATTATAAAGATAGAGGCTACTAAAATGGTCGTAAAAATTACAATTTAATTTCGGCCTCCCCTAACAAAATTTTCTGACTTCGTCCTGAACGAAGTTATATCCAAAATTTAAATCTATATTTTATTCCTTGAAATTTTAATAGCCTTCACTTTTGGTGCCTAACTTACAATAATTTTGTAATTACTGTTTAATCATTTTCACACAGGGGCTTTTATACCTTTTACCTATTTTTTTTTTCAAAGTATATTTTAAAGTCTATTAAATCAAAATAAATTCTTATTTTTTTATTTACATACAATTAATTTTTTTGTTCCAATTAAAACGTTGATTGACGTTAAAGATTTATTTAAGAGTGAATTAAAAGTTAAACTTATTTAAAATTTTATTTATAACAACTTTTTTTTATATATATATATATATATATAATATTATATTACAAGGTCGTAGTTTCTCAGTTGACATGAAAATTTAATATTTTGACATAGTATACTCATTTTGTCGACATGTGATAATTATTTATGCAATCAATTTTTAATTCCATGTCGATTAAAAAACACACACATAGGTCACATTTACTTTATAAATAGGTGTAAATTTCTTCACTATTTTCATAAGCTCTCTAGAATTTTTTTTTTAAGAAAGAATTTATAAAATTATTTTTATATGATTATATATAATATATTACATTAAAAAGAGAAATAATATTTATTTCTATTGGCTCAGAAACCATTTATTTTTTATTTTCTTTTTTAGTCTAAAGTTAGTTTTATTCCCACGACACTCCCATGCTCGCACTTATCATATAAATGTTAATTTATTCACTATTTTCATTCAATATTTAATTTTTAATATTATTTTGACTAGAGAATACTTTCATATGATATCAAGTGTCAATTACGTACTCTTTGATAAACCATAAAAAATGAAAAATATTAACATTTAATATTTGAAATATATTTGATAATCAATTTAATTTTTTTTAATATAAAAATTTTAACGAAAAAACTGTTAAATAAGATAAGTTAGTAGGTAGCTACTTATCATTCAATGTAGAAAATATTAAATTTATTTTATTATAAAATTAAAACAAAATATATTTTTAAATGGGATATTCAAATTACCATATGTATCTTTTATCCAAAATTATCCAAAATCATATAAAATATTATATTAATAAGATTAAATATAAAAAAATAAATACCTTTTTTAAAATATTTTTATCAAACAACATAATTATATTCAGTACTTATATTTACTGATTTATCAACTATGTTTTTAATATAAAATCTAGTAGTAAAAATTCGATACTTAATTTTTCAATTTATCAAACACACCCAAAATTCACGAGACAAAGCTTATGGTTTAAAGTTATTTATATATTATTGATATGTATGGTGGTTATTTTAATACAATATTAGGGCTTTGTTTGTTTCATTGAAAATGGCTTCCGAAAAATGATTTTTAGAAAATGACTTATTTTTTTAGAAAAGCTAATATTTTTTGGTGTTTTGATGGATATGTGTAAAATATTTTCTGTTGTTTGAAAAATTTCTTGAAAATATTTCATAAAAGTTTTTTTCAATTAAACAAACATACATTTGAGATTTATGATAAGTAGTGAATTGATTACAAAGTGATGTTAAGGATTAAATTGTAAACTTCGTGAAATTTATAATTGAAACAAGAGAAGTAATATGCATGAAAATTTGTTATGTGAAATAAGATATTATAATTAATTATTTAATTAAAGTGCTTATATGGTGAAAAAATAAATTACATGGAAATAGGGACTAAATTGAAAAAAGTACAAAAATTTAAGTGTGAAACAATTTAATATGTGAATAAGAAAATTATGATAAAAGTTTAATGAATGTGTTATGAGATGATGAAATATGCATAAAGTATTGTACAAGGGAAATTGTGGAAAAATGTGAAAAAAAAATTATGACAATGACTAAATTGTTAAACTTAAGAAAATACGTGGATGAAATAATAGAATTGAAATATATAGAAATTTGATATGTGAAACAAGATATTGAGATAAATTATGTGATTAAAGTGTAGTAGAGAATGTAATATCCCGATGCTTTGACCTGATGTTCGGGTTGGATATAAGGGTGTTACAGTAAACTAAGCTTTATCAGTTTAAAAAATGTCTTACGGTAAAAATTTTGGTAAGACATTTTACAAGAATAATAGAGTAGTTTTATGTTAATTGGAAAACCTTTTACGTTGACCATCCTATTTTACATAAAATAAACATTAGAAAAGGCTGAACATATTTTCCGTAAATTATAACTAATTTATTCAAGTGAAAATTAATGATATAAATATCATTCTATTGATTCACTCGATGAAAAGATTAATGATATCACACACACATATACATACACACACGTACCATAGCAATACGAGGTTAAAAAAGGAAATAAATAGTCCCCTTCAAATCACAGTTTTTGAAACATAATACTCTTCATTTGAAGCAATTATTTACAATTTCAACAATTTACACTTTTACTCATTATTTTTTTAATTTTTTTAAGTTATTTCATGACTTTTGTTTAATATTTTTCTTTATAATTTTCATATGTTCAATACAAAGTTTATTTTAAATAAATTACCTATTTACTTTAATATTTTACTTAATCGAATTAAATCTTAATGTGATAATCTTAAAATTAATGAATATCAAATTGTTAAATTTAGTTTGAAAAAAAGACGCATATTAATAACATTTATCAAGTCAAATTTATATTTTTCAAATATAAAATTACGAAATTTGAATATTAGCAAATTTAACATCAAAACAATTTAATTTAACTATATATAAAAAATAAATAACATGTATAAGATTATTAATAATATTAGTTAAATAAAAATATATTAATATTAATATTAAAATCAAACTATGATAACTTTTTTGTGTCATTTTAATATTAAATATTTTTAAAATTAAATAATATTAATATAATTGAACCTAAATTAATTAAATATTTTTAAAATATTTTATAATTACATTATTTTTTTTTCCATTTATTAATGATTTTTTAAAAAGAAATGAATTAAAATTTTGAAGAAAAACTAATGTTATAAAAATGATGTAAAATTAATAGACATAACTAATCCGTGCATTGCAAGAGAATGTAAAATAGTTTTAAATAGCTAATTAAGTATTAGATCAATTGATATTGGTATTATTATCATTGTAAGAAAACGTGGGTTCGAGTGTGTTGAATAGCATCATCCTCCACCTAAAAAATTGAATAAAAAACTAATATTATAAAAATAATGCAATTTTAAACATTAATTTCATTATAGATTGTTATTTTTGATACAATGTATAAAGCTATTCATAGCCCCTCCCCAACTCTTAAATAAGAGAATAATGCGTTTCAACACACTCGAACTTACGTCCTCTTATAATGACAATAATATCAATGCTAGTCGAGTTAATACTCAATTAAACGTTTTAATATATTTTATTTAAATATATATAAATAAAATGATTTAAAAAAAAAACAATCTATTTTCCTAAAAACAAACCACCTAAAGAAAGAATGTGAACGCGTGGGCTTTTCTGGATGTGGGGCCCAGTCTTGAATAAACACAGCCAACAACAACACCCCTTTTTTTTAAATTATATTTATAAAGAAATTAATATCGAAAGTCGCCCCAAAAAGCGAAACCATTTCGTGATTGAATCTCTCCCCGCACTCTCACGTTGAGAAATGGACATAGAGCCAATGAAGGAGCGACACCTCTGGGGTTGTCACGTGAACTCTTTGTACGGATGTCTTGGTGGGCGGCTGAGAAAAAAGAATAAAAGAAAGGTGCGGGCATTGGGTGACATGTCCGAAGGTGAGTGACAGTTAGGCCGGCGCGGGTTTTAATAGTGGGACCCACGTACGCGCTTATTCGACACGTGGTGTCCGTTTGTGAATGTGAAAAGGTGACCGCTTAACCCTCCTTTTTTATTTTATTTTATTTTATTTTTTGAGCTCCGTAGAGATTGGGCGGCTGACGAACCAAGTGTGTAGCTTACTGTTGTCGCTGTTTGTGCTACTCGGAGGCTTCCTCGTGTTTTCTTTTTTCAATATCATATTTTTTTTAAAAAAAATCAATTAATATTTTTATTTTTTTCAATAATTAATTAATTAATGCATTAATTATTTTAATTTAAAATATCAACAAGTGGTCAATTAAATTTTAGGACGTAAGTTCGAGCGTATTGAAGTATATTATTCTCTTATTTATAGGTTGAGGAAAGACTATTGGTAGTTCTAAATCTTCTGTCAAAAAAGCAGAAAATACCAACGACATTGTTGAGAGAGACAGCTATAAACCCTAAATATGAACCGTAAAACAACATGAAAAATATATAAAAAATTAATTTAAAATATCATTTAAATTAAAATTATATATATAATATAATTAGAGACACTAGATGGTGTTTAATTACAAAAGGATTTAATTAAAGCCAATATTTGGTTTTTAATTTTTTTTAATTAATTAAAAAATTGGTTCACCGCCTTATTGCTATATAAATATAAAAATAAAGCTTTGACATTTATATGCAATTTTCCAAATTAGTTCATAGAAATTGTAGTAATACTATGAAAAGACTACGAAAAAGTTGTTTACTTTTTTCTTATCGAGTCTAAATAATTTGTTAAAAATGAAAAAAAAAACATTGAAATTATTCAAACATCAATTATTGGGAAGTAATTTTGTCATTGAAAAACATTTGACTTCCATTAATTATTATTATCATAAGAAATTATACTCTCATTTGTTCAGAATAGCAAATATTTAAAAATCCGTGGTAAAAATATTATGGAGGTTTTTGTATTAAAGTTATATTGTATTTTATTTCATTTATTTTAAAAAATAGAGAAATTAATTTATGTACACAGTTATATTAAAGAGCAAACCGGTTCTTTTATTAAAAAAATCATCAATTTCTACTATGTGGAATGTGGTGGTGTGTCACATGTGCTTCATTACAACATGCATGGACCAATTTTCAATAGTAAAAATAAATAAAAATTATAAGCAGAAGGAATAGTTTCTTCTTTGATCTAATGTACATGGACTAATTTTTCTCTTTTCTAGTATATAGAACAAAATGTAATCCAACTCTTAATACAAGAACCTTTGTGACACTTTTATTGAAAATACGTAATAAAGTACTTCATTCATAGGGAATTTTTTTTTTCTAGCCATTTTTTGAATGTGTCGGCTATGATGCGAACCGGTTGCATCTTAACCGTTGAAAGTTGGTTAGCAAAAGGTTAGTTGGAATATCAATGATGCCACACGTAATAGGAAGCAACCTTGGTGATAACATTTGTCATTTTCCATCGCTTCTACAAATTGAAAGAAGGCGATGCCTTAGAATGGTATCTATGCAAGTCAAGGTAAAACTTGGAAAGTTCTTCGAAAAGGAAGAAAAGGCAAGCATTGTTGATTACAGTGGCAACATCGAGGGACTATAGTAGTGGTGACTCATTCAATGTCTTATATTCAGGTTCGCATGTTCACATTGTAGTTATCACCTTCTTTGAAGTGTTGATTTTTCCCTTTTGGATTAGATAATAAGTTTAACTATTTCGATAGGTTGATTTTTACGATTCACTTATGCTATATTTAAAGCTTTTGTTTGAGTTCGAGTTAATGAGATATTAACTCAGTTAAAAATTATTAAAAAAAATTATTCTTTTACAAAGTAATAAGAACCTAGAGAAAGCATTTTATGAAATAAGGATATTATCCATTTCCAATAATTTTATGCCACATTAGTATCCTTATCTTGAATTTCAGGATTTTAATTTGGATTTGATTTTTTTTTGGGATGAAAATGTTGAAATTTAATATGAAAATGCTGATGTGGCATAAAACTATTGGAAAGGGATAATATCACTGTTTCATACAATCCTTTCCCTAAAAACCTATACTTGCATAAAGTGTTTTGAGCTGGTGTCTCGAGTTAACTTGACATCAACTCAATTAAGAAATTACTTTAAAGCCCTCTTTTAATAAATAATTTAATATTAATAAATGGTGGTTTTGTCTTCTATTGTTTTTATATGAAATGTTTAAATAAAATAACAAAAAATATAATTTCTAAGGATTGAACCCTAACTTCAAATTTTTTATCCATAAACACTTTAACATTTCACTTATATTTCTTTTTCGACATCAAGAGTGTGACAAAATTTGTAACACCCCTAACCCTGAACCATCGCCAGAACAGGGTTACGAGGCATTACCGGACATATCAGACAATTTGCAATTAATTCAAAAAAATAACATTCCTAGTATAATTTTAATAACTGATCCCTATTATGAACTTTCAAAGTCTAAAGTCTGTATTAAAAGTGATGGGACTCGTTTAAGTATTTCAGAATATATTTTGTTTAATATAAATTTTTAATGACATTTTACGCTTATTATCATATAAAACCCTCAGTAAATTAAAAAGTATTCATTTCAATCATAACCAATTCAACCAATTCATTTCATATATTCATTTTCTATTCTAAATACCTTCTAATCAAACTCAATCAATATAATATCAACTTAAATTTATCAAAGTATTAGTTAGATTAAAATAATATACTTCTTTCATTATAATTCTTAAACTTGTAATACTAACATTTTTAACCATTTACATTCAAAACATAATAACCTTTATACACAACCTACGTACATGCCACATTATCAAAAGGAAATATACATCACCAAAAGTTTCTTTGAAGTCGGGTGCGGCCGGATCTTTGGTTCGATGATTTGACTTCTACAACTGCGACGAAACAACAAATGTATTTGAGTATACATATACTCAAGTGGTATTACCATAATTCAAATTATAAACATAATAATCATATCATTAAATCATATAACTTTAATTTTACTAAACCAATTCAAACATAACATTCATATAAGTTTGTCTTTCTCAATATATTCATACAATTCAATTTTAGCTATTCAATAATTGAAATAATACACAATCATGTTGAGCCACTATCCATTCCTGGAACCAATGGTTCATACTTTCCATTCTCATACTCATATTCCAATCAGATTTTTCAGTTCATGTTCTATTTTCGCATTTCTTCCAATGGCTCAACCATTTCATTTTATTCAATTTAACCTTTTCCTTATTTACCCCTATTAATGAGACTCGGACTTTAACGCGGACACAGATTCCAACCCAAACACACCGAAGACGGCACATTGTGCCTAAAGCGGTACATAGTACACGATCGATATCGACACATAAGTGCCTGAAATGACACACGAGGTCCCTGATACGACACACGAGGTGCCTAAAATACGACACATAAAGTGCCTGACTTACGACACATAAAGTGCCTGATCGGCAAAGCTGATAAATCCCGTACTCTTCCAAATCCTATGGCATGCCAATTATATCCGACTCAGCCCGACTAGTTAATAGGGTATTTCAGTTCTCAATTTCATTTTCATAACAAATTCAATTTCAATATCAATTACACTTTTCTATTTCAATCCACATATTCATCATTCAACTCAATTTCCATTCAATTAAATAAAAAACACTTACCTTATAATTTACTTACCATATACATAAATTAATTTAACATTTAATGAATAAATAAATAATTAATTTGAATTATAGTAATACAAACCCGAATTTGCTTGATTATTCCTCGGTAACCTTCTCCTTTCCTTTATGGGTTGATGCCTCGAGTTCCTTTTTAGCTACGAAAATAATAATTTAAATTATTAATTACAACATTAAATTACAATAAATAATTGAATTTTATTCAATTTCTACTCTTCCTCTTCATTCCACATCCTTTATACACAATTCTATTATTTACGTATAAGTTCTTTAAAAGTTGTCTACCTGAGTTATTGTCACTAAATTATCTACATCTTGAGTTACAGAATTCTGAATTAAGATCCGTAAATTTTATATGAAACTAGACTCATATATCTTATTTCCATAAAATTTTCAGAATTTTTGATTTAGCCAATAAGTACAGTTTATTCTTTAAAATCACCCCTATTCTGTTGTCTAACAGTTCCGACCACTCTTTGCTAAAATTTAATTACATATTTATACAGAATTCAAATGATGTTCTAGTTTGTTTCTTATAAAAATAGACTCATTAAAGAATCTAACTATATAAATTATGTCCCACAATTATTTTTGTACAATTTTTAATGATTTTTCCAAGTCAGAATAGGGGATCTCAAATTCACTCTGAACCAGTCTCACAAAACTCTAAATATCTCAAAATACAGAGTTCCTTTACTTTCTCTGTTTCTTTCATATGAAAATAGACTCAATAAGATTTAATTTCATATCTCACTCAACTTCTACTTCCATTTCTACCATTTTTGGTGATTTTTCAAAGTTATTCTTCTGCTGCTGTCCTAAAGCTGTTTTCTTATGACTTATTTTGCAATTAAATCCTAGTTAAGTTTACTTATTTTCTTAACTTAATTCATGCTTTGATTATACTTAAATTCCTTCCATATTCAACTTGATTATGTAATTTTCATAATAAAACCCTAATTTATAATTTCTTCCAAATTAATCCCTATAGTAGAAAACTTATAGCTTACCTTACAATTTAATCCTTTTACTAATTCTAACTTAGATTTCATTTAATTTAATCCATAATTCATCTTTTTCTTCAACATCAACTATACTTAAGAACCTAAAAACTCTGAAAATATCAACTTAGTTTCATCAAAATCTTGCTTTAAAGCTTCTAAAACATCAAAATTAAGAGAATAGGACTTGATTGACTTACCAATTTAAACTTCAAGCTTTAAATCCCTAGTTTTTCCTTTTTCTTTTTCTTTCCTTCCTTTCCCCTGTTTCGTATGCTCTCTATTTCTTTTTTTTCTGTTTCTTTGTTTTGTTTCTTTTTTTATTTCTTTTATTCTATTTACTTTATGTTATAATAATATAATATATAATAATTACTTTAAATTAATTTAATATAATTTATTACTAATATATATATATTTTATAATTAAAATCTAACTAAAAATCTTAGATTTTTATCTCATATGCCGCCTCAACTTATGCTAAATGGCATATTTGCCATTTTGATCCTTTTTACTTTCTTTTAATCTATAATTAGACTTTTACTCCTTATTCAATTTGATCCTTTTTCCTAATTACTTTAAATTAAGCTAAATTCACTATATAAAAATCTAATTAAACACACTACTAGACTCGTAATTACTCCTAATAATTATTTACTAACTCGATTTACTAAGACGGAGGCCCGATAACACATTTTTTTTCGGTGCCCACGAATTTTGGGTCGTTACAAAATTTAATTTCAATTTGAAGGGAATTTGTTCTATAAAATGAATAAGTTTAACTTCAATTTTCTATCATTTTCCATTTTTACTATTTCGATCGGTTGATTTTTACGATTCACTTATGCTATATTTAAAGCTTTTGTTTGAGTTCGAGTTAATGAGATATTAACTCAGTTAAAAATTATTAAAAAAAATATTCTTTTACAAAGTAATAAGAACCTAGAGAAAGGATTGTATGAAATAAGGATATTATCCATTTCCAATAGTTTTATGCCACATTAGTATCCTTATCTTGAATTTCAGGATTTTAATTTGGATTTGATTTTTTTTGGGATGAAAATGTTGAAATTTAATATAAAAATACTGATGTGGCATAAAACTATTGGAAAGGGATAATATCACTGTTTCATACAATCCTTTCCCTAAAAACCTATACTTGCATAAAGTGTTTTGAGCTCGTGTCTCGAGTTAACTTGACATCAACTCAATTAAGAAATTACTTTAAAGCCCTCTTTTAATAAATAATTTAATATTAGTATAATGGTGGTTTTGTCTTCTATTGTTTTTTTATGAAATGTTTAAATAAAATAACAAAAAATATAATTTCTAAGGATTGAACCCTAACTTCAAATTTTTTATCCATAAACACTTTAACATTTCACTTATATTTCTTTTTCGACATCATGAGTGTGACAAAATTTAATTTCAATTTGAAGGGAATCTGTTCTATAAAATGCTTACATATTGTTAAATTTATTTCAATCAAATCTTTAATTAATTTTTACATAATTTTTATAAATATAGGGTGACCCATAATAATTAAATTTTTTTAATATATATATTATATTAAATTCTAATCAAACCCTTAATAAAGGAAAAAAAACTTTTCCAACTTTATTTTTCCATCCATAAAATTCGAATCCAGATCTCATTAAAGAAATATCGAACTTCTTACCATTCATTTAAGTACCATGGTTTGATTGTATAAATGAATGAGTTAAATCATTTTCTGGGGCATGTTATCTTTTTTTGTCTAAGCTTGGACAAAAAAGTTGAAGCCTCACCGTGAGAACACTAGTCAAGTTCAGGCCTTAATAGGAAATAATTATCAAGTTTAAGGGTTAATTTGGACAAAAAAATATTCAGGCCCCGTACGAGAACAATTACCAAATTAAAAGAATAACTTGAACCAAAAAATGATTTAGGCCTTTTTGTATTAGCATCAAAGAACAAACCCAATGAATGGATTTAGGCCTCCAAGGGGCAAAGAACATTGGATTATTTTGGATATAATAGCCCAATTCAACTTACTAGCTGAAACTTGATGACTAAAATGGTTCATGGGCTTCACCCCAAATCTTTATCCCCACCAAAAATTCCTCCAATCATGAAAATATACCCACGCACCAACCTAAACACAAATTTCCTTTCTCGTTCTAAAACCGTGAGAATTTTGCAACAGCAATTGAAAAGAGCAGAAAGGAATAAAAAGAAAAGGGAATGGGGAGGATGTTTGTGGTGGAGCTAGATGGAAGGTCTTATAGATGCGGGTTTTGTAAAACTCACTTGGCTCTCCCTGATGATCTTGTTTCCAGGGTACACTCTTTTTCCCTCTCTTTTCTTTTGTGTTCATGGGTTTTTTCATATTTTTTTTAGCCATTTGTGTTGCAATTATCATCAAATATTTCTGTTTTTCATACTAAAATATGGTTCTTTTAGCTGCTAGATGACACTAGAAACATGATATATAGTTGTATTTTAGGTGCTAATGATGGATTTTAATGGTAATTTGGGGAATGACATAGCTGGTGTCAAATGTAAGGAATGATGGAAATGGTTGAACCTCAAAGTTTAGGATTTTGAAAGATAAATTTCTGCAGAAATTTATGATTGCTTTCACTCATCAAGTAAGATTTAACTTAGTAGTTCTATGATCAAATTCTGTTGATTCATTAAGGGGCTAAATAGGAACCTCAAATGATTGAAAATCGATAAGAAGTGTTATACCAAAAACACCTTGCTGATCTCTTAAGATGGGGAAATTTCTTTGTTTGATGTAATTATTTATGCCTGTTCTAGAAGTCTTAGGTTCGATTTGGTTTCTGAAAATATATTCTGTTTTTATTTTTTTAAAATTGAAAAGCACGTTTGGTAAATAGAAAATTTTATTTTCAATAATAAAAATATGAAAACATGTTTGGCATTTATTTTCTTATAATAGAAACATCAAAAAAAAAAAAATGTTACATTTATATGGACTCAAACAGAGATAAGAAATTTGATATTTAAAAATTAATTTTTAAAAATAATATTTTTGCATTTATATGGTTTGGACTAGGACCACTTATTAAGTAAATTTAGAGTTAAAAAACCATTTTTTCAACTTTTCCAATTTTACAAAATATTTTTAGTGAAAACAATGAAAATAACTTTTTATTGTTTTCTAATTTTTATATATTTTCATTTTTATTTTTCAAAGCACATTTTAAAAACATATTTTTGCATTTCGTGTTTCTTCATCAAATTAATTCTTATAATTGATCTCTTGAGCTAGGTTGAATGCAAACATCTTGGAATTAAAGTTTTATATCAAATATTAAAGAGATAAATCTCAAAACGATACATGAACTTTGATTTTGTGCAAATGTATAAATGAAAATTTCACAAATCACTAGAACAATTATCGATATAACACCATTTACGTTTTCATATTGCATACACAAATAATTATATTTATTTAATATGAAAAGAAAGTGATGTATTTATTTCTTTAAATGTGTTTAGTTGAATCACAATCAGACTTTCATCTATACATTTGAACCAAAATAAAAATTTCTTATGTATGATTGCACCAAATCAAAGTTCATATATCAATTGCACGTTGGAGCAAAGCTCATGTGTAGTTTTGAGATTTATCCCAATATTAAATTGATTAAGCCTGATGAATTCATTCATGATTAATGGGTTCACCATTTTTGTGGATATTATAAATACAATAGAATGTGATAGGGGGATTGCTTGCTTTCTAGTTCTAGTCTTACTTTGTTGCAATTGGTACTCAAAAATTGATTTCCCTTTCTTTGACTCACACTGGTATAAAGTCTGAATAAGATTATCTGATTTGAATTGAGGTGGTTGGTCAATATTAAGTATGGCATTTTAAATATGGAAGTGGTTGCAGTTTCATATGCACATGTTGATAATTCTATAATTATGGTCAGATGGTCTAGTATTTCCAAAGATAACAATCAATGTGCTTATTGAATTGTAGTTGTAAAATGTAGAAAATTATGAGTTTTCTTTGTATTGCTTCAAAACTCGGTTCGACTAAAAAAAAAATTGAATTTTTTTTTGGATTTTGAGTTAAACAAATCAAGTTATTCGAGTCAACTCGATTTTTTTTTTTTCTAATTTCGAGTTTGAATCGAGTTTAATTTTTGAATTTGAATAACTTGAATAATTTAAATAAACCGAATACCAAACTATAATATTTTTATATTTTTACCCCAAACCCCTAAACCTTTTTACTTTCTCCCCAATACTTTTACTCCCTCCCACTTTCCTCAAAAACTTTTACTCCCCTCTCATCCCCCCCCATCTACCTCAACCCCATTTACCCCCAAATTTTTTTTTGAATATTTTCCCCATTTACTTTCCCTAAAAAATTTTACTCCCCCAACCCGCAAAACTTTTTATTTTCTCCCCCTAAACTTTTACTTTTCACCCTTTACCCCAAATAAAAAATCATTAAAAAAAATCCCTAAACTTAAATAGTAATAATTTTATTTATATCTACTATTTATATTGTTAAATTAAATTTCACATTTTGTACTATTTATATTATTGAATTGTTTAATCATATTAAATCTTTATAAGTTTTTGTTAAAATTGAATTACTGATGATGCCTTAAAATATTCGTGTTAAAATTTTCTGTTGGTATCAAATCTTTATTTATTTTGTATGTTGGCTAAGCATTCTTTGGTTGAGTTGTTGAGCTCTCTTTTCTCTTTTTGTTTTTATGAATAATTTATGTAAATTATAAAAGAAGATATAATTTGGTATTGAACTAATTAGAGTTCTAAATTGTTAAAAATTTGTTATTGTAAATTACATAAAAGTTTAAATAATATTCTCAAGATCTATCTGATTATTAGTCTCTAAGATTAAGCGATAGGTACCAATAACTATCACGTCCACTTTGAGATGGTTCCTATATAGATGAATTTCTCACTTTCTTAAATAGGACATGTATCGCCCTTAGAACCTTATGTTTTTAAAGACTCCAATGGCAATGTACCAAATAATTGTCCTATTATATGATGCTTTTTTTTAATTAGTAACAAATTAGTTCACGGATTCGTTCAAAGTTAATCTGTATTTCCTATTTGGAAGTAGTTCTAACTATTTTATGCATATACCTTGGGAATCAAGTTCCACGTTGTTTTCCAGGTCAATTTTCTTTTGGCAACCCTATGATAGAAGCAACAAACTTTAGAAATCGGACAATACATGAGTAATTGAGATTGTTGCCCTTTCCATTATATGTCGAGATGGTATGTACCTTTCCCTTGAACCCCATGAGTAGAAGAACTACTGAGACAGTTAGGTAATCCCCTTATTTATGGAGATGTTTTCCACCTTTTCCACTGACTTCATTCAAGACGATATAGTCAATCCAGAAAACTAAAGAAAGTACGAATGCTGCTTTTTGAACTCCATGAGGTTACATGTATGAAACTGTCTTTGGTATCAAGATTAAATGCCTGTGCTAAACATGTTTGTAGATGTACTGCCAACTATAACGTTTCATTACAAGTCTGTTGAATCTATGTTTTTTTTTTAGATGGTTAATTGGCTCATTGTTTCTTGCTTACGCACACTGTTTCTCTTAGAGTTTATGTGGATTCTTAGTACCTCTCAGCTGTATGCCTCGGTTCTGAATTTTTTTCTTTTTTCTTTTATATAAATTCTTGTATAAACAATTCATAATTTTCAACTCCATGCAATCACTACTTACTTTGTCATTTTCATTATTTGTCCAGTCTTTTCATTGTCGCCGGGGGAAAGCCTACCTCTTCAATAACGTGTAAGATTTCTTCCATGATTGATTGAATGAAGAGAATCATTTTTGTTTCTTAAAAAATATTTTACTGGTTTTATTTGAACGACGAAAGCTGCCGGCTAATTCTTCTAGCTGTTATAATTTGTGTGATTCTGAAATCTTCGTAATATATCATCATGATCTTTACAAAAGCAATGAATCGCCATGAACCTTCAAAATTTTGTGACATGTTCCTGAAAAAATTCATAGTCGGGCTGATGGATGCTTTGAGTTGCTTATTGTATAAGAGTTAATGCTTCAGGGTGAACATAACAGTTGGAGACCTAGAAGAGAGGATGATGATTTCTGGGATGCATACCGTGGCTGATATATTTTGCTGCTGTTGCGGACAAATTGTCGGCTGGAAATATGTAATTTCTGTCCCTCTTGCATGCGCGCGTGCACGCACACACACACTCACCGTTATTCAGCAAAGTCAAGTTCCGAAGATTGTGAACCTTTGCTAAATTTTCCATCTTTGTCGGGCAGGAGGCAGCATACGAGAAGAGTCAAAAGTACAAAGAAGGAAAGTTTGTTCTTGAGAGGTAAAACTTTTACCTTTGCCTTTTTCAAATCTAGTTCTTGACAATGGAAAACATCATATATGTTCATTTGCTCTTTAACGGTACAGGGGAAGGATTGTTGATGAAATCGACTTTTCATCAGAAGTGTACATTGATACCCGTCCTAGTATGAGTGACAGCGAAGATGCTTAGAATATTGTAACTTGTGACCACTGTATCTGAAGCAAAGATCCAATAAGAGCAGCAGTAAATTTTGTAGATTACATAAGAAATAATGTAATAAATTGCCATGGAAGATTAGGTATTGTAACTTGATTCCGATGAAAAAATTGTACTGCATTTATATGATATAAGTTACATATGTTCTTCAGTTGCCACTCAGTTTCTTTGTACCACTTAAACAAGCCCAATCATCAATCTCTGATACAGATATGTTGTCTAGCAATGGAGAATATCGATCAATAATGCAAGGAACCTGCATAAAACAAATAAAATGAGGTTCGAGAAACTATGGATGAAATAAGATTCTGGTCTTAAGAGCTTGCAGAAACAAATGAAAAGGTAAACTATGGTGATCTCATGATGTGGTCTAATTTTGACTAGATTTAATCCAGTTAGTTCATATACTCATCTTTAAGAAAAGAGAAGTCTCTAAAATGTTTGATAAACCCAATATCTAATCCAATCGGTTTATATTGGGTAAAAGTATCATAAATAAAAAAATAAATTAGTCATTCTATTAAAAAGTTTTCATTTCTATTGTTAAAACCTAATCCTTATATGTTAGAATAAGTTACACGTACACGTGCAATTTGGTTATTCTGTTAACCAGACCAATTTTTTACAATAAAATGGAACTTTCAACAGAAAAGACCAATTTGTTCTTTGATCTAATGTACATGGACTAATTTACTCATTTTTTAAATAAGAGAGTAAAATACAATCTAATTCTTGGTACAAAGACCTTCATAATACTTTTACTGTTCATATAGCCATCTTTAAGAGAGTCTCTAATAAGAATTGTTTCCTATGTATGTATGTATGTAAATATATATATATATATATATATATATATATATAGGCAACAATTCAGATCAAATATCTAGTTTCCTATCACACTAAAACAATCACTTAAGCTGGTAGAAGTGTCATGAGGCTAGAACGCACGGCCCGTACAGAAGTACCTGCTCAGATAGAATACCCGAAAGGCCAATCGCTGCACCAGGCCTAGCATGAGAGACAATATCATCTGCCAGTTCTAACAAAGGATTTAGAAGTATATTTGCAACGATCACGTCGTACGTTTCATGTTTGGATTCAGCCACTGCCTCAAATGAAGTCTGTTTTTGAATATCTTTATGTTCATCGGTGGAGGGGGAGGAAGTGTTGCTAGAAACCAGGCGTAATAGAAAATTTTCAGGACCTATGTCATTCAGAGCGGCATTGTGACGTGCAGATGTTATTGCTAGAGGATCTATATCAATTCCAACAGAGAAAGAAGCACCAAACTGCAGGTCGTTATTGAGAAATTAGCATGTATGTGTTAGCCGGCACCTATGTTATTCAGGCTCGGGTTAGTGTTGGATACAGACATATATCCAACATGGGTATCTTCAATCTTTTTAAGTTTTTCCCCGTCTTTGGAGGACCCTTGGAGGGTCATATCCCATACCATATCAGGATATGTCTCAAAAACGAGTTCGACATGAATATGGCAATACAACCCTCCAATACATGAAAACACTTGAAAAAAATTGGACATACTTGGATCTAGTATTCACACCAGAGTCCGAGTAACATTGCTTAACAATCCAATCATATAATTAAGAATTAAATTACCTTAAGAGCTGCAATTGCCAAAATGCCAGAACCTGTGCCATAATCCAAGAAATGTTCTCCTCCTTTGATCAATCTTTGTAGCAGCAATAAACACAATCTAGTGGTTGGATGCTCCCCAGTTCCAAATGCCAATCCAGGATTCAGAATAATATTTGTTGCTTTAACATCCTAATGCAGTGAAAGCACACACCTTTTACATGATCAAATCACCAATAATACTAAAAAATATATAAAAAATAAAATAGAATTCTTCTATGTACATACTGCAGCACAATGCCGACTAGTTTATAGAAGATGGCAAAGAAGAGAGTTGCATATTATGTTATCAGGACTCGAGGATGAGTGTCGGAGTATGTTCCTAACACGGACATGCTTAAATTTTTTTCTCTGAATCTGTGTCATAGTGTTGGACAGAGCACTTTAGAAAAAAATGAAGAGTCTGGATAACATAGATTTCGTATATATAATAAACAAAGATTGCAACAAAACCTTAAGAGAAGTTAATTGGAGATAACCATACTGGAGGAGTCTTCCACTCAGGAACAATCCAAAGTCCTTCAGTCACTTCAACTGGATCAAATGATTCCTATCTCAAACAGAAAACAAGGGTTCAAATTATATTATCAATGAAATTATATATTAACTGTAGAGCTATAAACCAAGTATACAATAAGATCCAACAATGAATCCTCCCAAAAGTGGTTATTGAATACATTACAATTTCCAAACAAAGCTAAGTCACTTGTACATAAATCAATTGCCTGTTTCATGCCCTTTTTTTCTCCATACTAGTATTAATCATAAGTCATTAATTATAAAACTTAATTAAAACTTTTCTCCATAATTAAAACTTAATTAATAATAAAACTTTTCTCAATTACATAGGTGCTTTGAAGCTAAATTATACCATAACAAAACCCAAGGTTTAGCTGAGATTTGAAAATCAATGGTAAAAGTATCATGGTGGAGGCCCCTATACTGGAAGTCAGATTGCATTTTAGTCCCTTGATTCAAAAAATGCGCAAATTAGTCCCTATAATTTAGATTAAAGCGCAAACTGGTCCTTTTCATTAAAAGTTTCATCCATTTCTTCTATTAAAAACTGGTGTAGTTGACAGAATATCCAGACAATTTCACATATTGTGTCGCGTATACCTCCTGCACACAGTTTCACATAATGTGTCTCATATGACTAAAGGACCAGTTTGCTCTTTGAAATGCAATTTGGCTCCTAGTTCATAAGAGAAATTGCAGCATAACATATAGAGAATGAGAAAAGTGAACTAACCTGAGTTTTCTTTATCCAATCAAAGTGTTCACCTGTTTTAACTTCATAACTAGGTATCATTTTTAAGCCTACAGAATCAGCAGCCTGTGAGATGCAAACATCCACATCTTCAGATTCTGGAAATATGGACTCAATGCATATCTGCATAAGAAATACAAATATCATTCAAAACCTATACTTACGAAGCCATTTCACAAGCTCTGCTCACCCATTTCTTCTTGCACAATAACCTTAAAAACAATCCCAAAACAACAACAACAACAGCAACAAAAAGAAAGGGTTAACCTCATTAGAAGTGTCACAATTATCATCTTCATCCACAGTAGTTGAAGTTGCACCAAAGCACATAAGAGCTTCAGAAAACACATCCTAAACAACCCCAACAAAAAGAAAAAAAAAGGGAGGGGGCGGGGGTTAAATTTACATTTCCTTTCAATCCATAAGACAAAACCCAAAATTTGAATCATTGAATTAAAGCTTACAGCAATGTCTTTTGGACATCGAATACGAACAGAGAGATAAGGAGATAATAAGGTAGAAGTGGTAGGGTGAGAGAGTGAGGTGTAACAATGAGACAAAGGAAGAGAAAACTTTGTGGGAATCAATGGTTGGGTTTTGGGATTGATGTTATTGAAGAGGGTAGTGAGAGATGGGTGAATGAAACGGCTTGAGAGAGTGCAGAAACCATAGCTGGAAGTTAAGATCGTAAGGTGTTTGAAGAAATGTCTCAATGCCATTTCTTTCCCAATGCTGCAGATATGAACGTTTGGTTGGAATTCATGGCGGTAAATGGCCCTATAAAAAAGGGGAAAATAAAATAAAAATTTTGGTCAAATTGTGGTTTTAGTTCCTCTATTGTATTGTAATTTAATATTTAATCTTTTTATTTTAATTTAGTTTAATTTGATCCTTCTATGTTATTAAAAAGTTCAAATTGATATGACTTTCTTATTGTTATTCAATCGGGATCACATGATAATCTAGTCAATAAATTCACCTATTAGTCGAATGCTTAAAATTATTTTTTCTTTAAAAAATTCCCACCACACCTTAATAAAAAAAATAGGAGATGTTATCTATTCGGATTTATTGATAACATTATTAAAAACACCAAATTATTGATTCGATTTTAACTTAGTTGGTAACTTTATTATTCTAACTTTATTAAAATTTAAATTTTGAATTAATAAAGGGACTAAAATCAGAATTAAACCTAAAAATTCCTGAACTTAAGAATGAAGGAGGAAAAGAAAAAAAACAGAAGGAAAATCTCAAAAAAGAATTAAAGAAAAATGGTGTTTTCCTCTAATCCATTATCTCTCAGCGTCCCAGACCCTACCTTCGAATCGTGGCTCCGAGACTCCGGCTACCTAGACGTCATCGACAAGCAACAGACCGCCGCCGCTGCTGCCGCCACCACCGGTACTTCCACGATTAGCGACCCAACAATAACCATCCCAATCAGCAGCTTCCTTTTCCGATATTTGGTCTCTTTTTTCTCTCATTTATGGACGCTACTCTCTCTACTCACGTTCAATCCATTCGCCAAGCTCACCACCAACGATTTCTCCGGCGAAACTCCGTCGTGGACTAAAGGGTTCTTTGCGGATTCCGGGTCCTATTCGTTTCCAGCTTCGGCTTCTCAAGCAAGGCTCAGGGTTCAAGAGAATGTTAAGCGTTATGCTCGGAATTATGCTTCACTTTTTATCCTCTTCTTCGCTTGTTCTCTGTAAGCAAAAAACAATCTTCTTTCTTTGCATTAATCTTTGGTATTTTGTTGTTAGTTTTGAGGATTGTTTTGGTTCTTTCCAAGGATGAGGTAAATTGGGTTTCTTGTTTGTTTCCTGAGAAACTTGTGGGAAAAGAGAAAAAGAAACTTGACATAGGTTATAAACTCAGCTTGGTTAATCACTAGGTTTTCTGTTATTGTTTCATAGGTATCAGCTGCCACTTGCACTTGTTGGTTTGATATCAAGTTTGGCACTTTGGGATTCATTCAGGTTCTTCAGTGATAAATGGGGTTTGGATCGATTCCCTGTCACTGAAATGATCTTGGTTCGCTTTGTGCAATGCGGTGAGTTCTTGAATTTCAGCACTATATAATCTTCATTAGAGGAATATTTCAGTGAAGTCTTAAGAAGAATTGTCAAATATTGCTAGTAGAAATTACATGTGAAGCTGACTTGATGACACTTGATCCCTCGATGCATCTTTTATTTTGTATCTGCGAAAGATGACCCTTGCTTCAAGCAAACTTCAAAATATTAAAATTTCCTGGGATTCTTAGGCAAAAGATTTATGGTTTGTATGAACATATACAGATAGAAGCTATTTTCTTTTGGTTTTATAATACCAACTTTATTTCATCTTTTGCAGTTACTGCAATTATTTTGTTGTGGTTGAATGTTCAAATGGCTTTGTGTTGTACCCTTGGTGTCAGTTATATAGGTAAATATTGCATTTTCTTTTGAAACTTCTGTTGATGTTTGTGTAATTTGTTTGAACATATAATTATTTTTGTCATGTAGTTATGCTTTTGCATGCCGCATTCCGGAAGCTGACACCAGTAAAGCAACCTTCTCATGGTAGACGGAAATAGGAGATCACACCGAACCAAACACAAATATGGCCAGCTTCGGTTTGCAGTTTTGTTTTTCAGCAAGAGATCAGCAACTTCTCTTCAGTGAGCAACGAAAACCACCTCTTTATTGTATAATGGCTTATTATCCAGTGGATGAATTTTTTGTAGTTGGTCTTGCTCGGTACATGTAAAATGACAAAAAGAAATTGCATTATTGCAATGAACATTTGATAGATCTTGTTTTGCTTTCTATCAATCATAGGCTGTTGAGTTTTCTAACCTGTAATGGAGTTTTGCTGGTATTAACTTTGTATATTCCCTCATGCACCGTCTTCCTGCTTAAAAGTTGACTAATTCATTCACAGCTCGCAGTTAAATGGTGCTTGGCATTCATTTCTGTAAACCTTGCTACACGAAGAACTGAAATAGAATTCGAAGAGGTGAATACCAATTCCTAATTTTTGTTTTGCCTGCAATCTTAGGGTAGCAAATCTATTGGTCACAAATTTATAACCAAATCTTTATGGATGGTCGTTATCCAGAGTGGTAATTTAGAACGTTTTGTGTAGTGATTTGTTATATTTGTTGATTAAAAGCACTCTCCATTTAAGCTTGAGAAGTTAGGTTCAACCCAGTTTGTGCTGCCATGCTGCTATGTGTAAAACTTGCCATAATTGAATGTTGGTCATGGCTGAAAATCACTGATATTATGTTACTCCGATTAAACACTGAATAACATAGCTATGATATTATTAAATTGATGTTACCTGGAATTGAATGGAGATTACATTGGTGTGTTTTTCTTGATTGATTGAAATAACATATCTGTGTTTGGCATAATGTTTACTAGATTATGTGATGCAGGTGAAAGAAAAAAAAATATTAGTCTTTAAAATTGAAATTGTCAATGCCTCTTGGAGTATTTGTTGACACTTTTTTAAGGTTCAAGGTTGAAGCTTGGTATTATGTTTAGTTTCTTTTAAGGATTTGATATAGAAGATATAAATACCCTTGTAATTAGGGGTGAGCAAAATTCGATTCGATTCGAAAAACTCGATAAAATTTTTAAATTTTGAATTAAATAGTTCGAGTTATTTGAGTTAGTCAAGTTTTTTGGATCAACTCGAATAAAAAATTAAGTTTTTCGGTTTAACTCGAATGTGAATTACACAATTTGAGTTATCTGAAAATCCGAATAAGAAAAAACAAAACTACGCCATTTTGATAAATGTTTACCTTTTCTAAAGTTAAAAGTCAAAATCATTATATTGTTTATGTAGTTAAATAATTTTATACTTTGCTTACTAATTAAATAATAGAATTCGTTAACTCAACTTGACTCGAAATTTTTTGACTCGATTCAATCCGATTCGAAAAAATTCAAATTGATATCGGTTGCTAAAATAGGATTCGTCAACTTGACTAACTCGAAATTTTTTGACTCGATTTAACTTGACTTGATCGAATATTCACTCCTACTTGTAATCATATTTGTTTGTAAAAGACAAGGTCTCTTTCAACCAAGTGTAAGGTTAGCTCTTAACGCCAGTTTAATTAAAGTCTGGTATAGATACTGCTAAGAGATGTTTATGATACATGCAAGAACTCATTGAAAATTCATAACAGCTGTGGCTCTAATTCTTGTGTTTTATGGATCTCTTGGGAGTCTACAGTGCTGAAACTGGAAGTGTTGCAACAATGACACATTTTTTACCTTCATATGAAAAGCTTGGAATTTGGATCATTTAAAGTAGTTGAATTTCAGCTGGTAAATACACAACATTTTTCCGGTGGCCTTGAGACCTCCAATTCATGAAAATGATCAGATATCAAGAAGAAAAAAACAGAGAAAAATAATAAAACATCAATATCTGCATTCTTTCTGATTTTATTGTTCTTGAACATTTTTCTTAAATTAGTTGAATTTGAGATTCAAATTTTACAGACATAAATATGAAAAACAACCCATCTTTAGCCTACAAACATATTGGTAATTAAACTATACTAATTTTTCTAAACCTTTTCTGGCTCTTAAACTACTGTTTTATTACTCAATATTATCTCCATTAAAATAATTCAGCTAACTTATTCCTTTTTTTACGTTGTTTCATTTATTCAATTTTACCCCTTCTCTCTCTCTTCTTCCCATCAATTCCATAAGAAAATCGTGTCATGGCATTGTCATGATGAAATTTAGGGATGCAATTATTTAACTATCAACTTGAAACATCAATACTCACTTAATTATAATTTTTTTTTTGTCATTCAATTATAAAATGTTACAAAATATCATCCAATTATTGATAAATTTTTTTTTATCACCTAATTATATAAAATTACAAAATAATCACTTAACTATTTGATTTTATCCTTTTATCACCCAACTAATTTTTTTACATTAACCATCTCATGAAAGGCAACTAATTAAATTATCATTTTGTAATTTTTCATCGTTGAGTAACTAAAACCATAATTGAGTGATATTTTATAATAAAACAAAATCTTTATTGTAACTTACCCTAAAAAATTATATAATTTAAGTACGTTAAGCCATGAAAAGATGACATCCAAAAACACTAAAAATGGATTATTATTTTTTTTAAAAAAATTGAAATACTCAAATCGAGCAAAAAAGTATATTTTTAATAAATGATTAAATATTGTTGAGATTACATGTTGTAAAGCAAAATAAAGTATACATGAAAATTGGCACCTCAAGAAACAAAAATGTAGAAAGAGAATTTAATCAAAAGGGATAACAAATACACAATTTGTTAAAAAGGTTATGTACAATCAAAATCATAACAAATGCATGAAAGAAAATAACACGCTACAAAACAGAGATATAATCAAATCTTGGGTTGATATCTCCACCTCATGTTTGGCTTTGCCATCTGCATCATCATATCACAAAAACAGTTTACTTAGACATGGCTTCGAATTAGATCTGTAACCTTCAAAACATATGAAAACGAATCATTCTGGTATTCAACATTATCCTAAGTCCAAATCATATTCAAAGCCGATTCAGATATTGGAGATCTGAAGCTTTCTATCCGAATCGCTTTGAATCCACTATGGAATCAGTAGAAATAGGATCGGGTAGTGCTGGATATCCAATTGTTTACCATCAATTATTCCTACAGTTTAGTGCCAATGTTGCTCCAACCTTTTCTTTTTTCTTCAAGTACCCATGTTCAACATTGCTGCTGAACACATTTTTTGACAAGGATCGAGGATATGATCCTCCAAAAACCCTCAAAAGAAAAAATTGAACATACCCATATCCAACACTCAAGACTATCATATAAAATCATTTGTCAAGTCAAGGAGTAATATTTCAACATACCTAGAAAGTAGAAATCTAGCAAGTGGGCTCAAGTTGGAATTTGAAGGAAGCTCTTTATGCTGCTGCCTTTTTCGACTCTCAGTTTCTGGGTTTGTATTTTGTGCATATTCAGGAGTTGTTTTTCCCTTATTGAACTTGCGAGCGGCCAGCTCCTGCATATCTTTCATGGAAGATTCCTTTGAGCTGCAAAATTTTACCTCTGCTTGAGTTCCATCGAGTTAAAAGACAGTGCAATACAAATAAAGGGAACAATACCATGGGAATAGAAAATAAAAAGTTTTTAACCTTGCCAATCGCTCGAGCAACTTGCGAACAAGAGCTTCACAAGATCCAGGCTTTGCACGCTCCATGTTAATGAGGGAGTTCGTAACTGCACGCACAACTGACCCTTCTGAATCATCAGCAATGACCTACATTATGTGCATTGACAAAACTATTAAGATATAAACAAATCTAATTCAGACTTAACAAATGTTGCTAGCTGATACAGTAATAGAGGAAATTGAAGTATACTGTTATGCGCCTTGGTGTAGGATCTAGTCACAGGTCGAGAAAATAAGTAAAACTAAAACTCTTAATAAAACCTGATATAATAAATAAATAAAACTAAAACTCCTATTGCAATAAAAGCGTCCATATCATATACATCATAGAATCATGTTCCCAAAGAAGTTCTTAATATGAATTAATGGCTTTGAACACACACATATACTCACAGGTCGCTCTTTGGATCACCTGTTTTAGACTTCCTCACGAGTTTACTCATATTAAGTTGCTCACCTTAGATTAATATTCTACGAGTCAAAACTATTTCAAACATCTTATCTCGCAGTCTGAAATTTTCATCGCACCTTAAGACAATTTTCATGATTACCCACTGACAGAAGCAGGTCTGGAGTCTTGTTTCACTTCAGTTACTATTATAAAGCTACTTTGATCCAGATGAATTAGAGTTATTACCAAGACTTAAGGGTGTGCTTGGTTGGGAGGAAAGTTGAGGGATGGATAGAGGGAGTGGAAAAGTGGGAAAAAATAAATTTCAAGTGTGCTTGGTAGGGAAAAGAAGTAAGAGGAAAGAAGATAGGAGAGAGAATCATTTTCCATCCTAATGCATAGAACCCAACCCTTCCTAATTGGAAGGATGAGAGGGGAGAAAATAAGAGAGGTGCATGTTATTCAAAATTATGCATTTTTCAAATGTTCTATTTCATTTCCTTCCATTTTTCAATTCTATCAAGCAATGGATGGAAAGAAAATTACATTATCTTTCAAATTTTCCATCTTTCCTACCAAGCACAACTATGGAACAAACAACTATATTTCCATCTTTCTATTTTTCTACCTCTTTAATTTTTCATCTTTCTAATTTTCCTTCCTCTCTACCAAGAAAAGCCTAAGTTCTACATATTGCAAACTTGATAATTGATAAGCATCTTAATGCACCCTCTGGGTTAAAGATTACTTAAATTGGAAGAATATTTTGATGTTACCTCTATCACACTAATCGGCAAGGAGAAACTAAAAAAACATGTATACAGTACGCACCTCTTTTAGAGAAGGAATAAGTAACATTGATAGTGGTACAGATGCTGATGCTATCTTAGCATTTTCTTCATCATTACTAGCTTGGCTTGATCTTGAAAGTAATCTGGGTGCATCAAAACATTCACGAGAACCGCTGGAATTGAAATACAATACTTCAGAGAAAATGACACAACCAAATACCAAAGATATATAAAATTCTGCATTTGAAGATGTAAAAAGTTAATTTCTTTATTAGGTTGCTCAAACTCATCATCTCTCTTGAAGTACCCATGTTAAACATATTCTTGGACATGCATATGGAGATAAGATCATTCAGGGACCCTCCACATACATGAAAAAAGAAATGAAAAATTAAACATAAACATGTTGGGCACATATCCATATCTCACAATCACAATCACAATCGAGTCCAAGTAACATAGTTTATCAGGCTTACCTAGACGAATCAGAACAGTTACTTGTTAGGTCTTTTCTTCTGTTTTCATGGCCAGGACTATTAAGCTTGCTCCTTGAAGACCTGTCCCTAGCATTTGCTTTCCTCAACCCTGCTTGAATTGCAGCCTTTGCCTGAATTGACATTACAAGATGAGTTTCGATAGAAAGCATGATGATACACTCTCAATCTGGAAGCTAATAATAAATTCAAGTTCAATGCTAAACTCAGATTTCTACAAGAGGAATTTGCATATCAAATAATAAGTACATTATACAGCGAAAGGCTTCAGGAAAAATCCAGCCAAAGAATGATTTGAGTATTTCTTGTAAGACAGAATTAAGAACAATAACTAAAGGTATCAAACAAGTGCATGTTAGAGATATACAATAGCAAAACTGCAAACATCATAAAACATATCAGTATCGATTATTAATTAATGATGCAGATTCTATAACATTATAATTCACAACCAAACAAGGAATATCGACACGATTACGGTTAAAAACCACCTCTGCAAGATTTGATGCGCTATCTTCAACTGATGCACTCGAAGTTCTATCTTGAATTCCTTGCCTGGATCTTGGGGTTAGTGGAGAATCAGGATCATCGGTTTGGCCACGTAACACAATAGTTCCACTGGTAGAAGCATCTTCAAAAGATGCATATGTGCTGCTAGACTACACAACACATTAAAATTAATAAAATCAATGGTCAAGACAAGAAAATAATACAAACTTTATCTACTTAATACTTTTGTGAAGACAACATGGAAGTGAAAGAAGCTTACAAGGGAGCTTGAGTCACGAAACAATGCAGATGATTGAGATCCTCTGGGAGATTTTATGACAATGGTTCCCGACCCACTGACAGACATTTCATCCTGGGAATAGAGCAACAAAAACAATGTAACAAGATCTGAGGTAAAAGTTTCTTATAGTCCGTGTAAAGGCAGATGGCTAGACGCTAAAGTGAAACTCTATAAAACTTGCCTCAGACTCTTTCAGGCAAGGCACATGCTTGGTGCACCTAAGTGCATTTTTCTACAAGGTGATAGGTGCAAAAGAAAAGCCAGCCTGACTGAAGATCTTGCATTTCTTTAAATTTTATGTCTTATTAACTATACCTATAATTGTAAAAGATAAAAGGTACACTATTGCACTCTCTATTTCTAAGTATTTGAGCATTCAATAACAAACTTGGGATTATAAACAAATCATGCATATTGGCCAAAAGAATAAGGCAAATGTCTCATGTTTTGTAGGATAAAAGTGGACCACTCTTTTGAGTTTATGAATATAGTTATAAATCTTAAAGCTTATTTTGTATATATAAAAACATATAAATATTACACCCTGCTTCACTCAGGAAGCAATAACAGCTTCTATCACCTAGGTTTGCCTTGTGCCTTTGACAACAATGCATATAGTGAACTTAATTTCTAGCCACATTAATGTCAAACAAGAAAAGAATTCTCAAAAAAAAAAAAAAAAAGTCAATCATACATTAAAACATAATCAAGCCTAAGTCCATCTAGTCAATTTTAGAAGAATGGTCTTTGAAGCCGCTAGATCATCCCATAAAACACATCTTTTTATTAAGGGCATAGAACAAAAGGGAAAATCTTATGATGTCAAAAGCAATGATGCAATGCAAAAATGGAATTACTTCGCGTTGTGTGTTGGGGGGGGGGGGGGGACAGAAAGCGAAAGAGAACCTTACATCATGGTCATTATCCTGATGTTCATTGTGATATGATTCCCTAGCGTCTTTTCCAAAGGAAGCTTCCCTCGATTCACTAAAAGCATTACCACTTTCTGGAGTCCTCGGTCTTGCTTGATTATATGAAGCTTCTAGTTTCCTTTCTCTAATCTGAGGAGGTTTTGCAGCAGTTCGGACAGTACCTGTACTATTTGATCCACCAATGCTAAAGTCCCACCCAGCACTTTTAAATGTTTTTCCCGGATTACTGCTGATCAAACAAGTCGGTAAGAATCCCACCAAGCTACAAAGAAGCACTGTTAATCAACACAATAAACTCACCTAGCTCGAACAGTTCCGTCACCTCCTATATCTCTCGTCACCTTCAAAGTGTCGGTTGATTCTCCTACAGCCATGGGGCCATTTCTAGTTTCTCCATCTTCCTTTAATTGGTACTTTGGGCGCTCTCTATTGAGAACACGAAACACAAGCATCTTTACTACAATAAACAATGCAAGATTGATACTCTGGACTTAACATTCTCTTGTCATAGCATGTCAGAAACATTACTAATGCCATAAGCATAGTGTTCCAAGGTGCTTTGACATCTCAAAACCGTCAGATACAGATTCCATTCATATGTAGGTTATGAAACCCTAAGTTCAAGTGGGTACCTAATTCTCTCCAGAAGCTTCTGACTCTTCCTAGCATTCCTGATAAAACGATGCTTGAGAAGTTCCTTGGCACTAGGCCTCTGAAATTAAACATATTAAAGAAAAACATAAGACAATTTAGAGCATTCAGAAATAATTAAGCTGATAAAACCATGATCACCTATAGACATCAGAATAGTTTTAGACACCAAAACACCAACAGTAATGTTGCATTTTAATTGGTGGCTGATAGAGTTTGGGGGGGAAAATAGATACCAAAACAGTCCATTTTCTAACCTTATCTATACTCAATTACTTACACCTTACCCTACTATGGGGTCAAACACAAAATATGTTTTCTCTTACAACATGTAGAAAAAGAAAAGTTCTCCAAACACAAAGGGAATTTGATGAGTGCCCCAGAAGAAAAGAATACCATTTCAAAACATAATTTACCATGAATAGACAATCACATCCCTAACATTATAAAATGGAAGGCCTCTGTTCCCATTACAAAAGAGTGATAAGTGAAAGGAAACAGGGATAAGCAACATGAAAGCATAATTACTTACCTCAGCAGGTACTTTCTTCAAACATAAGGAAACAAATTCCTTCATAGGGCGGGAAAAATGCTCTTCCAACTGTGGGATAGAAATTTTGATTACATTTAAACCGTAAATGTGATCATTCCATAATGAGAATGGGAACATAAGAATAAATCATTTGACATAAACTTCATGACAGCAAAAGCTATTGAAATTACCTGAGGTGGATTTTCTCGCGGAATAATAAAAAGAACTCTCATAGGGTGAAGGTCTGCAAGTGGAGGTTCTCCTTTGGCCATCTCAATCACAGTTATGCCCAAAGACCATATATCAGCCTGTATCAGAAAAGCGCCCCAGTGATGGAATGCTCACTATTTAACAAGGCTTAGCATACAATATATTGGAGGCCATGCATATGTGCCTAAGAGGGAGAGGATAAGCAAATGGATGGCAGGTAATAGCAGCAACTTGAGAAAAATTCCAAAGCACAGTTTTTAGAAGTACCTTTTCGTTGTATCCATCTGAATTCTGAATCACTTCTGGTGCCATCCAGAAAGGTGTTCCTACAAAAGTCTGAACATTGTTAACCATATTAGTTCATTGATGATGATATGACAATCAGAGACCACCTGTAACACTGCATTAAGAAATTATCACTAGTGGGGTAAATAGAACTCAGGCTGATTTTAATCCTTCAAGAAATATCATTTCAAATTTCTTTCTAAGACAACGAGGGCCCTAGCAACACTGAATAAACTGTAGGTAAAAATCAAATGGATGGCAAATGGCAATAGGACAATTTACCATGCTAAAACAGCCATTAGATAAAATAGTTTACATAGAGAATACAATTCCAGATTTAATGATAGAAAGATGCAGATAATAGTTAGAAATGGAGTGTACCAAAAAAAAAAAAAAAAAAAAAAACAAAGAGGTTGTTATCCAGAATCACTTGCATTCACTACAAAATTGAACCCTGCCATTTCCAATTCCATGTCAAGCTTTAAGTTCCAGAAAATTTCAATATTATATTCTTTTTCCATTCTTGACCACCTAAACCTTACCTTTCATTTTATTAGAAACTATTTATTTTCAATTTTCTAGTTCATGGAGTAAAAACCATTGAATAGCTATTAAGAAACTAGATTCTAGTTTAAAACTTAAGGTGAAGCTTTTTTCAGGAACTAGATGAGTCAGATCAAATATGAACCTTCAATTCAAAATGGAAAGATACAAACAAAAACTTCTAGTAAATTAAAACCTATCAAAAAGAGTTTTATATTAGCATCTTAAGATCATGTATAGAGAGATGTGGAGAGAAAGAAATCACAAAGTGACTAAAGCCATAGAAATATTTTAAAAAAAGCAGCACTAAAGCCTAAAAAAGGGCATTCTGGCTAATTGGAGAAATGATGCATCTTAAACAAAATACTGCACCTTTCTCCGTGATATCGTCCTTGTTAATTGTGCTGAAACACCAAAATCTGCAACCTGTTACAAGGCCAAAAAATTAACTTGCAACCTTCATCCACTTAAACATACACTCATATCCACTCAATGCAAAGTAGCCATACTAACATGAGTCCATTTAAGACAAGTACCTTAACATCACCATTCTCGGACAATAAAATGTTTGCCGCTGCCAATAGGGATAGCAAAAATGTTGTTAGTTAACAAAGGATAAAGCAATAAATCCATACATCATTTAAAGAAATTAAAAGAAGGCTGAAAATAAATGAGAAACAATATAACACAGGACACATGCCTATAGTCTAAAACCAAATGTTCTAAAATTTTCTTCTAATCTTTGTGAAAACTATATTTATTGTTAAGAACAAGTACAACCTTTGATATCTCTATGAATCTTTCCTTCATTATGTAGATATTCAATTGCATGCAGCAAATCCCGTGAAATACATGCAATTGACATTTCATCTAGTGGAGGGCCTGACTGGAGCTGCATATAAAGAGTCACACATTCCATAACAAATAAATGTTATTCGGGAATCATAGCCCATGAAATCAGATAACTAGCAAGTGCACAACACAATATATGCAGACAAAGATTAGTACCAAAGAAGTATGAGAAGATTGGTGGTTGTACTGTACCCCGGAAAATAATCAAATCCGAGATTGTATGCATAGAACAGAATTAAACAAAAAGACTGCCAAGATCTGCAAAGAAAATGCCTTGAAATTGGAGCTAAAAGCACAAAAGAGAATTTTCAGCTACTAAAAGGAAAGATGGTGGTGACGCCTTCAAAGTTATTACCTACTTCAGTTTACATTAGCACTTAAAGGTAGTTCTAAAGAATTTTTTTATCATGTTATCAATAATGTTGACCGTCGACAGCCTTAATAGGCTGGTTTTTAGGGATTGTATTTTGCTAATTATTAAGGATTCTATTTATTGTATAGATTATTATTTCCTTAGTTAGGTCTACATAATTTGTATAAATACCTTTGTATTCTTAGTTGAAATACAAGTGAATCATTTACAAAACCCTCAAACGTATCTTTTCCGTCACTATCTCCAAATAATTTTTAAATAAAAAGAATACTATTTTAACCACTCTTGTCCCTTGCAACAACCACCCTCCCCCCCCCCCCAAAAAAAAAAAAAGGAAAAAGAAAAAAACAGGAAGGGTAAAATCAAAAGCAAAGCAAAACAATGGCAGTTCATGTTCAAGAGACTTTGAACCAAATGGCAAATATAGATAGAAAAAAGAAAAGAAAAAGGCCACCAAATCAAGTCCTTAGGTTCACTAAGAAAACAGCAAGCAATAACAAAGCAATCCATTATTATTTATTGCATGATCTTTATCAATGACACTTGGTAATTTATTTCTTAACGGTATATTTGCAATGATCTTTGTTATGGCCGCTTTCATCTTTACCAAAATCTTGGTCAAAAACAGAGTGAAAAAGAGGGTTCATATCTATTTGGAAGCAAAACTTCCTCATTAATCTTCAATCAGATATCATGAACTTATTATTATTTATTGCAAGCAATAACAAATCAATCCATTATTATTTATTGCATGATCTTTATCAATGACACTTGGTAATTTATTTCGTAATGGTATATTTGCAATGATCTTTTTTATGGCCGTTTTCATCTTTACCAAAATCTTGGTCAAAAACAGAGTGAAAAAGAGGGTTCATATCTATTCGGAAGCAAAACTTCCTCATTAATCTTCAATCAGATATCATGCACCAAACGTGTAGAAGCAAGTGATAGAAGTAACTTACTAGGTCAGCAACTGAACCACCAGCCATGTATTCCATTATTATCCATAGTTTAGTTTGGTGAAGATAGGAACCATAATACTCTGTGATGTATGGACAACGGCATTGTGACAGGACAGAAATTTCCTGGAGCCAAAAGAACACATATGAAAGACCTAGTAACCTATTTGTTAAAAACTTCGGATACTAGCTCGTAAGAAAGTAAGGCAATACCTTCTGGATGTCCTCAATTTCATCCTCACTGCAAAATGCAAAAATAAAATAAAAATAAAGCATGCATAAGAAAGAGATGAAATATGAAGAGCAAAATAAACAGTAAGCAATTGGAAGTTGTTACATTCCAAGTCTACTTGCAGTAAATAAATGCATCAGCGAACTCCCATGCAAGTCCATGATATATATAATGGGACTTCTATGGATGAACGGGAAGATAAATTTGCTTTGCTGAACACACACAAACTACTGGTGCTTATTTACCAAGAAAAGGTGGTTTTCTCACCAGAAAAACTCACTGGTCTACATAGAGACCGTCAGTAAGAGGGAGATGAGGGAAAGAAAGCACGTTAATATTTAAACAACTGGAAAATGAATGGAAGATCGTAAACAAGACCTTCTTGCACACGGCAACCACCTGCCTTTAAAACTCGAATATATGAGGAATAAATTAAACAAAAATAGCAAAGCTATCAACTTACGATTCCTCTAAATCGATAACCTTAATAGCAACTTCTTTCTTCAGTTCCTTATCGAACCTGAACATCAAGAAAGGCATCAGCTATCCTTCTCATTTTCATCAATCATGATTCATGATTTAAACAGCCATAGCATATCTAACATGATTATGGGTAAGAACCTGTCATAAATGTCTTGCAGTATAACTAGCAGATACATTACATAGTCAAATAAGATATGGTGCCATATATGCCTGGAACATCAAAGAGAATGTCCGTTCTCTAACTCATATAGAAAGAATCAACGTCAGTCCTATAACAATTACCAACAGACCAGGAGAGTAATAGTTACAAATATAGATTTCATAACTGATATGCAAGCCCTCACATTATGTGTTCTCATATAATTAAGGTTACCTTAACACACCATTAAAATAAATAGACAAGTAAACAAATAACTAAGAGGGAAAATGGTTGACCACAGCATCCTCTTTCTGAAGTGTCAGCCTAATCTATTTGAGCAAAACTCAAGAAAAGGAGACCAAATACCAGTTTTCCTTGATAAGCAAAAACAGATATGAGTTATTAAATAAAGGGCTCTATTCCAACAGAGCTTCAAATGAGAACATTTGCAATGGTTTTAAACACTACAACTAAAACTCAGTTTCTTGAGGACACTCAATATTTGCAACCTTGCAATTCATTCCAATAGTTCATAAAAAATTCACAATGTTCCTAGACAGTACACCAGTTCTTCCTTTTGCACCAGACATTTTCTAAGCCTAATCTATTATTAACATAGACTAACGAATGTGGCTACCTAGGATAATCCAAGAGTTTAAACATTACAGAACTCATTCAGTATAAAAAAGAACAAACTTAATTGAATAAACCTATTCTAGGGATCATAAAGTTAGCAGGGGTCTTCATAAACTCCTCCCCGAAGTGTATAAGATCTAATGGTCAATTTATAGCTCAGTAATTCAGCACCCAATGGCCCTTGATGCTCCTTTCTCCCCACACTTATGGGAAGATCTTTTTCCTTTATATTCAAATTAAAAGTACAAATTCAAATCTTAGGAGCACGATGTATTTTCAACTTAGTTAGACTCTAAAAGATTTAATTTCAACAGTACAATTGGTAATATTTACCATCAAACAGCTAATTTAATCCTAGCAAACACCAAGCAACTCCTAAATTAAACACCAGCAATAAAGTTAAAATGCATGCAACATAATACATCAATCAAGAGTAACACTATTACATTCGTCTGAAGTTCTTTTCTTATAAAAAAATGTAAATAAAAATGCAAAAGTACTGGAGCAGAATGATAACAAAAGAAATTGACATAGACTTACGCTTTATAGACATCACCAAAAGATCCTCTGCCAATCAACTCCACTTCACTAAATCTAGACCCCGCTGCTTCTTGTAAACCTGCTATGTCAGCCATTTGTACACACAAACCCCTTTGACACCAAAGATCAAAACCAACCCAAAATTCACAGTCTACCCATTCTTCAATTACAGTTCAATACCCAGTTCCATATTGCCAAAACCAGCCTCGAGAATCCAATCCCTGAAACAGAAATTTAAAACAAAACCCATTAATATCCTCAAAACGTCTACAGAAAGTAAAAGCATACCCCAAAAGAATCCCACATTTCAAGATCTAAAAATCCAATTAAAAAGAAATTAAAATCAGAAAATATCCAGAAGCTCTTACAGTGAAAGCAAAGCATACCCAGAGAGACACCGAAAAAAACACACACGACAAATAGAAGATTTCCTTTTCTATTTAGGTGAAAAACAGGATGTATTAAAGTGACATACGAACAGAAAAAAAGCCCAACAAGAATCCTTAGAAAACAAATTTTAACAACTACCCATTACAAAATTACACTCTCTTTCGATAATGAAACCACAACATCCCCATGTATCTTACAAAAAAACACCACAACAACTTGGTCTTTTTCTTTCCTTCCATTACATGAATGATGAATCAATTGGAGAAACGTTATTTTCTATGAAAATTTTACCTCTTCGATTTGGGGAAGATCTTTTCTCTTTCGTTACTCTTTCGATGTTTGTCTCTCCCTGTTTTTCATCAATAGAGAGGGTGAGAGAAAGAATGGATTTATTTTTATTTTTGTTTTATTTTTATTTTTTCAAAGCTTTCAAAGAGATCGAGGAATAAAAGAGAAGATGTTCGTTAATGGAGGACTTTGCTTTGCAATTTTTCCTTTTTTACGGGTAAATTTAATTTCTTGATGAATTAAAAACGCATCGTTTTGATCAGCTTTCATTTTCAGGCTCTAATAAGCCGAGTCAGAGCGGCCCACTTCAGTCAAAAGCATGGCTCAACAAAGCCGGCCGAGCCCGTTATTGACTCTTTTTTTTTTTTAATTTTTTCCTTTTTTTCTATTATTCTTTTCGAAGAAAATTAGTAAAATAAAAATAATTATTCTAAAATACACATACAAGAGATATTTAATATTGCATCATATCTCATTATTTATTATATTAATTTATTAATTTTATAAATAAATTATAATTATGTATGCGAAAATGTACCTTTTTTTTCGTGAAGTCTACAAAATTTATTACCAGAAATATTAAATAACTTTCCATATAATAATATTTAGGTTTTAATTTTTTTCCTGATATTGATGAAGCTAGGACTGTTTTAGGGGTCGAGATTAAATTATATATTTTTATAAGGATTAAATGTAATTAAACCAAAATTTTATTAATTTTTTTAGAGTAAGTTATAATTTCTCTGCTTACTAATTTAAAATTTTATAGAACATACTTATTCTAGTTTTGGAGAGAGGGACTAAGGTCGTACTTGACCCCGTCCTTCACCTTTGAATTATATCATGTCACAATTTGAAATTAAAAAAATTATTTTTAAATTCGAATCAAGCTTAGGTGACTATCTCGTTTTACTATTTAAATAATAAAATATTTTTCTATAATAATATTTAAAACTCGACCTGTAAATAGATTTAATGAGGAGTATACCATTAACACAATTCATCAACTATTACCCTAATAAATAGCATATAAATGGTGAAGTTATGTGAAGAAGGTGACATTAAAGGGACTTTTGGGGTCATAAAATCAACACCTATCACTTTCTCATGTTAAAAACATGGTGCAAAGGAGCAATTCAAGACATGGACTTTAATTAGGGGTTAAATGTTGCAATCAATTATTTGGGTACAATATGATTTTTCCCATAAATTAGGGTAAAGAAAGACAAAGAAGGTAGCCTAGGATTGAAAACACTTTGCAACCTAAATTTGGTGAGGTCATTAAAGTGTTGCAGCAAAAGCTTGATATTGAAACTCATTAATTACTATTAATTACTATTTTGAAATTCAAATATAATTTCACCGATTTTACGGTATAATGAGAAGTTTAGTTCTTAATGTTTAATTTTTTTGTTAATTTGGTTTTTTTTTTTTTTTAGTTAAGTTTGATCTTCAACTTTTGAAAGAGAGTCATTTAACAATCAATATTTTAAAAAGAGTTAGAATTGTTATTTTTAAATAGAAATATTTACTAAAACATTAAATTTTTAAACATAGCAACTTATCTGACAATCCATGTGTACTTCATATTTTTTAAAATTTTTGAATATTTTATAAATTTTAAATCATTTTTTGACGTGACATGTAAGATAATTCTATGTCAATGTAAGATAATTCTATGTCAACTTGAAGTACAAGTGAATTACTATGCGAATTGCCACGGAATATTGTTAAAAATTAATGTTTTAGTCAACATTTACATTAAAAAAGTATTGACTCTTTTTGAAAAGTTAAATACTAATTTTAACTCAAAAAAGAATAAATGTCAAATTGACAAAAAATGTAAACGTTGAGGGTTAAATTTATCATTATTCCTAATTTTATTATTTATTGTTAATTTTTTTTGTTAAATTTAGATTCATAACTTTTTTTTTATTATATGCAGAGGTGATTCTAAGGGGGATTGGCATGAGCCCGACCCCCTAAAATGAAAAATTGCCATTTAGGCCTTTAATTTTTTAAAATTTTAAATTAGTAAAGGTAAAATTATACTTTGGCCCCCTAAAATTATAGAAATTTGATTTAATCCTTTAAAAATTATAACGATATAGACTATAAAAAATTAAAATTTTATTCTGCCCCCTAAAAAATAATTTTAGCTTCGCCCCTGGTTATATGAGTACCAAGTGAATATTTTTTTATTTCAAAATAACACGCCAATGAATTTAACAAAAGAATTTTAATAATATTAACAATTGAACCTAGTTTTAAAATTTAAAAAATAAAAAACTAAAATTCCAAAATTTAGTCCACACTAAATTCCAAATGCATAAAAAGTATAGAAGTTTATAGTATATTTTAAGAATTTGGATACGGGTAAATAAAATATGAAAAAAAATAAGCATATAATACAAAACAATAAGAAATTATAAATATATTAAAATATATATAATACAATATATTAATATATAAAAAAATCATATCATATATCATATATATTATATTAGAAGGTATACTTGCATATATGGTAAGTTTCTAATCTGGATATTTTTATAATGTGACATTTGTCACAATATTTGCGTGACATGTGTCATTTATAAATATTAAATCATATATATTATATACTACAAGATATAGTTGCATGTATTGTAAGTTTCTAATGTGAACAACTTAATACATCCATGACACGTGTAATTTATAAATATTAAATTATATTCATTCTTAATCACATTATATAATAAATTTTCATTTATAAATATTAAATTTGTTTAACTATTTATTTTACCAAAAGAAATTAAAATCTTGGCTATGATGATGCACTAGACAAATAAATTATTCAAGGTATTTACCTTTAATTATGATTTATTAATAAATTTAATTATGTTGAGGTTGATTTTTTCGGTCCCCTTTCTTGAAAGCCATTCTTCCGTAATTGTAAGGCAGGGTTCTCTAATCTGATGCGTTAGGGGATAACTAGGTACCATACATACGACATGTTCCACTTTTTAGGCTTGAAACGTATCTTTAGATGTGTCTATTTGGTAGAAAGGTATCACCGTAGGGAGTGAGCAATGCTTTCACATCCCTCGTTAGGTGGTGAGACATGATGGGATTAGAACTGATCACGGGTCAGGCCACTCGGTCCGGCCCGAAGGCCCGTCTGAAAAATGCGCTTGGAAAAAAAAGGCCAAAATGGGCTGGGCCTCGGGTAAGATTTTTTTACCTAGGCCCGGCCCGAATTATATAATAATTTATATTTTATTTTATTTTTAATCATTTTAAAATTTTAATATAATCATTTTCATTATATTTTCAATTTGTGTATTGTTTTAAGAATTATTTTTAATATCATTTTTATTTGTTTTAATATTTGTTTTTATGTTTTTAAATGTATTTGATTTATTATATTTTAAATTTTTTATTTAATAAAATAAGCTAAAAAATTTTAATATGGGCAAGGCCGACTCGGGCTCGGGCTTAGCAATTTTATTTTGGGCCGGGTTTGGACAATTTTTAGGCCCATATTTTAGGTCGAGTCGGGCCCGGGCCTAAAAAATGGGCCTAAAATTTTGTTTGGGCCCAGCCCGACCCATGATCAGCTTTAGATGGGATCAACTCGCGTATGGACCACTTCACGAGATATCGAAGGTGTGGAAAGTGCTCACACGTGATCTCCCTCGTATTTACTTGGAGAGGTGGTGAGATGATCACACCTCATATGGTCCTAGTGATAGACGATTTGTGGCCTAATGAGGTGGTGAAAGTAGCATCCCAATCATTCGGTCGATCAACCAACCAAACCGAAAATGCTACGATCATACTAATTTCTAGTTTGGGACATTAGCATGCGAATTAATGATGATTAACAATAATAACTTTGTTAAATTGTAATAATCAACCTATGTTGGAATAACTACAATGTTGTTCAAACTCAGTTACAAGAATTTCTGATCCAGAGGCTCAGCCCACAGGTCGCCCCCATTAAATGCATGTTCCAGTTGAGAGGATCAAGCTTACACAAGCTCGACGGATTCTAGCTTAGTCCCTCTCCAGGGTCTTGTATAGCCCATTTTACCTAAACAGCATAACAAGAAGCTACGTAAGTTCAAATGGACGTAGTGAATTTTTAGTATTACATGTTCGATCATGATATTATCATATGACATGGCTTCAAAGGCCTGGTCTCATGTTTGACATCACTTGCATTAGGGCAGATCGCACGTCTTCATGGTGAACTCTTATAATCATTCACGTTGGCACAACTTGAAAATTGGCCCATTTTACACATTGACACGATTCTTCACTTTCATCATTCGTGCACTAGTATACCTTGGAGGATGATTCCACTTATGCATTTGTATTGATTTCATACATGCGGATTCATAGATACAAATTCATACATGTGGAATCATATATACGAATTCATTACATGCGAGTTCATATATGCGAATTCATGCATGCGAACTCATTCTTGGCTGACTTATGTTTGTAGAAACTATTCATCAAACATCAGATATACTATTCATCAATACAACAAACTTATGCTTACATCTAGGCAAACTTTTGTACACAAACTTAACATAAATCAACATTACAACAGAAATCTCATCCAAAACATCAGATATACAGAGTAACTGGCGGACAAATTAGAAATCTTTATACACATAACATTGTACCTATCAAACAAATCATTAATTCCATGAATTGAGTTCACAACCAACATGCACCTTATCTCGTAACACACATCTGCGGATGTGGCAACTTTTCCAACACAAGGTAACACTTCCTTATAAGCATAAAACACTACCTAAAAATCACAGTATAAAGACATGTAAGTAGAGGTGTTCATGGGCCGGGCGGCCCGGCCCGGCCCGAAGGCTCGACCCAAATTTGGGAGGGTTTGGGCAAAAATATAGGCCCCGAAAAATAGGCTTAGACAAAAAGTAAGGCCTGTTTAAAAAATAGGACGAGCCTCGGGTAAGGTATTTTTGGCCCGAGCCCGGGCCCAGCCATGTTCGGCCTGAATTCACTAAATGACAAAAAAAAATCTGCTATTTTTTTTTATTTTTGAATGTTATTTTCTTGTTGTTTTCTCACTATTTTGCTACCATATTACTATTATGTTGCTACTATTTTGTTGTTATTGATTGAATATTGTATGAAACTTATTTTATTGTTAATTTTGTTATTATTTTAAAGGCATTTGTTAATTTTATTATTATTTTAGAGGTATTTGCTTATTAAGTTACATCTATCTTAGTGTTATTTAAGTCTACATATTTTTTTAAAATTTATTTTCAATTTGTTGGGAAATATTTATTTTGATTTTTTAGTATTTTTGATGTATTATATATATTTAAAAATTATATAAAATAATATAAAAATTTAATACGAGCGGGCCCAGTCGGGGCCGAGTTTTAGCAATTTTTATATGGTCGGCCTTGGGAAAAAATTTAAGCCCATTTTTTGGGCCCGGCCCTACCCGAGCCCGATGAATGGGCTTAAATTTTTAGTTGAACCCGGTCCAAACCCGGCCCGGCCCGGCCCGACCCATGAACACCTCTACAGGTAAGACAAATACTGAAGATTTGAGTTTAGGAGCTCACCGACAAAACACCTCAAGGACGTATCACCAACTAGCTTGACTTTCCCCTTGTTGTTTGGTCCCTCTCCGTCTTCGCTGACTAAAAAGTAACAACCATATAAAACCGGCCGTGAGACATTTATGATTAAGACAATCGAATTCTAACAACATGTAGAGTATACTTTCTACTTAACATGCTTATTTTCCTTAAAATCCACAACCAACATTTAGTCGCATGTCCGTAGTTCATTACTTTCTTTCAAAATCAAAAGACACAGAAAAGTATAAAAACTTTACCAGTTTTCAAATTTTGCCTTTGATTAAGCTACTTTGCTACAGATATATTTTTTTCCAACATCCAGCTTGGCTCCTTCACTTCTCATGCAAAGGCCGATTGTTGAAGCTCAAAAATGGTTTCTCCATTTTTCTCTTTTGTGCTTCGGTTGAAGAAAGAAAGATGATGATCTTCTTTTCTTTCTTCCCCCCTTATATAGTAATTCTTTTATTGACCGTTCAACCATTTCCATACAAACACTATCCCAAATTAAAACAAAATATTGGAAACAAGCCATTATTTCTCAACAGACCCCTCAGAAAAATTTGAAATCATTATTAATGCCCAATTCATCCTAAAAAATGTTTTCAATTCGATACACACAGGATACTGTAGGATCTAATTAAAACTTATATATTAATTCAGGGTTCGCAATTCCATATGGCCAAGTTTTTGCTCAAAAAGTCATGTGTGACAACTCTTCCACCCTAAAGAGAAATTTTGTCCCCTAAATTTTCTTACTAATTAAACAAATGAGGGATTTGATCCATCAAAGAACTTTCACCACCATTAGTAACTTCTTCCACCCCGTGACATGTATATTTTGAAGATCGAGAAATAACAGATTTGTCATAGTGGAGGATCTATAATCAATCCACATTATCTCATCTGTAATCTAGCTAACTTGTTTACTTACCTTCCAGCGGCGAATGTGAGTGCTAGGCACCATTCTCATATAGGCAATCTTGCTTAATAATGTACGTAATACTTGCATTAGCCCCATCCGCCCAATGGCGTACCTCTTACATTAAAACAATTCGCAAGGAATTTTACTTGTACCCAGGGTCAGCTCACTGGCATATGATTTGCATAAACAATTTGTAACACCCTCTACCCGACCCGAATCACCAAGTTTGGATATTGGATGTTACAACACATAAACACTTGACAAAAATTTAAAACAATTGGCATATAACCTTTTTTCAACATACTTCTTATTATTTTATTAAGTGTCTTCAGAACAAAAGATGTAACACCCCTTACCCGTATTCGATGCCGGAACAAGGTACGAGGCATTACCGAAACACATACACTTGTAAATGCATTAAACCAAGTCATAAAATTTCATCCAAATTATGCATCATCACAAACATACAACTTGAATAACACTAGCCAACATCAATGCCCTTATACAAAATAAACTACTAAATATTAAAGGCCAACATTTTAGGCCAAACCAATTATGACATATACAAATGACTAAGTCCCCTATACATGCCATAAACTTAAGAGGTTTGGATTCACTTTTACCCCACGATGATAGCTTGATAGTGTGATTACATCTCCGGCGATCTCCAACTTGAGCTAGCATACAATCCTATAAGATATGGGAAAGGAAGGGAAGTAAGCTACAAAGCTTAGTAAGTAAGTATGTAAATAATTAATAATGGATCTATTAAGTTTACAAAACAATACAATCAAATCTAAAATCAATTTCATCATTTATTCAAGTTTGGAGCAAGCTGTCTATTCGAGTCACAGTCACTAAGTTATTTTTATCTAAAGCTATGAAACTCCAAATTAAGATCCGTAAATTTTCCCTGAAACTAGACCCATTTATCTTCTCACCATAAAATGTTTAGAATTTTTTGTCTTACCAATTAGTAAAGTTTATTTATTAAAGATTCCCCTGTTTCGCTGTTTGACTGCTCTGACCACTTTTCACTACGAACCAATTTTATCATTATACTGAATTCATATGATGATAAAATTTATTTTATTTGAAAATAGACTCATTAAGGATTTCAATCATATAACTTATAACCCATAATTAGTTTTGTGGAATTTTTAATGATTTTTCCAAGATAGAACAGGGGATCAAGTAACCATTCTGAACCAGTCTCACAAAAGTTTAAATATCTCAAACTATACAATTCCTTTACTTTCTCTGTTTCTTTTATATAAAAATAGACCCAATAAGATTTAAATAAATATCTCATACAACTTATAGTTATATTTCTACCATTTTTGGTGAGTTTTCAAATTCACGTCACTGCTGCTGTCCAAAACAGTTTTATTATGAATTTTTGCTTTCTCTCACTTTAGATGTATTCATTACTTACCTATAACAGTCATTCCAATTTCCAATCACATATGGAGCATATTGCTCATGCATTACACATACATATACATATACGCATCACTAAAACATCTCACATAATTTCATTTAGTCAGTTTTCCCGTTGAACGCTTCGGAATAATAACAAATATGCGGTGGTTTCGCACACAGCCAACCTTTGGAATCGAAGCTCTCTTGTACACATAGTGGCCTTCACTCAATACCACTCATGTGACTTAGCTCGATTGTACTCATAATTCTGGCTCTCTTGTACATATGGTGGCCTTCACTTAGCACCATTCATATGACCTAGCCTTCTCGTAGCTCTCTTGTACACATAGTGGCTCACACCATATACCACACATGCGACCTAGCTACATATAGCTTTCTTGTACACATGGCGTACTCTCGGTACTACACATGTGACCTAGCTACATATACAAAATCTCTTGTAGCTCTCTTGTGTACATAGTGGCCTACACTTAGTACCACTCATGTGACCTAGCTACATGTCAATTACATCTTTCGATTTCGAAGGTTTAAACGGGAAATAACTCACTTTTTAACACTTTATTTCATTCTTTCAATAGTTACTTATGATTCAAAAATCAAATACAATACATTAAACATCTTGAAATATAAAACATCAATAAAAATAATGAATTATTTACATATTACTTACCTCGGTGCAAAATATGGTGAAATTTGCAATTTAGTCATTAACCTTTTCTTTTCTCCGATCAAGGTCAATTCCTCATCTTTTTTTTTATCTATAATAACATATTTAACTCATTTAATACTCATATTATTCCATCTAGTCCAAAAATCACACTATGACAAAATTACATTTTTGCCCTCTAACTTTCACAAAATTTTGATTTTGCCCCTACGCTCGAAAATTAAACTTCATCCTATTTTCCTACAGTTTAGGACATGCTGAACATTTTTCCCTTCTATGGAAACATCAAATTCTCACTCTAACATGTACTTATGAACATTAGGTATTTTTACCGATTATGTCGTTTTACTCGTTTTTACGTAAAATCGCTTAGCAAAAGTTGTTTAACATAATTTCAGCCTTCATATTCTATCATAAAACATCAAAATAAACACATTTCACCTATGGGTATTTTTCCAAATATGAACCCTAAGTTAAAATATTGCTAGAATAAGCTAAACCGAGTTACCGGGATTCCAAAAACCTAAAGAACATGAAAAACGGGGCTTGGATTGACTTACTATGGAGCTTGGAAGCTTGGAAACCCTAGCTATGGAGTCCCCCCCTTGAAATTTCGGCCAAAGGAAGAAGATGACAACCTTTTTCCATCTTTTTCCCATTTAATTTCCTTTTTATTACAAAATGACTAAATTACCCTTCATTAAAAACTTTGGTTCTTTCTACCTATATTTGTCCATTTTTGTCCATGAAAGCCTAATGGTATAATTACCATTTAAGGACCTCTACTTCAATTTAAAATTTCATAACAATTGGACACCTCTAACATGTAGAACTCAACTTTTGCACTTTTTACAATTTAGTCCTTTTGACTAAATTGAGTGCCCAAACGTCAAAATTTTTGAATGAGATTTTCACGAAATCATTCCGTAAAATTGTAGACCATAAAAATATAAATAAAATAAAATTTTCAACATCGAATTTGTGGTCCCAAAACCACTATTTCGTTTAGGCCTTATTTCGGTATGTTACAAAAGAAATAAAGAAAATATCTAAGAATACATCAGACTTTTAAAAGTAATATAAGACATTACAACTTAAAAGTTTGATAATGACAGACTCTACATGTCGTAGAGTACTAAATGCCATGCCCTTATAGTGCCGTCTATATGTATAAAATTGTAACTTAAACAGATAACTTGGCACAATCCTGGTTTGGTCCTTCCTGTTCAAATCAGAACCTAAAGCAAGACAAACACTTGTAAGTTCAAATGAACTTAGTCAGTTTTGATTAGATTACCTTAAAGCATTTGTTGTTGATTTCCTTATTTTGAATATTTTGGATTTCCTTTTTGTCTTTGGCGGATACTTTTCTAATGTCGAAGCATACTTATACGCCAACTTCATACTCGATCATCTAACACACAGTACATGTTATAGGTGGATTACAGAATTCACTACTCATTATGGATTTTATGTCCTTTATAGTAAACAAATGCATTTCTCATAGAAATACCCATACAAAACTTACCTTCTGCAAATTTTCACTCCAACGGTTGTTGAATACTTAATCCAGAATGGTGTACTATTGGCAGATACTCATACTAGCGGAACTTTAAGATGAACTTTATATGAATTCTACCTTTGGCGGATTCTTCTAGTGAAGTGACAACTATCAAATTATTTAGACAGATCAAGACTTAAATTAACCCATGCAACCTTATTACATACCATGAGAACGCTCTATCTTGACGAACATCTTATTCTTCGGTTAACCTTTTTTATATAGCGTGAAACACTCAAATTTGACGAATACTATAGAATTTAGACATCTCTTATACATAGCATTGATAACTCGGTTTGATGAACACTTACTACTCATAATTACGAATACGCTAGATTTTCTGCACTGGCTAACTAATATGGCGGATTCACCCTTTAAATAACACTACTGTAACTCTTTCAAGAAACAAAGGCCGTTTTCATTTTCATTTTCTTGGAAAATGGTGAAAAAAACATGTAATGATAAAAAAAATGAAAATAATTTTTGAAAAATAAACAAATGTGAAAATTAGAGAATAAAAAAAAACATGTTTTTATTATTTTTGATAAAAATGGTTTAGAAAAATGGACTAGTACGACTCAAATCCAAACCACACTTGAGATGATAAACACCCTTAACCATCATGCCATCACATGGTGTAACAACCCAGACCCAGCCTAGACGTTATGGCAGAATCTGGAGATGTCATAAAGAATGGGTTTTGAAAACGGAGTCGTTACGTTAAATCATCTCAGCTTAATAACTCATATTCTTTTAAATCCATTATCGAAAATGTTAATTATTTGCTTTATTTCCCAAAACGTATTTACAGCGGAAGTTATAATAAATGTTATTGTCTTAAAATCCTATTCGTAAGTTTAGAGAACTTTTGTTTACATAAAAACCATGTTTCAGATAAACGTCGCGAATGAAGTATAAACGAAAATCTAAATCCCAATAATTAAGCCAACAATCCAGAGAGTCCAATTAATACAAAACTCCCAGCAATAATCTTTAAAAATATAAAATTTTATTTTAATTCAGTTTGTAGACTAGTGGTCACCACAAGACTCCGCCGCATTGATCCGTTTAAGTTTGTGGATTACCTGAACAGAACAGACAAACAGATGTGAGTTTATGTAAATTCAGTGTGTAACGTAACAGAAATAGACATACAAACATATAGAAACATCATATACAATCAGATACAGATTCGGGCTCTTGTCCATTTCAGATACAGATAACAGAGTTAGATATACAGAATCCTACCCCCATCCTTTATAGACCAACTCTGACCATCCCAACACACCATGTGGGGTTAGAAACACCCACCCATCCTTACACACCATATCGTGCCATTTCAACACATGTCATATATTGTGCAGCCAAGCTGCCAGAATATAGGCGATGACCGCCGTACAAAACACTTCCTCCTCCTCCTCATACATAAATCCCACCCTAAAAATAGATACATAAAATAGATACAGAGATAACATATTAAATATGCTCAACATGCTTATATACAAATAATAGATATACATATAGCAGAATAATCAGACATGCATAACAGTACCATACTCAGAACAGAATATCAATCTATAAGATTACATAGTTTTAGGGTTTGGTTAGCCATTACCGACCTTACGGTAGGCCTATATTCGATTGAAACGACCTGTACAACACTAGGGAAAATTTTAGAATTATGAGCCCACATGCCCGTGTGGCATGCCTGTGTGGGCCCACATGCTCGTGTGGCTCACACGCCCAATTTGGCTTAGCCTATGTGGCCCACACGGCCACACCCACATCACCATACAATCGTGTCTTGTATACGGCCAAGCCTTCGTCGATCACACAGCCGTGTCTCGCACACGGCCAACCACACGGGCGACCACAAACCCGTGTGGCATCGACAGAACAGTTTTTCGGCTTTTGTTGAAGTTCAATTTTCTGCATTTCGAATACACACACCTAGCACAGTTTTGATATGAAAACGTTCCCGAAGCGAGCATCACCTAATAATGACAACAAAAACACCCACAATTACTTAAATCTTTAGATCTGACCGAAACACATCTTGACCAAAACTCGAGAACATAACAGAAAATTACTCTTAAATGATCTCAAAAGCTTACCCTTTACAACAACAACCTAGGAATTTCACTACACCATCGAAGAGTCTCGATTTTCCTGAAGAACACCTACCAAAAATGGTTTACCTAATTAACTTAGACATTAATAGAAGCAACGGTACAAAAGGAAAATCCCCACAACACCATGACAACCCTTACCTTCAAAAATGTACGACAAAACGAGCAGTAACACCGCGATTGGAAGAGGTAAAATTTTGATAGGAAAAATGAGCACAGAAACGTCAGAAAGGAGGTGGAAGAGAAAGAAAATTTCGCATCAAAAGAAAAAAAAAGATATTCCCTATATCCTTTATTTTTCTCCCACTAACCCACTAACTCACAACCTCATCAGACTTTCAGCTCAACCAAAACTCTATTAGTCAACCGAGTAAAAATAAACTCCCTTACCACTCAACAAGGGTAAAGCTTGGATCTAACATAACCAAAATTTTCTAAATGTGAGACTTGAACCCAAGACCTCTCAAGCACACCCAAAATACTTAATCACTAAAGCATATACATATTTATGTGAAAAATTTACAGAAAAAAGGATTATTCAGGCATTACACATGGGTTGACATTTTTTCTTTACTTTCAACGTCTTTAAAAACACAATTTGATTCTCATTAAAGTCATCATTCAACTAGGTAATGTTGAAAGAGTTGTGCTAGTATTGGCCACATAGGTTTGAACAGCTTAGGCTCCACTCATTTCTCATTAAACATATATATATATATATTGCCACAACATTTGCTTTGATTATTTAGTTTAAGGTTAACTTAAAGTTTTTCTTTAGTTGCCAAAGACGCGCATAAGAATCTAAGCACCAGAATCACCGTAGTTCTCTACACATCTAGAAACCGACCCTTAATCCATTTGCACAAGACTAGCAGTAGCATTAGGCAAATTTTCAAAGAGACTCAACACCATTCCTAAATTTCTTCCAATCCTAGCCATAGAGTTTGCAACTTTGTCATGTAGTTATATTTATTTTGTTCAACCTATAGTTGTAATTTTGAATCTAGTTGAACAAAATAATATAAAATTTTCATGATGTTCAATGATGGTATTGATTGGTTAGAAAAATCAGCTCTATGTAGGAAAAATTATGGTATTGTGCGGCACTTGTAGCTGGTTTTGATTTTGTGTATGGTATTTTATCATGTACCGGCATCAGTCAAGAGGGAAAGAATAATTATTTAATGATGTATTCTTTTGATAGTGATTTCATCAAGAGAAATATATATTTATGTGTGTATATGTTGATACCATACATACATGCATTTGGAGATAACTTTTAAGGTTTAAGGTATTAATGGGCTGTTATTCTTTAATGTGAAATATTTTTGGTAGGCTTTGAATTTAAATATTTATTGTTCTATATAAATTTTTTTTCTTGATCAAATCATTTATAATATATATGAAAAGTAAATACATGAATATTGTATTGAGGGTGTCGTTGAAATGTGAGAGGAAAAAAAGAGAAAGGGGGAAGTAGAAGTCATCATTGGCTGGGTCGAGTTCGAATCAGGTCTCAACAAAATTTTAGGCCCGTTTTCTGAGTTCAGGTTCGGTTTAACCCAAAAAATAGGCTTGAAAATTTACCCAAGTCTAGTTCAAATTATAAAATCTAAACCCGAGCCCAACCCGTATTAAATTTTTTATTATAAAAGTTGAGATAAAAAATAATATTGTCAAAAATTAAAATATAAAAAATAAATTATTTTGCATTTTAGGCCGATTTTTGTATTTTTTAAGGGAAATAAATCGATTTTGGAGAGAGCGTGAAAACGTATCCAGCTTATATTAATGATATATATAAGCTTACACCCTAAACGAGTAACTAATTTTATGGTAGATTATAATATATACAACTATTTTTTTATCTCGTGCGATGCTCGAGTTTAGTTGTATGTATCAATTAAATATATTACATGTAATTTTGTAACGTTTAAAAATTTTATGACCGAGAAAGTAAAAAGATACTCACTTAGCTACATAATTTTAATTTTAATTAGATTTTATTGATTATTTTATAAAATAATCAATATTATTATGAGGTCATTTTTGTCATTTTGAATTAATAAAATCTATAAAAATTCATTTGATGGGATTCAAACCCAAAACATCATGATATTTAACATTTAAATTTTATAATTTCAACGGAAATCTGATTTGTTTTTTATATTATTTTTAAAAAAATATATTTGTTATATAATTTCTTTCAACCACATCCTAAGTATGTCATAATCTAAGATCATATTTATTGATTATATTATGTTTGTTTTGTATTTTTATACTTGTGCTCTAAATTGTAATATTCAAATTAAAAGTAATAGATAGCAAAATCTAACATAAACCACTAGCGGTGCATTTGATTTGTCGAATCTTTGATTATGTTTCGTAATAAAATTATGAAAATGTAATATTACAGATGGAATGCAAAATACATTGTTTGGTTCATTTGCTTCGAATGAAAGATTCATGTATTCGGTTAATGAAATTTAGGATTACCTAAAAGCAAATTTTACTATATTTTGATTGTTATAATTTTTTTTTTACAAGTTCACTTCCTTTAACCATTTTTAGTCTCAACTTTTTCAAAAAATTATAATAACTTAATAAATTCATTTTATTTCACCATTTTATCATATGATAACGTTATCTTAAATGTTGTTATATCAAAAACTTGGGACATCAAAGCTAACAACTTTATCAAATCAGAACAATTATAAAATTTATCTCAATGACTCAACCTCAATTTTAACAATAGCTTCAGATGTCTCGTGCATGACTTCGTTCCCATAAATTTGAGTTGCACTGCTGCACTATTGAGAAATTAATTTTTAATACTAAATTATATTGATTGATAAATGCAATAAAGTAAATATTAGTTTTTTGGTATTATTCATGTATACATTTCTGATTCATGTTCGGAGCTCTTAACTGCCCCTCCTAACAATATTGTCTCCAAAGTTCGAATTTGCATATCTCATTGGAATGTAATGTGCATTATCATTTTCATTTTCTAAAACAAGCAAATATATTATTTTACCTCATTTTCGTTAAGAAGAAAATAAAGGTGTAATCTTTGGGAAAAATAGAAGGGTAAATTATACCAACAGTCACTCAACTTTGATGTAGTTGAAAAAATAAACACTCTAGTTTCAATTTAATCACTCAACTTTTGCAAAATAACAAAATAGTCCTTTTAACTATTTTCTGTTATAGATGTAACGGAAAAATGACATGGCATTTAATGGAGGGTTAGCTATCATTTAAACAGCTCTATAGCCCTAACTGGGCAGCAGAAAAGAAGAAAAGAAAAAAAAAAAAAAAAAGGAGAATAGAAGAAGAAGAAGAAATGGACATACCTTTGTTTTGTTCCTCCAAGATAGAGTCACCACTCAGTTCGCTGTTATTAGTTGAATCTCTGTCCCTTTTTTTTCTTCTCTCTTTTTTTTTAACTCTGGTCACTGTCGTTCATGGACTTCTCTGGCCAATCGTCATCACCAAATGCCCATCTTTTCAAATCTCACTTCAGATTTCCCAATAAGCCTAGCATAGTTAGCACAGTTTTGTTACAAAAACGCGTTAGAGCGAGCAGCACCTAATAATGACAACAAAAACACCCACAATTACTTAAATCCTCAGATCTGACCGAAACACATCTTGACCAAAACTCGAGAACATAATAGAAAATTACTCTTAAATGATCTCAAAAGCTTGCCCTTCACAACAGCAACCTAGAAATTTCACTACACCATCGAAGAGTCTTGATTTTCCTAAAGAACACCTACCAAAAACGATTTATCGGATTAACTTCAACATCAATAGAAGCAAAGGTACAAAAAGAAAATCCCTACAACACCATGACAACCCTTACCTTAAAAAATGTACGACAGAATGAGCAGTAACACCTCGAAGAGGCCAAATTTTGATGGGAACAATGAGCACGCACTGGATCTAAAATAACCAAATTTTTCTAAAGGTGAGACTTGAACCCAAAACTTATCAAACACACCGAATACTTAACCACTAAAGCATATATATATTTATGTTAAATACTTACGAAACAAAAATAAATTATTCAGGCATTGCACATGGGTTGACATTTTTTCTTTACTTTCAACGTCTTTAAAAACACAGTTTGATTCTCATTAAAATCATCATTCAACTAGGTAAGGTTGAAAGAGTTATGCTACTATTGGTCACATGGGCTTGAACAGCTTAGGCTCCACTCATTTCTCATTAAACATGTATATTTTTTTGCCACACCATTTGCTTTGATTATTTAATTTAAGGTTAACTTAAAGTTTTTCTTTAGTTGCCAAAGACGTGCATAAGAATCTAAGCACCGAGAATCACTGTAGTTCTCACACATCTAGAAACCGACCCTTTATCCATTTGCACAAGACTAGCAAGTAGCATTAGGCAAATTTTCAAAGAGACTCAACACCATTCCTAAATTTCTTTCAATTCTAGCCATAGAGTTTGCAACTTTGTCATGTAGTTATATTTATTTTGTTCAACCTCTAGTTGTAATTTTGAATCTGGTAGAACAAAATAATATAAAATTTTCATGGTGTTCAATGATGGTATTGATTGGTTAGAAAAATCAGCTCTATGTAGGAAAAATTATGGTATTGTGCGGCACTTGTAGCTGGTTTTGATTTTGTGTATGGTATTTTATCATGCACAGGCATCAATCAAGAGGGAAAGAAGAATTATTTAATGAGGTATTCTTTTGATAGCGATTTCATCAAGAGAAGGGATTTTATTCCTAAGGAGGCTGAGCAAACTTGGAAAGCCAGTAGATTAATCGGGAACAACTGAAGTGGATGATGATTTTGTCATGAAATAGTTAGTTGGCTTGAGGGGCGACTTCCCTCTTATTTCTTATTCTTCTTGAGGTGCTATTTATCTGCGACTAAATGAAGTCAATTTACTCAAAAGAGGTTTGGTGAAGAAATAAGTGGTTAATTCGAAACTTGATCTTATCATGTTACTTGAAACAAAACTAGCAAAGGTGAAAGATGGGATTGTTCAAATGATTTGGACGGATTCTAATCTTTGGTGTGATTGGGGAGCTCTTAAAGATCGTTATCCTATAGTTTTTGCTTTGGCTATGGATATAGTAGCCAAAGCTAAGGATTATTAACAAAATGGCAGCCTTACCATCAGTTGTGGAGCTCCTTTTTTCGAAGGAATCGTTTTCATTTGGGAGTTAAAGTCATTGAGCAATATGCGTCGTGATACAATGTTTTTTCCTTCAATTATAAAATGTTATGGAACCTGGACATTTTGCCTAAGATATAATGTTTTGCATGGTTGGTGATTTTCGAAAGGATTTCCTACGATGTCTTTACTCAAGAATAGAGGCATTTCGATCTCGGATGAGCAAGTTGTTTGTCATTGGTGCAAAGTGGAATCTAAGGATGTTAGTCACATTTTGCTGAACTAAGCCCGAATTAACAAATTCTGAGGTATTTTATCCTTCTTTTGTCATGCTTTGATAAGTTGTTATCTAAACCTCTGTTTAATTGGTGGTTGATGTCTATTATGGTTGCCTTGTGGACCACCTAGAGTGCAAGAAATGATTCTATGTTTAGAGGAAATGATTTTAATTTGGAATACATTGTTTTCTAGTTAAATTAAGATCTTTGCATTGGATAAAAGTTTTGCCAGAATGTATGAATTTTTTTGAGTCAATGGGGGGAAAGGGGGTGTCCGCGAGATTGTGAAAGGAGTATCCGTAGCCATCATACCAAGCGTGTGACGTGTCGGGAACCTTCAAATGAAAGCTGGTTAAAGTTTAACAATGATGGTTCAACATTAGGTAAAATTGGCCCGACGGCGTGTGGAGTGAATTTTAGAAATTCGAAGGGTCATGGCATTGCTCTGTTTCAGGTCACCAAGACGTCCAAGATTCTAATTTCATTGAAATTATGGTGATTAAGTTAGCTTTTCATTTCTTCTTAGACTCCTACTGCATTAAAGACTAAAATCTTATGGTTGACTCCGACTCCATAGTCGCGCTTACTTGGCGTATCAATGAGAAGTCTAGGCCTTGGAAATATTGGCACATTTTTGCAAGCATTGATGAGATTAAGATGTCCATTCATGAGGTACAGTTTAGAAAAATTGGGAGAGATGCTAATGGCATGGCAGATTCGTTGGCAAAATCAGGGTGCTTTCGATCTCAAATGTTTTTGGTAGATTGGTGATGAGCATCGTTGAGTTTACTTGAGATGATAGTTTCATTGTTATTTCATCGAAGAAGAATCACCAAATCATTTGCAGCGATTATTAGACTATCAAACAACGATATTTTGTGCCTATTTGAACGTCGATCTTCTTTGTTTTAAGGTGTCTTTGCAGTTGCCATAATCATAACCAATAGTTTTACAAAAATAATTAAGTTAACTAAGTTTGATTAAACATAAATAGTTTATTTTACGATAGTTTTGGTAATTAAATAATGAAAGAAATATTTTTTCTGCTATGAAAATATTTATCTTGTATCTGTTTCACTTGAAACAATTTTCAAAAACTGAGTTTAAGAAAACTTACCAAACACTGTTCAATGTTTTACATAAAATCATTAGGAAAATATTACATTTTTCGGAAAAGCATACTATTTTCGGAAATCATTTTCCAGAAAATGTTTTCAACCAAACAAACAAACCCTGAATTTGATTGAATTATACACAGGAGTTAAAACTTCTGAGTAGCCGAATATTATAATGATGCTATTGTCATTGCTACAGATATTGGTTTTCCCCTAAGTTCTTACCATTACCACCAACAAGATTCTCACTTACAAGACAAAGTCAGAACAAAATCAACAATATTGAAAATAGACACTAAAACTCATTCTAGTTTCCAGAATCTTTTATCACTGTACAATCGTTATGTACAACTGATTCACATTTGCAAGTTATGATCTTTACACAATTTGTGAAACATTTTAGAGCAAGATTGATTTATTAGAGTATATGATAAGATCCATAAAGAAGGTGGCAGTGAATATATCTCGCAGAAAAGCCCTTACCAACCATTTCCGTAAGAAGTTTGTTGCGCCTTTGAGGTATAGTCATTGCATGAAGGAACCCCGAATCATTACATTATAACAAAGAAACTATCAAAGTGACAGTCATTATCTCCCATGCTCCCAAACAACCCGTATTAAATTTTTTATTATAAAAGTTTAGATACAAAATTATGTCATGTAACACCCCTTACCCAAGACCGTTGCCAGAGTCGAGTATGAAGCATCAGTAGACTTGACTACTAATTTGGGGCATAAAAATTTAAACTGTCCAACTGCATCATGTTAACTAAATTGACCATAACTCGAGTTACGGGACTCAGAATTTAGATCTGTAAATTTTACGTGAAACTAGACTCATGTATCTTCTTACCATAATTTTTCCAGAATTTTTCATATGGCCAATTAGTACTTCCAGAATTTTTCATATGGCCAATTAGTACAGTTTATTCATTAAAGTTTCCCCTATTTCACTGTTTGATAGTTCTGACTTATTCTTACAAAAACTCAGTTATCTCATTGTAAAGAATTCCAACAATGTTCTTGTTTATTCCAATCACAAATAAACTCATTGAGGATTCTAAGAATATAAACTATGCTCCATGATTATTTTTGTACAATTTATAACAATTTTTCCAAGACAGAACAGTGAATCACGAAGTTATTCAGAACCAGTCTCACTAAAATTTAAATATCTCATAACATAAAATTTCTTTGCCTACTATGTTCCTTAAATATAAAAATAGACACAATAATCTTTAATTATATATCTTATTCACTCTCTAAGTCCATTTATCCAATTTTTGGTGATTTATCAAAATCACGTTACTACTGTTAACCAAAAACTATTTCATTGCAACTCCATACCTTAACCATACTTATACATATTAAAACCAAAATCAACCAAAACCACAATCAAACATATTCATCAGGCCAAAATATAAATTCTAAGATTAACAAGAAAGACAAGCCATTTTCGCATGGCTATTACTTATATACATTATTAAAATTTACCAAAACGTGGGCTAGCTTATACATGCCATAGACCTTAAGTTATTACACGAAAGAAATACCAAAACTTTGTCGATAGTGTGACGAGATTCAACTATGATCCTCCAGCAAGAGACGAGCATCCAAAAGAAATCTACAATACATAAGCAACCACAATCGAAATAAGCTTCCCGAGCTTAGTAAGATTTAAGCAATTCACACTCATACATATATATACATATGTTTGTTTGAAAATTTCGAAACCTAGTTTATTGATAACATCCATACCGAATATCCCAACCAATTTAAAAGTTGAATTCATACCCACATCACATGCTTATACTATCTACCGTATACCATCATCACATAATAATTAACTAACACACATATCATATACTTACCAAATCCTTTACTTACATTTCTAGCTACCAAAAATCTCAAATTAATAGGTATAATACATACCTCAAGTTTACTTACCTCTCCTAACATTAACCGTTCATGCATGACCTGTCATAATATACTCGTACATTTTCGTATACTAAATATTCTAGTAACATATCGCTCATATAGAGTCGTTACTTAACATTTCTCGTAACGTATCGCTCACATACAGCCGTTACTCGTAACGTATCGCTCACATAGAGCCGTTACTCAACATTTCTCGTAACGTATCACTCACATAGAGCCGTTACGCAACTTTTCTCGTAACGTATCGCTCACATAGAGCCATTACTCAACATTTCTCGTAACGTATCGCTCACATAGAGCCGTTACTCAACATTTCTTGTAACGTATCGCTCACATAGAGCCGTTACTAACTTATTCGCACACACAGTGCTAGTTATAAAATTTTCTCCTCTTACACATAACATATATAAATATTCACATTTTATAAATATGATCAAACCTAAATATGCATATTCAAACCAAATTCTTCTTCTTATAATTTACCATTATGTTCGGCGCCACTCGATTAAACACATAATTGTATATTCCATCACCATATTACAATTGGCATCATCAAGAATATATATATCTATCCCTTTCCACAATTTCGTATATTTGACCAACTCAATTGTTTAATGGTTATACATATGCACATGTATTTACTAATTCACCTCCGACTATCACCTATAATAATTCCTATGCCTTATTCGGCAATTGAAAATAAAATTATTTATGTCACTCAAACATATACATTGTAATATAGGGATAATTCAAATTAGTCCAATTGCTTAAAACTTACCTCCAAAAGTCGACAATTTAAGCTCCCCGGCTACTCGTTAATTCCGCACACTTAGTGCCTTGTGACCGGTATCGCACACTTAGTGCCCAGGTATGTATTTGTATACTCAATGCCGTTTAACAATCATATAATATATATATATTATATCACTACATAAATTTCCAAATTTTAAGTTAACCACCAACCTGTAAATACAATTAAATAAATCCATATCTCCACTTGAAACCTTATATTCGGCCAAATTACAAAACATAAAATCATATTATAATTGCATATCACCATGCCATAATTTAATACTCCTCCAACTATAAACAACCTTAACATTTCCTCTTCAAATATTTATCCAAGCATTTCGAACCAGAGTGCCAAATAATATGCATTAATCCAAGTAGGAATTAACATCAAATTTTTCCTCACATTCGGCAATATGACATTTCGTACATACCTATTTTAACATTAACACACATAATTACAAGAAGCATAAGCTTAATAAAATTACTTAAACCTTACCTCGGATAACAACAGCTAAGTCTTCTCGATTAATCGTTCAACTTAGCTTTTCCTTTATCCACCCCTTTTTCCTTTGAATTTTGATCTAAACAATTTCAATTAAGCTCACTTATAAACTTTTCCATTCAATTTGATCCATAAACACATAATTTAGCAAATTTATGAATTTACCCCTAACTTTTACAATATATACGATTTAGTCCCTAATGCCAAACTCATCAAATATAAAAAATTTGATTGTTTTCCCCTAAGGCCGAATCTTCATAAGGACTTTATAAGTCCATATATTCAACAAATTTTTCAATTTGACCATTCAAAATAATATTTTCACAAATAATTCCCTAATTAGCTACTTTCCTCAAAACTCAAAACAAAAGATGTTCATCTAGCTCCAATCTTAATTTAATACAAAAGAAATCATCATGAAATTCAACTTATCTTCAATGGTATATTTCATATACATGACTATTGCACAAAATTAACAAATGGGTTTGAAAGTAGAATGAATAACAATCACAAAAATGCAAAAATTATCAAAATTTCAAAGCTTAAACTTACCCAATTAAGCCTAACCCTTGCCGAAACCCCTTGAAACTTCTTCCCCTTCTTTTTCTTCCTTACTTTCGGCCAACCAGTTAAAAAGATGAACATGCATTTGCTTTTCCTTTTTGTTTTATTAAAATATACTTCTTTAATATATTATAAGTGTTATTATTATTATATTACATATATAATTAATATTAAACACTTAATGGTTGCATGTTGTCTTCCACTAACCACTCAAATGGAGAATTTATAAATTAAGTCCACATATTAAAGGAAACAAATTAATTTAATCACTCAATTTAGATAAAGACTATTTTTACCACCTTTGTAATTAAGTCCCTTGACTAAAATTAAGCATCCAAACAAACGAATTAACCTACCATATTTTACGACATACTCAAGCACATTTAATAATAAAAATATTTTTCTAATCCGGATTCGTGGTCCCGAAACCACCGTTCCGATTAGGGTCATAATTAGGCTGTTACATGTCAAAAATTAAAATATAAAAATTAAATTGTTTTGCATTTTAGTCCAAGTTTCGTAATATTTATAGAAAAAAGTCAATTTTAGAGAGAGCGTGACAACGTATCCACCTCATATTAATGATATCTGTAAGCTTACACCCTAAACGAGTAACTAATTTTATGGTAGATTATAACTATTTTTTTATCTCGTGCGATGCTCGAGTTTAGTTGTATGTATCAATTAAATATATTACATGTATTTTTGTAACGTTTTAAAAATTTTATGACCTAGAAAGTAAAAAGATACTCACTTAGCTACATAATTTTAATTTAAATTAGATTTTATTGATTATAAAAAACAACCAATATTATTATGAGGTGAGGTGACTCAAATCTCTATTTTTATTTAGGATTATTTGTAATTATCTTTAGGAATTTAAGTAGGACTAGTCTATGTATCTTAGCACTATAAATAGTGGGGTGAGGTGACTCAAATTAATGTTCTTCATTTTTTTTTTGTAAACACTCTCTCCCCAAAAGTCTTTTGTTCTTTCTATATTTCCTTTTAATAAAATCTCTATTTTTATTATATTTTTATATTCTTTTCCACCACAATCATGAACCACTAAAACTCATCTAGCCAAAGGTTTCAGAAAATCCCCAAAAAGGGTTCTTGAGGTTTAGAATCCACACTTAGTCTTCTCAACAGGGTATTCATCGTTTCTCCACACTACGGGGTGACACTTAGTCCATGTCCCTTAAGAAGTAAACTTTTCAACGTATGCAAAGGCGGCCGCTTTGTTTGTTTTGGAAGGATTGCACAGTCGATTCGTTAACTTACTGTGTCAGAGGTTGGCGAGCCCAAGAGACAAAATGGCGTGGGATTCGCCATTGAGAAGCGTTGATCTAGCATAGATGACTCCACAAAAGCGATTGCAGGCTAGAGTCAGGTTCCACCAAATCAAAGTCTAAATTCTCGGAGCTGATGGTTGTAGGCGTCCTCTTCCACTATAGCTGGCTTATTCGGTTTGAGAATGATTATCTAAAAGCCAAGGATTGAACCCAAGGCGGATCGAGACAACCGGAGGCTAGAATCTCCTCATAAGAATTTCTTTATCTCAACTCTATTTTCTATTTTCTATTTTTAATTTTCGCAATTCCAATTCGACTTCTCAATTCTGTTTTTATTTTATTTTATTTTCGTTTCCAAATCCAAACTTTTAATTCATTTATTTTTTATTTTTACAGAAACACGGGTTTTCTTGGGCATGATTCTGCCCAGGATTTCGAGAAACAAGCATTTGTATAATCCGGTCCTTGAGGATTCGACACTACTTTCCTTTACTGTTCTTTTTCATTATTTTGCAGGGAATAGGATATTTTTGGTGCTTTCAACGACGCATCATTTATCCTCCTTTTGTTATGCTTTGATAAGTTGTTGTCTAAACCTTTGTTTAATTGGTAGTTGATGTCTATTATGGTTGCCTTGTGGACCATCTAGAGTGCAAGAAATGATTCTATATTTAGAGGAAAAGGTTTTAATTTGGAGTACATTTTTTCTCTGGTTAAATTAAGATCTTTGCATTGGATAAAAGTCTTGTCAGAATGTATGAATTTTGTTGAGTCAATGTGGGGGGAGGGGGTGTCCTCGAGATTGTGAAAGGAGTATTCGTAGCCATCATACCAAGCGTGTGACACGTTGGGAACCTTCAAACGATGGCTGGTTAAAGTTTAACGATGATGGTTCAACATTAGGTAAATTTGGCCCGACGGGGTGTGGAGTGGATTTTAGAAATTCGAAACGTCATGTCATTGCTATGTTTTAGGTCCATAAGACGTCCAAGATTCTAATTTCATTGAAATTATGGCGATTAAGTTAGCTCTTCATTTCTTCTTAGACTCCTAGTGCATTAAAGACTAAAAGCTTATGGTTGACTCCGACTCCATAGTCACGCTTACTTGGTGTATCAATGAGAAGTCTAGGCCTTTGGAAATATTGGCACATTTTTGCAAGCATTGATGAAATTAAGATGTCCATTCATGAGGTACTGTTTAGAAAAACTGGGAGAGATGCTAATGGTATGGCAGATTCATTGGCAAAATCAGGGTGCTTTCGATCTCAAATGTTTTTTGTAAATTGGTGATGAGCATCGTTGAGTTTAATGGAGATGATAGTTTCATTGTTATTTCATCGAAGAAGATTCACCAAATCATTTGCAACGATTATTAGACTATCAAACAACAGTATTTTGTGCCTATTTGAACGTCTGTGCTGCTGTTTTAAGGTGTGCTGCAGTTGCAATAATCATAACCAATAATTCTACAAAAATAATTAAGTTAACTAAGTTTGATTAAAGATAAATACTTTATTTTAAGATAGTTTTGGTAATTAAATAATGAAAAGAAATATTTTTTCTGTTATGAAAATATTTATCTTGTATCTGTTTCACTGGAAGCAATTTTCAAAAACTGAGTTCAAGAAAACTTATCAAATACTGTAAAATGTTTTACATAGAATCATTAGGAAAATATTACATTTTTCGGAAAAGCATACTATTTTCCGGAAATCATTTTCCAGAAAATGTTTTCAACCAAACAAACAAACCCCAAATTTGATTGAACTATACACAGGAGTTAAAAGTTCTGAGCAGCCGAAAATTATAATAATGCTATTGTCATTGCTACAGATATTGGTTTTCCCCTAAGTTCTTACCATTACCACCAACAAGATTCTCACTTACAAGACAAAGTCAGAACAAAATCAACAATATTGAAAATAGACACTAAAACTCATTCTAGTTTCCAGAATCTTTTATCACTGTACAATCGTTATGTACAACTGATTCACATTTGCAAGTTATGATCTTTACACAATTTGTGAAACATTTTAGAGCAAGATTGATTTATTAGAGTATATGATAAGATCCATAAAGAAGGTGGCAGTGAATATATCTGCAGAAAAGCCCTTACCAACCATTTCCGTAAGAAGTTGTGCTGCCTTTGAGGTATAGCTGTTGCGAAGGAACCCCCGAATCATTACATTATAACAGCAGCTATCAGGCGAACAGTCATTATCTCCCATGCTCCCAAACAACCTGTATGCTTCATCTGGCAATCCCTCTTTACACAGTCCATTAATCATTATACGATATGTGCAAACATCCGGTTTTAAACCATTGTCTGAGAGTTGATGAAATAATTCCTTGGCAACTTCGATATGCCCAGCTTTGCACAACCCATCAATTAGGATATTATACGGGACAATATCAAGTTCCAACCCACTGTTTCGCATTGCTTGAAAAAGTTTCAATGCCTCCTCAATATGACCTGTTTTGCCTAAACCATTCAGCAAAATCAAACAAGTCACTAAATCCGGAACTTGTCCAGAAGCAAGCATCTTGCTAAACAGTTCACATGCAGTTGAAACTCTCCCTAACTGAAACATACTTTGCAAGAGAGTGTTGTATGTGAAAATATTCGGGACTGGTCCCTTTTGAGATATTTCATAAAAGAGTTCCATTGCTTTGTCTAACCTCTTAGCTTTGCAATATCCATTGATCATGGTGCTGTAAGTAACTATATTAGGTGCACAACCCTTCTCAACCATCAAGTTGAAAACTCTTCTAGCTTTATCCATTTCGTTCAGCAAGCAATGTCCATTAATTAATGCACTATAGGTAACAACATTAGGCTCAATGCCTCGCTTTAGCATTGCGTCAACAATATCCTCAGCTTCAGAGACCATCCCTTCCTTGCAATGCGCATCAACCAATGTATTATACGTGACAACATTAGGCTCAATGCCTTGCTTTCTCATCATGTCAACGATCTCTACAGCTTTAGAAATCGTTCCTTCCTTGCAAAGTGCATCAATCAATATAGTATATGTGACAATATTAAGTGAAATATCGTTATCAACCATTTCATTCAAAAGCCTTGTTGCCTCCTCTTGCTGGCCCAAATTACACATACCATGAATTAAGCAGCTATAAGTAACTATATCTGGTCTACTGCCCTTAACCTTCAATTTGGAAAAGAGATTGAGAGCCTCCTTTAATAGCCCCTTCTTACAAAAAAGGTCAAGTATGGTACTATATGCTACAATATCGGGTTCATAACCTCTGCCTTCCATCAGTCTTAGAAACCTAACAGCTCTATTAGTATTGCCGGTCTTACACAACCCCTTAAGTACTGTATTGTAAACAATCAAATTAGGTTGATACCCTCTTTCACTCATTTCATCGAACATACAAACGGCCTCAGAAATATTACTTTGATTACAAAGCCCATTTATCAAAGTTGAAAAAGTTACAACATCAGGTTCAACACCTAACTTCAGCATTTTCCCAAAAACAGAAAACCCAAAATCAATTCGACCCAATTGACAAAAGCAATTAATCAAGATGCTCATAGAATAAACATCATGGGAAACGCCTAATAATTCCATCTGGCTACACATAGAAACAACAATGGCATAATGTTTCATTCTAACAATGGCTGCAAATAATTTAGTGAATTCCAGAACTGAAGGCACTGGGTACCTGCCAATCATCTTATTGAACAAAATCAAAGCATGATCAACATTCTCGAAGCCATCATCCCTTTTTCCCTTTCCTCTAACAGACATGGGTTTCTTACTTAAGGCTTTGATGTGGGGAGCAATGGTGTTAGAAGAAGAAGAGTAGAAATTAGAAAGATGTCTTCCACCATTAACAAGTGAACGAAGAATAAAAGAAGAAGGAAGCTTACCCATACCTTGAAAGTAAGCAAAAAAAAAAAAAAAAAAAAAAAAAAACACAAAGAGAGCTGAGCTTGAAAATGAAACCTTATTTGGATTCGTTACTCTCCCGTCTGAAATAGCCGTAACAGAGAGGCTCCGGAGATTTCAGCTTCCTCACCTTACCGTCTACTCATTGCGTCGATGGTGGATGGATGATTAGAAACATCAACGTTGGGCACCTCCATAGCCCTAACATTCAGCCCATTTGGCACCCATCATTTTTTTCAATTCTAAAATTTCAATCCTCGCCAAGATAGTAGCAGTTAAGTTAAAGTTAAATTCTATTACTTACAAAATTTTAGATAACAAATATATTATTACGTGTTAAATATTATATCAGCTTACTATTTTCGTATAATATTTATAAAAAATAATTTTATTTTAATTAAAAATTTAATGACTATCATAATACTGAATTTGTAAAATATAAAGATTGAAAATGATTAAATTAAACACATATCACGAGATTGATAATAAAATTTTATCTATCAAATTCATACACTAAAACTAAAATTTCAAAAATTAAATTTTTTTTAAGAATCTTAGTTATCTGAATTAAGGAATAACATTAAGGTCTAAATTTTAAAATATATTTAGGGTAAATTACACAACAGTCACCTACCTTCGGGGTAACTGACAAAACAGTCACCTAGGCTTCATTTTAGTCACTCAACTTTCGAAAAGTTATAAAACAGTCATTAATTAACAGTTACCATTAAGGTGTTAACAGAATTGCTGATATGGTAAGTTGACCAGTTGATGTGGCAAGTTGACTTATGACGCCTGCATTTTTTCTTCTTCTTCTTCTTCTTCTTGACCAAAGGATAGTACACCCCTATCCTTTTTTCCTCTGCTTCTTTTGGAGAAGACCATTCTGGCCCTTCACAGGTAACATTAATTACCATTTGTCTTCCTCCACCGTTTTGGTGTTCTTAGTGGCTCCATTTTCCTCCATGGTTAACCCTATCAAAAGGACCTTTAGAAGTCAACTTCAAAAGGACCCTCTTAAACACCAATGTCATTTGAAAATCGAAGCTCCAATATTGTGATAAGAAAAAAGAATAAGAACATTTAGAAGTCCATGAAATCATCTCCCTGTTGAAACTCCATCGGATGATCGAAACATCCACCCAATCGCCAAGAGGATCAAAAAGGATTAATAGATGTCTACCAAGCTAACACAGAGGACATGGGGTAAAACCATTCCTCCAATACATGCTCAATAAGTTAATTTTAAGCACCGAGCAAGATGAATCCATTTCACACAAAAGAATAAAAGAACAACGGCGCCACATCAAAACCAATAGTTCATAAGCATGTACACATCAAAATAAAGAGGAAGCATACAATACTAATTCATGCACGTAACCAATGGATTTAACTTTTCACAATCGGTGAGGTTCCTAACAAATCATAAACACTATTGACCCCATATTTCTCCCAATATTCACCCTTTAGTTATTTAAACAGTTATTTAAGAAGTTATTTCCTAGAAGTTAGTGGTGAAATTTGTCGGTGATTTCTTTTGAGAGTCATCGAAATTTGTTAGCAATTTTCTTTTTGAGAATCACATAGTATGTTTCTCCATAAATAAAACCCAACTGGCAACCCTTCTTATTGCTCAAATATGTCAGTACAAGATAAAATTCTTCTCCTAATGACAACACTTAGTTCATACACATTTGCTGCATTTTAATGCAATATGGCTAGTAAAGTTAGCGATCCCAAGACGTATAATGCAGTCAATCTACCCAAATTTTTCATTTTCCCTGAAGTATTCATGTCAAACATGTGTTCATCCCAAGACGTATAATGCAGTCAATTTACTCAAAGCGACCGGAGGGTCCTTTTGAGAGGGTTAACCATGAAGGAAAATGGAGCCTTTAAGAACACCAAAACGGTTGAGGAAGACAAGTGATCATTAATGTTGCTTGTGAAGGGCCAAAATGGTCTTCTCCAAAAGAAGCAAAGGAAAAAGGGATAGGGGTGTACTATCCTTTAGTGAAGAAGAAGAAGAAGAAGAAGAAGAAAATGCAGGGGTCAGAAGTCAACTTGCCACATCAGCTATTCAACTTGTCACGCCAGCAATTCTGTTATCACCTTAACGGTAACTTTTAATTAGTGACTGTTTTGTAACTTTTTCAAAAGTTAAGTGATTGAAATGAAACCTAGGTAACTGTTTTATCAGTTACCCCAAAGTTGGGTAACTGTTGGTGTAATTTACCATATATTTATAAAAAAATTTTAAAAAAATTAAATAAGTCTATAATAAAATATTATGCTTAATTTATCTTATCTTTCCATTAATCCAAAATAACATCATAGTTACTAACAAGCGTTGCGTATAATATAATGTATATTGCATTCTTATGAAAAATACTAAAAAGTTAATATATATATATATATATATATATATATATATATGTGTGTGTGTGTGTGTGTGTGTGTGTGTGTGTGTTTTGATTCCATACATACATGCATTTAGAGATAGCTTTTAAGGTTTAAGGTATACATGGGATGTTATTCTTTAATGTGAAATTTTTTTGGTAGGCTTGAATTTAAATATTTAATGTTTTACATAATTTTTTTTTTCGGATCAAATCATTTATAATATGTATGAAAAGTAAATACATGAATATTGTATTGACTATTGAGGGTGTGGTTGAAATGTGAGAGGAAAAAAAGAGAGAGGGGGGAAGTAGAAGTTATCATTGGTTGGGTCGAGTTCGAATCAGGTTTCAATAAAATTTTAGGCCTGTTTTTTAAGTTTAGGTTCGGTTTAACCCAAAAAATAGGCTTGAAAATTTACCCAAGTCTAGTTCAAATTATAAAATCTAAACCCGAGCCCAACCCGTATTAAATTTTTTATTATAAAAGTTCAGATACAAAATAATGTCAAAAATTAAAATATAAAAAATAAATTGTTTTGCATTTTAGGCCCATGTTTGTATTATTTAAGGGAAATAAATCGATTTTGGAGAGAGCGTGAAAACGTATCCAGCTTATATTAATGATATATGTAAGTTTACACCCTAAACGAGTAACTAATTTTATGGTAGATTATAATATATACAACTATTTTTTTTTCTCGTGCGATGCTCGAGATTAGTTGTATGTATCAATTAAATATATTACATGTATTTTTGTAACGTTTTAAAAATTTTATGACCGAGAAAGTAAAAAGATACTCACTTAGCTACATAATTTTAATTTAAATTAGATTTTATTGATTATTTTATAAAATAATCAATATTATTATGTGGTCATTTTTGTCATTTTAAATTAATAAAATCTATAAAAATTCATTTGATGGGATTCAAACCCAAAACATTATGATATTTAACATTTAAATTTTATGATTTCAACGTAAGTCTGATTTGTTTTTTATATTATTTTTAAAAATATATATTTGTTATATAATTTCTTTCAACCACATCCTAAGTATGCCATAATCTAAGATCATATTTATTGACTATATTATGTTTGTATTGTATTTTTATACTTGTGCTCTAAATTATAATATTCAAATTAAAAGTAATAAATAGCAAAATCTAACACAAACCACTAGCGGTGCATTTGATTTGTAGAATCTTGGATTATATTTTGTAATAAAATTATGAGAATGTAATATTATGGATGGAATGCAAAATACATTGTTTGGTTCATTTGCTTGGAATGAAAGATTCATGTATTCGGCTGAAGAAATTTAGGATTACCTAAAAGCAAATTTTACTATATTTTGATTGTTATAATTTTTCTTTTACAAGTTCACTTCCTTTAACCCTTTTTAGTCTCAACTTTTTCAAAAAATTATAATAACTTAATAAATTCATTTTATTTCACCATTTTATCATATGATAACGTTATCTTAAATGTTGTTATATCAAAAGCTTGGGACATCAAAGCTAACAACTTTCATCAAATCAGAACAATTATAAAATTTATCTCAATGACTCAACCTCAATTTTAACAATAGCTTCAGATGTCTCGTGCATGACTTCTTTCCCATAAATTTGAGTTGCACTACTGCACTATTGAGAAATTAATTTTTAATACTAAATTATATTGATTGATAAATGCAATAAAGAAAATATTAGTTTTTTGGTATTATTCATGTCTATTTTACAGTTCATGTTTAGAGCTCTTAGCTGCCCCTCCTAACAATATTGTCTCCAAAGTTCGAATATGCGTCTCTCCTTGGAATGTAATGTGCATTAACATTGGCATTTTCTAAAACAGGCAAATATAATTTTACCTCACTTTTGTTAGGAAGAAAATAAATGTGTAATCTTTGGGAAAAATAGAAGGGTAAATTATACCAACAGTCACTCAACTTTGATGTATCTGAAAAAAAAGACACTTTGATTTCAATTCAATCACTCAACTTTCGAAAAATAACAAAATAATCCTTTTAACTATTTTTCGTTACAGACCTAACGAAAAAGTGACATGAAGGGTTAGCTATCATTTAAACAGCCCCATAGCCCTAGCTGGGCAGCAGAAAAAAAAGAAAAAAATGAGAAGAGAAGAAGAAGAAGAAGAAGAAGAAGAAGAAGAAGAAGAAGAAGAAGAAGAAATGGACATACCTTAGTTTTGTTCCTCCAAGGTAGAGTCACCACTCAGTTCGTTGTTATCTGTTGAATCTCTGTCCCCCCTTTTTTTTTTCTCTCTTTTTCTTAACTCTGGTCACTGTCGTTCTTGGCCTTCTCTGGCCAATCTTCATCACTAAATGGCTCTTCTTTTCCTCTTCTCAAATCTCAGTTTAGATTTCCCAATAAGCCTTAAAATCCCAAGATTAAAAACTTAAAGCTTCGAACAAGGCTTCAACAGATCTTCGCCGTCCACTATCTGATCACCATCATATTCCGGCCACAGCTTTTCTTCGACCAACCATGACTCTTAACCATTCAGATCATCGAACTGGCTTGAGTTCTCCAACTCGCAAAACCCAAAATGGGTGTGGGTTTCTTCTCTTTTGATTATATTCTTTTTTTTTAGTTTTTTTTACTTCCTTCTTTTGATGCAAGCCAATTTGGAATTCTTGCTCTTTTTTTGCTGGTTTGATTTTGGATGCTTGCTATTTGGTATTTTTGTTTTTGCTGAGTTTTGTTGTTTTGTAGTCGATTTTGACTTGAAGCTTCATAACATCGCCACAAGCAGGAGCTTCAACTAAACTGATGCCGATGAACGGGTTGTGATGGGATCTCCTTGACATTAGCCCAATCAATCATTTTGATGCCAGACTCGACATTTTCGCCGTCGATTTTCAATTTTCACTACTACGAAAATCATGCTTCATGATAGCTAAGAGCTTTTTTAGGTTCCCCTCACAAATTTTTTCCCAATTTTTTCCATTCTAGGCCTAATTTTAGGTAAATCCCATGTCAATATGCCACGTTAACTAATTGGCTTTTCAACGTTACTTGTCCACATCAGCTAGTTCCTGTTAAGACAATAACAGAAAATGTTAATAAAGGACTGATTTGTCAGTTTTTTATAACGTTAGTGATTGTTTTATTATTTTTCTAAAATTGAGTGACTGAAATAAAATCTAAATGATTGTTTTGTCAGCTACCCCAAAATTAATGACTATTAATGTAATTTATCCAAAATAGAATTTATTGCATCTTTATTTCATTTTTAATAATTTACAATATTAAAATAGTAAAATATATAATTTTATATTATTATCTATTTATTTTTATAATTAAATTTAAATAAAATTATTTAATTGAAATTCAGGTTAGGCCGGGTTGAAAACAAAAATAAATTCATTGATACACAGTGGAATGGATCGTGGTTGTGGGAGTATACTAGAAATATGGGATGTTGCTCGCTGCTTGAAGCTGAATTGTGGCTCATTTTGGACGGTATGAATCTTCTTTGCATCCAAGGCTTTAGGCGTGTGGAGATTGAGAGCGACAGTGCTGCTGCTGTCCGCATCATATTGGATGAGTCTGCTGCTAAGCAGAGTATATCGCACAATTCGAGTTCTTTAGAATCGGCAAAGAAAGGTCAAGATACATCACATTGTCCGGGAAGCCAATGCGTTTGGCCTAAGCAGGCTGCTGAATCCACCACCTGCTGCACTGAGGAGCATTCTTTGCAAGGACTGTACAGGGACGGTTGCGGATAGGCTGAAACCAGTACCCTCCTTTATATAAACATTCAACCCTTTATTACTCAACATACGCAAACAAATGCCATTAAATCACCTTAATATTTATTTCAATTCCTTTTATTCTCAACTCATGTTTAGTTGTTCATACAAATGCCCCTGCTTTAAAATTCACAAGCAATATTGGTTTTCCCCTAATTTCTTAACAGCACCACAAAAAAGATCAAGAAGTTGCTAAGATCAAGATCAACAAGCTACACAAGTCAGAACAAAATCAACAATATTGAAAATAGACACTAAACCTCATTCTAGTTTCCACAATGTTTTATCACTGTGCAATGGTTATGTACAACTGATTCACATTGCAAGTGATGATCTTTACACAATTTGTGAAACATTTCAGAGCAAGATTGATTTATTAGAGTGTATGATAAAATCCATAAACAAGGTGGTTTTTATCGAGTTAATAAAATGTTTTAAATAAAATCATTAGGAAAATATTACATTTTTCGGAAAAGCATACTATTTTCCGGAAATCATTTTCCAGAAAATGTTTTCAACCAAACAAACAAACCCCAAATTTGATTGAACTGTACACAGGAGTTAAAAGTTCTGAGCAGCCGAAAATTATAATAATGCTATTGTCATTGCTACAGATATTGGTTTTCCCCTAAGTTCTTACCATTACCACCAACAAGATTCTCACTTACAAGACATAGTCAGAACAAAATCAACAATATTGAAAATAGACACTAAAACTCATTCTAGTTTCCAGAATCTTTTATCACTGTACAATCGTTATGTACAAACTGATTCACATTTGCAGGTTATGATCTTTACACAATTTGTGAAACATTTCAGAGCAAGATTGATTTATTAGAGTGTATGATAAGATCCATAAAGAAGGTGGCAGTGAATATATCTGCAGAAAAGCCCTTACCAACCATTTCCGTAAGAAGTTGTGCTGCCTTTGAGGTATAGCTGTTGCGAAGGAACCCCCGAATCATTACATTATAACAGCAGCTATCAGGCGAACAGTCATTATCTCCCATGCTCCCAAACAACCTGTATGCTTCATCTGGCAATCCCTCTTTACACAGTCCATTAATCATTATACGATATGTGCAAACATCCGGTTTTAAACCATTGTCTGAGAGTTGATGAAATAATTCCTTGGCAACTTCGATATGCCCAGCTTTGCACAACCCATCAATTAGAATATTATACAGGACAATACCAAGTTCCAACCCACAGTTTCGCATTGCTTGAAAAAGTTTCAATGCCTCCTCAATATGACCTGTTTTGCCTAAACCATTCAGCAAAATCAAACAAGTCACTAAATTTGGAACTTGTCCAGAAGCAAGCATCTTGCTAAACAGTTCACATGCAGTTGAAACTCTCCCTAACTGAAACATACTTTGCAAGAGAGTGTTGTATGTGAAAATATTCGGGATTGGTCCCTTTTGAGATATTCCATAAAAGAGTTCCATTGCTTTGTCTAACCTCTTAGCTTTGCAATATCCATTGATCATGGTGCTGTAAGTAACTATATTAGGTGCACAACCCTTCTCAACCATCAAGTTGAAAACTCTTATAGCTTTATCCATTTCGTTCAGCAAGCAATGTCCATTAACTAATGCACTATGGGTAACAACATTAGGCTCAATGCCTCGCTTTATCATTGCGTCAACAAAATCCTCAGCTTCAAAGACCATCCCTTCCTTGCAATGCGCATCAACCAATGTACTATACGTGACAACATCAGGCTCAATGCCTTGCTTTCTCATCATGTCAACGATTTCTACAGCTTTAGAAATCGTTCCTTCCTTGCAAAGTGTATCAATCAATATATTATATGTGAATATATTAAATGAAATATTGTTATCAACCATTTCATTCAAAAGCCTTGTTGCCTCCTCCTGCCGGCCCAAATTACACATACCATGAATTAAGCAATTGTAACTAAAGATATCTGGTCTAATGTCTTTAACCTTCACTTCGGAGAAGAGATCGAGAGCCTCCTTCAACAACCCGTTCTTACAAAGACAGTCAAGGATGGTATTATATGCTACAATATTAGGTACAAAACCTCTGCTTTCCATCATCCTTAGAAACCTAACAGCTCTACCAGTATTACCGGTCCTACACAACCCCTTAAGTACTGTATTGTAAACAATCAAATTAGGTTGATACCCTCTTTCACTCATTTCATCGAACATACAAACGGCCTCAGAAATATTACTTTGATTACAAAGCCCATTTATCAAAGTTGAAAAAGTTACAACACTAGGTTCAACACCTAACTTCAGCATTTTCCTCAAAACAGTCAACCCAAAATCAATTCGACCTAATTGACAAAAGCAATTAATCAAGATGTTCGTAGAATAAACATTATGGGAAATGCCTAATAATTCCATCTGGCTACACATAGAAACAACAATGGCATAATGTTTCATTCTAACAATGGCTGCAAATAATTTAGTGAATTCCAGAACTGAAGGCGCTGGGTACCTGACAGTCATCTTATTGAACAAAATCAAAGCATGATCAACATTCTCGAAGCCATCATCCCTTTTTCCCTTTCCTCTAACAGACATGGGTTTCTTACTTAAGGCTTTGATGTGGGGAGCAATGGTGTTAGAAGAAGAAGAGTGGAAATTAGAAAGATGGCTTCCACCATTAACAAGTGAACGAAGAATAAAAGAAGAAGGAAGCTTACCCATATCTTGAAAGTAAGCAAAATGTAAAAAAAAAAAAAAAGGAAAAAAAAAAACACAAAGAGAGCTGAGCTTGAAAATGAAACATTATTTCGATTCGTTACTCTCCCGTCTGAAATAGCCGTAACAGAGAGGCTCCGGAGATTTCAGCTTCCTCACCTTACTGTCTACTCTTGTGTCGATTGTGGCTGGATGATTAGAAACATCGACGTGGGGCACCTCCATAGCCCTAACAATCAACCCATTTGGCACCCATCATTTTTTTCAATTCTAAATTTTCAATCCTCACCAAAATAGTAGCAATTAAGATATTTAAGTTAAATTCTATTACTTACAAAATTTTGGGCAAAGCTCCCATAAATACCAAAAAAATAAAAATTACCGGAATATACCACTTTCAAAAAAATTTATCGAAATGTACTAGTTTCCCCAAAAACGCGGCCACGGTCGCGCTTTAGCCACTTCTCCCCAAAAAATGCGCTGACGTGGCCGCGTTTTTGTGGTTCCTTCCCGTCCACTTGCGATGTGAAAAATGAATTGAGTTTTTGGCCAGTAGTCTCCTGCAAAATAATTTTGAGGAGACGTTTCTGAATAAACAGTGGCCAAAAACGCGGCCACGTGGACGCTCTTTTGCTACAGTGGTCTCGGGCAAAATTATTTTGAGGAGACGTTTTGTAACACCCGTAACCCCGAACCATCGCCGGAACAGGGTTACGAGTCATTACTGGACATATCAGACAATTTACAAATATAAATTTTGTTTAATATAAATTTCGGCAGCATTTCTGCCTATTATTATATAAAACCCCCTGTAAATTAAACCACCTTCATTTCAATCATATCCAATTCAACCAATTCATTTCATATATTTACTTTCTATTCTAAATACCTTCTAATCAAACTCAATCAATATAATATCAACTTAAATTTATCAGAATATTAGTTAAATTAAAATAAATATACTTCATTCATCATAATTCTTAAACTTATAATACTAACATTTTTAACCATTTACATTCAAAACATATTAATCTTATACACCACCTACGTACATGCCACATTATTAAAAGAAAATATACATCACCAAAGTTTGCTGAAGTCGGGTCTGGCTTCGGATGCTGGTTCAGTGTTTGACTTCTACAACCTGCGCACGGAAACAACCGTAAGCTGAGTATACATATACTCATTGGTATTACCATAATTCAAATTATAAACATAATAATCATATCATTAAATCATATAACTTCAATTTTACTAACCCAATTCAAACATAAGTTTATCATTCTCAATATATTCATACAATTCAAATTTAGCTATTTAACAATTCAAATAATACACAATCATGTTGAGCCATTATCCATTTCTTGAACCAATGGTTCATACTTTCTTTTCTCATACTCATATTTCAATCACATTTTTCAGTTCATGTTCTATTTTTGCATTTCTTCCAATGGCTCAACCATTTCATTTTATTCAATTTAACCTTTTCTTTATTTGTCCCTATTAACAGACTCAGACTTTAACGGATACACGGATTCCAACCCAAACACACCAAGACGGCATATTGTGCCTAAAAGCGGTACATAGTACACGAGCGATGATTCGACACATAAGTGCTCAAAGCGACACACGAGGTGCCTGATACGACACACGAGGTGCCTAAAATACGACACATAAAGTGCCTGATTTACGACACATAAAGTGTTTGATCGGCAAAGCCGATAAATCCCGTACTCTTCCAAATCCTATGGCATGCCAATTATATCCGACTCAGCCCGACTAGTTAATAGGGTATTTCAGTTCTCAATTTCATTTTCATTTTCATAACAAATTCAATTTCAATAACAATTACACTTTTCCATTTCAATCCACATACAATTTAATTTCAATACATATTCATCATTCAACTCAATTTCCATTTAATTCAATAAAAACACTTACCTTATAATTTACTTACCATATACATAAATTAATTTAACATTTAATGAATAAATAAATAATTTGAATTATAGTAATACAAACCCGAATTTGCTTGATTATTCCTCGGTAACCTTCTCCTTTCCTTTGTGGATTGATGTCTCGAGTTCCTTGTTAGCTACTAAAAAAATAATAATAATTTACATTATTAATTACAACATTAAATTACAATAAATAATTGAATTTTATTCAATTTCTACTCTTCCTCTTCATTCCACATTCTTTATACACAATTCTATTATTTACTTATAAGTTCTTTTAAAGCTGTCTATCTGAGTCATTGTCACTAAATTATCTATATCTTGAGTTACAGAGCTCCAAATGAAGAACCGTTAATTTTCCCTGAAATTAGACTCACATATCTTCTTCCCATAAAATTTTCAGAATTTTTGGTATGGCCAATCAATACCAGATTATTCTTAAAGTTTCCCCTGTTTTACTGTTTGACTGTTCTGACCTCTCTTCACTACGAATCAAATTACTCTTCGTACAGAATTCAATGACCTTCTTATTTATTTCATTTGAAAATAGACTCATTCAAGATTCTAAACATATAAAGTTAAGCCCCTAATTATTTTTCTCCAATTTTTTTATGATTTTTCAAAGTCAGAACAGGAGATCTCGAAATCACCCTAAACCAGTTTCACTAAAATTTAAATATCTCATAATACAGAACTTATTTGCTTTCTCTGTTTCTTTCATATAAAAATAGACTCAACAAGCTTTAATTTCATATCTCACCCAACTTCTAATTCCATTTCTATGATTTTTAGTGAATTTTCAAAGTTACTCTACTGCTGCTGTCCCAAAACTGTTTTCTTATAACTTATTTTGCAATTAAATCCTAATTAAGTTTACTTATTTCTTAACTTAATTCATGCTTTGTTTCTACTTAAATTCCTTCCATGTTCAACTTGACAATCCAATATTCATAATAAAACCCTAATTTATAATTTCTTCCAAATTAATCCCTATAGTAGAAAACCTATAGCTTACCTTGCAATTTAATCCTTTTACTAATTCTAACTTAAATTTCATTTAATTTAATCCATAATTCATCTTTTTATTCAACATAAACTATATTTAAAAACCTAAAAACTCTCAAAATACCAACTTAGTTTCATCAAAATCTTACTTTAAAGCTTCTAAAACATCAAAATTAAAAGAATAGGACTTGATTGACTTACCTTTTAAAGTTTAAAACCTTGAATCTTTAGTTTTTCCTTTTTCCTTCTTTTTCTTCTTTCTTCCCTGCTTGTTTCGTATGCTCTCTGTTTCTCACCTTTTTTTTTGTTTTGTTTTGTTTCTTTGTGTTATAATAATAATATATATATTATAATTAAAATTTAAGTAAAAATCTTAGATTTTTACTTCATATGCCGCCTCAACTTATGCTAAATGGCATAATTGCCATTTTGGTCCTTTTTATTTTCTTTCAATCTACAGTTCAACTTTTACCCTTTATTCACTTTAGTCCTTTTTCCTAATTTCTCTCAATTAAGCTAAATTCACTAAATAAAAATCTAATTAAACACACTATTAGAACCATAATTACTCCTAATGATTATTTAATAACTCAATTTACTAAGACGGAGGCCCGATAACACACTTTTTCTTGTGCTCACAGATTTTGGGTCGTTACATTTCTCCCCCCTTAATAAATTTCGTCCTCGAAATTTACCTGAGAATAGGTGAGGATACTGTGCCCTCATAGTTTCTTCCGGTTCCCAAGTTGCTTCTTCCACACTATGGCTTCTCCACAATACTTTTACCAAAGGGACTCGTTTGTTTCTTAATTCTTTCACTTCTCGAGCTAGTATTTGAACTGGTTCTTCTTCATATGACAAATCCGGTCTAATTTCAATGTCTTCAGTAGAAATAATATGAGACAGATCCGATCGATACCTTCGTAACATGGAAACATGAAAAACATCATGAATTTTCTGTAATTCTGGAGGTAAAGCTAATCGATAGGCAACCGGTCCGATTCTTTCAATTACTTCATATGGCCCAATGAAACGAGGACTTAATTTTCCCTTACGACCAAATCTCAAAATTTTCTTCCAAGGCGATACCTTTAAAAACACTTTATCACCCACAGAATACTCTATACCCCGTCGCTTCAGATCTGCATAAGACTTTTGTCTGTTAAAAGCTACTTTCAACCTATCTCTGATCTTTTTAACTATCTCTTCTGTCTCCTGAATTAATTCCGGTTGAACTATCTTTTTCTCATTCAATTCTGTCCAACATACCGGTGATCGACATCTTCGACCATATAATGCTTCATATGGAGCCATTTGAATACTAGATTGGTAACTATTATTATAAACAAATTCAGCTAATGGCAAGTATCGTTCCCAACCTGATTCAAAATCAATAATACAAGCTCGAAGCATGTCTTCTAAAATTTGAATTACCCGTTCTGATTGTCCATCGGTTTGTGGATGAAATGTAGTACTAAAATTAAGCCGAGTACCCAAAGAATCATGTAACTGCCTCCAAAATCTCGATGTAAATCGTGGATCCCGGTTAGAAATTATAGATGCTGGAATACCATGCAGTCTCACAATTTCTCGGATATAAACTTCAGCAAGCTTCTGTAAAGACCAATTAGTCCTGACTGCTATGAAATGAGCAGACTTAGTAAGTCGATCAACTATCACCCAAATGGCATTCTTTTTGCTCACCGACGGTGGTAACCCTGTAACAAAATCCATAGTAATACTATCCCATTTCCATTCAGGAATACTAATAAACTGGAGTAATCCTGTCGGTACCTGATGTTCTGCCTTTACTCGTTGACAAGTCAAACATTTACTGACATATTCAACTATATCTTTCTTCATCCCTGGCCACCAATAAAGCTCCCTTAAATTACGATACATTTTTGTTCCACCCGGATGCAACGTAAAAGTACCATCGTGTGCTTCTTGAAGAATCATCTTCTTTAATTCAGAAGTAATTGGAACACAAATCCGATTTTGAAACCTCAAACAATCATGTTCATCAATACTAAAACTCTCGACTGTACCATTCTGAACCATTTCTCTTTTCTTTAATAATTTGTCATCTTCCATCTGAGCTGCCCTAATCTGATCTAACATCATCGGCTTAACCCTTAACTCAGCTAACAAGCTTCCATCATCATTAATACTTAGCCGAGCAAACATTGCTCGTAATTCAATCATGACTTTCTGCTCAATGCATCGACTACCACATTTGCTTTTCTGGATGATAATCTATAACACAATCATAGTCTTTTTAAGCTCAATCCACCTTCTCTCGCCTTTAAATTTAACTCTTTCTGTGATGGAAGATATTTGAGACTTTTATGATCTGTGTAAATGTAGCATTTCTCGCCATATAAGTAATGTCTCCAGATCTTTAGAGCAAAAATTACTGCAGCTAGCTCCAAATCATGTGTCGGGTAATTACGTTCATGTGGCTTCAACTGTCTAGATGCATATGCAATAACCTTTCCATCTTGCATCAATACACAACCCAAACCACTCAAAGAAGCATCACTATATACAATAAAATCTTTCCCCGACTCTGGTAATGTTAATACCAGTGCTTCTGTCAACATTTGCTTCAAAGTCTCAAAACTATTCTGGCACTGATCATCCCAGATAAAAGGAACATTCTTCTGCAGTAGTTTAGTCATCGGCATCACTATTTTCGAGAATCCATTTACAAATCTTCGATAATATCCAGCCAAACCGAGAAACTACGTACCTCAGACACATTCTTTGGCACTTTCCACTGAACAACTGCTTCAATCTTCTTCGGATCAACTCTAATCCCATCGGCAGATACCACATGTCCTAAAAATACCACTTCAGACAACCAGAATTCACATTTACTTAATTTCCCATACAACTGTTTTTCCCACAGAATCTGTAAAACTTTTCGAAGATGCTGATCATGTTCTGCCTCTGTCTTCGAATATACCAATATATCATCAATAAAAACCACCACAAACTGATCTAGGTACGGTGGAAAATGCGATTCATCGGATCCATAAAAGCGGTGGAGCATTTGGTCAATCAAGCGGCATAACCAAAAATTCATAATGGCCATAACGAGTACGGAAAAGCGCTTTTAGGCACATCACTTTCCTTCACCTTGGTGATAATACCCGGATCTCTAAATCAATTTTAGAAAATACCAAGCTCCCTTATGGTGATCAAACAAGTCGTCTATACGAGGCAAAGGATATTGGTTATTGATCGTCACTTTGTTCAATTGTCGATAATCAATGCATAACCGCATAGAACCATCTTTCTTTTTAACAAACAATACTGGAGCTCCCCAAGGTGAAATACTCGGTCGGATAAAGCCTCGATCTAATAAATCCTATAACTGCACCTTCAACTCCTTCAATTCAGTAGGCGACATTCGGTACGGAGGTATAGAAATTGGTGCTTTGCACTGGATACACCTCAATAGCAAATTCAACCTCTCTATCGGTGGTAACCCGGTAGTTCTTTCGGAAATACATCCGGAAACTCGCATACTGATCCTAATCGCATTTGCGTTGGCTCCCATTGAATCGAATTAATAACATATGCCAAATAATTTGAACAACCTCTTTGTAATAATTTGTTAGCTTTTATAATTTGAAATGATACGTGTTGAACCACCGTACGGATGCCATTCACTTCAATTCTGTCCCCGTTTTCTGTCTGAATACTAAACCTCTTTTTATAGCAATCCAAAATTACCCCATGTTCAGATAACCAATCCATACCCAAAATGATATCGAAATCGCCAAAAGGCATGATCAGCAAATCCACAGGGAACATTTTATCATGTATTATTAACGGGCACCTCCGGCATACTCTGTCTACTAACACTATTTGTCCCAAAGGGCTAGACACCTCTATGAAAACTCTAGACATTTCAGATTCTAACTTCCCCGATTCAACTAATTTTAAATTAATATATGAATGTGATGAACCCAGGTCAATTAAAGCATAAATAGGCTCAGAATACAATAAAAATATACCTGTCACCACATCGTGAGCATTGCCTTCTTCACGGGTCCGAACTACGTATGCTCTGGCTGGAGCTCTAGCCTCTGACTGTTGTGTAGCTATATCACTGCCTCTACTAGCTCCTCCTCTCCTCGAAACAAAACCTCCTCTAGACATTCCTCTACCTCTGGTAGTCGATACTGATCTCTGAGATGTGGTAGGTGTACTATTTTTATTCTTTGGACAATCTCTAACAAAATGCTCTACCGACCCACAACGGAAGCAGCCTCCGGTTACTTTTCAACATTCACTTAAATGTTTCTTGCCACAATATCCACATTCTGGAATTTCTGTATCCCTGAGTGGACCTCTTACACTACCAGTAGATACTGTCGTCTGTTTTTCTCGGCTTATATCCCCACGATCAGATCTAAAACTAGATCACCAACCGCCTCTGAATTCTTTAGATCTTTTTGGTAGCGGATTTGAACTAGTTGCTCCTACTCGTTTCCTGATCAATCCACCTATTTCTGACTTTTTGTCTAGTCCCAAGACTTGCTATATCATTTTGGCCCGCTCAATCAGATCAGCAAGTTCAATAATTCTGAGACTTACTAATTGAATCTTGATTTCATCTCATGATCCGTAGAAATCTTTTGCGACTATCGACACACATTTGGAATGAACTCAGTAGCATATCGACTCAATCGAGAAAATTCCCTTTCATAATCCACTACTGATAGATTACCTTGCTTCAGCATTAACAATTCTTGCTTTTTATCTTCAATATATAACTCTCCAACATACTTCTTTTGAAATTCCTTTTGAAATAATTCCCACGTTACCTGTTCTGCTGGCAAATGTCGGATTACGGATTCCCACCACGAGATAAGTCATCTCAAGTAATGAAACAACACAGATTAAGCATTCCCGGGGGGTACATTCTAATTGCTGCAGAACTCGTTTAGTTGATTCCATCCAATTCTCTGCTGCAGATAGATCAACTCCTGTCAGACCCATAAATTCCGTAGCACCATATTTCCTTAACTCTTTTATTGGGGCCTGTCTCTGAGTTGGTATAGAAGTTGTAACAGGAACAATCTCTGCCACTTTTTGTAAAGCATCAGCAATAATTCTTAATATATCAGAATCATCTCTATCATTTCTTCTTTCTACTCTAGGAGGTTGGTTATCTAACGGATTTGCGATGAAGAGTGTAAGTTGATTTCTTCAATTTCTCGATTTCATTATGCATTTCTGTTCAACATCATACATTCTTTAAATCGACATTTTATCTATAAAACAAAATCAAATAAATATATATATCAGCATCCAAAAACCCGACTCAGCTTTGACTCAATAGTGGCATGTACTTCTAGACTCACTTTCGAGTCTGATTTAGCCCGAGAATCGACTAAACCCGATAGCTCGATACCAATAATTGTAACACCCTAACCCCGAACCATCGCGGAACAAGGTTACGAGGCATTCTAGGACATATCGGACAATTTACAAATATAAATTTTGTTTAATATAAATTTTAATGACATTTACGCCTATTATTATATAAAACCCCAGTAAATTAAACCACCTTCATTTCAATCATATCCAATTCAACCAATTCATTTCATATATTTACTTTCTATTCTAAATACCTTCTAATCAAACTCAATCAATATAATATCAACTTAAAATTATCGAATATTAGTTAAATTAAAATAAATATACTTCATTCATCATAATTCTTAAACTTATAATACTAACATTTTTAACCATTTACATTCAAAACATATTAATCTTATACACCACCTACGTACATGCCACATTATTAAAAGAAAATATACATCACCAAAGTTTCTTTGAAGTCGGTGCGGCCGGATCTTTGGTTCGATGTTGGACTTCTACAACTGCGCACGAAACAACCGTAAGTCGAGTATACATATACTCAGTGGTATTACCATAATTCAAATTATAAACATAATAATCATATCATTAAATCATATAACTTCAATTTTACTAACCCAATTCAAACATAAGTTTATCATTCTCAATATATTCATACAATTCAAATTTAGCTATTTAACAATTCAAATAATACACAATCATGTTGAGCCATTATCCATTTCTTGAACCAATGGTTCATACTTTCTTTTCTCATACTCATATTTCAATCACATTTTTCAGTTCATGTTCTATTTTTGCATTTCTTCCAATGGCTCAACCATTTCATTTTATTCAATTTAACCTTTTCTTTATTTGCCCCTATTAATAGACTCGGACTTTAACGGATACACGGATTCCAACCCAAACACACCAGTACGGCACATTGTGCCTAAAACGGTACATAGTACCTGATCAGTATTCGACACATAAGTGCCTGAAACGACACACGAGGTGCCTGATACGACACACGAGGTGCCTAAAATACGACACATAAAGTGCCTGATTTACGACACATAAAGTGTCTGATCGGCAAAGCCGATAAATCCCGTACTCTTCCAAATCCTATGGCATGCCAATTATATCCGACTCAGCCCGACTAGTTAATAGGGTATTTCAGTTCTCAATTTCATTTTCATTTTCATAACAAATTCAATTTCAATAACAATTACACTTTTCCATTTCAATCCACATACAATTTAATTTCAATACATATTCATCATTCAACTCAATTTCCATTTAATTCAATAAAAACACTTACCTTATAATTTACTTACCATATACATAAATTAATTTAACATTTAATGAATAAATAAATAATTTGAATTATAGTAATACAAACCCGAATTTGCTTGATTATTCCTCGGTAACCTTCTCCTTTCCTTTGTGGATTGATGTCTCGAGTTCCTTGTTAGCTACGAAAATAATAATAATTTACATTATTAATTACAACATTAAATTACAATAAATAATTGAATTTTATTCAATTTCTACTCTTCCTCTTCATTCCACATTCTTTATACACAATTCTATTATTTACTTATAAGTTCTTTCAAAGCTGTCTATCTGAGTCATTGTCACTAAATTATCTATATCTTGAGTTACAGAGCTCCAAATGAAGAACCGTTAATTTTCCCTGAAACTAGACTCACATATCTTCTTCCCATAAAATTTTCAGAATTTTTGGTATGGCCAATCAATACCAGATTATTCTTAAAGTTTCCCCTGTTTTACTGTTTGACTGTTCTGACCTCTCTTCACTACGAATCAAATTACTCTTCGTACAGAATTCATATGACCTTCTTATTTATTTCATTTGAAAATAGACTCATTCAGGATTCTAAACATATAAAGTTAAGCCCCTAATTATTTTTCTCCAATTTTTTTATGATTTTTCAAAGTCAGAACAGGGGATCTCGAAATCACCCTAAACTGTTTTTTCATATCTCACCAACTTCTAATTCCATTTCTATGATTTTTGGTGAATTTTCAAAGTTACTCTCTTCTTCTTTGTCCAAAAAAGCTGTTTTCTTATAACTTATTTTGCAATTAAATCCTAATTAAGTTTACTTATTTCTTAACTTAATTCATGCTTTGTTTCTACTTAAATTCCTTCCATGTTCAACTTGACAATCCAATATTCATAATAAAACCCTAATTTATAATTTCTTCCAAATTAATCCCTATAGTAGAAAACCTATAGCTTACCTTGCAATTTAATCCTTTTACTAATTCTAACTTAAATTTCATTTAATTTAATCCATAATTCATCTTTTTATTCAACATAAACTATATTTAAAAACCTAAAAACTCTCAAAATACCAACTTAGTTTCATCAAAATCTTACTTTAAAGCTTCTAAAACATCAAAATTAAAAGAATAGGACTTGATTGACTTACCTTTTAAAGTTTAAAACCTTGAATCTTTAGTTTTTCCTTTTTTCTTCTTTTTCTTCTTTCTTCCCTGCTTGTTTCGTATGCTCTCTGTTTCTCTCCTTTTTTTTTTTGTTTTGTTTTGTTTCTTTGTGTTATAATAATAATATATATATTATAATTAAAATTTAAGTAAAAATCTTAGATTTTTACTTCATATGCCGCCTCAACTTATGCTAAATGGCATAATTGCCATTTTGGTCCCTTTTATTTTCTTTCAATCTACAGTTCAACTTTTACCCTTTATTCACTTTAGTCCTTTTTCCTAATTTCTCTCAATTAAGCTAAATTCACTAAACAAAAATCTAATTAAACACACTATTAGAACCATAATTACTCCTAATGATTATTTAATAACTCAATTTACTAAGACGGAGGCCCGATAACACACTTTTTCTGGTGCTCACGAATTTTGGGTCGTTACACGTTTATGAACAAACAGTGGCCAAAAACGCTTCCAGCAGGGTGCACTGTGAGCAGGAGTACCGAAAAGCGCTCCCACGTGGACGCTCTTTTGCTACAGTGGTCTCCGAAAAAACTATTTTGAAGAGACGTTTACGAACAAGCGGTGGCAAAAACGCTTCGGTGGGTACACCGTGTGAGCGGAAATCTTCAAAAGCGCCCCACGTGGACGCTCTTTTGCTCTGATGGTCTCGAGCAAACTTAGGCTATAAATCGAGCAAATTTCATTCTCGGGTTGCGAGAAGGCAAATTCGGGCAAAAGAAAAAAATTGAAAATGAGTGAACGTATTAATGCTGTTATTTACTACGATGGTGAAGTTCGTGACACCGTAAATGGTGTTGTTTTCTTATCGAAGAACACAGCGCGATTGAGTTTTAATCGCAACATTGATTTGGTAGAACTTCGCAAAAGAATTAACCGTAAAATATTCGGAACAACGCTAATGAAAGTTCAGTCTATTAAGTATAGATTTTGCATTTCGGTTGATCCGGTGAGATATGACTCATTCGACATCAAAGGTCCTCAGAGCCTTGAGGCAATGGTAGAGACTCATCTTGCCAGTGGTTCACCCTATATCGAGGTATATGTAGAATTTTCATCTCCAAGTGATCTTTCTGCGACCTCAACATCTAGTTTCGTTCGAGGGGAATACACGACCCCAAGCTGACACTCTGTAAGTGGGAGGCAAAACACAGAAGTGCCCGCGTGCGGTGGTAGTATGGAAAACATAACCCGTGCATGACACTCGATCGGTGGATGGGACATGCATATCCGTCATTTGACGTCCGATGACAGAAATACGTATTGGGGGACGTCATCAACTTCTAGTGGTTGGCAATCCACATATGATTGGGATATGTACGAAAGATATTTAAGGAGGGATGATGTACTCCCGATGACATCCACCAGCGAGGGCCTTCGTTTGTTGCAGGTTATGGAGGGTCGGACGATGAATCCGATGTGGATCCACCTCGGGAGCCAGGGCCTGACGGTGCAGAAGTTGGATTATTTTCTGAACTGGAGCCTGTTCCAATTGTACCTGAAGACGTTGAGGGCGGTTCAGACGAAGAAGAAGAAGATCCGCTATTCAGGGCATACTCACCTCCAGCCCACATGCATAATATTGATCTATCTCAAGATGATGCATTAGAGTTTCCTGAACTACCACAACGGACGCGTGACCGTACAAATTCTTCGTTGATTCGGACCAATTAGAAGTTGGTAACTAGTTTTCCAACAAGAATACGTTTCTTGCTGCATTAAAACAATACAGCATCAGGAACGGGGTTAACTACAATGTGGTTAAATCCAGGCTGGATAAGTATGAGGCGAAGTGTGCAGTGCAAGACGGCACATGTTCATGGAAAATCATGGCATCGTTGAGGAAAAGGACAGGGTTGTGGGAGGTCAAAAAGTACAAAGGGCCGCATACATGTTTTACCGGTACAGTACGACTATATGTTCAATGATTTCGAATAACACTAATATTATGTAATGTTACATTATTTAACATACTTCATTGACAGGTGTAAGACAAGATCATCCGAGGATGGATTCAGACATGTTGGCCGATTTCATAATCCCGACGGTGAAGGCTGATCCCAAAACTACAGTGCCGGCCTTAATTGGCAATATTCGTAGCCAATTGGGGTACACGCCCTCTTATAGAAAGGCTTGGATAGCCAAGCAGAAGGCGTTGGAAAAGTTGCACGGTCGGTGGGACGCGTTATATAATGAAGTGTGGCAGTGGTGTCGTCTTTGGAGAGGTATGTCCCTGATAAAGACAATGAGACCTTGAAAGCGAAGCCGGCGTACTACAACGATCGTCTAATCCGTGGATGCGCAGTGTTCAAGCGTCTATTCTGGACATTTAAGCAATGCCAAGATGCTTTTACATACGGCAAGCCATTGGTACAAATTGACGGTACCTTCATGTATGGTAGATATACACATCGGCTATTGCTAGCTGTGGCACAAGACGGCTGTGGGAGAATTTTTCTGATTGCGTTCGCAATAACACCAGGGGAGTCAGCTGATGACTGGGACTTCTTCCTATCTAGGTTAAGGAGGCATGTCTGCCCTCAACCTGACATATGCGTTATATCGAATCGGGGCCCTGGAATACTTGTGGCAATAGAACGCCAGGGAAGCATGTGGCATCGCACACACCATTGATATTGCCTTAGGCATGTTTTATCCAACTACTATGGGCAACATCGATCTAAAAGACAGAAACGACAAGTGACCGATATGGGTATGAAATATCTATTAATATAATATCTTTTGAAAAATTCAATTTATTTGCAATCGATGAGTAGTATGTAATATTCACTATCAACGTATATTGGCAGGGTACGAGATCAATAAAGACCGTTTTCACGAGATGTTGGCCAGCTTGTGCGCAGATAACGCCAAAGGCGCAGAGTACTTGTGCAATATTCCTTTTGAACAGTGGACACAAGCATATGACGGCGGCCTACGATATGGTCATATGACCACAAACCTGGCCGAATGCATAAATTCTGTGCTAAAAGGAACCCGTCATCTGCCGATTACAGCGGTTGTGCGGGAGACATATTTTCGTTTAACGTCACTATTTCCGAAGAGAGCAGCGAGTTATCAAGGGCAGATGCAATAAGGCCATATATGGAGCCTGAAGGTCTTGCAAGAAATTAACCGTGGGAAGGCACGAGCGAACACCATGCACATAGTGTGTCACGACCGCGACAGCCTATGGTTTCGTGTCACGGAGTTTGACAGACCGAACCAAGGTATTGTTGGCGGGCATTATCGTGTACACTTGACAAATAGGACCTGCGACTGTGGGATATTTGATGCACTTCGTTACCCATGTGCTCATGTACTTGCAGCTTGTCAGAATCTCCGTCTTGATCCCATGAGCTATGTCGACGAAGTGTACAAATTAGAAAACATGTACAACATATGGAGACACGTATTCCCACCAGTCCCAGATGAACGTAAGTGGCCGTCGGTATCGCTTGCACCGTATAAGCTATTGCCGGATAGACAATTGAGGCGCAAACCAAGAGGTCGACCTTGCTCGACTAGAATACGCAACAATATGGATATCCGAGAATCGACCAACCAAAGTCGGCAGTGCGGATGGTGTAGGAACCCGGGCCATACATCTCGCTCGTGTCCAAATCGGACTAGTTGATCGTGTTCTTAGCTTGTTTGTCTCCAGCTGGCTATGTAATTTCTATTTTTTTGGAGGAAAACGGTGAACTTTTGTACAATAACTCTTATTAAATATAAAAAAAATTAAATTGCAAAAACTAAAAATTAAACCATTTTTATTTTATCAAAGATATTAATATTAAATTTAAAAAAATTAAATTACAAAAGAAATAAAATTAAACTCAAAATTTATTAAATAAAAAAATTTAAATTGCAAAAACTAAAAATTAAACCATTTCTATTTTATCAAAGATATTAATATTAAATTTAAAAAAATTAAATTACAAAAGAAATAAAATTAAACTCAAAATTTATTAAATATAAAAAAAATTAAATTGCAAAAAATAAAAATTAAACCATTTCTATTTTATCAAAGATATTAATATTAAATTTAAAAAAAATTAAATTACAAAAGAAATAAAATTAAACTCAAAATTTATTAAATATAAAAAAATTAAATTGCAAAAAATACAAATTAAACCGTTTCTATTTTATCAAAGATATTAATATTAAATTTAAAAAAATTAAATTACAAAAGAAATAAAATTAAACTCAAAATTTATTAAATAAAAAAATTAAATTGTAAAAACTAAAAATTAAACCATTTCTATTTTATCAAAGATATTAATATTAAATTTAAAAAATTAAATTACAAAAGAAATAAAATTAAACTCAAAATTTATTAAATATAAAAAAATTAAATTGCAAAAAATACAAATTAAACCATTTCTATTTTATCAAAGATATTAATATTAAATTTAAAAAAATTAAATTACAAAAGAAATAAAATTAAACTCAAAATTTATTAAATAAAAAAATTAAATTGCAAAAAATACAAATTAAACCATTTCTATTTTATCAAAGATATTAATATTAAATTTAAAAAAATTAAATTACAAAAGAAATAAAAATAAACTCAAAATTTATTAAATATAAAAAAATTAAATTGCAAAAGAAATAAAATTAAACTCACAATTAATTAAATTGCAAAAAAAATTAAATTGCAAATAATAAAAATCAAACCATTTCTATTTTATCAAATATAAACATAATTACATTACACAAAAAATTACAAAACTAAATCAGGGTTTAGGACTGATGCCGATGGGAACCAGTGCCACACGGGGGCGGTCGGCGGTTACGCGCTGGATTCCTCCTTCTTCTAGCTTCCGGTGGGGGTCGTGGAACCTCGGGCGGGAAATCGGGTTCCTCCGGCAGTGGGTCTGGTTTTGGGTGTTCCGATGATGACCCACATTGATAAAATAATGACCCTGGAGGTGTTTGCATAAACCACAGTGGGGGTGACTGCATCCCGTACGGCGAATGAGTCTGGTAGAAAGAATTGCTCCCCGATGGCGCCTCCTCTAATCCCACATGCAACATCGGTCTCACGATCGGCTAGCTATCGGAAGTAGTTGGGAACGGGCTCGAACCCGGCCATGCACTCCAACCTGGGGTGGGACTGGGAAAAGGAAACATATATGGGTTAGAAGGATACATATAAGGGGTAGGGTACGCTTTTTGGCATAAGCGGTGGGCCATTTGTGATGTCGATGTTGTCGAAATTTGAACCTGATGGGTCAGTGATGTGTAGGCGCCGTTCTTTGGCCCGGTGACTGAGTAGGCGCTGTTGATGGCCCCGTCTCATCACCCCTTCTCCTTAGATGTAAAGGGGCCCGACGTTCCCTTCGCTCACGAATTTGCCGTCGCCTCTCTTCATCCGACAACAGATACGGCTTGCCATGGATTCTAAACCATGGCATGTAGTCCGACACGCACGCTAACTTAGGAACGATGATCGGTTCCCGGTTAGGTAAAAAGTCATACCGGTTCTCCCACGTCTCGATATGACCTGACCAAAATCTTGCCCAATTCGTGTGCGGCTGCCGTAAGTCCACTTTGTGCTCATCATCGAGCACCTCAGGTGGCACGGGAATCGGTTGTCGGAATTCAAATTGTCGTAGCACCCGATCTAACTGGTGCATCTCTACGGTCGCGTAGGTGATTATCGGGATCTTAACGTGCCAACTGTTCGGATTTTGGAAGAACTCTAGAATTACAGCCTGAATTTCGGGATCCTCGTACGGTGTCCATTCAAACTATATTAACATTACCAAAATATTAGTTATATACACAATATTAGACACTACATACGAAATACTAAATTATAATAACGAAATTCGAAACTTACTTTTGATTCCGACCGTTGTTCCAATAGGAGCCGTATATCCTCAAGCGAGTTAGGTATTCCAACATGACTCGCCAGATGGGACCACCTAATTAAATAAACTTTTAGCATGCAATTATACTATAAATCTACGAAATAATTGTAAAATATAATATTAAATTTACCTCGTTATCAGTGGGAATGAATATGGCTGGTCGAGTCGAGGACGTAAAAATGGAAATCGAAACCATGCCCATGACTGCAGTAGTGATAGGCAACCTCCGATTTTTGCTTTACTCGGCCGCGTCGCCCTGCACATCTCACGATACAACCTCGATAGCACGGCGGACCCCAACTCAATTCAATTTGCTCTGAAATCAACAAGTTTCGAGAGCCATCTCGGTGGACGAGGTTTCTAGAGAGGTCCGAAGATCGAGATAGCCTCCAATTATCTGAAAAATGTATGCCCGAGCATACCGTATTCTTTCTTCTTCGGTCGAACCCTCGTTCGGCTGCGGGAATGCGTCTCGTAACCAGGCCATATTGATCCGAGCTCCTTGAATTCTATCTAGAATGGCACCCAGAAGCTCGTAGCATACGACCATCCAATCGATAGAGGTTGCCGACCCGGTGACTACCGACCCATCCACCGGTAATCCCAACTGCAACTGCACATCTTCTAGGGTGATGGTACACTCTCCGCATGGCAGATGAAAAGTGTGCGTCTTGGGTCTCCACGTCTCTATCAACGCGCTGATCAAAGGCGGCTCCAACTTGAACCTCCGGCCTACCGTGGCCACGTGCCAAAAACCCGCTTCCCGCAGGTAATTCCCGATCAACGGCGATGGGGGACCAGGCATGTTGCGAATATAACATTCGAACACCCGATCTACAGACTGTTTAAAAAATTATAAATTTCAAAATTAATTCAAATTGCATAATTAAATTTTTTTTAATAATATTGCAAATTTAACATTAAAACTTACCATTTTCATTTGCTCGACGGCAATGTGCTTCTCGCCTAGTCGAAGTAATTCCCTGGCCATTGTAATCTGATAGAAAATTTTAAAATTTTCCAAAAAATAGATATATTAAAAAAATTATAATGGGCTTTTTCGTAAATACTAAAGGACTATTTTGAAATTTGAGCGTAAATTTCAAGGACTTTGAGAGAAAATTGAGAGAAAATTGAGAGCAAATTGAGAGAAAATTGAGAGAAAATTGAGAAAGGATTGAAATGTGAAAAAAAATAAAGGGCTGGGGGTTTTTTATACTTTTTTTTGACCGTTGGGGGCCCAACGGTCAAAAAGCGCGCCTACGTGGACGCGTTTTTGCTGAGGTGGACAAAAGCGCGCCCTCTGGGCCGCGCTTTAGCCACTTTTCCCCAAAAAACGCGCTGACGTGGCCGCGTGTTTGGGGAAACTGGTACATTCCGGTAAATTTTTTTGAAAGTGGTATATTCCGGTAATTTTTATTTTTTTTGGTATTTATGGGAGCTTTGCCCCAAAATTTTAGCTAATAAATATATTATCACGTGTTAAATATTATGTCAGTTTACTATTTTCGTATAATATTTATATAAAATCATCTTATTTTAATTAAAAATTTTAATAACTATCATAATACTGAATTGTAAAATATAAAAATTAAAAATGATGAAATTATACACATATCACGAGATTGATAATAAAATTTTATCTATCAAATTCAACTGTTACGATTTACACTAAAACTAAAATTTTAAAAATTAAGATTTTTTTTAAAATCTTAATTATTTGAATTAAGGAATAAAATTAAGGTCTAAATGTTAAAATATATTTATAAAAAAATTTAAAAAATTAATTAAGTCTCAAATCAAGTCACAATTTGATAAATTTAACACTTTGATAAATTTAATAAACGAATCAAGTCACTAGAATTATATCATGTCACAAATTTGAAATTAAAAAAATTATTTCTAAACTCGAATCAAGCTTAGGTCACTATCTCGTTTAACTATTTAAATAATAAAATATTTTTTATAATAATATTAAAAATAGTGTTATAATAATATTTAAAACTCGACCTGTAAATAGATTTAATGAGGAGTATACATTTAACACAATTCATCAACTATTAGCCTAATAAATAGCATATAAATGGTGAAGTTGTGTGAAGAAGGTGACATTAAAGGGATTTTTAGGGTCATAAAATCAACACCTTTCACTTTCTCATGTTAAAAAACATGGTGCAAAGGAGCAATTCAAGACATGGACTTTAATTAGGGGTTAAATGTTGCAATCAATTATTTGGGTACAATATGATTTTTCTCATAAATTAGGGTAAAGAAAGACAAAGAAGGTAGTCTAGGATTGAAAACACTTTGCAACCTAAATTTGGTGAGGTCATTTAAGTGTTGCAGCAGAAGCTTGATATTGAAACTCATTAGTTAGCATTTTGAGATTAAAATATAATTTTACTGATTTTACGGTATAATGAGAAGTTTAGCTCTTAATGTTTAATTTTTTTGTTAATTTGGTTTTTTTTAGTTAAATTTGATCTTCAACTGTTGAAACAGAGTCGTCTAATCATCAATATTTTAAAAAGAGTTAGAATTGTTCCTTTTTAATAGAAATATTGACTAAAACATTAAATTTTTAAACATAGCAACTTATCTGACAATCTATGTGTACTTCATTTTTTTTTAATTTTTTGAATATTTTATAAATTTTAAATCATTTGTCGACGTGACATATAAGATAATTCTATGTCAACTTGAAGTACAAGAGAATTACCATACGAGTTGCCACGGGATGTTATTAAAAATTAATGTTTTAATCAACATTTACATTAAAAAAGTATTGTCTCTTTTTGAATAGTTAAATACTAAATTTAACTCAAAAAAGAATAAATGTTAAATTCACCAAAAATATAAATGTTGAGGGTTAAATTTATCATTATTCCTAATTTTATTATTTATCATTAAATTTTTTTTTGTTAAATTTAGATTCATAACTTTTTTTTATTATATGCAGAGGTGATTCTAAGGGGGACTGGCATGGGCCCCGACCCTCTAAAATGAAAAATTACCATTTAGGCCTTTAATATTTTTAAAATTTTAAATTAGTAAATGTAAAATTATACTTTGGCCCCCTAAAATTATAGAAATTTGATTTAATCCTTTAAAAATTATAACTATATAGATATAAAAAATTAAAATTTTATTCGGCCTAATAAAAAATTTTTCTGACTTCGCCCCTGGTTATATGAGTACCAAGTGAATATTTTTTTATTTCAAAATATCACACCAATGAATTTAACAAAAGAATTTTAAGAATATTAACAATTGAACCTAATTTTAAAATTTAAAAAATAAGAAACTAAAATTCCGAAATTTAGAGTGGACTAAATTCCAAATGCATAAAAAGTATAGAAGTTTATAGTATATTTTAAGAATTTGGATATGGGTAAATAAAATATGAAAAAAATAAGCATATAATACAAATCGCTTATAATATAAAAAACAATAAGAAATTATAAATATATTAATATATATATAATATAATATATTAATATATAAAAAAAAACATATCTTATATCATATATATTATATTAGAAGGTATACTTGCATATATGTTAAGTTTCTAATCTGGTTGCATATATTGTAAGTTTCTAATGTGAACAACTTAATACATCCATGACACATGTAATTTATAAATATTAAATTATATTAATTCTTAATCACATTATATAATAAATTTTCATTTATAAATATTAAATTTGTTTAACTATTTATTTTACCAAAATAAATTAAAATCTTGGCTATGATGATGCACTAAACAAATAAATTATTCAAGGTATTTACCTTTAATTATGATTTATTAATAAATTTAATTATGTTGAGGTTGATTTTTTCGGTCTCCTTTCTTTAAAGCTATTCTTCCGTAGTTGTAAGGCAGGGTTCTCTAATCTGACGCGTTAGGGGATAACTAGGTGCCATACATACGACATGTTTCACTTTTTAGGCTTCAAACGTACCTTTAGATGTGTCTATTTGGTAGAAAGGTATCACCGTAGGGAGTGAGCAATGCTTTCACATCCCTCGTTAGGTGGTGAGACATGATGGGATTAGAGCAGATCATGGGCCGGGCCACTCGGTCTGGCCCGAAGGCCCGTCTGAAAAATGGGCTTGGACAAAAAAAGGCCAAAATGGGTTGGGACTCGGGCAAGATTTTTTTACCCAAGCCCGGCCCGAATTATATAATAATTTATATTTTATTTTATTTTTAATCATTTTAAAATTTTAATATAACCATTTTTATTATATTTTCAATTTGTGTATTGTTTTAAGGATTGTTTTTAATATCATTTTTATTTGTTTTAATATTTGTTTTTATATTTTTTAATGCATTTGATTTATTATATTTTAAAATTTTTTATTTAATTAAATAAGCTAAAAAATTTTAATATGGGCCGGGCTAACTCGGGCTCGGGCTTAGCAATTTTATTTTGGACCAAGTTTGGACAATTTTTAGGCCCATATTTCAGGCCAGGTCAGGCCCAGGCCTAAAAAATGGGCCTAGAATTTTGTTTGGGCTCAGTCCGACCCATGATCAGCTCTAGGTGTGGAGAGTGCTCACACGTGATCTCCCTCGTATTTACTTGGAGAGGTGGTGAGATGATCACACCTCGTATGGTCCTAGTGATAGACGATTTGTGGCCTAACGAGGTGGTGAAAGTAGCATCCCAATCATTCGGTCGATCAACCAACCAAACCGAAAATGCTACTATCATACTAATTTCTAGTTTGGGACATTAGCATGCGAATTAATGATGATTAACAATAATAACTTCGTTAAATTGTAATAATCAACCTATGTTGGAATAACTACAATGTTGTTCAAACCCAGTTACAAGAATTTCTGATCCAGAGGCTCAGCCCACAGGTCACCCCCATTAAATGCATGTTCCAGTTGAGAGGATCAAGCTTACACAAGCTCGACGGATTCTAGCTTAGTCCCTCTCTAGGGTCTTGTATAGCTCATTTTACCTAAAAAGCATAACAAGAAGCTACGTAAGTTCAAATCGACTTAGTGAATTTTTAATATTACATGTCCGATCATGATATTATCATATGACGACTTCAAAGGCCTGGTCTCATGTTTGAAATCACTTGCATTAGGGCAGATCGCACGTCTTCGTGGTGAACTCTTATAATCATTCACGTTGGCACAACCTGTTAATTGGCCCATTTTACACATTGACACGATTCTTCACTTTCATCATTGGTGCACTAGTATATCTTGTAGGATGATTCCACTTATGCATTTGTATTGATTTCATACATGTGGAATCATATATATAAATTCATTACATGTGAATTCATATATGCGAATTCATGCATGCAAACTCATTCTTGGCTGACTTATGTTTGCAGAAATATACCTTGGTGACCTTAGACTTGAGAATTCATACTCATCAGTTAGTTCCTACAGACATTTGCTTAAAAGATAGTCTATGCAGACTCTTGCTTGAAACATAGTCCATGTGGACTCGTACTTGAAAGATAGTCCAGGCGGACTCTTACTTGAAAGATAGTTCATGTGGACTCCTACTTGAAAGATAGTCCATGCAGACTTTTGCTTCTTACATATGCTAATAGCAATGAGATTTGCAAACATACGTAAGGCTTAGAGCCTTAGACTCCACAAAGTCTCATTCTTGAGAAGAACTCTCATAGGTTTATCACATACTTGTGCGCATAAATCTTCATACAATCCAACCGAATCTCCGCAAAGCCAAATTGCATGTGGCACAATGTGCCCAACATAACATTTCAGTATTCATTCATCCATTATTACATCCCTCCATACTCCCATACTTCGCATATAATTTATTTTCATTAAAATATCACATATCAAGCATTCAACAATATATCGTAATCAATAGTGATTTTCCTAGAAACTATTCATCAATACAACAAACTTATGCTTACATCTAGGCACACTTTTGTACACGAACTTAACATACATCAACATTACAACAGAAGTCTCATCCAAAACATCAGATATACAGAGTAACTGGCGAACAAAGTAGAAATCTCCATAAACATAACATTGTACCTATCAAACAAATCATTAATGAATTGAGTTCACAACCAACATGCACCTTATCTCGTAACACACATATGCGGCTGTGGCAACTTTTCCAAAACAAGGTAACACTTCCTTATAAGCATAATACACTACCTAAAGATCACAGTATAAAGACATGTAAGTAGAGGTGCCCGGCCCGAAGGCCCGACCCAAATTTGGGAGGGTTTGGGCAAAAATATAGGCCCGAAAAATGGGTTTGGATAAAAAGTAAGGCCTGTTTAAAAAATAGGCCAGGCCTCGATTAAGGTATTTTGGCCCGGGCCTGGCCCAAATTTACTAAATGACAAAAAAAATTTGCTATTTTTTATTTTTGAATGTTATTTTCTTGTTGTTTTCTCACTATTTTGCTACCATATTACTATTATGTTGCTACTATTTTGTTGTTATTGATTGAATATTGTATAAAACTTATTTTATTGTTAATTTTGTTATTATTTTAAAGGCATTTGTTAATTTTATTATTATTTTGGAGGTATTTGCTTGTTAAATTACATCTATCTTAGTGTTAAGTCTACATATTTTTTTAAAGTTTATTTTCAATTTGTTGGGAAATATTTATTTTGATTTTTTAGTATTTTTGATGTATTATATATATTTAAAAATTATATAAAATAATATAAAATTTTAATATGGGCGGGCCCGGTCAGGCTCGAGTTTTAGCAATTTTTATATGGTCGGGCTTGGGAAAAAATTTAAGCCTACTCAAACTCCCAAAGATAATTACAATTAATTAAAGATAAATAGAAATAAATAAAGAAATTAAATAATCCTCAATAATTATCCTAATATTAATTATCCTAATATAATTAAAATAGAGTTTGATAAAGCAAATTCTCTTCTTTTTGCATTTCAATCCTTCTGGCCTCCATGTTTGCACTTTTGGCACCATCTTTTCCCTTTGTTGCACATTGGTCCATTTTATCTTTAATTTCCCATTTTGGCCCTTAATTTCGCTTTTGCCTTCAATTTAGTCCCTACAAGATAAAAGACCATAAATAACCCAAATTAGTAGAATCATAATTAAAATAAATATGCAATTAGCACATAAAAACATGACGTTCTAGAGTATTATCAAATTCCCCCTACTTAGCCCATGCTTGCCCTCAAGTATGGTTCCTATCCACTGTGAAAATTAGATCCTGAAAGAAATTCTACTCCAAAGTTTTATAAAGATTAGTCAAAAATGCATATGAAAAATAAAAAGAACTTCTAAGCTTGCTTTAAGTAAAACAGAAAAAGTTTTTCTAATTAACACACACAAAAATTAAAATTGTCTTGAATTATTTCATGCCATTTAGGTAAATTACCAAACCTACCAGGACACTCTATTTATTTCCTCCTTTAGTCCCCAACTGCAATTTTATTATTACTATTTTTCTTTTCTTTTCTTTTTTTTCTCTATTTTTTTCTCTTTTTCTTTTTTTTTTTCTTATTTATTTAGGAATGTGTACACATTCGATTTTAAACCGTAGAATTACACCTGGAAGAATTACATCTGAAGCAATATATCCATGTAACAGACATGAATTTGGAAGAATTACACCGTAGAATATGGAAAAGAAGTAAAGTGAGAGCTTCAGGCAATATGCCCAAAGATGGAGAGAGGTGGCAACGCAAGTCCAACCACCTTTTCTGGAAAAAGAAACGACGATGCTTTTCATCAATACTCTGAAAGCCCCGTTCATTAACCATATGTTGGAAAGTGCTATCATGAGCTTCTCAGATATAGTAATGTCCAGCGAGATGATTGAAAAGGCGATAAGGAATGAGAAGATAGACGTGAGAGAAAGCGCCAAAAGATCAACCCCGAGGAATAAGTAAAATGAAGTGAATAACTTGAGCATGTATAATAAAAGGAATTCCAAGTCAGTCATTGTAAACCAGCCAATGGTCGTAACCACTAGTTATCAAGGCCCTTCAAGGTAAGAATCCATGTAACACCCCTAACACGTATCCGTCGCCGGATTAGGGTTACGGGCATTACTGGACCAATCCAAAATAATACACCCAAACAGAATCATCACTATGTAAAATACATATTAATAGGCAAATCATTTTTACAAGGCTATGCGTAATGAATTTATCGAATAAGTAATTAACACATATGCATTCTATGAAACACATATGCTACTCACCCAAACATGCATCTTTAACCCACTATCGAACATACATTTCAATCCACATATTCAAATCACCAATACAAAGTGTTAAGCCGTTTATTTATCACCTAAAAATCTTGCTCCTTTCAGCATTGATTAATGTACATATACATACACATATCTTGTTAGTTCAACATTTATTCAACCCTTTGTTGTAACAGCCCAATTTTAGTAGTGTCGGAACAGTGATTCGAGATCACTAAATCTGATGAAAAAGTTAGAAAACTTTGTTAATCGATAATTATAAGTTAAGTGTGATTTTAGAAATATTTTAAAATTAGTGAATTTTGTGAACTAAAAGAATTAATTAAAAAAAAATTGGGCCAAAAACGATGCATTGAGACCTCGAATTCATAAAATGAGCCATAAATATTTTTAGAAATATTTATGGAGTGTCATTAAGTTATTATTAAAGTTTAGTTGGGAAATTTTAGCGTTTGGATATGTAATTAAATGAAAAAGACTAAATTGAAAAAAAAATGTAAAAGTTTCATTATAGATTAAAGAAAGTATAAAGGACCAAAATGGCAATTAAGCTATTTGGTTTAATTGAGGCGGTTATTGTGAAGAAAATCTGAGATTTTTTTTATGTTTAATATTATATTATTATATAGGAAAACAAACAAAAAAGAGAATAGAGAAGAGAAACCAAACGAAACAGAGAGCAAGGGAAGGAAAGAAAGAAGAAGAGAAGAGAAAGAAGAAAAAGGGAGAATTTTGGAAAATTTCCGAAATTAGCTAAATAAAAAGGGGATCAAATTGAAATATATGGAGAATTCTCTTCATTTCTCTTCATTTTCTTCATCTGAAAAATAGTATGGAAGAGAGTTCAAGTTGGTTTTCATACTCAAGCTTCATGTAAGTTTAATTCTTGCTTTCTCCTTGAAATTTCTATGTTTTTAGACTTTCTACAATTGAGTCCAACTTATTAATTCATTAGTTTATGATTCTATGGTTAATTTTTAAATTTGATGTGGATTAGTGCTGAAAGAATATGATGAATAAATATTGATTTGAAGCTTTAATTTTGTTATATGATGATTTTATCAAGTGAAATTGATGGAAATTGGTTTTAGGACCTAATTGTGAAATAGCTGAAATTAAGGCCTAGTGTTAAAATTCTGATTTTTAAGAGTTATGAAGTAGTTTTAAAATGATAGAGAAAAGTATTAAATGAGAAAATTAGCTTAATTGAGGGGTTAATTGAGCAAGGATTGAATTGTAGGAATTGTGGAATTAGGGACAAAAATAGAAATCAACATGTTACACTAAAGCAGTTTTGGACAGCAGCAGTTGTCTAACTTTGAAAAATCACCAAAACTTGTATAAATCGAATTAGAAGTTGAGTGAGATATGGAATTAAAGCTTATTGAGTCTATTTTCATATAAAAGAAACAGAGAAAGCAAAGGAAGTCTACATTTTGAGATATTTAAATTTTAGTGAAACTGGTTCTGAATGAATTCGTGGTCCCCTGTTCTACCTTTGAAAAATCATTAAAAATTGTACAAAAACAATTATGGGATATGGTTTATATGAATGGAATCCTGAATGAGTCTATTTTCAAATGAAATAAATAAAAAGGTCATATAAATTCTGTACGAAGAGTAATTTGATTTGTAGTGAAGAGAGGTCAGAACAATCAAACAGTAAAACAGGGGAAACTTTAAGAAAAATCTGGTATTGATTGGCCATACCAAAAATTCTGGAAAAATTATAGTAAAAATATATGTGAGTCTAGTTTCAGGAAAAATTAACGGTTCTTCATTTGGAGTTCTGTAGCTTTGGAAATAAATAATTTAGTGACTATAACTCAAATGGACAGTTTTGAATATACTTATGAGTAATTAATGAAATTATTGACAATGTTACTTATAGCATATTATATACATTAAGGATGAGGAATGGAGAGGAGGAGGAGGAAAATATGTATGAATATTTAGCTAGTATGGCTAATTTGTAATGTTTTAGGCTCAGGGGCTAAATTGAATAAAAGTAAAACTTTGTGATTAAGTTTGTAAAATTGTAGAAATGATCAATTTGCATGAAATGGATTATTTTATTATTAAAAATTGTAAAATTTAATGAAATTATCAAATTAGATTAAGATTGACTGAAAAATCAATGAAAATAGAAAATTTCCAAAGTGCCCCTGAATTTTGATATTTCTGCAAATTCAACCAGGTAAGTTCGTGTAACTTAATTATGTGATATAAGGAAATATGAGTTGATGATACGTGAAATATTGATATGATCAGTTAACTAATTTATGTTTATGAAGAAGAGGTAATTGAATGATATTTTTTATGATATGTAAATATGTGATTATCTTTAATATGTTAATACAAGATAATTAAGTATGTTTGTAACACCCCTTACCCGTGTTCGACGCCAGAACAGAGTATGAGGCATTACCGAAGAGTACGAAACACTTACAGATTATTTAAACCATTTATCGCTTAAATATTAAAATTTATTATAAAAGTTTCATTTATCAGACCCTTAAAGTTCAAATCATGCATTGGGATTGGGTCAGGACTAAATCAAAATCGTATAAAATTTTTTCGCAAAATCCTTAAGTTTATCTCATTTACAAGGTTCCCACGCCCGTGTGGCTCACATGGCCGAGCCTCTAGGGCGTATAACTCTCTGACTTGCATCTGTGGAGAAACTTGGGTCACACGGCCTTAGTACACGCCCGTGTTGCTTGGCCGTGTGGTAAAGTTAATTTTCACAAATTATGCTATTTTTCAAGCCATATTTCTCACTCATTTGATCCTTATTCTTCACACATTTAATACATATAAAAACTAATTTAAGATATTCAACTGAGCCTTATACTTAATACGATTTGTTAGTCGTACACTTCATATAAATAACAAGAAACGTATATGGGCTCAATTCTCATTAAATTTCTCTTGTACTTGTACTTTTTCATCCTATGTATTCATATAGCTTATAACAATCGCACCTCTGTTTTTCATATACATTTTTTTTATAACAATTTGTCTTGGTTTCAAACTACTTCATATTTGAGTTTTACTTACCCAATCATTTGAAACATCATCTTTATACATATAGTGCACTTGAGATGCAAAAATTCTATAATTATGAATAAACACATTTATCAACACATTCCATGTTTTTATATATTATAGTCTCATATTTCCATGTATCATTTACCATCATTTCCTCGTATTTTTGACAAATACGTGTAACAACTCATAATCATGCAATTCACTAACTCTTCGTGCCAATTACAATTTAAATTGGCAACTCACTTATTGAGCCCAATTTCAATGTTCTCTAAAATCCATTAGGATGTATGTATCCATCAATAAATTCCATGTACAGATATCATCACCTCATATTTTCACATACATTTACTTTCCATATTATGAACTCAAATAACATACACAAGACATACCAATACATTCCAAGTACATTTTCATAATATTTCATTTCAATTTAGATTATGTCATTTTAGAACTCTTCTCATTAACTCATTGAAATACCATTTCATACGGATAATACACTCAAGGGTGTACAAATATATAATCACAAATGAGCTCATTCATCAACCAAGTTCTATATTCATTTATCATCAACTCATATTTCCTTATATCACATAATTCTATATAACACTTACCAACCGTCAATTTAGTGAACGTCTTACGAAATTGTTCTCGCATCGGTATGCCTTGAATGTCGCGATAATCGCGATGCCATATCCCGGATATGGTCTTACACGGAAATCCCTTGTCACTTGTGGCGAAGCTACCACTATTCATCGATCGGTAGCCGAGGCTACCACTTTTCACCGATCGGTAGCCAAAACTACCACTTTTCGCGATCGGTAGCTAGAGCTACCACTTTTCATCGATCGGTAGCCGAGCTACCACTTTTCACTGATCAGGTAGCGGGAGCTACCACTTTTCACTTGATCAGGTAGCCGGAGCTACCACTTTTCACTGATCAGGTAGCCGAAACTACCACTTTTCACTGATCAGGTAGCAGGAGCTACCACTTTTCACTTGATCAGGTAGCCGGAGCTACCACTTTTCACTTTCACTTGTCTTTGATCAGATAAGTGTAGCCGAAGCTATCACTTATCACTTGTTGCCATGGTTCAACCATTGTATTTTCTGTCAATTCATGTTGTCACTGAAATGAAATGCTCAATTTGATCATCAATACATATGAAATAACACATAATGAAATTCATAAAATTAACAAATGATCACTAAAATTTAGCCATATAAACTCACAACTTCAATTTTTTTGTATTATAACGATAATCATAATTTCATAATAAATATTCCAAATAAAACATTATATCAATTATAATTGAGCATGTAATCAATTTATACACAAGTCATTCATATATTATTTTCCCTCCTCCTCCTCTCCATCCACATCCTTAGTATAAACAACACACTTGTAAGTAACATTTTCTATAATTTTCACTATTTACTCATGTGAATATTCAAGCTGTCCATCCGTATCATAGTCACTAAATTATTTTTATCTTGAGCTACAGAACTCCAAATTAAGATCCGTTAATTTTATTTGAAACTAGACTCACATATCTTCTTACCATAATTTTTCCAGAATTTTTGGTGTGGCCAATTAGTACAGTTTATTCATCAAAGTCACCCCTGTTCTGCTGTCTGGCAGTTCTGACCCTTCTTCACTAAAAATTAATTATCTCTTTATACAAGATTCAGATGATGTTCACGTTTATTTCTATTAAAAATAGACTCATTCAGGGTTCTAAACATATAAATTATAACTCATAATTCTTTTTGTACAATTTTTAGTGAATTTTTAAAGTAAGAACAGGGGATCACGAAGTTATTCTAAACCAGTCTTGCAAAACTTTAAATATCTCAAAATGTAGACTTCCTTTGCTTGCTATGTTTCTTTTATATGAAAATAGACTCAGCAAGCTTTAATTCCATATCTATCTCAACTTCTAATTCAATTTCTACAATTTTTGGTGATTTTTCAAAGTTAGACAACTGCTGTTGTCCAAAACTGCTTTAGTGTAACATGTTGATTTCTATTTTGTCCCTAATTCCACAATTCATACAATTTAGTCCTTGCTGAATTAACCCCTAAATTGAGTTAATTTTCTCATTTAATACTTTTCTCTATCATTTTAAACTACTTCATAACCTTTGAAATCAGAATTTTAACACTAGGCCATAATTTCAGCTAATTCACAATTAGGTCCTAAAACCAATTTTCATCAATTTCACTTGATAATATCATCATATAACAAAATTAAAAACTCCAAATCAATATTTATTCATCATATTCTTCCAGTAATAATCCACATCAACTTTAAAAATTAGCTATAGAATCAAAAACTAATGACATAGCAAGTTGGATCCAATTGTAAAAGTCCAAAAACATAGAAATTTCAAGGAGAAAGCAAGAATTAAACTTACATGAAGCTTGAGTATGAAAACCAGCTTGAAGCTCTCTCCCATGGCTGTTTTTCAGCTGAAGAAAATGAAGAGAAATCAAGAGAAATCTAGATATTCTAATTTGATCCCCTTTTTATTTAGCTAATTTGTAAATTTTCCAATTTTGCTCCTTTTCTTCTTTCTCTTCTCTTCTTCTTTCTTTCCTTCCCTGCTCTCTGCTTCGTTTTGGGTTTCTGTTTCTATTCTATCTCCTTTTTTTTTGTAATAATATAATATAATAATATAATATAATAATATATATTAAACATAAAAATCTCAGATTTTCTTCACAATAAAACCGCCTCAACTAAACAAAATGGCTTAATTGCCATTTTGGTCCTTTATACTTTCTTTAATCTATAATGAAACTTTTACACCTTTTTCAATTTAGTCTTTTCATTTAATTGCATATCCAAACGTTAAAATTTTCTAACGGAATTTTAATACTACCTTATTGACATTCCGTAAACATTCATAAAAATATTTATGACTCGGTTTATAACACCGAGATCTCGATACCTCTTTTTCTCGATTTCCTGACCAAATAAATCTTTATAAAACATAATTTACTATTTTAAAAATATTTTAAAAGCTACATTTGGCTCGTAAATATTAAATAATATAGCCTACAAGTTCATTTGTCAGATTTGGTGATCTCGAACCATTAATTTTGACATCACTGAAATTTGGGCTATTACAATGTTGAGATGAGTAATAAATTTATGTAAGACATGACGAGAAAAATAAATATGTTTAAGGGACAATATGTTTGATTTTTGATTGGTTTCAAAAATAAATGCTAAATGAAATAAAATGTCTGATAAATAAATTTGTAATTCCGGTAATACCTCGTACCCTATTCCGGCGTCAAATACGGTAAGGGGTGTTACATTTGTGACTCTCAGCCAAACATGTATAAAACATTCAATAAGGTAATGTAAACTCCATGCAAAAACAAACCCTTGCCGAATGCCAACATTCATTGTACATTAATTCTACTCTTTAATATAGATATAACAAACCAATTGATCTCCATTTCAAAAGTCATGTATAAATATAAAACATAATTAATCCATTGCTAAAATCTCAAACTAACATATACATATATTACAATCGAATGTTTGCCTCATGGACGTCATTACTCAAAACTACAAATTATTCAATGGCACATAGCATATGAAACATTGTCGGCCAACAATGCATTATAGACCCTAATATATTTAGTTTATGCATACTACTATCGCATAGCTTATAGCTTGAATAAAATTCAAGACTAGTCTTACATTAATTTTAAACATCCATAATAATAATACCAAAATCAAACATGACTAAATTATACCAAAACATAAAATCATAGAAGTATAGCCATTCAAATCTGCAGACTCTAACAGTACGATCTCCTTATTCTGACCTCTCAACTCAATAGTCTTTCGTCTGCAATTCACTACTGCATCATGAACACGATAAACCAATCCATGCTAAGAATAATGTTAAACTCATCGAAAGGTAATAGCATCAAATAGGCCGGAAAACACATGTCTCGAATCATCAAAGGACAGTTCTTACACACTTTATCAACCAATACACATCGACCCAAAAGGTTTGAAACTCGAATCACAAACTCAATAGACTTAACAGGTAAAATCTTACTGGATACTAATGTTTCACACACATACGAATGAGTTGAGCCGGGATCAATCAAAGCAGTTACATTAGTATCAAAGAGGGTGAAAATACCAGTAATGACGTCTAGAGATGAGGCATCCTCTCTAGCATGGATGGCATAAGCTCTAGCCGGTACACAGGTATCTGATCTGATAACCGCATCTATAGTTCCCCTTTGTACACTACTCCTACCTCCCCCGCTATGAGTTGGTCTACCTCTAGCTGTAGTGTTGTTCAGTCTCACGCTCTGAGTAGTACCCTTCTTAACAGTCTCTGAACAATTCGAACAAAGTGATTTTGCGAACCACATTGATAACAAGTGCGATTAAAAAATTTACCCCAGCACTCTCCAAAATGCCATCTGTCGCACTGCTGACACTCAGGTTTTCTCGATCGAGCATTGCCGACACTAGCCACTGATGTAGCTCGAGAACTAACTGGTGGCCGCTCTCGAATGGAAATCCCAGTATTGGGTTTGGATCGACTACCATCGTTCTTAAACTTCTTTGTTGCCATCTGCAAAAATCTACCCACAGATCTCTTCTGGAAATCTTTAGATTCAACTCCAGCTTTCCATTTTTCTTTCCCCAGTTCTTCCGTTTTACAAGCTCTTTCCACTAGTACAACGAACTCGTTAATCTCAAGAATGCCAACCAGAAGCTTTATGTCTTCATTTAGACCATCTTCGAATCTTCGGCACATAGCAGCCTCAGAGGATACACATTCATGAGTGTAGCGACTAAGTCGCACAAACTTACGCTCATATTCGGACACAGTTATGCGGCCCTGTTTGAGCTCAAGAAATTCTTTACGCTTGGAGTCTATGAAACGCTGACTTATGTACTTCTTATAAAATTCTATCTGAAAGAAGTCCAGGTAACTCTCTCCTTCGGGACAACTGACACGATAGTATTCCACCAGTAGTAGGTAGAATCTTGTAACCGATATGGCACACTTTAGACACTCGTCGGGTGTGCACGACAGTTCGTTGAAGACACCAACAGTATTATCGAGCCAAAATTCAGCTCTCTCTGCATCATCATCATCCTCAGCTCTAAATTCTTGAGCTCTGTGTTTCCTAATATGGTCAATCGGAGGTTTAGTCACTCTGTCAAGATTAGCAACTGGAGATATCCCAGTTGTTACTGGGGTACATTCAGATCTTGAGGTAGATGAATAGTCGGAGTGGTTCATAAGTAATGACTGGACCAATCGTTCATCATATTATGGAAGGCCTGCTTTACCCTCTCATCTGGGCCACTCACAGCAGGTCGAGATTCTTCTGGTGAGGTCCCTTGCGTGGGATTAGGTGCCACACTCTCGACATCATCAGCTAATGTTTGCTCGGGATCCGGATTCATTTCTATATGGAAGAAACAAATACATTTCTCTGTCAGAAGTCATCACATTATCTTATCACAAAATATGGCATGTATAGCTAGACCTTTACGCGCTATGTTAGTTCAAGAACTGACTAAATCGTAGCTCTGATACCAATTAAATGTAACACTCCTAACCCGTATCCGTCAACAGATTAGGGTTACGGGCATTACTGGACCAATCCAAAATAATACACCCAAACAGAATCATCACTATGTAAAATACATATTAATAGGCAAATCATTTTTACAAGGCTATGTGTAATGAATTTATCGAATAAGTAATTAACACATATGCATTCTATGAAACACATATGCTACTCACCCAAACATGCATCTTTAACCCGCTATCGAACATACATTTCAATCCACATATTCAAATCAACAATACAAAGTGCTAAGTCGTTTATTTATCACTTAAGAATCTTGCTCCTTTCGGCATTGATTAATGTATATAGACATACACATATCTCGTTAGTTCAACATTTATTCAACCCTTTGTGACTTTCAGCCAAACATGTATAAAACATTCAATAAGGTAATGTAAACTCCATGCAAAAACAAACCCTTGCCGAATGCCAACATTCATTGTACATTAATTCTACTCTTTAATATAGATATAACAAACCAATTCATCTCCATTTCAAAAGTCATGTATAAATATAAAACATAATTAATCCATTGCTAAAATCTCAAACTAACATATACATATATTACAATCGAATGTTTGCCTCATGGACGTCATTACTCAAAACTACAAATTATTCAATAGCACATAGCATATGAAACATTGTCGGCCAAAAATGCATTATAGACCTTAATATATTTAGTTTATGCATACTACTATCACATAGTGTATAGCTTGAATAAAATTCAAGACTAGTCTTACATTAATTTCAAACATCCATAATGATAATACCAAAATCGAACATGACTAAATTATACCAAAACACAAAATCATAGAAGTATTGCCATTTTTGCATGGCTTATATACAATTTGTACCATCCAAAATATATTAGAGAAGCCTAGCCTATACATGCCACGACTTCAAAAGAGGTGTAACTTAAAATAACAAAATTTGGTGGTAGTGTATTTGACTTCGACGGAGATCCCCGAGCGTGAGCTAGCCTTGCAAAATCTATAAATTAATCAAACAAACACCTAAAGTTAGCTTTCTTAGCTTAGTAAGTTTAAACATTAGTAAGGAAATTACAGATAATTATTCTACGCATCAAGTTCCATTTAATATGACATCAACAAAAAAACCTCAATGCATTACATATATCATGTACTAGTCATCAATCACTAATTCAATAAAACTCAAAATCAAACACGGACATATCATTTTTCATTCGAACAAGCTCAAGGATTGGAAATAACATCTCAATACTATACTTTCATGTATTCAATAACGTACCCTTAGTATCAAGCTACTCAATTATCATACCTCCTTTACCCATCTACCTTTTTCTCGTATGTCTCCATTCATTTATGTTCATCATTGTATGCCCCGTAATGCTGTACATATAATGCAACTCGAGTAACGTATCGTACACTTAGTGCCGTTACCTAATTCCTGCACACATACTGCTATACGACCGATTTCGCACACACAGTGCTCGGTATATCAATTAGCACATATAGTGCCCAAACAACCGATCTCGCACACACAGTGCTCAGTTATAACTCGCACACATAGTGCCCAATCAACCGATCTCGCACATACAGTGCTCGGTTACAACTCACACACATATTGCCCAATCAACCGATCTCGCACACACAGTGCTCGGTTACAACTCGCACACATAGTGCCCAATCAACCGATCTCGCACACACAGTGCTCGGTTATAACTCGCACACATAGTGCCCAATCAACCGATCTCGCACACACAGTGCTCGGTTACAACTCGCACACATAGTGCCCAATCAACCGATCTCTTCATTAAAAGATTTCTTAAAACTATAGATTTACAATTATCGCAATTATTCAGATGCATACTATCACATTCGGCACACTTGTTAAGCATATAACATATACCTTCCATCCTTAGACAATCATCTCTCATTCCATCCTTATACACATTCATTTTGTATTACATACATTCATGTTAAAACCCCTCACCAAGAAAATTCAAGTCATACAATCGGCCATTTCATGCTAATTCCATAATTATATTCGGCCTCATAATGTAAACAAATTAAATCATTAATATATATATGTATGACATAGAGTAAAATACGCTCCAATCCAATTGCTTAAACTTACCTCGGGAGTCGATGAATTTGAGTGTCCCGGCTATTCGTTTAGTTTAGCTTATCCCCATCTATCTCCCTTTTCTGTTGTTCTTGATCTAAAAAATTACAATTTAAACCCATTCAATTACATTTCAATTCAATTTAATCCACAATACATGGTTATACAAATTTCCATTTTTACCCCCACTATTTACATTGTTTACAAATTAATCCTTAAAACTCAAAACACAAAATATCAAAAATTTAATCATACATAGTGAAGGGCGAATACTCCTAGTCCTTATAGCAATTCATTTCATCCATTCTATTTGCCATTTAGTCCCTTCGAATATTTTATTTTTATAAATAATTCCTTTGGCTAGATTTCATCAATATCACTAAGGAGAAGTTTATTAATCTAGCATTCATATATCCTATTCTATCAACAATTTCCCAAACATCAAGCTTTTCTTCCATGGTGTCTCACGAAAAACCCAACCAAAATTTAAAATACTACATGGGCTAGATTAAGCTCAAAATAACAAGTTAAAAAAAAAATACAAGAATTGTTTTAAAAAAATCAAGCTAAATAATTACCTTGACCAAGCTCAATATGACCGAAATTTTCAACCCAAAATTTTCTTTTCTCCTTTGGTGATTTCGGCAAGAGGTAGAAGATGGTGAAAATAACAAGGTCACTTACTTCTTTTCTTTTATTATAAAATACATATAATATTTATCTAATCTCCACTATCCATTATAACCTAAATAAAATAACATATCATAAACATAAGTGGTATGTTATCGTCCACTATTATAGCAAAAAGGGTCATTTTCAACATTAATCCTCCTCATTTATAAAACACATTAATCTACTCCTTCAATCAAACAATTGGCTAATTCTACCACTCATGCAATTTAATCCCTTTTTCCAAATTAAGCATGCAAACAAGCAAATAAATTCACGAAATTTTAGCACATAGTCAATCGCAAATATTTAACAAGAAAAAATAATAATAATAAAAAAATAATATTAGATTATTATTTTCGACTCGGATTCGTGGTCCCAAAACCACCGTTCCGATTTGGGTCATATACGGGCTGTTACAATCCAACTCGAGGCCAAACTCAGAAAAACTTTAGTTCACTTCCATCCCCATGACGTATATGGAATTGTACCAAAATCTGTTTGATGCCCATGCGATATCTCTGTACTACTCGAAACCTATGCAACCTCCGTTCCCCAAATGGTACGACGAGAACGCCTAATGCGAGTATCACGTAGGAATCACGGGACACTCGATAAAAAACTGCACCACTTTCAAAAAGTTAATCGAAAAGCTCATCAGAACTTTAAATTCTTTTCGAGTTTTCAAGTTTCGACATAAAGACATCAAATAATCAATTAGGTACCAATTTTGGACGTCACGAGGGTGCTAATCTTTCCTCATGTGTAACCGACTCCCAAACCTGTTTTTTGGATTTCGTAAACCAAAAAATGTCGTTTTGGTAAATTTAAATTTTATTAAATGATTGAATTATGAGGTGACCCGATCACACCTCATCAAAAAAGATTGGTGGCGACTCCCGTTTTTCATTTTCAAAACCAAAGTCAACCCCTTTTACAAAAAAAAAATGGTTTTGACAGATGGCTTCCACCATTAACTCCCATTTGGCATCCATCATTTTTTTCAATTCTAAATTTTCAATCCTCGCCAAAATAGTAGCAATTAAGTTATTTAAGTTAAATTCTGTTACTTACAAAATTTTAGGGAACAAATATATTATCACATGTCAGCTTGCTATTTTTGTATAATATTTATAAAAAATCATCTTGTTTTAATTAAAAAATTTAATGACTATCATAATACTGAATTGTAAAATATAAATATTGAAAATGATCAAATTATACACATATCACGAGACTGATAATAAAATTTTATCTATCAAATTCATCTGGTACGGTTTACACTAAAACTAAAATTTTAAAAATTAATTTTTTTTAAGAATCTTAATTATTTGAATCAAGGAATAACATTATGGTCTAAATGTTAGAATATATTGGGTATTTTATCGAAATATACCAAAGAATTTAAAAACTTACGAAATTAAGCCAATTTTTAGAAAATTTACGGAAAATGGTCGTTTCCCCACAAAACGTGTTCACGTCAGCGCGTTTTGTGGGGAAATGCCAACAAAGCGCACCCCTGAGGACACGCTTTGTGCAAATCAGCAAAAGCGCACTTACGTGGACGCGCTTTGCTGATTTGGCACAAAGCGCGTCCTCAGGGGCGCACTTTGCCCTTTCCTTAAATATTGGGTATTTATTTTTAAATTTAAATTTCAAAAAAATAAACAAATTCTATTTTATAAAAGATATTAAAATTAAATTACAAAAACATATAAGCAACTATTATTTTATGAAATAAAAAAATAAAAATTAAAAAAACTTCTTATTTTATTAAATATATTAAAACTAAAGTATAGAAAAATAAAAATTAAAAAAACTTCTTATTTTATTAAATATATTAAAACTAAATTATAGAAATATAAAAACAAAAAAACTTCTTATTTTATTAAATATATTAAAACTAAATTATAGAAAAATAAAAAATAAAAAAACTTCTTATTTTATTAAATATATTAAAACTAAATTACAAAAAAATAAAAAATAAGGAAAACTTCTTATTTTATTAAAATATTAAAACTAAATTACAAAAATAAAAAATAAAGAAAACTTCTTATTTTATTAAATATATTAAAACTAAATTACAAAAAAATAAAAAATAAAAAAACTTCTTATTTTATTAAATATATTAAAATTAAATTACAAAAAATAAAAAATAAAAAAACTTCTTATTTTATTAAATATATTAAAACTAAATTATAAAAAAATAAAAAATAAAGAAAACTTCTTATTTCTTAAATATATTAAAACTAAATACAACAAAATAAAAAATAAAGAAAACTTCTTATTTCTTAAATATATTAAAACTAAATTACAAAAAAATAAAAAATAAAGAAAACTTCTTATTTCTTAAATATAGTAAAACTTAATTACAAAAAAATAAAAAATAAAGAAAACTTCTTATTTATAAAATATATTAAAACTAAATTACAAAAAAATAAAAAATAAAGAAAACTTTTTATTTTATTACATATATTAAAATTAAATTACAATTAAAAATTAAACAATTTCTAATTTATTAAAGATATTAAAATTAAATTACAATAAAAAATTAAAAAACTATTATTTTATTAAATATATTAAAACTAAATTACAAAAAATAAAAAATAAAAAATAATTTCTAATGTTGATCTTAGGGTCGGAATCGAGTGCCACATGGGGCGATCGCGATTCTGTATTTGGATTCCTCCTTCTTCTAGCCTCCGGGGGGGTCGTGGAACCTCGAGTGGGGATTCTGGATTCTTCGGCAGTGGATCTGGTTGTGGGTGTTGCGAAGATGACCCACCTTGATAAAATAACGACCCCAGAGTTGTTTGCATAAACCACGGCGGGGGTATCTGAATCCCGTATGGCGAAGGAGGCTGGTAAAAAGAAGTGCTCCTCGACGGCGCCTCCTGTGATCCCTCACGTGACGACGGCCTCAAGATCGGCTGGCCAGTCGGAGTAGTCGGGAACGGACTCGAACCTGGCCATGCATTCCAACCTGGGATGGGAATGGGAAAAGGAAACATATATGGGTTAGGATACATATAAGGGGTAGGGTACGCACCTGGCATAAATGGTAAAGGCTGTGATGTCGGTGTCGTCAGTTGAACTGATTGGCCCAGTGACTATGTGGGCACTGTTGATGGGCCCGGTGACTATGTCGGCGCTGTTGATGGTATTGTCTCATCACCCCTTCTCTTTGGATTTAAAGGGCCCTGACGTTCCTTTTGTTGACGAAGTTGTCGTCGCCTCTCTTCTTCCGACAACAAATATTGCTTACCATGGATCCTAAACCATGGCATGTGTTCCGGCATGCAGGCTAACTCAGGAACGAGGATCAATTCCTAGATAGGTAAATAGTCACACCGATTTTCTCACGTCTCGATATGTGTTGACCAAAATCTTGGCCAATCCATGTGCAATTGCCGTAAGTCCACTTTGTGCTCATCATCGAGCACCTCAGGTGGCACGGGAATCGGTTGCCGGAATCCAAATTGTCGTAGAACCTGATCTGACTAGTGCATCTCCACTATCGCATAGGTGATCAATGGGACCTTCACGTGCCAATAGTTTGGATTTTGCAAGAACTCTTCCAGAATTACTACTGAAATTGCCGGATCCTCGTACGATGTCCATTGAAACTATATTAACATTACAAAAATATCAGTTATATACATAATACTAAACACTAAATACGATATACTAAATTATAAATACGAAATTTGAAACTTACTTGTGATTCTGACCGTTGGTCCAATAGAAGCCGTATATCTTCATGCGAAGTAGGTATTCCAGCATAGCTCGCCAAATGATTTCACCTAATTAAAGAAATTTTTAGCATGCAATTATACTATAAATCTACGTAATAATTGTAAAATATAACATTAAATTTACCTCGTTATCAGTGGGAATGAATATGGGTGGTCGAGTCGAGGACGTAAAAATGGAAATCGAAACCGTGCCCATGATTGCAGTAGTGATAGGCAACCTCCGATTTTCGCTTTACTCGGCTGCGTCGCCCCGCACATCTCCCGATACAACCTCGATAGCACAAAAGACCCCCAACTCAATTCACCGGCTATTCTGAAATCAACAAGTTTCAGCAGCCATCTCAAGTGTACGAGGTTTCTAGAAAGGTCCGGCATCAAATAGCCTCCAATTATCTGAAGAATGTATGCCCAAGTATACCGTATTCTTTCTATTTTGGTCGAACCCTCATTCGGCTCCGGGAATGTGTCTCGTAACCAGGCCATCTCGATCCGAGCTCCTTGAATGTTATCCGGAATGGCACCCAGAAGCTCGTAGCATATGACTCCCCAATCACCAGAAGTTGCGGACCCGGTGACTACCGACCCATCCACCGGTAATCCCAACTGCAACTGCACATCTTCCAGAGTGATGATACACTCTCCGCATGGAAGATGAAAAGTGTGCGTCTCAAGTCTCCACCTCTCTATCAACGCACTGATCAAAGGCGGCTCTAACTTGAACCCCCGACCTATCGTGGCCACGTGCCAAAAACCCGCTTCCCGCAGGTAATTCTCAATCAACGGCGATGCGGGACCATGCATATTACGAATATAACATTGCAACACCCGATCTATAGACTATTTAAAAATTATAAAATAAAAATTAATTAAAATTGCATAATTGTAAAAAATATTAAATAATATTGAAAAATTAGAATTAAAACTTACCATTTGCATTTGATCGACGGAGATGTGCTTGTTGTCTAGATGAAGTAATTATCCGGCCATTGTAATACGATCGAAAATTTTAAAATTTTCTCAAAAAATATATTAAAAAATTAAAAGGGCTTTTTTGTAAATAGTAAAGGACTATTTCAAAATTTCAGGGGAAGTTTGAAGGACTTTAAGAGAAATCTGAGAGAAATTTGAGAGGAATTTGAGAGGAATTCGAGTAAGAAATAAAGTCTGAAAAAAATAAAAGGGTTGGGGGGTTTTTATAGTTTTTTTTTACCGTTGGGGCCCTCAACGGTCAAAAAAATTTGACCGACTTTTTTTACCGTTAGGGGCTAAAGTGCGTCCCCAGGGGTGTGCTTTGCTGGCATTTCCCCACAAAACGCGCTGACGTGAACGCGTTTTGTGGGGAAACGGCCCTTTTAAAGTAACTTTTTAGAAATCGCCCAATTAAAGTAATTTTTAATTTTTGGTATATTTCAAACATTTACCCGAATATATTTATAAAAAATAAAATAATTAAGTCTCTAATAAAATATCATGCTTAATTTACCTTATCTTTCCATTAATCCAAAATAACATCATAATTACTAACAAGCGTTGCGTATAATATAATGCATATTGCATTCTTAAAGAGAGATGTAAGTTAAAATCTTGAAGACAACATTATCGAGAAGAAGAACATCAAATATGAACCATCAAACAAACATGAAAAATACGAAAAAGTTAATATATATATATATATATATATATATGTGTGTGTGTGTGTGTGTGTGTGTGTGTGTGTGTATATGTTGATACCATACATACATGCATTTGGAGATAGCTTTTAAGCTTTAAGGTATACACGGGATGTTATTCTTTAATGTGAAAATTTTTTGGTAGGCTTGAATTTAAATATTTATTGTTTTATATAATTTTTTTCCCGGATCAAATCATTTATAATATATATGAAAAGTAAATACATGAATATTGTATTGAGGGTGTTGTTGAAATGTGAGAGGAAAATAAGAGAGAGGGGGAAGTAGAAGTCATCATTAGCCACGCCAAGTTCGAATCAGGTCTCAACAAAATTTTAGGCCCGTTTTTTATGTCTAGGTTCGGTTTAACCCAAAAAATAAGCCTGAAAATTTACTCAAGTCTAGTTCAAATTATAAAATCTAAACCCGAGCCCAACCCGTATTAAATTTTTTATTATAAAAGTTTAGATACAAAATTATGTCAAAAATTAAAATATAAAAATTAAATTGTTTTGCATTTTAGTCCGAGTTTTGTAATATTGATGGAAAAAAATCAATTTTGGAGAGAGCGTGACAATGTATCTAGCTCATATTAATGATATATGTAAGCTTACACCCTAAACGAGTAACTAATTTTATGGTAGATTATAACTACTTTTTTTATCTCGTGCGATGCTCGAGTTTAGTTGTATGTATCAATTAAATATATTACATGTATTTTTGTAACGTTTTAAAAAATTTATGACCGAGAAAGTAAAAAGATACTCACTTAGCTACATAATTTTAATTTAAATTAGATTTTATTGATTATTTTATAAAATAACCAATATTATTATGGGGTCATTTTTGTCATTTTAAATTAGTAAAATCTAGAAAAATTCATTTGATGGGATTCAAACCCAAAACACCATGACATTTAACATTTAAATTTTATGATTTCAACGGAAGTCTGATTGTTTTTTATGTTATTTTTTAAAATATATATTTGTTATATAATTTCTTTCAACCACATCCTAAGTATGCCATTATCTAAGATCATATTTATTGACTATATTATGCTTGTATTGTATTTTTATATTTGTGCTCTAAATTATAATATTCAAATTAAAAATAATAAATAGCAAAATCTAACATAAACCACTAGCGGTGCATTTGATTTGTCGAATCTTGGATTATGTTTTGTAATAAAATTATGAAAATATAATATTACGGATGGAATGCAAAATACATTGTTTGGTTCATTTGCTTGGAATGAAAGATTCATGTATTCAGTTGATGAAATTTAGAATTACCTAAAAGCAAATTTTACTACATGTTGATTGTTATAATTTTTTTTATTACAAGTTCACTTCCTTTAACCTTTTTTAGTGTCAACTTTTTCAAAAAATTATAATAACTTAATAAGTTCATTTTATTTCACCATTTTATCATATGATTACGTTATCTTAAATGTTGTTATATCAAAAGCTTGGGACATCAAAGCTAACAACTTTCATCAAATCAGAACAATTATAAAATTTATCTCAATGACTCAACCTCAATTTTAACAATAGCTTCAGATGTCTCGTGTATGACTTCTTTCCCATAAATTTGAGTTGCACTGCTGCATTATTGAGAAATTAATTTTTAATACTAAATTATATTGATTGATAAATGTAATAAAGTAAATATTAGTTTTTTGGTATTATTCATGACTGTTTTACAGTTCATGTTCGGAGCTCTTAACTGCCCCTCCTAACAATATTGTCTCCAAAGTTCGAATTTGCATATCTCCTTGGAATGTAATATGCATTATCATTTTCATTTTCTAAAACAAGCAAATATATTATTTTACATCATTTTCGTTAAGAAGAAAATAAAGGTGTAATCTTTGGGAAAAATAGAAGGGTAAATTATACCAACAGTCACTCAACTTTGATGTAGTTAAAAAAATAAACACTCTGGTTTCAATTTAATCACTCAACTTTCGCAAAATAACAAAATAGTGCTTTTAACTATTTTCCGTTATAGATGTAACGGAAAAGTGATATGGCATTTAATGGAGGGTTAGCTATCATTTAAACAGCCCCATAGCCCTAACTGGGCAGCAAAAAAGAAGAAAAAAAAAAAAAAAAAAAGAGAATAGAAGAAGAAGAAGAAGAAATGGACATACCTTAGTTTTGTTCCTCCAAGATAGAGTCATCACTCAGTTCGCTGTTATTAGTTGAATCTCTGTCCCTTTTTTTTCTTCTCTCTTTTTTTTTTTAACTCTGGTCACTGTCGTTCATGGACTTCTCTGGCCAATCGTCATCACCAAATGCCCATCTTTTCAAATCTCACTTCAGATTTCCCAATAAGCCTAGCATAGTTAGCACAGTTTTGTTACAAAAACATTCTGGAAGCGAGCAGCACCTAATAATGACAACAAAAACACCCACAATTACTTAAATCCTCAGATCTGACCGAAACACATCTTGACCAAAACTCGAGAACATAATAGAAAATTACTCTTAAATGATCTCAAAAGCTTACCCTTCACAACAGCAACCTAGAAATTTCACTGCACCATCGAAGAGTCTTGATTTTCCTAAAGAACACCTACCAAAAACGATTTATCGGATTAACTTCAACATCAATAGAAGCAAGGGTACAAAAGGAAAATCCCCACAACACCATGACAACCCTTACCTTAAAAAATGTACGACAGAATGAGCAGTAACACCTCGAAGAGGCCAAATTTTGATGGGAACAATGAGCACAGAATTGGATCTAAAATAACCAAATTTTTCTAAAGGTGAGACTTGAACCCAAAACTTATCAAACACACCCAGAATACTTAACCACTAAAGCATATATATATTTATGTTAAATACTTACAGAAACAAAAATAAATTATTCAGGCATTGCACATGGGTTGACATTTTTTCTTTACTTTCAACGTCTTTAAAAACACAGTTTGATTCTCATTAAAATCATCATTCAACTAGGTAAGGTTGAAAGAGTTATGCTACTATTGGTCACATGGGCTTGAACAGCTTAGGCTCCACTCATTTCTCATTAAACATGTATATTTTTTTGCCACAACATTTGCTTTGATTATTTAATTTAAGGTTAACTTAAAGTTTTTCTTTAGTTGCCAAAGACGTGCATAAGAATCTAAGCACCAGAATCACTGTAGTTCTCTACACATCTAGAAACCGACCCTTTATCCATTTGCACAAGACTAGCAGTAGCATTAGGCAAATTTTCAAAGAGACTCAACACCATTCCTAAATTTCTTTCAATTCTAGCCATAGAGTTTGCAACTTTGTCATGTAGTTATATTTATTTTGTTCAACCTCTAGTTGTAATTTTGAATCTAATAGAACAAAATAATATAAAATTTTCATGGTGTTCAATGATGGTATTGATTGGTTAGAAAAATCAGCTCTATGTAGGAAAAATTATGGTATTGTGCGGCACTTGTAGCTGGTTTTGATTTTGTGTATGGTATTTTATCATGCACAGGCATCAATCAAGAGAGAAAGAAGAATTATTTAATGAGGTATTCTTTTGATAGCGATTTCATCAAGAGAAGGGATTTTATTCCTAAGGAGGCTAAGGAAACTTGGAGAGCCAGTAGATTAATCGGGAACAACTGAAGTGGATGATGATTTTGTCATGAAATAGTTAGTTGGCTTGAGGGGCGACTTCCCTCTTATTTCTTATTCTTGTTGAGGTGCTATTTATCTGCGACTAAATGAAGTCGATTTACTCAAAAGAGGTTTGGTGAAGAAATAAGTGGTTAATTCGAAACTTGATCTTATCATGTTACTTGAAACAAAACTAGCAAAGGTGAAAGATGGGATTGTTCAAATGATTTGGACGGATTCTAATCTTTGGTGTGATTGGGGAGCTCTTAAAGATCGTTATCCTATAGTTTTTGCTTTGGCTATGGATATAGTAGCCAAAGCTAAGGATTATTAACAAAATGGCAGCTTTACCATCAGTTGTGGAGCTCCTTTTTTCGAAGGAATCGTTTTCATTTGGGAGTTAAAGTCATTGAGCAATTTGCGTCGTGATACAATGTTTTGTCCTTCAATTATAAAATGTTATGGAACCTGGACATTTCGCCTAAGATATAATGTTTTGCATGGTTGGTGATTTGGGAAAGGATTTCGTACGATGCCTTTACTCAAGAATAGAGGCATTTCGATCTCGGATGAGCAAGTTGTTTGTCATTGGTGCAAAGTGGAATCTAAGGATGTTAGTCACATTTTGCTGAACTAAGCCCGAATTAACAAATTCTGAGGTATTTTATCCTTCTTTTGTCATGCTTTGATAAGTTGTTGTCTAAACCTCTGTTTAATTGGTGGTTGATGTCTATTATGGTTGCCTTGTGGACCACCTAGAGTGCAAGAAATGATTCTATGTTTGGAGGAAATGATTTTAATTTGGAGTACATTTTTTTCTGGTTAAATTAAGATCTTTGCATTGGATAAAAGTTTTGCCAGAATGTATGAATTTTGTTGAGTCAATGTCGGGGAAGGGGGTGTCCGCGAGATTGTGAAAGGAGTATCCGTAGCCATCATACCAAGCGTGTGACACGTTGGGAACCTTCAAATGAAAGCTGGTTAAAGTTTAACAATGATGGCTCAACATTAGGTAAATTTGGCCTGACGGCATGTGAAGTGGATTTTAGAAATTCGAAAGGTCATGCCATTGCTATGTTTCAGGTCCCCAAGGCGTCGAAGATTCTAATTTCATTGAAATTATGGTGATTAAGTTAGCTCTTCATTTCTTCTTAGACTCCTAGTGCATTAAAGACTAAAATCTTATGGTTGACTCCGACTCCGTAGTCGCGCTTACTTGGTGTATCAATGAGAAGTCTAGGCCTTGGAAATATTGGCACATTTTTGCAAGCATTGATGAGATTAAGATGTCCATTCATGAGGTACAGTTTAGAAAAATTGGGAGAGATGCTGATGGCATCGCAGATTCGTTGGCAAAATCAGGGTGCTTTCGATCTCTAATGTTTTTTGTAGATTGGTGATGAGCATCGTTGAGTTTAATTGAGATGATAGTTTCATTGTTATTTCATCGAAGAAGAATCACCAAATCATTTGCAGCGCTTATTAGACTACCAAACAACAGTATTTTGTGCCTATTTGAACGTCAGTGCTGCTGTTTTAAGGTGTGCTGCAGTTGCAATAATCATAACCAATAGTTCTACAAAAATAATTAAGTTGACTAAGTTTGATTAAACATAAATACTTTATTTTACGATAGTTTTGGTAATTAAATAATGAAAGAAATATTTTTTCTGTTATGAAAATATTTATCTTGTATCTGTTTCACTTCAAAAACTGAGTTCAAGAAAACTTATCAAACACTGTAAAATGTTTTACATAAAATCTCTAGGAAAATATTACATTTTTCGGAAAAGCATACTATTTTCTGGAAATCATTTTCCAGAAAATGTTTTCAACCAAATATTATAATGATGCTATTGTCATTGCTACAGATATTGGTTTTCCCCTAAGTTCTTACCATTACCACCAACAAGATTCTTACAACACAAAGTCAGAACAAAATCAACAATATTGAAAATAGACACTAAAACTCATTCTAGTTTCCAGAATCTTTTATCACTGTACAATGGTTATGCACAAACTGATTCACATTTGCAAGTTATGATCTTTACACAATTTGTGAAACATTTCAGAGCAAGATTGATTTATTAGAGTATATGATAAGATCCATAAATAAGGTGGCAGTGAATATATCTGCAGAAAAGCCCTTACCAACCATTTTCGTAAGAAGTTGTGTTGCCTTTGAGGTATAGCTGTTGCGAAGGAACCCCCGAATCATTACATTATAACAGCAGCCATTAGGCGAACAGTCATTATCTCCCATGCTCCCAAACAACATGTATGCTTCATCTGGCAATCCCTCTTTACACAGTCCATTAATCATTATACGATATGTGCAAACATCCGGTTTTAAACCATTGTCTGAGAGTTGATGAAATAATTCCTTGGCAACTTCGATATGCCCAGCTTTGCACAACCCATCAATTAGGATATTATATAGGACAATATCAAGTTCCAACCCGCTGTTTCGCATTGCTTGAAAAAGCTTCAATGCCTCCTCAATATGACCTGTTTTGCCTAAACCATTCAGCAAAATCAAACAAGTCACTAAATCTGGAACTTGTCCAGAAGCAAGCATCTTGCTAAACAGTTCACATGCAGTTGAAACTTTCCCTAACTGAAACATACTCTGCATAAGAGTGTTGTATGTGACAGTATTCGGGATTGGTCCCTTTTGAGATATTTCATGAAAGAGTTCCATTGCTTCGTCTAACCTCTTTACTTTGCAATATCCATTGATCATGGTGTTGTAAGTAACTATATTAGGTGCACAACCCTTCTCAATCATAAAGTTGAAAACCCTTCTAGCTTTATCCATTTCGTTCTGCAAGCAATGTCCATTAACTAATGCACTATGGGTAACAAGATTAGGCTCAATGCCTCGCTTTATCATTGCGTCAACAAAATCCTCAGCTTCAGAGACCATCCCTTCCTTGCAATGAGCATCAACAAATGTATTATAGGTGACAACATCAGGCTCAATGCCTTGCTTTCTCATCATGTCAACGATCTCTACAGCTTTAGAAATCGTTCCTTCCTTGCAAAGTGTATCAATCAATATATTATATGTGACAATATCAAGTGAAATATTGGTATCAACCATTTCATTCAAAAGCCTTGTTGCCTCCTCCTGCCGGCCCAAATTACACATACCATGAATTAAGCAACTATAAGTAACTATACCTGGTCTAATGCCCTTAACCTTCAATTCGGAAAAGAGATTGAGAGCCTCCTTTAATAGCCCCTTTTTACAAAGAAGGTCAAGGATGGTACTATATGCAACAATATCGGGTTCATAACCTCTGCCTTCCATCAGTCTTAGAAACCTAATAGCTCTATCAGTATTGCCGGTCTTACACAACCCCTTAAGTACTGTATTGTAAACAATCAAATTAGGTTGATACCCTCTTTCTGTCATTTCATCGAACATACTAACAGCCTCAGAAATCTTATTTTGATTACAAAGTCCATTAATCAAAGTTGAAAAAGTTACAACATCAGGTTCAACACCTAACTTCAACATTTTCCCCAAAACAGAAAAACCAAAATCAATTCGACCTGATTGCAATAAGCAATTAATCAAGATGTTCAAAGAATAAACATCGTGGGAAACTCCCAATAATTCGATCCGTCTATACATAGAAACAACAACGGCATAATGTTTCATCCTAACAATGGCTCCTAATAATTTATTAAATTCCACAATTGAAGGCTTTGGGTACTTTTCAATCATCTTATTGAACAAAATCAAGGTATTGTCAACATTATCGAAGCGGTGGTCTCTTTTTCCCTTCCCTCTAACAGACATGGACATGGGTTTCTTACTTGAGGCTTCGATGTGGGTAGCAATGGTGTTAGAAGAAGAAGAAGAAAAAGAGTGGAAATCAGAAAGATGGCTTCCACCATTAACAACTGAACGAAGAATAAAAGAAGAAGGAAGCTTACCCATATCTTGAAAGTCAGCAAAATGAAAGCAGAAATGGCGGCGGCAGTAGCAGTAGCAGGAGAAGTGTAAATTTTGGGTTGCGAAGTGGGGTTGAGGAAAGCGTTGGGAGCGTAATTTGGGTTAATTTGCCATTAAACCCATCCATGTTTTAGCTTTCCAAGTGTAAATTTACAATTATAATCCTCTTACTATACAATACTCTTTTAAAATGGTCCTTTTTTAAGTTTTTATTTTGATTAATAAATTAAATCAATCTTTTTTAAGTTTCCAAGTGTAAACATGTTATTGTTTAAATCATATATTGAAAGGAAACATTATGCTTTAATTTTGGCCGGAATTTGCATTGACTTGAGTAGATTACATCTTTCTTCTTTCTTTCTTCCTCCCTCGAAAATTCCCTCCCAACACTCGTCTCCACCCACGCGGAACAGATTACCCAATACCCCATCTCCATCTGATCTTTGAGAAAATGAAATCAACGACGACTTAAAACCCAATGTAAAGAAGAGTCCCAACCAGAAGAAGCGCGAGGCTTGTCGCACCATCCATTGGAGCATGGACCTCGCTTCCTTTTCAACCTCTCAAATCAAATGTACCCTCAGGTGTAGTGTAACCTACAAACATATATTTATTAAAAAATATTTTTAAACTTTTCAAATAAAAGGGTATAATATTGGAAGCTAACATCTTTGTTTATTTCTAATTTCTTTTGCGGCGTGGATGTTTAGAGCATCTTCTCTCAAGCTAGATGTTTTCAATGCTTTAATGCTAGTTAAGGTACTTAAAGGAAGTGCAAGTTTTATAACATTGAAGCTTCTTAGTGGAAAAATATGTTATTGTAAACAAGGTGTTTGTGTTTTCGTTGCAAAGACTATAGCCTGATGTTTGAGAGGGAAAGCGAAGACAGTTAAATTATATTGGTAAAAAGTATAGAGGAAGCCGATTGATCGAGGTTCCTCTCTCAAGATCTAGTGAATACAAAAGTAGGTGACCAAAAACATTGCGAGCTTTAGTGGTTCAGAGACACAAATCATTGAAGAAGAAGAAGAAGATGATGATGATGATGATGAATTTGAATATAGTATAATTCAAAGTTTTGATTTGAAGACTTATTGTAGGCTTAAATTTATTACACTTGTATATTCTCTTACTATTTGTGCTAATTTTTTTTTTTACGTGCAGCAGTCACAAGAGTTTGTCAACACTTTGCAAATGGATGGTTTGATGGGTTGACTAGCATGGCGAAAGTGACATATGACATATGCCCCTAAAATGTAAAGTTGCTATTTAGATTCTTAAATTTTTTTTAAATTTTAAATTAGTAAAGGTAAAATTGCACTTTGGTCCCCTTAAAATTATAAAAAACTATTTAATAATTTAGAAATTATAAAGATATAAACTATAAAAAATTAAAATTTTATTCGGCCCTCCTAAAAAATTATTAAAGCCGCCTGTTGATCAAACAAGGACATTGAAATTACTAATGAAGTATTTTAGGTTAGCGATGTCGATTTTAATCGTCAAGCCACCTCAAATAAATGATCCATTACTAAGAAATATATAATTTAAATAGGGGGATTAATCTGCAAGTGATTTTATCTATATTTAAAAATAAAAATAATAAAAATCAAATATATTTTACTATAATCTTATAGTAGGCATTTAGGTCGAAATATAATCTTACCATTGTAATAATTTTTTAAAATACCATACTATACTATACTATAATTTAATTTTCTTTTTTCTTTTTTAAATGTCACCTTGCTTTAGAGAACCACACTCCAAAAGTTAACAAAGGAGGTTAAAGAGTCCAAATTCATATAAATCTCATTAAAAAAATTCAATGATGGATTTTCGAACTAAACATCAGGGGGGTTAGTAAGAATGGGGCATGGAAGTCAGATACGCATGCTGCATGGGCCAGTGGAGGGGTGCGTGACAGGAATGGATCGTGGTTGTGAGAATTACTAGAAATCTGGGATGTTGCTTGCTGCTTGAAGCTGAATTGTGGCCCATTTTGGACGGTTTGAATCTTCTTTGGATGCAAGGCTCTGCTGTCTGCATCATATTGGATGAGTCTGCTGCTAAGCAGAGTATTCAGCTAGTACGCACAATTCGAGCTTTTTAGGATCCACAAAGGAAGGTCAAGATACGCCACATTGTCTGGGAAGCCATTTGGCCTAAGCAGGCTGCTGAATCCACCGGCTGAACTGAGGAGCATTGTTTGCAAGGACAGTACCGGACTGTTGGTGATAGGCTGCAAGGGTGTTAAGTTTCTGTAGTTTTTCCCTTCATTATTCTACCAAAAAGACAAAAACACTCCCCTCCTTTATATAAGCATTCAACCATTTATTTCTCAATGCACGTGAATCAATGTCATTAAATCACCTTAATATTTATTTCAATTCCTTTTATTCTCAACTCATGTTTAGTTGTTCATACAAATGGGGCTACTTCAAAATATTTAATTTTATACTGCAAAAAGAAAGAAATTCACAAGCAATCCCAACAAGATTCTCACTTACTACACAAGTCAGAATAAAATCAACAAAATTGAAAATGGCCACTAAAACTGGTTCTAGTTTCCAAAATCTTTTATCACTGTACAATGGTTATGTACAAACTGATTCACATTTGCAAGTTATGATCTTTACACAATTTGTGAAACATTTCAGAGCAAGATTGATTTATTAGAGTGTACGATGAGATCCATAAATAAGGTGGCGGTGAATATATCAGCAGAAAAGCCCTTACCAACCATTTCCGTAAGAAGTTGTGTTGCCTTTGAGGTATAGCTGTTGCGAAGGAACCCCCGAATCATTACATTATAACAGCAGCTATTAGGCGAACAGTCATTATCTCCAATGCTCCCAAACAACCTGTATGCTTCATCTGGCAATCCCTCTTTACACAGTCCATTAATCATTATACGATATGTGCAAACATCCGGTTTTAAACCACTGTCTGAGAGTTGATGAAATAATTCCTTGGCAACTTCAACATGCCCAGCTTTGCACAACCTATCAATTAGGATATTATACGGGACAATATCAAGTTCCAACCCACTGTTTCGTATTGCTTGAAAAAGTTTCAATGCCTCTTCGATATGACCTGTTTTGCATAAACCATCCAGCAAAATCGGACAGGTCACTATATCTGGAACTTGTCCAGAAGCAAGCATCTTGCTAAACAGTTCACATGCAGTTGAAACTCTCCCTAACTGAAACATACTTTGCAAGAGAGTGTTGTATGTGACAGTATTCGGGATTGGTCCCTTTTGAGATATTTCATGAAAGAGTTCCATTGCTTTGTCAAACTTCTTAGCTTTGCAATATCCATTGATCATGGTGTTGTAAGTAACTATATTACATGCACAACCCTTCTCAATCATCAAGTTGAAAACTCTTCTAGCTTTATCCATTTCGTTCTGCAAGCAATGGCCGTTGATTAATGCATTATGGGTAACAACATTAGGCTCAATGCCTCGCTTTATCATTGCGTCAACAAAATCCTCAGCTTCACAGACCATCCCTTCCTTGCAATGTGCATCGACCAATGTACTATACGTGACAACATCAGGCTCAATACCTTGCTTTCTCATCATGTCAACGATTTCTACAGCTTTAGAAATCAACCCCTCCTTACAAAGTGCATCAATCAATATAGTATATGTGACAATATCCAGTGAAATATTGTTATCAACCATTTCATTCAAAAGCCTTGTTGCCTCCTCCTGCTGGCCCGAATTACACATACCATGAATTAAGCAACTATAAGTAACTATACCTGGTCTAATACCCTTAACCTTCAATTCGGAAAAGAGATTGAGAGCCTCCTTTAATAGCCCCTTCTTACAAAGAAGGTCAAGGATGGTACTATATGCTACAATATCGGGTTCATAACCTCTACCTTCCATCAGCCTTAGAAACCTAACAGCTCTATCAGTATTGCCGGTCTTACACAACCCCTTAAGTACAGTACTGTAAACAATCAAATTAGGTTGATACCCTCTTTCAGTCATTTCATCGAACATACAAACGGCCTCAGAAATATTACTTTGATTACTAAGCCCATTTATCAAAGTTGAAAAAGTTACAACATCAGGTTCAACACCTAACTTCAACATTTTCCCCAAAACAGAAAAACCAAAATCAATTCGACCTGATTGACAAAAGCAATTAATCAAGATGTTCAAAGAATAAACATCGTGGGAAACTCCCAATAATTCGATCTGTCTGTACTTAGAAACAACAATGGCATAATGTTTCATCCTAACAATGGCTCCTAGTAATTTATTAAATTCCACAATTGAAGGCTTTGGGTACTTTTCAATCATCTTATTGAACAAAATCAAGGTATTGTCAACATTATCGAAGCGGTGGTCTCTTTTTCCCTTCCCTCTAACAGACATGGACTTGGGTTTCTTACTTGAGGCTTCGATGTGGGTAGTAATGGTGTTAGAAGAAGAAGAAAAAGAGTGGAAATCAGAAAGATGGCTTCCACCATTAACAACTGAACGAAGAATAAAAGACGAAGGACGCTTACCCATATCTTGAAAGTAAGCAAAATGAAAGCAGAAATCGCGGCGGCAGTAGCAGTGGCAGTGGCAGTGGCAGTAGCAGGAGAAGTGTAAATTTGGGGGTTGCGAAGTGGTGTTTAGGGAAAGGGTTGGGAGCGTAATTTATTAAATTTAAATTTAAAATTTTAGACTAACTTGAAAAAATATACTAAAATTACAATACAATTAAAACTTAAATATATAAAATACTCTAGTTTTATAAATTATATTTTGTTGGTGCAGCGAGCAAAATTCGATTTTATTAAAAAATAAAAAATAAAAAGTTAAATTTCGAATTAATTAAATTAAGTTTTTTAATTTTTCAATTTAACTAGAATAAATTTAAGTCAATTTGAATTTTACAAATTGAATAACTTGAATAATTCAAATAACATACTGGTGTAAATAACCTTTTGGTCTCTATCAATTTTAAAAATAAACAAATTAGTTTCTCTATCAACCAAAATTACAAACAAAATTTAGATATTCAAAATAATTTGAAAATTTTTAAATATTTATAAAATTTCAACTTTTATATTTTTAAAAAAATTCTAATGATATATAAAGAAATTTTAAAATTTTCTAAAATAAAATTATGGGACCTAAATCTTTCATATATATATATTCCTCACAAGCTTTCTTATTACTACACTTCTTACAGTAATCGAATAACCTAAATAAATTAAATCAACACATGTGTTTTCTCACTATCATACTTTTTATTTTTTAATTGAGCATATGTGGATCAACTTTTATATATATCACAATTATAATATTACATAATATAAATATTATAAACAATTATAAAACATATATATAAAGAGATAGGTAATTAAAATAAAATTGTCAATAAAGGTTTCCATGGTTATATTTCTAGAAAAATAAACGAAAAAAATAAAATTACGTAGTTTTTCGCAACAAGATATTCATTGAGTTTTCAACCGCCATCGCTTCATCTTCTCATCGTCATTGACTCCTTTTTAGAAAAAAATTACATTTAAATCTTATGTTTGTTCCCGGCTCATAAGAATTTTATGAAATAAAAAAAAAGTCTTTTGTCGAGATGATAGTCCAAGTTCTATTTTCTAAGAACTATAATCTTGGCAAATATATATATATATAACAAATATATAATATCACATCTATTCTTATATATAACTCAAAATATTCATAAGATTTAAAAAATGTCACTTTTTATATAATCAAATCATTCAAAAATAAAAGAAATTTATTTTAATTATCTGTTTATATTTATAGATAGACCACAATCTGAATATGATATCAATTATTGAAAAATTGAGTTTGGAAAACGAAGCGAAAAATAAAGTTAGGGAAAACCAAAGTTTTAAATTTTTGTCAAAACTAAAACTTAGTTGTGATATCTAAAATAATAAATACTTAATCAAAATTGTATATTTTTTATTTGTTTAGTAAAACGCTTCAATCGAGTAGTCTTCTCCATTATCCTTAAGTTCACATATGTCGAGTGTGGGTTCGTTTCGACTACGAAAATTTTTTACAAAAATTACCAGTGGGTTAATTTCGTAATTTCTCTAAACTTTTGAGTCAAGTTATAAATAATAAAAATATCTCCATAAATTATAGAAATTTTCTGAAATAATTTCTTTAGAGAATTTTTTCTCTACAACTTTCTCTTAAATTCAAGTGTGTCAAAAATAACGAGAGCCAAGACTCTCTTTATATAGGGAGAGTTTAGAGAGTCGACTATGATTAAACTTAATAATTTTAATATTAAATCAATAAAATACTTATCAAGATAAATATTAGATTAAATTTAATATTAAGTCTTATTAAAGTAATATAATATTTATCTACAACATAAACATTAAATTAAATTAAATATTAAGATAATTACTTTAATATTAAATTGATAAAATACATTAAGTGTAACACCACACACTCGAGACCGTTGCCGGCACGAGGCGTTATTTAACTTATCTTACTACTTCGGGTATAAAAATAATTTATTTCATCATTCACTACAAATCTGTCCATCTGCGCAATAGTCATTAATTTAATTATAACTTGAGTTAAAAAATTCAAAATTTAGATTCATAAATTTTTCCTGAAACTAGACTCATTTATTTTCTCACATAAAATTTTCACAATTTTTGGTTTGGCCAATTAGTACAGTTTATTCATTGAACTCTCCCCTATTTCACAGTCCAACAGTTCTGACTACTCTTCACTAAAAATCAATTTTCTCATTGTACAATTTTTATATGTTGTTCCTACTTATTATACTGAAAGTAGACTCACTAAGAAATCTAGAAATATAAATTATAACCCATAATTACATTTTTAAAATTTTAAATAATTTTCTAAAATCTAAATAGGGGACTTCAAATACCATTCTGACCCTATCTCACTAAAATTCAAATATCGTAGAATATAATTCTTTTTTGCTTACACTGTTTCTTTCATATGAAAGTAGACACAATAAACTTTAATTATATATCTTATTCACTTTTTAATTCCATTTCTCCTATTTTTGGTGATTTTTCAAATTCAAGTTACTGCTGTTATCCAAAAACTATTTCATTGCAAATTTTTACTTTTTCATACTTTCTTTGTAATAAACATCACTTAGGTATCCATACAAAATAATTCGATCCCTATACATACCACAACCTAAAACATTTCAAAAGCATTTATATACCAAAGTAAAAGCTTGATAGTGTGATACGAGGCTCCGACGATCTCCAATCCAAGTAAGTTTAACACACTATAAAACAAAGAAAAAGAAAAGGACAAGTAAGCTACTAATAGCTTAGTAAGTTGGATGTAAACAATAAGCACTCAATCAATAATTAACATTTTTCCAAATATGAACCTAAGTTAAATTATTGCTAGTATAAGCTAAATCAAGTTACCGGGACCCAAAAAACGTAAAGAACATTAAAAACGGGGCTTGGAATCACTTACTATGGAGCTTGGAAGCTTGAAACAAACCCTAGCTATGGAGAACCCTTGAAATTTCGTCCTAATAAAGAAGATGGACATATTTTTCCATCTTTTTCCTTTTTTTAATCTTTTAATTACTAGATGACTAAAATACTCTTCATTAAAAATTTTGGTTTTTTTACCTATGTATGTCCATTTTTGTCCATGAAAATATAATTGTCTAATTACCATTTAAGGACTCTTACTTCAAACCCCCATTACAATCAAATACTCTATGAATTAGAACTCCTATTTAGCAACTTTTGCAAACAAGTCCTAATAGGCAATTTAAGCATGTAATCAATAAAATTTCTTATAGATACTCTAACACATGTATTTAATCACTCGGTAAATAATAATACTTAATCGTAATAAACTTTTATATCTCGGATTCGTGGTTTCGCAACCACTGTTCCGATAGGCCCTATTCCGGCTATCACATTAAGATACATATTTAATTTAATTTAATTTAATATTAAATCTATAAAACTAATATTAATTTTGGAATAGTTAATTTAAAATCATATTCTCTAATAGTCTCAGTAGGAGTGTAATTCTTCCACTGCTCAACCACTGAAGACTTGTTGCCGTCGACCATTTGTCGGCCACCAAAATACCACCGTCACAACCGCCAGCATCCCGAGTTGGTTTGGTTGCTTGTTATCGAACGAGTAATTTGTCACAGTCATTTGTTGACAATGATCATATTAATCATTAAAAACACACAATGATGACAATGGTGACAATTAAGGGTGCCAAGGCTAATAGGAGGGTTTAAAGATAATGCACCTATTATTTGCGGGTTTATGTGCTTTTTGGTGAAGCTACTAAAAGGAGGGAAAATGCATTGAAATAGATCTTGAAGGAGTATGAATTGTGTTCAAGTAAGTGCATTAACTATGACAAATCCACAGTGTGTTATACTCCGATTACCTCTAAAGGGATCAAATTCGAGGGTCAGGCCTATTGGGGGTTCGACAATCAAATGAGATAGAAAGGTATTTGGGGTTTTCGAATATGGTGGGACATCGAAAGAAGGTAGCTTTTCAAACTTTAAAAGATCGGGTTAAATAGGAAATTGATAATTGGAGTACAAAGTTTTTATCGCAATGTGAAATGAGGTATTCATTAAAACTATTCCAACTTATTCAATGTCATATTTTTTTTTTTTTTGCCTAAGTCGTTATGTCGTGAACTGGAAAGTAGAATAGTTAGATTTTGTTTGCAAAAAAAATCATGGAAGACAAGACATTCATTGGTGCCAATGGTCAAGATTGTGTGAGCTAAAGGAGAATGGTGGCTTAAGCGTTCGTTGTTTGATTTCTTTTAATGTCACATTGTTAGCCAAACAGGGTTGGCCTCTCATTAGTAATCTGAATTTCTTTATTAAGTCGAGTGTTAAATCTAAGTACTATCCACAATGTGATTTTTGGAAGCAAAGTTAGGAAGTCTACCTTCTTATACCGACAAAGCATCTAGGCAATAAAGGGACTACTACAGACGGTCTTGGTTTGGAGGGTTAGTAAAAGGACCAAATTCCTATTAGAGAGGATGCTTGATTGGTAAGGGCTAAAAATTACCGAGTTTATGGAAATATCGATGTGATAACATGGTAAAGGTGTATGACTTAATTGATCACTCTCACGGGGAAATAGAATGTGGGATTAATAAGGAATACCTCGAGCAGAGAGTGTTGCTAACAAAATTATAAGAATCCTTCTAGCCAAGTTGGAGCATGAAGATGTGTTAGTGGGGAGAGGCGAACCTTCAAGCGTTTTACGGGTGAGGAGTGCTTATAAAGTTTGCTCCTTGATGGTTGTTGTGATAATCAATTTCTGAGATCTTGAGAATGCCATAAAGGCTTTTTACAGAAATTGTGGAATTTAAAATTAACTACAAAATAGAAAATTTCAACTTACAAAATTTCTTGGAATTTTTTGCCTACACTAGTTAATCTCCATAATGAGAAGAATCGGAGTAAACACAACATGCCCCAGGATGTGGAGGGTTGAGAGACTATTGACTATGTCTTTAGAGAGTGTCTGTAAAAGTGGAAATGTGGAATAAACTTAATCTCATGTTGATCTGTCTCAATCATATTGTGGCCCTCAAAGTTCTTTTTAGAAGCCAACTACAACAAAAATGTAAATGCTTTAGCGAAAGACGCATTTGTGAGTTTCTTCTTGGTACTTGTGTTCAATGGATTTATATGTTGTATCTTTGATGTTATTTGTTGCAGTGATATGTTGCCTTTTTAGCTCGAGCACTTAAATGTCATGGAAAGCATGTCATCTTGAAAGATATCAAACACGAGAACTTGTTAATTGGTGCACAGTGATTCCTAACCGATGGCTAGTACTCGTTTGGTTATTCAATGAAAGCCTCATTGTTGTTATCTAGTCAATTTGGATTCCATGTCAGGGTGAACTAAAGATTGCAGATTTTGGATGGTCGTTGCATACATTTAATCGCAGGTGGACTGTGTGCGGTGCACTATGTAGTAAACCATAGAACTAACTGGTTTGTGCTATGAGTTTCTTTATGGAGTCCCCACTTTTGATGCCAAAGAACATTCAGACACTTACAGAAGGTAAACCCGAGCTGCGGACACTAGAGAACATGATTGAAACTTAAGTTTCCTTTTCATAGCTTTTTCACTAGGGTACCTCTTTTGAGTACCTGTCACAACTTGTTCACTCTTTTCCCCATTCATAGGATTATGCAAGTGGATTTGAAGTTCTCTCCAAAATAATATAAAATTTACAAGGTGTTCAATGATGGTATTGATTGGTTAGCAAAATCAGCTCTATGTAGGAAAAAATATGGTATTGTGCGGCACTTGTAACTGGTTTTGATTTTGTATATGGTATTTTATCATGCACAGGCATCAGTCAAGAGGGAAAGAAGAATTATTTAATGTGGTATTCCTTTGATAGCGATTTCATCAAGAGAAGGGATTTTATCCGTAAGGAGGCTAAGGAAACTTAGAGAGCCAGTAGATTAATCGGGATGACAACTGAAGTGGATGATGATTTAGTCATGAAAAAGTTAGTAGGTTTGAGGTGCGACTTCTCTCTTATTTCTTATTCTTGTTGAGGTGCTCTTTATCTGCGACTAAATGAAGTCGGTTTACTCAAAAGAGGTTTGGTGAAGAAATTAGTGGTTAATTCGAAACTTGATCTTATCATGTTACTTGAAACAAAACTAGCAAAGGTGGAAGATGGGATTGTTCGAATGATTTGGATGGATTCTAATCGTTGGTGTGATTGGGGAGCTCTTAAAGATCGTTATCCTAGAGTTTTTGCTTTGGCTATGGATATAATAGCCAAAGCTAAGGATTATTCACAAAATGGCAGCTTTTACCATTAGTTGTAGAGCTCCTTTTTTCGAAGGAATCGTTTTCATTTGGGATTTGAAGTCATTGAGCAATTTGAGTCGTGATACAATGTTTTGTCCTTCAATTATAAAATGTTATGGAACCTGAGCATTTCGCCTAAGATACAATGTTTTGCATGGTTGGTGATTTTGGAAAGGATTTCCTACGATGTCATTCCTCAAAGAATAGAGGCATTTCGATCTCGGATGAGCAAGTTGTTTGTCATTGGTGCTAAGTGGAATCTAAGGATGTTAGTCACATTTTGCTGAACTAATCCCGAACAAATTTTGAGGTATTTTATCCTCCTTTCGTCATGCTTTGATAAGTTGTTGTCTAAACCACTGTTTAATTGGTGGTTGATGTCTATTATGGTTGCCTTGTGGACCATCTAGAGTGCAAGAAATGATTCTATGTTTAGAGGAAAAGATTTTAATTTGGAGTGATTTTTTTTCTGGTTAAATTAAGATCTTTGCATTAGATAAAAGTCCTGCCAGAATGTATGAATTTTGTTGAGTCAATGTGGGGGGAAGGGGTGTCCGCGAGATTGTGAAAGGAGTATCCGCAGCCATCATGCCAAGAGTGTGACGCGTTGGGAACCTTCAAATAAAGGCTAGTTAAAGTTTAACGATGATGGCTCAACATTACGTAAATTTGGCCTGATAGGGTGTGGAGTGGATTTGTAACAGCCCAATTTTAATAGTGTCGGAACAGTGATTCGAGATCACTAAATTTGACGAAAAAATTAGAAAACTTTGTTAATCAATAATTATAAGTTAAGTGTGATTTTAGAAATATTTTAAAATTAGTGAATTTTGTGAACTAAAAGAATTAATTAGAAAAATTGGGCCAAAAACGAGGTATTGAGACCTCGAATTCATAAAGTGAGCCATAAATATTTCTAAAAATATTTATGGAGTATCATTAAGTTATTATTAAAGTTTAGTTGAGAAATTTTAACGTTTAGATATGTAATTAAATAAAAAGACTAAATTGAAAAAGGTATAAAAGTTTAATTATAGATTAAAGAAAATAAAAAGGACTAAAAAGACAATTATGCCATTTTAAAATGTTGAGGCGGTTTGTATGAATAAAATCTGAGATTTTTTTTCAGTTAAAATGTATATATATTATATTATTATATTATTATATATATAAACAAACTAAAGGAAAAAAAGAAGAAGAAAAAGGAGAGAAGAAAAAGAAACAAAACAAAGAAACAGAGAGCATACGAAACAGGGGAGAAGGAAAGAAAAGAAAAAGGAAAAACTAGGGATTTAAAGCTTGAAGTTTAAATTGGTAAGTCAATTAAGTCCTATTCTCTTAATTTTGATGTTTTAGAAGCTTTAAAGCAAGATTTTGATGAAACTAAGTTGATATTTTGAGAGTTTTTAGGTTTTCAAGTGTAGTTGATGTTGAAGAAAAAAATGAATCAGAGATTAAATTGAATGAAATTTAAGTTAGAATTAGTAAGAGGATTAAATTGTAAAGTATGCTATAAGCTGTGTTAGAGGGATTAATTTGGAAGAAATTAGAAATTAAAGTTTTAAATATGAATATTAGATAGTCAAGTTGAATATGGAAGGAATTTAAGAAGAAACAAAGTATGAATTAAGTTAAGAAAATAAGTAAACTTAATTAGGATTAAATTGTAAAATGAGTTATAAGGAAACAGTTTTGGGACAGCAACAGTAAGGTAACTTTGAAAAATCACCAAAAATGGTAGAAATAGAATTAGAAGTTTATTGAGATATGAAATTAAAGCTTATTGAGTCTATTTTCATATGAGAGAAACAGAGAAAGAAAAGAAATTCTGTATTTTGAGATATTTAGATTTTAGTAAGACTGGTTCAGAGTGATTTTGAGATCCCCTGTTTTGACTTGGAAAAATCATCAAACATTGTATAAATATAATTTGGGAACATAATTTATATGGTTAGATTCCTTAATGAGTCTAGTTTTAGAAGAAATAAACTATAACATCATCTGAATTCTATATAAAAAGATAATTAATTTTTAGTGAAGAAGGGTCGGAACTGCCAGACAGCAGAACATGGGTGACTTTAAAGAATAAACTATACTAATTGGCTAAATCAAAAATTCTGAAAATTTTATGGTAAGAAGATATGTGAGTCTAATTTCAGGAAAAATTAACGGTTCTTCATTTGGAGTTCTGTAGCTCTGGAAATAAATAATTTAGTGACTATAACTCAAATGGACAGTTTTGAATATACTTATGAGTAATTAATGAAATTATTGATAATGTTACTTATAGCATGTTATATACATTAAGGATGTGGAATGGAGAGGAGGAGCAGGAAAATATGTATGAATATTTAGGTAGTATAGCTAATTTGAAATGTTTTAGGCTTAGGGACTAAATTGAATAAAAGTAAAACTTTATGATTAATTTTGTAAAAATGTAGAAATGACCAATTTGCATGAAATAGATTATTTTATTATTTAAAGTTGCAAAATTGAATGAAATTATTAATTTAGATTAAGATCGATTGAAAAATCGATGAAAATAAAAATTTCAAAATGACCACGAATCTTGATATTTCTACAAATTTAGCGAGAGTAAGTTAAAGTGTAACTTAATTATATGATATAAGAAAATATGAGTTGATGGTACGTGAAATATTGATATGATAAATTAACTGATTTATGTTTATGAAGAAGAGATAATTGAATGATATTTTTCATGATATGTAAATATGTGATTATCTTTAATATGTTAATACAAGGTAATTAAGTATGTTGAGACGAGTAATAAATTCAAGTAAGATATGTCGAGATAAATAAATATGTTTAAGGGACAATATGTTTGATTTTGATTGGTTCAAATATAAATGCTAGATAAAATAAAATGTCGACTAAATAACTTTGTAATTTCGGTAATGCCTCGTACCCTATTCCGGTGTCGAATACGGGTAAGGGGTGTTACAGGATTTTAAAAATTCGAAGGGTCTTGTCATTGCTATGTTTCAGGTCCCTACGGCGTCCAAGATTCTAATTTCGCTGAAATTATGGCGATTAAGTTAGCTCTTCATTTCTTCTTAGACTCCTAGTGCATTAAAGACTAAAATCTTATGGTTGACTCCGACTCCATAGTCGCTCTTACATGGTGTATCAATGAGAAGTCTAGGCCTTGGAAATATTGGCACATTTTTGCAAGCATTGATGAGATCAAGATGTCCATTCATGAGGTACAGTTTAGAAAAATTGGGAGAGATGCTAACGGTATGGCAGATTCGTTGGCAAAATCAGGGTGCTTTCGATCTCAAATGTTCGTTGAGTTTAATTGAGATGATAGTTTCATTGTTATTTCATCGAAGAAGATTCACCAAATCATTTGCAGCGATTATTAGACTATCAAACAGCAGTATTTTGTGCCTATTTGAGCGTCGTCTTCTTTGTTTTAAGGTGTCTTCATGATTGCAATAATCATAACCAATAGTTCTACAAAAATAATTAACTAAGTTTGATTAAACATAAATACTTTATTTTACGATAGTTTTGGTAATTAAATAATGAAAAAATATTTTTACGTTATGAAAATATTTATCTTGTATCTGTTTCACTTGAAACAATTTTCAAAAAGCGAGTTCAAGAAAACTTATCAAATCTTTGTAAAATGTTTTAGATAAAATCATTAGGAAAATATTACAATTTTCGGAAAAGCATGCCATTTTCAGGAGATCATTTTCAGAAAATGTTTTCAACCAAACAAACAAACCCCAAATTTGATTGAAGTCTACACAGGAGTTAAAAAGTTCTCGTGAAAGAAAATTATAATAATGCTAGTCATTGCTACTGGATATTGGTTTTCCCCTAAGTTCTTACCATTACCACCAACAAGATTCTCACTTACAAGACAAAGTCGAACAAAATCAACAATATTGAAAATAGACACTAAACCTCATTCTAGTTTCCACAATCTTTTATCAGCATGCAATGGTCATGTAAAAGCCCGATTCACATTGCAAATGATGATCTTTACACAATTTGTGAAACATTTGAGCAAGATTGATTTATTAGATTGTATGATGAGATCCATAAATAAGGTGGCAGTGATTATATCTGCAGAAAAGCCCTTACCAACCATTTCCACGGGGAAGTTGTGTTGCCTCTGAAGTATAGTGTTGCGAATGAACCCCGAATCATTACATTATAACAAAGCGGCTATTAGGCAAGCAGTCATTATCTCCCATGCTCCCAAACAACTTTGTATGCTTCATCCGGCAATCCTCTTTACACATCCATTAATCATTATACAATATGTGTAAACATCCGGTTTTAAACCATTGTCCGAGAGTTGATGAAATAATTCCTTGGCAACTTCGATATGCCTGACTTTGCACAACCCATCAATTAGGATATTATATGGGACAATATCAAGTTCCAACCCATTGTTTCGCATTGCTTGAAAAAGTTTCAATGCCTCCTCAATATGACCTGTTTTGCCTAAACCTTTCAGCAAAATCAAACAAGTCACTAAATTTGGAACTTGTCCGAAGCAAGCATCTTGCTAAGCAGTTCACATGCGATTGAAACTCTCCTAACTGAAACATACTTTGAAAGAGAGTGTTGTATGTGAAAATATTTGGGATTGGTCCGTTTTGAGATATTTCATGAAAGAGTTCCATTGCTTTGTCTAACCTCTTAGCTTTGCAATATCCGTTGATCATGGTGCTGTAAGTAACTATATTAGGTGCACAACCCTTCTCAATCATCAAGTTGAAAACTCTTCTAGCTTTACCCATTTTGTTCTGCAAGCAATGTCCATTAACTAATGCACTATAGGTAACAACATCAGGCTTGATTTCTCGCTTTATCATTGCGTCAACAAAATCCTCGACAGTGACCATCCCTTCCTTGCAATGTGCATCGACCAATGTACTATACATGACAACATCAGGCTCAATGCCTCGCTTTATCATTGCGTCAACAATATCCTCAGCTTCAGAGACCATCCCTTCCTTGCAATGCGCATCAACCAATGTAGTATACGTGACAACATTAGGCTCAGTGCCTTGCTTTCTCATCATGTCAACGATCTCTACAGCTTTAGAAACCATTCCTTCCTTGCAAAGTGTATGAATCAATATATTATATGTGACAATATCCAGTGAAATATTGTTATCAACCATTTCATTCAAAAGCCTTGTTGCCTCCTCCTGCTGGCCCGAATTACACATACCATGAATTAAGCAACTATAAGTAACTATACCTGGTCTAATACCCTTAACCTTCAATTCGGAAAAGAGATTGAGAGCCTCCTTTAATAGCCCCTTCTTACAAAGAAGGTCAAGGATGGTACTATATGCTACAATATCGGGTTCATAACCTCTACCTTCCATCACCTTAGAAACCTAATGACTCTATCAAGATTATTGCGGTCTTACACAACCCCTTAAGTACGATGATGTAAACAATCAAATTAGGTTGATACCCTCTTTGAGTCATTTCATCGAACATACAAAGCGGCCTCAGAAATATTACTTTGATTACAAAGCCCATTTATCAAAGTTGAAAAAGTTACAACATCAGGTTCAACACCTAACTTCAACATTTTCCCCAAAGCAGAAAAACCAAAATCAATTCGACTGATTGACAAAAGCAATTAATCAAGATGTTCAAAGAATAAACATCGTGGGAAACTCCCAATAATTCGATCATGCGTACTTAGAAACAACAATGGCATAATGTTTCATCCTAACAATGGCTCCTAGTAATTTATTAAATTCCACAATTGAAGGCTTTGGGTACTTTTCAATCATCTTATTGAACAAAATCAAAGCATGATCAACATTATCGAAGCGTTGGTCTCTTTTTCCCATTCCTCTAACAGGGATGGGTTTCTTACTTGGGGCTTCGATGTGGGTAGCAATGGTTTTAGAAGAAGAAGAAAAAGAGTGGAAATTAGAAAGATGGCTTCTAGCATTAACAACCGAACGAAGAATAAAAGAAGAAGGAAGCTTACCCATATCTTAAAAGTAAGCAAAATGAAAGCAGAATGGCGCGCGAAGATGATGTGGCAGCTTGGCGATGGCGATGTGAGGAGAAGTGTAAATTTGGGGGTGCGAAGTGGTGTTTAGGAAAAGGGTTGGGGCGTAATTTATTAAATTTAAATTTAAAATTTTAGATTAACTTGAAAAAAATATACTAAAATTACAATACAATTAAAACTTAAATCTATAAAACACTCTATTTCAAAAAAAAAAAAAAAAAAATCTATAAGACACTCTATTTTTATAAATTATATTTTGTTGATGCATCTAAGAGCGAGCAAAACTCGATTTTATTAAAAAAATAAAAATTAAAAATCAAATTTTGAGTTAATCAAATTGAGTTATTCAATTTTTTTGAGTCAACTGGAATAAGTAATTTAAGTTTCGAGTTTAAGCCGATTCGAATTTTACAATTTGAATAAGTTAAATAATTTAAATAACATATTGGTGCAAATGACCTTTTAGTCCCTATCATATTTGAAAATAAGCAAATTGGTCTTTCTATCAATAAAAATTACAAACAAAATTCAAATATTCAAAATAATTTTAAAATTTTAAAATATTATAAATTTTCAAATTTTATATTTTTAAAAATTATATAGTTTTTAAAAAAATTCTAAAGATATATAAAGAAATTTTAAAATTTTCTAAAATAAAAATTATGGGACCTAAATCTTTCATATATATATATATGTGTGTGTTCTTTTTCTCACACGCCTTTTGTCGAAACCATTTTTATTTTGAAAAAACGTGGGTCTACTTTAAAAACAAAAATGGAGTCGCCTCCAATCTTTTTTCGAGGTGGGATTGGGTCACCTTGAAATTGATCATTCTAATAAAAAAACATTTTGATTTATTAAAACAATAATTTTGGCTTACAAAATTCAAGAAAATGGGTTCGAGAGTCGGTTACGTATGAAGATGGTTAGCACCCTCGTAACGCCCAAAAATTGGTACCTAATTGATTAACTAATGTCCTAATGTCGAAAATTTGAAAAATTTAAAATACGATCATTTTTATTTGAAAGAAAACTTGAATAAATCAAATTGTACGTCAAGACCCACTTATCTCAAAGAAATAAAATGTCACACCCAATGAGTTAGGATGCAACATTTCAAGACTTCGAGATTAAGCTTGTCTTTATTTGTAGAAAATCCTTATCTCGAGACAACAAAATGTCACATCCAATAAGTTAGGACACAACATCTCGAATTCTGGAAAATAAGTTTTGATTTGAAACTTATGGGTTTCGATTTCAAAAAGGAATGCTTGACTTAGCAAAATGTATTTATTATTTAAAACAATGATTCGAGTAAAATATTGCATTAATTTACAAAACATAAATACCAAAAACAGTTTACGAAAATTACATGATATACTAACATTTAATACTAACATAGATAATTAAGAGGAAGAATAACGTAAAATGGCGACTGATACAGGAAATAAAATGATTATACTAAGGAAAACATAAAATAATAAGTAAATAAAAGAACATGAATAAGCAAATAAAAGATATAAAATAGTAAATAACAAAAAATATGCGAAAGGTAAAAAACTACAAAATGAATATGAAACTTTATGTAACACCCCCTACCTGTATTCGTTGTCAGAATAAGGTACGAGGCATTACCAGAGTTTACAATTTTTTTTTTTGAAACCGAGACCATTCCAATTCAACATATTTTCAAAATAAAATTCATGCATAAATATTAAAATAACTTAAACACATAAGCCATATCAATGGCTAACCTTATATTCATTTCATATTAACATTTATTTTATTAGCTTATACATGCCATTGATTTCCAAAATAAAGTTTCTTAAAATACCGAAATACTGGGGTTGATAGTGTGATGAGTCTCCCACCGATCCGACCTCCGAGCTCTTAATACTACAAAACAAGGGAAAGGAAAACAGAGTAAGCACTTTGTGCTTAGTAAGTCCATGTAACAAGAATTATACTTACCTAATATTTTCATTACAAGCAATAAACATTCATATGCTCATTCAATGCATTATTACCCTTACATTTACAAACTCAACATCCAAGTTAGTCCATTAATTTCCATATATCAATAATATACACACCATGATTGATGAGCTCATCAATGTCATGATTTCCATTTCCTTGTTATTTTTTCCATATTCGTTGAATTACTCGGAATTTCGATGGATTTTCAGAGGTACACTTTAGTGTACAAATCCGGGTCCGTCAATTCATATTCATGTGCGCACATTTCCGTTTCAGAGAGCACACTCCCGCGAACCTCATCTTTCTGGCGGGATTACAGTCGAGCTAAATCACTGTAATATAAACTCATAGAGTATTGTCGGGATTACAGTCCAGGCTAAATCCTCGCAACGACAATTACTCTAATGAGCTTGGATCCGAATTACCAGTCCAGGCTAAATTGGACCTAATTCGGATTACCCGTCGGGCTAAATCCATTTTTCACATATTCTTGGGAGGGCTATATCAGGATAGGATCACCCGTCCGGGCTAGATCCTTTTTACCGTCAATTTCTTTTCAGAGATCCATCAAATTTTCCTTTCATTCAACCGGGATTTCTTTCCCCTTTTTATCAAATATATCAATGTATCATCAATTTTCATACAATGAGCATTCAAATTTATATTCACATCAATAACATACATTTCAAACAATTAAGAATATAATTCAAGTTACATGAACTTACCTCGATACTAGTTCGTTTATAAAATCTACTAATCCGGGACTTTTTCCTTTCCTCGATCTAGCTTTGTATTTGAGTTTTCCGGATCTAAATAAATAAATTCAATCATCAATTCAATACATTTCATGTTCACATGTAGTATTTTCTATAATTCTATTATTATTTTTAGCTTATTCAAAGCTGTCTACTTGAGTCACAGTCACTAAATTATTTATTTCTTGAGCTACAGAGCTCCAAATGAAGAACCGTTAATTTTCTCTGAAACTAGACTCACATATCTTCTTCTCATAAAATTTTCAGAATTTTTGGTATGGCCAATCAATACCAGATTATTCTTAAAGTTTCCCCTGTTTTACTGTTTGACTGTTCTGACCTCTCTTCACTACGAATCAAATTACTCTTTGTACAGAATTCATATGACCTTCTTATTTATTTCATTTGAAAATAGACTCATTCAGGATTCTAAACATATAAAGTTAAGCCCCTAATTATTTTTCTCCATTGTTTTATGATTTTTCAAAGTCAGAACAGGGGATCTCGAAATCACCCTGAACCAGTTTTACTAAAATTTAAATATCTCAAATTACAGAATTCGTTTGCTTTCCCTGTTTCTTTCATATGAAAATAGACTCAATAAGCTTTAATTTCATATCTCACTCAACTTCTAATTCCATTTCTACAATTTTTGGTGATTTTTCAAAGTTACTCTACTGCTGCTGTCCAAACTATTTCCTTATGGCTTACTTTGCAATTTAATCCTAACTAAGCCTATATTTTTTTTTTCTCAATTCATACCTTTTACTACTCAATTTCTTGCCAAACTCACATTTAACTATCTAATTTTTTATCATATTTTCATAATTTCGAATTTATTTCAACTTAATCCCTAAAACTCAAAGCTTATAGTTTCTTTTACAATTTAATCCCTTTTTCAATTCTAACTTAGAATTTATTTAATTTAATCCATAATTCATCTTTTTCTTCAACATAAACTATATTTAAAAACCTAAAAACTCTCAAAATACCAACTTAGTTTCATCAAAATCTTGCTTTAAAGCTTTTAAAATATCAAAATTAAAAGAATAGGACTTGATTGACTTACCTTTTAAAGTTTAAAACCTTGAATCTTGAATTTTTCCTTTTTCCTTCTTTTTCTTCTTTCTTTCCTGCTTATGTCGAATTGCTCTCTGTTTCTTTCTCTGTTTCTATGTTTTGTTTCTTTTCTATTTACTTTATACTATTTACTTTATTATATAATATAATATTATATTAATATAGTTATTTAATAATAATAATATATTTTAACATATAAAATCTCAGATTTTTTTAAGCTTATGCCGCCTCAAATATACTAAATGGTCTATTTGCCATTTTAGTCCTTTTTATTTTCTTTTAATCTACAATTCAACTTTTACTTTCATTTCAATTTAGTCCTTTTCGTTTAATTACCTACCCAAACGTTAAAATTTTCTGACGAAAGTTTAATACCACATTACTAACATTTTATAAATATTTATAAAAATATTTCCTATCATATAAAGACTCATGCAAACATATTGAAATAAATTTCTATTTAAATCGGATTTATGGTTACGAAACCATTATTCCGAAAATCTTGAATTTAGGCCATTACACTTTACATACAATGTAATAGCCCAATTACGACCCTAGTCGGAACAATGGTTTTGGGACCACGAATCCAAATCAGAAAAATATTTTAATTATTTATTCGATATTTATGTTATGTGGTCAAGCATGTGTTAAAAATATTATGTATTAATTTTTGTGTTTGGGTGACCAATTTAGTTGAAAGGATTAAAGTGCATAATTAGTGAAATAGCTAATCTTTATAAAGGAGTGATTAAATTGAATTGCTTCTTGTATCAAGGGACTTGCATGTCGATTTCCTAAAACCAATTGAGTGGACGGCATGATGATGATGTTTATTTTAAATCCAATTATTTTGTTTGTAAAGAAAATTATTAATAATATGTAATAAGTTTTAAAATAAAGGAACATAAAAAGAGAGAGTGGAATGTTCATCTTCCACCTTTAGTTACCATTGCCGAAACTCATAAGGGAGAGAAGAAAGCATAAGTTTCAACTTTCGGCTATTGCATGTCCTATTGAGGTAAGTATTTGAGCTTAATTTTTGTAGATTTTTGCATTTTTGAGTTAGCTACCTTGAGAACTATCAAACCCATGGTGGAATTTTTGAGTTTAGAGCATATAATAGATTCGGCCATGGAAGGGTGTTCTTGTTTTCTATGATTAATGGAAGAATGCTTGATATATGTTTGAAAATGACATGTTGTGAGTAGGAAGTGTGATTGAGATGGAGTTTGGTGACTTAATTTATAAAAATAAATGGTTGAGGGATCTAATTGTTAAATAAATGTTTTGTAGGGACCTAAATAAGGACTAGAAGCATTCGGTCCTCGATAAGCATGATTAAATTTTTGATATTTTGCAATTTGAGTTTTAATGATTAGATTATAAATTTTGTAAGTGTTGGGGGTAAATTCGGAAAAATGAATAATAGTATAATTTTTGGATTGAATTGGATGGATATGTTCTTGAATGAGTCAATTTGAATTGTTTAGATCAAGTACAAAAGGAGAAGGATTTAGATCGGGGGAAAAACAAAATTTAACAGATAGTTGGGGAGCTAAATCCATCTTCTCTTGAGGTAAGTTTAAGCATTTGGATTGGATTAAAATTTTAACTATGTTATGCTGGAAATTTGTTAATGATTTTATATTATTATATCAAATGGTCAAATGTATTGAAGGAAATTTGTATAATGTGGCCGAATGTATGATTAATATAAATGCTTAAGAAAGCTTGCTTTCTTATTGGGTGATTTATGTATATATGTGTAGCATATGATGAGCGTATGTATATATGAATGAAATGAAAAATTATTATGAATGAGGATGGAGGCTATAAATTATATGTTTAATATGAGAACCGAATGTAGTGTAAGTATTTGGGCAAATGTGGTAATTGTGAATTGATTGGGCGCTGTGTGTGCAAGATTAAAACCGAGCACTGTGTGTTGCGAGATAGGTTGATACGGCACTATGTGTGCAAGATTAAAACCGAGCACTATGTGTGCAAGATCGGTTGATACGGCACTGTGTGTGCGAGATTAAAACCGAGCACTGTGTGTGCGAGATCGGGTGATAAGGCACTGTGTGTGCGAGATTAAAACCAAGCATTGTGTGTGCGATATCGGTTGTATGGCAATAAGCTACTTGAGTTGCACTGTGTGTGCGGATTTATGAAGATTTCAATAGCAAAAACAAATAAAGGGGAGACATCCGAGAAATGGTAAGAGGTAAACGAAGTATGACAATTAAATAGCTTAATGCTAAAGGTAAGTTAATGTGTACATAATAGCATAGCATTGAGATGTTACAATTATTGTTTAGGTGGTTCGAATGAATGATGACATGTGTTTTTGATTTTCGGGATATGTTGAATTAGTGAATGACGATTGGATCATGTTGTTTGTGATTTTCGGGATGATATTTAAGTCAAAGTGATTTAATGCGAATAATAGTTGTACTTAGATTTTCTTATTGATGCTTAAACTTACTAAGCTATGATAGCTTACGATATGTGTGTTTGTGATTACTTTGTAGCTCTTAAAAGTCGAAGTTCAAGCTCGATGATCCTTGTTGAAGTCAAGCACACTATCAAATTTTGGTACTCCTTTTTGTAAATGAATCCTAATGCTATGGCATGTATAGGCTAACTTTCCGAGACTAGACTCAATGCATGGGTTTAATTCGATTTTGTTTGATCATGTTATTATTTACTATGTAGGTTCAGTCTTGTTATAAAATTTATATGGGAATTTATTTTATGGTATGGATATATATATATATATATCTATATATATATATATATGTATCAATTCAATTATTTTCGGTTAAGTTGATATATGAACTTTAGTCAATAATTATAAATTGTTGATATATGTATATGTGTATGAATGAAATTTTGTGAATAGACATTGTTGGATGCAGTTGCGTCTTGAGCATGTATGAACTTGTTATGGGTTTCCGTTAGATGTAATTAAATTTGGAATTTGAATTTTCTTTCCTTTTTGATCGTATAGGTTTGAATATGGGTAGCTATTTCATTGGTGTAGTATCTTAATAAGATACACTTACTTGTAACGAGATATGTATATATGTATATATATATATACACATGCATAGAGAATAATGCCGAATATGGCAAGAAACTAGGTGATCATCAAGTTGTTCTTGGAATTGGTATATGCTTTAAATTGCTTATGGTTTGTAATAAAGAAGGTACATAGTTGTATGGGAGGCATATAGTCTTAAATGTTATTTGATTGATTGTTTGTGATAAGGGGATTATAATAAATGATTGAATAATATATGCATGATTAGTATATGTTGGGTATGCTTTGGTCTTAGTAAATGATCTTATAAGCTCGATGATTAGCGAGAGGTATAGCAATGCCGTAACCCTAATCCGGTGATAGAAACGGGTTAGGGGTGTTACATACAAGATCAAGTATAAAAGTAAAATAACAATATAAGATGAATGACAGACACCAAATAATAAATAGATACTACAACAAAATTTTTTAAAAAAACATATATGTAAAAAAAATGATACGACAAAATCTAAAATAGATATATATATATATATAGTAAAATAAATGTATGTTTCAAATAAATAATATATAAAAAACTTTGAATAAAAAATATGTGTAGGGGATAACTTATAATAAATATATAATATAACAACCTAGTATAGAAAATAATATATATTTTTAAAATAAACAATACATAAAAAACTTTACATCAATTTAAATAGTATACAATATACAAATTTTAAAATATAAAAATAAAATAGAATTTAATAGAATAACCTATAAAAAATGAGATAATTTGATATAATGCTAAAGTAATTAAAAAAATAAAAGAGGATTAAAAATCAAGGAAACAGTGATTAAATCAAAATAAAAACAAAATCCAGAGTAAAAATGTAAAAGGACCAGATTAGAACGTACGCCACATTGTAGGGACCTATCGGGCAATTATGCCTTATCTCCTAAACGACGCCGTTTTATCCTCTGCCTTTAAAATGGCTTTAAAGACCAAATTGAAGCAATGGTCGTAATTCAGGACCAAAGTGAAAATAAAGAAAAATATAATTGGATGTAATTATAAAATTGCAATAATGCGGAAGGGCCTATTGAGCAATTAGACCTTTTAACAAAAACTCGCGGATCCTCCCTGGGAATAGGGTCAACACGCGGATCTTGGCCCTTAAATACGTCGTTTTGGTCATTAATTGACCACACAAAAACGACGCCGTTCCACTGGCCTTTATAAACAAACAAACAAAAAAAAAAGCTAAAAATCATTTTTTAAACCAGCTCTAAAAAAAAGTAGAAGCCCCAAAAAATGCTCTGCCTTCATATATCTTCTGACCTTCGGCCGTCCTCGCACACGCCTCACGCGTCGTCGTTCGTGGCAGCCCTAAGGCTAAGAAACTTCATTTTTCAATGCAAATCAAAAAGGTAAACTCGTTCTATCCCTTTTTTGTAGTATTTGTATATTTAAAAAAATATTTGCATGAAGCAAAAGAAAATAAAAAGATAAAAAATACTGAGAGAGATGTAACTAACAGAAATCACCTCTGTTCTTTGATTTTTTTGTGTATTGCATTCTGTATTCGAAGATTGTGTGTTTTTTACAAATTACATTAGGGTTTTATAGCCCCAAAAATAAATCGAAAAATAAATACAAAAATCCTATTTTACTGCTACTGTTTGCGTTCTTTCCTTGTTTTGCAGGTGAACGGCGAGAAACACGACGGTGAGGAGCTCTATCTATGCGCTGATTGCGGCACAACCAAAGGCCTGTGTTGGGAGCTGCAGCGCCTAGGGTTTCAGAAACCCTAGGCTTCTGATTCTATTTGGGTATTGGGCCTTTTGGGGCCCCGTTGGTTTGGGTCTTTGTTGGGTCTGGGTGTAATAGGTTTTGGGTAGTCTGTTTTGGGCTGTAAATGGACTGTAAAAAAGGATTGGACATTTGGTTTATTTTTTTTTAAATTTTTTAGTTTGTTCGGGCCCGGGCACAAATGGGCTATTACACCTTCTTATTACCACACTTCTTACAGTAATCGAATAACCTAAATAAATTGTCAGTAAATAGGTAATTAAAATAAAATTGTCAGTAAAGGTTTCCATGGTTATATTTTTAGAAAAATAAATTTACATAGTTTTTCGCAACAAGACATTCCTTGAGTCTTCAACCGCCATCACTTCATTTTCTCATCGTCATTGACTCCTTGGAAAATAATTACATTTAAATATTATGTTTGCTCCCAGCTCTTAAGAATTTTATGAATTAAAAACAAGTCTTATGTGGAGATGATAGTCCAAGTTCTATTTTCCAAGAACTATAATCTTGGCAATATATATATATATATATAACAAATATATAATATCACATCCATTCTTATATATAACTCAAAACATTCATAAGATTTAAAAATGTCACTTTTTATGTAATCAAATCATTCAAGAATAAAAGAAATTTATTTTGATTATCTGTTTATACTTATAGATAGACCACAACCTAAATCTGATATCAATTATTGAAAAATTGAGTTTGAAAAACGTAGCGAAAAATAAAGTTAGGAGAAAACCAAAGTTATAAAAATTTTCCAAAATTAGAACTTAGTTGTGATATTTAAAATAACAAACACTTAATCAAAATTGTATATTTTCGATTCGTTTAGGAAAACGCTTCAACCTAGTAGTCTTCTCCATTATCTTTAAGTTCACATATGTCGAGTGTAGATTCGTTTCGAATATTTTTCACAAAAATTACCAGTGGGTTAATTTTGTAATTTCTCTAACCTTTTGAGCCAAGTTATAAATAAGAAAAATATCTCTAGAAATTATAGAAATTTTTTGAAATAATTTCTTTAGAGAATTTTTTCTCTACAACTTTCTCTTAAATTCAAGTGTGTCAAAATAATGAGCCAAGACTCTCTTTATATAGGGAGAGTTTAGAGAGTTAATATTAAATCAATAAAACACTTATCAAGGTAAATATTAGATTAAATTTAATAGTAAGTCTTATTAAATTAATAGAATATTTATCTACAAGACAAACATTAAATTAAATTAAATATTAAGATAATTACTTTAATATTATATTGATAAAATACATTAAGATAAATATTTAATTTAATTTAATATTAAATTTATTAAACTAATATTATTTTTGGAACAATTAATATAAAATCATATTCTCTAATAGAGTCTTAGTAGGAGTGTAATTCTTCCACTGCTCAACCACTGAAGACCTATCGCCGTCGACCATTTGTAGGCCACCAGAATGCCGCCGTCGCAACCGCCAACATCCCAAGCTGGTTTGATTGCTTGTTATCGAATGAGTAATTTATCATAGTCATTTGTTGACAATGGTCATATTAATTATTAAAAAGACACAAGGGTGACAATAGTGACAATTAAGGGTGTCAAGGCTAGCAGGAGGGTCCGCAGATAACGCACCTATTATTTGAGCATGTTTGTGTGCTTTTTGGTGAAGCTACTAAAAGAAGGGAAAATGCATTGAAACAGATCTTGAAAGAGTATGAATTGTGTTCAAGTCAATGCATTAATTATGACAAACCCACAGTGTGTTATAGTTCGATTACCTCTAAAGGGGATCAGGTTCAGGTATTAGGCTTATTGGGGGTTCGACAATCAAATGAGATAAAAAGGTATTTGAGGTTTTCGAAAATGGTGGGACATCGAAAGAAGGTAGCTTTTTAAACTTTAAAAGATCTGATTAAACAGAAAATTAATAATTGGAGTACAAAGTTTTTGTCCCAATGTGAAATGAGGTATTCATTAAAACTATTCCAACTTATTCAATGTCATGTTTTTTTATTGCGTAAGTCATTATGTCGTGAACTGGAAAGTATAATAGTTAGATTTTGTTGGCAAAAAAAATCATAGAAGACAAGACATTCATTGGTGCCAATGGTCAAGATTGTGTGAGCTAAAGGAGAATGGTGGCCTAGGCTTTCGTTGTTTGATTTCTTTTAAAGTCACATTGTTAGCCAAACAGGGTTGGAGTCCCATTAGTAATCTGAATTTCTTTATTAAGACGTGTTAAAATCTAAGTACTATCCACAATGTGATTTTTTGGAAGCAAAGTTAGGAAGTCTACCTTCTTATTCCTGACAAAGCATCGAGGCAATAAAGGGACTACTACAGGACGCTCTTGGCTGGAGGGTTAGTAAAAGGGACCAAATTTCTATTAGAGAGGATGGTTGGTTGGTAAGGGCTAAAAATTACTGAGTTTATGGAAATATCAGTGACCCTTTTTACAAAAAAAGGGTTTTGACAGATGGCGCACCCATCATTTTTTTCAATTCTAAATTTTCAATCCTCACCAAAATAGTGGCAATTAAGTTATTTAAGTTAAATTCTATTACTTACAAAATTTTAGGCAACAAATATATTATCACGTGTCAGCTTACTATTTTTGTATAATATTTATAAAAAACTATCTTGTTTTAATTAAAAATTTTAATGACTATCATAATACTGAATTGTAAAATATAAAAATTAAAAATGATCAAATTATACACATATCACGAGACTGATAATAAAATTTTATCTATCAAATTCAACTGTTACGGTTTACACTAAAACTAAAATTTTAAAAATTAATTTTTTTTTAAGAATCTTAATTATTTGAATCAAGGAATAACATTATGGTCTAAATGTTAGAATATATTTATAAAAAATTAAAAAAATTAATTAAGTCTCTAATAAAATATCATGCTTAATTTACCTTATCTTTCCATTAATCCAAAATAACATCATAGTTACCAACAAGCGTTGCGTATAATATAATGCATATTGCATTCTTAACGAGAGATGTAAGTTAAAATCTTGAAGACAACATGGTCGAGAAGAAGAACATCAAATATGAACCACCAAACAAACATGAAAAATACTAAAAAGTTAATATATATATATATATATATATATATATCTGTGTGTGTGTGTGTATATGTTGATACCATATATACATGCATTTGGAGATAGCTTTTAAGGTTTAAGGTATACATGGGATGTTATTCTTTTTTTGGTAGGCTTGAATTTAAATATTTATTGTTTTATATAATTTTTTTTTCCAGATCAAATCATTTATAATATATATGAAAAGTAAATACATGAATATTGTATTGAGGGTGTTGTTGAAATGTGAGAGAAAAATAAGAGAGGGGGAAGTAGAAGTCATCATTCTCTGCATCAAGTTCGAATCAGGTCTCAACAAAATTTTAGGCTCGTTTTTTAAGTTCGGGTTCGGTTTAACCCAAAAAAATAGGCTTGAAAATTTACCCAAGTCTAGTTCAAATTATAAAATCTAAACCCGAGCACAACCCGTATTAAATTTTTTATTATAAAAGTTGAGATACAAAATAATATTGTCAAAAATTAAAATATAAAAAATAAATTGTTTTGCATTTTAGGCCGATTTTTGTATTATTTAAGGGAAATAAATCGATTTTGGAGAGAGCGTAAAAACATAACCAGCTTATATTAATGATATATGTAAGTTTACACCCTAAACGAGTAAATAATTTTATGGTAGATTATAATATATACAACTTTTTTTATCTCGTGTGATGCTCGAGTTTAGTTGTATGTAGCAATTAAATATATTACATGTAATTTTGTGACGTTTTAAAAATTTTATGACCTAGAAAGTACAAAGATACTCACTTAGCTACATAATTTTAATTTAAATTAGATTTTATTGATTATTTTATAAAATAACCAATATTATTATGAGGTCATTTTTGTCATTTTAAATTAGTAAAATCTAGAAAAATTCATTTGATGGGATTCAAACCCAAAACACCATGACATTTAACATTTAAATTTTATGATTTCAACGGAAGTCTGATTTGTTTTTTATGTTATTTTTAAAAATATATATTTGTTATATAATTTCTTTCAACCACATCTAAATATGTCATAATCTAAGATCATATTTATTGACTATATTATGTTTGTATTGTATTTTTATACTTGTGCTCTAAATTATAATATTCAAATTAAAAGTAATAAATAGCAAAATCTAACATAAACCACTAGCGGTGCATTTGATTTATCGAATCTTGGATTATGTTTCATAATAAAATTATGAAAATGTAATATTACAGATGGAATGCAAAATACATTGTTTGGATTCATTTGCTTGGAGTGAAAGATTCATGTATTCGGTTGTTAAAAGCAAGTTTTACTATATTTTGATTGTTATAATTTTTTTTTATTACAAGTTTACTTCCTTTAACCTTTTTTAGTCTCAACTTTTTCAAAAAATTATAATAACTTAATAAATTCATTTTATTTCACCATTTTATCATATGATAACGTTATCTTAAATGTTGTTATATCAAAAGCTTGGGACATCAAAGCTAACAACTTTCATCAAATCAGAACCATTATAAAATTTATCTCAATGACTCAACCTCAATTTTAACAATAGCTTTAGATGTCTCGTGCATGACTTCTTTCCCATAAATTTGAGTTCCACTGCTGCACTATTGAGAAATTAATTTTTAATACTAAATTATATTGATTAATAAATGCAATAAAGTAAATATTTTAGGTTTTTTGTATTGTTCATGTCTGTTTTACAGTTTATGTTTAGAGCTCTTAGCTGCCTCTCCTAACAATATTGTCTCCAAAGTTTGAATTTGCATCTCTCCTTGGAATGTAATGTGCATTAACGTTGACATTTTCTAAAACAAGCAAATATATTATTTTACCTCATTTTTGTTAAGAAGAAAATAAAGGTGTAATCTTTGGGAAAAATAGAATGGTGAATTATACCAACAGTCACTAAACTTTGATGTAGCTGAAAAAATAGACACTCTGATTTCAATTCAATCACTCAATTTTCGCAAAATAACAAAGGTCCTTTTAACTATTTTCCGTTATAGACGTAACGGAAAAGTGACATGGCATTTAAGGAAGGGTTAGCTATCATTTAAAGAGCCCCATAGCCCTAACTTGGCAGTAGAAAAGAAAAAAAAAAAAAAGGAGAAGTGAAGAAGAAGAAGAAATGGACATACCTTAGTTTTGTTCCTTCAAGATAGAGTCACCACTCAGTTCGCTGTTATCTGTTGAATCTTTGTCCCTTTTTTTCTTCTCTCCTTTTCTTTTCTTTTTCTTAACTCTGGTCACTGTCGTTCATGGCCTTCTCTGGCCAATCATCATCACCAAATGGCTCCTATTTTCCTCTTTTCAAATCTCACTTCAGATTTCCCAATAAGCCTTCAAAATCCCAAGATTAAAAACTTAAAGCTTCGAACATGGCTTCAACAGATCTTCGCCGTCCACCGTCTGATCACCACCATATTCCGGCCACAGCTTTTCTTCGACCAGCCACTCAGATCATCGAACTGGCTTAAGTTCTCCAACTCGCAAAACCCAAAATGGGTGTGGGTTTCTTCTCTTTTGATTCTCTTCTTTTTTTTTTTTTTACTTCTTTTGATGCAAGCCAATTTGGAATTTTTGCTCTTTTTTTGCTAGTTTGATTTTGAATGCTTCCTATTTGGTATTTTTGTTTTTGCTGATTTTTGTTGTTTTGTCGTCGATTTTGATTTGAAGCTTCATAACATCGCCACAAGCAGGAGCTCCAGCTAAACTGATGCCGAGAACGGGTTGTGATGGGATCTCCTTGACATTAGCCCAATCAATCATTTTGATGCTAGAAAGAGCTTTTCTAGGTTACGTCTGCCAAAATTTTTTCCCCAATTTCTTTTTCCCATTCTGGTCCTAATTTTAGGTAAATCCCATGTCAATATGCCACATCAGCTAATTGGGTCTTCAACGTGGCAAGTTAATGTCCACATCAGCTAGTTAGCTTCCCACGTCAACAGTCCTGTTAAGACAGTAATAGAAAATGTTAATAAATGATTGATTTGTCAAATTTTTTATAACGTTAGTGACTGCTTTATTATTTTTCTAAAGTTGAGTGACTGAAATGAAATCTAAATGATTGTTTTATTAGATACCCCAAAGTTAGTGACTATTAGTATAATTTACCCAAAATAGAATTTATTGCATCTTTATTTCATTTTTAATAATTTACAATATTAAAATAATAAAATATATAATTTTATATTATTATCTATTTATTTTTATAATTAAATTTAAATAAAATTATTTTAAAAAATATTTAATTGAAATTCAGGTTAGGCCGGGTTGAAAACAAAAATAAATTCATTGATACACAGTGGAATGGATCGTGGTTGTGGGAGTATACTAGAAATATGGGATGTTGCTCGCTGCTTGAAGCTGAATTGTGGCTCATTTTGGACGGTATGAATCTTCTTTGCATCCAAGGCTTTAGGCGTGTGGAGATTGAGAGCGACAGTGCTGCTGCTGTCCGCATCATATTGGATGAGTCTGCTGCTAAGCAGAGTATATCGCACAATTCGAGTTCTTTAGAATCGGCAAACAAAGGTCAAGATACATCACATTGTCCGGGAAGCCAATGCGTTTGGCCTAAGCAGGCCGCTGAATCCACCACCTGCTGCACTGAGGAGCATTCTTTGCAAGGACTGTACAGGGACGGTTGCGGATAGGCTGAAACCACTACCCTCCTTTATATAAACATTCAACCCCTTATTACTCAACACACGCAAACAAATGCCATTAAATCACCTTAATATTTATTTCAATTCCTTTTATTCTCAACTCATGTTTAGTTGTTCATACAAATGCACCTGCTTTAAAATTCACAAGCAATATTGGTTTTCCCCTAATTTCTTAACATCACCACAAAAAAGATCAAGAAGTTGCTAAGATCAAGATCAACAAGCTACACAAGTCAGAACAAAATCAACAATATTGAAAATAGACACTAAACCTCATTCTAGTTTCCACAATCTTTTATCACTGTGCAATGGTTATGTACAACTGATTCACATTGCAAGTGATGATCTTTACACAATTTGTGAAACATTTCAGAGCAAGATTGATTTATTAGAGTGTATGATAAAATCCATAAACAAGGTGGTTTTTATCGAGTTAATAAAATGTTTTACATAAAATCATTAGGAAAATATTACATTTTTCGGAAAAGCATACTATTTTCCGGAAATCATTTTCCAGAAAATGTTTTCAACCAAACAAACAAACCCCAAATTTGATTGAACTATACACAGGAGTTAAAAGTTCTGAGCAGCCGAAAATTATAATAATGCTATTGTCATTGCTACAGATATTGGTTTTCCCCTAAGTTCTTACCATTACCACCAACAAGATTCTCACTTACAAGACAAAGTCAGAACAAAATCAACAATATTGAAAATAGACACAAACTCATTCTAGTTTCCAGAATCTTTTATCACTGTACAATCGTTATGTACAAACTGATTCACATTTGCAAGTTATGATCTTTACACAATTTGTGAAACATTTCAGAGCAAGATTGATTTATATGATAAGATCCATAAAGAAAGTGGCAGTGAATATATCCGCAGAAAAGCCCTTACCAACCATTTCCGTAAGAAGTTGTGCTGCCTTTGAGGTATAGCTGGTGCGAAGGAACCCCCGAATCATTACATTATAACAGCAGCTATCAGGCGAACAGTCATTATCTCCCATGCTCCCAAACAACTTGTATGCTTCATCTGGCAATCCCTCTTTACACAGTCCATTAATCATTATACGATATGTGCAAACATCCGGTTTTAAACCATTGTCTGAGAGTTGATGAAATAATTCCTTGGCAACTTCGATATGCCCAGCTTTGCACAACCCATCAATTAGGATATTATACGGGACAATATCAAGTTCCAACCCACTGTTTCGCATTGCTTGAAAAAGTTTCAATGCCTCTTCGATATGACCTGTTTTGCCTAAACCATCAAGCAAAATCAAACAAGTCACTAAATCTGGAACTTGTCCAGAAGCAAGCATCTTGCTAAACAGTTCACATGCAGTTGAAACTTTCCCTAACTGAAACATACTCTGCATAAGAGTGTTGTATGTGACAGTATTTGGGATTGGTCCCTTTCGAGATATTTCATGAAACAGTTCCATTGCTTCGTCTAACCTCTTTACTTTGCAATATCCATTGATCATGGTGTTGTAAGTAACTATATCAGGTGCACAACCCTTCTCAATCATCAAGTTGAAAACCCTTCTAGCTTTATCCATTTCGTTCTGCAAGCAATGTCCGTTGATTAATGCACTATGGGTAACAACACTAGGCTCAATGCCTCGCTTTATCATCATGTCAACGATCTCTACAGCTTTAGAAATCGTTCCTTCCTTGCAAAGTGCATCAATCAATATATTATATGTGACAATATCAAGTGAAATATTGTTATCAACCATTTCATTCAAAAGTCTTGTTGCCTCCTCTTGCCGGCCCAAATTACACATACCATGAATTAAGCAATTGTAACTAAAGATATCTGGTCTAATGCCTTTAACCTTCACTTCGGAGAAGAGATCGCGAGCCTCCTTTAATAGCCCCTTCTTACAAAGAAGGTCAACTATGGTATTATACGCTACAATATTGGGTTCAAAACGTTTGTCTTCCATCAGCCTTAGAAACCTAACAGCTCTATCAGTATTGCCGGTCTTACACAACCCCTTAAGTACTGTATTGTAAACAATCAAATTAGGTTGATACCCTCTTTCAGTCATTTCATCGAACATACAAACGGCCTCAGAAATATTACTTTGATTACAAAGCCCATTTATCAAAGTTGAAAAAGTTACAACATCAGGTTCAACACCTAACTTCAACATTTTCCCCAAAACAGAAAAACCAAAATCAATTCGACCTGATTGACAAAAGCAATTAATCAAGATGTTCAAAGAATAAACATTATGGGAAACTCCCAATAATTCGATCTGTCTGTACTTATAAACAACAATGGCATAATGTTTCATCCTAACAATGGCTCCTAGTAATTTGAAAATTCCACAATTGAAGGCTTTGGGTACTTTTCAATCATCTTATTGAACAAAATCAAGGTATTGTCAACATTATCGAAGCGGTGGTCTCTTTTTCCCTTCCCTCTAACAGACATGGACATGGGTTTCTTACTTGAGGCTTCGATGTGGGTAGCAATGGTGTTAGAAGAAGAAGAAAAAGAGTGGAAATCAGAAAGATGGCTTCCACCATTAACAACTGAACGAAGAATAAAAGAAGAAGTAAGCTTACCCATATCTTGAAAGTAAGCAAAATGAAAGCAGAAATGGCGGCGGCAGTAGCAGTAGCAGTAGCAGGAGAAGTGTAAATTTTGGGTTGCGAAGTGGTGTTAAGAAAGCGTTGGGAGCGTAATTTGGGTTAATTGGCCATTAAACCCATCCACGTTTTAGCTTTCCAAGTGTAAATTTACAATTATAATCCTCTTACTATACAATACTCTTTTAAAATGGTCCTTTTTTAAGTTTTTATTTTGATTAATAAATTAAAGCAATCTTTCTTATATTTATTGGTGTTTTAAACGAAAAGGAATAGTTTTTGGGACATTAATTGCATTTAATGCTGAAAGCTAAACATGTTAATGTTTAAATCATATATATGTACAACTATTGAAAGGAAACATTATGTTTTAATTTTGGCCGGAATTTACATTGACTTGAGTAGATCACATCTTTTTTCTTTCTTCCTCCCTCCAAAATTTCCTCCCGACACTCGTCTCCACCCACGCGGAACAGATTACCCAATGCCCCATCTCCATCTGATCTTTGAGAAAAATGAAATCAACGACGACTCAAAACCCGATGTAATGAAGAGTCCCAACCAGAAGAAGCGCGAGGGTCGTCGCACCATCCATTGGAGCATGGACCTCACTTCCTTTTCAACCCCTCAAATCAAAATACCCTCAGGTGTAGTGTAATTGTAACCTACAAACATATATTTATTAAAAAATATTTTTAAACTTTTCAAATCAAATGGTATAATATTGGAAGCTAACATCTTTGTTTATTTTTAATTTCTTTTGCGGCGTGGATGTTTAGAGCATCTTCTCTCAAGCTAGATGTTTTTAATGCTTTAATGCTAGTTAAGGTACTTAAGGAAGTGCAAGTTTTATAACATTGAAGCTTCTTAGTGGAAAATATGTTATTGTAAACAAGGTGTTTGTATTTTCGTTGCAAAGACTATAGCCTGATGTTTGAGAGGGAAAGCGAAGACAGTTAAATTATATTGGTAAAAAAAGTATAGAGGAAGCCGATTGATTGAGGTTCCTCTCTAGATTCTGGTGAATACAAAAGTAGGTAACCAAAAAACATTGCAAGCTTTAGCTGGTTCAGGGACACAAATCATTGAAGAAGAAAATGATGATGATGACGATGACGATGAATTTGAATATAGTATAATTCAAAGTTTTGATTTGAAGACTTATTGTAGGCTTAAATTGATTATACTTGTATATTCTCTTACTATTTGTGCTATTTTTTTACGTCAAAGTGATCACAAGAGTTTGTCAACACTGCAAATGGATGGTTTGATGGGTTGACCAGTATGAGCGAAGCCAGGGGTTGACATGTGCCCCGCCCCCTAAAATGTAAAATTACTATTTAGATTCTTAATTTTTTTTTAAATTTTAAACTAGTAAAGGTAAAATTGCATTTTGGTCTCCTTAAAATTATAAAAATACTATTTAATCCTTTAAAAATTTTAAAGATATAAACTATAAAAAATTAAAATTTTATTCGGCCCTCCTAAAAAATTGTTCTGGCTTCGCCCCTGTTGATCAGCAAGGACATTGAAATTACTAATGAAGTATTTTTAGTTAGCAGTGTCGATTTTAATCGTCAGGCCACCTCAAATAATGCAGTCCATTACTAAGAAATATATAATTTCAATAGGGGGATTAATCTGCAAGTGATTTTATCTATATTTAAAAATAAAAATAATAAAAATCAAATATATTTTACTATATTTTCATTATTTTAAAAAATTCACTTCTTTTAACGATTTTTTAGCCTCCAACTTTTTCATAAAATTATAATAACTTAATAAATTCATCTTTTTATCATATGAATTCAAATGAACTGCTATTAGACCTAATTATGATAACTTATTTATATGATTTATGAATTGAACTAGCAAAAATGTTGGGTTCTAAAATCAACATCTTTCACTTTCTCATGTTAAAAACATGATGCAAAGGAACAATTCATGACATTGACTTCTATTAGGATTAAATGTTACAATCAATTATTGTGGGTACAATCGAATTTCTCACAAATTAGGGGAAAGAAAGACAGAAACTGGCACAAGATTGAAAATACTTTGCAACCTATATTTGATGAAGTCATTAAGGTGGTGAAGCAGAAGGTTGAAAATAAAACAGTTAATTCAATCATAGAGTAGGCATTTAGGTCGAAATATAATCTTACCATTGTAATAATTTTTGAAAATACCATACTATACTATATTATAATTTTATTTTCTTTTTTCTTTTTTAAATGTCACCTTGCTTTAGAGAACCACACTCCAAAAGTTAACAAAGGAGGTTAAAGAGTCCAAATTCATATAAATCTCATTAAAAAAATTCAATGATGGATTTTGGAACTAAAACTTCAGGGGGTTTAGTAAGAATGGGGCATGGAAGTCGACACGCATGCCGCATGGGCGGTGGAGGGTGCGTGTGAGGAATGGATCGTGGTTGTGGGAATTTACTAGAAATGCGGGATGTTGCTTGCGCTTGAAGTGAATTGTGGCCCATTTTGGACGATTTGAATCTTCTTTGGATGCAAGGCTTTAGGTGTGTGGAGATTGAGAGCTAAAGTCTTTGCTGTGGTATGTCGCATCATATTGGATAAGTCTGCTTTGCTAAGCGAGTATATAGCTAGTACGCACAATTCGAGCTCTTTAGGATCCGCAAAGGAAGGTCAAGATACGCCACATTATGCGGGAAGCCATTTGGCCTAAGCAGTCTTTGAATCCATCGGTTTGACCGAGGAGCATTGTTTGCGAGGACGATCTGAGGACTATTGGTGATAGGTTGCAAGGGTGTTAACTTTCTGTAGTTTTTCCCTTCAAACACTCCCCTCCTTTATATAAGCATTCAACCCTTTATTTCTCAATACACGTGAATCAATGTCATTAAATCACCTTAATATTTATTTTAATTCCTTTTAATTCTCAACTCATGGTTAGTTGTTCATACAAATGGCCCTACTTCAAAATTTTTAATTTTATATTGTAAAAAGAAAGAAATTCACAAGCAATATTAGTTTTCCCCTAATTTCTTAACATTACCACCAACAAGATTCTCACTTACTACACAAGTTAGATTAAAATCAACAAAATTGAAAATGGACACTAAAACTCATTCTAGTTTCCAAAATCTTTTATCACTGTACAATTGTTATGTACAAACTGATTCACATTTTGCAAGTGATGATCTTTACACAATTTGTGAAACATTTCAGAGCAAGATTGATTTATTAGAGTGTACGATGAGATCCATAAATAAGGTGGCAGTGAGTATATTTGCAGAAAAGCTCTTGCCAACCATTTCCGTAAGAAGTTACGTTGCACAACTCTTCTCAATCATCAACTGTAACTATATCAAGTATGTTAATAATGACCAACTATTAATCCACTGCTTCCAAGATACCCTGATTAGGTCGGCTGCCAAATGGTACAACCAGCTGAGCCGTGCCAAAATTTACGCGTGGAAAGACTTGGCACATGCTTTCATGAAGCAATATAGCCATGTAACAGACATGACACCTGACAGAATTACACCGCAGAATATGGAAAAGAAGTAAAGTGAGAGCTTCAGGCAATATGCCCAAAGATGGAGAGAGGTGGCAACGCAAGTCCAACCACCTCTTCTGGAAAAAGAAACGATGATGCTTATCATCAATACTCTGAAAGCCCCGTTCATTAACCATATGTTGGGAAGCGCTATCATGAGCTTCTCAGATATAGTAATGTCCAGCGGGATGATTGAAAAGATTATAAGGAGTGGGAAGATAGACGTGGGAGAAAGCGCCAAAAGATCAACCCTGAGGAACAAGGAAAATGAAGTGAATAACCTGAGCATGTGTAATAAAAATAATTCCAAGTCGGTCACTGTAAACCAGCCAAGGGCCGCAACCACTAGTTATCAAGGCCCTTCAAGGCAAGAATCCAACTCGAAGCCAAACTCAGAAAACTTTAGTTCACTTCCATCCCCATGACGTATAGGGAGTTGTACCAAAATCTGTTTGATGCCCATGTGATATCTCTGTTCTACTCGGAACCTATGCAGCCTCCGTTCCCCAAATGGTACGAAGAGAACGCCTAATGTGAGTATCACGTAGGAATCACGGGACACTCGGTAAAAAAACTGCACCCCTTTCAAAATGTTAATCGAAAAGCTCATCAGAATGGGGATTGTGAAATTTGACAATCCGTTTGGTGTAGAAAATTCGTTACCCAACCATGCTGATAAGGGGGTAAACGCAATAATCGAGAATGCGAGGAAGAGAATTAAGAAGAGTATTGCAGAAGTAAACACCCCCATTGAAATGGGTTTTGAAACAAATGGTAGACAGGGGATTAATCATTTAGGATTTGGAAGAGATACCCAAAGGGATGAGGAGCTACTGTGAGTTCCACGCAGAAGAAGGCCATGAAATCCAGGAGTGTGCTGAATTCAAAGTTTTTGTGCAAAGTTTAATGGATAACAAAGAGTTAGTGTAACACCCCTTACCCGTATTCAACGCCGGAATAGGGTACGAGGCATTACCGGAATTCAAATTTATTTATCAGACATTTTATTTCATCTAGCATTTATATTTGAAATCAATCAAAATCAAACATATTGTCCCTTAAATATATTTATTTTTATCGACATGTTTTACTTGAATTTATTACTCGTTTCATCATACTTAATTACCTTGTATTATAATATTAAAGATAATCTCATATTTACATGTCGTGATAAATATCATTCACTTGTCGTTTCTTTGTAAACATAAAACAGTTAATTCATCATATCAATATTTCACGTACCATCAATTTATATTTCCTTATATCGCTTAATTAAGTTACACGAACTTACCTGGTTGAATTTCCAAAATTTTACAAAATTAATCACAAAGTTTTACTTTTATTCAATTTAGTCCCTGAGCCTAAAACATTTCAAATTAGCCATATTACCTAAATATTCATACATATTTTCCTCCTCCTCCTCTCCATTCCACATCCTTAATGCATATAACATGCTATAAGTAACATTGTCAATAATTTCATAAATTACTCATAAGTATATTCAAAACTATCCATTTGAGTTATTGTCACTAAATTATTTATTTCCAGAGCTACAGAACTCCAAATAAAGATCCGTTAATTTTTCCTGAAACTAGACTCACATATATTCTTGCCATAAAATTTTCAGAATTTTTGATGTAGCCAATTAGTACAATTTATTCTTTAAAGTCACCCCTATTTTGCTGTCTGGTAGTTCTGACCCTTCTTCACTAAGAATTAATTATCTTTTTATATAGAATTCAGATAATGTTATAGTTTATTTTTTCTAAAACTAGACTCATTAAGGAATCTAACCATATAAGTTATGTTCCCAAATTATGTTTATACAATTTTTGATGATTTTTCCAAGTCAGAATAGGGGATCTCGAAATCACTCTGAACCAGTCTTACCAAAATCTAAATATCTCAAAATACAGAATTTCTTTTCTGTCTCTGTTTCTTTCATATGAAAATAGACTTAATAAGCTTTAATTTCATATTTCTCTAAACTTCTAATTCTATTTCTACCATTTTTGGTGATTGTTCAAAGTTACCTTACTGCTGCTGTCCCAAAACTGTTTTCTTATAACTCATTTTACAATTTAATCCTAATTAAGTTTACTTACGTTCCTAACTTAATTCATACTTCTTTTCTATTCAAATTCCATCCAAACTCAAATTTAACTACTAAATTTTTAGCATATTTTCCTCCATTTAATCCCTACAGCATAAAACTTACATCTTACTTCTCAATTAAATCTATTTTTCAATTCTAACTTGAAATTCATTCAATTAAGTCCCTAATTCATATTTTTGTTCAACATAAACTATACTTGATGACTCATAAACTTTCAATAGACAACTTAGCTTCATCAAAACCTTGTTCCAAGGCTTCTAAAACATCGAAATTAAGTAAAAAGGGCTAAATTGACTTACCTATCAACTTTCAAGCTTCAAACTTTTAATTTTCCCTTTCTTCTTTCTTTTCTTTCCTTCCTTCTTTCCTTCTCTGTTTCGTTTGCCTATTCTCTCTCTGTTTCTTTTATGTTTCTCTCCCCCTTTCCTTTTGTTTTTTGTTTGTATATATATAATAATATAATATAATAATATAATAATATAATAATATACCTTAAAAATCTCAGATTTTTCTATGTTATGCCGCCTCAACTATACAAAATGGTATAATTACCATTTTGGTCCTTCATAATTTCTTTTAATCTATAATTTAACTTTTACTCTCATTTCAATTTAGTCCTTTTCATTTAATTTCCAAACCAAACGTTAAAATTTTCTAACGAAAGTTTAATAATAACTTAATGACATTCCATAAATATTTTTAGAAATATTTATGGCTCACTTTATGAATTCAAGGTCTCAATACCTCGTTTTTGGCCCAATTTTTTTAATTAATTCTTTTAGTTCGCAAAATTCACTAATTTTTAAAATATTTCTAAAATCACACTTAACTTATAATTATCGATTAACAAAGTTTTCTAACTTTTTCGTCAGATTTAGTGATCTCGAATCACTGTTCCGACACTATTAAAATTGGGCTGTTACAGTTAGTTTTCTTTGAAGAGGTCAAAGGCCAGAAAGGAATGTTGAGAAATCTGAACATTAACACCGTATCGGAAGAAGATCCGGAGAATAGAATTCATCAGGCATTTGCCCTTACGTACCTGGGAATGTTTTGAGCGATGGGACTATGGAAGAGACCCATGTATTTTTTTAGAGCTAATTCAAAATAATGTTCAAAACATGCTTATTGCTTTAAGCCTAGGAGCAATAAGAATCATTTTGTGAAATAGGCATATGTCCAATATATTTATTTCAATAAAATGCATCTTTGTTTCACTTCAAGCAAATATTCTTTTATTGTTTTCATTTCATTCATAATCATACCACACAAGTAAAATATTCTTAGATTCTTTTGTTCTCCGAATCTTCCTTCGTCCCTATAACAGGTCTCCAAATATCAATAATATGAGTGACACTGCTATTGACTCAGAACCTCCTTTTGAGCAAGATATGTGTCTAGAGGAACCTCAGCACTTTCAAGATGATCGAGACTGTAGCTCATTTCCTGATTTGTTAAGGATGGTAAAACAAGATGAGAAACAGATCCCACATTACAAAGAATCAGTGGAATCTATGGCCTTTCTATATGTGGGGATGGATGTTAGTGGCGACCGGCGGCCGCGGTGGCGGCCATGACTAGAGCACGGCTGAAACTCTGGCCAGAGAGAGAGGAATGAGAGAAATTTTGGTTTTTCTTAAGAAGAGGTTAAAAAATGAAGTTTTAAAGTTTATTTATTTATATAGAGGAAGCAAAACGGCGTTGTTTTGCTTAATGTTTTTAAATTTATTTTTTATTTTATCATTTTATTACTTATTTATTTATATCTTTCTATATAGTTTTAAAGGTGCAGAATTTTTTATAATTATAATTATTATTATTATTATTATTATTATTATTATTATTATTATTAACTGTTTCACCTAATATTCATTCATTCATTTATTTATTTGTTCACTATTAAATTTTTAAGTTTTTTTAGTTTTCATTTATTTATTTACTCATTATTTTTTATATAATTAGTCTATCTTATTTTTATTTTTTATTTATTTATTTTTGTTTTTTATTTATCTTATTTTTATTTTTTCTTTTATTCTTATTATTGTCATTTCATTATTTATTTTCGTATTTATATTTTTTACTTTCAAAAATTTCGATTGTTCATTATTATTATTATTAACTTTATTATTATTGTTATTTATATTTATCATTGTCATCATTATTATTTTGTTACGTATATTAGCACTGTTATTCATTTTACACTTTACTACAAAATCGTGTTACATTTCATTCGATACATCAAAAACATTGTTCTAAATAAGCAAATTTTTTCGTATTTCGAGATTGAAAAGGTCGTTCCCTAACTTACGGGGTTTCAACTTTCTTGACAAATCCGAACAAATGAACATTTTAAAGTTTTTTTAAATAATCTCAGGAATTAAGAAAATATCGTGTTCTAACTTACGGAATATGATTCCTTTCTAAAGCTGAGGTAACCGAACATCCTTTTGAAATTCAAAATTTGATTAAATAATAAAATAAATGATCGACTTATTTTCGAGAAGTTAAAACACCGTGTCCTAACTTACGGGATACGACTTCTTTTGCTACCTCAAGATAAAGTGCATTTAACATACATTTTCATTCATTCAAACGACTTTCACGTAAAAAAAAATAGTATAAAGAGGGATCATATTTTAAATCCTTTTCGAGTTTTCAACTTTCGACATAAAGACATCAAATAATCAATTAGGTACCAATTTTGGGCGTCACGAGGGTGTTAATCCTTCTTCATGCGTAACCGACTCCCGGACCCGTTTTTTAGATTTCGTAAACCAAAAATTGTCGTTTTGGTAAATTTAAATTTTTATTAAAATGATTGAATTACGAGGTGACCCGATCACACCTCATCAAAAAAGATTGGTGGCAACTCCCATTTTTCATTTTCAAAACCAAAGTCAACCCCTTTTACAAAAAAATAGTTTTGACAGATGGCTTCCACCATTAACACCCATTTGGCACCCATCATTTTTTTCAATTCTACATTTTCAATCCTCACCAAAATAGTAGCAATTAAGTTATTTAAGTTAAATTCCATTACTTACAAAATTTTAGGCAACAAATATATTATCACGTGTCAGCTTACTATTTTTGTATAATATTTATAAAAAATCATCTTGTTTTAAGTAAAAATTTTAATGACTATCATAATACTGAATTGTAAAATATAAAGATTGAAAATGATCAAATTATACACATATCACGAGACTGATAGTAAAATTTTATCTATCAAATTCAACTGGTACGGTTTACACTAAAACTAAAATTTTAAAAATTAATTTTTTTTAAGAATCTTAATTATTTGAATCAAGGAATAACATTATGGTCTAAATGCTAGAATATATTGGGTATTTTTACAGAAATATACCAAAAAAATTAAAAAATTATGGAATTGGGCCGATTTCTAGAAAATTTACGAAAAATGGTCGTTTCCCCACAAAATGCGTCCACGTCAAAGACGCTTTTTGTGGGAAATGCCGATAAGCGCGCCACGAGGCGCGCTTTGTGCCAAATCAGCAAAAGCACGCTTACGTAGACACGCTTTGCTGATTTGGCACAAAGCGTGTCCTCAGGGGCGCGTTTTGCCCTTTCCTCAAATATTGGGTATTTATTTTTAAAATTAAATTTCAAAAAAAATTAAACAAATTCTATTTTATAAAAGATATTTAAATTAAATTACAAAAACATATAAGCAACTATTATTTTATGAAATAAAAAAATAAAAAATAAAAAAATTCTTATTTATTAAATATATTAAAACTAAATTACAGAAAAATAAAAAATAAAAAAACTTCTTATTTTATTAAATATATTAAAACTAAAGTACAGAAAAATAAAAAATAAAAAACTTTTTATTTTATTAAATATATTAAAACTAAATAACAAAAATAAAAAATAAAAAACTTCTTATTTTATTAAATATATTAAAAGTAAATTACAGAAAAATAAAAAATTAAAAACTTCTTATTTTATTAAATATATTAAAACTAAATTAAAAAAATAAAAATAAAGAAAACTTCTTATTTTATTAAATATATTAAAACTAAATTACAAAAAAATAAAAAATAAAGAAAACTTCTTATTTTATTAAATATATTAACACTAAAACAAAAAAATAAAAAATAAAAAAAAATTCTTATTTTATTAAATATATTAAAACTAAATTAAAAAATTAAAAACTTCTTATTTTATTAAATATATTAAAACTAAATTACAAAAAATAAAAATAAAGAAAACTTCTTATTTTATTAAATATATTAAAACTAAATTACAAAAAATAAAAATAAAGAAAACTTCTTATTTTATTAAAATATTAACACTAAATTACAAAAAAATAAAAAATAAAAAAAACTTCTTATTTTATTAAATATATTAAAATAAATTAAAAAATAAAAAATAAAAAAACTTCTTATTTTATTAAATATATTAAAACTAAATTAAAAAAATAAAAATAAAGGAAATTTCTTATTTCTTAAATATATTAAAACTAAATTACAAAAAAATAAAAAATAAAGAAAACTTCTTATTTTATTAAATATATTAACACTAAATTACAAAAAAATAAAAAATAAAAAAACTTCTTATTTTATTAAATATATTAAAATAAATTAAAAAATAAAAAATAAAAAAACTTCTTATTTTATTAAATATATTAAAACTAAATTAGAAAAAAATAAAAAATGAAGGAAATTTCTTATTTCTTAAATATATTAAAACTAAATTACAAAAAAATAAAAAATAAAGAAAACTTCTTATTTCTTAAATATATTAAAACTAAATTACAAAAAAATAAAAAATAAATAAAACTTCTTATTTATTAAATATATTAAAACTAAATTACAAAAAAATAAAAAATAAAGAAAACTTCTTATTTTATTACATATATTAAAATTAAATCACAATTAAAAAATTAAACAATTTCTAATTTATTAAAGATATTAAAATTAAATTAAATTAAAAAAATTAAACAACTATTATTTTATTAAATATATTAAAACTAAATTACAAAAAAGAAAAAATAAAAAATAAAAAACAATTTCTAATGTTGATGCCGGTCGGAATCAGTGCCACACGGGGGTGGTCGGCGGTTACACGCTGGATTCCTCCTCCTTCTAGCTTCCGGCAGGGGTTGTGGAACCTCGGGCGGGGATTCCAGTTCCTCCGACAGTGGGTCTGGTTGTGGGTGTTGCGAGGATGACCCACCTTGATAAAATAACGACCTCGGAGGTGTTTGCATAAACCACGACGGGGGTGTCTGAATCCCGTATAGCGAAGGAGGCTGGTAAAAAGAAGTGCTCCCCGACGGCACCTCCTGTGATCCCTCACGCGACGACGGCCTCAAGATCGGCTGGCCAGTTGCAGTAGTCGGGAACGGACTCGAACCTAGCCATGCATTCCAACCTGGGGTGGGACTGGGAAAAGGAAACATATATAGGTTAGGATACATATAAGGGGTAGGGTACACACCTGGCATAAAGGGTAAAGGCTATGATGTCGATGTCGCGTCGGGTGAATCGATGATGGGCCGGTGGATCGTGTCGTATTTGTTGATGGCCGATCTCATCACCCCTTCTCTTTAGATTTAAAGGGCACCGATGTTCCCTTTGTTGACGAAGTTACCGTCCCCTCTCTTCTTCCGACAACAAATACGGCTTACCATGGATCCTAAATCATGGTATGTATTCCGGCACGCACGCTAACTCAAGAACGAGGATCGGTTCTCAGATAGGTAAATAGTCATACCGGTTCTCTCACGTCTCGATATGTGCTGACCAAAATCTTGGCCAATCCATGTGCAACTACCATAAGTCCACTTTGTGCTCATCATCGAGCACCTCAGGTGGCACAGGAATCGGTTGCCAGAATCCAAATTGTCGCAGAACCCGATCTGACTGGTGCATCTCCACAGTCGCATAGGTGATCAATGGGACCTTCACGTGCCAACAGTTTGGATTTTGCAAGAACTCCTCCGGAATTACTGCCCGAATTGTCGGATCCTCGTCTAGTGTCCATTGAAACTATATTAACATTACAAAAATATTAGTTATATACATAATACTAAACACTAAATATGATATACCAAATTATAAATACGAAATTCGAAACTTACTTGTGATTCCGACCGTTGGTCTAATAAAAGTCGTATATCTTCAAGCGAGATAGGTATTCCAGCATAACTCACTGAATGGTTCCACCTAATTAAATAAATTTTTAGCATACAATTATACTATAAATCTACGTAATAATTGTAAAAGATAACATTAAATTTACCTCGTTATCAGTGGGAATGAATATGGGTGGTCGAGTCGAGGACGTAAAAATGGAAATCAAAACCGTGCCCATGACTGCAGTAGTGATAGGCAACCTCCTATTTTCACTTTACTCGACCGCATCACCCCGCACATCTCCCGATACAACCTTGATAGCACGGTAGACCCCCAACTCAATTCACCTGCTGCTCTAAAATCAACAAGTTTCAACAGCCATCTCAAGTGTACAAGGTTTCTAGAAAGGTCCAGCATCAGATAGCCTCCAATTATCTGAAGAATGTATGCCCGAGCATACCGTATTCTTTTTATTTCGGTCGAACCCTCATTCAACTTCGAGAATGTGTCTCGTAACCAGGCCATCTCGATCCGAGCTCCTTGAATGTTATCTGGAATAGCACCCAGAAGCTCGTGGCATACGGCTCCCTAATCACCAGAAGTTGCGGACCCGGTGACTACCAACCCGTCCACCAGTAATCCCAACTGCAACTGCACATCTTCCAGAGTGATGATACACTCTCCGCATGGAAGATGGAAAGTGTGCGTCTCAGGTCTCCACCTCTCTATCAACGCACTGATCCAAGGCGGCTCCAAATTGAACCCCCGGCCTATCATGGCCATGGGCCAAAAACCCGCTTCCCGTAGGTAATTCTCGATCAACGGCGATGGGGGACCATGCATATTGCGAATATAACATTGCAACACCCGATCTACAAACTGTTTAAAAAATTGTAAAATAAAAATTAATTAAAATTGCATAATTGCAAAAAATATTAAATAACATTAAAAAATTAAAATTAAAACTTACCATTTGCATTTGATCGACGGAGATGTGCTTGTTGTCTAGACGAAGTAATTCCCCGGCCATTGTAATGCGATCGAAAATTTTAAAATTTTCAAAAAAATATATTAAAAAATTAAAAAGGGCTTTTTTGTAAATAGTAAAGGACTATTTTGAAATTTCAGAGGAAGTTTGAAGGACTTTAAGAGGAATTTGAGAGAAATTTGAGAGGAATTTGAGTAAGGATTAAAGTGTGAAAAAAATAAAAGGGTTGGGGGTTTTTATATTTTTTTTGACCGTTGGGGCCCCCAACGGTCAAAAAATTTGACATTTTTTTTACCGTTGGGGGCTAAAGTGCATCCCCAGGGGCGCGCTTTGCTGGCATTTCCCCACAAAATGCGCTGATGTGGACGCGTTTTGTGGGGAAACGGCCCTTTTCCGTAACTTTTTTAGAGATCTGCCCAATTCCATATTTTTTTAATTTTTTTTGGTATATTTCGTATATTTACCCGGATATATTTATAAAAAAATTAAAAAAATAATTAAGTCTCTAATAAAATATCATGCTTAATTTACCTTATCTTTCCATTAATCCAAAATAACATCATAGTTACTAACAAGCTTTGCATATAATATAATGCATATTGCATTCTTAAAGAGAGATGTAAGTTAAAATCTTGAAGACAACATTGTCGAGAAGAAGAACATCAAATATGAACCATCAAACAAACATGAAAAATACTAAAAAGTTAATATATATATATGTGCGTGCGTGCGTGCGCGCGCGCGCGCTGTGTGTGTGTGTGTGTGTGTGTGTGTGTGTTGATACCATACATACATTCATTTGGAGATAGCTTTTAAGGTCATGGGATGTTATTCTTTTTTTGGTAGGCTTGAATTTAAATATTTATTATTTTATATAAATTTTTATTTTCGGATCAAATCATTTATAATATATATGAAAAGTCAATACATGAATATTGTATTGAAGGTGTTGTTGAAATGTGAGAGAAAAATAAGAGAAAGGGGGAAGTAAAAGCCATCATTGGCTGCGTCAAGTTCGAATCAGGTCTCAACAAAATTTTAAGCCCATTTTTTAGGTCTAGGTCCGGTTTAACCCAAAGAATAAGCCTGAAAATTTACTCAAGTCTAGTTCAAATTATAAAATCTAAACCCGAGCCCAACCCGTATTAAATTTTTTATTATAAAAGTTTAGATACAAAATTATGTCATGTAACACCCCTTACCCAAGACCATTACCGGAGTCGAGTATAAGGCATCAGTAGACTTGACTACTAATTCGGGGCATAAAAATTTAAATTGTCCAACTGCATCATGTTAACTAAATTGACCATAACTCAAGTTACGGGACTCGAAATTTAGATCCGTAAATTTTCCAGAATTTTTCATATGGCCAATTAGTACAGTTTATTCATTAAAGTTTCCCCTATTTCACTGTTTGATGGTTCTGACCTATTCTTACAAAAACCCAGTTATATCATAAAGAATTCCAATAATGTTCTCAAAAATAGACTCATTAAGGATTCTAAAAATAGAAACTATGCTCCATGATTATTTTTGTACAATTTATAACAATTTTTCCAAGACAGAACAGTGAATCACGAAGTCATTCAGAACCAGTCTCACTAAAATTTAAATATCTCATAACATAAAATTTCTTTGCCTACTATGTTTCTTTCATATAAAAATAGACACAATAATCTTTAATTATATATCTTATTCACTCTCTAATTCCATTTATCCTATTTTTGGTGATTTTTCAAAATCACGTTACTGCTGTTAACCAAAAACTATTTCATTGCAACTCCATACCTTAACCATACTTATACGTATTAAAACCAAAATCAAACATATTCACCAGGCCAAAATATAAATTCTAAGATTAACAAGAAAGACAAGCCATTTTCGCATGGCTATTACTTATATACATTATTAAAATTTACCAAAACGTAGGCTAGCTTATACATGCCATAGACCTTAAGTTATTACACGAAAGAAATACCAAAACTTTCTTGATAGTGTGACGAGCTTCAACTATGAACCTCGAGCAAGAGATGAGCATCCAAAAGAAATCTACAATACATAAGCAACCACAATCGAAATAAGCTTCCCGAGCTTAGTAAGATTTAAGCAATTCACACTCATACATATATATACATATGTTTGTTTGAAAATTTCGAAACCTAGTTTATTGATAACATCCATACCAAATATCCCAACCAATTTAAAAGTTGAATTCATACCCACATCACATGCTTATACTACCTACCGTATACCATCATCACATAATAATTAACTAACACACATATCATATACTTACCAAATCCTTTACTTACATTTCTAGCTACCAAAAATCTCAAATTAATAGGTATAATACATACCTCAAGTTTACTTACCTCTCCTAACATTAACCGTTCATGCATGACCTGTCATAATATACTCGTACATTTTCGTATACTAAATATTCTAGTAACGAATCGCTCACATAGAGTCGTTACTTAACATTTCTCGTAACGTATCGCTCACATAGAGCCGTTACTCAACATTTCTCGTAACGTATCGCTCACATAGAGCCGTTACGCAACTTTTCTCGTAACGTATCGCTCACATAGAGCCGTTACTCAACATTTCTCGTAACGTATCGCTCACATAGAGCCGTCACGTAAATTTTCTCGTAACGTATCCCTCACATAGAGCCGTTACTAACTTATTCGCACACATAGTGCTAGTTATAAAATTTTCTCCTCTTACACATAACATATATAAATATTCACATTTTATAAATATGATCAAACCTAAATATGCATATTCAAACCAAATTCTTCTTCTTATAATTTACCATTATGTTCGGCGCTACTCGATTAAACACATAATTGTATATTCCATCACCATATTACAATTGGCATCATCAAGAATATATATATATATAAATATATATATCCCTTTCCACAATTTCGTATATTTGACCAACTCAATTGTTTAATGGTTATACACATGCACATGTATTTACTATCACCTATAATAATTCCTATGCCTTATTCGGCAATTGAAAATAAAATTATTTATGTCACTCAAACATATACTTTGTAATATAGGGATAATTCAAATTAGTCCAATTGCTTAAAACTTACCTCCAAAAGTCGACAATTTAGCCTCCCCAGCTACTCGTTAATTCCGCACACTTAGTGCCTTGTGACCGGTATCGCACACTTAGTGCACGGGTATGTATTTGTATACTCAATGACGTTTAACAATCATAATATATATATATATTATATCACTACATAAATTTCCAAATTTTAAATTAACCACCAACCTGTAAATACAATTAAATAAATCCATATCTCCACTTGAAACCTTATATTCGGTCAAATTACAAAACATAAAATCATATTATAATTGCATATCACCATGCCATAATTTAATACTCCTCCAACTATAAACAACCTTAACATTTCCTCTACAAATATTTATCCAAGCATTTCGAACCAGAGTGCCAAATAATATGCATTAATCCAAGGAGGAATTAACATCAAATTTTTCCTCACATTCGGCAATATGACATTTCGTACATACCTATTTTAACATTAACACACATAATTACAAGAAGCATAAGCTTAATAAAATAACTTAAACCTTACCTCGGATAACAACAGCTAAGTCTTCTCGATTAATCGTTCAACTTAGCTTTTCCTTTATCCACCCCTTTTTCCTTTGAATTTTGATCTAAACAATTTCAATTAAGCTCACTTATAAACGTTTCCATTCAATTTGATCCATAAACACATAATTTACCAAATTTATGAATTTACCCTAACTTTTACAATATATGCGATTTAGTCCCTAATGCCAAACTCATCAAATATAAAAAATTTGATTGTTTTCCCCTAAGGCCGAATCTTCATAAGGACTTTATAAGTCCATATATTCAAAAAAAATTTCAATTTGACCATTCAAAATAATATTTTCACAAATAATTCCCTAATTAGCTACTTTCCTCAAAACTCAAAACAAAAGATGTTCATCTAGCTCCAATCTTAATTTAATACAAAGAAATCATCATGAAATTCAACTTATCTTCAATGGTATATTTCATATACATGACTATTGCACAAAATTAACAAATGGGTTTGAAAGTAGAATGAATAACAATCACAAAATTGCAAAAATTATCAAAATTTCAAAGCTTAAACTTACCCAATTAAGCCTAACCCTTGCCGAAACCCCTTGAAACTTCTTCCCCTTCTTTTTCTTCCTTACTTTCGGCCAACCAGTTAAAAAGATGAACATGCATTTGCTTTTCCTTTTTGTTTTATTAAAATATACTTCTTTAATATATTATAAGTGTTATTATTATTAATTACATATATAATTAATATTAAACACTTAATGGTTGCATGTTGTCTTCCACTAACCACTCAAATGGAGAATTTATAAATTAAGTCCACATATTAAAGGAAACAAATTAATTTAATCACTCAATTTAGATAAAGGCTATTTTTACCACCTTTGTAATTAAGTCCCTTGACTAAAATTAAGCATCCAAACAAACGAATTAACCTACCATATTTTAAGACATACTCAAGCACATAACATAGATATCAAATTAATAATAAAAATATTTTTCTAACCCAGATTCGTGGTCCCGAAACTACCGTTCCGAATTAGGGTCGTAATTAGGCCGTTACAACTCTCCCCCCTTAAGAAATTTTCGTCCCCGAAAATTCTTACTAGCGAATAAATGTGGGTAACATTCTTTCATTGATTCTTTAGTTTCCCAGGCTGCTTCCTCAACCCTGTGCTTATGCCACATAACTTTAACCAATGAAATTTTCTTATTTCACAACTTTTTCACTTCACGAGCTAAGATGCTAATCGGTTCTTCCTTATAAGTCATATCGAGCTGAATCTCAACCTCTGTCAGGCAAATCACAGGTGAAGGATCAGATCGATATTTACGAAGCATCAAAATATGGAAGACATTATGAATCTTATCTAATTCATATGGCAATCTCAATCTGTACGCAACCGACCCGATACGCTCAATAACTTCGTACGGCCCAATAAACCTCGGACTCAGTTTTCCTTTACGACCAAAACGGAGTATCTTTTTCCACGACGATACTTTCAAGAATACTCGATCACCCATTTGAAACTCTATATCTTTTCGTTTCAGATCCGCGTATCACTTCTGACGATCTGATGCGGCTTTTGATTTTTCGAATTACTTTTAATTTTCTCGCTCATCTCTGCGATCAAATCAACCCCGTGTATCTTGTATTCACTCAGCTCGATCCAATATAAGGGTGTACGACATTTCTGACTGTACAAAGCTTCATCTGGTGCCATTTTGATACTTGATTGAAAGGTGTTATTATAAGTAAATTCAATCAACGGTAAGTGTCGTTCCCACGTACCCTCGAACTCAAGAACGCAACATCTCAACATATCCTCTAGTATCTGAATAACATGCTCGAATTGACCCTCTGACTGAGGGTGAAAAGTCATACTGAAGTGCAACTTAGTACCTAAAGCATCATGAAGTTTCTTCTAAAACCGCGATGTGAACCTCAGATCTCTATCCGAAACAATAGAAATAGGTACAACTCAGCTAATTTATCGAGTGAGAAATCCGTACGTACTGGGATGAAATGAGCTGATTTCATCAATCTATCAAGAATAACCCAGATTGAATCTTTCTTACTGGATGTTAAAGGCAAACTCGATACAAAGTTCATCGTAACACGATCCCACTTCCATTCTGGTATCATGATCGGCTGAAGTAGTCCTGATGGCACTTGATGCTCAGCTTTCACTTGTTGGCATACTAAACACTTCGACACATAGTATGAGATGTCTCGTTTCATACCGTGCCACCAATAGTGCTGTTTTAGATCATTATACATTTTCGTGCTACCCGGATGAATCGACCATCTACTACTATGAGCTTCGTGACAAATCTTTTTAATTAATCCAGGGTTCTTAGGTACACAGATCTGATTTTTGAACCGTAAGCATCCTTCAGTATCTACCTGAAAGTCTGAATCTACACACGAGCCACAATGACTTTTCTTTGTTCTTAGATCATCATCGAATTCTTGTACTTCTCGAATCTGCTGTTCAAATAATGGTCTTACTCCTAACTCAACAATGATCGCACCATCCTCAGTCATAGCTATATCCGCATTCATTGTGCGTAGAGCAAATACTGATTTTTGGCTAAGTGCATCTGCAACCACGTTAACTTTTCCCGGGTGATAATCAATCACAAGGTCGTAATCCTTCAACAATTCCAACCATCGTCGCTGTCTCAAATAGATGTGGCATCTCTCACCGAAAAGATAGTGACGCCATATTTTCAAAGCAAAGACTATAGCGGCCAACTCGAGGTCGTGCATCAGATAATTCCTCTCGTGCGGTTTCAACTATCTCGAAGCGTAAGCTACAACTTTACCCTTCTGCATCAACATACAACCAAGCCCATTTAAGGATGCATCGCTGAAAATAACAAATTCTTTACCCAACTCTGAATAAACAAGTACCGAAGCTTTCGTCAATAAAGTTTTCAGCTGATCGAAACTCTTCTGACACCTTTCTGACCACTCAAATTTAACATCTTTTTGCAACAGTTTTGTCGTCGAAGCTGCTATCATAGAAAACCCTTTCACGAAACGTCTATAATATCTGGCAAGTCCCAAAAAGCTACGAATCTCAGAAATATTCTGTGGGGGTTTCCAATTAAGTATGGCTGAAACTTTACTCGGGTCAACCCGAATGCCCGACGCTGAAATAACATGCCCCAGGAAGCTAACTTCATTCAACCAAAACTCACATTTGTTGAATTTTACGTATAATTATTTTTCACGAAAAATCTGTAGCACTAATCTCAAATGCTCAGCATGTTCAGTTTCGTCTCGAAAATAGATCAGTATATCATCTACAAACACAACTACAAACTGATCTAGATACGGTCTAAATACTCGATTCATCAAGTCCATGAGAACAGCAGGAGCATTAGTGAGCCCAAACGGCATCACCAAGAACTCACAGTGACCATATCTCGTTCGAAAAGCAGTCTTCGGTATGTTTGATTCCCTAACTCGCAACTGATAATATTCTAACCTCAGATCAATTTTTGAGAACACCGACGCTCTCTTAAGTTGATCGAACAAATAATTGATGCGTGGCAACGGGTATTTTTTCTTTATGGCACCTTATTAAGCTGTCGATAGTCGATGCTCATTCTCAGAGTTCTGTCTGAAAGAAGTCTCAAGTAACCCTCTCCTTCGGGACAACTAACACGAGAGTATTCCACCAGTAGTAGGAAGAATCTCGTAACAATGATATGGCACACTTCAGACACTCATCAGGTGTGCAGGACAGTTCATCGAAGACACGAACAGTATTATCGAGCCAAAATTTGGCTCTCTCTGCATCATCGTCATCCTTAGCTCTAAATTCCTAAGCTCCGTGCTTCCTAATGCGATCAACAGTTTAACTATTCTTTTAGGATTTGCAATTGGAGATACCATAGATATTACAGGGGGTACATTCGGATTTTGGGGTGGTTGAACAGCCGGATTGGTTCTTATGTAATGACTAAACCAATCGTTCATCATATTATAGAAGGCATTTCTTGCCCCCTCATCAGGATTACTCGTAACCGGTCAAGATCACTCTGGCACGATCCATAACTATATAAGAAATAAACACATTTCACTGTCAGAAGTCATCACACTATCACATTCTACATTATGGCATGTATAGCTAGACTCACACGTGCTACGTTAGTTCGAGAATTGACTAAACCTGGCTCTGATACCAATCAAATGTAACACCCCTTACCCGAGACCATTGCCGGAGTCGAGTATGAGGTATCAGTAGACTTGACTACTAATTCGGGGCATAAAAATTTAAACTGTCCAACTGCGTCATGTTAACTAAATTTAGATCCGTAAATTTTTTGTGAAACTAGACTCATGTATATTCTTACCATAATTTTTCCAGAAATTTTCATATGGCCAATTAGTACAGTTTATTCATTAAAGTTTCCCCTATTTCACTGTTTGATGGTTCTGACCTATTCCAATCAAAAATAGACTCATTAAGAATTCTAAGAATATAAACTATGCTCCATGATTATTTTTGTACAATTTATAACAAGCTTTCCAAGACAGAACAGTGAATCACGAAGTCATTCAGAACCAGTCTCACTAAAATTTAAATATCTCATAACATAAAATTTCTTTGCCTACTATGTTTCTTTCATATAAAAATAGACACAATAATATTTACTTATATTCACTCTCTAATTCCACTTATCCTATTTTTGGTGATTTTTCAAAATCACGTTACTGCTGTTAACCAAAAACTATTTCATATCAACTCCATACCTTAACCATACTTATACATATTAAAACCAAAATCAACCAAAACCACAATCAAACATATTCATCAGGCCAAAATATAAATTCTAAGATTAACAAGAAAGACAAGCCATTTTAAGAAAAACAAGCCATTTTCGCATGGCTATTACTTATATACATTATTAAAATTTACCAAAATGTAGGCTAGCTTATATATGCCATAGACCTTAAGTTGTTACACGAAAGAAATACCAAAACTTTCTCGATAGTGTGACGAGCTTCAACTATGATCCTCGAGCAAAAGATGAGCATCCAAAAGAAATCTACAATACATAAGCAACCACAATCGAAATAAGCTTCCCGAGCTTAGTAAGATTTAAGCAATTCAAACTCATACATATATATACATATGTTTGTTTGAAAATTTCGAAACCTAGTTTATTGATAACATCCATGCCGAATATCCTAACCAATTTAAAAGTTGAATTCATACCTACATCACATGCTTATACTACCTACCGTATACCATCATCACATAATAATTAACTAACACACATATCATATACTTACCAAATCCTTTACTTACATTTCTAGCTACCAAAAATCTCAAATTAATAGGTATAATACATACCTCAAGTTTACTTACCTCTCCTAACATTAACCGTTCATGCATGACCTGTCATAATATACTCGTACATTTTGTATACTAAATATTCTAGTAACGTATCGCTCACATAGAGTCGTTACTTAACATTTCTCGTAACGTATCGCTCACATAGAGCCGTTACTCAACATTTCTCGTAATGTATCGGTTACATAGAGCCGTTACGCAACTTTTCTCATAACGTATCGCTCACATAGAGCCATTACTCAACATTTCTCGTAACGTATCGCTCACATAGAGCCGTTACGCAACTTTTCTCGTAACGTATCGCTCACATAGAGCCGTTACTCAACATTTCTATTAACGTATCGCTCACATAGAGCCGTTACGCAACTTTTCTCGTAACGTATCGCTCACATAGAGCCGTTACTAACTTATTCGCACACATAGTGCTAGTTATAAAATTTTCTCCTCTTATACATAACATATATAAATATTCACATTTTATAAATATGATCAAACCTAAATATGCATATTCAAACCAAATTCTTCTTCTTATAATTCACCATTATGTTCGGCGCCACTCGATTAAACACATAATTGTATATTCCATCACCATATTACAATTGGCATCATCAAGAATATATATATATATAAATATATATATCCCTTTCCACAATTTCGTATATTTGACCAACTCAATTGTTTATTGGTTATACATATGCACATGTATTTACTAATTCACCTCCGACTATCACCTATAATAATTCCTATGCCTTATTCGGCAATTGAAAATAAAATTATTTATGTCACTCAAACATATACTTTGTAATATAGGGATAATTCAAATTAGTCCAATTGCTTAAAACTTACCTCCAAAAGTCGACAATTTAGCCTCCCCAGCTACTCGTTAATTCCGCACACTTAGTGCCTTGTGACCGGTATCGCACACTTAGTGCCAGGGTATGTATTTGTATACTCAATGACGTTTAACAATCATAATATATATATATATTATCACTACATAATTTCCAAATTTTAAATTAACCGCCAACCTGTAAATACAATTAAATAAATCCATATCTCCACTTGAAACCTTATATTCGGCCAAATTACAAAACATGAAATCATATTATAATTGCATATCACCATGCCATAATTTAATACTCCTCCAACTATAAACAACCTTAACATCTACAAATATTTATCCAAGCATTTCGAACTAGAGTGCCAAATAATATGCATTAATCCAAGTAGGAATTAACATCAAATTTTTCCTCACATTCGGCAATATGACATTTCGTACATACCTATTTTAACATTAACACACATAATTACAAGAAGCATAAGCTTAATAAAATTACTTAAACCTTACCTCGGACAACAACAGCTAAGTCTTCTCGATTAATCGTTCAACTTAGCTTTTCCTTTATCCACCCCCTTTTCCTTTGAATTTTAATCTAAACAATTTCAATTAAGCTCACTTATAAACGTTTCCATTCAATTTGATCCATAAACGCATAATTTACCAAATTTATGAATTTACCCTAACTTTTACAATATATACGATTTAGTCCCAATTGCCAAACTCATCAAATATAAAAAATTTGATTGTTTTCCCCTAAGGCCGAATCTTCATAAGGACTTTATAAGTCCATATATTCAACAAATTTTTCAATTTGACCATTCAAAATAATATTTTCACAAACAATTCCCTAATTAGCTACTTTCCTCAAAACTCAAAACAAAAGATGTTCATCTAGCTCTAATCTTAATTTAATACAAAAGAAATCATCATGAAATTCAACGTATAAGTGTTTTATTAAAATATACTTCTTTAATATATTATAAGTGTTATTATTATTATATTACATATATAATTAATATTAAACACTTAATGGTTGCATGTTGTCTTCCACTAACCACTCAAATGGAGAATTTATAAATTAAGTCCACATATTAAAGGAAACAAATTAATTTAATCACTCAATTTAGATAAAGGCTATTTTTACCACCTTTGTAATTAAGTCCCTTGACTAAAATCAAGCATCCAAACAAACGAATTAACCTACCATATTTTAAGACATACTCAAGCACATAACATAGATATCAAATTAATAATAAAAATATTTTTCTAACCCGGATTCGTGGTCCCGAAACCACCGTTCCAATTAGGGTCGTAATTAGGCTGTTACATGTCAAAAATTAAAATATAAAAATTAAATTGTTTTGCATTTTAGTCCAAGTTTCGTAATATTTATGGAAAAAAATCAATTTTAGAGAGAGCGTGACAACGTATCCACCTCATATTAATGATATCTGTAAGCTTACACCCTAAACGAGTAACTAATTTTATGGTAGAACATGTATTTTTGTAACGTTTTAAAAATTTTATGACCTAGAAAGTAAAAAGATACTCACTTAGCTACATAATTTTAATTTAAATTAGATTTTATTGATTATAAAAAACAACCAATATTATTATGAGGTGAGGTGACTCAAATCTCCATTTTTATTTAGGATTATTTGTAATTATTTTTAGGAATTTAAGTAGGACTAGTCTATGTAGCTTAGCACTATAAATAGGGGGTGAGGTGACTCAAATTAATGTTCTTCATTTTTTTTTTTGTAAACACTCTCTCCCCAAAAGTCTTTTGTTCTTTCTATATTTGCTTTTAATAAAATCTCCATTTTTATTATATTTTTATTTTCTTTTCCACCACAATCATGAGCCACTAAAACTCATCTAGCAAAAGGTTTCCGAAAATCCCCAAAAAGGGTTCTTGAGGTTTAGAATCCACACTTAGTCTTCTCAACAGGGTATTCATCGTTTCTCCGCACTACGAGGCTGACGCTTCCGTCCATGTCCCTTAAGAAGTAAACTTTTCAACTGTAACATCCCAAATTAGGGGTTGTGCGTTGGAGCATAATTCACGAGTTAGTAGGCTTGAAGAATGGTTGGGATGTGTTAGGAGTTCTTAAAACTCGAGGACTAAAAAGGGAAGCTTTGGAAATTTTTGAAAATTTGGGTTAGAAAGGGAATTTGGGCAAGGAGGCCTTAAGGATAAATTTTGGCAGGATAAAGCATAACAATCACCCTGGTAAAGTGGCTTCTATGCGCCACTTAGGAGGTGAAGTGAAGGTGGGCGCAGGTTCGAGCTGCTGGAGCAGCGTTTTGCATTTTAAATTTTGGGGCGTTAAGGTAAAAAAGGCTTAAAAGAAATTTTCGGGCAAGGAATGGACATGAAACGCAGGAGGGCGGAGTGGCAGAGGCGCTACTTAAAGGAGCTTTGGCAAAGGGACTCGGGTTCGAGTCGTGGGGAACGCAAAAAGGGATTTTGTTTTTGGGCTTTAGCGCTAAAAGGGAAAAGGGCTCAGGTAAGGTTTATAATTAAATGATGTGGTTAATTGACATGAAAGTCAATGTGGCCGAGTGGCCTGGGGCGTGTTAAGGAGAGGGTGCTTTGCTTGGGGTTCAGTTCGAATCCAAGCAAAGAACACCTTGGTTTTTTTATTCCTCTCTTTTCTCTTTTTGCTGCTGGCATGGGTGAAGAGTTTGGCTGCACTTTGGACTCTCAAGGTAGGCTGGAAGAGGTAAGTTTGGTGTTTTATTTTCACTCAATTTGTTTAAACAAAGATAGGAGATAAAGTGCTATTATCCTAGGTGATAATTAATAGTTTAATTATCAAAGAAAGAGAGGAGGAATTGGGCAAGATTAGGACTCTTGAAAATTGCTCAAAATTAATCTTTTGTACAAACAAGTAAAGCAAAATTCAAAGCAACCTTTTTCCCCTCTTCTTTATGAAATTCCCTAGGGATTCTTCAAACAAAAATTCCAGCTTTTTTTTTTCTCTTCTTTTATTTAGCCAAGAACAACCTTTGATTTCTCCTACTAATTCTCCTTTTTCTTTCTTCCACCATTGGCCGAATAATCCACCACTTTGCTGCCGAAATTCCTCTGCTGTTATTAATAAAATTCCAACATCTTCTCCTACTTTTTGTTCTTCTTTTTCACATGTTCTAACCTTGTTTATTATTTTAACCAACAATAGCGAATTCCCTTCTCCCTACTTTGAGAAGTCTTGGCCGAATATTAAAGCAAGGGTGTTCTCCTCTTTCTTTTTCTTCAATCGGTTTGGTAAGGAGGTAAGGGTCTACTTTTATTTTGGTATTTAATTGGTGTTCAAAGCCGAAGGCTATTAAGTAGCTACTAATGGTTACCGATTATAGGGTGCAAACAGAAGGCTAGTACTTAAAAGCGAATAGGTAGGGATTCGGGTTCAAAAAGGAGAACTCTTTTAAATAATTGGTTTGGCCGAATAGGCCTTTGGTATTAACTTGACATTTGGCCGAATGTAGGATCGGGATCTAGCGTCATAGATCGGCTTTTCGAGATCTAGGAGTTTCGATAATAACAGGTGTGTAAGATCTCTACACACTTTATTAATTTACATGACATTATTATTTGTTTTGATTATTTTGATTGTGATTAGCTTGTGGCATAATCACGGATTTCGGGTAAGTCCCCTGTCTTGTAACTTTTGATATATGTTATATGCCATCACATGATGTTTAATACTATGACATGATATATATGAAATTGATGAATAAGCATGTGATGGTGGGATTGATGAGAGGAGGGGGATGAAATATGGACTGTCGTCAGTGGTTTTGACCACAAGATGGGTTGGCCCCATCAGATTATATGTGACCTATGGTCATCAGTGGTTTTGACCACAACGATTGAATATTTGCGACTAAGTCCCAGTGGTTTGGTACCACCAGTGGTTTTGATCACACCTTGATATTTTGTGACCTATGGTCATCAGTGCTTTTGACCACACGATAGGTTAGCCCCATCATCTGATTTGTGACTCTAAGTCATCAGTGGTTTTGACCACCAGTGGTTTTGACCACACGGGGTAGAAAAGGAGTATGGATGGTTAGGTTGGGTTGCATGTGCATGTTTATTAATGACTTGTGTATGAGTTACCTTACGGGTGGGGATTACACACTCGAGTCTTGGTGACTCACCCTTTCCCTTAACATTTTGCGGATGAGTAGATCGCGAAGATGGAGTAGGATGGACTCGAGGTGGCCATGCAATAGATTTAATTTAGACGGACTTCAATTTTAGTTATGAAAATTTTATTTCGGGTTTTATTTTATATTTTGATCTTGGATTGTAATAAGGCCTCCTAGAATATTTTACTACTGTTATATGTTAGAATATTTGTTTTAAACTTTGCTATTGATAATAATTAAAAATCACATGTTTTCCAAGTTAAAACGAAATTGTTTTGATGAGCCTTCGGGCACACTTGTAATTTTACAATAACTTGACTTGATTTAATTTCCAAATTTAAATCTAATTATGGTTTTAGCAAGCCCACCAAAATAATGGGTTTTCAAACTTAAGTGGGTTTCATAAAGATTTCCAAAAATATTTTCCCTGTAACAGACTAGATTCGGCCATAGTGTTTGGGCCGGGTCTGGGTTGTTACAAATTGGTATCAGAGCCCAGTTCAAAGCTCGGCTGTGGGGGCCCAAGGCCCAAAAATGTTTTGGTAGGCCTTTTTGAACTATTTTTGGGTTTTTGAACAGTATGGCACCGAGTCTCCGGCACCTATCTGCCCAGGTAAGTACTCCTAACTTCTGTATGATTTATTTTTTGTAGAAGGGTAGGAAGCATGGAACGTAGAATAGCGATAAGTATTTTGAACTTTTAGGACTAGTTACCCCAAACAAGGACATAAGACTTTAAAAGCCTAATTAAACAACCTAGGACCAAGTCGCCGAGTTAGGGTGTGGTAACCTTAGTGCGCATGTCTAGGATTGGATCCGGAAGAGCTTGGTATTTAAGCAGTCCACGTGACTCACCTCCTCTTCGCGAGATTCCTACCTGGTGCGTAGCTTTGGTTCACCCTAACCAAGAGGACTCGGTCATAGGCTAAACACAATAAAACCCGAAAAGGGATTAGCCATGTTTAAGGGAAACTCTAGTTTTAAAATCACTAAAATACTTCTTTTAAATAGTAGGACAAATTTATTTTTGGAGATTTTCAAAATATTCCCGGTTTACCAAAATTACCAAAATGCCCCCTAGTGGCAAAATTACGAGAATGCCCTTGACTTCTAAAATTACCAGACTACCCCGACTTCAATAAAATTTTCCTACTTTGCAAAAGTACCCAAAGATTTTGTATTTCAAAAATAATACCCTGACTTTTGAAATTTACAAAATTACCCCTGATTGACAAAATTACCAAAATACCCCTGGTTTCGAAATTTGCCATGCCTTTAAATTTGACAATTTTCAAAAAAAACCCCTTAGTTTTGGAAATTTCAAAATGTTCTGAATTATGAAAGTTTCAAAATAAAAAAAATTCCTCGGATTTTATACCAAAAATACCCCTGTAGGAAAAATGACGAAAATACCCCTGGGATAGAAATGGGCAGAAATGTCCGAAGAGCGAGTAGGTATGGAAAGTATTAGGGAATGGATGCATGTACTCCCTTGTGTGAACTAGGATAGAAGACTGAAACCTTGTTTGCTCGAAAGAATTCCTAATTAAACTCTATCCATAAAATTTCTTCGCGAATAAGAAAGTGCAACAAATTCTAACACATAAAATTTCTTTAATCAGATTAAAAGCGCGTTAGTTAGAATGAGTTCAAGAGGTCGTGGACGTCCGCCGCGTGGCCGTGGTAGGGGTAGGATGACCTTGTCGGAGAGCAAGCAGCGTCCGCCACGGTGTCCGAAATGAGATGCCGGATCTGCTGGCAAGAATGGAACCGAATTTCAAGATCAGACGGGTGGAAATGATGTCGTATCTCAAGCTGTATTACGGGTATTGGAACGAGTTGCTGAGGCTGGCACGGGTGCAGGAGCCCGTAAATCTGTGGTTGAACGACTCCGGGCTAACGGAGCAGAAGTATTTAGGGGAGTTTCCGGAGTGGCACCCAGTGCTGCGGAGTATTGGTTGGAATCCACTGAAAGGATTATGGGTGATTTGGATTTCACCGCTGAGGAGAAGTTGAAGGGTATTATCTCCTTGCTTCGGAATGAGTCTTATCAGTGGTGGCTCACCATAAGGGATGGAACGGTGGCAGAAAATCTCACGTGGGAATTCTTTAGGGAAGCTTACCAAAAGAAGTATATTGGAACTAGCTATGTAGACGCACAGCGAAAGGCTTTCTTGAACCTGGTTCAGGGAAATAAGTCAGTGGCGGAATATGAGGCCGAGTTCCTCCGGTTGAGTAGGTATGCTCGTAGTATGGTGGGTACCGAGCATGAACGTTGTGTTAGATTCGAAGATGGGCTTAAAGATGAGCTGAGAATGATGATAGCTCCACAACAGGAACGAGAGTTTGCTGTTCTTGTGGAGAAGTCTAAAGTTCTTTGAGGAGTAAGACAAATCGTTAAGCGGAACCAAGAATGGAATTGGAATAAGAGGAGCTCGGAACCTTCAAGGTTCTCGGGTAATGAATAGAACAGACGAGGTTTGATGGGTCGAACTGCCGCTAGGCTCTGCGCCGCTACTAATCCTCAATGGCCGCCACGGTGTGATAAGTGTGGCAAGCCTCACAAGGGGGAGTGTTGGAGTGGTAATCGAGGTGCTTTAAGTGTGGATCATTCGATCACCGTGTAAGGGATTGTCCTCGAAGTTAGCTAAGAATCAACCGGAGGTCAAAACCGTGCCTGGGATAGAAATGAAAGACCACCACGAGAGGGTCGAGGTGCACTAGAGATAATGACAATGTTAGCAGGCATGGTCGAGTCTTTGAAGGTGCGTGGCGAGGCAACCAAGGTTGGTTTATGCAATTGGCCATCGCGAGGAGGAAGATGTGCGGATATGACAACGGGTAAGTTTCTTATTTCGAAATACCCTCAATTGTCTTATTTTTGGTTACGTTAGCTCGCTCTTATGTAGCTAGTAAAGTGTATGGAGCTTGGATTGTGGACTTAGAGAATGTGTAGAAAGTATGATAGTTCTTTAAAATCAGAGTGCGCAGCAGTAACATAGGATGACGAGTTAAGGATGCACGATAGAACGATAGTAAGTAATTTCGAGGACGAAATTATTTTAAGGAGGTAGAATTGTAACATCCCAAATTAGGGGTTGTGCGTTGGAGCATAATTCACTAGTTAGTAGGCTTGAAGAATGGTTGGGATGTGTTTTAGGAGTTCTTAAAACTCGAGGACTAAAAAGGGAAGCTTTGGAAATTTTTGAAAATTTGGGTTAGAAAGGGAATTTGGGCAAGGAGGCCTTAAGAATAAATTTTGGCAGGATATAGCATAACAATCACCCTGGTAAAGTGGCTTCCATGCGCCACTTAGGAGGTGAAGTGAAGGTGGGCGAGAGTTCAGTTCTTTGGAGCAAGCGTTTTGCATTTTAAATTTTGGGGCGTTAAGGTAAAGAAGGCTTAAAAGAAATTTTCGGGCAAGGAATGGACATGAAACGCAGGAGGGCGGAGTGGCAGAGGCGCTACTTAAAGGAGCTTTGGCAAAGGGACTCGGGTTCAAGTTGTGGGGAACGCAAAAAGGGATTTTATTTTTGGGCTTTTAGCGCTAAAAGGAAAAGGGCTCGAGAGTAAGGTTTATAATTAAATGATGTGGTTAATTGACATGAAAGTCAATGTGGCCGAGTGGCCTTGGGCGTGTTAAGAAGGGGGGCCGCTTGGGGTTCAGTTCGAATCCAAGCAGCAAAGACCTTGGTTTTTTTTATTCTTTCTCTCTTTTCTTTTTGTTGGCATGGGTGAAGAGTTTGGTGCACTTTGGACTCTCAAGGTAGGTGGAAGAGGTAAGTTTGGTGTTTTATTTTCACTCAATTTGTTTAAACAAAGATAGGAGATAAAGTGCTATTATCCTAGGTGATAATTAATAGTTTAATTATCAGCAAAGAGAGGAGAATTGGGCAGCATTAGGACTCTTGGGGGCTGCTCAAAATTAATCTTTTTGTACAGCAAGTAAAGCAAAATTCCAAAGAACCTTTTTTCCCCTCACACAAGAAATTCCCTAGGGGATTCTTCAAACAAAAATTCCAGTTTTTTTTTCTTCTTTTATTTAGCCAAGAACAACCTTTGATTTCTCCTACTAATTCTCCTTTTTCTTTCTTCCACCATTGGCCGAATAATCCACCACTTTGTCAGAAATTCCTCTCATTGTTATTAATAAAATTCCAACATCTTCTCCTACTTTTTGTTCTTTTTTCACACAAGTCTAACCTTGTTTATTATTTTAACCAACAATAGCCGAATTCCCTTCTCCCTACTTTGAGAAGTCTTGGCGAATATTAAAGCAAGGGTGTTCTCCTCTTTCTTTTTCTTCAATCGGTTTGGTAAGGAGGTAAGGGTCTACTTTTATTTTGGTATTTAATTGGTGTTCAAAGTAGAAGGCTATTAAGTAGCTACTAATGGTTACCGATTATAGGGTGCAAATGTAAGGCTAGTACTTAAAAGCGAATAGGTAGGGATTCGGGTTCAAAAAGGAGAACTCTTTTAAATAATTGGTTTGGCCGAATAGGCCTTTGGTATTAACACTGACATTTGGCCGAATGTAGGATCAGGATCTAGCGTCATAGATCGGCTTTTCGAGATCTAGGAGTTTCGATAATAACATGTGTGTGTAAGATCTCTACACACTTTATTAATTTACATGACATTATTATTTGTTTTGATTATTTTGATTGTGATTAGCTTGTGGCATAATCACGGATTTGAGTAAGTCCTTTGTCTTGTAACTTTTGATATATGTTATATGCCATCACATGATGTTTAATACTATGACATGATATATATGAAATTGATGAATAAGCATGTGATGGTGGGATTGATGAGAGGAGGGGATGAAATATGGTATCGTCGGTGGTTTTGACCACAAGATGGGTTGGCCCCATCAGATTATATGTGACCTATGGTCATCAGTGGTTTTGACCACAACGATTGAATATTTGCGACTAAGTCCCAGTGGTTTGGTACCACCAGTGGTTTTGATCACACCTTGATATTTTGTGACCTATGGTCATCAGTGCTTTTGACCACACGATAGGTTAGCCCCATCATCTGATTTGTGACTCTAAGTCATCAGTGGTTTTGACCACCAGTGGTTTTGACCACACGGGGTAGAAAAGGAGTATGGATGGTTAGGTTGGGTTGCATGTGCATGTTTATTAATGACTTGTGTATGAGTTACCTTACCGGGTGGGGGATTACACACTGAGTCTTGGTGACTCACCCCTTTCCCTTAACATTTTGCAGATGAGTAGATCGCGGAGATGGAGCCGGATGGACTCGAGGTGGCCATGCAGTGGATTTAATTTAGACGGACTTCAATTTTAGTTATGAAAATTTTATTTCGGGTTTTATTTTATATTTTGATCTTGGATTGTAATAAGGCCTCCTAGAATATTTACTACTGTTATATGTTAGAATATTTGTTTTAAACTTTGCTATTGATAATAATTAAAAATCACATGTTTTCCAAGTTAAAACGAAATTGTTTTGATGAGCCTTCGGGCACACTTGTAATTTTACAATAACTTGACTTGATTTAATTTCCAAATTTAAATCTAATTATGGTTTTAGCAAGCCCACCAAAATAATGGGTTTTCAAACTTAAGTGGGTTTCATAAAGATTTCCAAAAATATTTTCCCTGTAACAGACTAGATTCGGCCATAGTGTTTGGGCCGGGTCTGGGTTGTTACATCAACGTATGCAAAGGCGGCCGCTTTGTTTGTTTTGGAAGGATTGCACAGTCAATTCGTTAACTTACTGCGTCAGAGGTTGGCGAGCCCAAGAGACAAAATGGCATGGGATTCGCCATTGAGAAGCGTTGATCTAGCATAGATGACTCCACAAAAGTGATTGCAGGCTAGAGTCAGGTTCCACCAAATCAAAGTCTAAATCCTCGGAGCTGATGGTTGTAGGCGTCTTCTTCCACTATAACTGGCTTATTCGGTTTGAGAAGGATTATCTAAAAGCCAAGGATTGAACCCAAGGCGGATCGAGGCAACCGGAGGCTAGAATCTCCTCATAAGAATTTCTTTATCTCAACTCTATTTTCTATTTTTAATTTTCGCAATTCCAATTTGACTTCTCAATTCTGTTTTTATTTTATTTTATTTTCATTTCCAAATCCAAACTTTTAATTCATTTATTTTTTATTTTTACAGAAACACGGGTTTTCTTGGGCATGATTCTGCCCAGGATTTCGAGAAACAAGCATTTGTATAATTCGGTCCTTGAGGATTCGACACTACTTCCCCTTTACTGTTCTTTTCATTATTTTGCAGGGAATAGGATATTTTTTGTGCTTTCAACGTGTAACATCCTGGAAAGGGCCTATGCATTTTCAGTTTAATTGTACGAAATGATAAGTCTTAAGCACTATGAATAAATTTTTGATATTTTTGGAAACTCAGAAATGTATGAAAATAAATTGGAAATGAACATTTTTGGAAACCTAGAAATGCATAGACATGAACATTTTTGGAAACTAGGAAATGTAAGGAAATGATTCAAAAATGGAAAGTGAACATTTCTGGAAACTTGGAAATGTAAGAAAATGGCAGGTTTACAGAGCCGATCGAAAATTTTAGGAAACTTAGAAATGACCTAGAAATGTCAAATTTTAAAGTTTAAAATAGGAAATTAGGGCAAGGTGGCCTTAAAAGAAAAAGTTGGTAAAATTCGGCACACAAACAGGCTTGGACAAGTGGCCTGAAGACGTCACTTAGGGCCTATGGAAATGGCGCCATGTGCAAGAGGAATGGGCTTGGGTTCGAGTCACTTGGGAAGCAAATAAATAAGGTTTTATTTTGGCTTCCAGAAGGTTGAGGTGGACGGCACATGCTTCTAGAAAAGGAGGTGTTTTATTTTCATAAATATGTGATTAATAAGGTGATAAATAGAAGCTTTTTATTTGGATTATTTCGAAGAGATAATAAAGGATTTTTATTTGGATTATTTCGAAGAGATAATAATGGATTTATTTTAGATTATTTTCAAGAGATAAATGATGGATAATTATTGTTATTTTTATTAGGAGATAAGAGATAAATATTGGATTAAGATTTGTTGATAATTAAAGTGATAAATCAAGGGATAAAGTTATCAAAATAGAAGAGTGGTGGCCAAGTAAAGGACTTTAGCTAGTAATTTTGGCTATAAAAGAAAGAGTAAGGCTATTCTTCATTCATTCTTTTCTCTTCAAGAAAACCTCTGCCAAAATTCTCTAAAGTTTCTCCTTTTCTCTCTGCCGAATTTTCTCTGCCATTATTCTCTTTTTCTCTTTTCTTTTCTTCTTCTATTATAAACACAATCAAAAGCCGAAGATACCAATAGCTCTAGTCGATTTCTCACTAAGCCTCAAGAGCCGAAATTGTTATCCACATCAAAGCCATAGCCGAATACTGGTAAGGGTTCAAGCAAGAGTTCCATCAAATTCTTCAATAAGGAGATCTTTCGGGATTTACTAAGTGTCGACTACAAGGAAAGAGAAGTTCTTTTCCCGAAGGCACACCATAAGCCGTGTGTTCCCTAGTTATTCGGTGAATTTCGGGATTTAAGAATCTAAGGTAAGTCATATTTAACACACGGCTAAGGGTTATTTGTTGTGAATAAATGATAGAAATTGATCTAACATGTAGTTATAGGGATTTCGGCAGAGGGATACAAGGATTTCGGGATTTGAGAATTTCAAGGTAAGTTTTAAGAATACTAATCCTACTAGGATTTGGATTTATGGCCGAATGGCTTTTTATTAAATTAGTAAGTGATTAATCAAATGTAGGAATTTGAGATCTAAGGCAGTAGATCAAATTTCGGGATTTCAAGGAATTCGTTAAGCAAATCAGGTGTGTACCCTACCCTAAGTTTTGATAGGTTCATGGCTATGTTTAAATTAAATGTATTATTAAGAATGTGTGTACTCCACACTACTTTGTAATATGAATTATGGTTGCATGTATTAAAATATATGTTAATGGAAATATGAGCATGGCTAAGGTACCATGTTATGGTACTAAGTACTCAGGTACGTTTCCTACTTCTACTAGGAATATGAAAAGTGTTATTCGTAACATGAGAATATTATAAGATTGTGAACTCTGGTATTGTATGTATGTTAATATATGGGGCATATGGTTGTATATTGAAAGGGGAAGTGAAAAGTGGTAATTCAAAACCACAGTAATCTGAAAAGTGGTGACCTAAGACCACAATAATCCGAAAAGTGGTGACCTAAACCACAGTAATCTGAAAAGTGGTGATCCATAACCACAGATGCGGTGACTTAAGCCCGTAATTTGGTGTGTAGCGGATGGAGGGTCGACTTAGTAGTCCCCACGGTGTGTTTGGCAGGTATGGGGGTGTGTAGCGGATGGACAAATAGGTTTGGGTTTGGGAATGCATCATAACTTGAATTTTATGTTTTGAATGTATAACTATTGTATGCCTGATTCTATTATGATTTAGTGTCGTGTACACATTGAGTCTGTTGACTCACCCCGTTGGGGAACATTTTTCGTGTGATGATGAAGTGATGGATGGGACGGGGAAAGTATTTGTGGTGGCCATGCTCAACATGAAGTTTATATTTTTATGGACTCTTGAATTTATTTTAGTACCTTGAAATATTTTGGAAACTATTTGATGTAATAAAGCCATAAGGCCATGATGAACGATTTTTTTTCTACTTGTTGTTTTATTGTGTTACAAATTTTGATTAAGTTAAAGACTAAGTATTTTATTTTAAAATATACTCGATATGTTTATTACTTAAAATTAAAAAAAGGTTTTCTAATATAAAAATCCAGTTTGTTTTCAACACAAGCCCAACCCAAACAATATTTTTTTTTAAATCACACAAGTTTTTCTCTAAATAACAAAAGAATTTGAAACCGGTTTACTTGAGGAACATACCAAATCTGGTCAAAGCTCGTGGGCCGGGTTAGGGGTGTTTCACAACGATGCATCATTTATCCTCCTTTTGTCATGCTTTGATAAGTTGTTGTCTAAACCTCTGTTTAATTGGTAGTTGATGTCTATTATGGTTGCCTTGTGGACCATCTAGAGTGCAAGAAATGATTCTATGTTTAGAGGAAAAGGTTTTAATTTGGAGTACATTTTTTCTCTGGTTAAATTAAGATCTTTGCAATGGATAAAAGTCTTGTCAGAATGTATGAATTTTGTTGAGTCAAAGTGGGGGGAGGGGGTGTCCTCGAGATTGTGAAAGGAGTATTCGTAGCCATCATACCAAGCGTGTGACACGTTGGGAACCTTCAAACGATGGCTGGTTAAAGTTTAACGATGATGGTTCAACATTAGGTAAATTTGGCCCGACGGAGTGTGGAGCGGATTTTAAAAATTCGAAACGTCATGTCATTGCTATGTTTCAGGTCCCTAAGGCGTCCAAGATTCTAATTTCATTGAAATTATGGCGATTAAGTTAGCTCTTCATTTCTTCTTAGACTCCTAGTGCATTAAAGACTAAAAGCTTATGGTTGAGTCCGACTCCATAGTCACGCTTACTTGGTGTATCAATGAGAAGTCTAGGCCTTTGGAAATATTGGCACATTTTTGCAAGAATTGATGAAATTAAGATGTCCATTCATGAGGTAATCGTTTAGAAAAGCGGGAGAGATGCTAATGGTATGGCAGATTCATTGGCGAAATCAGGGTGCTTTCGATCTCAAATGTTTTTTGTAGATTGGTTTAATGGAGATGATAGTTTCATTGTTATTTCATCGAAGAAGATTCACCAAATCATTTGCAACGATTACTAAACTATCAAACAATGATATTTTGTACCTATTTGAACGTCTGTCTCTTCTTTGTTTTAAGGTGTCTTTGCAGATTGCAATAATCATAACCAATAATTCTACAAAAATAATTAAGTTAACTAAGTTTGATTAAAGATAAATACTTTATTTTAAGATAGTTTTGGTAATTAAATAATGAAAAGAAATATTTTTTCTGTTATGAAAATATTTATCTTGTATCTGTTTCACTGGAAACAATTTTCAAAAAGCGAGTTCAAGAAAACTTATCAAAATCTTGTAAAATGTTTTACATCAAATCATTAGGAAAATATTACATTTTTGGAAAAGCATACTATTTTCGAAAACATTTTCCATTTTCAACCAAACAAACAAACCCCAAATTTGATTGAATTATACAGAGTTAAAAGTTACGAAGAAATAGAAAATTATAATGATGCTATTGTCATCGCTAAAGATATTGGTTTTCCCTAAGTTCTTACCATTACCACCAACAAGATTCTCACTTACAACATAAAGTCGAACAAAATCAACAATATTGAAAATAGACACTAAAACTCATTCTAGTTTCAGAATCTTTTATCATCTTTGTACAATCGTTATGTACAAAATGATTCACATTTGCAAGTTATGATCTTTACACAATTTGTGAAACATTTTTGAGCAAGATTGATTTATTAGAGTATATGATAAGATCCATAAAGAAGGTGGCGGTGAATATATCTCGCTGAGAAAAGCCCTTACCAACCATTTCCGTAAGAAGTTGTGCTTTGCCTTTGAGGTATAGGCATTGCGAAGGAACCCCGAATCATTACATTATAATTGGTGACTATCAAAGTAACAGTCATTATCTCCCATGCTCCCAAACAACTCGTATGCTTCATCGGCAATCCTCTTTACGATCCATTAATCATTATACCATATGTGCAAACATCCGGTTTTAAACCATTGTCCGAGAGTTGATGAAATAATTCCTTGGCAACCGATATGCCGACTTTGCACAACCCATCAATTAGGATATTATACGGGACAATATCAAGTTCCAACCCATCTTTGTTTCGCATTGCTTGAAAAAGTTTCAATGCCTCTTCGATATGACTTTGTTTTGCATAAACCATCCAAAGAAAAATCAGACAGTCACTATATCGGAACTTGTCCGAAGCAAGTATCTTTGTAAAAGTTCACATGCAGTTGAACCTTTCCCTAAGCGAAACATACTCGCATAAGAGTGTTGTATGTGATGATGATTCGGGATTGGTCCCTTTCGAGATATTTCATGAAAGAGTTCCATTGCTTCGCCTAACCTTTTACCTTTGCAATATCCATTGATCATGGTGTTGTAAGTAAATATATCAGGTGCACAACCCTTCTCAATCATCAAGTTGAAAACTCTTCTAGCTTTATCCATTTTGTTCTGCAAGCAATGGCCGTTGATTAATGCATTATGGGTAACAACATCAGGCTCAATGCCTCGCTTTATCATTGCGTCAACAAAATCCTCAGCTTCAGAGACCATCCCTTCCTTGCAATGAGCATCAACCAATGTAGTATACGTGACAACATTAGGCTCAATGCCTTGCTTTCTCATCATGTCAACGATCTCTACAGCTTTAGAAATCGTTCCTTCCTTGCAAAGTGCATCAATCAATATAGTATATGTGAATATATTAAATGAAATATTGTTATCAACCATTTCATTCAAAAGCCTTGTTGCCTCCTCCTGCCGGCCCAAATTACACATACCATGAATTAAGCAATTGTAACTAAAGATATCTGGTCTAATGCCTTTAACCTTCACTTCGGAGAAGAGATCGAGAGCCTCCTTCAACAACCCGTTCTTACAAAGACAGTCAAGGATGGTATTATATGCTACAATATCAGGTTGATAACCTCTGCCTTCCATCACCTTAGAAACCTAACAACTTGACTACCAAAGATATTACGGTCCTACACAACCCCTTAAGCATCTTGTATTGTAAACAATCAAATTAGGTTGATACCCTCTTTCGGTCATTTCATCGAACATACAAACGGCCTCGAAATATTACTTTGATTACAAAGCCCATTTATCAAAGTTGAAAAAGTTACAAACACTAGGTTCAACACCTAACTTCGACATTTTCCCAAAGCAGACAACCCAAAATCAATTCGACCTAATTGACAAAAGCAATTAATCAAGATGCTCATAGAATAAACATTATGGGAAACGCCTAATAATTCCATCACGGCTACACATAGAAACAAAGCAATGGCATAATGTTTCATTCTAACAATGGCTGCAAATAATTTAGTGAATTCAAATCAAGGCACTTTGGGTACCGCCAATCATCTTATTGAACAAAATCAAAGCATGATCAACATTCTCCAAGCCATCATCCCTTTTTCCCTTTCCTCTAATGGACATGGGTTTCTTACATAAGGCTTTGATGTGGGGAGCAATGGTGTTAGAAGAAGAAGAGTAGAAATTAGAAAGATGTCTTCTACCATTAACAAGTGAACGAAGAATAAAAGAAGAAGGAAGCTTACCCATATCTTGAAAGTAAGCAAAATGAAAAAAAAAAAAAAAAAAAAAAAACACAAAAGAAATTTGAGCTTTAAATGAAACCTTATTTGGATTCGTTACTCTCCGTCTCTGAAATAAGTAGTGCAGAGGCTCAGGAGATTTCAGCTTCCTCACCTTCTTGTCTACTCATTGTGTCGATGGTGGATGGATAATTAGAACCATCACGTTGGGCACCTCCATAGCCCTAACATTCAGCCCATTTGGCACCCATCATTTTTTTCAATTCTAAAATTTCAATCCTCGCCAAGATAGTGCTTGATTAAGTTAAAGTTAAATTCTATTACTTACAAAATTTTACATAACAAATATATTATTACGTGTTAAATATTATGGCAGCTTACTATTTTCGTATAATATTTATAAAAAATAATTTTATTTTAATTAAAAATTTAATAACTATCATAATACTGAATTTGTAAAATATAAAGATTGAAAATGATTATTAAACACATATCACGAAATTGATAATAAAATTTTATCTATTAAATTCATACACTAAAACTAAAATTTTAAAAATTAATTTTTTTTTAAGAATCTTAGTTATCTGAATCAAGGAATTACATTAAGGTATAAATTTTAAAATATATTTAGGGTAAATTACACAATAGTCACTCAATTTCGGGGTAACTGACAAAACAGTCACCTAGGTTTCATTTCAGTCACTCAACATTCGAAAAGTTATAAAACAGTCATTAATTAACAGTTACCGTTAAGGTGTTAACAGAATTGATGACATGGCAAGTTGACCAGTTGATGTGGCAAGTTGGCTTATGACCCCTGCATTTTTTCTTCTTCTTCTTCTTCTTCTTGACCAAAGGATAGTACACCCCTATCTTTTTTTCCTCTGCTTCTTTTGGAGAAGACCATTCTGGCCCTTCACAGGCAACATTAATGACCATTTGTCTTCCTCCACCGTTTTGGTGTTCTTAGTCGCTCCCTTTTCCTCTATGGTTAACCCTATCAAAAGGACCCTTCGGTCGCTTTAGAAGTCAACTTCAAAAGGACCCTCTCAAACACCAATGTCATTTGAAAATCGAAGCTCCAATATTGTGATAAGAAAAAAGAATAAGAACATTTAGAAGTCCATGAAATCATCTTCCCTGTTGAAACTCCATCAGATAATCAGAAACATCCACCCAACTGCCAAGAGGATCAAAAAAGGATTAATAGATGTCTACCAAGCTAACACAGAGGACATGGGGTAAAAACCATTCCTCCAGTACATGCTCAATAAGTTAATTTTAAGCACTGAGCAAGACTGAATCCATTTCACACAAAAGAATAAAAGAACAACGGGGGCCACATCAAAAACCAATAGTTCATAAGCATGTACACATCAAAATAATAAGGGAAGCATACAATACTAATTCATGCACGTAACCAATGGATTTAACTTTCTTCACAATCAGTGAGGTTCCTAACAAATCACAAACACTATTGACCCCATATTTCTCCCAATATTCACCCTTTAGTTATTTAAACAGTTATTTAAGAAGTTATTTCCTAGAAGTTAGTGGCTGAAATTTGTCAGTGATTTCTTTTGAGAGTCATCGAAATTGGTTAGCGATTTTCTTTCTGAGAATCACATAGTATGTTTCTCCATAAATAAAACCCAACTGGCAACCCTTCTTATTGCTCAAATATGTCAGTACAAGATAAAATTCTTCTCCCAATGACAACACTTAGTTCATACACATTTGCTACATTTTAATGCAACATAGCTAGTAAAGTTAGCGATCCCAAGAGGTATAATGCAGTCAATCTACCCAAAATTTTCATTTCCCCTGAAGTATTCATGTCAAACATGTGTTCATCGCAAGACGTATAATGCAGTCAATTTACCCAAAGTGACCGAAGGGTCCTTTTGAGAGGGTTAACCATGGAGGAAATTGGAGCCTTTAAGAACACCAAAATGGTGGAGGAAGACAAGTGGTCATTAATGTTACCTGTGAAGGGCCAAAATGGTCTTCTCCAAAAGAAGCAAAGGAAAAAGGGATAGGGGTGTACTATCCTTTAGTGAAGAAGAAGAAGAAGAAGAAGAAGAAGAAGAAAATGCAGGGGTCAGAAGTCAACTTGCCACATCAGCTGTTCAACTTGTCACGCCAGCAATTCTGTTATCACCTTAACGGTAACTGTTAATTAGTGACTATTTTGTAACTTTTCGAAAGTTGAGTGACTGAAATGAAACCTAGGTAACTGTTTTGTCAGTTACCCCAAAGTTGGGTAACTGTTGGTGTAATTTACCCATATATTTATAATAAAATTTAAAAAAAAAATTAAATAAGTCTATAATAAAATATTATGCTTAATTTATCTTATCTTTCCATTAATCCAAAATACATGAATATTGTATTGACTATTGAGGGTGTGGTTGAAATGTGAGAGGAAAAAAAGAGAGAGGGGGGAAGTAGAAGTTATCATTGGTTGGGTCGAGTTCGAATCAGGTTTCAATAAAATTTTAGGCCTGTTTTTTAAGTTTAGGTTCAGTTTAACCCAAAAAATAGGCTTTGAAAATTTACCCAAGTCTAGTTCAAATTATAAAATCTAAACCCGAGCCCACCCGTATTAAATTTTTTATTATAAAAGTTGAGATACAAAATAATGTCAAAAATTAAAATATAAAAAATAATTTTTTTTGCATTTTAGGCCCATGTTTGTATTATTTAAGGGAAATAAATCGATTTTGGAGAGAGCGTGAAAACGTATCCAAATTTTATATTAATGATATATGTAAGTTTACACCCTAAACGAGTAACTAATTTTATGGTAGATTATAATATATACAACTATTTTTTTTCTCGTGCGATGCTCGAGTTTAGTTGTATGTATCAATTAAATATGTTACATGTATTTTTGTAACGTTTTAAAAATTTTATGACCGAGAAAGTAAAAACATACTCGCTTAGCTACATAATTTTAATTTAAATTAGATTTTATTGATTATTTTATAAAATAATCAATATTATTATGTGGTCATTTTTGTCATTTTAAATTAATAAAATCTATAAAAATTCATTTGATGGGATTCAAACCCAAAACATTATGATATTTAACATTTAAATTTTATGATTTCAACATAAGTCTGATTTGTTTTTTATATTATTTTTAAAAATATATATTTGTTATATAATTTCTTTCAACCACATCCTAAGTATGCCATAATCTAAGATCATATTTATTGACTATATTATGTTTGTATTGTATTTTTATACTTGTGCTCTAAATTATAATATTCAAATTAAAAGTAATAAATAGCAAAATCTAACATAAACCACTAGCGGTGCATTTGATTTGTAGAATCTTAGATTATATTTCGTAATAAAATTATGAAAATATAATATTACAGATGGAATGCAAAATACATTGTTTGGTTTATTTGCTTGGAATGAAAGATTCATGTATTCGGCTGATGAAATTTAGGATTACCTAAAAGCAAATTTTACTATATTTTGATTGTTATAATTTTTCTTTTACAAGTTCACTTCCTTTAACCCTTTTTAGTCTCAACTTTTTCAAAAAATTATAATAACTTAATAAATTCATTTTATTTCACCATTTTATCATATGATAACTTTATCTTAAATGTTGTTATATCAAAAGCTTGGGACATCAAAGCTAACAACTTTCATCAAATCAGAACAATTATAAAATTTATCTCAATGACTCAACCTCAATTTTAACAATAGCTTCAGATGTCTCGTGCATGACTTCTTTCCCATAAATTTGAGTTGCACTACTGCACTATTGAGAAATTAATTTTTAATACTAAATTATATTGATTGATAAATGCAATAAAGAAAATATTAGTTTTTTGGTATTATTCATGTCCGTTTATAGATTCATGTTGAGCTCTCTTATTGCCCTCCTAACAATATTGTCTCCAAAGTTCGAATATGCGTCTCTCCTTGGAATGTAATGTGCATTAACATTGGCATTTTCTAAAACAGGCAAATATAATTTTACCTCACTTTTGTTAGGAAGAAAATAAAGGTGTAATCTTTGGGAAAAATAGAAGGGTAAATTATACCAACAGTCACTCAACTTTGATGTAGCTGAAAAAAAAAAAGGCACTTTGATTTCAATTCAATCACTCAACTTTCGAAAAATAACAAAATAATCCTTTTAACTATTTTTTGTTATAGGCCTAACAAAAAAGTGACATGAAGGGTTAGCTATCATTTAAACACCCCCATAGCCCTAGCTGGGCAGCAGAAAAAAAAAAGAAAAAAAATGAGAAGAGAAGAAGAAGAAGAAGAAATGGACATACCTTAGTTTTGTTCCTCCAAGGTAGAGTCACCACTCAGTTCGTTGTTATCTGTTGAATCTCTGTCCCCTTTTTTTTTTCTCTCTTTTTCTTAACTCTGGTCACTGTTGTTCTTGGCCTTCTCTGGCCAATCTTCATCACTAAATGGCTCTTCTTTTCCTCTTCTCAAATCTCAGTTTAGATTTCCCAATAAGCCTTAAAATCCCAAGATTAAAAACTTAAAGCTTCGAACAAGGCTTCAACAGATCTTCGCCTTCCACTATCTGATCACCATCATATTACGGCCACAGCTTTTCTTCGACCGACCATGACTCTTAACCATTCAGATCATCGATCTGGCTTGAGTTCTCCAACTCGCAAAACCCAAAATGGGTGTGGGTTTCTTCTCTTTTGATTATCTTCTTTTTTTAGTTTTTTTTTACTTCCTTCTTTTGATGCAAGCCAATTTGGAATTCTTGCTCTTTTTTTGCTGGTTTGATTTTGGATGCTTGCTATTTGGTATTTTTGTTTTTGCTGAGTTTTGTTGTTTTGTCGTCGATTTTGACTTGAAGCTTCATAACATTGCCACAAGCTGGAGCTTCAACTAAACTGATGCCGATGAACGGGTTGTGATGGGATCTCCTTGACATTAGCCCAATCAATCGTTTTGATGCCAGACTCGACATTTTCACCGTCGTTTTGAAACCAGTACCCTCCTTTATATAAACATTCAACCCTTTATTACTCAACATACGCAAACAAATGCCATTAAATCACCTTAATATTTATTTCCCTTTTATTCTCAACTCATGTTTAGTTGTTCATACAAATGCCCCTGCTTTAAAATTCACAAGCAATATTGGTTTTCCCCTAATTTCTTAACATCACCACAAAAAAGATCAAGAAGTTGCTAAGATCAAGATCAACAAGCTACACAAGTCAGAACAAAATCAACAATATTGAAAATAGACACTAAACCTCATTCTAGTTTCCACAATCTTTTATCTCTGTGCAATGGTTATGTACAACTGATTCACATTGCAAGTGATGATCTTTACACAATTGGTGAAACATTTCAGAGCAAGATTGATTTATTAGAGTGTATGATAAAATCCATAAACAAGGTGGTTTTTATCAAGTTAAAAAAATGTTTTACATAAAATCATTAGGAAAATATTACATTTTTCGGAAAAGCATACTATTTTCCGGAAATCATTTTCCAGAAAATGTTTTCAACCAAACAAACAAACCCCAAATTTGATTGAACTATACACGAGGAGTTAAAAGTTACGAGCAAATTAAAATTATAATAATGCTATTGTCATTGCTATACAGATATTGGTTTTCCCTAAGTTCTTACCATTACCACCAACAAGATTCTCACTTACAAGACAAAGTCGAACAAAATCAACAATATTGAAAATAGACACTAAAACTCATTCTAGTTTCCAGAATCTTTTATCAACTGTACAATCGTTATGTACAAAATGATTCACATTTGCAAGTTATGATCTTTACACAATTTGTGAAACATTTCAGAGCAAGATTGATTTATTAGAGTATATGATAAGATCCATAAAGAAGGTGGCGGTGAATATATCCGCGAAAAGCCCTTACCAACCATTTCCGTAAGAAGTTGTGTTGCCTTTGAGGTATAGGCATTATGAAGGAACCCCGAATCATTACATTATAACAAAGCACTATCAGTGACAGTCATTATCTCCCATGCTCCCAAACAACTGTATGCTTCATCCGCAATCCTCTTTACAGTCCATTAATCATTATACGATATGTGCAAACATCCGGTTTTAAACCATTGTCCGAGAGTTGATGAAATAATTCCTTGGCAACCGATATGCCCACTTTGCACAATCCATCAATTAGGATATTATACGGGACAATATCAAGTTCAACCCCTTTGTTTCGCATTGCTTGAAAAAGTTTCAATGCCTCTTCGATATGACTGCTTTTGCATAAACCATCCAGCAAAATCAGACAGTCACTATATATCGGAACTTGTCCGAAGCAAGCATCTTTGTAAAAAGTTCACATGCGGTTGAAACTTTCCTAATCGAAACATACTCTGCATAAGAGTGTTGTATGTGTGATGATTCGGGATTGGTCCCTTTCGAGATATTTCATGAAAGAGTTCCATTGCTTCGTCTAACCTTTTACCTTTGCAATATCCATTGATCATGGTGTTGTAAGTAACTATATCAGTGCACAACCCTTCTCAACCATCAAGTTGAAAACTCTTCTAGCTTTATCCATTTCGTTCGCAAGCAATGTCCATTAACTAATGCACTATGGGTAACAACATTAGGCTCAATGCCTCGCTTTATCATTGCGTCAACAAAATTCTCGACCAGAGACCATCCCTTCCTTGCAATGCGCATCAACCAATGTACTATACGTGACAACATTAGGCTCAATGCCTTGCTTTCTCATCATGTCAACGATTTCTACTGACTTTAGAAAATCGTTCCTTCCTTGCAAATCAGTATCAATCAATATATTATATGTGAATATATTAAATGAAATATTTTTATCAACCATTTCATTCAAAAGCCTTGTTGCCTCCTCTCTGCGCGCCCAAATTACACATACCATGAATTAAGCAATTGTAACTAAAGATATCCGGTCTAATGCCTTTAACCTTCACTTCGGAGAAGAGATCGAGAGCCTCCTTCAACAACCCGTTCTTACAAAGACAAGAAAGGATGGTATTATATGCTACAATATCGGGTTGATAACCTCGCCTTCCATCACCCTTAGAAACCTAATGACTCTACCGGTATTACGGTCTACACACAACCCCTTAAAATTGTATTGTAAACAATCAAATTAGGTTGATACCCTCTTTCGGTCATTTCATCGAACATACAAACGGCCTCGTAAATATTACTTTGATTACAAAGCCCATTTATCAAAGTTGAAAAAGTTACTGACACTAGGTTCAACACCTAACTTGACATTTTCCCCAAAAGCAGACAACCCAAAATCAATTCGACCTAATTGACAAAAGCAATTAATCAAGATGTTCATAGAATAAACATTATGGGAAACGCCTAATAATTCCATCCGGCTACACATAGAAACAACAATGGCATAATGTTTCATTCTAACAATGGCTGCAAATAATTTAGTGAATTCAGTAATCGAAGGCTTTGGGTACCGCCAATCATCTTATTGAACAAAATCAAAGCATGATCAACATTCTCCAAGCCATCATCCCCTTTTCCCTTTCCTCTAACAGACATGGGTTTCTTACTTAAGGCTTTGATGTGGGGAGCAATGGTGTTAGAAGAAGAAGAGTAGAAATTAGAAAGATGTCTTCCACCATTAACAAGTGAACGAAGAATACAAGAAGAAGGAAGCTTACCCATATCTTGAAAGTAAGCAAAAGAAAAAAAAAAAGGAAAAAAAAAACACAGAGAGCTGAGCTTGAAAATGAAACCTTATTTGGATTCGTTACTCTCCCGTCTGAAATAGACGTAACAGAGAGGCTCCGGAGATTTCAGCTTCCTCACCTTACTGTCTACTCATCGTGTCGATGAGAAACATCAACGTTGTAGCAGTTAAGTTAAAGTTAAATTCTATTACTTACAAAATTTTAGAGAACAAATATATTATTACTTGTTAAATATTATGTCAGCGTACTATTTTCGGATAATATTTATAAAAAATAATTTTATTTTAATTAAAAATTTAATGACTATTATAATACTGAACTTGTAAAATATAAAGGTGTTAATAGAATTACTGACATGGTAAGTTGAGCAGCTGATATGGCAAGTTGACTTATGACCCCAGCATTTTTTCTTCTTCTTCTTCTTGACCAAATGATAGTACACCCCTATCCTTTTTTCCTCTACTTCTTTTGGAGAAGACCATTCTGGCCCTTCACAGGTAACATTAATGATCATTTGTCTTCCTCCACCGTTTTGGTGTTCTTAGTGGCTCTATTTTCCTCCATGGTTAACCCTATCTAAAGGACCCGCTCAAACACCAATGTCATTTGAAAATCGAAGCTCCAATATTGTGATAAGAAAAAAGAATAAGAACATTTAGAAGTCCATGAAATCATCTTTCCTGTTGAAACTCCATCGGATGATCGAAACATCCACCCAAGCGCCAAGAGGATCAAAAAGGATTAATAGATGTCTACCAAGCTAACACAGAGGACATGGGGTAAAAACCATTCCTCCAGTACATGCTCAATAAGTTAATTTTAAGCACTGAGCAAGACTGAATCCATTTCACACAAAAGAATAAAAGAACAACGGGGGCCACATCAAAAACCAATAGTTCATAAGCATGTACACATCAAAATAAAGAGGGAAGCATACAATACTAATTCATGCATGTAACCAATGGATTTAACTTTCTTCACAATCAGTGAGGTTCCTGTAACACCCCTAACCCCGAACCATCGCTGGAACAGGGTTACGAGGCATTACCGGACATATCAGACAATTTACAAATATAAATTTTGTTTAATATAAATTTCGGCAGTGTAACATCCCGAAATTGGGCCTAGTAGGATTGGGCCCATTGGGTTTTGGGCATAGGAGTGTTTAAAATTTTTGAGAACAAGAGAATGACCTTATTTCAAGTTGGGCCTTAGTAAAATTTTGTGTTTAAGCCTATTAAGGAGAGATAGTAAGTGGCATTAAGGCTTATGGAAATAAAAGAGTAAATTGCTAGCATAAATGAGCATATGGCAAGGAGGTTATGGAATCAAGTGAAGTACCTTGAGGGAAGGGGTTCAAATCCCATCTTTTGCAAAATTTTGGATTTATTTTTGTATACTCTTCCAAGTGTCATCCATGACATCATTAAAAGAATGAAATAAAAGAAAAATAAGATGATGACTAGAAAGATAAGGTAAGGAGGAAAACAAGGAAAAAGAAAGGAAAAAGAAATAAAAAGAATAATAGTAATGATGGAATTGAAATAATGGAGTAGGTGAGAAAAAAATAAAAGGAATGATGGAGAATGAATTAGGGAGCATGTTGGTTTTTTTTTAAGTTTTGGGTTGGTAAATTTTGGCTTATTTGCAAAGGCATGGACGGTTTTGGAGAGGAAAGGGGCTGAATTTTGCTTTGTCTTTTGATAGAATTTTAGTGCTAGTTAGGCCAAAATCTATTTGGCACTATATCTCTTCTTTTGCTATGTGCCGAAAGTTACAAGCCATTAGTGAGTTTAGTTTTTCTTCTCTTTTGTTTGGTCAAAACATTCATCTTTTGTTCATCTTTCATTGATAGCTGAATCACCTAGCATCCATCCAACCTTCCATTCTTTTCTTTTAACCATTATCATCCTAATTCTTCATCATTTCGTTCCCTATCCTGTGGGAAAACCTCATTTTGATCGAATCGGATTTTCAACAAGGTGAAGGAGCACAAGTGATTGTATTAGCCAAATCGTTATCGTCGACTCGTCAAGTAAGTGGGGACAGGATTTCAGTAGCCAAAGGGTAGGATCGAGGGAGATCACATTCGTGGTAAGTGGAGTTAGCCTAGTAAAGTGTTACGATTATCAAAGTAGAGACTAACTTTCTGTCAACTATCATTTTAGGTGTTGAAATCGGTGGAAAGCACAACTCGTTATTAAGGTGTGTAATCTCATACCCTTCCAAATACATGTTTGAAATGGTGTGTAATCTCACACTTCTCTGAAATTTTGCATGAATGTTCTGTGATTTGGTCGAAATACCAAAGAAAACCGAAAATCGGCATCCGGGATCACTCGGACGCGCGTAGGTTCTTAGTGGTAACCATGTTTTTGTAATAAAACAGTTTTGGTCAATGACAGTGACGTGATTTCCAAAAATCATGAAAAATAGGAGAAATGGAATTAGAAAGTGCATAAGATATCAAATTAAATCTTACAGTGTCTATTTTAATATGGAAGAAACGGAGAAGGAAAAGGAATTTTATATTTTGAGATATCTTAATTTTAGTGAGACTGGTTCTGATCAACTTCGGGGTTCACTGATCTGTTTTGTAAAAATCATATAAAATTGTACAAAATGAATTATGGGTTATAATTTATATGTATGGATTCCTTAGTGAGTCTATTTTCAAGAGAAACAAGTTGGAACAGTATATGAAAACCGTACAATGAGATATTTGAAATTAAGATAAGAGAGGTCAGAATCATTAGACAGTGAAACAAGGGAAACTTTAAGGAATAAACTGTACTAAATGGGTAGGCCAAAAATTCTGGAAAAATTACAGTAAGAAGATACATGAGTCTAGTTTCAAGGAAATTTTACGGATCTAGATTTCGAGTTTTCTAACTCGAGTTATAGCCAATTTAGTCAGTATGATGCAAATGGACAGTTTAAATTTCTATGCCCCAAATTACTAGTTAAGTTTTAGTTGCGAAATTACCCCGTTTGGGCCTAAAATAGATTTGGACCCAATAGTCCCGTAGAGACCGAAATAGAGTTCTGTATCACTCGAGGTGATAGTGAATCTTCGAAAACACCGTTAAATATGAAATTACCGAATTGCCCTTGAAGGGTAAATTACCAAAATACCCCTGGGTTGTGAAATTACCGAATTACCCTTGATAGGTAAAATTTCTGAATTACCCTTAGAGAGTAAATTACCGAATTACCCTTAGTGGGTACGATTACTGAATTATGAAAATGCCCTTACGGGCCGAGTTACGAAAATGCCCCTAATGGGCCAAACTACGAAATGTCCCTATGGACCAAACTACGAAAATACCCTTTATGGGCCAAAATGTTATTTTTGCTATATGGGCCAAATGTGATATTCGTTATATGGGCCAAATGTTATATTTGCTATATGGGCCAAATGGGATATTTGTTATATGGGCCAAATGTAAAATTTGCTAGATCGTTTAATGGCCAAATTTGCTAGATCGATTAATGGGCCAAATTTGCTAGATTACTTAATGGGCCAACTTGTGTTATGGGCCTTATGTTGAAATTATTCTATAAATATTATTATGCTTTGTATATGCATACATGACTGCATGGGTTGGGATAAATGACGAAGAGAAGAAAGGCCTGTTGCCAAAATCTAGTTCGGTGGCTTTGCCACAAATATTTTAAATGGCCTGTTGCCAAAATATTTTAAATGGCCTGTTGCCAAAAATCTAGTTCGGTGGCTCTGCCACAAATATTTTAAATAGCCTGTTGCCAAAATATTTTAAATGGCCTGTTGCCAAAATATTTTAAATGGCCTATTGCCAAAAATCTAGTTCGGTGGCTCTGCCATAAATATTTTAAATGGCTTAATGCCTCTAGTTCGGTGACTCTGTCACAATCTTGTTCGGTGGCTCTGCCACAAACATAATTTTAATTGGCTTAATGCTTGCTATTGGTGTGTTGGCGGGGTGGGTTGACTTGATCCCCACAGGTGTGATGGTTGGTACGGGTGGTGTGTAGCGGATGGAAATTAGGCTTGGTTGGGAATTGCATATCACATGTAAATTATGTTCATGTTATTATGTTCTAATTGTTATGGGCTTAGGCCCAAAATATTGCTATGTGTGTTCCGACCCAGTGGATGAGGGTAAGGGGATTACACACTGAGTTCTTGTAACTCACCCCCCCTTTCTCTTAACCTTTTCAGGTAATGCTCAGTGATGTGGACTTGGGCCTTGGATGACTCGATGGAGACCATACTTCAGAAATGGTTTATTTGAACTTCAGACTTCTTTCTTGTTTATTTTATTACTCTATTATTTTGGGTTAAATGTTGTAATAAGGCCTCGGATTTTCTTTCAAAATGCTTCTGCAACACTATTCCCAAATGTCCCATTTTCGTAAATTGTTTATTTTAAATATGATTCACAACCAAAAAGTTTTTTTTAAAGATAATAACATTTTCAAGTAAATAACAATTGCTTAAGTATTTTGGGTTTTAACAAAGAAATTGTAATTCTCAAACAAGTTCTTAACAATCTCAAAGATGGTTTGGAAAAAAAAAAAAAAAACTTCCATGTGACACACCAGATTCGGGCTTAACTTCTAGGCCGGGTTTGGGGTGTTACAGGCAGCATTTCTGCCTATTATTATATAAAACCCCCTGTAAATTAAACCACATTCATTTCATATATTTACTTTCTATTCTAAATACCTTCTAATCAAACTCAATCAATATAATATCAACTTAAATTTATCAGAATATTAGTTAAATTAAAATAAATATACTTCATTCATCATAATTCTTAAACTTGTAATACTAACATTTTTAAGAATTTACATTCAAAACATATTAATCTTATACACCACCTACGTACATGCCACATTATTAAAAGAAAATATACATCACCAAAGTTTGCTGAAGTCGGGTCTGGCTTCGGATGCTGGTTCAATGTTTGACTTCTACAACCTGCGCACGGAAACAACCGTACGCTGAGTATACATATACTCAGTGGTATTACCATAATTCAAATTATAAACATAATAATCATATCATTAAATCATATAACTTCAATTTTACTAACCCAATTCAAACATAAGTTTATCATTCTCAATATATTCATACAATTCAAATTTAGCTATTTAACAATTGAAATAATACACAATCATGTTGAGCCATTATCCATTTCTTGAACCAATGGTTCATACTTTCTTTTCTCATGCTCATATTTCAATCACATTTTTCAGTTCATGTTCTATTTTCGCATTTCTTCCAATGGCTCAACCATTTCATTTTATTCAATTTAACCTTTTCTTTATTTACCCCTATTAACTGACTCGGACCTTAACGGATACACGGATTCCAACCCAACACTCCAATACGGCACAATGTGCCTTAACTTGATAATAAAGATATCGACACACAAAGTGTCGAATCGCATAATGATAACAATATCGATATTCAACACACAAAGTCTTTGAACTCGTAATTGTAATATGATAACGATATCGACACACAAAGTGTCGAATTGGTAACAGTAATAATATCAGTATTCAACACACAAAGTGCTGAACCTGTAATGGTAACAGTAACAGTATACGACACACAAAGTGCCGAATCGGTATGATACTTGATATGATAATGATGATGAGTCGCACGTAAGTGCACGATCGAGAAGCCGGCAAAAACCTGTACTCTTCCATATCCTATGGCATGCCAATTATATCCGACTCAGCCCGACTAGTTAATAGGGTTTCCAATTCTCAATTCAAGTTTACTTTCATTTCAAAATTCATTTTTTTCAATATTAACTTCACTTTTCCATTCACTAATCAAAATACAATTCAATACTAATATATATATTTTTCTCACTCAATTCACTTTTCTAAATTCAATTCAATAAAGTTACTTACCTCAATATTTATTTACTATAAAATAGATAAATATAAAATTAGTATTTAATAATAAATAACTTGAATTATAGTAATACAAACCCGAATTTGCTTGATTATTCCTCGGTAACCTTCTCCTTTCCTTTGTGGGTTGATCTCTCGAGTTCCTTGTTAGCTACGAAAATAATAATAATAATGTACATTATTAATTACAACATTAAATTACAATAAATAATTGAATTTTATTCAATTTCTACTCTTCCTCTTCATTCCACATTCTTTATACACAATTCTATTATTTACTTACAAGTTCTTTCAAAGCTGTCTACCTGAGTCATTGTCACTAAATTATCTATATCTTGAGTTACAGAACTCCAAATGAAGAACCGTTAATTTTCCCTGAAACTAGACTCACATATCTTCTTCCCATAAAATTTTCAGAATTTTTGGTATGGCCAATCAATACCAGATTATTCTTAAAGTTTCCCCTGTTTTACTGTTTGACTGTTCTGACCTCTCTTCACTACGAATCAAATTACTCTTCGTACAGAATTCATATGAACTTCTTATTTATTTCATTTGAAAATACACTCATTCAGGATTTTAAACATATAAAGTTAAGCCCCTAATTATTTTTCTCCAATTTTTTATGATTTTTCAAAGTCAGAACAGGGGATCTCGAAATCACCCTGAACCAGTTTCACTAAAATTTAAATATCTCATAATACAGAACTTATTTGCTTTCTCTGTTTCTTTCATATGAAAATAGACTCAACAAGCTTTAATTTCATATCTCACCCAACTTCTAATTCCATTTCTATGATTTTTGGTGAATTTTCAAAGTTACTCTACTGCTGCTGTCCCAAAACTGTTTTCTTATAACTTATTTTGCAATTAAATCCTAATTAAGTTTACTTATTTCTTAACTTAATTCATGCTTTGTTTCTACTTAAATTCCTTCCATGTTCAACTTGACAATCCAATATTCATAATAAAACCCTAATTTATAATTTCTTCCAAATTAATCCCTATAGTAGAAAACTTATAGCTTACCTTGCAATTTAATCCTTTTACTAATTCTAACTTAAATTTCATTCAATTTAGTCTCTAATTCATCTTTTTCTTCAACATCAACTATACTTGAAAACCAATAAACTCTCAAAATATCAACTTAGTTTCATCAAAATCTTGCTTTAAAGCTTCTAAAACATCAAAATTAAAAGAATAGGACTTGATTGACTTACCTTTTTAAACTCCAAGCTTTAAAACCTTAAATTTCCCTTTTCTTTTTCTTTCCTTCTTTCCTTTCCTCTGTTTCGAAAACTCCTCTGTTCTTCTTTGTTTCTTTTTACAATTTTATTTACTATTTACTTTATTATATAATATAATATTATATTAATATAATTATTTAATAATATTAATAATATAATTTAACACATAAAATCTCAGATTTTTTAAGCTTATGCCGCCTCAACTTATGCTAAATGGCATAATTGCCATTTTGGTCCTTTTTATTTTCTTTTAATCTACAATTCAACTTTTACCCTTTATTCACTTTAGTCCTTTTTCCTAATTTCTCTCAATTAAGCTAAATTCACTAAATAAAAATCTAATTAAACACACTATTAGAACCATAATTACTCCTAATGATTATTTAATAACTCAATTTACTAAGACGGAGGCCCGATAACACACTTTTTCTGGTGCTCACGGATTTGGGTCGTTACAGTTCCTAACAAATCACAAACACTATTGACCCCATATTTCTCCCAATATTCACCCTTTAGTTATTTAAACAGTTATTTAAGAAGTTATTTCCTAGAAGTTAGTGGCTGAAATTTGTCAGTGGTTTCTTTTGAGAGTCATCGAAATTTGTTAGCGATTTTCTTTTTGAGAATCACATAGTATGTTTCTCCATAAATAAAACCCAACTGGCAACCCTTCTTATTGCTCAAATATGTCAGTACAAGATAAAATTCTTCTCCCAATGACAACACTTAGTTCATACACATTTGCTGCATTTAATGCAATATGGCTAGTAAAGTTAGCGATCCCAAGACGTATAATGCAGTCAATCTACCCAAAATTTTCATTTTCCCTGAAGTATTCATGTCAAACATGTGTTCATCCCAAGACGTATAATGCAGTCAATTTACCCAAAGCGACCAGAAGGTCCTTTTGAGAGGGTTAACCATAGAGGAAAATGGAGTCTTTAAGAACACCAAAACGGTGGAGGAAGACAATGGTCATTAATGTTGCCTGTGAAGGGCCAAAATGGTCTTCTCCAAAAGAAAAAAAGGAAAAGGGGATAGGGGTGTACTATCCTTTAGTGAAGAAGAAGAAGAAGAAGAAGAAGAAGAAGAAGAAGAAGAAAAAGAAGAAGAAAATGCAGGCCTTTAGCGGCGTTTTTAAGCGCCACTAATAGTCTTTGCGGCGCTTCTAAAAGCGCCGCAAAAAACGCCGCTAAAAGAGGCGCCGCAAAATTTAGCGGCGTTTATTAGCAAAAAATGCCGCTAAAGGTCATAGCATTTAGCGGCGCTTTTCCCACAAACGCCGCTAAAAACTTTTAGCGGCGCTTTTTTTATAAACGCCGCTAAAGGTCATGACTTTTAGCGGCGCTTTTTTTACAAACGCCACTAAAGGTCATGACTTTTAGCGGCGCTTTTTTTACAAATGCCGCTAAAAGTATGTCTTATAGTGGCGCCTTTTTTACAAACGCCGCTAAAGGTCATGACCTGTAGCGGCGTTTTTTTTACAAACGCCGCTAAAAGTATGACTTATAGTGGCACTTTTTTTAAAAACGCCGTTAAAAGTTTGACTTTTAGCGGCACTTTTTTTTACAAACGCCGCTAATTTTGTCATGAAAAATAAAAAAAAATTTTCTTCATATTAACAAATTAAAAAAATAAAAATTTTGCATTACTATTGTATCTCTAATTTGTTTGGTACTGAAATACCACATTTTATGTCACATCAATCTACATTTTTTCCTTTAATAAATGACCAAAAAAGGGAAAAAAATACAAAAGGAAACCTAGATTTGCTCGGGCGATCATCTACCACATCAGGTTGTCTCTTTGCACTTCTGTCAGATTTAACATCTTCTTCAATGCCATTGCTCTTTCGCTCTCCATTTTCCCAGCCACTTCACACTCCTTCACCTGCAGATAAAATAGAAAATGCAACTTCAAACCCAACCAAAAATTTAATAAGAGAAACTTGATAATCCAAAAGATATGACCAAATTAATTAATTTCACATTAATATATTATTATATTAATTAACATTATTTTTTATTATGATCACACAATAATACTAATAAATTATTATTCTTATGTCAATTTAGTAATATAATTAACAATAAAGAGTATGATCATCAGTTTAAAAGTTTCTTATCTTCGGAGAATCCTTGTAGGATCATATCCCGCATCAATGTTTGAATATGTTTTGAAAACAAATGTTGAACATGAAAATAGATTGAAGCATATAATCCTAGCAAACAAAACTTAGCTGAATTATTCACAAACAAATAAATCTATGCCAATAAATGTCAAGAGAGAAACTCACAATCAGAAGGGCAGTAATTGATTCATTCATCCATCGATTCTCCTCCAAAAGATGACCGATCACGATACAAGCGCAAAGAAGAGCGATGAATAGGTTCAAAGAGACTACAGAGGCATGATCTGATGTAAATAGTGCTTGCAACTTAAACAATACAATAGCTAACTGTGATGCCACCATATTGATCTCTTTTTTGTATCAAAATATACTTTACAACAAGTAGATTTTTAATGTAGTTGTAATCCGAAGCTTTAGGCTGAGATTTTCCTTCAACACATAAAGAGTATCAAGACTCTATTACCTGTCTATATGCAAGAGCCATAGATACGGCACCTCTCATGAGACCAGCCCACCATATTATTATCTAAACAAAGAAATGCGAAGAAATAGTAATGTCAAATAACAATATTAATTGATTTGGAATAATAAAAGTTTAATGCCAAGAACACATACTTGTTCCCTAAAGCTTATATTTTCACTAGATGATTTATTTGATAAGTTTGCTAAATATGATAGGGGAAACACGAAAGCTGCTCTTTCGGCCATAACCAGAGCAAGTAGTATAGAACTAACCATAAGTGACATTCTAAGCCTGCAAAAAAAGATGATGTGAGTATCCAATACGGATATGTTCAGTTTTTTCAAGTTCTTATTATTTTTAATATTTTAAAGCTCTTTGGAGGGTCATATACTTAGCTACGAATATGTACTGGAAAGAGTGTCAGACATCAATAGTTCAAGAAGAAGAAGAGTTCATGTAGCTTAGATTTCATACAATGCACGTTAGAAAAAGGAAATGCAAAAGAAGTTGTACTTGCTAGAGTCGAATAGAACACATCGATCATTTACTCTCCAAGTCGAAATGTCCAAGGCTCCATGCCGACATAAAGAAAGATAAAAGTCTCAACAACAAATGACAAGGTAGCAAAAGTATGTCTGTGTTTTAAAAAGTATATAATAACATAAGAACGTATTTGTTAGTGCATCATCAGGTGGATATTTTATGGTTGCATGGATAACAACCTTCCATCCAGAATTGACACAAGTAGCACACAAAAATTAAGAAAAAAGTAACTAAAAAACGTAGATAAAAGAGTCACCAGTTTGAGGCAATCAGTCTCTATCTGATCATTAGAAGATAAACCAGACTGTCTACAAGACGAATCAGATAAATTTTTGGATGCAACATGGACATATAAAATATGGCAAACATAGCATACTTTTCAAACTAAATGCATTAAAAATTGGTATTAAAATTAATCGTGAGAAAGAGAGGAATATGCAGGCTTCATCTTACTTGACCATCTTATAATGCCAATCATGCCAACTAAACAGAACAAGTTTGCCAGAACATAAATAAAGACAAGAAAAACAACAAAGCCTTCATTGTTCCAAACCAATTACTCAATTTTTACACTTATCATCTGTATTTTTGAATTAGCAATCCCTTCATTTTACTAAAACTTAGCCACTCTTTGTGAGTTCATTCAAGTACAATATCAAAAAGAGCATGCAAGAGTAAATTTTAGTAGAGAAACAAAGAACTTGATGAAACAATAACTTAAATTCAGTAAAACAATAAGGGAACAAACAAAAATAGTTGAGTGAAGACTTACATGGTTTGTGTTAGATGTGTTCCCACGAGTGCGAGTCATTAAGTCGGCAAGTTTATGTACAATGCCCTTTATAAATATATATGAGGATTCTCCTACAATCAATTGAATCACAAAACAATCAAAAACAATCGGCATTTGGTCTCAAACTTCTCAATCTCTGTAAGATTTCATCAGTTATCTTATGCTTAACAGCCGGTGGCAATTCGGCCAACAATACTTTATACATGTTTAGAAAGAATGCTGGAAGTCAATCTCTGCACTACAATCGGGAACATAAGAAAGTTTACCTGAATAGATTCTATCCAGCGCAGAAGACACTTGGCTTTAGCTCCCCAATATCTTCGAGTAATAGTTTCACGTCCTGAAGATGTGACAAATAAGTAATTACCAATTGGAATAAACTCATACTAGTTGAAACAGTATAAAAAATACAAGCTCACCCCACGCCAGAATCCTATTGAGGCATCGTGTGAAATAAATAACTCCTCAATCACCCTGTCAAATATATGTGCAAGAGGAAGATAAGAAATATAAACATCATTCATAGTCAACTGTAAAATTGCATACCAATTTAACAAGCTTTATGGGTTCACTAGCTCTTCGAACCCTATCTGATTCTTCCATTTTCTTAATCTGATCTGGTGTATACTTTACAACTACAAAAAGAAAAAGAAAAAAAAGAACAAAACCCCAGAAATTCAAAACACTAAACAATACAAAATCTCTTAAAAAAAACTCCAAAAAAATTGCACAATGCTGATAAAATTTAAAAACTTGCCATTATCTTTATTTGAACAAATGTAGAGCGAAGAATAAAGAGAACAAAAAACAAAGAGAGCAATAACAATGTTAACGAAGCAAACAATCAGTGTTATCCTTTTATACGAGCACTGCCTGGAACCCAAAGCTTTGGGTCTACTTTCTCTAGCCATTTTTCCCTCATCCCACCATATCCCTTTCTCCTTTTTTATTTTCTCCTTTCCTTTTCTAATTTCCACACCTCCCCAACAGATCGATTAAACAGGAAAATTTTATCAGATCCCAGCAACCAACCAAACTTTCCTTAAACCTCAGAAAAATGGAAGCCCCTTAACAGCGAACTTGATTTCTAGCTTTATGATTGCGTGCGTTTGAGGGTTTCAGTTTTTGTATATAATAACAAAGAACTAAGAAAGGTAATTAATTTTATAAACGATAATAACAAAAAAACCTGAGCATGGACTTCCTGAACTTCGTCATTTAGGGAGAAAGAGGGTGAAATCGAGATAGAATGAGGAAGATCGGTGGGGGATTAGAATGAGGAAGATCGGTGGGGGATTTTGGTTTGGGGATTTTGGGAAACTGATAATAGGGAAATTTTGCGAGATAAGAAATTTAGGTTTTGACTTATGCAGAGAAATTTTGTGGCGTTTTATTAAACAACGCCGGTATAGCTTAATTTTTGCGGCGTTTTAATAAGAAACGTCACTATAACTCTATTTTTTGCGGCGTTTTTATAAAAACGCCACTACTATACAATTTTATTTTTTTTATTTTTAATCTATATTTTTCTATGTTTTTTTTGAGATTACTTTTTTGAATTTTTATTTTTATTATATTTTGAGTATTGAACTTTTAATTAAAATATTAAATATTAAAATTTTAAGTTTTTAATTTTTTAATTTTTTATTATTAAATTTTAAAAATTTAATTATCATTATCAACTCTTTTACGAATTTCTTTTTTCTTTCTTTTTACATCAATATTATTCTTTTAAGTATGGTCTGCATTAGTTGTTTAGATATTTATATAAATAGCATTTAATTATATGTATACACCTAAATTTTGATATAGATACATCTCAGAATTATATATGAATTTTGGTTTAATGTGTAATTCTAGATGTGAAATTCTAATTGTGGTTTAAATGTATAGTTGAAACTTTAATTTTAATTTAATCATACACATTCTAGATGGGAAAGGGATGTTCGGCGCTAACGGAAAGGGAAAAGGAAAGGGAAAGGGAAAGGGAAAGGGAACGGGGAAACAGAGAGGAGAATGGGAAGAGCAAAGCAAAGAGATGAAAGAGTACTTAGGGATTTCGGGAAATCAAAAAATGGGGGAAGAAGGCTAGTATCAATTTTACGCTAACAATACGGTGCCGTTTTTAACTAAACTAGGGATTATTTGCGGCGTTTTTTTTAATATATCGATTTAATATATAAATTTTTAATATTTTAAAAAGTAAATTACAAAAAATTTTATATTAATTAATCAATATAAAAAATTAGATAAATAATAATAGATCGAATAGGATGAAAGAGTATTGCATGAGTTTTCGAAAATAATCAACACTAGTTAGTTCTCTGATATCCAAACCCTAAGTCAGCCCCTAAACCCTTAAAACCTATAAAACCTTAAACCCGTAACCCCAAAATCTAAACCCTAAACTATAAACATTTATAAACTCTAAACAACTAAAATCCTAAACTATAAACATTAACCCCTAAACCTTATGACATAAACCCTAAACCCTAAACCCTAAACTTACCCTAAACCCTAAACCCTAACCCTTAAACCATAAACCATAAACCCTAAACCCTAACCCTTAAACCCTAAACCCTAAACTCTAAACCCTAGGACAACCTTAAACCGCAAATCATAAACTATAATCCCTAAACATTAAAACAGTAACTATATGTTAAATCATAATTAACTATAATCCCTAAACATTAAAACCTTAAACTATATATGTTAAACCATAACCCCTAAATAATCATGAGAATTAATATTCAATATTTTAAAATTAATACCATCTCTTTTACGATTATATAAGAAATTATTTAATATTTTTTTCATTTTTAACAAATATTTTTCTCTTAAATAATTTAAACTAGAATCATAATTTTAATGTACTAAAATTAATGTTATCTCTTTTACAATTATATAAAAAATTATTTAATATATAAATTTAAAAACAATAAGTCATATATATCCAAAAAAAAACTTTTAAATTATTAGCCGCGTTTTTAAAAAGCGCCGCTAATGACCAGACTTTTAGCGGCGTTTTTGGTAAAGCGCCGCTAATGACCAGACTTTTAGCGGCGTTTTTCTGAAAGCGCCGCTAATGACTAGACTTTTAGCGGCGTTTTTAGACAAACGCCGCTAATGACCAGACTTTTAGCGGCGTTTTTAGACAAACGCCGCTAATGACCAGACTTTTAGCGGCGTTTTTAGAAAAGCGCCGCTAATGACCAGACTTTTAGCGGCGTTTTTCTGAAAGCGCCGCTAATGACCAGACTTTTAGCGGCGTTTTCTAAATAAGCGCCGCTAATGACCATTTTTAGCGGCGTTTTGTAAATAAACGCCGCTATTGCTCATTTTTTAGCGGCGTTTTCAATCAAACGCCTCTAATGTGTAAAATTTGCGGCGTTTTTCTTTAAAACGCCACTAAAAACGCCGCTAAAAGTCTGTTTTGGTGTAGTGAGGGGTCAGAAGTCAACTTGCCAGATCAGCTATTCAACTTGTCACGCCAGCAATTCTGTTATCACCTTAACGATAACTGTTAATTAGTGACTGTTTTGTAACTTTTCGAAAGTTGAGTGACTGAAATGAAACTTAGGTAACTGTTTTGTCAGTTACCCCAAAGTTGGGTAACTGTTGGTGTAATTTACCCATATATTTATAAAAAAATTTAAAAAAAATTAAATAAGTCTATAATAAAATATTATGCTTAATTTATCTTATCTTTCCATTAATCCAAAATAACATCATAGTTACTAACAAGCGTTGCGTATAATATAATGTATATTGCATTCTTAAAGAGAGATGTAAGTTCAAATCTTGAAAACAACATTATCGAGAAGAAGAACATCAAATATGAACCATCAAACAAACATGAAAAATACTAAAAAGTTAATATATATGTGTGTGTGTGTGTGTGTTGATACCATACATACATGCATTTAGAGATAGCTTTTAAGGTTTAAGGTATACATGGGATGTTATTCTTTAATGTGAAATTTTTTTGGTAGGCTTGAATTTAAATATTTATTGCTTTACATAATTTTTTTTTTCGGATTAAATCATTTATAATATATATGAAAAGTAAATACATGAATATTACATTGACTATTGAGGGTGTGGTTGAAATGTGAGAGGAAAAAAAGAGAGAGGGGGGAAGTAGAAGTTATCATTGGTTGGGTCGAGTTCGAATCAGGTTTCAATAAAATTTTAGGCCTGTTTTTTAAGTTTAGGTTCGGTTTAACCCAAAAAATAAAATTTACCCAAGTCTAGTTCAAATTATAAAATCTAAACCTGAGCCCAACTCGTATTAAATTTTTTATTATAAAAGTTGAGATACAAAATAATGTCAAAAATTAAAATATAAAAAATAAATTGTTTTGCATTTAGGCCCATGTTTGTATTATTTAAGGAAAATAAATCGATTTTGGAGAGAGCGTGAAAACGTATCCAGTTTGTATTAATGATATATGTAAGTTTACACCCTAAACGAGTAACTAATTTTATGGTAGATTATAATATATACAACTATTTTTTTTCTCGTGCGATGCTCGAGTTTAGTTGTATGTATCAATTAAATATATTACATGTATTTTTGTAACGTTTTAAAAATTTTATGACCGAGAAAGTAAAAAGATACTCACTTAGCTACATAATTTTAATTTAAATTAGATTTTATTGATTATTTTATAAAATAATCAATATTATTATGTGGTCATTTTTGTCATTTTAAATTAATAAAATCTATAAAAATTCATTTGATGGGATTCAATCCCAAAACATCATGATATTTAACATTTAAATTTTATTATTTCAACATAAGTCTGATTTGTTTTTTATATTATTTTTAAAAATATATATTTGTTATATAATTTCTTTCAACCACATCCTAAGTATGCCATAATCTAAGATCATATTTATTGACTATATTATGTTTGTATTGTATTTTTATACTTGTGCTCTAAATTATAATATTCAAATTAAAAGTAATAAATAGCAAAATCCAACATAAACCACTAGCTGTGCATTTGATTTGTCGAATCTTGGATTATGTTTCGTAATAAAATTATGAAAATGTAATATTAGAGATGGAATGTAAAATACATTGTTTGATTCATTTGCTTGGAATGAAAGATTCATGCCTTCGGTTGATGAAATTTAGGATTACCTAAAAGCAAATTTTACTATATTTGGATTGTTATAATTTGTTTTTTTACAAGTTCACTTCCTTTAACCTTTTTTAGTCTCAGCTTTTTCAAAAAATTATAATAACTTAATAAATTCATTTTATTTCACCATTTTATCATATGATAACGTTATCTTAAATGTTGTTATATCAAAAACTTGGGACATCAAAGCTAACAACTTTCATCAAATCAGAACAATTATAAAATTTATCTCAATGACTCAACCTCAATTTTAACAATAGCTTCAGATGTCTCGTGCATGACTTCTTTCCCATAAATTTGAGTTGCATTGCTGCACTATTGAGAAATTAATTTTTAATACTAAATTATATTGATCGATAAATGCAATAAAGTAAATATTAGTTTTTTTGTATTATTCATGTCTATTTTACGGTTCATGTTCGGAGCTCTTAACTACCCCTCCTAACAATATTGTCTCCAAAGTTCGAATTTGCATCTCTCATTGGAAAGTAATGTGCATTAACATTGACATTTTCTAAAACAAGCAAATATATTATTTTACCTCATTTTTTGTTAAGAAGAAAATGAAGGTGTAATCTTTGGGAAAAATTGAAGGGTAAATTATACCAACAGTGACTCAACTTTGATGTAGCTGAAAAAATAAACACTCTGGTTTCAATTTAATCACTCAACTTTCGCAAAATAATAAAATAATCCTTTTAATTATTTTCCATTACAGACGTAACGGAAAAGTGACATGGCATTTAATGGAGGGTTAGCTATCATTTAAAAGTCCCATAGCCCTAACTGGGCAACGGAAAAGAAGAAAAGAAAAAAAAAAGAGAAGAGAAGAAGAAGAAGAAATGGACATACCTTAGTTTTGTTCCTCCAAGATAGAGTCACCACTCAGTTCGCTGTTATCAGTTGAATCTCTGTCCCTTTTATTTTCTCTCTTTTTCTTTTCTTTTTCTTAACTCTGGTCACTGTCGTTCATAGCCTTCTCTGGCCAATCGTCATCACCAAATGGCTCCTTTTTTCAAATCTCACTTCAGATTTCCCAATAAGCCTAGCACAGTTAGCACAGTTTTGTTACGAAAACATTCCCGAAGCAAGCAACACCTAATAATGACAACAAAAACACCCACAATTACTTAAATCCTCAGATCTGACCGAAACACATCTTGACCAAAACTCAAGAACATAATAGAAAATTACTCTTAAATGATCTCAAAAGCTTACCCTTTACAACAACAACCTAGAAATTTCACTACACCATCGAAGAGTCTTGATTTTCCTGAAGAACACCTACCAAAAATGGTTTATCGGATTAACTTAAACATCAATAGAAGCAAGGGTACAAAAGGAAAATCCCCACAACACCATGACAACCCTTACCTTAAAAAATGTAAGACAGAACGAGAAGTAACACCTCGAAGAGGCAAAATTTTGATAGGAAAAATGAGCACAGAAACGTCAGAGAGGAGGAAGAAGAGAAATATTCCCTATATCCCCTATTTTTCTCCCACTAACCCACTAACTCACAACCTCCTCAAACTTTCAGCTCAATCGAAACTCTATCAGTCATCTGAGCAAAAATAAAACTTGGATCTAAAATAACCAAAATTTTCTAAAGGTGAAACTTGAACCCAAAACCTCTCAAACACACTTAGAATACTTAACCACTGAAGCATATATATATTTATGTTAAATATTTACAAAAACAAAAATAAATTATTCAGGCACTGCACATGGGTTGTAACACCCCTTACCCGTATTCGACGCTGGAATAGGGTATGAGGCATTACCGAAACACATACACTTGTAAACGTATTAAACTGAGTCATAAAATTTCATCTAAATTATCTCTTTTCAATTTTCATCACAAATATATAACTTGAATAATACTAGTCAACATCAATGACCTTATACAAAATGAACTGCTAAATATTAATGGCCAACATTTTAGGCCAAACTAATTATGACATATACAAATGACTAAGTTCCCTATACATGCCATAAACTTAAGAGGTTTGTATTCACTTTTTACCCACGATGATAGCTTGATAGTGTGATTACATCTCCAACGATCTTCAACTCGAGCTAGCGTACAACCCTATAAGATATGGGAAAGGAGGGAAAGTAAGCTACAAAGCTTAGTAAGTAAGTATGTAAATAATAAGTGATTTCTTAACAGGCTTTCATAAATCTTCACAATATGTTCTCAAGATAATACAGTCATAATTGCACGTAGTTCCACTTTTATTCATGTTCATCTCAAGCTGTCTATTTGAGTCACTGTCACTAAATTATTTATTTCTCGAGCTACAGAACTTGAAATGAAGAACCGTAAATTTTATATGAAATTAGACTCGAATATCTCCATACCATAAAATTTCTAGAATTTTTGGCTTAGCCAATTAGTACAGTTTATTCTTTAAATTATCCTCTGTTCTGTTGTCTGACAGTTTCAACCTTTATTCACTAAAAATTAATTATCTCATTGTACAGAACTCAAATGATGTTACCATTTATTTCTCTTGAAAATAGACTCATAAGAAATTTAGGGATATAAATTTTATCCCATTATTATTTTTGTACAATTTTTAGTGAATTTTTAAAATTACAACAGGGGATTCTAAAATCATTCTGACCCTGTCTCACAAAAATTCAAATATCTCAGTATATAAAATTCTTTTGTTTACACCGTTTCTTTTATGTCAAAAAAGCATCATTCAAATTTAATTTCATATCTTATTCAACCTCTAATTCAATTTACACCATTTTTGGTGATTTTTCAAAGACACATAACTGCTGCTGTCCAAAACTATTTTATTTCTAAATTTACTCTTTCATAATTTCACTTACTCTATTTCTTCTTACCGAAAGTTCGCTCATATATCGAGCACATTGTCCATAAATTTTCACACTTATACCTATACTTATTCATCACATAATCATATTCAATTACACTTAGTCGTTATTTGATAATTAGCACACGAAGTGCCGTCTTCTGGTAATGTATCGCACACATAGTGCCATTACCCGTTTCTCGCACACGTAGTGCCATCTACCGGTAATGTATCGCACACATAGTGCCATTACCCGTTTCTCGCACACATAGTGCCATCTACCGGTAATGTATCGCACACATAGTGCCATTACCCGTTTCTCGCACACATAGTGCCATCTTCCGGTAATGTATCGCACACATAGTGCCATTACCCATTTCTCGCACACATGGTGTCATCTTCCGGTAATGTATTGCACACATAGTGCCATTACCCGTTTCTTGCACACATAGTGCCATCTACCGGTAATGTATTGCACACGTAGTGCCATTACCCGTTTCTCGCACACATAGTGCCATCTTCCTTTCACAATTCATAATTTACATCAAGTAATTACTCCATATTCAACCATATCTCATATAATATAACAAAATATTAAAACATAAATAAAAATGATGTATTATGTACATACAAACTTACCTCGAAAGCAAAATCGGTAAAAATGACTTATTCGTTAATTACTCGTTTTTCCCTCGTTCTAGTTCCAAATCTTGTTTTCCTTGATCTATAACAACATATTTCACTTATTCAATTAATGTACGATTCAAAACAGTCCTTAACTCAACTTTTGCAAAATTACAATTTTGCCCCTAAACTTTTACATATTTACACTTTTGCCCCAATACTCGAAAATTAAACTTCAGCCCTTATTATTATGTTTTATAACATGCTGATCATTTTTCCCTTCTATGGCAACCTCAAATTCTTACTCTAACATACACTTATGAACAATAATAATTTTTATCGATTAGCTCGTTTTACTTGTTTTCACCGCAAATCACTTAGTAAAAATCGTTCCTCTACTCATTAACATTCATAATCTACCATCAAACATCAAAATACACAAGCTTTCAACAATGGCATAATTCAAAATATTCACCAAAATAAAAAATTCAAGCATGAGTTTTGTAGATAACTGAGCAACGATCTCAAAAACGTAAAAATTCTCAAAAACCAAATAAAAACTAACCTTGAATTAAGCTTCAATATAGCCGAATGTTTCAAACTTTCAGGCTTTCTTTTTTTTTTTTATGTTCGGTGAAGAAGATGGACATAAAGTGGTGTTTTTCTTTAATGTTTTGTCTTATTATAACATATATTTATTATTCACTTACTAATTTAACATTTATTATTTAATATATAAAACTTGTACAACAAGGATATATATTAACCCATTGCCGTCCACTACCTTTTTTTTATAAAACCTCCATATTAAAAGAACATCCACTATTCGGCCCTTCTAAAAATAACCACTAAATTTTCATTTTACGCGATTAAGCCATTTTATTAAATTAAGCACACAAACAATAAAATTAATTCACGAAACTTTCACACATGTAAATTCACATATTATAAGCACTGAAAATAATATTAAAATATTTTTTTAACTCGGATTTGTGGTCCCAAAATCACTGTTCCGACTAAAGTCTAAATCGGGCTGTTACATGGGTTGACATTTTTTCTTTACTTTCAACGTCTTTAAAAACACAATTTGATTCTCATTAAAATCATCATTCAACTAGGTAAGGTTGAAAGAGTTATGCTAGTATTGGTCACATGGGCTTGAACAGCTTAGGCTCCACTCATTTCTCATTAAACATGTATATTTTTTTGCCACAACATTTAATTTGATTATTTAGTTTAAGGTTAACTTAAAGTTTTTCTTTAGTTGCCAAAGACGTGCATAAGAATCGAAGCACCAGAATCACTGTAGTTCTCTACACATCTAGAAACCGACCCTTTATCCATTTGCACAAGACTAGCAGTAGCATTAGGCAAATTTTCAAAGAGACTCAACACCATTCCTAAATTTCTTTCAATTCTAGAAATAGAGTTTGCAACTTTGTCATGTAGTTATATTTATTTTGTTCAACCTATAGTTGTAATTTTGAATCTAGTAGAACAAAATAATATAAAATTTTCATGGTGTTCAATGATGGTATTGATTGGTTAGAAAAATCAGCTCTATGTAGGAAAAATTATGGTATTGTGCGGCACTTGTAGCTGGTTTTGATTTTGTGTACGGTATTTTATCATGCACAGGCATCAATCAAGAGGGAAAGAAGAATTATTTAATGAGGTATTCTTTTGATAGCGATTTCATCAAGAGAAGGGATTTTATCTGTAAGGAGGCTGAAGAAACTTGGAGAGCCAGTAGATTAATCGGGAACAACTGAAGTGGATGATGATTTAGTCATGAAAAAGTTAGTAGGCTTGAGGGGTGACTTCTCTCTTATTTCTTATTCTTGTTGAGGTGCTATTTATCTGCGACTAAATGAAGTCGATTTACTCAAAAGAGGTTTGGTGAAGAAATTAGTGGTTAATTTGAAACTTGATCTTATCATGTGACTTGAAACAAAACTAGCAAAGGTGAAAGATGGGATTGTTCAATATGATTTGGACGGATTCTAATCGTTGGTGTGATTGGGGAGCTCTTAAAGATCGTTATCCTAGAGTTTTTGCTTTGGCTATGGATATAGTAGCCAAAGCTAAGGATTATTCACAAAATGGCAGCTTTTACCATCAGTTGTGGAGCTCCTTTTTTCGAAGGAATCGTTTTCATTTGGGAGTTAAAGTCATTGAGCAATTTGCGTCGTGATACAATGTTTTGTCCTTCAATTATAAAATGTTATGTAACCTGGACATTTTACCTAAGATATAATGTTTTGCATGATTGGTGATTTTGGAAAGGATTTCCTACGATGTCTTTACTCAAGAACAAAGGCATTTCGATCTGGGATGAGCAAGTTGTTTGTCATTGGTGCAAAGTGGAATCTAAGGATGTTAGTCACATTTTGCTGAACTAAGCCCGAATTAACAAATTCTGAGGTATTTTATCCTTCTTTTGTCATGCTTTAATAAGTTGTTGTCTAAACCACTGTTTAATTGGTGGTTGATGTCTATTATGGTTGCCTTGTGGACCATCTAGAGTGCAAGAAATGATTCTATGTTTAGAGGAAAAGATTTTAATTTGGAGTACATTTTTTTTCTGGTTAAACTAAGATCTTTGCATTGGATAAAAGTCTTGCCAGAATGTATGAATTTTGTTGAGTCAATGTGGGGGGGAGGGGGTGTCCGCGAGATTGTGAAAGGAGTATCCGTAGCCATCATACCAAGCGTGTGACGCGTTGGGAACCTTCAAATGAAAGCTAGTTAAAGTTTAACGATGATGGTTCAACATTAGGCAAATTTGGCCCGATAGGGTCTGGAGCAAATTTTAGAAATTCGAAGGGTCTTGTCATTGCTATGTTTCAGATCCCTAAGGCGCCCAAGATTCTAATTTCGCTGAAATTATGGCGATTAAGTTAGCTCTTCATTTCTTCTTAGACTCCTAGTGTATTAAAGACTAAAAGCTTATGGTTGACTCCATAGTCGCGCTTACTTGGTGTATCAATGAGAAGTCTAGGCCTTGGAAATATTGGCACATTTTTGCAAGCATTGATGAGATTAAGATGTCCATTAACGAGGTACTATTTAGAAAAATTAGGAGAGATGCTAATGGTATGGCAGATTCGTTGGTAAAATCAGGGTGCTTTCAATCTCAAATGTTTTTTCTAGATTGGTGATGAGCATCGTTGAGTTTAATTGAGATGATAGTTTCATTGTTATTTCATCGAAGAAGATTCACCAAACCATTTGCAGCGATTATTAGACTATTAAACAACAGTATTTTCTGCCTATTTGAACGTCAGTGCTGCTGTTTTAAGGTGTGCTGCAGTTGCAATAATCATAACCAATAGTTCTACAAAAATAATTAAGTTAACTAAGTTTAATTAAAGATAAATACTTTATTTTACGATAGTTTTGGTAATTAAATAAAGAAAATAAATATTTTTTCTGTTATGAAAATATTTATCTTTTATCTGTTTCACTTGAAACAATTTTCAAAAACTGAGTGCAAGAAAACTTATCAAATACTGTAAAATGTTTTACATAAAATCACAAGGAAAATATTACATTTTTTGGAAAAGCATACTATTTTCCGGAAATCATTTTTCAGAAAATGTTTTCAATCAAACAAACAAACCCCAAATTTGATTGAACTCTACACAGGAGTTAAAATACTGAGCAGCCGAAAATTATACAGATGCTATTGTCATTGCTACAGATATTGGTTTTCCCCTAAGTTCTTACCATTACCACCAACAAGATTCTTACAACACAAAGTCAGAACAAAATCAACAATATTGAAAATAGACACTAAAACTCATTCTAGTTTCCAGAATCTTTTATCACTGTACAATGGTTATGCACAAACTGATTCACATTTGCAAGTTATGATCTTTACACAATTTGTGAAACATTTCAGAGCAAGATTGATTTATTAGAGTATATGATAAGATCCATAAAGAAGGTGGCAGTGAATATATCTGCAGAAAAGCCCTTACCAACCATTTTCGTAAGAAGTTGTGTTGCCTTTGAGGTATAGCTGTTGCGAAGGAACCCCCGAATCATTACATTATAACAGCAGCCATTAGGCGAACAGTCATTATCTCCCATGCTCCCAAACAACATGTATGCTTCATCTGGCAATCCCTCTTTACACAGTCCATTAATCATTATACGATATGTGCAAACACCCGGTTTTAAACCATTGTCTGAGAGTTGATGAAATAATTCCTTGGCAACTTCGATATGCCCAGCTTTGCACAACCCATCAATTAGGATAGTATATGGGACAATATCAAGTTCCAACCCACTGTTTCGCATTGCTTGAAAAAGCTTCAATGCCTCCTCAATATGACCTGTTTTGCCTAAACCATTCAGCAAAATCAAACAAGTCACCAAATCTGGAACTTGTCCAGAAGCAAGCATCTTGCTAAACAGTTCACATGCAGTTGAAACTTTCCCTAACTGAAACATACTCTGCATAAGAGTGTTGTATGTGACAGTATTCGGGATTGGTCCCTTTTGAGATATTTCATGAAAGAGTTCCATTGCTTCGTCTAACCTCTTTACTTTGCAATATCCATTGATCATGGTGTTGTAAGTAACTATATTAGGTGCACAACCCTTCTCAATCATCAAGTTGAAAACCCTTCTAGCTTTATCCATTTCGTTCTGCAAGCAATGTCCATTAACTAATGCACTATGGGTAACAACATTAGGCTCAATGCCTCGCTTTATCATTGCGTCAACAAAATCCTCAGCTTCACAGACCATCCCTTCCTTGCAATGAGCATCAACCAATGTATTATCGGTGACAACATCAGGCTCAATGCCTTGCTTTCTCATCATGTCAACGATCTCTACAGCTTTATAAATCGTTCCTTCCTTGCAAAGTGTATCAATCAATATATTATATGTGACAATATCAAGTGAAATATTGTTATCAACCATTTCATTCAAAAGCCTTGTTGCCTCCTCCTGCCGGCCCAAATTACACATACCATGAATTAAGCAACTATAAGTAACTATACCTGGTCTAATGCCCTTAACCTTCAATTCGGAAAAGAGATTGAGAGCCTCCTTTAATAGCCCCTTTTTACAAAGAAGGTCAAGGATGGTACTATATGCAACAATGTCGGGTTCATAACCTCTGCCTTCCATCAGTCTTAGAAACCTAATAGCTCTATCAGTATTGCCGGTCTAACACAACCCCTTAAGTACTGTATTGTAAACAATCAAATTAGGTTGATACCCTCTTTCTGTCATTTCATCGAACATACTAACAGCCTCAGAAATCTTATTTTGATTACAAAGTCCATTAATCAAAGTTGAAAAAGTTACAACATCAGGTTCAACACCTAACTTCAACATTTTCCCCAAAACAGAAAAAACCAAAATCAATTCGACCTGATTGCAAAAAGCAATTAATCAAGATGTTCAAAGAATAAACATCGTGGGAAACTCCCAATAATTCGATCCGTCTATACATAGAAACAACAACGGCATAATGTTTCATCCTAACAATGGCTCCTAATAATTTATTAAATTCCACAATTGAAGGCTTTGGGTACTTTTCAATCATCTTATTGAACAAAATCAAGGTACTGTCAACATTATCGAAGCGGTGGTCTCTTTTTCCCTTCCCTCTAACAGACATGGACATGGGTTTCTTACTTGAGGCTTCGATGTGGGTAGCAATGGTGTTAGAAGAAGAAGAAGAAAAAGAGTGGAAATCAGAAAGATGGCTTCCACCATTAACAACTGAACGAAGAATAAAAGAAGAAGGAAGCTTACCCATATCTTGAAAGTAAGCAAAATGAAAGCAGAAATGGCGGCGGCAGTAGCAGTAGCAGGAGAAGTGTAAATTTTGGGTTGCGAAGTGGGGTTGAGGAAAGCGTTGGGAGCGTAATTTGGGTTAATTGGCCATTAAACCCATCCATGTTTTAGCTTTCCAAGTGTAAATTTACAATTATAATCCTCTACTATACAATACTCTTTTAAAATGGTCCTTTTTTAAGTTTTTATTTTGATTAATAAATTAAATCAATCTTTTTTAAGTTTCCAAGTGTAAACATGTTAATGTTTAAATCGTATATTGAAAGGAAACATTATGCTTTAATTTTGGCCGGAATTTACATTGACTTGAGTAGATTACATCTTTCTTCTTTCTTTCTTCCTCCCTCGAAAATTCCCTCCCAACACTCGTCTCCACCCACGCGGAACAAATTACCCAATACCCCATCTCCATCTGATTTTTGAGAAAATGAAATCAACGATGACTTAAAACCCGATGTAAAGAAGAGTCCGAACCAGAAGAAGCTAGATGTTTTCAATGCTTTAATGCTAGTTAAGGTACTTAAAGGAAGTGCAAGTTTTATAACATTGAAGCTTCTTAGTGGAAAATATGTTATTGTAAACAAGGTGTTTGTGTTTTCGTTGCAAAGACTATAGCCTGATGTTTGAGAGGGAAAGCGAAGACAGTTAAATTATATTGGTAAAAAAAGTATAGAGGAAGCCGATTGATCGAGGTTCCTCTCTGAATTCTGGTGAATACAAAAGTAGGTGACCAAAAAACATTGCAGGCTTTAGCTGGTTCAGAGACACAAATCATTGAAGAAGAAGATGATGATGATGATGATGATGATGAATTTGAATATAGTATAATTCAAAGTTTTGATTTGAAGACTTATTGTAGGCTTAAATTGATTACACTGCAAATGGATGGTTTGATGGGTTGACTAGCATGGGCGAAGCCAGGGGCTAACATATGCCCCGCCCCCTAAAATGTAAAGTTGCTATTTAGATTCTTAATTTTTTTTAAATTTTAAATTAGTAAAGGTAAAATTGCACTTTGGTCCCCTTAAAATTATAAAAAACTATTTAATAATTTAGAAATTATAAAGATATAAACTATAAAAAATTAAAATTTTATTCGGCCCTCCTAAAAAATTGTTCTGGCTTCGCCCCTGTTAATCAGCAAGGACATTGAAATTACTAATGAAGTATTTTCAGTTAGCAGTGTCGATTTTAATCGTCAGGCCACCTCAAATAATGCAGTCCATTACTAAGAAATATATAATTTAAATAGGGGGATTAATCTGCAAGTGATTTTATCTATATTTAAAAATAAAAATAATAAAAATCAAATATATTTTACTATATTTTCATTATTTTAAAAAATTCACTTCTTTTAACAATTTTTTAAAAACATGATGCAAAGGAACAATTCATGACATTGACTTCTATTAGGATTAAATGTTACAATCAATTATTGTGGGTACAATCGAATTTCTCACAAATTAGGGGAAAGAAAGACAGAAACTGGCATAAGATTGGAAATACTTTGCAACCTATATTTGATGAAGTCATTAAGGTGGTGAAGCAGAAGGTTGAAATTAAAACAGTTAATTCAATCATAGAGTAGGCATTTAGGTCGAAATATAATCTTACCATTGTAATAATTTTTGAAAATACCATACTATACTATACTATAATTTAATTTTCTTTTTTCTTTTTTAAATGTCACCTTGCTTTAGAGAACCACACTCCAAAAGTTAACAAAGGAGGTTAAAGAGTCCAAATTCATATAAATCTCATTAAAAAAATTCAATGATGGATTTTCGAACTAAACATCAGGGGGTTTAGTAAGAATGGGGCATGGAAGTCAGATACGCATGCTGCATGGGCCAGTGGAGGGGTGCGTGACAGGAATGGATCGTGGTTGTGAGAATTGCTAGAAATCTGGGATGTTGCTTGCTGCTTGAAGCTGAATTGTGGCCCATTTTGGACGGTTTGAATCTTCTTTGGATGCAAGGCTCTGCTGTCTGCATCATATTGGATGAGTCTGCTGCTAAGCAGAGTATTCAGCTAGTACGCACAATTCGAGCTTTTTAGGATCCACAAAGGAAGGTCAAGATACGCCACATTGTCTGGGAAGCCATTTGGCCTAAGCAGGCTGCTGAATCCACCGGCTGAACTGAGGAGCATTGTTTGCAAGGACAGTACCGGACTGTTGGTGATAGGCTGCAAGGGTGTTAAGTTTCTGTAGTTTTTCCCTTCATTATTCTACCAAAAAGACAAAAACACTCCCCTCCTTTATATAAGCATTCAACCATTTATTTCTCAATGCACGTGAATCAATGTCATGAAATCACCTTAATATTTATTTCAATTCCTTTTATTCTCAACTCATGTTTAGTTGTTCATACAAATGGGGCTACTTCAAAATATTTAATTTTATACTGCAAAAAGAAAGAAATTCACAAGCAATCCCAACAAGATTCTCACTTACTACACAAGTCAGAATTAAATCAACAAAATTGAAAATGGACACTAAAACTCGTTCTAGTTTCCAAAATCTTTTATCACTGTACAATGGTTATGTACAAACTGATTCACATTGCAAGTGATGACCTTTACACAATTTGTGAAACATTTCAGAGCAAGATTGATTTATTAGAGTGTACGATGAGATCCATAAATAAGGTGGCGGTGAATATATCAGCAGAAAAGCCCTTACCAACCATTTCCGTAAGAAGTTGTGTTGCCTTTGAGGTATAGCTGTTGCGAAGGAACCCCCGAATCATTACATTATAACAGCAGCTATTAGGCGAACAGTCATTATCTCCAATGCTCCCAAACAACCTGTATGCTTCATCCGCAATCCGCTTTACACAGTCCATTAATCATTATACGATATGTGCAAACATCCGGTTTTAAACCACTGTCTCGAGAGTTGATGAAATAATTCCTTGGCAACTTCGACATGCCCAGCTTTGCACAACCTATCAATTAGGATATTATACGGGACAATATCAAGTTCCAACCCATCTGTTTCGTATTGCTTGAAAAAGTTTCAATGCTCGCTCGATATGACTGCTTTTGCATAAACCATCCAGCAAAATTGGACAGGTCACTATATCCGAACTTGTCCGAAGCAAGCATCTTGCTAAATAGTTCACATGCGTTGAAACTCTCCCTAAGCTGAAACATACTTTGCAAGAGAGTGTTGTATGTGAAGATTCGGGATTGGTCCTTTTGAGATATTTCATGAAAGAGTTCCATTGCTTCGTCAAACCTCTTAGCTTTGCAATATCCATTGATCATGGTGTTGTAAGTAACTATATTACATGCACAACCCTTCTCAATCATCAAGTTGAAAACTCTTCTAGCTTTATCCATTTCGTTCGCAAGCAATGGCCGTTGATTAATGCATTATGGGTAACAACATTAGGCTCAATGCCTCGCTTTATCATTGCGTCAACAAAATCCTCACTTCACAGACCATCCCTTCCTTGCAATGTGCATCGACCAATGTACTATACGTGACAACATCGGGCTCAATACCTTGCTTTCTCATCATGTCAACGATTTCTACTGACTTTAGAAAGCAACCCCTCCTTACAAAGTGCATCAATCAATATAGTATATGTGACAATATCCAATGAAATATTGTTATCAACCATTTCATTCAAAAGCCTTGTTGCCTCCTCCCTGTGGCCCGAATTACACATACCATGAATTAAGCAACTATAAGTAACTATACTGGTCTAATACCCTTAACCTTCAATTCGGAAAAGAGATTGAGAGCCTCCTTTAATAGCTCCTTCTTACAAAGAAGGTCAAGGATGGTACTATATGCTACAATATCGGGTTCATAACCTCTACCTTCCATCAGCCTTGGAAACCTAACAGCTCTATCGGTATTGCACAACCCCTTAAGTACAAGATCTTTGTAAACAATCAAATTAGGTTGATACCCTCTTTCAGTCATTTCATCGAACATACAAACGGCCTCAAAAATATTACTTTGATTACAAAGCCCATTTATCAAAGTTGAAAAAGTTACAACATCAGGTTCAACACCTAACTTCAACATTTTCCCCAAAATAGAAAAACCAAAATCAATTCGACCTGATTGACAAAAGCAATTAATCAAGATGTTCAAAGAATAAACATCGTGGGAAACTCCCAATAATTCGATCTGTCTGTACTTAGAAACAACAATGGCATAATGTTTCATCCTAACAATGGCTCCTAGTAATTTATTAAATTCCATAATTGAAGGCTTTGGGTACTTTTGAATCATCTTATTGAACAAAATCAAGGTATTGTCAACATTATCGAAGCGGTGGTCTCTTTTTCCCTTCCCTCTAACAGACATGGACTTGGGTTTCTTACTTGAGGCTTCGATGTGGGTTTCTTACTTGAGGCTTCGATGGGTTTCTTACGCGATTAAGCCCTTTTATTAAATTAAGCACACTAACAATAAAATTAATTCACGAAACTTTCGCACATGTAAATTCACATATTATAAGCACTGAAAATAATATTGGTCCCAAAATCACTGTTCCGACTAAAGTCTAAATCGGGCTGTTACATGGGTTGACATTTTTTCTTTACTTTCAACGTCTTTAAAAACACAATTTGATTCTCATTAAAATCATCATTCAACTAGGTAAGGCTGAAAGAGTTATTGTAACAGCCCAATTTTAAATAGTGTCGGAACAGTGATTCGAGATTATTAAATCTGACGAAAAGTTAGAAAATTTTGTTAATCGATAACTATAAGTTAAGTGTGATTTTAGAAATATTTTAAAATTAGTGAATTTTGTGAACTGAAAGAATTAATGAAAAAAAAATGAGCCAAAAACGAGGTATTGAGACCTCGAATTCATAAAGTGAGCCATAAATATTTCTAAAAATATTTATGGAGTGTCATTAAGTTATTATTAAAATTTAGTTGAGAAATTTTAACGATTGGATATGTAATTAAATAAAAAGGACTAAATTGAAATGAAAGTAAAAGTTAAATTATAGATTAAAAAAAATTATGAAGGATCAAAATGGTAATTATACTATTTTGTATAGTTGAGGCGGTGAAACATGAGAAAATCTGAGATTTTTAAGATATTATATTATATTATATTATTATATTATTATATTATTATATTATATATTATATTATTATATTATTATATTATTATATATATAAAACCAAAGAAGTAAAAGAAAGAATACCAGAAAAGAAACAGAGAACAAGACGAAAGCAGGGGAAGAAAAAGGGGAAAGAAAGAAAAAAGGAGAAATTGATGGTTTGAAGCTTGGAAGTTTAATTGGTAAGTTAATTTAGTCCTTCTCTTTCAATTTTGATGCTTTATAAGTTTTAGAACAAAGTTTGGATGAATTTAAGTTGAAGTTTTTAAAGTTTTAAAGCTGTTGAATATAGCATATGATGAACAAAAAGATGAATTAGTGGTTTAATTGAAAGAATTTGAAGTTAGAATTGGGTAAAAGATGTAATTGTAAAATAAGCTATAACAAAACTGTTTTGGACAGCAGCAGTAGAATAACTTTGAAAAATCACCAAAAATCGTAGAAGTGGAATTAGAAGTTGAATGAGATATGAAATTAAAGCTTATTGAGTCTACTTTCATATGAAAGAAACAGAGAAAGTAAAAGAATTCTGTAATTTGAGATATTTATATTTTTGTAAGACTGGTTTAAAGGGATTTCGGGATCCCCTGTTCTGACTTTGAAAAATCATAAAAAATTGGATAAAAATAATTAGGGGCTTAATTTTATATGTTTAGAATCCTGAATAAATCTATTTTCAATAGAAATAAACGAGAATATCATATGAATTCTGTATGAAGAGATAATTAATTTTTAGTGAAGAAGGGTCAGAACTGCCAGACAGCAGAACAGGGGTGACTTTGATGAATAAACTGTACTAATTGGCTAGGCTAAAAATTCTGGAAATTTTATGGCAATAAGATATGTGAGTCTAGTTTCAGGAAAAATTAACGGTTCTTCATTTGGAGTTCTGTAGCTCTGGAAATAAATAATTTAGTGACTATAACTCAAATGGACAGTTTTGAATATACTTATGAGTAATTAATGAAATTATTGGTAATGTCACTTATAGCATATTATATACATTAAGGATGTGGAATGGAGAGGAGGAGGAGGAAAATATGTATGAATATTTAGGTAGTATGGCTAATTTGAAATGTTTTAGGCTCAGGGACTAAATTGAATAAAAGTAAAACTTTGTGATTAATTTTGTAAAATTGTGGAAATGATCAATTTGCATGAAATGGATTATTTTATTAGTAAAAATTGTAAAATTTAATGAAATTATTAAATTAGATTAAGATTGACTGAAAAATCAATAAAATAGAAAATTTCCAAAGTGCCCCTGAATTTTGATATTTCTGCAAATTCAACTAGGTAAGTTCGTGTAACTTAATTATGTGATATAAGGAAATATGAGTTGATGGTACGTGAAATATTGATATGATAAATTAACTAATTTATGTTTATGAAGAAGAGATAATTGAATGATATTTTTATGATATGTAAATATGTGATTATCTTTAATATGTTAATACAAGATAATTAAGCATGTTGAGATGAGTAATAAATTTATGTAAGACATGACGAGAAAAATAAATATGTTTAAGGGACAATATGTTTGATTTTTGATTGGTTTCAAAAATAAATGCTAAATGAAATAAAATGTCTGATAAATAAATTTGTAATTCCGGTAATGCCTCGTACCCTATTCCGGCGTCGAATACGGTAAGGGGTGTTACAGTTATGCTAGTATTGGTCACATGGGCTTGAACAGCTTAGGCTCCACTCATTTCTCATTAAACATGTATATTTTTTTTGCCACAACATTTAATTTGATTATTTAGTTTAAGGTTAACTTAAAGTTTTTCTTTAGTTGCCAAAGATGCGCATAAGAATCGAAGCACCAGAATCACTGTAGTTCTCTACACATCTAGAAACCGACCCTTTATCCATTTGCACAAGACTAGCAGTAGCATTAGGCAAATTTTCAAAGAGACTCAACACCATTCCTAAATTTCTTTCAATTCTGGAAATAGAGTTTGCAACTTTGTCATGTAGTTATATTTATTTTGTTCAACCTATAGTTGTAATTTTGAATCTAGTAGAACAAAATAATATAAAATTTTCATGGTGTTCAATGATGGTATTGATTGGTTAGAAAAATCAGCTCTATGTAGGAAAAATTATGGTATTGTGCGGCACTTGTAGCTGGTTTTGATTTTGTGTACGGTATTTTATCATGCACAGGCATCAATCAAGAGGGAAAGAAGAATTATTTAATGAGGTATTCTTTTGATAGCGATTTCATCAAGAGAAGGGATTTTATCTGTAAGGAGGTGAAGAAACTTGGAGAGCCGTGATTAATCAGAACAATCAAGTGGATGATGATTTAGTCATGAAAAAGTTAGTAGGCTTGAGGGGCGACTTCTCTCTTATTTCTTATTCTTGTTGAGGTGCTATTTATCTGCGACTAAATGAAGTCGATTTACTCAAAAGAGGTTTGGTGAAGAAATTAGTGGTTAATTTGAAACTTGATCTTATCATGTGACTTGAAACAAAACTAGCAAAGGTGAAAGATGGGATTGTTCAATATGATTTGGACGGATTCTAATCGTTGGTGTGATTGGGGAGCTCTTAAAGATCGTTATCCTAGAGTTTCTGCTTTGGCTATGGATATAATAGCCAAAGCTAAGGATTATTCACAAAATGGCAGCTTTTACCATTAGTTGTAGAGCTCCTTTTTTCGAAGGAATCGTTTTCATTTGGGATTTGAAGTCATTGAGCAATTTGAGTCGTGATACAATGTTTTGTCCTTCAATTATAAAATGTTATGGAACCTGAGCATTTCGCCTAAGATACAATGTTTTGCATGGTCGGTGATTTTGGAAAGGATTTCCTACGATGTCATTCCTCAAAGAATAGAGGCATTTCGATCTGGGATGAGCAAGTTGTTTGTCATTGGTGCTAAGTGGAATCTAAGGATGTTAGTCACATTTTGCTGAACTAATCCCGAACAAATTCTGAGGTATTTTATCCTCCTTTCGTCATGCTTTGATAAGTTGTTGTCTAAACCACTGTTTAATTGGTGGTTGATGTCTATTATGGTTGCCTTGTGGACCATCTAGAGTGCAAGAAATGATTCTATGTTTAGAGGAAAAGATTTGAATTTGGAGTAATTTTTTTTCTGGTTAAATTAAGATCTTTGCATTAGATAAAAGTCCTGCCAGAATGTATGAATTTTGTTGAGTCAATGTGGGGGGAAGGGGTGTCCGCGAGATTGTGAAAGGAGTATCCGTAGCCATCATGCCAAGAGTGTGACGCGTTGGGAACCTTCAAATAAAGGCTGGTTAAAGTTTAACGATGATGGTTCAACATTACGTAAATTTGGCCTGATAGGGTGTGGAGTGGATTTGTAACAGCCCAATTTTAATAGTGTCGGAACAGTGATTCGAGATCACTAAATTTGACGAAAAAATTAGAAAACTTTGTTAATCAATAATTATAAGTTAAGTGTGATTTTAGAAATATTTTAAAATTAGTGAATTTTGTGAACTAAAAGAATTAATTAGAAAAATTGGGCCAAAAACGAGGTATTGAGACCTCGAATTCATAAAGTGAGCCATAAATATTTCTAAAAATATTTATGGAGTATCATTAAGTTATTATTAAAGTTTAGTTGAGAAATTTTAACGTTTAGATATGTAATTAAATAAAAAGACTAAATTGAAAAAGGTATAAAAGTTTAATTATAGATTAAAGAAAATAAAAAAGACTAAAAAGGCAATTATGCCATTTTAAAATGTTGAGGCGGTTTGTATGAATAAAATCTGAGATTTGTTTTCAGTTAAAATGTATATATATATTATATTATTATATTATTATATATATAAACAAACTAAAGGAAAAAAAGAAGAAGAAAAAGGAGAGAAGAAAAAGAAACAAAACAAAGAAACAGAGAGCATACTAAACAGGAGAAGGAAAGAAAGAAAAAGGAAAAAGCTGGGATTTAAAGCTTGAAGTTTAAATTGGTAAGTCAATCAAGTCCTATTCTCTTAATTTTGATGTTTTAGAAGCTTTAAAGCAAGATTTTGATGAAACTAAGTTGATATTTTGAGAGTTTTTAGGTTTTCAAGTGTAGTTGATGTTGAAGAAAAAGATGAATCAGAGATTAAATTGAATGAAATTTAAGTTAGAATTAGTAAGAGGATTAAATTGTAAAGTATGCTATAAGCTGTGTTAGAGGGATTAATTTGGAAGAAATTAGAAATTAAAGTTTTAAATATGAATATTAGATAGTCAAGTTGAATTTGGAAGGAATTTAAGAAGAAACAAAGTATGAATTAAGTTAAGAAAATAAGTAAACTTAATTAGGATTAAATTGTAAAATGAGTTATAAGGAAACAGTTTTGGGACAGCAGCAGTAAGGCAACTTTGAAAAATTACCAAAAATGGTAGAAATGGAATTAGAAGTTGATTGAGAAATGAAATTAAAGCTTATTGAGTCTATTTTCATATGAAAGAAACAGAAAAAGAAAAGAAATTCTGTATTTTGAGATATTTAGATTTTCGTAAGACTGGTTCAGAGTGATTTCGAGATCCCCTGTTCTGACTTGGAAAAATCATCAAAAATTGTATAAATATAATTTGGGAACATATTTTATATGGTTAGACATCATCTGAATTCTATATAAAAAGATAATTAATTTTTAGTGAAGAAGGGTCGGAACTGCCAGACAGCAGAACATGGGTGACTTTAAAGAATAAACTGTACTAATTGGCTAAATCAAAAATTCTGAAAATTTTATGGTAAGAAGATATGTGAGTCTAATTTCAGGAAAAATTAACGGTTCTTCATTTGGAGTTCTGTAGCTCTAGAAATAAATAATTTAGTGACTATAACTCAAATGGACAGTTTTGAATATACTTATGAGTAATTAATGAAATTATTGATAATGTTACTTATAGCATGTTATATACATTAAGGATGTGGAATGGAGAGGAGGAGGAGGAAAATATGTATGAATATTTAGGTAGTATAGCTAATTTGAAATGTTTTAGGCTCAGGGACTAAATTGAATAAAAGTAAAACTTTATGATTAATTTTGTAAAAATGTAGAAATGACCAATTTGCATGAAATAGATTATTTTATTATTTAAAGTTGCAAAATTGAATGAAATTATTAATTTAGATTAAGATCGATTGAAAAATCGATGAAAATAGAAAATTTCCAAAATGACCCTGAATCTTGATATTTCTACAAATTTAGCCAGGTAAGTTCGTGTAACTTAATTGTATGATATAAGAAAATATGAGTTGATGGTACGTGAAATATTGATATGATAAATTAACTGATTTATGTTTATGAAGAAGAGATAATTGAATGATATTTTTCATGATATGTAAATATGTGATTATCTTTAATATGTTAATACAAGGTAATTAAGTATGTTGAGACGAGTAATAAATTCAAGTAAGATATGTCGAGATAAATAAATATGTTTAAGGGACAATATGTTTGATTTTGATTGGTTCAAATATAAATGCTAGATAAAATAAAATGTCGACTAAATAAATTTGTAATTTCGGTAATGCCTCGTACCCTATTCCGGTGTCGAATACGGGTAAGGGGTGTTACAGGATTTTAGAAATTCGAAGGGTCTTGTCATTGCTATGTTTCAGGTCCCTAAGGCGTCCAAAATTCTAATTTCGCTGAAATTATGGCGATTAAGTTAGCTCTTCATTTCTTCTTAGACTCCTAGTGCATTAAAGACTAAAATCTTATGGTTGACTCCGACTCCATAGTCGCGCTTACATGGTGTATCAATGAGAAGTCTAGGCCTTGGAAATATTGGCACATTTTTGCAAGCATTGATGAGATCAAGATGTCCATTCATGAGGTACGGTTTAGAAAGATTGGGAGAGATGCTAACGGTATGGCAGATTCGTTGGCAAAATCAGGGTGCTTTCGATCTCAAATGTTTTTTGTAGATTGGTGATGAGCATCGTTGAGTTTAATTGAGATGATAGTTTCATTGTTATTTCATCGAAGAAGATTCACCAAATCATTTGCAGCGATTATTAGACTATCAAACAGCAGTATTTTGTGCCTATTTGAACGTCAGTGCTGCTGTTTTAAGGTGTGCTGCAGTTGCAATAATCATAACCAATAGTTCTACAAAAATAATTAAGTTAACTAAGTTTGATTAAACATAAATACTTTATTTTACGATAGTTTTGGTAATTAAATAATGAAAGAAATATTTTTTCTGTTATGAAAATATTTATCTTGTATCTGTTTCACTTGAAACAATTTTCAAAAACTGAGTTCAAGAAAACTTATCAAATACTGTAAAATGTTTTAGATAAAATCATTAGGAAAATATTACATTTTTCGGAAAAGCATGCTATTTTCCGGAGATCATTTTCCAGAAAATGTTTTCAACCAAACAAACAAACCCCAAATTTGATTGAAGTCTACACAGGAGTTAAAAAGTTCTCAGCAGCCGAAAATTATAATAATGCTAGTCATTGCTACAGATATTGGTTTTCCCCTAAGTTCTTACCATTACCACCAACAAGATTCTCACTTACAACACAAAGTCAGAACAAAATCAACAATATTGAAAATAGACACTAAACCTCATTCTAGTTTCCACAATCTTTTATCACTGTGCAATGGTCATGTAAAACTGATTCACATTGCAAATGATGATCTTTACACAATTTGTGAAACATTTCAGAGCAAGATTGATTTATTAGATTGTATGATGAGATCCATAAATAAGGTGGCAGTGATTATATCTGCAGAAAAGCCCTTACCAACCACATCCACAAGAAGTTGCGTTGCCTCTGAAGTATAGCTGTTGCGAATGAACCCCCGAATCATTACATTATAACAGCAGCTATTAGGCAAACAGTCATTATCTCCCATGCTCCCAAACAACCTGTATGCTTCATCTGGCAATCCCTCTTTACACAGTCCATTAATCATTATACAATATGTGTAAACATCCGGTTTTAAACCATTGTCTGAGAGTTGATGAAATAATTCCTTGGCAACTTCGATATGCCCAGCTTTGCACAACCTATCAATTAGGATAGTATATGGGACAATATCAAGTTCCAACCCACTGTTTCGCATTGCTTGAAAAAGTTTCAATGCCTCCTCAATATGACCTGTTTTGCCTAAACCATTCAGCAAAATCAAGCAAGTCACTAAATTTGGAGCTTGTCCAGAAGAAAGCATCTTGCTAAACAGTTCACATGCAGTTGAAAATCTCCCTAACCGAAACATACTTTGCAAGAAAGTGTTGTATGTGTAAATATTCGGGATTGGTCCCTTTTGAGATATTTCGTGAAAGAGTTCCATTGCTTCGTCTAACCTCTTAGCTTTGCAATATCCATTGATCATGGTGGTGTAAGTAACTATATTTGGTGCACAACCCTTCTCAATCATCAAGTTGAAAACTCTTCTAGCTTTATCCATTTCGTTCTGCAAGCAATGTCCATTAACTAATGCACTATAGGTAACAACATCAGGCTCGATTTCTCGCTTTATCATTGCGTCAACAAAATCCTCAGCTTCAGCGACCATCCCTTCCTTGCAATGTGCATCGACCAATGTACTATACGTGACAACATCAGGCTCAATGCCTCGCTTTATCATTGCGTCAACAATATCCTCAGCTTCAGAGACCATCCCTTCCTTGCAATGCGCATCAACCAATGGAGTATACGTGACAACATTAGGCTCAGTGCCTTGCTTTCTCATCATGTCAACGATCTCTATAGCTTTAGAAACCGTTCCTTCCTTGCAAAGTGTATGAATCAATATATTATATGTGACAATATCAAGTGAAATATTGTTATCAACCATTTCATTCAAAAGCTTTGTTGCCTCCTCCTGCCGGCCCAAATTACACATAACATGAATTAAGCAATTGTAAGTAAAGATATCTGGTCTAATGCCTTTAACCTTCACTTCGGAGAAGAGATCAAGAGCCTCCTTCAACAACCCGTTCTTACAAAGACAGTCAAGGATGGTATTATATGCTACAATATCGGGTTCAAAACCTCTGTCTTCCATCAGACTTAGAAACCTAACAGCTCTATCAGTATTGCCGGTCTTACACAACCCCTTAAGTACTGTATTGTAAACAATCAAATTAGGTTGATACCCTCTTTCAGTCATTTCATCGAACATACAAACGGCCTCAGAAATATTACTTTGATTACAAAGCCCATTTATCAAAGTTGAAAAAGTTACAACTTCAGGTTCAACACCTAACTTCAACATTTTCCCAAAAACAGAAAAACCAAAATCAATTCGACCTGATTGACAAAAGCAATTAATCAAGATGTTCAAAGAATAAACATCATGGGAAACTCCCAATAATTCGATCTGTCTGTACTTAGAAACAACAATGGCATAATGTTTCATCCTAACAATGGCTCCTAGTAATTTATTAAATTCCACAATTGAAGGCTTTGGGTACTTTTCAATCATCTTATTGAACAAAATCAAAGCATGATCAACATTATCGAAGCGTTGGTCTCTTTTTCCCATTCCTCTAACAGGGATGGGTTTCTTGCTTGGGGCTTCGATGAGGGTAGCAATGGTGTTAGAAGAAGAAGAAAAAGAGTGGAAATTAGAAAGATGGCTTCTAGCATTAACAACCGAACGAAGAATAAAAGAAGAAGGAAGCTTACCCATATCTTAAAAGTAAGCAAAATGAAAGCAGAAATGGCGGCGGCAGTAGCAGTGGCACTGGCAGTGGCAGTAGCAGGAGAAGTGTAAATTTGGGGCGTGCGAAGTGGTGTTTAGAAAAAGGGTTGGGAGCGTAATTTATTAAATTTAAATTTAAAATTTTAGATTAACTTGAAAAAAATACTAAAATTACAATACAATTAAAACTTAAATCTATAAAACACTCTATTTCAAAAAAAAAAAAAATCTATAAGACACTCTATTTTTATAAATTATATTTTGTTGATGCATCTAAGAGCGAGTAAAACTCGATTTTATTAAAAAAATAAAAATCAAAAATTAAATTTTGAGTTAATCAAATTGAGTTATTCAATTTTTTTGAGTCAACTGGAATAAGTAATTTAAGTTTCGAGTTTAAGCCGATTCGAATTTTACAATTTGAATAAGTTAAATAATTTAAATAACATATTGATGTAAATGACCTTTTAGTCCCTATCATATTTGAAAATAAGCAAATTGGTCTTTCTATCAATAAAAATTACAAACAAAATTCAAATATTCAAAAAAATTTTAAAATATTATAAATTTTCAAATTTTATATTTTTAAAAATTATATAGTTTTTAAAAAAATTCTAAAGATATATAAAGAAATTTTAAAATTTTCTAAAATAAAAATTATGTGACCTAAATCTTTCATATATATATATGTGTGTGTGTGTTCTTTTTCTCACACGCCTTTTGTCAAAACCATTTTTATTTTGAAAAAACGGGGGTCTACTTTAAAAACAAAAATGGAGTCGCCACCAATCTTTTTTCGAGGTTGGATTGGGTCACCTTGAAATTGATCATTCTAATAAAAAAACATTTTGATTTATTAAAACAATAATTTTGGCTTACAAAATTCAAGAAAATGGGTTCGAGAGTCGGTTACGTACGAAGATGGTTAGCACCCTCGTAACGCCCAAAAATTGGTACCTAATTGATTAACTAATGTCCTAATGTCGAAAATTTGAAAAATTTAAAATACGATCTTTTTTATTTGAAAGAAAACTTGAATAAATCAAATTGTACGTCAAGACCCACTTATCTCAAAGAAATAAAATGTCACACCCAATGAGTTAGGATACAACATTTCAAGACTTCGAAATTAAGCTTGTCTTTATTTGTAGAAAATCCTTATCTCGAGACAACAAAATGTCATATCCAATAAGTTAGGACACAACATCTCGAATTCTGGAAAATAAGTTTTGATTTGAAACTTATGAGTTTCGATTTCAAAAAGGAATGCTTGACTTAGCAAAATGTATTTATTATTTAAAACAATGATTCGAGTAAAATATTGCATTAATTTACAAAACATAAATACCAAAAACAGTTTACGAAAATTACATGATATACTAACATTTAATACTAACATAGATAATTAAGAGGAAGAATAACGTAAAATGGCGACTGATACAGGAAATAAAATGATTATACTAAGGAAAACATAAAATAATAAGTAAATAAAAGAACATGAATAAGCAAATAAAAGATATAAAATAGTAAATAACAAAAAATATGCGAAAGGTAAAAAACTACAAAATGAATATGAAACTTTACATACAATGTAATAGCCCAATTACGACCCTAGTCGGAACAGTGGTTTTGGGACCACGAATCCAAATCAGAAAAGTATTTTAATTATTTATTCGATATTTATGTTATGTGGTCAAGCATGTGTTAAAAATATTATGTATTAATTTTTGTGTTTGGGTGACCAATTTAGTTGAAAGGATTAAAGTGCATAATTAGTGAAATAGCTAATCTTTATAAAGGAGTGATTAAATTGAATTGCTTCTTGTATCAAGGGACTTGCATGTCAGATTTCCCTAAAACCAATTGAGTGGACGGCATGATGATGATGTTTATTTTAAATCCAATTATTTTGTTTGTAAAGAAAATTATTAATAATATGTAATAAGTTTTAAAATAAAGGAACATAAAAAGAGAGAGTGGAATGTTCATCTTCCACCTTTAGTTACCATTGCCGAAACTCATAAGGGAGAGAAGAAAGCATAAGTTTCAACTTTCGGCTATTGCATGTCCTATTGAGGTAAGTATTTGAGCTTAATTTTTGTAGATTTTTGCATTTTTGAGTTAGCTACCTTGAGAACTATCAAACCCATGGTGGAATTTTTGAGTTTAGAGCATATAATAGATTCGGCCATGGAAGGGTGTTCTTGTTTTCTATGATTAATGGAAGAATGCTTGATATATGTTTGAAAATGATATGTTGTGAGTAGGAAGTGTGATTGAGATGGAGTTTGGTGACTTAATTTATAAAAATAAATGGTTGAGGGATCTAATTGTTAAATAAATGTTTTGTAGGGACCTAAATAAGGACTAGAAGCATTCGGTCCTCAATAAGCATGATTAAAATTTTGATATTTTGCAATTTGAGTTTTAATGATTAAATTATAAATTTTGTAAGTGTTGGGGGTAAATTCGGCAAAATGAATAATAGTATAATTTTTGGATTGAATTGGATGGATATGTTCTTGAATGAGTCAATTTGAATTGTTTAGATCAAGTACAAAAGGAGAAGGATTTAGATCGGGGGAAAAACAAAATTTAACAGATAGTTGGGGAGCTAAATTCATCGTCTCTTGAGGTAAGTTTAAGCATTTGGATTGGATTAAAATTTTAACTATGTTATGCTGGAAATTTGTTAATGATTTTATATTATTATATCAAATGGCCGAATGTATTGAAGGAAATTTGTATAATGTGGCCGAATGTATGATTAATATAAATGCTTAAGAAAGCTTGCTTTGCTTATCGGGTGATTTATGTATATATGTGTAGCATATGATGAGCATATGTGTAACACCCTTAACCCGTATCCATCGCCGAATTAGGGTTATGAGGCATTATCGAACAAGACACAGTTTAGCACAGTTCTTTGTTTAATAAACCAAATATGCATATTTCATTTTCAATAACAAACAAACTCAAGAATTTATATAAATATAGCTCGTACATAACCCATACTACTATTTCATACCAATCAAGATTTACTTTACAAACCATGTGTCGTAATTCAATTACATCATTACTCATAATTTATACAAATTTCAAAACAAGTTTTCATATATCAAAACCATATTGCACATGTTTCATATATCTCAAGTCCAAACCATATCACTTCTATGACATTCGAATACTTAATATTTTCCAAGCGTATATCATTCATTTCACATATTAAATACATGTCAATACATCTATTTCATTAGTCAAATATCAACATACCATTTTCCTATCTTCTGCAATTGTGCATATTAAAAAAAAAAAAAAAAGACTCATATTAATCAGTTATAATTTTCACTCTCATATGTGCCATTCGAACATGCTAGCATAACCGAACATACCCATCATGCTGTTTTAGAATGCGCATAATTCTTAATACAAAGCCATATCAAATCCTAATTATCAAATTCAACATTATCTCCTTTTTTTAAACATATATATATTTTTTTGACTATGCCAATCCACCAGTTATACATATTAATCTAGGTTAAGTAATTCACACGACATAGTATGCATATATATATACACTCATATAAATGAGCATTTAACATGAACCCATGTTAACTCAAAATTCAAAGTTCAAAACAAACATATACATATTACGAACACAATCATTTATGCATTAGCTTACTAGCACTTAAACTAAGCCATTATCGCATGGCCAAAACTTACATCGTAAAAGTGCTACTAGGTAATCAACTAGCCTATACATGCCTTAAGTTCAAACCCAACTTTTAAAAGTACCAGAACGAATCGATAGTGTGGATGACTTCGTTGACGATCCCCTGAGCTCGTAGCTTAACCAAAGCCTATACAAACAGAACAATGAATACACGGAGTAAGCTAATTTAGTTTAGTAAGTCTTAAGCAATCATAATATACCAATTGGTCATTTTAACATTTTAAAACAATCAAGTAATAACATCGAATAAAACAGCTTAACTCGAAAGCCTTTCAAGACCGAATGCTTTTACCTTACTTAATATAACACATATTATTTCCTTAACATTATTATACCACTTACCAATTCAACATCAATTTCAAAATATGAAACATCCTTTCATTATAATATATTCATAATACTCATACATGAAACTCAATAAGTTCATATAAATATTCGAACAAGTGAAGGGTCGTGTAAATTCGAATTACCTCTTTAATTACATAACACATGTTCAATTAAACTCTCATATATCCAAGTATCTAATATCAATATTTCGAAGCTTAGTACTTAGGTGATCTACTAATGTCGAATGAAATGCTCATTTAGCTTAACTATCATCACTATTTTACCTTTAGACTTCCATTTATAATCTCCTCATATAGTTCACATGTAAATTAAATACTCTTTTCCAACTACTCATATTTTCGATACACATAATTCCATAGGATCGCATATTAATGTATATACAATAAGTATATACTTTACACTTAGTAACTTCACATAAAAGGAATATATATTCACATATATTTGTATGTATATCCATTTGACATTTCATACATTCGTATACATGGCATCAAAGTAATCCCAATATGTCACGTAATCATAAGCATAAGGCCAAATATACAGGATGAATTTGTATCCTTCATATCAATATACTTACACGAATACCTTTAACCACATTATGCTTTTGTAACACCCTTAACCCACATCTATCACCAGATTAGGGTTACTGCATTACTGAACCAATACAAGTTAATGCACTCTATCAGAAATAGTGTTTGGTAAAATGCATAACAAAGCAAATCACTATTCATATAGCCATGTAATGTAATGTTCGAATAGATATGTGGCGCTTGATCATTTAATGAAAATGTCTACTATCCAATAAACACCCATCTTTAAAATATTATTGAACATGTCTCTCATCCCACATTCGTTCAAACCACAAATAAAAAGCTCAAAACCATTTGTTTATCGCATAAGTGACTTATCCCATTCGGCATTGTTTATTACATATATATATGTGTATGTATATATATATATATATTATAAATACACCTTATCTCATTATTACCTCATTTGTTTCACCATTTATGACACTTAGCCGGACATGTTTAATCACTCAATGAGTTAAATTAAAATTCCATGCAACAACAAACCATTTTGAATGTCTACAAACAATACACATAAATTTTGCTTTTTACTATATCACCTATGGTATGTGCATGCACAAGATGCAATAATAAATCATCTATATTTAATCACATTGATGCGTTCATAAAGACATATCAAAACAAATCATCACCATCCCAAATGTCATATATATATATATATATATGTATATATATATATACAATGTTTAATCCATTTCTAGACTCTCAAACTAGTATACGCATATATCATTAAAAATAAACTTTTAATATAACACATATGACAACCAATTATTTACATTATTAACACTGTTACCAATATTGTAAATCATACACATGCATATAACGTATGAATAATTATTGGCCAAAATGCATTATAGACCCTATCTAACATCAAGTTTATGCATTCAACTATCGCACCTAGTATAGTATTGAATAAGTTTTCAAAATAGGCTTATATTAGATTCACACATATATAATAATGACACCAAATTCAAACATGACCAAACTATGCTGAAACACAAAAGCATAGATGTATAGCCATTTTCGCGTGGCTCATATACAACTTCGTACCATTCAAAATAAACTAAAGAGGCCTAGCCTATACATGCCACGAATCCAAAAGAGTTGTAATTTATAAGATACCAAAGTTTAGTGATAGTGTGATTGACTTCAACGGAGATCCCCGAGCTCGAGCTAGCCTTTGAGTCTAAAAAAAAAAATAATCACAAAGACACATACCATAAGCTATCATAGCTTAGTAAGTTTAAGCATTAATAAGAAAATATCTAAATATAATCGTTACTCTAATTAAGACATTTGACTTAAATATCAAAGAATACTTCAATATAATATACATAGCATGATTCCAATCTTCATTCACTTATTCAACAAGTCTAGAAATCAAACATGATCATATCATCTTTCATTCCAACAACTCAACAGTTAATTGTGACATCTCAATACTATACTATCGTGTAACCATCAACTTACCATTAGCATTAAACTAATTAATTGTCATACTTCATTTACCTTTTACCGTTTCTCGGATATCTCCCCTCTATTTGTTTTTACTATTGTGATCTTCATAAATCCGCACACACAGTGCAACTCAAGTAGCTTATTGCCTTATCAACCGATCTCGCACACACAGTGCTCGGTTTTAATCTCGCACACACAGTGCCTTATCAACCGATCTCGCACACACAGTGCTCGGTTTTAATCTCGCACACACAGTGCCTTATCAACCGATCTCGCACACACAGTGCTCAGTTTTAATCTCGCACACACAGTGCCCAATTAATTCACAATTACCACATTCGCCCAAATATTTACCACTACATTCAGTTCTCATATTAAACATATAATTTATAGCCTCCATCCTCATTCATAATAATTTTTTTTTTCATTCATATATACATACGCTCATCTTATGCTGCACATACATACATAAATCACCCGATAAACCAAGCAAGCTTTCTTAAGCATTTATTTTAATCACACATTCAGCCACATTATAAAATTTTCCTTCAATACCTTCGGCCATTTGATATAATAATATAAAACCATTAACAAATTTCCAGCATAACATAGTTAAAATTCTAATCCAATCCAATTGCTTAAACTTACCTCGGTAGTTGATGAATTCGGGTATCCCGACTATTCGTTTACTTTAGTCTTTCCTTTGTCCAACCCCTTTTTCTTTGAACCTTGATTTAAACAATTCAAATTGAGCTCATTCAAAAAAAACATATCCATCCAATTCAATTAAAAATTATACATTCATTTTACCGAATTTACCCCCAACATTTACAAAGTTAACAATTTAATCCTTAAAACTTCAATTGCAAAATATTAAGAATTTAATCATGCTTATTGAGGGCCGAATACTTCTAGTCCCTATCTCAACTTATTTCTTCCATTCGTTGGCCAATTAGCCCCTTCAAAATTTCATCATCTATAATTAATCCCTTTGGCTAAATATCATCAATATATGCTAAAAAGAAGCTTGTTAATCTAACATTCATCTATCATTTTCTATCCACAATTATAAAAACATTAAGCTTTTCGTTCATGGCAACATTCATTTTAAACAACCAACTAAATTTATTTTTTTTAAAGGGCCATATACATTTCACGGCAAAACTCTCATACATGCTTAAAATTCAAGAAATCAAATTCAATTTCTCACCTTAATTTAACATGCAAATAGCCGAAGGTTAAGAGTTCTTTCCCCAGCTCCCCTCTTCCTGGTTTTGTTTCGGTCAAAGAGAAAAAAAAAAAAGAAAGAAGATGATGATAATTCTTATGCTCATGTTTTTCTTATTTTAATGTTTTATAATTAAAAATATATTATTTCAACCCACTTACTATATAATTTTATAAATAAATTAACACTTCCCCCACTAATTTCACAAATCATTACCGTCTACTATGTCCCTAAGGGAATTTGTCTATTTGACATGCAAGTCCCTTCTTGATGAATTATTTCAATTTAATCATTTCACTTAATTGAGACCACTTTTACTACTTTAACTATTTAATCCCTTCACTTAAATAATCACCCAATTACACAAATTAGTAAATAATATTCTAATTCATGCTTGACCCCATCACATAGACATCTAATAAAAGAATAAATTAGAAATAAAATATTTTTCTAATTCAGATTCGGGGTCCCGAAACCCCCGTTCCAATTAGAGTCGTTTTTGGGTTGTTACAGCTTTCATATAACCAATTTTCTCATGACTTAGTTTATAACAATTTGCATCTACCAATTGTATATCACATTTCATTCATCAATTCATTTACTTATTATTATCACTTGTATATATGTATAATACATGAATATGAATAACACATACCTTGCAGCCAAATTTAACCCATTTCATTTTCAAATGCTTAGGCTCACTTAATTCATTTCATGACTTTACTAGTACATAATCTAAGCTTGGGATTTCAACTCACTGTTATAAAACCTGCAAGGCATTTGCCCGAATCTCACATACTGACACTAGACTTGCTAGACTCAAGGTCCGTAGTTCAAGCACCGGCATTTAACCTGCTAGGCAATAACCCCGATATAATTCACCAGCATGAGGCCTGCTAGGCATTTAGCTCGATAAAGATCACCGGCACAAGGCCTGCTGGGCTCGAAGCCCAATATAAATCAACTGCACAAGGCCTGCTAGGCAATAAGCCTGATAAAGATCACCGGCACAAGGCCTGCTAGGCTTGAAGCCCGACCATTCATATTATTGAGTCATCTCATTTACATCACATACTATCAATATCACATATATTTCATTTAATTCAATATCACTTTCACACCATACCAATATTACATATATTCTATATAATTCAATATCACTTTCACGTATTGCCTCAATGAGTTCGATTACATAAAATGCTAAATTACTTCCTCACATTCGGTTTTAACATGTTTAACTCCACAAGTTCATAATTCAACATATACGATAAATTATAATCAATTATTATGGAATTAATTTGCTTAAAGACTTACCTCGGATTTTCGTGGGACAGCGAAGACCATTATCAAGTGAACTTGCGTTTTTCCCCGATCCAAAACCGATTTTCTTTGTTCTTGATCTAAACACATTAAAATTTAGCTCATTTAAGCACATTTCATCTCAATTTAGTCCCTAAACACATAAATAGGCAAATTACCATTTTACCCCTGACATTTACAATTTTTACCATTTAGTCCTTATTGTACAAAACACAAAATACACATAATTTGAAACTACTCCTTTAGGGCCGAATCTTCCCCATGCTCCTACAAGTCCCTACATTTCATTTATCTTGCATTTTAACCCTTCAAAAACTTATTTTCTCAATTTAACACTATTTAGCCAAATTCTTCAAAAATTCAAGAACAAAGTTTGTTCATCAACTATATATCTATCATTTAACACCATAAAACATCATGAAACTCAACATAGCATCTATGGTATTTTACACAAACATCATCCATTCATAAAATTAAGACATGGGCTTTAAAGCTCTCAAAGCAACGATTACAAAAACGTAAAAATTATCGAAAACCGATCAAAATCTAACCTTAAATCACCAATTTCTTCTTGGCCGAATGCTAAACCTTGTTCTTCTTTTCTTTTTATGAATTTCGGCAAGAACAATGCAAAATAAGGCCACTTTTTTATCTTTCTTTTATTATAATATAAACATAACTTTTATAATAAATAAAATAAAACTTTAATTATTAAATAATTAAAATAAACATGTCATATAATGATACACCACTAGCGTCTAGCTTTTGCCGTCCACTATCCTTTAAATTGGGTAATTTGCATTTTAAATGCTCCCAATTAGAAAAACAACCTTAACTTAGTCCTTACACTTTAAACTATCAAGTTTATAATTTACGCGATTAAGCCCCTTTGTCTAATTAAACACACAAACGATCAAATTTTTATACGAAACTTTCACACACACTAATTAACATATAAAAGGCACCGAAAATAATATCTAAAAATTTTTTTGGACTCAAATTCGTGGTTCCCAAACCACCGTTTCGATTAAGGTCAAATTTGGACTGTTACAACTCTCCCCCTTTAAGGATTTTCGTCCCCGAAAATCTTTCTGTTGAACAATTTTAGATATTGTTGTCTTTATGAATCTTCAGGCTGCCATTTTATTATTTCTCAACTCTTTTATTTCACGGCTAAGACACAGATCAGCTCTTCTTCATATGTCATATTAGATCAGATTTTTATTTCAGATGGGGCTATCTCATGTGAAGGGTCGGATCGATATCTATGAAACATTGAAACATGAAATACTTTATCGTCGATCTCCAATTCTATATCTTTTCATTTCAAGTCTGCATAGGACTACTGAAGATCTGATGCTGCTTTCAAACAATCCTGGATCAATTTCGCCTCCTATTCTGTATCCTTCATCAAATCAACCCCTTGTAATCTCACAATCTCAATAATATAAAACCTTGCCAATGTCTCAAGCGAGGAATCAAACCTAACCGGAATAAAACTGGCAGGTTTATCACATCTTTCTTTATCGGAGTCAAGGTCGATCAGAAACAAAGTCCGTTGTTATACTATTTCATTTCCACTCAGAGACTAAGATCTGATGTAGCAATCCATACGGAACTTGATGTTCAATTCTTACTTGCTGACAGCTAAACATTTTAAACCAAAGTCAGAAATGTCTTGTTTTATACCAGACCACCAGTACTATTGCTTTAAATCATGGTTCATTTTAGTACTTCCCAGATGAACAGATAAACCTCTATTATGTGTTTCATTTAAAATCAATTGAGTCAATCCTGGATTTTCTCGAAACATGGATAATATCCCGATATTTCAAACAATCATTCACAATAAAATAAAATAAAAATTCAGATTCAAAATTCATTTCCCACTGGGCTCATTTTGCTAGCAATTCATTATCAGACTTCTGAACTTCATATATCTGTTGTAAAAACATCAGTTCTGCTCTCCATTCCTCTATTACAAATCTATCATCAGACAAGTCTAACTGAGTATTCAAAACCTGTAATGCAACAATGACTTTCTACTCAGACCATTAGCCACAACGTTTGTTTTACTCAGATAATAATCTAACACTAGCTTATAATCTTTCAATATCTCAAGCCATCTTCTCTGATGCAGGTTCCGTCTCTTTTGAGTCATCAAATATTTTAAACTTTTATGATCTGAATAGACATGACATTTCTCTCAAAACAAGTAATGATGCCAATCTTCATCGCGAATATAATAGCTGCTAGTTCTAAATCATAGGTCGGGTAATTTCTTTCATGCGGTTTCAATTGTCTCGAAACGTAGGCTATGACTTTGCCTTCCTGCATCAAAACAAAACCCACCAAGAAGCATCACTAAAAACAACAAATTCTTTACCCGATTCAGGCTGAACTAACACTAGAGCTTCAGTCAAAAGGGCTTTCAACTGATTGAAACTTTTCTAACACTTTTCTGACCATTCCAATCTGACATCTTTCCAAAGCAGTCTAGTCAACAGAGTAACTATCACGGAAAAACCTTTTATAATCCCGTGGCAATAACCAGCTAAGACCAGATAACTATGAATTATAGACATATTTTTCGGAGGTTTCTAACTCAAAATAGCAGAAATCTTACTCTGACCTACTCGGATTCCAAAGGCTGACACAATATGTCCCAGAAAACTAACTTCATACAATCAAAATTCTCATTCGTTGAATTTCACATATAATTGTTTTTCTCTCAAAGTTTGCAACAAAATTCTCAAAGGTTCAGTATACTCCTTTTCGCCACATGAATAAATCAAAATGTCATCTACAATTACTACAATAATTTAATAACAAATTCAACTTCATGAATCAGAGGCAAACCCAGTAACTCTTCAGGAAATACATCAGAAACTCATAAATAATGGGCACTGATTCAATTTTCTTCTTAGATACTTTCAAATCAATCATGTAGGCAAAATAATCCTCGTAACCCTTTTTCACTTAACTCTGAGCTTTTAAAATAGATATTACAGCAAGAAATCCACTCAAATCACCAGACTCAATCCGTATTTTCTTATCCTTCGGATATCTCAAATTTATAGTCTTTCTTTTGCAGTTCACGACTGCATCTGACATAAACAACCAATCCCTTCCCAAAATAACATCGAATTCATCAAACAGTAAAAGCATCAACTCAGCGGGAAACAAATATCTCGAAACATTAACGGACAGTTCTTGCATACTTTATCAACAGAACACTTTTACCAAGGAGTTCAATACTTTTATAGCAAACTCAGAAGTGTAATGCCCCAAACCCGGCCCATTTGCTCCGACCGAATTTGGAATGCCACTGCGGAATACTTTCAAAAATATTCTTTCTTCATAGTAAAACCGATGAAAATTTGTTTCCTTTAATAAAACATTTTCGTGACTTGTAATATTCTAAGTAAAAATCGAAGTTTGTTATAAAAATATCGGATTCAAGCTTTACTTGAGAAAATAAAACCATTTCAACCAACATTTAAATTGTCCATCCATAATGGGGCATAATAATAAAGATACTTAAACACTTTAGTGGGCCTTTTTACAATACACATTTAATTAAAATACTGAAAATATAGATGCTTAATTCATTAAATAAGAGATTCCTTTGCATGAAAATCCACTTTTGCATGGCCACCTTTGTACCCGCTCCAAACCCGGTCCAAGCATTAAGCGCCACCTGAAAGGTTTAATAAAATAGAGTGAGTCACCAAGACTCAGTGCATAGTTAATACACATGTCCTCACATATGGGCTTGGCCCATATCCACACAGTCCATACTCATGAATATGCAATTACGAATATACAACTATGAATATACAATTATGAATATACAATTTATGAATATACAATTATGAAGCCCAATCCACATAGTGATCCACATATCTTATTTTGGCAAACTTATTGCTCAAGGCCGTGGCCAAGCCACCGATCACATAGTGATCCACATCTCAAACAGTTCACTAATCATCAATCGCGAATGTAGCACGAGGCTAGCATTAGACCACTCACATAGTGTACACCCTTTTCTCCAATAGTCACATTCCAAGTCCCATGCATAAATATATGTATCATGGTAACATATTACTTAAAACAAATATACATCACATGCCATCACATTTTTGTACATTCATCAATAGTCAATTATTATCGCAAATCACTGAAAGGTTAATATCATAACCACTAACCTGATTATTCGATCACTTACCTTAGTATCCATACTCTTAGCCTTTATTTCGACTAACATGCACAACTCATACATTTACATAAAATAACGTGCACAACACATATAACAAGCAAGAGAACAGTGCGAAAACTACGCACCTGACTATAGCGAGATTTTGATTTATCGATTCTAACAAAGTCTAAAATCCCGAAAGCTTCTGTTACTTTTATCGATTTGCCCCTAGAACACATAACCGAAATCGGTCACACTTAGTACCAATAACATGGCCTTAGGCCGAATACCAAGAGTCATTTACCTTGAGCACTTCAATTCCCGAAAGAGTCATTTGTGCTCCTTAACACTAGCTACACACAAACAGAGCTCATCATTATAGCCTTATACACATTCGGCCATAACTAAGGTCACATTAGGTTATTATCACAACCTAAAACATAGCCTATGGCCGAAGGTCATACTAAAATATTGCCAAAATCGGCTAATACATGAACAAAGGCCCTTGGCCGAAATGTACATAATGCTTACCTAGTTTTTTTAAGTCCCAAAGCATGCTTCCCACGGTCATGCTCTCTCTCTCTTTTGCTAAGTTCAATCATTGTTTATTTCTTATTCCATCACCTTACCCATATTTTCACATAAAATAATAATAATAATAATAATAATAATAATAATAATAATAATATTATATATATATATTATTCCGTCATTCTAAGTAACTATAAAATAATACAAATAAATGGTTTACACCCATGTTCTTGCAGCTTTGAAACAACCAACAGCAAAATAATAAAGACAATAAAAAATAAAAGATTGAAACCCCATGCTTCCAAAATAAAATAAGGCAACAGCAGCTGCATGCGTGCATGTGTCATGCAAGATATTTATTTCACGCCTGAAAAAGCCAAAAAGAAACATCCAGGCGCTGTCCCCAGGTCTCGAACCCGAGACCTGGAGAGAACTTTCCAAGCCCCCAGCCAGTCTGCCCGTGCGTCTTTCGTGACATAAACGCGTTGCGATTTTCTTTTAAGCCTTACTTGCATGCGTCCCTTGCTTGACGTAAAAACAAGATAAAGCGCATTCAAGCGCTGCCTTCAGGACTCGAACTCGAGTCCTTGCAAAGGTCTTTCTCGCACTGCTAGCGTCTCAACCACTCGGCCAGGCGCCTTTTTGTGATACAATCCTGCCCCGATTTCTTTTAAGGCCTCCTTTAATGTAGCGCCTACTTGCAAAATAAAAATGCTTATGCGCCCCATGCCACTCGAACCCTTGACTTGTTTTGGCGCCGAATTAAAGCCTTAAGTTGCGCACAAAGACCACTTTACCAGGGCATTTTATATGCCACAACTTACAAAATTTATTACTTAAGGCCTCTTTCCATAATTTCTCCTTTTAACCTTAAATTTTCAAAAATTTCCAAAACACTCCCATTTCAAACCGAGAGTTTTAGGAACTCAAAAAACACATCAAACCACTCTTGAGGCCCACTAACACTTGAGTTTTTTACCAAACTCGTAATCCCTATTTCGGGATATTACAAGAAGATTCTGCAATTAAAGTCTTACTGAATACTAAATTCATGCATATATATGAATGCCTAGAACCATAGTCTATCAAAATAATCATAGAAGTATCATAAAGAGTAAATGTACCAGTTATGACATCAGGTGATGAGGCATTCTCTAGAGCTCGAATAGCCTACCCTCTGACTGGCACTTTGGCTTCAGATATGAAAATATTGTCTCCTAACAAAGATATGGCACACTTTAAACATTCATTCAGAATACAAGATAGCTCATTGAATGCTCAGATAGTATCATCAAACCATAACTCAACCCACTCAGCATCATTATCATCAATAGCTTTAAACTCTCCAGCTCCATGTTTTTTGATTTTATCTACAGGAGGCCTGCCAAATCTTATCGGATCTACTATCAGAGGTACCATAGGTATCGGAGATGGATTATTCGGGGGTGGAGGTTGTTGCATAGCCGGGTTAGTCCAGATATATTGAGCAAACCATTCGTTTATCAGCTGGTAGAAGACTTACTTAGCCTTCCCTCCCATGACTACTTGAGATAGGTTGAGAGTCTACCGGCGCTGACCCATGTGCGGAATCAGGCACTACGCTCTCAACATCATCAGCTACGGCTCTGTCGGGATCCATTTACAATATAAAATCACAATTCAGATGTCAGAAGTCACCACACTATCGTATTGTAATTTAAGGCATGTATAGCTAGACCCATACGTGCTACGGTAGTCCTAGAATCGACTAAATCGTAAGCTCTGATACTAATCAAATGTAGCACCCTTAACCCGTATCCATCGCCAAATTAGGGTTATGAGGCATTACCAAACAAGACACAATTAGCACAGTTCTTTGTTTAATAAACCAAATACGCATATTTCATTTTTAATAACAAACAAACTCAAGAATTTGAATAAATATAGCTCATACATAACCCATACTACTATTTCATACCAATCAAGATTTACTTTACAAACCATGTGTCGTAATTCAATTACATCATTACTCATAATTTATACAAATTTCAAAACAAGTTTTCATATATCAAAACCATATTGCACATGTTTCATATATCTCAAGTCCAAACCATATCACTTCTATGACATTCGAATACTTAATATTTTCCAAGCGTATATCATTCATTTCACATATTAAATACATGTCAATACATCTATTTCATTAGTCAAATATCAACATACCATTTTCCTATCTTCTGCAATTGTGCATATTAAAACAAAAAAAAGGACTCATATTAATCAGTTATAATTTTCACTCTCATATGTGCCATTCGAACATGCTAGCATAACCGAAGATACCCATCATGCTGTTCTAGAATACGCATAATTCTTAATACAAAGCCATGTCAAACCCTAATTTTCAATTCAACATTATCTCTTTTTATTAAACAAATATATTTTTTTTTACTATGCTAATCCACCAGTTATACATATTAATCTAGGTTAAGTAATTCACACGACATAGTATGCATATATATATACTCATATAAATGAGCATTTAACATGAACCCATATTAACTCAAAATTCAAAGTTCAAAACAAACATATACATATTACGAACACAATCATTTATGCATTAGCTTATAGCACTTAAACTAAGCCATTATCGCATGGCCAAAACTTACATCGTAAAAGTGCTACCAGGTAATCAACAAGCCTATACATGCCTTAAGTTCAAACCCAACTTTTAAAAGTACCAGAACGAATCGATAATGTGGATGACTTCGTTGACGATCCCCTGAGCTCGTAGCTTAACCAAAGCCTATAAAAACAGAACAATGAATACACGGAGTAAGCTAATTTAGCTTAGTAAGTCTTAAGCAATCATAATATACCAATTGGTCATTTTAACATTTTAAAACAATCAAGTAATAACATCGAATAAAATAGCTTAACTTGAAAGCCTTTCAAGACCGAATGCTTTTACCTCACTTAATATAACACATATTATTTCCTTACCATTATTATACCACTTACCAATTCAACATCAATTTCAAAATATGAAACATCCTTTCATTATAATATATTCATAATACTCATACATGAAACTCAATAAGTTCACATAAATATTTGAACAAGTGAAGGGTCGTGTAAATCTGAATTACCTCTTTAATTACATGACACATGTTCAATTAAACTCTCATATATCCAAGTATCTAATATCAATATTTCGAAGCTTAGTACTTAGGTGATCTACTAATGTCAAATGAAATGCTCATTTAGCTTAACTATCATCACTATTTTACCTTTAGACTTCCATTTATAATCTCCTCATCTAGTTCACATGTAAATTAAATACTCTTTTCCAACTACTCATATTTTCGATACACATAATTCTATAGGATCACATATTAATGTATATACAATAAGTATATACTTTACACTTAGTAACTTCACATAAAAGAAATATATATTCACATATATTTGTATGTATATCCATTTGACATTTCATACATTCGTATACATTGCATCAAAGTAATCCCAATATGTCACGTAATCATAAGCATAAGGCCAAATATATAGGATCAATTTGTATCCTTCGTATCAATATACTTATACGAATACCTTTAACCACATTATGCTTTCATATAACCAATTTTCTCATGACTTAGTTTATAACAATTTGCATCTACCAATTGTATATCACAATTCATTCATCAATTCATTTACTTATTATCATCACATGTATATATGTATAATACATGAATATGAATAACACGTACCTTGCAGCCGAATTTAACCCATTTCATTTTTAAATGCTTAGACTCACTTAATTCATTTCATGACTTTACTAGTACATAATCTAAGCTTGGGATTTCAACTCACTGTTATAAAACCTGCTAGGCATTTGCCCGAATCTCACATACTGACACTAGACTTGCTAGACTCAAGGTCCGTAGTTCAAGCACCGGCATTTAGCCTGCTAGGCAATAAGCCCGATATAATTCACCGACACGAGGCCTGCTAGGCATTTAGCCCGATAAAGATCACCGGCACAAGGCCTGTTGGGCTCGAAGCCCGATATAAATCACCGGCATAAGGCCTACTAGGCAATAAGCCTGATAAAGATCACCGGCACAAGGCCTGCTAGGCTCGAAGCCTGATATAAATCACTGGCACAAGGCTTGCTAGGCAATAAGCCTGATAAACTTTCACCGGCACAAGGCCTGCTATGTAACAGCCCGATTTTGGGCTTAGTCGGAACAGTGGGTTCGGGACCACAAATCTGACATGGATAAATTTATTTTATTTATATTTTTATGGTCTACAATTTCACGGAATGATATCGTGAAAATCTCATTCGAAAATTTTGACGTTTGGGCACTCAATTTAGTCAAAAGGACTAAATTATAAATAGTGCAAAAGTTGAGCTCTACATGTTAGAAGTGTCCAATTTCTATGAAATTTTAAATTGGAGGTCCTTAAATGGAAATTAGACCATTGGTTAAATTTTTGGACAAAAATGGACATTAGATAAGTGAAATGAGATATTTTTAAGTTAGGGGCATTTTGGTAAAATTGTAATTAAATGAATTAAAAACAAAATTAAAATGCCAAATTTGTCCATCTTCTTCATATGGACGAAATTTACCAGGGGAAGACATGGCTAGGGTCTTCTAAACTTTCCAAGCTCATGGTAAGTCTGTTCTAGCCCCGTTTTTCAAGTTATTTACGGTTTTAGAGTCCCGGTAGCTCGATTTAGCTTATGCTACCAATAATTCATGCTAAGGTTCATATTTAGAAAATTACCCATAGGTGAAAAGTATGTATTTAGATGTTTTATGATGGAATATGAAGGCTGAAATTATGTTAAACAACTTTTACTAAGCGATTTTAAGTGAAAACGAGTAAAATGACATAATCGGCAAAAATATCTAATGTACATAAGTGCATGTTAGAGTCAAAATTTGATGTTTCCATAGAAGGGAAAAATGATCAGCATGTTATAAAACATAAGAATAAGGGATGAAGTTTAATTTTCGAGCCTAGGGGCAAAATCATAATTATGCAAAACTTTAGGGGTAAAATTGTAATTTTGTCAAAGTTTGAGTTAGGGACTGTTTTGAGTAGTGCATTAATTAAATAAGTAAAATGTGATGTTTTAGACCTCGAAAGATGAGATTTGGACCTAGAACTGGAGGAAAATCGAAAATTGGGAAAGTTGGTAAAATGGTTATTTCGACATTCGAGGTAAGTTCATATGTTTAATAAGCATTTAATTATGCATATTCGAATGATAAATTGATATTTTGGCCATAAATACTATAGTATTGAGTTTCAGATATAATGATTAATGTTCGATAATAATTCGATATTGGAAAGAGAACTTGTATAATTTATATGTTAGACCATATTTTGTATTATGGCTTTGTATGATAACAAGAAAGTATTGACTAGCATAGTTTGATGAGAATAAGTTAAGTTGATGATATGATGAGACTTAGAATGTAAGTATGTAAGTTGAGTAGCATTTTATTATTATGCAATTATTATTATTAGTAATGTTATTATTGAGTTATGCGACTAACCTTGAGAATTTGAGCAAGTATGTTTTAGCTATGACTTGACAAGGCATTGATATCTCAAAGTCCATGGCAATACCATGGCAATTAAGGAAGAATTGACGGAAAACTCCATGTTCATAACATGGCATTTAAGGAGGAATTGACAGTTAAGGACACCATGTAAGACCATGTCAAGACATGGCATTGGTAAGGCAAGGATCCCGTGTAAGACCATGTCAAGACATGGCATCGGCATTGATTAAGGACTACATGTAAGACCACATCAAGATGTGGCATTGGCACTAAGACAAGGATACCATGTAAGACCATGTTTGGAACATGGCATTTGGTAAGACAAGGATACCATGTAAGACCATGTTTGGAACATGGCATTTGGTAAGATAAGGATATCATGTAAGACCATGCCAAGGCATGGCATTGATAAGTTCTATAAGGCAAGGAAATCATGTAAGACCATGCCAAGGCATGGCATTGGTGAGTTCATAAGGCAAGGATACCACGTAAGACCATGTCAAGACATGGCAATGGTAAGTTCAAAACGAAAAAGGGTCACGAGTAGTCCAAAGAGCAAGTCAAAGAAATGACAAGGTGAGAACATGAAGAAAGAGTACAGGTATGCATTTAAAGTTTATTTAATATTGAGATTGTAAGTAATTGAGATTATCAAGTATTAAGTAAGTGATGAGTTTTTAGTTATGCTTGTAACATTTTATGACATGATTGGCAACATGCCTATATTATGAAAGAGTGCTCATGTGTTAAGTGAGAATGTTGCAGGTATGTAAGCAAGCTATTAAGTAAGGTGCCCTTTGTATTCTGAGCCTTTGGTAAGGTTACTGATGAGTTCATCGGGAAAATCGATTAAGTGAAATTATGTGTGACTTTGTAGTGATAAGTGTAGGTATATACATGCATAACGTATGAGTAATATGCTCGATATGTAACCGAAAATTGGAAAGATTGTTATAAGTAAGTAATGAATACAACTAAAGGGAGAAAGAGAGCAAAAATTTACAATGAAACTGTTTTGGACAGCAGCAGTGACGTGAATTTAAAAATTCACCAAAAATAGTAGAAATTAAATTATAAGTTGTATAAGATATTGATTTAAAGCTTAATGAGTCTATTTTCATATAAAAGAAACAGAGAAAACAAAGAAGTTTTATATTTCGAGATATTTAAATTCTTGTGAGATTGGTTCAGAAGGATTACGTGATCCCCTATTCTGACTTGGAAAAATCATTAAAAATTGTACAAAAATAATTATGGGATAAAGGTTATATTCTTGAAATATTTAATGAGTCTAGTTTCAAATGAAACAAATTATAACATCATTTGAATTCTGTAGAAGGAGAAAATTGATTCGTAGTGAAAAGTGGTCAGAATAATCAAACAGTGAAATAGGGGAAACTTTAAGGAATAAACTGTACTAATTGGCTAAGACAAAAATTCTGAAAATTTTATGGTATGAAGATATGTGAGTCTAGTTTCAGGAAATATTAGCGGTTTGAAATTTGGAGCTCTGTACCTCAAGAAATAAATAATTTAGTGACAGCAACTCAAGTAGGCAGATTAACGTGAACATGAGTAATAAGGTATAAGCATGTGATTTAATGATTGTATCAATTTGAGAACTTGTTGTGAGGATTTGACATGTTGAGGCTTTGATAAGGTTACAAATAAGTTGGGAAAGTAAGAACTTAGCATATTTTTATGCAAGTTATGACAGCTTAGTAGTAAGCTAAATTCATTGCTAATGCTTATTATTATTTTTCATGTGAACTTACTAAGCTTTATAAGCTTACCCCCTTTTTCTTTCCCATCTTATAGAGTCCTACTAAACAAGCTCGGGTTGGAGGTCGTCGGACTTCACACTATCAAGCTATCTATGGATATCTTTATTTATAAATGATTTAAACTATGGCATGTATAGGGGCTTGACTATGTCATTTTGTATATGTGTTAGTTAATTTGACAAAATGTATTGTTAAGTCTGGTAATGCCTTGTACTCGGTTCCGGCATAGGATACGGGTAAGGGGTGTTACATGCTAGGCTCGAAGCCTGATATAAATCACCGGCACAAGGCTTGCTAGGCAGTAAGCCTGATAAACTTTCACCGGCACAAGGCCTGCTAGGCTTGAAGCCTGATCATTCATATTATTGAGTCATCTCATTTACATCACATACTATCAATATCACATATATTTCATATAATTCAATATCACTTTCACACCATACAAATATTACATATATTCTGTATAATTCAATATCACTTTCACGTATTACCTCAATGAGTTCGATTACATAAAATGCTAAATTACTTCCTCACATTCGATTTTAACATGTTTAACTCCACAATAATTCAACATATACGATATGTAACATCCCGAAATTGGGCCTAGTAGGATTGGGCCTTGAGCTTTAGGAAAATTAGAATATTATTTTATTATTATGTTGGCTTAGGTATGAATTTTTGTGTGTTAGCATAGTCTTGTGAAGGCTAGATTTTAATTAGGAAGTTAGAATAAATTTTAGTATGATTTATTTAATGAAGTGGATTAGGTGAGCTTAGCACTTAAGTTAATTTAAGTGTTCATTTAAAGCACAAGAGGAGTAAGTGGCAAGTTGGTTAAAGAGCTTAGAAAGGTGGCTTGAGGTTAGAGGTTCGAGTAGCATGTTTAGCATTTTAAAGACTTTATTTTGTTCTAGCATTGATGGACGGTCAACCATTGTTTATGATAAGCTTGGACTTTCAAATTTTTGGTAAGTTAGACTTTAGATTTTATGGCAAGTTGAATAGAAATTTAGGAAAGCTTGAACTTTGGGAAAGGAATCTTAAAGTTTATGGAAAGATGGGGGGACAAAAGGCTTGGCTTAGGGAAGTTGTTATGGAAACTCTTCTATGGCCATTAGTCCATGTATGTGGACGGCATTTTGGTCTAGGGGAGGGGTTGACCGATTTTTGTTGGAGGCTTTGGTAGGTGGTAGCTTGTTGGCCATTTTTCCTAAGCATTTGAGTATCAATCTCTTTTCTCTCCACAAACTCTCTCTATAGCCGAATATGTCCTTGACAATAAGGTGAAATTTTGTATTAGTTTTGGTATTTGTTTTCTTGTTTTGTGTCAAAACCTAAAAGACCATTGTGGTTTACCAAATTTTTCTCTTTGGCATTTGGTCGAATATCCATTGGAGTCTCTCATATTTCATTTTCTTTGTAGCCTAAAACCAACTCTCTTCCTCTTCATTTTTCTTCATCTTTAGTGACTAGCCGAATCTCTCTTCTCCCCACTTCTCTTTTTGTTTCTTCCACTTTTAATCAAAACCGAAAACATCCCTATCCCATTGCAATTTCTTTCTTTTCTTCTCTTCCTTTTCCTTTTTCTTTCTCCACTCTAGCCGAATCTTTTTGTTATTACAAATCAACCATAGCCAAAATTCCCTTCACCATTAAAACATATTACCGAAACTTCTCATATCCTATTTGATTTGTCTTGGTCGAATTTCTTCAAGGATAGTACTTCATTCGGTTTTCTTTAATCGATTTTTGGAAGATAGGTATGTGTTCATTACCGTATTTTTCTTTGTTCTTTTCTCCTTTCTATGACGATTCTCATGAGGGCAAAAGCCAAATTTTGGGTTATTGATAGTAAGATTCTAATCATAGGGACTTATTTTTTTAGGCTCTTCGGATTTTTGGAAGCAATCAAATTTCGGTAAGTCAAGTGGTAAGATTTGTGTTGGTTCTTTAATTCTTTAAATGGATGTAAAGCCAAAGGCTATGGTGGATAAGAATTGTTGTGGGCCGAATAGTCTATGGTAATGATCTAAGTATTGGCCGAATGTAGGGGACAAAGTGATTTAGTGCGGTAGATCGGATCATCAGATTTTAGTATTGCGTTGGTGAAAGGTGTGTATCTTACACACTTATAACTTGGTTCATATTTGTATATGTATATGTGTGTTAAATAACTATTCATGTTGTTAAAGCCGAAATGATGAGTTTTTGAGATGATACCATGATGGTATGAATGAGGATTCGGGTAAGTCCGTTTCGTTATGTTGTTAATACATGTGGATTGAAATCGTGATCTACGATTTATGAGATTTTGTTATATGATTCATATCAAAGTATATTGACATGATTTGTATATATATATATATATTGCATTGGTATGGGCAACATGAGAGGAGGGGGAAGATTGTGACTTCGGTCACCAGTGATTTGGTATCACATTTGTGTCTTCAGACACCAGAGATTTGGTATCTCCAGTGATTTGGTATCACATTTGTGTCTTCGGACACCAGAGGTTTGGCACCTCCAAAGGTTTGGCACCTCATAGCGTCTCGTCCCTGTGGTTTTACACCACCGTAGGTTGGCCCCACATTTGAGATATGGGATCGACGCCAGTGATTTGGTATCACACGATGGGTTGGCCCCATCATTTATTTTGTGACTTCGGTCACCAGTGATTTGGTATCACATTTGTGTCTTTGGACACCAGTGGTTTGGCACCACCAGTGATTTGGTATCACATTCGTGTCTTTGGACACCAGAGGTTTGGCACCTCATAGCGACTTGTCCCTGTAGATTCACTCCACCGTGGGTTGGCCCCACTTTTGAGATATGGGATCGTCTTCCAGTGATTTGGTATCACACGATGGGTTGGCCCCATCATTTATTTTATGACTTCGGTCACCAGTGATTTTGTATCACATTTGTGTCTTTGGACACCAGTGGTTTGGCACCACCAGTGGTTTGGTACCACACGGGATAGAAAAGGAGTTATGGATGGCTAGGTTGGGTGCATTATACATATATGTGCTTTGTTATAATTTGTGTAAGTATGTGGTATTTACCCGGGAGAGGGAATATGCACTGAGTCTTGGTGACTCACCTTCTCCCTTATATTTTCAGGTGATTCGTGAGATCGCGGATTTGGAGCCGGATGAACTCGAAGAGGCCATGCAATATATTTGGTTTTACATGAACTTCCATATTGGGTACTTTATTTTATTTGGTTTTTTTTCATATTTTATGGATTTGTAATAAGGCCTCTTTAAATTATGTTTTTGGATTATTTATATGTTTTGGACATGTTTAAAATGTGGTTTATAAATTACTTGGTTAATTTAATAATTGAACCCAAAGTTTTCTAAACTATAAAATCGCAATGGTTTTAAAATCTTACCATCGGGTAATACAAATTGTTTGTTGGCAAAATTATGAATTAAGTGTTTTCTACGATTTAAATGATTTTCAAATATTAAGTTTCTACGTTCAAATGCAAACGGTTTTCAAAGTAATAATTCGGATTTTCTTTAAAAAAAATATAAATGTTTTCTATCCTATGATTTATCAACTAAGTTTTAAAGACTTATTGATGAGATTTCAAAAGTAATTTATCAGCTTCCAAATTATTATACACTTGTTTTCTACAAATAAAGATCAACAAAGAGTTTTTCACAAAAATTTAATCGTTAACTCGTTTTTCTTCAAAACGTTTTCCTTCGTGGCATGCCAGATTCGGTCATGGCGTATTGACCGGGTTTGGGGTGTTACACGATAAATTATAATCAATTATTATGGAATTAATTTGCTTAAAGACTTACCTCAGATTTCGACGGATGACGAAGACCGGTTATCCGTGAACTTGCGTTTTTCCCTGATCCAAAATCGATTTTCTTTGTTCTTGATCTAAACACTTTAAAATTTAGCTCATTCAAGCACATTTCATCTCAATTTAGTCCCTAAACACATAAATAGGCAAATTACCATTTTACCCCTGACATTTACAATTTTTACCATTTAATCCTTATTGCACAAAACACAAAATACACATAATTTGAAACTACTCCTTTAGGGCCGAATCTTCCCCATGCTCCTACAAGTCCCCGCATTTTATTTATCTTGTATTTTAACCCTTCAAAAATTTATTTTCTCAATTTAACCCTATTTAGCCAAATTCATCAAAAATTCAAGAATAAAGTTTGTTCATCAACTATATATCTATAATTTAACACCATAAAACATCATGAAACTCAACATAGCATCCATGGTATTTTACATAAACATCATCCATTCATAAAATTAAGATCATGGGCTTTAAAGCTCTTAAAGCAACGATTACAAAAACGTAAAAATTATCGAAAACCGATCAAAATCTAACCTTAAATCACCAATTTCTTCTTGGCCAAATGCTAAACCTTGTTCTTGTTTTCTTTTTATGAATTTCAGCAAGAACAATGCAAAATAAGGCCACTTTTTTATCTTTCTTTTATTATAGTATAAACATAACTTTTATAATAAATAAAATAAAACTTTAATTATTAAATAATTAAAATAAACATGTCATATAATGATACACCACTAGCTTTTGCCATCCACTATACTTTAAATTGGGTAATTTGCATTTTAAATGCTCCCAATTAGAAAAACAACCTTAACTTAGTCCTTACACTTTAAACTATCAAGTTTATAATTTACGCGATTAAGCCCTTTTGTCTAATTAAACACACAAACGATCAAATTTTTATACGAAACTTTCACACACATTAATTCACATATAAAAAGCACCGAGAACAATATTTAAAAATTTTTTGGACTCGAATTCGTGGTCCCGAAATCACCGTTCTGATTAAGGTCAAATTTGGACTGTTACAGTATGTATATATGAATGAAATGAAAAATTATTATGAATGAGGATAGAGGCTATAAATTATATGTTTAATATGAGAACCGAATATAGTGGTAAGTATTTGGGCAAATGTGGTAATTGTGACTTGATTGGGCACTGTGTGTGCGAGATTAAAATCGAGCACTGTGTGTACAAGATTGGTTGATATGGCACTGTGTGTACGAGATTAAAATCGAGCATTGTGTGTACGAGATCAGTTGATACGACACTGTGTGTGTGAGATTAAAACCGAGCACTATGTATGCGAGATCGGGTGATAAGGCACTGTGTGTGCGAGATTACAACCGAGCACTGCATGTGTGATATCGGTTGTATGGCAATCAGCTACTTGAGTTGCACTATGTGTGCAGATTTATGAAGATTTCAATAGCAAAAACAAATAAAGGGGAGACATCCGAGAAATGGTAAGAGGTAAACGAAGTATGACAATTAAATAGCTTAATGCTAAAGGTAAGTTGATGTGTACATAATAGCATAGCATTGAGATGTTACAATTATTGTTTAGGTGGTTCGAATGAATGATGACATGTGTGTATTTGATTTTCGGGATATGTTGAATTAGTGAATGACGATTGGATCATGTTGTTTGTGTTAAATTAAAGTATTCGATGATATTTAAGTCAAAGTGATTTAATGCGAATAATAGTTGTACTTAGATTTTCTTATTAATGCTTAAACTTACTAAGCTATGACAGCTTACGATATGTGTGTTTGTGATTACTTTGTAGCTCTTAAAAGTCGAAGTTCAAGCTCGATGATCCTTGTTAGAGTCAAGCACACTATCAAATTTTGGTACTCCTTTTTGTAAATGAATCCTAATGCTATGGCATGTATAGGCTAACTTTTCGAGACTAGACTCAATGTTACTTTGGTGACTATATATACAAAGTCCATGCGAATATGGCTATGTTTTATGCATGGGTTTAATTCGATTTTGTTTGATCATGTTATTATTTACTATGTAGGTTCAGTCTTGTTATAAAATTTATATGGGAATTTATTTTATGGTATGGATATATATATATATTTATATATATGTATCAATTCAATTATTTTCGGTTAAGTTGATATATGAACTTTAGTCAATAATTATAAATTGTTGATATATGTATATGTGTATGAATGAAATTTTCTGAATAGACATTGTTGGATGCAGTTGCGTCTTGAGCATGTATGAACTTGTTATGGGTTTCGGTTAGATGTAATTAAATTTGGAATTTGAATTTTCTTTCCTTTTTGATCGTATAGGTTTGAATATGGGTAGCTATTTCATTGGTGTAGTATCTTAATAAGATATATTTACTTGTAACGAGATATGTATATATATATATATACATACATGTATGCATAGAGAATAATGCCGAATATGGCAAGAAACTAGGTGATCATCAAGTTGTTCTTAGAATTGGTATATGTTTTAAATTGCTTATGGTTTGTAATAAAGAAGGAACATAGTCGTATGGGAGGCATATAGTCTTAAATGTTATTGATTGATTATTTGTGATAAGGGGATTATAATAAATGATTGAATAATATATGCATGATTAGTATATGTTGGGTATGCTTTGGTCTTAGTAAATGATTTTATAAGCTCGATGATTAGCGAGAGGTATAGTAATGCCGTAACCCTAATCCGACGATAGAAATGGGTTAGGGGTGTTACATTTCATTGGTATCAGAGCTATGATTTAGTCAATTCTCGGACTAATTAGCACGTGAGAGTCTAACTATACATGCCATAGTTTACAATGTGATAGTGTGATGACTTTTGACGGTGAAGTGTATTTATTTCTGTTATATAGTAATGGATTCAGATCCCGAGCCAGTATTAGCTAATGATGTCGAGAGTGTGGCGCCTGCTCCTGCGCAAGGGACTGCATCGGAAGAATCTCGACCTGCTGCTAGTGGCCCAGATGAGAGTGTAAAGCAGGCCTTCTATAATATGATGAGTGATTGGTTCAATCATTATTTACGAATCATTCTGGCTGTTCAACCACCCCTGAATCCGAATGTTCCACCTGTAATACCAATGGTACCTCCAGTTGCCAATCCTGAGCGAGTAGCTAAACCCCCTGTTGATCGTATTCGGAAGCATGAAGCTCAAGAATTTAGGGCTGAGGATGACGATGATGCTGAGAGAGCTGAATTTTGGCTCAATAACATTGTTTGTGTTTTCGACGAACTGTCCTGTACACTCGATGAGTGTTTGAAGTGTGCCATATCATTGTTATGGGATTTTGTCTATTATTGGTGAAATACACTTGTGTTAGTTGTCCCGAAAGAAAGGGTTACTTGGGACTTCTTCCAAACAGAATTCTGGAAGAAGTATATAAGCCAGCGTTTTATTGACTCTAAGCATAAAGAATTTCTCGAGCTCAAACAGGGTCATATGACTGTATCCGAATACGAGCACAAGTTTGCGCGACTCAGTCGCTAGCTCACGAGTGTGTTTTGTCGGAGGCTGTTATGTGTTGGATATTTGAAGATGGTTTAAATGAAAATATAAAGCTTCTGGTTGGTATTCTTGAAATTAACGAATTTTTCGTGTTAGTTGAAAGAGCTTGTAAAGCAGAAGAATTGGGGAAAGAAAAACGAAAGGTTGAGCTTGAATCTAGAGATTTCCGAAAGAGATTGGTGGGTAAACATTCACAAACAGTAACAAAGAAGTTTAAAAATAATGGTAGTCAATCCAAACCCAACATTGGGATTTCTATATGAGAGTGACCCCCAATGAGCTCTCAGGCTACATCCGTTGCTAGTGTTGATAATAAGAGGTCAAGTAAACCCAAGTGTCAGCAGTGTTGGGGTAAATCCATTTCTCGCACTTGTTACAAGTGTGGCTCGCAGGACCATTTCATTCGGGATTGCCCGAAAACTGCTGGAAAGGGTACTACTTAGAGTGCGAGACCGAGCGGCACTACAGCTCGAGGTAGACCATCTCGTTTGGGGGTAGGAGTGGTGCACAGAGAAGGACTACAGATGCAGTTGATCGATTAGATACTCGTGTACCGGCTAGGGCTTATGCCATCTGTACCAGAGAGGAGGCCTCATCCCCAGATGTCATTACCGATATTTTCACTTTCTTTGATACTAGTTTAATTTCTTTGATTGACCCCGGTTCAACTCATTCATATGTGTGCGAGACATTAGTATCCAGTAAGACTCTACCTGTTGAGTCTACTAAATTCGTGATTCGGGTTCGAACCCTCTAGGTCGGTGTGTGCTCGTTAATAGGATATGCAAGAATTGTCCTTCAATGATTCGAGACTCGTGTTTTCCGACTGATTTAATACTGTTACCATTGGATGAGTTTGATATCATCCGCGGTATGGATTGGTTAACTATATACGATGCAGTAGTAAATTACAGACGAAAGACTATTGATTTGAGGAGTCAAAATAACGAAGTACTTCGGATTGAATCTACGGACTTAAGTGGGTTACCGACTGTGATATCATCAATGTTGGCTCGGTAGTATTTGAAAAAGGGTTGTAAAGCTTATCTTGCGTATATGATTGACAGCAAAGTATCAGAAAAGAAGATTTAATTTGTGCCAGTTGTTTGTGAATAATCGGACGTATTTCCAGAGGAATTGCTGGGATTACCACCTGTTCGTGAGGTAGAGTTCGGGATTGAGCTAGTGCTAGGAACCACCCCAATTTCAATAGCTTCGTATAGAATGGCACCAACGGAGTTGAAAGAATTGAAAGCTCAGTTGCAAGAATTAACGGATAAAGGTTTCGCCAGACCGAGTTTCTCTCCCTGGGGTGCACCAGTTCTGTTTGTGAAAAAAAAGACGAGACTATGCGAATGTGTATTGATTATCGACAGTTGAATAAAGTGACAATAAAGAATAAATACTCGTTACGCCGAATTGATGATTTGTTTGACCAGTTGAAAGGGGCTTCAGTATTTTCAAAGATAGATTTGAGATCGGGCTATTATCAGTTACAAGTTAGAGATACGGATGTGCCAAAGACTGTGTTCCGAACGAGGTACGGACACTTTGAGTTTCTGGTTATGCCTTTTGGACTTACTAATGCACCTGCTGTTTTTATGGATCTGATGAATCGGGTCTTCAGATAGTTTTTGGATTGATTTGTAGTAGTGTTTATTGATGATATACTGATCTACTCTAAAGATGAAATCGAGCATGCCGAGCATTTGAGATTGGTGCTATAAACTTTACGAGATAAATAGTTGTATGCAAAGTTTAGTAAGTGTGAATTCTGGATGAAGGAAGTTAGTTTTTTGGGTCATGTCATGTCAGCATCGGGTATTCATGTTGACCCGAGCAAAATATCGGCTATTATTGATTGGAAGCCACCAAAGAATGTTTCTGAAATCTGAAGCTTTCTGGGACTTGCGGGTTATTACCGATGATTTTTGAAAGGTTTTTCTATAATAGCTACCCCATTGACAAAGCTATTGCAGAAAGATGTCAGGTTCGAGCGGTCGAAAAAGTGTCAGAAAAGCTTCGATCAGTTGAAAGCCCTTTTGACCGAAGCTCCAGTATTAGTTCAGCCTGAATTGGGTAAAGAATTTGTTGTTTATTCTGATGCTTCTTTGAATGGTTTGGGCTGCGTTTTGATGCAGGAAGGCAAAGTTGTAGCCTACGCTTCGAGAAAATTGAAGCCGCATAAAAGACATTACCCAACACATGACTTAGAACTCGCAGCTATTGTGTTCGCATTGAAAATTTGGCGTCATTATTTATACGGTGAGAAATGTCATGTTTACTCGGATCACAAAAGTTTGAAGTATTTGATGACTCAAAAAGATTTGAACTTGAGACAATGCAGATGGTTAGAACTGTTGAAAGACTATGAGTTGGTGATTGGCTACCATCCGGGGAAAGCTAACGTTGTTGCAGATGCGTTAAGTCGAAAATCATTTTTTACTCTTCGTGCATTGAACACACAGATGGTTATGTCAGGTGATAGTTCGATCATAGCCGAGTTAAAAGCAAGATCGATGTTTATTCAGTAAATTTGATATGCACAGAAAGCTGACAAAGATATGACTGTTAAACGAGTTCAGTGTAAAAGTAATGCAGAGTCAGAGTTTCGAATTGATGAAAATGACTGTTTGAAATGCAAAGGCCGAATGTGTGTACCGAGGAACGTGGACTTGATTCAAATGTTATTGAATGAGGCTCATAATAATCAAATGTCGATACATCTGGGTAGCACGAAAATGTATAATGATTTGAAACAATTCTATTAGTGGCCTAGTATAAAATGGGACATATCTGAATTTGTATCGAAGTGCTTAGTTTGTCAGCAAGTGAAAGCTGAGCATCAAGTTCCATCAGGACTTCTTCAACCGATTATGATACCTGAATGGAAGTAGGAGCGAATCACTATAGACTTTGTGTCAGGATTGCCGTTGACGCCGAGTAAGAAAGATTCAATCTGGGCTATTGTTGATAGATTGACGAAATCAGCTCATTTTATTCCGGTACGTATAGATTTCTCACTTGATAAGTTGGTTGAATTGTACGTATCGCAAATTGTACGATTACTCGGAGTACCTATCTCTATTGTTTCGAATAGAGATCCAAGGTTCATGTCACGATTTTGGAAGAAATTACAGGATGCTTTAGCTACTAAACTACACTTTAGCACAGCTTTTCATCCGTAGACCGATGGTTAATCTGAACAAATCATTCAGATACTTGAGGATATGTTGAGATGTTGTGTCCTAGAGTTTGAAGGTACGTGGGAGCGATACTTACCTTTGGTTGAATTTGCTTACAATAATAGCTTTCAATCTGGTATAAAAAAAAGTCACCCTACGAAGCTTTGTACGGTCGTAAGTGTCGTACACCATTGTACTGGATCGAACTCACTGAAAACAAGATACACGGGGTTGATTTGATTAAGGAGACTGAACAAAAGGTGGCAGTGATCCTTGATAGTTGAAAGCGGCAGCGGATCATCAAAAGTCTTACACAGATTTGAAACGTAAGAACATTGAGTTCCGGATAGGTGATAGAGTGGTCTTGAAAGTATCGCCGTAAAAAAAAAGATACTTAGATTTGGTCGTAAAGGAAAGCTGAGTCCAAAATTTATTGGGCCGTATGAGGTTATCAAGCGTATTGGGCCAGTTGCGTGTAGATTGAGGTTACCAAATGAGTTAAACAAGATTCATGACGCTTTCCACGTGTCAATGCTCCGACGGTATAGATCCGACCGTTCTCATGTGATTAATCCATCTGAGGTGGAAATTCAGCCCAATATGACTTATGAAGAAGAACCGATTAACATCATAGCTCATGAAGAGAAGGAATTGAGAAATAAGAAAATCTCATTAATTAAAGTTATGTGGTGTAAGCATGGAATTGAGGAAGTAACTTGGGAAACCGAGGAATCAATAAAAGAGCGGTACCCGCATTTATTCGTCAATAAGATTCTCGGGGACGAAAATTTCTTAAGGGGGAGAGTTGCAATAGCCCAATTACGACCCTAGTCTGAATAGTAGTTTTGGGACCACGAATCCGAATCAGAAAAGTATTTTAATTATTTATTCAATATTTATGTTATGTGGTCAAGCATGTGTTAAAAATATTATGTATTAATTTTTGTGTTTGGGTGACCAATTTAGTTGAAAAGATTAAAGTGCATAATTAGTGAAATAACTAATCTTTATAAAGGAGTGATTAAATTGAATTGCTTCTTGTATCAAGGGACTTGCATGTCAAATTTCCCTAAAACCAATTGAGTGGACGGCATGATGATGATGTTTATTTTAAATCCAATTATTTTGTTTGTAAAGAAAATTATTAATAATATGTAATAAGTTTTAAAATAAAGGAACATAAAAAGAGAGAGTGGAATGTTCATCTTCCACCTTTAGTTACCATTGCCGAAACTCATAAGGGAGAGAAGAAAGCATAAGCTTCAACTTTCGACTATTGCATGTCCTATTGAGGTAAGTATTTGAGCTTAATTTTTGTAGATTTTTGCATTTTTGAGTTAGCTACCTTGAGAACTATCAAACCCATGGTGGAATTTTTGAGTTTAGAGCATATAATAGATTCGGCCATGGAAGGGTGTTCTTGTTTTCTATGATTAATGGAAGAATGCTTGATATATGTTTGAAAATGACATGTTGTGAGTAGGAAGTGTGATTGAGATGGAGTTTGGTGACTTAATTTATAAAAATAAATGGTTGAGGGATCTAATTGTTAAATAAATGTTTTGTAGGGACCTAAATAAGGACTAAAAGCATTCGATCCTCAATAAGCATGATTAAATTTTTGATATTTTGCAATTTGAGTTTTAATGATTAGATTATAAATTTTGTAAGTGTTGGGGGTAAATTCAGAAAAATGAATAATAGTATAATTTTTGGATTGAATTGGATGGATATGTTCTTAAATGAGTCAATTTGAATTGTTTAGGTCAAGTACAAAAGGAGAAGGATTTAGATCGGGGGAAAAGCAAAATTTAACAGATAGTTGGGGAGCTAAATTCATCTTCTCTTGAGGTAAGTTTAAGCATTTGGATTGGATTAAAATTTTAACTATGTTATGCTGGAAATTTGTTAATGATTTTATATTATTATATCAAATGGTCGAATGTATTGAAGGAAACTTGTATAATGTGGCCGAATGTATGATTAATATAAATGCTTAAGAAAGCTTGCTTTGCTTATCGGGTGATTTATGTATATATGTGTAGCATATGATGAGCGTATGTATATACGAATGAAATGAAAAATTATTATGAATGAGGATGGAGGCTATAAATTATATGTTTAATATGAGAACCGAATGTAGTGGTATGTATTTGGGCAAATGTGGTAATTGTGAATTGATTGGGCACTGTGTGTGCGAGATTAAAACCGAGCACTGTGTGTTGCGAGATCGGTTGATACGATACTGTGTGTGTGAGATTAAAACTGAGCACTGTGTATGAGAGATCGATTGATACGGCACTGTGTGTGCGAGATTATAACCGAGCACTGTGTGTGCGAGATCGGGTGATAAGGCACTGTGTGTGCGAGATTAAAACCGAGAACTGTGTGTGCGATATCGGTTGTATGGCAATCAGCTACTTGAGTTGCACTGTGTGTGCGGATTTATGAAGATTTCAATAGCAAAAACAAATAAAGGGGAGACATCCGAGAAATGGTAAGAGGTAAACGAAGTATGACAATTAAATAGCTTAATGCTAAAGGTAAGTTGATGTGTACATAATAGCATAGCATTGAGATGTTACAATTATTGTTTAGGTGGTTCGAATGAATGATGACATGTGTGTATTTGATTTTCGGGATATGTTGAATTAGTGAATGACGATTGGATCATGTTGTTTGTGTTAAATTAAAGTATTCGATGATATTTAAGTCAAAGTGATTTAATGCGAATAATAGTTGTACTTAGATTTTCTTATTGATGCTTAAACTTACTAAGCTATGATAGCTTACGATATGTGTGTTTGTGATTACTTTGTAGCTCTTAAAAGTCGAAGTTCAAGCTCGATGATCCTTGTTGAAGTCAAGCACACTATCAAATTTTGGTACTCCTTTTTGTAAATGAATCCTAATGCTATGGCATGTATAGGCTAACTTTCCGAGACTAGACTCAATGTTACTTTGGTGATTGTATATACAAAGGCCATGCGAATATGGCTATGTTTTATGCATGGGTTTAATTCGATTTTGTTTGATCATGTTATTATTTACTATGTAGGTTCAGTCTTGTTATAAAATTTATATGGGAATTTATTTTATGGTATATATATATATGTATCAATTCAATTATTTTCGGTTAAGTTGATATATGAACTTTAGTCAATAATTATAAATTGTTGATAAATGTCTATGTGTATGAATGAAATTTTGTGAATAAACATTGTTGGATGCAGTTGCGTCTTGAGCATGTATGAACTTGTTATGGGTTTCTGTTAGATGTAATTAAATTTGGAATTTGAGTTTTCTTTCCTTTTTGATCATATAGGTTTGAATATGGGTAGCTATTTCATTGGTGTAGTATCTTAATAAGATATGCTTACTTGTAACGAGATATGTATATATATATATATACACATGTATGCATAGAGAATAATGCCGAATATGGCAAGAAACTAGGTGATCATCAAGTTGTTCTTGGAATTGGTATATGCTTTAAATTGCTTATGGTTTGTAATAAAGAAGGTACATAGTTGTATGGGAGGCATATAGTCTTAAATGTTATTTGATTGATTGTTTGTGATAAGGGGATTATAATAAATGATTGAATAATATATGCATGATTAGTATATGTTGGGTATGCTTTGGTCTTAGTAAATGATCTTATAAGCTCGATGATTAGCGAGAGGTATAGTAATGCCGTAACCGTAATCCGGCGATAGAAACGGGTTAGGGGTGTTACATACAAGATCAAGTATAAAAGTAAAATAACAATATAAGATGAATGACAGACACCAAATAATAAATAGATACTACAACAAAATTTTAAAAAAAAACATATATGTAAAAAAAAAATGATACGACAAAATCTAAAATGGATATATATATATATACACACATATATACATACATAGTAAAATAAATGTATGTTTCAAATAAATAATATATAAAAAACTTTGAATAAAAAATATGTATAAGGGATAACTTATAATAAATATATAATATAACAACCTAGTATAGAAAATAATATATATTTTTAAAATAAACAATACATAAAAAACTTTACATCAATTTAAATAGTATACAATATACAAATTTTAAAATATAAAAATAATATAGAATTTAATAGAATAACCTATAAAAAATGAGATAATTTGATATAATGCTAAAGTAATTAAAAAAAATAAAAGAGGATTAAAAATCAAGGAAACAGTGATTAAATCAAAATAAAAATAAAATGCAGAGTAAAAATGTAAAAGGACCAGATTAGAACGTACGCCACATTGTAGGGACCTATCGGGCAATTATGCCTTATCTCCTAAACGATGTCGTTCTATCCTCTGCCTTTAAAATGGCTTTAAAGACCAAATTGAAGCAATGGTCGTAATTCAGGGCCAAAGTGAAAATAAAGAAAAATATAATTGGATGTAATTATAAAATTACAATAATGCGGAAGGGCCTATTGAGCAATTAGACATTTTAACAAAAACTTGGGGATCCTCCCTGGGAATAGGGTCAACACGCCGATCTTGGCCCTTAAATACGCCGTTTTGGTCATTAATTGACCACACCAAAATGGCGCCGTTCCACTGGCCTTTATAAACAAACAATCAAAAAAAAAGCTAAAAATCATTTTTTAAACCAGCTCTAAAAAAAAAAGTAGAAGCCCCAAAAAATGCTCTGCCTTCATATGTCTTCTGACCTCCGACCGTCCTTGCACGCGCCTCACGCGTCGATGTTCGTGGCAGCCCTAAGGCTAAGAAACTTCATTTTTCAATGCAAATCAAAAAGGTAAACTCGTTCTATCCATTTTTTGTAGTATTTGTATATTTAAAAAAATATTTGCATGAAGCGAAAGAAAATAAAAAAATAAAAAAAATACTGAGCGAGATGTAACAAACGGAAATCACCTCTGTTCTTTGATTTTTTTGTGTATTGCATTCTGTATTCGAAGATTGTGTTTTTTTACAGATTACATTAGGGTTTTATGGCCCCAAAAATAAATCGAAAAATAAATACAAAAAATCCTATTTTGCTACTACTGTTTGCGTTCTTTCCTTGTTTTGCAGGTGAAAGGCGAGAAACACGACGGTGAGGAGCTCTATCTGCGCGCTGATTGCGGCACAACCAAAGGCCTGTGTTGGGAGTTGTAGCGCCTAGGGTTTCAGAAACCTTAGGCTTCTGATTCTATTTGGGTATTGGGCCTTTTTGGGCCCCGTTGGTTTGGGTCTTTGTTGGGTCTGGGTGTAATAGGTTTTGGGTAGTCTGTTTTGGGCTGTAAATGGACTGTAAAAAAGGATTGGACATTTGGTTTATTTTTTTTTTATTTTTTAGTTTGTTCGGGCCCGGGCACAAATGGGCTATTACACCTTCTTATTACCACACTTCTTACAGTATTCGAATAACCTAAATAAATTGTCAGTAAATAGGTAATTAAAATAAAATTATCAGTAAAGGTTTCCATGGTTATATTTCTAGAAAAATAAATTTACATAGTTTTTCGCAACAAGACATTCCTTGAGTCTTCAACCGCCATCACTTCATTTTCTCATCTTCATTGACTCTTTGGAAAATAATTACATTTAAATATTATGTTTGCTCCCCGCTCTTAAGAATTTTATGAATTAAAAATAAGTCTTATGTGGAGATGATAGTCCAAGTTCTATTTTCCAAGAACTATAATCTTGGCAATATATATATAACAAATATATAATATCACATCCATTCTTATATATAACTCAAAACATTCATAAGATTTAAAAATGTCACTTTTTGTGTAATCAAATCATTCAAGAATAAAAGAAATTTATTTTGATTATCTGTTTATACTTATAGATAGACCACAACCTGAATCTGATATCAATTATTGAAAAATTGAGTTTGAAAAACGTAGCGAAAAATAAAGTTAGGAGAAAACCAAAGTTTTAAAAATTTTCCAAAATTAGAACTTAGTTGTGATATTTAAAATAACAAACATTTAATCAAAATTGTATATTTTCGATTTGTTTAGGAAAACGCTTCAACCTAGTAGTCTTGTCCACTATCCTTAAGTTCACATATGTCAAGTGTAGATTCGTTTCGAATACGAAAATTTTTCACAAAAATTACCAGTGGGTTAATTTTGTAATTTCTCTAAACTTTTGAGCCAAGTTATAAATAAGAAAAATATCTCTAGAAATTATAGAAATTTTTTGAAATAATTTCTTTAGAGAATTTTTTCTCTACAACTTTCTCTTTAATTCAAGTGTGTCAAAATAATGAGCCAAGACTCTCTTTATATAGAGAGAGTTTAGAAAGTTAATATTAAATCAATAAAATACTTATCAAGGTAAATATTAGATTAAATTTAATAGTAAGTCTTATTAAATTAATAGAATATTTATCTACAAGATAAACATTAAATTAAATTAAATATTAAGATAATTACTTTAATATTATATTGATAAAATACATTAAGATAAATATTTAATTTAATTTAATTTAATATTAAATCTATTAAACTAATATTATTTATGGAATAGTTAATTTAAAATCATATTCTCTAATAAAGTCTTAGTAGGAGTGTAATTCTTCCACTGTTCAACCACTGAAGACCTATCGCCGTCGACCATTTGTAGGCCACCAGAATGCCGCCGTCGCAACCGCCAGCATCCCGAGCTGGTTTGGTTGCTTGCTATCGAATGAGTAATTTATCATAGTCATTTGTCGACAATGGTCATATTAATTATTAAAAAAACACAAGAGTGACAATAATGTCAATTAGGGGTGCCAAGGCTAGCAGGAGGGTCCGCAAATAACGCACCTATTATTTGAGCATGTTTGTGTGCTTTTTGGTGAAGCTACTAAAAGAAGGGAAAATGCATTGAAACAGATCTTGAAAGAGTATGAATTGTGTTCAAGTCAATGCATTAACTATGACAAATCCACAGTGTGTTATAGTTCGATTATCTCTAAAGGGGATCAGATTCAGGTATTAGGCCTATTGGGGGTTCGACAATCAAATGAGATAGAAAGGTATTTGGGGTTTTCGAAAATGGTGGGACATCGAAAGAAGGTAGCTTTTCAAACCTTAAAAGATCTGATTAAACAGAAAATTAATAATTGGAGTACAAAGTTTTTGTCCCAATGTGAAATGAGGTATTCATTAAAGCTATTCCAACTTATTCAATGTCATGTTTTTTTATTGCCGAAGTCATTATGTCGTGAACTGGAAAGTATAATAGTTAGGTTTTGTTGGAAAAAAAAATCATAGAAGGCAAGACATTCATTGGTGCCAATGGTCAAGATTGTGTGAGCTAAAGGAGAATGGTGGCTTAGGCTTTCGTTGTTTGATTTCTTTTAAAGTCACATTGTTAGCCAAACAGGGTTGGAGTCTCATTAGTAATCTGAATTTCTTTATTAAGTCGAGTGTTAAAATCTAAGTACTATCCACAATGTGATTTTTTGGAAGCAAAGTTAGGAAGTCTACCTTCTTATTCCTGACAAAGCATCGAGGCAATAAAGGGACTACTACAGGACGGTCTTGGCTGGAGGGTTAGTAAAAGGGACCAAATTTCTATTAGAGAGGATGGTTGGTTGGTAAGGGCTAAAAATTACTGAGTTTATGGAAATATCAGTGACTTAATTGATCACTCTCACAGGAAATAGAATGTGGGACTGATAAGGAATACATCTGAGCAGAGTGTTGCTGACAAAATTATAAGAATCCTTTTAGTCAAGTTGGAGCATGAAGATATGTTAGTGTGGAGAGGCGAACCTTGAAGCGTTTTCTCGGTGAGGAGTGCTTATAGGCTGCTCCTTGATGGTTGTTGTTATAATTAATTTACAGATCTTCAGAATGCCATAAGGGCTTTTAAGGAAATTGTGGAATTTAAAAATTAACTACAAAATAGAAAATTTCAACTTACAAAATTTCTTGGAACTTTTTGCCTACACTAGTTAATCTCCATAACAGAAGAATCGGTGTAAACACAACATGCCCCAGATGTGGAGGGGGTTCAGAGACTATTGACTATGTGTTTAGAGAGTGTCCTGTAAAAGTGGAAATATGGAATAAACTTAATCTCATGTGGATACTGTCTCAATCATAGTGTGGCCCTCAAAGTTCTTTTTAGAAGCCAACTACAACAAAAATGTAAATGCTTTAGCGAAAGACGCGCTGTGAGTTTCTTCTTGGTACTGTGTTCAATGGATTTATATGTTGTATGCTGATGTTATCTGTTGCAGTTTGTTGCCTTTTTAGCTCGAGCACTTGAATGTCATGGAAAGCATGTCATACTGAAAGATATCAAACCTGAGAACCTGTTAATTGGTGCACAGGTGATTCCTAACCGATGGCTAGTACTCGTTTGGTTATTCAATGAAAGCCTCATTGTTGTTATCTAGTCAATTTGGATTCCTTGTCAGGGTGAACTAAAGATTGCAGATTTTGGATGGTCGTTGCATACATTTAATCGCAGGTGGACTATGTGCGGTGCACTATGTAGTAAACCATAGAACTAACTGGTTTGTGCTATGAGTTTCTTTATGGAGTCCCCCCTTTTGATGCCAAAGAACATTCAGACACTTACAGAAGGTAAACCCGAGCTGCGGACACTAGAGAACATGATTAAAGCTTCGAAACAAAGAGAACATGATTGAAACTTAAGTTTCCTTTTCATAGCTTTTTCACTAGGGTACCTTTTTTGAGTACCTGTCACAACTTGTTCACTCCTTTCCCCATTCATAGGATTGTGCAAGTGGATTTGAAGTTCTCTCCAAAATAATATAAAATTTACAAGGTGTTCAATGATGGTATTGATTGGTTAGCAAAATCAGCTCTATGTAGGAAAAAATATGGTATTGTGCGGCACTTGTAGCTGGTTTTGATTTTGTATATGGTATTTTATCATGCACAGGCATCAATCAAGAGGGAAAGAAGAATTATTTAATGAGGTATTCCTTTGATAGCGATTTCATCAAGAGAAGGGATTTTATCTGTAAGGAGGCTGAGGAAACTTGGAGAGCCAGTAGATTAATCAGGATGACAACTGAAGTGGATGATGATTTAGTCATGAAAAGTTAGTAGGTTTGAGACTTCTTTCTTATTTCTTATTCTTGTTGAGGTGCTCTTTATCTGCGACTAAATGAAGTCGGTTTACTCAAAAGAGGTTTGGTGAAGAAATTAGTGGTTAATTCGAAACTTGATCTTATCATGTTACTTGAAACAAAACTAGCAAAGGTGGAAGATGGGATTGTTCAAATGATTTGGATGGATTCTAATCGTTGGTGTGATTGGGGAGCTCTTAAAAGTCGTTATCCTAGAGTTTTTGCTTTGGCTATGGATATAGTAGCCAAAGTTAAGGATTATTCACAAAATGGCAGCTTTTACCATTAGTTGTAGAGCTCCTTTTTTCGACGGAACCGTTTTCATTTGGGATTTGAAGTCATTGAGCAATTTGCGTCGTGATACAATGTTTTGTCCTTCAATTATAAAACGTTATGGAACCTGGACATTTCGCCTAAGATATAATGTTTTGCATGGTTGGTGATTTTGGAAAGGATTTCCTACGATGTCTTTACTCAAGAATAGAGGCATTTCGATCTCGAATGAGCAAGTTGTTTGTCATTGGTGCAAAGTGAAATCTAAGGATGTTAGTCACATTTCGCTGAACTAAGCCCGAATTAACAAATTCTGAGGTATTTTATCCTTATTTTGTCATGCTTTGATAAGTTGTAGTCTAAACCTCTGTTTAATTGGTGGTTGATGTCTATTACGGTTGCCTTGTGGACCATCTAGAGTGCAAGAAATGATTGTACGTTTAGAGGAAATGATTTTAATTTGGAGTACATCTTTTTCTGGTTAAATTAAGATCTTTGCATTGGATAAAAGTCTTGCCAGAATATATGAATTTTGTTTAGTCAATGTGGGGGGAGGGGGTGTCCGCGAGATTGTGAAAGGAGCATCCGTAGCCATCATACCAAGCGTGTGACGCGTTGGGAACCTTCAAATGAAAGCTGGTCAAAGTTTAACGATGATGGTTCAACATTAGTTAAATTTGGCCCGACGGGGTGTGGAGTGGATTTTAAAAATTCGAAGGGTCATGTCATTGCTATGTTTCAGGTCCCCAAGGCGTCCAAGATTCTAATTTCATTGAAATTGTGGCGATTAAGTTAGCTCTTCATTTCTTCTTAGACTCCTAGTGCATTAAAGACTAAAATCTTATGGTTGACTCCGACTCCATAGTCGCGCTTACTTGGTGTATCAATGAGAAGTCTAGGCCTTGGAAATTTTGGCACATTTTTGCAAGCATTGATGAGATTAAGATGTCCATTCATGAGGTACTGTTTAGAAAAATTTGGAGAGATGCTAATGGTATGGCAGATTCGTTGGCAAAACCAGGGTGCTTTCAATCTCAAATGTTTTTTGTAGATTGGCGATGAGCATCGTTGAGTTTAATTGAGATGATAGTTTCATTGTTATTTCATCGAAGAAGAATCACCAAATCATTTGCAGCGATTATTAGACTATCAAACAGCAGTATTTTGTGCCTATTTGAACGTCAGTGCTGCTGTTTTAAGGTGTGCTGCAGTTGCAATAATCATAACCAATAGTTCTACAAATATAATTAAGTTAACTAAGTTTGGTTAAACATAATTGATTAAACATAAATACTTTATTTTACGACAGTTTTGGTAATTAAATAATGAAAGAAATATTTTCTGTAATGAAAATATTTATCTTGTGTCTGTTTCACTTGAAACAATTTTCAAAAAACTGAGTTCAAGAAAACTTATCAAATATTGTAAAATGTTTTACATAAAATCATTAGGAAAATATTACATTTTTAGGGAAAGCATGCTATTTTCCGGAAATCATTTTCCAGAAAATGTTTTCAACCAAACAAACAAACCCCAAATTTGATTGAATTCTACACAGGAGTTAAAAAGTTCTCAGCACCGAAAATTATAATAATGCTAGTCATTGCTACAGATATTGGTTTTCCCCTAAGTTCTTACCATTACCACCAACAAGGTTCTCACTTACAACACAAAGTCAGAACAAAATCAACAATATTGAAAATAGACACTAAAACTCATTCTAGTTTCCAGAATCTTTTATCACTGTGCAATGGTTATGTACAAAATGATTCACATTTGCAAATTATGATCTTTACACAATTTGTGTAACATTTCAGAGCAAGATTGATTTATATGATAAGATCCATAAATAAGGTGGCAGTGGATATATCTGCAGAAAAGCCCTTACCAACCATTTCCGTGAGAAGTTGTGTTGCCTTTGAGGTATAGCTGTTGCGAAGGAATCCCTGAATCATTACATTATAACAGCAGCTATTAGGCGAACAGTCATTATCTCCCATGCTCCCAAACAACCTGTATGCTTCATCTGGCAATCCCTCTTTACATAGTCCATTAATCATTATACAATGTGTGTAAACATCCAGTTTTAAACCATTGTCTGAGAGTTGATGAAATAATTCCTTGGCAACTTTGATATGCCCAGCTTTGCACAACCCATCAATTAGGATATTATATGGGACAATATCAAGTTCCAACCCACTGTTTCGCATTGCTTGAAAACGTTACAATGCCTCCTCAATATGACCTGTTTTGCATAAACCATCCAGCAAAATCAGACAGGTCACTATATCTGGAACTTGTCCAGAAGCAAGCATCTTGCTAAACAGTTCACATGCAGTTGAAACTCTCCCTAACTGAAACATACTTTGCAAGAGAGTGTTGTATGTGACAGTATTCAGGATTGGTCCCTTTTGAGATATTTCATGAAAGAGTTCCATTGCTTCGTCTAACCTTTTACCTTTGCAATATCCATTGATCATGGTGCTGTAAGTAACTATATCAGGTGCACAACGCTTTTCATTAATCAAGTTGAAAACTCTTCTAGCTTTATCCATTTTGTTCTGCAAGCAATGGCTGTTGATTAATGCATTATGGGTAACAACACTAGGCTCAATGCCTAGCTTTATTATTGCGTCAACAATATCCTCAGCTTCAGAGACCATCCCTTCCTTGCAATGCGCATCAACCAATGTACTATACATGACAACATCAGGCTCAATGCCTTGCTTTCTCATCATGTCAACGATCTCTACAGCTTTAGAAATCGTTCCTTCCTTGCAAAGTGCATCAATCAATATATTATATGTGACAATATCAAGTGAAATATTGTTATCAACCATTTCATTCAAAAGCCTTGTTGCCTCCTCTTGCTGGCCCAAATTACACATACCATGAATTAAGCAGCTATAAGTAACTATACCTGGTCTAATGCCCTTAACCTTCAATTCGGAAAAGAGATTGAGAGCCTCCTTTAATAGCCCCTTCTTACAAAGAAGGTCAAGGATGGTACTATATGCTACAATATCGGGTTCATAACCTCTGCCTTCCATCAGTCTTAGAAACCTAACAGCTCTATCAGTATTGCCGGTCTTACACAACCCCTTAAGTACTGTATTGTAAACAATCAAATTAGGTTGATACCCTATTTCAGTCATTTCATCGAACATACAAACGGCCTCAGAAATATTACTTTGATTACAAAGCCCATTTATCAAAGTTGAAAAAGTTACAACACTAGGTTCAACACCTAACTTCAACATTTTCCCCAAAACAGGCAACCCAAAATCAATTCGACCTAATTGACAAAAGCAATTAATCAAGATGTTCATAGAATAAACATCATGGGAAACGCCTAATAATTCCATCTGGCTACACATAGAAACAACAATGGCATAATGTTTCATTCTAACAATGGCTGCAAATAATTTAGTGAATTCCAGAATTGAAGGCACTGGGTGCCTACCAATCATCTTATTGAACAAAATCAAAGCATGATCAACATTCTCGAAGCCATCATCCCTTTTTCCCTTTCCTCTAACAGACATGGGTTTCTTATTTAAGGCTTTGATGTGGGGAGCAATGGTGTTAGAAGAAGAAGAGTAGAAATTAGAAAGATGGCTTCCACCATTAACAAGTGAACGAAGAATAAAAGGAGGAAGCTTACCCATATCTTAAAAGTAAGCAAAATGAAAAAAAACAAAACAAAACAAAGAGAGCTGAGCTTGAAAATGAAACCTTATTTCGATTCGTTACTCTCCCGTCTGAAATAGCCGTAACAGAGAGGCTCCGGAGATTTCAGCTTCCTCACCTTACTGTCTACTCTTGTGTCGATGGTGGATGGATGATTAGAAACATCAACGTTGGGCACCTCCATAGCCCCAACATTCAGCCCATTTGGCACCTTTTTTCAATTCTAAAATTTCAATCCTCCCCAAAATAGTAGCAATTAAGTTATTTAAGTTAATTTTTTAATAATCTTAATTATTTGAATCAAGGAATAGTCTAAATGTTAAAATATATTTATAAAAAAATTAAAAAAATTAATTAAGTCTCTAATAAATTATCATGCTTAATTTACCTTATCTTTCCATTAATCCAAAAAAAGAGAGAAGGAGAAAGTAGAAGCCATCATTGGTTGGGTTGAGTTCGAATTAGGTCTCAACAAGATTTTAGGCCAATTTTTTAAGTTTAGGTTCGGTTTAACCCACAAAATAGACTTGAAAATTTACCCAAGTCTAGTTCAAATTATAAAATCTAAACCCGAGCCCAACCAGTATAAAATTTTTATTATAAAAGTTGAGATACAAAATTATGTCAAAAATTAAAATATAAAGATAAATTATTTTGCATTTTAGGCCGAGAGGGAAATAAATCAATTTTGGAGAAAGCATAAAAACGTCTTCAGCTCATATTAATGATATATGTAAGCTTATACCCTAAACGAGTAACTAATTTTATGGTAGATTACAACATATACAACTTTTTTTATCTCGTGCGATGCTCGAGTTTAGTATCAATTAAACATAGTATATGTATTTTTGTAACGTTTTAAAATTTTTATGGCCGAGAAAGGAAAAAGATACTCACTTAGCTACATAATTTAATTTAAATTAGATTTTGTTGATTATTTTATAAAATAATCAATATTATTATGAGGTCATTATTGTCATTTTAAATTAGTAAAATCTAGAAAAGTTCATTTGATGGGATTCAAACCCAAAACATCATGACATTTAACATTTAAATTTTATGATTTCAACATAAGTCTAATTTGTTTTTTATATTATTTTTAAAAATATATATTTGTTATATAATTTCTTTCAACCTGATAACATGATTATTTTTCATGATTTCTTGTATTTAATTAAGTTTATTTCTGAATTAATCCCTGCTAAATTTACACTTTTATGATTTAAATCTTGTCAGGAATGCAATTAATTAAAAGCAAGCTGAGAAGGGTCAAATTGGAAGAAAAATCATGGAAAATGGGCCAAATCAAAAAGATGGACGAAGCCAATGACACATCAATAATTTGACTTTGTAAAAAGCCAAAAATAGAAAATTCTATTGTATATAAATAGGGGTTATTTTTATTTAGAAAATCATCAATCAAATATTTCTTTTCCTATTTCTATTTAGAGTTTTATTTCTCTTTGTCTTTTCCTATTTCAACTTAGAATAGGATTGTAATAGCCCAAATTTTAGTGGTGTCAGAAATAGTGATTCAAGACCACCAAATCTGACAAATGAACCCGTAGACCATATTATTTAATATTTACAAGTTAAATGTAGCTTTTAAAATATTTTTAAAATAGTAAATTATGTTTTATAATGATTTATTTGGTCAAGAAATCGAGAAAAAGAGGTATCAATATCTCGGTGTTATAAACCGAGTCATTAGTATTTTTATGAATATTTACGGAATGTCAATAAGTTAGTATTAAGATTTTGTTAGAAAATTTTGACGTTCGGGTGGTTAATTAAATAAAAAGGACTAAATTGAAAAAGGTGTAAAAGTTGCTAGAAGGATTAAATAGATTAATGGTCAAATGAGGAAGGACCTAAAGTGAAAATAAGCCAAATGAGATATTTTGGGCGGCAATAGCTGAGAAAAATCAGGAAATGGGTATAAGGGCAAAATTGGAAAATTGCCAAAATTAGTTAAATAAAAATGGGACCAAATTGGAATATCTAGAATTCTCTTCATTTCTCTTCATTTTCTTCAGTTGAAAAACAACCATGGGAGAGAGTTTCAAGCTGGTTTTCATACTCAAGCTTCATGTAAGTTTAATTCTTACTTTCTCCTTGAAATTTCTATGTTTTTAGACTTTTACAATTGGGTCCAACTTACTATGTCAATAGTTTTTGATTCTATGGCTAATTTTTAAAGTTGATGTGGATTATTGCTGGAAGAATATGATGAATAAATATTGAATTGAAGCTTTAATTTTGTTATATGATGATTTTATCAAGTAAAATTGATGGAAATTGGTTTTAGGACCTAATTGTGAAAGAGTTGAAATTAAGGCCTAGCGTTAAAATTCTGATTTTCAAAGGTTATGAAGTAGTTTAAAATAATAGAGAAAAGTATTAAATGAGAAAATTAGCTCAATTGAGGGGTTAATTGAGTAAGGATTGAATTGTATGAAATGTGGAATTTGAGACAAAATAGAAATCAACATGTTATACTAAAGCAGTTTTGGACAGCAGCAGTTGTCTAACTTTGAAAAATCATAAAAATGGTATAAATTGAATTTTAAGTTAAGTGAGATATAAAATTAAAGCTTGTTGAGTGTATTTTCATATAAAATAAACAGAGCAAGCAAAGGAAGTCTACATTTTGAGATATTTAAATTTTAGTAAGACTGGTTTAAAATAACTTCGTGAGCCCCTGTTCTTAATTTAGAAATTCACTACAAATTGTACACAAAGAATTATGAGTTATAATTTATATTTCTATATTCCTTAGTGAGCCTATTTTCATTAGAAATAATCGGAAACACTATATGAAAATTGTACTATGAGATAATTGATTTTTAGTAAAGAGAGGTCAGAGCAGTAGGACTGTGTAACAGGGGACAACTTAACTAATAAACTGTACTAACTGGCCACACCAAAAATTCTGGAAAAATTATGGTAAGAAGATATGTGAGTCTAGTTTCAAATAAAATTTATGGATATTAATTTAGAGTTCTTTAGCTCAAGATAAAAATAATTTAGTGACTATGGCATGGATGGACAGCTTGAATATTCACATAAGTAAATAGTGAAAATTATAGATAATGTTACTTACAAGTGTGTTGTTTATACTAAGGATGTGGATGGAGAGGAGGAGGAAAAATAATAAATGAATGACTTGTGTATAAATTGATCACATGCTCGATTATAATTGATAAACGTTGAGGTAGAAATGATATAATGTTTTATTTCAAATATTTATTATGAAACTAAGATTATCGTTATGGTATAAAAATCGAATTGTAAGTTCATGTAACTTGAATTATATTCTTAAATTCTTGAAATATATGTTATTGATATGAATATAATTTCAATGTTCATTGTATGAAAGTTGACGAAACATTGTTATATTTGATAAAAAAGGGGAAGAAATCTCGGTTGGATGAAAGGAAAATTCGATGGATCTCTGAAAAGGAATTGACGGTAAAAAGGATCTAGCCCGGACGGGTGATCCTGATATAGCCGTCCCGAAGAATATGCGGAAAATGGATTTTGTAACAGCCCGATTTTGACCCTAATCGGAACAGTGGTTTCGGGGCCACGAATCCGAGTCAAAAAAAATCTAATATTATTTTCTTGTTAACTATTTATGATTGAGTATGTGCTAAAATTTCGTGAATTTATTTACTCGTTTGTATGCTTAATTTAGGAAAAAGGATTAAATTGCATGAGTGGTGGAATTAGCCAATGGTTTGATTGAAGGGTTAAATTAATGTGTCTTTATTTTAAGAGGGTTTTATGTTGCAATTAGCTCTCTTATAATGATAGTGGACGGCAAGTGATTATAAAATGCCTTATTATATTTATTTTATGTGTTGAAATGTTAGTAATGATAAGATATATGCAAAAAAAAAAAAAAAAAGAAAGAAAGGAAGAAAGAAATTCATATTTTAATAAAAACATGAAAAGAGAAAGTGGAGGTTCATCTTCATTTCTTTCTTGTTATTATCGAAATACAGAAGAAGGGAGAAGAGCTTGAGCTCTCAATCATTCGGCTTTGCATGCTCAAATTTAGGTAAGTAATTAGATTAATTTTTTTTATAAATCTTACATTTTTGGGTTAGTTGATTTGCATTTTAGTTAGCCCATGATTTAATTTTTGTTTCGGTTGTGATTTTTGTAAGAAGCCATGAATGGAAGCTTGATGCTCATGATGTTTAAAAAAAAAATGATTTGTAAATGGCTGACTAATAATGATGTATTTGTTATGTCTGAAATTTGAGAAAAGGAGTGTTTGATACTGCCTTTAATGTAGCTAAGAAGGTAATAAAAGACCAATTTAATGCTACAGAATTTATGTCTTAAGTGTTAGTTAATGAGTTAGTTATATGGTGATAATAGCTGTATGTTTATATTGTTTGGAGTGTTTGTGGACTATTAATTTATGTTAATTAATGCTGTCTAAATTGATGTCAGATTAAGCTATTGAAGAGTGTAATTAGTAATTAATATGTACTGTATCAATAAGTTAACTGTTAATTATTATTAATGTAACATCCCGAAATTGGGCCTAGTAGGATTGGGCCCATTGGACCTTGAGCATAGAAGCGTTTTAAAATTTTTGAGAATATGAGAACGGAATTATTACAATTTGGACTTATTAGGAATGTGACTTTGGAAAGTTATGGGATTTCTATCAAGTCTCGGGTTCGAGTTAGGCCATAGCAAGAATTTTCGTTTTTGGCCTTTTAGTGGAAAGGAGTGATGGAAGTAGGACTTAAGAATAAGTGGGTGCATTTAGGAGACACAAGGGAGCTTGTGGCTTGGTGGCAAGTGGTGTGTTGAGCTATTGAAGGGAGCAAGGGTTCGAATCTCATGACAAGCAACAAGAGAGTTCTATTTTTGCTCAAAGAAGAAAAGAGGTGGAGTGGGGACAAATGGAGCAAAACGTGGAGGAAAACATGGATGGAGCAAAACATGGAGTAGGGACAAATGGAGGAAAACATGGAGCAAAACATGGAGGAAAACATGGAGCAAAAAAAAAGGGAGAGAATTAGGGAAAGTGGGGTTGGTGGCACAAAAAAGGGAGAGTGTTATGGAAAGTGTAGTTGGCAAATTTTGGCTTTTAGGGGAAAGAATATGGACGGTTTTGTGTGTAGGAGAGGTAGCTTTATTTTTCTTGGTCTTTTGGTAAAGCTTTAGTGCTTGTTTCGATCAAAATTTCTATAGCATCAATTGTGTCATTTTCTCCAAATTTCTATTTTCTTTACCGAACCCTCCTAGCACATTTGTACATTTTTCTTCTCTATTGTTTGGTCAAGACATTCATCTCTTGTTTATCTTCTTTAATAGCCGAAACTACCAAAACACTTTCCCCATCCATTCTCTTCTATTGACCATTTCATCAACCTTTTCTTCTTCTTTAATCAACATCACTTTGTAATCACATCTTTTTGTTCGATTTTCTCTATAGTCGAACCCATTATCATCCTATGTCTTCATCATTTCGTTCTCTATCGTGTGGGAAAACCTCATCTTGATCGAATCGGATTTTTTAACAAGGTGAAGGAGCACAAGTGAATGGTACTAATCAATCGTTATCGTCGACTCGTCAAGTAAGTGGGGTAAGAGCGTTGTTAGAAGATTTGTTTTGGCCAAAGGTGGGATAATTGCTAACAACTCTCTCGCTCACCAAATATTGTTAGGGACGGGATTTCAGTAGCCAAAGGGTAGGATCGAGGAGATCACATTCGTGGTAAGTGGAGTTAGCCTAGTAAAGTGTTACGATTATCAAAGTAGAGACTAACTTTCTGTCAACTATCATTTTAGGTGTTGAAATCGGTGGAAAGCACAACTCGTTATTAAGGTGTGTAATCCCGTACCTTTTGTATATATGATTGAAATGGTATGTAATATCAAACTTCTCTGAAAGTTTGTATGAAATATGCTGTTAATCGGTGGAAATACCGAAGAAAACTAAAAACCGGCATCCATAATCACTCGGGTGTGCGTATGTTCGAAGTGGTAATCATATTTTGTAACAAAACAGTTTTGGTTAACAGCAGTGACGTGATTTTGAAAAATCACCAAAAATAGTAGGAATTGAATTAGAAAGTGAAGGATATGGATTGAAAGATAATCGAGTCTATTTTCTTATAAAAGAAACGGAACAAGCAAAGGATCAGTATATTTTGATATTTTTAGATTTTTGTGAGACTGGTTCAGAGTGACTTCGAGATCCCCTGTTCTGACTTTGAAAAATCACTATAAATTGTAAAAAAATAATTACAGGACATGGTTTATATTACTAGAATCCTTAGTGAGTCTATTTTTATTTGGATCAAACAAATCAGTATTTGAGTTCTGTACAATAAGATATCTGAGATTTTGTGAAGAGAGGACAGAACTGCCAAACAGTGAAATAAGGGACACTTTGAAGAATAAACTGTACTAAATGACTATACCAAAAATTCTGGAAAAATTAAAGTAAGAAGTTATATGAGTCTAGTTTCAGAAAAAATTTACGGATCTAAATTTCGAGTTTCCTAACTCGAGTTATAGTCAATTTAGTCAGGATAACGCAGACGGACAGTTTCAATTTTTGTGCCCAAACAAATTACCCTTGGTGGGTAAAATTTATGAAATACCCTTGGGTTACGAGATTACCGAATTACCCTTAGTGGGTACGACACGAATTATATAAATGTCCCTATGGATCAAATTACGAAAATACCCTTAATGGGCCAATTTGATAAATTACTATATCGGTCAATTTGGTAAATTGCTATATGGGCCAACTTGATAATTTGCTTAATGGGCCAATTTGATAATTTGCTATATGGGCCAACTTGATAATTTGCTTAATGGGCCAATTTGATAATTTGCTATATGGGCCAATTTGATAATTTGCTATATGGGCCAAATATGTTATTTGATAAATAGGCCATATTGATATGTGACAAATGGGCCAAAACTGCTAGATTGCTAAATATGAGCCAAAATTGCTAGATCGTTAAATGGACTAAAATTTTTATTTTGACTAACGGGCCAAATTGTGAAATGGGCCAGATTTGTAATAATTTTATTTATTTATGGGCCTTATGTTGGAATTATCATATAAATGAATTGTCATACATTTTATATACATGATTGCATGGGTTGGGATATTTGACGAAGAGAAGATGGCTTCATGCCCAGTTAATGGCTTCGTGCCCAGTTAATGGCTTCCTGCCCAGTTAATGGCTTCGTGCCCAGTTTAATATATGGCTTAATGCCCAGTTGGTGTGTTGGCGGGGTGGGTGACTAAAGCTCCCCACAGGTGTGCTGGTTGGTACGGGTGGTGTGTAGCGGATGGAAATTTAGGTTTGGTTGGGAATTGCATATCACATGCATTTTATTCTTGTTATATTGTTACATTTGTAAATGGGCTCAAGCCCAATTAAATGCTTAAATGGTTTTAGCCAGTAAACACGGTAAGTGGGTTACACACTGAGTTCTTGTAACTCACCCCCCTTTCTCTTAACCTTTTCAGGTAATGCTCAGTGATGTGGACTTGGGCCTTGGATGACTCGATGGAGACCATACTTCAGAAATGGTTTATTTGAACTTCAGACTTCTTTCTTGTTTATTTTATTACTCTACTATTTTGGGTTAAATGTTGTAATAAGGCCTCGGATTTTCTTTCAAAATGCCTCTGCAACACTATTCTCAAATGTCCCATTTTTGTAAATTGTTTATTTTAAATATGATTCACAACCAAAAAGGTTTTTTAAAGATAATAACATTTTCTAGTAAATAACAATTGCTTAAGTATTTTGGGTTTTAACAAAGGAATTGTAATTCTCAAACAAGTTCTTAACAATCTCAAAGATGGTTTGGAAAAAAAAAAAAAAAAAAAACTTCCATGTGACACACCAGATTCGGGCTTAACTTCTAGGCCGGGTTACGGGTGTTACAATTAAAGTTAGTTTTAGTGGATTAATTGGGCTGCTGTAATGCAGGATTTAAATGCTATCTGAATTGGTATTAAGTATTTAATTATACTGCCATATTTTTGTATAGTAATGTTGTTTATTAAAGACTATCTTAATGCTATCCAAATATGAAATCTTTGGGACTTTAAATTTCATGAACTAATATAAATTCCTACTGTATTCATGCTGTCCAAATTGGAATGAATTGGATAATTGTTGTGTGTGTTGACCATTTGTGAGGAATAAATACGTTTTTACTAATTGTAAGTAAATGATAGGACGGTTTGAGTTTGAACTTGAACTTGATTTGATATTTGAGTTAGTTAATATATTGATTTATTATTATGCTTTGATCGTGAAACAAATAGATTGATTATAAATCGGGAAAAAAAAGAGACGGTCGTGGAATAATCATCTATGGCTTGAGGTAAGTCTATAAGTAAATGGTTGTTCTTAATTTTAAATAAATGTAAATTATTCATGCTGAATTGAAATGTTTATAATTATATTTGCTATTACCGAATGTGAAGGATGGTAATTGATATGTTCAAGGAACTACTTGAGTAAGTTTTAAGCAATGGAATTAATTTGAAGTAATGCTTACTTATAAGTTTAAATTGAATGTTGATGGTTATTCCAAGGCATTGCCGAATATATATATATATATTTGAAATTGATAAGAAATGGTCGAAGGTGATGGTACTTGGTTGTGTAATTAGAAGCATGAAATAGGAAATTTTAATAATGATATTATAATGAGATTTAGGCATATAAACGGAGTTGATGATGGTTTGATGTGGTATAGGCCGAATGCAATATAGTACTTGGATATTGAACACTTTGATATATACATATATAAGTGTATATTCTTGTGTGTAAAGTGAATGTGAATTATATATATATATATTATGCATATTGAGGGAATAACAAGTTAAGAGAAGCATACATTGAGTAATACGGTTCAATGAGTACCATATGTGTAAAATTAAGTAACGGCTCTGTGTGAGCGATACGTTACGATAAGCATTAAGTAACGGCTCTGTGTGAGCGATACGTTACGATAAGCATTAAGTAACGGCTCTGTGTGAGCGATACATTACCATAAATGTGAAGTAACGGCTCTGTGTGAGCGATACGGTACGATAAATGTGAAGTAACGGCTCTGTGTGAGCAATACGTTACGATAAATGTGAAGTAACGGCTCTGTGTGAGCGATACATTACGATAAGCATTAAGTAACGGCTCTATGTGAGCGATACGTTACTAGAAGTAAGAATAGTAATGGCACTAAGTGTGCGATACGTTACATCAATTACACTGTGTGTGCGGATTTACGGATTTTACGGAGATATAATCCAATTCGAAAAGTGATAGATAGGTAAGCGATGTATGATAATTGTGTAATTTAAATATCAATGAGGTAAATTGTTCTTGTATACGAAATTAAAGTATCGAGAGGTGATTATTAATCTATAAGTTTGATTGAATGAATGAATGATATGTTGGTACTTGATTTTTGAGACCTATTGATCTAGATAGTTGTTGAATGGTAGCATGATATATGTAATTGCAATTACGAATCCGTTATCATCAAGTAAGTTGATTTAATTAACCTTATAGGTTCGGCCACAAAGGTATGTGCATATGTGATGATGAATTGAATTTGTGTATAAGTGGTTATATGTGATATTATATTAAATTCAAATATATGAGTACATGTGATAGTTTAATTAACTTTGGATGATCGATCATATATATGATAATGGATTAAACTAGTATATTGGGCCATAAATGATGGTATAATGAATCATGTGTATTTGATCTAATAAGTAAGTTTTAGATGTTGAAATGAAAATTTTTATATCATATGTATTTATATGTGAATTATATGGATTGAAAGGTGAGAAAGAAAATTAGGAAGTTAATAAGTATATACGTGAACAAATGTATATGTATTTGTTTTGAGATGGGAAAGTGATTTATAGATCGATTTGAAATCTATTATTGAATGTATGAGTGTTTGGCCTTAAGGCTATAAAAGGTGAAAGTTTACGAATGATGATATGAATTATGAGCAAGTGAAGTTACTTAACGAGGAACATGGATTATATGAGAAAAGTGATTGTACATGTGTATGTGATTAACCAAATTTGGCTTATTTAAATTAAATTATATATGTTTCTATGGTGAATTATTTGCTTATGGCTTACTAAGCTTCCAAAGCTTACTTTGTGTAATTTTCCTATGTTTATAGAGTTTTAAAGACTTGCTCGGGTTGGAAGTCGAAGGAGATCTCATCACACTATCCAATTTTCGCTTCGGTAAATAAATGCTTGGAGATTTGGTTATGTGGCATGTATAGACTAGTTTTGATATTGCTAGTTTTGAAGTTGTATATATTTGTATAAGCCATGCGAAAATGGCTTGTCCATCTCGTTATTCTTGGAATTTATATTTTGGCTTGATGATTTCGTTTGATTTGGTTTTGGTATATTTATAAGTATGATTAATGTATAGAGTTTATATGAAATGAAGTAAAGATGTTATGATCTAAATTTCGAGTTTTGTAACTCGAGTTATAGTCGATTTAGTCAATATGATGCTGATGGATAGTTTCAATTTTTATGCCCCAAATTGGTAGTTAAGTCCGGTAATAGTTTGTAACCCGTTCCTGACGACGGATAAGGGTTAGGGTGTTCTGATTTAGCTTGACGGTAATCCGAATTAGGGTGCAATTTAGCCCTGGACTGTAATTCGGATCCAAGCTCATTAGAGTAATTGTCATTGCAGGGGATTTAGCCTGGACTAGTAATCCCGACAATACTCTATGAGTTTATATTACAGGGGATTTAGCCTGGACTGGTAATCCCACTGTAAGGATAAGGTTCGCGGGAGTGTGCTCTCTGAAATGGAAATGGGCGCACATGAACATGAATTGAAACTAAAGTGTACCTCTGAAAATCCATCGAAAATTTCAAGGAATTCAACGGGATAAATATGGAAAATATCAAGGGAATGGAAATCATGGTATATATTATGTGATATAAGGAAATACGAGTTGATGAGACATGAACGTAGAACTTGGTTGACGAATGGGTTCATTTGTGATTATATATTTGTACATCCTTGAGTCTATTATCTATATGAATTGCTATTCCAAATGAGTTAATGAGAAGAGTTCTAATATGAAATAATCTTAATCCTAAATGAAATATTATGAAAACCTATTTGAAATACATTGGTATGTATTGTATATGTTATTTGAGTTCATAATGTGCAAAGTAATGTATGTGGAAATATGAGATGATGATACATGTACATGGAATTTATTGGTGGATACGTATATCTAAATTTATATGATAAATTGTAGTGAACATTGAAATTGGGCTCAATAAGTGATTTGTCAATTTAAATTGTGATTGGCAGGAAGGGTTAGTGAATTGCATGTTTATGAATTGTTACACGTATTTGTCGAAATACGAGGAAATGATGGTAATTGATACATGGAAATATGAGACTATGATATATATAAAAGCATGACATATGTTTGATAAATGTTGTCGAAACCATTTTTTAGCAAAACGGGAATCAGACTTGGTTTGAAAATAAAAACGGGAGTCGCCACCGAACTTTATTTGGTGTAATCGGATCACCTTTATTTTAATAAAACATTTTGATTTACTAAAACGGTGTGTTTGATCCACAAAATTTGAGAAAAGGGTTCGGGAGTCGGTTACGTGCGAGGAAGGGTTAGCACCCTCGTCACGCCCAAAATTCGTACCAAATTGATTAATCAATGTCCTTATGTCGAAAGTTGGAAATTGTAAAAAGATTTTTTAAAAACATGATCCCTTTAAAAGTATTTGAATTTTCTTGAATTGAATAACAAGATTTTCTCGTTCCGAGAGAGTAAAATATCACATCCAGTACATAGGACACAACGATTTTAATTCTCGAATCCAAGGTCATCTCTTAATCCCTGAGACTTATGCATAAAACTATCAAAAGGATATTCGAACTTTGGCGAAGCGAGAGAACCGAAACCCAACACATAGGGTACGATCTCTCGAATTTTCAAATATAGAATATTGCCTTATTTGAAAACTTTCTAATTTTGGATGAAATTCATAAAGATTTTAGGTTATGCCCAACGAAATTTAACAAATGTATATGACATGAATTTAGTGCCATAATGATATAATACACATAATACATAACATTGGAATCACTAATCTAAAGGACTAACATGCATGAATAATGATGATGATAATAAAACTATTATGAGGACGAAATTATATATAATGAACTAAAATAACATGACAATACGAATAGACGAATTATGACACATGCAAAAGCAATAACTAAATAAAATACATCATCTAAGACAAACAACACCGATGAACCAAGGCCGATGAATTAAACAAGTTAAAGAGAAATGATAAAGAATCAACTTAAAATAATTGAAAAAATAGTTTAAATAAGGAAAACATAGTAAACTTAATGCGTATGAAACTTAAAATAATGTCGGAAGTTTGAAATGAATAACACCTAAAAGGAAACTTAAGAACCTAACACAAGAAAATATAAAAGTGATTTAAAAAATCTAATATAATATTTATTTAGAATGATCGGCATATAAAATAACTTAAAACCACAATATAAAAATATTCTTAAAATAGGAAATATGTACACGTATCGGAACCTAAAATAAATAATATATTTGTACATAGTTTAAAATAAGCTAATGTAATAGAACTCCAAACCAATAATAAAAAGAAATAATAATTAAAAAACAAAAATAACAATAAATACATGAACTGCCTGACAGATCAGGAGTTAGGCGGAAATTGGAATGAAAAGGGGGACCAAAATTGTAATAAGCCATAAAAGGAGGGCGAGGATCAGATTGAAACACCATAGAAATAATAGGGTCAGATTTTGAAAAAAGGGGAAGAATGCGAAAGGGGATTTAATTAATCAACGCCGAAGAGATGAGGGACCAGGCGCACAATTATCCTTTTCAAGGGATGTGCGCTAATCCGGCCCTAGCGAACGGCGTCGTTTCACTTAATATTCCTTTAAAACATTTTAACCCTAAACTTTAAAAGTTAAAACAGCCGCAGAGCCCCTTTTTTCACCTTCCTCACTTTCTCAAAATCAAAATGGCGGCCCCCTCCTCTCATTTTCTCTCTATCCTGCGAAGGTACCCAAACGGCGCGCAGCCACTAAATCTGGCAGACGACGAGGCGTGCGAACGACCCTTGGAGAGAGCAGGCCTTCGACTCCCTTTTCAGGTCGAACATCGGCGACGGAGGGAAAGCGCCCCGATGCCGCGACCGTGGGTGCTCCGGTAAGTCCTCTTTCCTTTGTCATTGTTATTATTTGTGAAAATAGTCTTAAAATGATGAAATCCAAACTAAAAAAATGAAGGCAGTAAATAAAAATACTAAGAACGAAAAGAACGAAATCCACCTTGAAAGTTTCTGTTGTTTTTTGATTTCTAAATGTTTGTTCCAAGTTCGTCGAAAGCCGAAGAAGAAAATACAAAAATGTTTACTTCCCTTTTATAACGGATTTACACCATATTTCTATTATTTTTTGGATCCTTTGCTGTTGGTGCTCTCTGTTCGTCTTGTAGGGCATGGGAGCGAGGCACGTGGTGATAGAGGCGAGGCGCCTGGGGAGCACCGATCTTCAGTGGGCGTGGGCGAGGAGAACGACGCGCCTAGGAGTTGGAGCGACGCGCGTGTGGCCTTTGAAGCGGCACTCGTGAGAGGGACGCGCGGCGGCGCTCGGGAATGGGACCTAGGGTTCTGAAAGTTTTTAAGGTTGTTGGGCCGATTTCCGTTGGGCTAGGGTTAGATGAATTTGGGCTATTTTGTTTGGTTTGGGCTGTAATTGGGTTTGTAAAAAAAAAAAGGACTGGACTCTAAGGTTTATTATTGGCTTTTTCTTCAATGGTTTTTGTTTAATTTAGGCCTGGACGAATTTGGGCTTATACAAATGTGTTCATTCATAATTATGGAATGGTGCACCTCAAGTGCACTATATGTGTAAAGAAACTTTTATAGTCAGTTTCGATATTTGAGCAATAAATGGCATAAATTGTCTGTGAGTATTTCGTACTCCTTGGTAATGCCTCATACTTTATCCCAGCAATGGATACGGGTAGGGGGTGTTACAAGGATTTCTTTTATTTTTCCTTCAAGGCAACGTCAAACATTCTGCCAATTTCCAATCCAATTGTTGGTTTTTCCAAAATTGGTGCAATTGCCTTCCAAGCCCATTTCCCTTTCCAAAATTCCATCACCCTTCACACCAAGCCAAAACACATTCCACAACTTGCAAGCATGAGTAAAATCATGCGACACTAAATTCTATCTTAGCCTTAGGTCGGTATTCTATTCGGTTGGAAATCGTGAGATTCGTATCCCCGCAAATAATCCTTCCAATCGGTATTCTCTTTTTTTCCTAAGTATCGAGATAGATAAATCATCCATTAAGGTTGAATTTGATTCCAAGTCAAAGTGCACATTGGATTGGGGTCGTATTTGCCGACAATTGGAGATTCGAGTCGGTCGTGCTATATTCGAGTTTCTGGGAACAAATCAAGGAAGAGGTGATCGGGTTTAAACGACCCACGCGGTTGAGGCCGTTGATTGGAGTTGGGTTCTTCAGAACACAAGGCTACCGAAATCTTCAATTGGGAACACGTGTATCTCAGTTAGATAATCGGTAAGGGTTGGTTTGCAGGTTGTACCAGAACCAGCTATGATTTGCAGGTCGTACCGGAACCAGCTATGAAAGGAGGAATTGGTGGTTAGGACGTTCTTAATTGCTATAACCAGCTTATTGTTTAGAGGAGAAGATCAATTTTCGAGGATTGATTCTTGACTCAAAATTTACCGAGTCTAAGGCTAAGGCTTATTTACTTTGATTACAAACCCAAATTTAATTTTGAATTTGATTCCTAATTTGCTTAATTATTCTGTTTCAATTAGTTAGTTTTTAAACATCTTAAAACCCCCTGATTTTTATTTTTTGACAAGTTCGTTTGAAGTCGTGGCCACAACAACTGCCCAGACGTAAATCTGGTCGAGAGAGAAACAATTTTGAATAAACCCAGTCTCTCTGGGATCGACCCTACTCCCTATACTGCTTAAACTTGCAAATTAGGTATAGGATTATATTGGTGGAATCGACGACCATCACAACCACATCCTAAGTATGCCATAATCTAAAATCATATTTATTGACTATATTATGTTTGTATTGAGTTTTTATACTTATGTTCTAAATTATAATATTCAAATTAAAAGTAATAAATAGCAAAATCTAACATAAACCACTAGCGGTGCATTTGATTTGTCGAATCTTGAATTATGTTTCGTAATAAAATTATGAAAATGTAATATTACGAATGGAATGCAAAATACATTGTTTGGTTCATTTGCTTGGAATGAAAGATTCATGTATTCGGTTGATGAAATTTAGGATTACCTAAAAGCAAATTCTACTATATTTTGATTGTTATATATATATATATATATATATATATATATATTACAAGTTCATTTCCTTTAACCTTTTTTAGTCTCAACTTTTTCAAAAAATTATAATAACTTAATAAATTCATTTTATTTCACCATTTTATCATATGATAATGTTATCTTAAATGTTGTTATATATCAAAAACTTGGGACATCAAAGCTAACAACTTTCATCAAATCAGAACAATTATAAAATTTATCTCAATGACTCAACCTCAATTTTAACAATAGCTTCAGATGTCTCGTGCATGACTTCTTTCCCATAAATTTGAGTTGCACTGATGCACTATTGAGAAATTAAATTTTAATACTAAATTATATTGATTGATAAATGCAATAAAGAAAATATTAGTTTTTTGGTATTATTCATGGTTGTTTTATAGTTCATGTTCGGAGCTCTTAACTACCCCTCCTAACAATATTGTCTCCAAAGTTCGAATTTGCATCTTTCCTTGGAATGTAATGTGCATTAACATTGAAATTTTCTAAAACAAACAAATATATTATTTTACCTCATTTTTTTAAGAAGAAAATAAAGGTGTAATCTTTGGGAAAAATAGAAGGGTAAATTATACCAACAGTCACTCAACTTTGGTGTAGCTGAAAAAATAAACATTCTGGTTTCAATTCAATCACTCAACTTTCGCAAAATAACAAAATAGTCATTTTAACTATTTTCCGTTACAGACGTAACGGAAAAGTGACATGGCATTTAATGGAGGGTTAGCTATCATTTAAACAATTTCTATAGCCCTAAGCAAGGCAAAGAGAAAGAAGAAGAAAAAAAAAAGGAGAAGAGAAGAAGAAGAAGAAATGGACATACCTTAGTTTTGTTCCTCCAAGATACAGTCACCACTCAGTTCACTGTTATCAGTTGAATCTCTGTCCCTTTTTTTTTCTCTCTTGTCTTTTCTTTTTCTTAACTCTGGTCACCGTCGTTCATGACCTTCTCTGGCCAATCGTCATCACCAAATGGCTCCTCTTTTCAAATCTCACTCCAGGTTTCCCAATAAGCCTTCAAAATCCCAAGATTAAAAACTTAAAGCTTCGAACAAGGCTTCAACAGATCTTCACCGTCCATCGTCTGATCACCACCATATTCCGGCCACAGCTTTTCTTCGACCAACCATGACTCTTAACCACTCGGATCATCGAACTAGCTTGAGTTCTCCAACTCGCAAAACCCAAAATGGGTATCGGTTTCTTCTCTTTTGATTCTCTTCTTTTTTATTTTTTTTTTACTTCTTTTGATGCAAGCCAATTTGGAATTCTTGCTTTTTTTTGCTAGTTTGATTTTGGATGCTTCCTATTTGGTATTTTTATTTTTACTGATTTTTGTTGTTTTGTCGTCGATTTTGATTTGAAGCTTCATAACATCGCCACAAGCAGGAGCTGCAACTAAATTGATGCTGATGAACAGGTTGTGATGGGATCACCTTGACATTAGCCCAATCAATCGTTTTGATGCCAGACTCAACATTTTCGCCGTTGATTTTCAATTTTCACTACTACAAAAATCATGCTTCAGGATAGCTAAGAGCTTTTCTAGGTTCCGTCTACCAAAATTTTTTTCCCAAACTTTTTTCCATTATGGGCCTAATTTTAGGTAAATCTCATGCCAATATGCCACATCAGCTAATTGGGTTTTCAACGTGGCAAGTTACTTGTCCATATTAACTAGTTCCTGTTAAGACAATAACAGAAAATGTTAATAAATGACTGATTTGTCAGTTTTTTATAACGTTAGTGACTGTTTGATTATTTTTCTAAAGTTGAGTGACTGAAATGAAATCTAAATGATTGTTTTGTCAGCTACCCCAAAGTTAGTGACTATTGGTGTAATTTACCCAAAATAGAATTTATTGCATCTTTATTTCATTTTTAATAATTTGCAATATTAAAATAGTAAAATATATAATTTTATATTATTATCTATTTATTTTTATAATTAAATTTAAATAAAATTATTTTAAAAAATATTTAATTGAAATTCGAGTTAGTAGGGTTGAAAACAAAAATAAATTCATTGATACACAGTGGAATGGATCGTGGTTGTGGGAGTATACTAGAAATATGGGATGTTGCTCACGCTTGAAAGTGAATTGTGGCTCATTTTGGACGGTATGAATCTTCTTTGCATCCAAGGCTTTAGGCGTGTGGAGATTGAGAGCGACAGTCTTTGCTGCTGTCCGCATCATATTGGATGAGTCGCTGCTAAGCGCAGTATATCGCACAATTCGAGTTCTTTAGAATCGGCAAAGAAAGGTCAAGATACATCACATTGTCCAGGAAGCCAATGCGTTTGGCCTAAGTAGGTTCTTGAATCCACCACTGCTTTGACCGAGGAGCATTCTTTGCAAGGATCAGACAGAGACGGTTTGCGGATAGGGTGAAATCACTATCCTCCTTTATATAAACATTCAACCCTTTATTACTCAACACACGTAAATCAATGCCATTAAATCACCTTAATATTTATTTCAATTCCTTTTATTCTCAACTCATGTTTAGTTGTTCATACAAATGCCCTCGCTTTAAAATTCACAAGCAATATTGGTTTTCCCCAATTTCTTAACATCACCGCAAAAAGATCAAGAAGTTGCTAAGATCAAGATCAACAAGCTACACAAGTCGAGAACAAAATCAACAATATTGAAAATAGACACTAAACCTCATTCTAGTTTCGACAATCTTTTATCACATGTGCAATGGTTATGTACAACCGATTCACATTGCAAGTGACGATCTTTACACAATTTGTGAAACATTTTGAGCAAGATTGATTTATTAGAGTGTATGATAAAATCCATAAACAAGGTGGTTTTTATCGAGTTAATAAAATGTTTTACATAAAATCATCAGAAAATATTACATTTTTGAAAAAGCATACTATTTTCCGGAAATCATTTTCAGAAAATGTTTTCAACCAAACAAACAAACCCCAAATTTGATTGGACTATACACGAGGGGTTAAAAGTTACGAGCAAAATTGAAAATTATAATAATGCTATTGTCATTGCTACGGATATTGGTTTTCCCTAAGTTCTTACCATTACCACCAACAAGATTCTCACTTACAAGACAAAGTCGAACAAATCAACAATATTGAAAATAGACACTAAAACTCATTCTAGTTTCAGAATCTTTTATCAATGTACAATCGTTATGTACAAACTGATTCATATTTGCAAGTTATGATCTTTACACAATTTGTGAAACATTTCAGAGCAAGATTGATTTATTAGAGTATATGATAAGATCCATAAAGAAGGTGGCGGTGAATATATCTGCAGAAAAGCCCTTACCAACCATTTCCATAAGAAGTTGTCTTTGCCTTTGAGGAATAGGCATATGCGAAGGAACCCCGAATCATTACATTATAACAAAGAGCTATCAAAGTGACAGTCATTATCTCCCATGCTCCCAAACAACCCTGTATGCTTCATCGGCAATCCCCTCTTTACATCCATTAATCATTATACGATATGTGCAAACATCCTGTTTTAAACCATTGTCCGAGAGTTGATGAAATAATTCTTTGGCAACTTCGATATGCCTGACTTTGCACAATCCATCAATTAGGATATTATACGGGACAATATCAAGTTCCAACCCATCATTTCGCATTGCTTGAAAAAGTTTCAATGCCTCCTCAATATGACTGCTTTTGCCTAAACCATTCAAAGCAAAATCAAAGAAGTCACTAAACGGAACTTGTCCGAAGCAAGCATCTTGCTAAACAGTTCACATGCGATTGAAACTCTCCCTAATGAAACATACTTTGCAAGAGAGTGTTGTATGTGAAAATATTCGGGATTGGTCCCTTTTGAGATATTTCATAAAAGAGTTCCATTGCTTTGTCTAACCTCTTAGCTTTGCAATATCCATTGATCATGGTGCTGTAAGTAACTATATTAGGTGCACAACCCTTCTCAACCATCAAGTTGAAAACTCTTCTAGCTTTATCCATTTTGTTCTGCAAGCAATGTCCATTAACTAATGCACTATAGGTAACAACATCAGGCTCAATGCCTCGCTTTATCATTGCGTCAACAAAATCCTCAGCTTCAGAGACCATCCCTTCCTTGCAATGCGCATCAACCAATGTACTATACGTGACAACATCAGGCTCAATGCCTTGCTTTCTCATCATGTCAACGATTTCTATAGCTTTAGAAATCGTTCCTTCCTTGCAAAGTGTATCAATCAATATATTATATGTGACAATATCAAGTGAAATATTGTTATCAACCATTTCATTCAAAAGCCTTGTTGCCTCCTCCGCCTAGCCGCCCAAATTACACATACCATGAATTAAGCAATTGTAACTAAAGATATCTGGTCTAATGCCTTTAACCTTCACTTCAGAGAAGAGATCGAGAGCCTCCTTCAACAACCCATTCTTACAAAGACAGTCAAGGATGGTATTATATGCTGCAATATCGGGTTCATAACCTCTGCCTTCCATCGACCTTAGAAACCTAATGATTTCTACGCAATTACTGGTCCTACACAACCCCTGGAAAGTGCATGTATTGTAAACAATCAAATTAGGTTGATACCCTATTTCAGTCATTTCATCGAACATACAAACGCCTCGTAAATATTACTTTGATTACAAAGCCCATTTATCAAAGTTGAAAAAGTTACAACACTAGGTTCAACACCTAACTTCAACATTTTCCCAAAACAGCAACCCAAAATCAATTCGACCTAATTGACAAAAGCAATTAATCAAGATGTTCATAGAATAAACATCATGGGAAACGCCTAATAATTCCATCGGCTACACATAGAAACAACAATGGCATAATGTTTCATTCTAACAATGGCTGCAAATAATTTAGTGAATTTTAGCCCGAAGGCACTGGGTACCTTCCAATCATCTTATTGAACAAAATCAAAGCATGATCAACATTCTCGAAGCCATCATCCCTTTTCCCTTTCTCTCAATGAGACATGGGTTTCTTACTTAAGGCTTTGATGTGGGGAGCAATGGTGTTAGAAGAAGAAGAGTAGAAATTAGAAAGACGTCTTCCACCATTAACAAGTGAACGAAGAATAAAAGAAGAAGGTAGCTTACCCATATCTTGAAAGTAAGCAAAATGAAAAAAAAAAAAGCATAAAAAAAACACAAAGAGAGCTGAGCTTGAAAATGAAACCTTATTTGGATTCGTTACTCTCCTGTTTGAAATAGCCATAACAGAGAGGCTTCGGAGATTGAAAATGATTAAATTAGACACATGTCACAAGATTGATAATAGAATTTGATCTATCAAATTCATACACTAAAACTAAAATTTTAAAAATTAATTTTTTTTTTAAGATTCTTAGTTAAGGAATAACATTAAGGTCTAAATTTTAAAATATATTTAGGGTAAATTACACCAACAGTCACCCAACTTCGGGGTAACTGACAGAACAGTCACCTAGGTTTCATTTCAGTCACTCAACTTTCAAAAAGTTATAAAACAGTCATTAATTAATAGTTACCATTAAGGTGTTAACAGAATTATTGACATGGCAAGTTGACCAGCTGATGTGGCAAGTTGACTTATGACCCCTGCTTTTCTTCTTCTTCTTCTTCTTGACCAAAGGATAGTACACCCCTATCCTTTTTTCCTCTGCTTCTTTTGGAGAAGACCATTCTGGCTCTTCACAGGCAACATTAATGACCATTTGTCTTCCTCCACCATTTTGGTGTTCTTAGTGGCTCCATTTTCCTCCATGGTTAACCCTATCAAAAGGACCCTCCGGTCGCTTTAGAAGTCAACTTCAAAAGGACCCTCTCAAACACCAATGTCATTTGAAAATCGAAGCTCCAATATTGTGATAAGAAAAAAGAATAAGAACATTTAGAAGTCCATGAAATCATCTTCCCTGTTGAAACTCCATCAGATGATCAGAAACATCCACCCAACTGCCAAGAGGATCAAAAAGGATTAATAGATGTCTACCAAGCTAACACAGAGGACATGGGGTAAAAACATTCCTCCAAAGTACATGCTCAATAAGTTAATTTTAAGCACTGACCAAGACTGAATCCATTTCACACAAAAGAATAAAAGAACAACGGGGGCTACATCAAAAACCAATAGTTCATAAGCATGTACACATCAAAATAAAGAGGGAAGCATACAATACTAATTCATGCACGTAACCAATGGATTTAACTTTCTTCACAATCAGTGAGGTTCCTAACAAATCACAAACACTATTGACCCCATATTTCTCCCAATATTCACCCTTTAGTTATTTAAACAGTTATTTAAGAAGTTATTTCCTAGAAGTTAGTGGCTAAAATTTGTTAGTGATTTCTTTTGAGAATCATCGAAATTTGTTAGCGATTTTCTTTTTGAGAATCACATAGTATGTTTCTCCATAAATAAAACCCAACTGGCAACCCTTCTTATTGCTCAAATATGTCAGTACAAGATAAAATTCTTCTCCCAATGACAACACCTAGTTCATACACATTTGCTGCATTTTAATGCAATATGGCTAGTAAAGTTAGCGATCCCAAGACGTATAATGCAGTCAATCTACCCAAAATTTTCATTTTCTCTGAAGTATTCATGTCAAACATGTGTTCATCCCAAGACGTATAATGCAGTCAATTTACCCAAAGCGACCGGAGGGTCCTTTTAAGAAGGTTAACCATGGAGGAAAATGGAGCCTTTAAGAACACCAAAACGGTGGAGGAAGACAAGTGGTCATTAATGTTGCCTGTGATGGGCCAAAATGGTCTTCTCCAAAAGAAGCAAAGGAAAAAGGGATAAGGGTGTACTATCCTTTGATGAAGAAGAAGAAGAAGAAGAAGAAAATGCAGGGGTCAAAAGTCAACTTGCCACATTAGCTGTTCAACTTGTCACGCCAGCAATTCTGTTATCACCTTAACAATAACTGTTAATTAGTGACTGTTTTGTAACTTTTCGAAAGTTGAGTGACTGAAATGAAACCTAGGTAACTGTTTTGTCAGTTATCCCAAAGTTGGGTAACTGTTGGTGTAATTTACCCATATATTTATAAAAAAATTTTAAAAAAAATTTAAATAAGTCTATAATAAAATATTATGCTTAATTTATCTTATCTTTCCATTAATCCAAAATAACATCATAGTTACTAACAAGCGTTGCATATAATATAATGTATATTGCATTCCTAAAGAGAGATGTAAGTTTAAATCTTGAAAACAACATTATCGAGAAGAACATCAAATATGAACCATCAAACAAACATGAAAAATACTAAAAAGTTAATATATGTATATATATATATATGTATGTATATGTATATGTGAGTGAGTGTGTGTGTGTGTGTGTGTGTGTGTGTGTGTGTGTGTGTGTGTGTGTGTTGATACCATAGATACATGCATTTAGAGATAGCTTTTAAGGTTTAAGTTATACATGGGATGTTATTCTTTAATGTGAAATTTTTTTGGTAGGCTTGAATTTAAATATTTATTGCTTTACATAATTTTTTTTTTCGGATCAAATCATTTATAATATATATGAAAAGTAAATACATGAATATTGTATTGACTATTGAGGGTGTGGTTGAAATGTGAGAGGAAAAAAAGAGAGAGGGGGGAAGTAGAAGTTATCATTGGTTAGGTCGAGTTCGAATCAGGTTTCAATAAAATTTTAGGCCTGTTTTTTAAGTTTAGGTTCGGTTTAACCCAAAAAATAGGCTTGAAAATTTACCCAAGTCTAGTTCAAATTATAAAATCTAAACCCGAGCCCAACCCGTATTAAATTTTTTATTATAAAAGTTGAGATACAAAATAATGTCAAAAATTAAAATATAAAAAATAAATTGTTTTGCATTTTAGGCCCATGTTTGTATTATTTAAGGGAAATAAATCGATTTTGGAGAGAGCGTGAAAACGTATCCAATTTATATTAATGATATATGTAAGTTTACACCCTAAACGAGTAACTAATTTTATGGTAGATTATAATATATACAACTATTTTTTTTTCTCGTGCGATGCTCGAGTTTAGTTGTATGTATCAATTAAATATATTACATGTACTTTTGTAACGTTTTAAAAATTTTATGATCGAGAAAGTAAAAAGATACTCACTTAGCTACATAATTTTAATTTAAATTAGATTTTATTGATTATTTTATAAAATAATCAATATTATTATGTGGTCATTTTTGTCATTTTAAATAAATAAAATCTATAAAAATTCATTTGATGGGATTCAAACCCAAAACATCATGATATTTAACATTTAAATTTTATTATTTCAACATAAGTCTGATTTGTTTTTTATATTATTTTTAAAAATATATATTTGTTATATAATTTCTTTCAACCACATCCTAAGTAGGCCATAATCTAAGATCATATTTATTGACTATATTATGTTTGTATTGTATTTTTATACTTGTGCTCTAAATTATAATATTCAAATTAAAAGTAATAAATAGCAAAATCTAACATAAACCACTAGCTGTGCATTTGATTTGTCGACTCTTGGATTATGTTTCGTAATAAAATTATGAAAATGTAATATTACAGATGGAATGTAAAATACATTGTTTGATTCATTTGCTTGGAATGAAAGATTCATGTCTTTGGTTGATGAAATTTAGGATTACCTAAAAGCAAATTTTACTATATTTGGATTGTTATAATTTGTTTTTTTACAAGTTCACTTCCTTTAACCTTTTTTAGTCTCAACTTTTTCAAAAAATTATAATAACTTAATAAATTCATTTTATTTCACCATTTTATCATATGATAACGTTATCTTAAACTTGGGATATCAAAGCTAACAACTTTCATCAAATCAGAACAATTATAAAATTTATCTCAATAACTCAACCTCAATTTTAACAATAGCTTCAGATGTCTCGTGCATGACTTCTTTCCCATAAATTTGAGTTGCACTGCTGCACTATTGAGAAATTAATTTTTAATACTAAATTATATTGATCGATAAATGCAATAAAGTAAATATTAGTTTTTTGGTATTATTCATGTCATTTCTTGATAGTTCATGTTTGAGCTCTTAATCGCCCCTCCTAACAATATTGTCTCCAAAGTTCGAATTTGCATCTCTCACCGGAAAGTAATGTGCATTAACATTGACATTTTCTAAAACAAGCAAATATATTATTTTACCTCATTTTTGTTAAGAAGAAAATAAAGGTGTAATCTTTGGGAAAAATTGAAGGGTAAATTATACCAACAGTCACTCAACTTTGATGCAGCTGAAAAAATAAACACTCTGGTTTCAATTTAATCACTCAACTTTTGCAAAATAATAAAATAATCCTTTTAATTATTTTCCGTTACAGACGTAACGGAAAAGTGACATGGCATTTAATGGAGGGTTAGCTATCATTTAAACAGGCCCATACCCCTAACTTGGCAACGAAAAAGAAGAAAAGAAAAAAAAAAGAGAAGAGAAGAAGAAGAAGAAATGGACATACCTTAGTTTTGTTCCTCCAAGATAGAGTCACCACTCAGTTCGCTGTTATCAGTTGAATCTCTGTCCCTTTTTTTCTTCTCTCTTTTTCTTTTCTTTTTCTTAACTCTGGTCACTGTCGTTCATGGCCTTCTCTGGCCAATCGTCATCACCAAATGGCTCCTCTTTTCAAATCTCACTTCAGATTTCCCAATAAGCCTAGCACAGTTAGCACAGTTTTGTTACGAAAACATTCCCGAAGCGAGCAACACTTAATAATGACAACAAAAACACCCACAATTACTTAAATCCTCAGATCTGACCGAAACAAATCTTGACCAAAACTCGAGAACATAATAGAAAATTACTCTTAAATGATCTCAAAAGCTTACCTTTACAATAACAACCTAGAAATTTCACTACACCATCGAAGAATCTTGATTTTCCTGAAGAACACCTACCAAAAATGGTTTATCGGATTAACTTAAACATCAATAGAAGCAAGGGTACAAAAGGAAAATCCCCACAACACCATGACAACCCTTACCTTAAAAAATGTAAGACAGAACGAGCAGTAACACCTCGAAGAGGCAAATTTTTGATAGGAAAAATGAGCACAGAAACGTCAGAGAGGAGGAAGAAGAGAAATATTCCCTATATCCCCTATTTTTCTCCCACTAACCCACTAACTCACAACCTCCTCAAACTTTTAGCTCAATCGAAACTCTATCAGTCAGCTGAGCAAAAATAAAACTTGGATCTAAAATAACCAAAATTTTCTAAAGGTGAAACTTGAACCCAAAACCTCTCAAACACACTCAGAATACTTAACCACTGAAGCATATATATATATTTATGTTAAATATTTACAGAAACAAAAATAAATTATTCAGGCACTGCACATGGATTGTAACACCCCTTACCCGTATTCGATGCTGGAATAGGGTATGAGGCATTACCTAAACACATACACTTGTAAACATATTAAACTGTGTCATAAAATTTCATCCAAATTATCTATTTTCAATTTTCATCACAAATATATAACTTGAATAATACTAGTCAACATCAATGACCTTATACAAAATGAACTGCTAAATATTAATGGCCAACATTTTAGGCCAAACTAATTATGACACATACAAATGACTAAGTTCCCTATACATGCCATAAACTTAAGAGGTTTGTATTCACTTTTTACCCACGATGATAGCTTGATAGTGTGATTACATCTCCAACAATCTTCAACTCGAGCTAGCATACAACCCTATAAGATATGGGAAAGGAAGGAAAGTAAGCTACAAAGCTTAGTAAGTAAGTATGTAAATAATAAGTGATTTGTTAACAGGCTTTCATAAATCTTCACAATATGTTCTCAAGATAATACAGTCATAATTGCACATAGTTCCACTTTTATTCATGTTCATCTCAAGCTGTCTATTTGTGTCACTGTCACTAAATTATTTATTTCTCGAGCTACAGAGCTCCAAATGAAGAACCGTAAATTTTCTCTGAAACTATACTTGAATAGCTCCATAACATAAAATTTCTAGAATTTTTGGCTTAGCCAATTAGTACAGTTTATTCTTTAAAGTATCCTCTATTCTGTTGTCTGACAGTTTCAACCTTTATTCACTAAAAATTAATTATCTCATTGTACAGGACTCAAATGATGTTACCGTTTATTTCTATTAAAAATAAATTTTATCCCATTATTATTTTTTTACAAATTTTAGTGAATTTTTAAAGTTGCTACAGGGGATTCCAAAATCATTCTGACCCTGTCTCGCAAAAATTCAAATATCTCAGAATATAAAATTCTTTTGTTTACACCGTTTCTTTTATGTCAAAATAGCCTCATTCCGCTTTAATTTCATATCTTATTCAACCTCTAATTCAATTTCCACCATTTTTGGTGATTTTTCAAAAACACATAACTGCTGCTGTCCAAAACTGTTTTATTTCTAAATTTACTCTTTCATAATTTCACTTACTCTATTTCTTCTTACCGAAAGTTTGCTCATATATCGAGCACATTGTTCATAAAATTTCACACTTATACATATACTTATTCATCACATAATCATATTCAATTACACTTAGTCGTTATTTGATAATTAGCACACGAAGTGCCGTCTTCTGGTAATGTATCGCACACATAATGCCATTACCCATTTCTCGCACACGTAGTGCCATCTACCGGTAATGTATCGCACACATAGTGCCATTACCCGTTTCTCGCACACATAGTGCCATCCACACATAGTGCCATTACCCGTTTCTCGCACACATAGTGCCATCTTCCGGTAATATATCGCACACATAGTGCCATTACCCAATTCTCGCACACATAGTGTCATCTTCCGGTAATGTATTGCACACATAGTGCCATTACCCGTTTCTTGCATACATAGTGCCATCTACTGGTAATGTATTGCACACATAATGCCATTACCCGTCTTTCACACACATAGTGCCATCTTCCTTTCACAATTCATAATTTTCATCAAGTAATTACTCCATATTCAACCATATCTCATATAATATAACAAAATATTAAAACATAAATAAAAACAATGTATTATGTACATACAAACTTACCTCGAAAGCAAAATCGGTGAAAATGACTTATTCGTCAATTACTCATTTTTCCCTCGTTCTAGTTCCAAATCTCATTTTCCTTGATCTATAACAACATATTTCACTTTTTCAATTAATGTACTATTCAAAACAGTCCTTAACTCAACTTTTGCAAAATTACAATTTTGCCCCTAAACTTTTACATATTTACACTTTTGCCCCAATACTCGAAAATTAAACTTCAGCCCTTATTATTATGTTTTATAACATGCTGATCATTTTTCCCTTCTATGGCAACCTCAAATTCTTACTCTAACATACACTTATGAACAATAATATTTTTTACCGATTAGCTCGTTTTACTTATTTTCACCGAAAATCACTTAGTAAAAATCGTTCCTCTACTCATTAACATGCATAATCTACCATCAAACATCAAAATACACAAGCTTTCAACAATGGCATAATTCAAAATATTCACAGTTTTGTAGATAACTTAGCAACGATCTCAAAAACGTAAAAATTCTCAAAAACTGAATAAAAACTAACCTTGAATTAAGCTTCAATATAGCCGAATGTTTCAAACTTTCAGACTTTCTTTTTCTTTTTTATGTTCGGTGAAGAAGATGGACATAAAGTGGTGTTTTTCTTTAATGTTTTGTCTTATTATAACATATATTTATTATTCACTTACTAATTTAACATTTATTATTTAATATATAAAACTTGTACAACAAGGATATATATTAACCCATTGCCGTCCACTACCTTTTATTATTGGAAAAATTCCAACATAAAACCTCCATATTAAAAGAACATCCACTATTTGGCCCTTCTAAAAATAACCACTAAATTTTCATTTTACGCGATTAAGCCCTTTTATTAAATTAAGCACACTAACAATAAAATTAATTCACGAAACTTTCACACATGTAAATTCACATATTATAAGCACTGAAAATAATATTGGTCCCAAAATCACTGTTCCGACTAAAGTCTAAATCGGGCTATTACATGGGTTGACATTTTTTCTTTACTTTCAACGTCTTTAAAAACACAATTTGATTCTCATTAAAATCATCATTCAACTAGGTAAGGTTGAAAGAGTTATGCTAGTATTGGTCACATGGGCTTGAACAGCTTAGGCTTCACTCATTTCTCATTAAACATGTATATTTTTTTGCCACAACATTTAATTTGATTATTTAGTTTAAGGTTAACTTAAAGTTTCTTTAGTTGCCAAAGACGCGCATAAGAATCGAAGCACCAGAATCACTGTAGTTCTCTACACATCTAGAAACCGACCCTTTATCCATTTGCACAAGACTAGCAGTAGCATTAGGCAAATTTTCAAAGAGACTCAACACCATTCCTAAATTTCTTTCAATTCTAGAAATAGAGTTTGCAACTTTTTCATGTAGTTATATTTGTTTTGTTCAACCTATAGTTGTAATTTTGAATCTAGTAGAACAAAATAATATAAAATTTTCATGGTGTTCAATGATGGTATTGATTGGTTAGAAAAATCAGCTCTATGTAGGAAAAATTATGGTATTGTGCGGCACTTGTAGCTGGTTTTGATTTTGTGTACGGTATTTTATCATGCACAGGCATCAATCAAGAGGGAAAGAAGAATTATTTAATGAGGTTGGAACACCCCCTACCTGTATTCGTTGTCAGAATAAGGTACGAGGCATTACCAGAGTTAACAATTTTTTTTTAAAAAACCGAGACCAGTCTAATTCAACATATTTTCAAAATAATTCATGCATATTTATAAGATAACTTTAAGACATAGGTCATACCAATGGCTGACCTTACATTCATTTCATATTAACATTTACTTTATTAGCTTATACATGGCATTCGTTTCCAAACTAAAGTTTCTTTAAATACCGAAATATTGGGGTTGATAGTGTGATGAGTCTCCCACCGATCCGACCTCTGAGCTCTTAATACTACAAAACAAGGGAAAGGAAAACAGAGTAAGCACTTTGTGCTTAGTAAGCCCATGTAACAAGAATTATACTTACCTAATATTTTCAATACAATGTAATAAACATTCATATATCCATTCAATACGTTATTACCCTAACATACACAAGCTCAACGTTCAAGTTAGTTCGATAATTTCCATGTATCTGTAATATATATATACTATGATTGATGAGCTCATCAATACTATGATCCATTTCCTTGTTATTTTTCCATATTTATCCCGTTGAATTACTCGAAATTTCGATGGATTTTCAGAGGTACACTTTAGTGTACAAATCAGGGTCCGTCAATTCATATTCATGTGCGCACATTTTCATTTGATAAAGACACTCCCATGAACCTCATCTTTACAATGGGATTACAGTCGAGCTAAATCCTCGTAATATAAACTCATAGAGTATTGTCGGGATTACCAGTCCAAGCTAAATTGTAACACCCCTTACCCGAGACCTGTAACACCCCCAAACCCGGCCCACGAGTCTTGGCCAGGATCTCAGTTATGTCCTTTGGGAAAACATCGAAAAATATTTTTGACTTAAGGTAAAACATTAAAATTTGTCGTCTTTTAAAAAAATCATGTCTATTTGAAATTGTAAGTGAAACTTTACTTTATGAAATGTCCGAATTTAAATCTTAATTATACTTATATAATTTGAACAAATCGATTGCTTGAACAAATCATCTTTCCAAAGTAATTAAATTTTTGTCCAACCATAATTAAAAATAACACCAAAAATAATAAAAGAAAAGTAAGGCCCTTATTACAACCCAATATTAAAACAAAATACTTAATATAAAAAAATTGCTTAAAATAATTAAAATAATCTCTTTTCTGCATGGGCCACCTTGTGTCCTCTCAGAACCCGGTCCAATTCTACCCATCACCGAAATGGTTAATAAAATAGGGTGAGTCCACTGACTCAGTGCATAATCACAACACATATTTCCACACGTATGGGCTTGGCCCACATTCATACAATCCACGATCCATTCATGCACTCATGCATCACAGCCCAATCCTAAAATCCATCCAAACACCTACTCGGCGGACTCCGCGCCGAGGCCGTCAAGCTAACCCACCGATCACAACCGAGTGATCCCACATATCTTACCTTGGCAGACCTGCTGCACAAGGCCGTGGCTGAGCCACCGATCACATCGTGATCCCTACAGTAATCCGTCTACGGTGATGCACTCAGCTATCAACCGCCGAGATGGGCACCAAGCCAACATCTCCCTTGATGATGCACACAGCAACTCATCAAGCGCTAATGTAGCCCGAAGCTAACATTAGACCACGTACATCAATGTGTACACCCCTCCTTCCTTGATCAACTCCGATCCACCTCCCATGCATGTACGTAAACATGTCAAATCATAGCATAAGAGTAGACATCACAGGTTAATTAACGCATCATATATATCATAAATAATTAATCATGAAAGACTTACTCACCTGATATCCAATTATGCAAAATAAGCATTCACCACTTAAGCCGTTATAATCGGCTATCACACATCATGCATACGTATAAATGTTAGCAAGCACATAACCAAGAAATAGTGCGATGATTACGCACCTAGATAGCACACCCGATCTACCTCGACCACAACCTTATACCACCTGTGATCTGTGACTAAACAAATCCCGAAAGGTCTCTGCGCTAGGCTCTCCTCCCTATAATCGACCTTGCACAAAACAAGTAACACTTAAGGCCATTCGGCCAAGACAAGAAACCATAGCAAAACTAACACACCCTTACCTTGCTAACCACTACCCTTCCTCTAACAAGAATCGGCCACCACCAAGGAAGTAAGGGTTCGGCTTGAAGGAAAACGGATGAAAAGGGATAGGGGTTACGGCAATAGAAAAGAGGATAAAGGTTTGAGGGATAAAATGGAGTGGTTTTGGCTCAAAAGAAATGAGGAGAAGAAGATAGCTATATGACCTTGAAGTTTCGGCCAAAGGGAAATAGTGAAGTAATTTCCGGCAAGGAGAGAAAACACAAGAGGAAAAGGGTGGAAAAAAAAATGAACAAATGAAGAGTACACCCCTATTTAAAGCATTCGGCATCCCCTCCAATAGAAGACTCCAACCTCCGGCCATTTCCTACAATTTTTCCTAGCCACTAATTCAACCTCAATTGAATTAATCAAACCCCCAAATCTGCTCCCAGCCAACCAATTCAAATTTAAATTAAAAAAAAAAGATAAAATAAAACCCACATTTAATCCATCACCACCCCTCCAATTTAAAAAAATATAAAATAAAACTAATAAAAAATATAATCCCTTATCCCACCGAATTCAAAAAGAATAACAAACCAACTCATCCTTATCCTCCACCGCCCATGTGCCGTCCACGCCTACCCACATCTTTGCAAAAAGAAGAAAACCCCACAGCTGACCTCCAAGGCTCGAACACACGACACTGGGGAAACTAGCGACCATAAAGCGCCCCAGGCCATTCGGCCTAGGCTGTTTTTTTTAATAACGCGCAACAAATTCTTTTAAGCCTTCCCGATGATTTAACGCCGCTTGCAAAATATCAAAACTCCGCCTCCCTTGCGCCTCGAACTCGCGACTGCACCTAGCGCCTTTTCAAGTAGCGCCTCACCCACTCCTCCGCCCACCTTTCATGTCCATAGAGCCCCAACATTTATTTTTAAAGGCTTCCTACTCAAGCCCCTAGCCGCATAAGAAAAATAAAACACGCAAAGTCGCCCGTTGCTCGAACCAGACTCTCTCTCTCCCTCCCAGCGCCTAAGTGGCGACGCTAGCCACTTCGCTAAGCTCTTCCTTGTGCTTTAAACGCCCAACTAATTCTCTTAAGTCCCCTTTTCCAAGCTCCCCCTTAACACTAAAATCCAAAATTTTGAAACTTTCTTTTTTTTTTTTTTTTTTTTTTCGAGCATTCACAAAGCCTCAAAAACACCTCCAAACACACCCAAAAACCTACCAACACCCGAATTACACACAACCCACATAGCCTCTAAACCAGGGTGTTACAACTCTACCCTCCTTAAAATAATTTCGTCCTCGAAATTACTTGTCTAACTAACACCACACTACACTATAGCTGCACACTCTGATCTTAAAGAGCTAACATACTTCTAGGCACAGATTTTAAGTTCATACTCAAAATTCCACATACTTTACGAGCAACAAATCAAACAATCACCAAAGCGAACAAAACAACAAAGGATATTCCAAACACAAGGAACTTACTGGCTAACACATCAGGCACATCATTATCCTCTCTCCGATGAATGCGTAAACCGATCCACGGTTGCCTTGCCTCGATGCCACCATTACCGCGATCATCGCGCTCCCGACCTCGGCCGGAACCATTTCCTCCATGGTTCGGACCACGACCCTTTGTCACTTGTTGACCATTTCTACCCGGTTGCACATAACCTTGATCTTCCATCCGAGCCTTATTTGGATTCTGGGGACAATCCTTAATCAGGTGAGACTTAGACTTACACCTGAAGCATTCTCGATCCCGATTCCAGCACTCACCAACATGGTACCTTCCACACCGAGCACACGGTCGATCTCGATTTTCAAGTCGCCTGGCCTAGTCACACGAGCAGAATTTTCAACCCTCGGTCTTTTCTGGAGACCCTCAGATGGTTCAGACGATCCAGAATTCCTCCTATCTCGGTTCTTTTCCTTATCTTTGTTCTGCCTCACAGAGTCCTTAATTCCCTCAGCGACCTTCGCTTTTTCGACTAATACTGCGAACTCTCGTTCCTGATGAGGAGCTATCAACAGCCTCAAGTCATCCCTTAACTCGTCCTCAAACCGGACACATCGTTCATGTTCCGTAGCAACTACACACCCCCGAGCATATCGGCTTAGCCTTAGAAATTCCGCCTCGATTCTGCACGGGCTTGTTCCTTGAACCGGCCCAAAAATGCCTTCCTCTCGAGCATCAATGTAGTGAGTTCCAACATACTTCTTACGGTATGCCTTCTTGACATACTCCCAAGTGAGGTCCTCGGTGTGGCACTATCCCGAATTGTTAGCCACCATTGGTATGCCTCGTCGCGAAGGAATGCTACCATTCCTTCACTTTCTCCTCGGGAGTTAACTCGAGCTCATCCATAATCCATTTCGGTTGCTTCCAACCAATATTGGTGTCTTTGGTGCCACACTGAGACACGCCCTCAAACACCTCGGCTCAGTTAGCTCGAAGTCGCCAGTGCAGACTTCCTAGCTCTCACGTTCCCACCGCTCCACCCACTAACTCCAAAACTCGCAAAGATAGCTGCGACAAGCATCTTCCCCGCTCTCGAGCCTCTGCGCTCAACAACATTAATAGTGGGGTGGTGGAGGCGGTGGTACTTCATTATCGATCCTTGACCCGATCTAACGGGCTCCGGCTGGTCATTCTTCCTCTACCTCTTCCACGGCGACCACGTCCTCTCAGAGCTCATTGTCTAACGTCGAGAGATCGATTAAAAGTTTTATGCATTAGAAATTTGGTTCCACTATTTAACCACGAACATATTTTATGAAAGGAAGATTTTAAAAGTAGTTCTTTCGATCACACAAAGGTTCCGTTCAAGCTTACTACTCTAGTTCAGGAATCACATTCACACACACATTCATTCATCAATAAGAACACATTCATCACTAGAGGCACCTTCATTTCTCAATGAAGCCACATTTCTTCCTCGATGAGAGGCACATTCGGTGGTATCCACCACCCTCATTCCCTATTCGGACCTTTCTGCCCGTTTCTACCCCAGGGGTATCTCCGTCATTTTCCTACCGGGTCTTTTCGTAAATAATCAGAAAAATTTTGAAAGCCTTAATAAATCAGGATATTTTGATATTCCAAACTTTTAATGGTATTTTTGAAAAATTCTCAAATTAAAGGTATGACAAGATTTTGGAAACCAGGGGTATTTTGGTAATTTGTCAGTCAAGGGTAATTTTGAAAATTTCCAAAGTCAGGGTATTATTTTGAAATACGGAAGATTGGATTCTTTTGCATAGTAAGAAGATTTTATTAAACTTGGGGTTAAACCAGAAATTTTAAAAGTCAGGGGCATTTTAGTAATTTTCAACATAGGGGTATTTTAAGTAAATTTCCTCAAACCAGGAGTATCTTGATATTCGAAAACTAAAGATTTTGGTATTTTGCAATGTAAAATCTTTTAACAAAAGTTGAGGGTAGTGCGGTAATTTTACAATACTGAGGGTATTTTTGTAATTTTGCCACTAGGGCATTTTGGTAATTTTGGAAATCAATGATACTTTAGAGAAATTTTCACAAGAATCTTTTACTACTGATAAAAGGGAAATTTTAAGGATTTTAGAACTAGGAAGTTTATAAACTGCACGGCTAGTCCCTTTCGGGTTTTAATAATTGGTTTAGCCTATGAACAAGTCCTCTTGGTTAAGGTGAACCGTAGCTACGCACCAGGTAGGATTCAAGTAAAGAGGAGGTGAGTCGCTAGGACTGCTTAAATACCAAGCTCTTACTGAATTCCAATCCTCGACATGCGTACAGTGGTTGCCACACCTTAACACGGCGACTTACTTCACAGGTTTGTTTATGAATCCTTAAGTCTTATGCATATGTTTGAGTACACTAGCCCTAGGGTTCAAGCTCCTATAAGTCTATCTACGTTCCATGCGTCCTACCCTTCTACAAGAAATAATTTATACGACAAATCACCTCACAAGTTTGAAGTACTTACCTAGTGGACTCGGGCCGGAGGTACAGTGCCATGCCAGAATACCTGAAAATATTTCATAAAAATTCATATATTTTTGAAACGCCCATTTGAAGACGTTTTTGGGCCCAAAACCCTCAAAGCCGAGTTTTGAACCGGGCTCGATATGGCAAATCAGAACACCCCAAACCCGCCCACGAGTCTTGGACCGGATCTCGTTATGTCTTTGGGAAAACATCGAAAAATATTTTTGACTTAAGGTAAAACATTAAAATTTGTCGTCTTTTAAAAAAAATCATGTCTATTTGAAATTGTAAGTGAAACTTTACTTTATGAAATGTCCGAATTTAAATCTTAATTATACTTATATAATTTGAACAAATCAGTTGCTTGAACAAATCATCTTTCCAAAGTAATTAAATTTTTGTCCAACCATAATTAAAAATAACACCAAAAATAATAAAAGAAAAGTAAGGCCCTTATTACAACCCAATATTAAAACAAAATACTTAATATAAAAAAAAATTGCTTAAAATAATTAAAATAATCTCTTTCTGCATGGGCCACCTTGTGTCCTCTCCGAACCCGGTCCAATTCTACCCATCACCTGAAATGGTTAATAAAATAGGGTGAGTCCACTGACTCAGTGCATAATCACAACACATATTTCCACACGTATGGGCTTGGCCCACATTCATACAATCCACGATCCATTCATGCACTCATGCATCACAACCCAATCCTAAAATCCATCCAAACACCTACCTCGGCAGACTCCCTGCCCGAGGCCGTGGCTAACCCACCGATCTGGCCCAGGTGATCCCACATATCTTACCTTGGCGGACACTGCTTTTGCACAAGGCCGTGGTGAGCCACCGATCACATCGTGATCCCTACGATAATCCGTCACTGGTGATGCACTCGGCTATCAACCGCCGAGATGGGCACCAAGCCAACATCTCTCCTTGATGATGCACACGCGACAACTCATCAAGCGCTAATATAGCCCGAAGCTAACATTAGACCACGTACATCAATGTGTACACCCCTCCTTCCTTGATCAACTCCGATCCACCTCCCATGCATGTACGTAAACATGTCAAATCATAGCATAAGAGTAGACATCACAGGTTAATTAACGCATCATATATATCATAAATAATTAATCATGAAAGACTTACTCACCTGATATCCAATTATGCAAAATAAGCATTCACCACTTAAGCCGTTATAATCGGCTATCACACATCATGCATACGTATAAATGTTAGCAAGCACATAACCAAGAAATAGTGCGATGATTACGCACCTAGATAGCACACCCGATCTACCCTCGACCGCAACCTTATACCACCGCTGACCTGCGACTAAACAAATCCAGAAAGGTCTCTGCGCTAGGCTCTCTCCCCTATAATCGACCTTGCACAAAACAAGTAACACTTAAGGCCATTCGGCCAAGACAAGAAACCATAGCAAAACTAACACACCCTTACCTTGCTAACCACTACCCTTCCTCTAACAAGAATCGGCCACCACCAAGGAAGTAAGGGTTCGGCTTGAAGGAAAACGGATGAAAAGGGATAGGGGTTACGGCAATAGAAAAGAGGATAAAGGTTTGAGGGATAAAATGGAGTGGTTTTGGCTCAAAAGAAATGAGGAGAAGAAGATAGCTATATGACCTTGAAGTTTCGGCCAAAGGGAAATAGTGAAGTAATTTCCGGCAAGGAGAGAAAACACAAGAGGAAAAGGGTGGAAAAAAAATGAACAAATGAAGAGTACACCCCTATTTAAAGCATTCGGCATCCCCTCCAATAGAAGACTCCAACCTCCGGCCATTTCCTACAATTTTTCCTAGCCACTAATTCAACCTCAATTGAATTAATCAAACCCCCAAATCTGCTCCCAGCCAACCAATTCAAATTTAAATTAAAAAAAAAAGATAAAATAAAACCCACATTTAATCCATCACCACCCCTCCAATTTAAAAAAATACAAAATAAAACTAATAAAAAATATAATCCCTTATCCCACCGAATTCAAAAAGAATAACAAACCAACTCATCCTTATCCTCCACCGCCCATGTGCCGTCCACTGCCTACCCACACTGCTGCAAAAAGAAGAAAACCCCACCAGCAGCCTCCAAGGCTCGAACACACGACCTGGGGGAAACTAGCGACCATAAAGCGCCCCCAGGCCATTCGGCCTAGGCGCTGTTTTGTAACAGAAGCGCGCAACAAATTCTTTTAAGCCTTCCCAGTACTTAACGCCTGCTTGCAAAATATCAAAACTCCGCCTCCCTTGCGCCTCGAACTCGCGACCTGCACCTAGCGCCTTTTCAAGTAGCGCCTCAGCCACTCCGCCCACCTGCCTTTCATGTCCATAGAGCCCCAACATTTATTTTTAAAGGCTTCCTACTCAAGCCCCTAGCCGCATAAGAAAAATAAAACACGCAAAAGCTGCTTCCGTTGCTCGAACCAGCTCTCTCTCTCCCCCTTCAGCGCCTAAGTGGCGCACGCTAGCCACTTCGCCAAGCTCTTCCTTGTGCTTTAAACGCCCAACTAATTCTCTTAAGTCCCCTTTTCCAAGCTCCCCCCCTTAACACTAAAATCCAAAATTTTCGAAACCTTCCTTTTTTTTTTTTTTTTTGAGCATTCACAAAGCCTCAAAAACACCTCCAAACACACCCAAAAACCTACCAACACCCGAATTACACACAACCCACATAGCCCCTAAACCAGGGTGTTACAAGACCGTTGCCGGAGTCGAGCACGAGGCATTACTAAACTTAATTACTAATTCGGCATAAAATTTAAAACTGTCCATCTGCGTCATAGTCACTAAAATATTTATATCTGGAGCTACGGAACTCCAAATTAAGATCCGTTAATTTTTCATGAAACTAGACTCATATATCTTTTTACTATAAGTTTTCTAGAATTTTTGGTATGGCCAATCAATACCAGATTTTTCTTAAAGTTTCCCTTATTTTACTGTTTGACTGTTCTGACCTCTCTTCACTACAAATCAAATTACTCTTCGTACAGAATTCATATGACCTTTTTATTTATTTCATTTGAAAATAGACTCATTCAGGATTCCATTCATATAAATCATATCCCATAATTATTTTTGTGCAATTTCTAATGATTTTTCAAAGATAGAACAGGGGATCACGAATTCATTCAAAACCAGTTTCACTAAAATTTAGATATCTCATTATTTCCATTTCTTTTGCTTACCATATTTCTTTTATATGAAAGTAGACTCAAAGAGCTTTCAATTCATATCTCTTTCACCTTCTAATTCCATTTATTCTATTTTTGGTGATTTTTCAAAATCACGTTACTGCAGTAATTCAAAAACTGGTTCATTACAAAATATTATTAACTAGTTTAAAACATCTTTACTTCATCTCATTTAAACTCTATACATGCCATATAAATCTTTAAACATAAAACAAAAGCTACCGGAGATAATCTTGATAGTGTGATCCTCAGTGTTGATCCGATCCTCCGTATATTTACACGTCAATTTACATGAGACATTGAATACACTCAAGTAAGTTTATAGAAACTTAGTAAGTTCATAGGCATAAAATATAAATCTTACCAAACATTCATACACTTATACATTATGTACAATTACTAAATTCACCTGTCAACCACAATTTGGTGAGTGCTTTCATATAATTTCACTACCATTTATTCATTTACTTTAACTCTTTTGGGCCCTTTTTGTCACTTACCATCTTTAATCAAATTAGGGAACGATTACGGAAAATTGAGTACTTCACTTCCACTTTTCGCTGATCAGGCAGCCGAAGCTACCTGTAACATCCCAAAAACGGGGCTATTTGGAATTAAATTATTTTTCTTATGTAGGAACTGATGCGATATTATTTATGGAATAATAGTGATTAATTTAAGGCTTTGAGTATGCACGGTTTAGTAGAAAATTTTAATTTGGAACTTTAAAAAAAAAAAAAGGGGGAGCTTAGCTTGAGAGGGCTTAAGAAATTTATTTGGAAAATTGTGGAATAAGAAAGACTTTGGTACAAGTGGCGTGGGGCGCCTAAAAGTTTGCTAGGGGCCTTGGGTTCGATTCGTGGAAGAAGCAAGGGGGAAATATTTTTCCTTTTTGGATTGGGCGTTAGGCCTAGAAAGGCCTTTTAATTAAGTTAGGAGGGCTTATGGACATGAAAGTGGGTTGGTTAAGTGGCTGGTGTGTGCTACTTAGGCGCTAGAGGAGTGATAGGGCGCATGTTCGAGCTGCTGAAGCAGCGTTTTGCCTTTTTAATTTTTGGGTAAACGGCCTGGGGAGGTGTTATAAATAAATGATGGGGAAAGATGGCATGAAAGGCGGGCTAGGAGAGATGGTCTGGGCGCTTAAAGGAGCTGCTGCTGCTTGGGGACGCTGGTTCGAACCCCAGGAGCTGCATTTTGAATTTTTTTTATTGTTTATTCCTTTTTATGCTGCTGGCGTGAATGGGTCCATTTTGGACTCTCAATTTCGGCTGGAGTGGGGTGGATAATATTAATTTATCTTATTGTTATCTTGAAGAGGTGATAAACAAATAGGATTAAATGGAATTATTATGTGATTATTATTTTAAGTATTCAAATTCAATTTGAATTGCTTCAATGTGTGGCCTAGAATTATTTTAGGTAGTAAAGGAATTTTTTAAAACTTTGTGGCAGTGAGCTAAATGGGGGTGTCGAATGCTATAAAAACACCCATTGACCACTTTGTTTTGTTTTTCCATTTTGCTTAGTAGAAAATCCTAACCCTTTTCTTCTTCTTATTTTTTTATCTTTTATTTTTCCATTACTCTCAAACCCCTTTTGCCGAATCATCTACTCCCTTGTACCTTTTTCTTCTTTTTCTCACTAAAAGTCCAGCCTTGATTAGTTATAAAATCAATCATAGCGAATTTAATCCCTATCAAAGTGCAGAAATCCCTTTTCTTTATATTAAACTCTACTTGGCCGAATATTGTGCAAGAGAAGGTTCGTTAGTCAATTCTAAAAGGTGAGGTCTTAGGGCGAATGCTTATGTTTTCTTCCCATCATGTCGACTTTGGTAAAAGGTAAGTATGGGTTCGGCAAATGTTAATTAAGGGTGCTAACTACTGATTAAACCGAATTGGTTGTAGGATCTTCGGGATTGGAAACAAGCAAGTAAGTTCGTCCACGTTTGACAATTAATTTTCGGTAAGGATCTACACATATATTTGGTATTCGTTTTAACCGAAGGCTACTAACTTATTGATTGCCGATTGTTGGAAGCAGAGGTACTTTGAGGGTGGTGTTTAGTACTCAAAGACGTGTAGGGACAAATAAATCTAGGGTGATCGACTCTTCTTTTCTGGATTTAGAGCATCCAAGGGTGACAGGTGTGTACATACACACTTATAATAATTAATAAATTGTATTAAATGCATGTGTGTGTAAATCTGCTTTATGTAGATATGGATTTAGTACTTTAATGGTACGAGCGAGGATTCCGGTAAGTCTCTGTCAGTATGAGATTGATAATAATGCTTTTGGGAAGCATGACATTGTTTATATATGTTTATTAAAATTGTGATGGCATGAGATTTGTTATACAATGATTTGATATGGGTTGATGAGTGGAGGGGGCAATGATATTGTGCCGACGGGCACCAGTGTTTTGGTAACACACTGTGACTACGGTCACCAGAGGTTTGGTACCTCCAGAGGTTTGGCACCTCATAGCGACTTGTCCCTGTGGTTAATACCACCGTGGGTTGGCCCCACTTGAGATATGGGATCGTCTGCCAGTGATTTGGTATCACGCGATGGGTTGGCCCCATCACCCGATTTGTGTCTACGGACACCAGTGCTTTGGTAGCACATCGTGGCTATATGTCACCAGTGGTTTGGCACCACCAGTGGTTTGGTACCACAACGGGGTAGACAGTGGCGTATGGCTGGCTAGGTCGGGACACATGACATTTTGCATATTAATTATTGTATGTTGTGTATGAAAGTGTTTAACACCGGGGGAAGGGTTACATACTGAGTCTTGGTGACTCACCTTCTCCTTTACATTTTTCAGGTGACACGTAGACCGCGGATGTGGAGCCGGGTTGACTCGGGGTGGCCATGCAGTAGGATTTAAATTTTAACAGACTTCGGATTTCAACTTATTTATTTTGGATTGTTGACTTAAATTTTATTTCGGATGTAATAAGGCCTCCTAGCATTTTTATTTCTATTTTATTTTATGCTGGAATATTTGTTTTAATTATCTATTTATGAAATGAGTTAAAAAGGGTTTCTAAACTAAATTCGTGAATGTTTTTATCGAGCCATCGAGCACATTTGAAATTTTAAAATAACTTGACCTAATTGATTTCCAAATTAAATCTAAGTATGGCTTTTAGCAATATCACTAAATAAAGGGTTTTCGAAACTTTAGTTGGTTTCCAAAAAGGGTTTTCAAAATATTTTCCTTGTAACAGACCAGATTCGGCCATAGTGTTTGGGCCGGGTTTGGGTTGTTACAAAATTTAATATCGAGCGGTTCTCAAAGCTCGTAGTGGGGCCCAAGGCCCAAAAATGTTTTAAAAGGCCTTATGAAATAATTTTTGGATTTTGAACAAAGCATGGCCCGAGTCTCCTGCAGACCGATCCGCCTGTAAGTACTTCGAACCTCTTGGTGAATTATATTCTCGTAGAAGGGTAGGAAGTATGGGCGTAGATAGACTTATAGGACTTGAACCCTAGGATTAGATTACTCAAACACATGAACCAAACATAAGACATTAAAGAACTAAACCAATCTATGACTTAGCGGTGAGCTAGGGTGTGGTAACCCCACATGACGCATGTCGAGGATTGGATCAGGGGAAGAGCTCGGTATTTAAGCGATCAGGTGTGACTCACCTCCTCTTCGCAGTATCCTACCCAGTGCGTAGCTTCGGTTCACCCTAACTCGCAGGGCTCGGTGGTGTGGCAACCTGCGTGCGCATGTCTAGAAAGGTCGGTGAGAGCTTGGTATTTAAGCGGTCCGCGTGACCCACCTCCTCTTCACTCGAATCACGCACAGTGCGTAGCCTTGGTTCACCACGATCAAGATGGCTCGGTCATAGGCTAAACCTAATGACTAAAACCAGAAAGGAACTAGCCATGTTTTCAAAAAGAGCGAAACAACAACAACCCTAATGTTTCAAAATTTTTACAATGACTCTTTTTAAATCTGAGGACATCATTTTTACAAGGTTTTCTTGAAAAAAAAAAAAAAAAACTCAAATGTGTGGAAAATTACAAAAATGCCCTTAGGGTAAAATTACTAAAGCGCCACGACTCATAAAATACCAGTTCAATGGTTTTGCTCAAAAATTTCAATTACTTTACAAATATCCAACAACTTAGTTTTGAAAACCAACACTGAAATATTTTGGTTTTAGAAAATTACGAAAACGCCCTCAATTTGTGAAAATTACCAAAATGACCCTGATCTTTGAAAATCTTTACAAACATCACCACTTGAAAAAAAAAAGTTTTCAAAAAGAGAACCCTCGAAGTTTTACAATTGTTACAAATACCTCTGATTTATCAGAATTACGAAATTGCCCTGGATGACAAATTACCAAAATACCCCTGGTTTTCCAAAACGATGTTATTTTACAAATTTTCAAAAACAAGCTCCAATCTTGGAAATTTCAAAATGACATGCTTTAGCAGAGTTTTAAAATTTCCTTTATTACGAAAATACCCCTGTAGGAAAAATGACGAAAATACCCCTGGGTTAAAAATGGGCAGAAATGTCCGAAGAGCGAGTAGGTAGGGAAAGTATTAGGGAATGGATGCACGAACTCTTTTGTGTGAACTAGGATAGAAAACTAAAACCTTGGTTGCTCGAAAGAATCCCTAATTAAATACTGTCCATAAAATTTCTTCGCGGATAAGAAAGTGAAACAAATGCTAACGCATAAAATTTTCTTAATCAGATTAAGAGCGCAGTAGATAGAATGAGTTCTAGAGGACGTGGACGTCGTGGACGCGGTAGGGGTAGGATGACCGTATCTGAACCCGTAAGGTCGGGTCAGGGTTCTGAAAATGAGGTACCACCGCCACCACCACCTCCTACTTTTAGGGCTGAGGAGCAGGATCAGACCGGTGGTGAGGCTGTTTCGCAAGCCGTGTTGCGAGTCCTCGAGTTGGTGGCTGGGGCTGGTGGAAATCTGGGAGATCGGAAGTCTGTTCCCGAGCGAATTCGGTCTAACGGGGCCGAGGTATTCCGTGGTGTCTCGTGAGAGTGGCACCCGAAGGCCGTAGAATATTAATTTGGAATCTACGGAAAGGGTCATGGATGATCTCGACCTGACTGAGGAGGAAAAGCTGAAAGGGGCGGTGTCGCTTCTAAAGGATGAAGCGTACCAGTGGTGGCTGACTGTCCGGGATGGAGCCGCGGCTGATGATCTCACGTGGGACTACTTTAAAACGGCCTTTCAGAAGAAGTATGTGGGCACTAGCTACACTGATGCCCAAAGGAAAGCCTTCCTAGGTCTAGTGCAAGGAACTAAGTCGGTGGCCGAGTATGAGGCGGAGTTTTTAAGGCTGAGTAGGTATGCCAGAGGAATCGTAGCCACCGAACATGAGCGCTGTGTCCGCTTTGAGGACGGGCTCAGAGATGATCTGAGATTACTAATTGCCCCGCAGCAGGTTCGTGAGTTCTCATCTCTTGTAGAAAAGGCTAAGGTAGCCGAAGGGATCAAGGAGACTGTAAGACAGAAGCATGATAGGAACAACCAGAAGAGAGGCTTTGGATCGCCTGGATCGGGCAGTAATGTGGAGAAGAGGGCTAGATTTGGGAATCGAGAAAGAACCACAAAGCTCGCTTCGGTGGCCACCTCGGTGTGTTAGATATGAAATCCCATTCGGAGAATGTTTAGCAGGAAGTAGAGAGGTGCTTTGAGTGTGGATCGTTGGATCACCGTGTAAGGGACTGTCCTCGAAAGTTAGCTAAGAATCGGCCAGAGGACGAGAACCGTGCTCGTGGCGAAATGTTGGACCACCACAGAGGGTCAAAGTGTGCGCTAGAGGTGATGGAAATGGTAGCAGGCGTGGCCGAGGTAATGAAGGTGCAGAGGCGAGGCAACCAAGGTTGGTGTATGCAGTTGGCCGTCGCGAGGAGGAAGATGTGCCAGATGCGACAACGGGTATGTTCCTTATTTCTGGAATACCCTTAATTGCTTTGATTATTGTAGAGTTTTCTTGTTTTACTAGGGAAGTGCTCAAACCTTGGTTGTGAACTTAGAGATTGTGCCTAGGAAGTAGGATAGTTCTATTAGGATCAGAATGCGTAGCATAAGCGTAGCACGGTGAGTTAGATGTACGACTATTCGTAGAAAGTAATTTCGAGGACGAAATTATTTTAAGGGGGGTAGAACTGTAACATCCCAAAAACGGGGCTATTTGGAATTAAATTATTTTTCTTATGTAGGAACTGATGCGATATTATTTATGGAATAATAGTGATTAATTTAAGGCTTTGAGTATGCACGGTTTAGTAGAAAATTTTAATTTGGAACTTTAAAAAAAAAAAAGGGGGAGCTTAGCTTGAGAGGGCTTAAGAAATTTATTTGGAAAATTGTGGCATAAGAAAGACTTTGGTACAAGTGGCGTGGGGCGCCTAAAAGTTTGCTAGGGGCCTTGGGTTCGATTCGTGGAAGAAGCAAGGGGGAAATATTTTTCCTTTTTGGATTGGGCGTTAGGCCTAGAAAGGCCTTTTAATTAAGTTAGGAGGGCTTATGGACATGAAAGTGGGTTGGTTAAGTGGTGGTGTGTGCTACTTAGGCGCTAGAGGAGTGATAGAGGCGCATGTTCGAGTCTCTTTGAGCAGCGTTTTGCCTTTTAATTTTTGGGTAAGCGGCACGGGAGGTGTTATAAATAAATGATGGGAAAGATGGCATGAAAGGCGGGCTAGGAGAGATGGTGCAGGCGCTTAAAGGAGCTGCTTTGCTTGGGGACGCTGGTTCGAACCCGGAGCCGTGCATTTTGAATTTTTTTATTGTTTATTCCTTTTTATTTCTTTGGCGTGAATGGGTCCATTTTGGACTCTCAATTTCGGCTGGAGTGGGGTGGATAATATTAATTTATCTTATTGTTATCTTGAAGAGGTGATAAACAAATAGGATTAAATGGAATTATTATGTGATTATTATTTTAAGTATTCAAATTCAATTTGAATTGCTTCAATGTGTGGCCTAGAATTATTTTAGGTAGTAAAGGAATTTTTAAACACTGTGGCCGGCGAGCTAAATGGGGGGGTGTCGAATGCTATAAAAACACCCATTGACCACTTTGTTTTGTTTTTCCATTTTGCTTAGCCGAAAATCCTAACCCCCTTTTCCTTCTTATTTTTTTTTTTATCTTTTATTTTTCCATTACTCTCAAACCCCTTTTGCCGAATCATCTACTCCCTTGTACCTTTTTCTTCTTTTTCTCACTAAAAGTCCAGCCTTGATTAGTTATAAAATCAATCATAGCCGAATTTAATCCCTATCAAAGTGCCGAAATCCCTTTTCTTTATATTAAACTCTACTTGGCCGAATATTGTGCAAGAGAAGGTTCGTTAGTCAATTCTAAAAGGTGAGGGTCTTAGGCCGAATGCTTATGTTTTCTTCCCATCATGTCGACTTTGGTAAAAGGTAAGTATGGGTTCGGCAAATGTTAATTAAGGGTGCTAACTACAGATTAAACCGAATTGGTTGTAGGATCTTCGGGATTGGAAACAAGCAAGTAAGTTCGTCCACGTTTGACAATTAATTTTCGGTAAGGATCTACACATATATTTGGTATTCGTTTTAACCGAAGGCTACTAACTTATTGATTGCCGATTGTTGGAAGCAGAGGTACTTTGAGGGTGGTGTTTAGTACTCAAAGACGTGTAGGGACAAATAAATCTAGGGTGATCGACTCTTCTTTTCTGGATTTAGAGCATCCAAGGGTGACAGGTGTGTACATACACACTTATAATAATTAATAAATTGTATTAAATGCATGTGTGTGTAAATCTGCTTTATGTAGATATGGATTTAGTACTTTAATGGTACGAGCGAGGATTCCGGTAAGTCTCTCACAAGATTATGAGATTGATAATAATGCTTTTGGGAAGCATGACATTGTTTATATATGTTTATTAAAATTGTGATGGCATGAGATTTGTTATACAATGATTTGATATGGGTTGATGAGTGGAGGGGGCAATGATATTGTGCCGACGGGCACCAGTGTTTTGGTAACACTGCTGTGACTACGGTCACCAGAGGTTTGGTACCTCAGAGGTTTGGCACCTCATAGCGACTTGTCCTCGTGGTTAATACCACCGTGGGTTGGCCCCACTTGAGATATGGGATCGTCTGCCAGTGATTTGGTATCACGCGATGGGTTGGCCCCATCACCCGATTTGTGTCTACGGACACCAGTGCTTTGGTAGCACATCGTGGCTATATGTCACCAGTGGTTTGGCACCACCAGTGGTTTGGTACCACAACAGGGTAGACAGTGGCGTATGGCTGGCTAGGTCGGGACACATGACATTTTGCATATTAATTATTGTATGTTGTGTATGAAAGTGTTTAACACCGGGGGAAGGGTTACATACTGAGTCTTGGTGACTCACCTTCTCCTTTACATTTTTCAGGTGACACGTAGACCGCGGATGTGGAGCCAAGGGTTGACTCGGGGTGGCCATGCAAAGAGGATTTAAATTTTAACAGACTTCTGATTTCAACTTATTTATTTTGGATTGTTGACTTAAATTTTATTTCGGATGTAATAAGGCCTCCTAGCATTTTTATTTCTATTTTATTTTATGTTGGAATATTTGTTTTAATTATCTATTTATGAAATGAGTTAAAAAGGGTTTCTAAACTAAATTCGTGAATGTTTTTATCGAGCCATCGAGCACATTTGAAATTTTAAAATAACTTGACCTAATTGATTTCCAAATTAAATCTAAGTATGGCTTTTAGCAATATCACTAAATAAAGGGTTTTCGAAACTTTAGTTGGTTTCCAAAAAGGGTTTTCAAAATATTTTCCTTGTAACAGACCAGATTCGGCCATAGTGTTTGGGCCGGGTTTGGGTTGTTACACTACCACTTTTCACTGATCAGGCAGCCGAAGCTACCACTTTTCACTGATCAGGTAGCTGAAGCTACCACTTTTCACTGATCAGGCAGCCGAAGCTACCACTTTTCACTTTCACTTGTCACTGATCAGAAGTACTCAAATCCGATGTTCCGCTCAATTTGATTATTTAATCACTTTTCGCATTGTCATTTTATCCTTAACTCATCAACAAATATATCTCATCATACATGATATAATTCATAAAATTTACATTTAATCATTAAATTTCAGCCATATGAACTTACCTGAGTCGATTTGCAGAATTTGAGAAAATTCAGGGACTATTCAGTTACTTTTTCTTTTCCTCGACTTGCTTCGGGTTCTCGATCTATAATTGTAAAATATTTTCACTCATTAGCATATATTTCATTTCCATTCCACTTCACAAATTATGCTCTTCAAATTTTGAAATTGCACTTTTACCCCAAAATTTATAGTTTTTACAATTTAGTCCCTGCTCAATTCAGCCATCAATTGAGCTAATTTTTCTCAATCAAAACTTTATTCTATCACGACAAACTATTTCACAACCTTTGATATTCTGAATTTCAACAGCAACCTCTAATTCACAACTTTTTCACAATTAGGTCCTAAATATCATTTCCTATCAAAATCACTTAATAAAACCACCTTAATATGAAATTAAAATTTAATTTTCATAATAATTCATCATAAACTTCCATTTCTCAGCAAGGGTAACTTTTAATTTTACCCACCAAATCAAAAACTAATGAATTCTATAAGTGGATCTAATTGTAAAAGTCATAAAAGCATAAAAATTATCAAGAAAAAGCATGAATTAAACTCACAGGATGTATTAGTATGAAAATCAGCTTTCTCCAGAACTCTTCTGACGTTTTTGGCTGAGAAAATGTGAAGATTTGTCTAGATTATTTTCAATCTTATCTTAATAAATATGTTAAAATTACAAAATTCTAATTTTGCCCTTATTTCCCATATCTCCAGCTGATTCCCTTGCCTTTACCGTCCAACCTTCTCACTTTTAGGTTTAATTGCTCTTTAAATCCTCTTTCTTTTAACACTTGAGCTATTTAATTCTTCTAGCAATTTTGCATTTATTACAATTTAGTCCTTTTTATTTAATTGACTACCCAAACATTTAAATTTCTCAACCAAACTTTAATACTAACTTAATAACACTCCATAAATATTTCTAAAAATATTTATGGCTCAATTTTCAAATTCGAGGTCTCGATACCTCGTTTTTGACCCATTTGACCTAATAAATTCTTTTAATTCACTAAATTCATCAATCTACAAATTCTTCTAAATTCTCACTTGACTCATAAATATTAAATTACTACCTTATTCAATCTTACTTGTCAGATTTAGTGATCTCATATCACCATTTCTGACACCACTGAAAATTAGGTCGTTACATAAATCCCCTGCAACGACAATTACTCTAATGAGCTTGGATCTGAATTACCAGTCCAGGCTAAATTCAGACCCTAATTCGGGTTACCCGTCCGGGCTAAATCCATTTTCCACATATTCTTCGGGAGGGCTATATCAAGGTAGGATCACCTGTCCGGGCTAGATCCTTTTTTATCGTCAATTCCTTTTCAGAGATCCATCGAATTTTCCTTTCATTCAACCGAGAATTCTTTCCCCTTTTTATCAAATATATCAATGTTTCATCAAATTTCATACAATGGACATTCAAATCATATTCATATCAATAACATACATTTCAAACATTTAAGAATATAATTCAAGTTACATGAACTTACCTCGATACTAGTTCGTTTATAAAATCTACTAATCCGGGACTTTTTCCTTTCCTCGATCTAGCTTCGTATTTGAGTTTTCCGGATCTAAATAAATAAATTCAATCATCAATTCAATACATTTCATGTTCACATGTAGCATTTTCTATAATTCTATTATTATTTTTAGCTTATTCAAAGCTGTCTACTTGAGTCACAGTCACTAAATTATTTATTTCTCGAGCTACAAAGCTCCAAATGAAGAACCGTTAATTTTTCCTTAAACTAGACTCACATTTCTTTATACCATAAAATTTTCAGAATTTTTAGCCTAGCCAATTAGTACAGTTTATTCATCAAAGTTGTCCCTGTTCTGCTGTCTGGCAGTTCTGACTCTTCTTCACTAAAAATTAATTATCTCTTCATACGGAAATTAGATGGTGTTCCCGTTTATTTCTATAGAAAATAGACTCATTCAGGATTCTAAGCATATAAATTTAATCCCCTAATTATTTTTCTTCAATTTTTGATGATTTTCTAAAGTCAAAACAGGGGAACCCGAATTTATTCTGAATCAGTCTTACAAAAATCTAAATATCTCAAAATACAGAACTTCTTTTATTTCCTTATTTCTTTCATATGAAAATAGACTCAATAAGCTTTAATTTCATATTTTGTTCATCTTCTAATTCAACTTCTACAATTTATGGTGATTTTTCAAAGTTAGACTACTGCTGCTGTCAAAAACTGTTTTAGTGCAAGCTGGTTATTACCATTTTTCCCCTAAACTTTCAATGAATGATAATTTCGTCCCTGCTCAATTAACCTCTCAATTGAGCTTATTTTTCTCAATTAACACTTTATTCTATCACTTTAAACTACTTTATAACCTTTTGAAATCATAATTTCAATAATAGACTTTAATTCCAAACACTTTCATAATTAGGTCCCAAAAATCAATTTCTATTGAAATTACCTAATAAAATCATCTCTTAAACGAATTAAGGCTTAAATTTCATGCTATTTCATCATAAACTTACATAAACCAACCATGGTGGCTTTCAATTTCATCCATGAAATCAAAGACTAATGAATTTAATAGTAGGACCTAGTTGTAAAAGTCTTTAAAAACACAAAATTACAAGAAATAGGCAAGGATTCACTTACTTGGTGCAAAAATTATGATATACCAGCTTAGATAACCCTCCTATGGCTTTTTTAGCTGATGAGAGTGAAGAAAAATGAAGAGATTTCTAGATATCCCTATTTAGTCCTAGTTTTATTTAGCAAATTTTGTTATTTTCCTATTTTACCCTTATTTCTCCTTATCTTCTTGCTGATTTCATACCCTTGCCATCCAGCCCAATTAGACCTTGGGTCTATTTTCCTTTTAAGCCCTCTTTCTTTTATCATTTAAACTATCTAATCATTTTTTTTTCATAATTTTGTATTTGTTACAAGTTAGTCCTTTTCATCTAATTACATACTCAAACGTTAAAATTTTCTAACGAAATTTTAATACTACTTTACTAACATTTTATAAATATTTATAAAAATATTTCCTACTCAATTTTATGAGATCAAGGTCTCGATACCTTGTTTTTACCCAATTCCTTCAATAATTCCTTTTTCTAACTAACCACTAAATCGGTAAAATTTTTCTATCGATATTTTAATACGATTTTCCTATCATATAAATATTCATGCAAAAATATTAAAATAAATTTCTCTATAAATCGGATTTATGGTTACGAAACCATTGTTCCGATAACCTTGAATTTAGGCCATTACAGAGGTATTCTTTTGATAGCGATTTCATCAAGAGAAGGGATTTTATATGTAAGGAGGCTGAGGAAACTTGGAGAGCCAGTAGATTAATCGGGAACAACTGAAGTGGATGATGATTTAGTCATGAAAAAGTTAGTAGGCTTGAGGGGCGACTTCTCTCTTATTTCTTATTCTTGTTGAGGTGCTATTTATCTGCGACTAAATGAAGTCGATATACTCAAAAGAGACTTGGTGAAGAAATTAGTGGTTAATTCGAAACTTGATCTTATCATGTGACTTGAAACAAAACTAGCAAAGGTGAAAGATGGGATTGTTCAATATGATTTGGACGGATTCTAATCGTTGGTGTGATTGGGGAGCTCTTAAAGATCGTTATCCTAGAGTTTTTGCTTTGGCTATGGATATAGTAGCCAAAGCTAAGGATTATTCACAAAATGGAAGCTTTTACCATCAGTTGTGGAGCTCCTTTTTTCGAAGGAATCATTTTCATTTGGGAGTTAAAGTCATTGAGCAATTTGCGTCGTGACACAATGTTTTGTCCTTCAATTATAAAATGTTATGGAACCTGGACATTTCGCCTAAGATATAATGTTTTGCATGATTGGTGATTTTGGAAAGGATTTCCTACGATGTCTTTACTCAAGAACAGAGGCATTTCGATCTGGAATGAGCAAGTTGTTTGTCATTGGTGCAAAGTGGAATCTAAGGATGTTAGTCACATTTTGCTGAACTAAGCCCGAATTAACAAATTCTGAGGTTTTTTATCCTTCTTTTGTCATGCTTTAATAAGTTGTTGTCTAAACCTCTGTTTAATTGGTGGTTGATGTCTATTATGGTTGCCTTGTGGACCATCTAGAGTGCAAGAAATTATTCTATGTTTAGAGGAAATGATTTTAATTTGGAGTACATTTTTTTTCTGGTTAAACTAAGATCTTTGCATTGGATAAAAGTCTTGCCAGAATGTATGAATTTTGTTGAGTCAATATGGGGGGAGGGGGTGTCGCGAGATTGTGAAAGGAGTATCCGTAGCCATCATACCAAGCGTGTGACGCGTTGGGAACCTTCAAATGAAAGCTGGTTAAAGTTTAACGATGATGGTTCAACATTAGGTAAATTTGGCCCGATAGAGTCTGGAGTAAATTTTAGAAATTCGAAGGGTCTTGTCATTGCTATGTTTCAGGTCTCTAAGGCGTCTAAGATTCTAATTTCGCTGAAATTATGGCAATTAAGTTAGCTCTTCATTTCTTCTTAGACTCCTAGTGTATTAAAGACTAAAAGCTTATGGTTGACTCTGACTCCATAGTCGCACTTACTTGGTGTATCAATGAGAAGTCTAGGACTTGGAAATATTGGCACATTTTTGCAAGCATTGATGAGATTAAGATGTCCATTCACGAGGTACTATTTAGAAAAATTAGGAGAGATGCTAATGGTATGGCAGATTCGTTGGTAAAATCAGGGTGCTTTCAATCTCAAATGTTTTTTGTAGATTGGTGATGAGCATCGTTGAGTTTAATTGAAGAAGATTCACCAAACCATTTGCAGCGATTATTAGACTATTAAACAACAAAGTATTTTACGCCTATTTTTGAACGGTCTTGCTTTGTTTTTAAGGTGTCTTTGCGATTGCAATAATCATAACCAATAGTTCTACAAAAATAATTAAGTTAACTAAGTTTGATTAAAGATAAATACTTTATTTTACGATAGTTTTGGTAATTAAATAATGAAAATAAATATTTTTTCTGTTATGAAAATATTTATCTTTTATCTGTTTCACTTGAAACAATTTTCAAAAACTGAGTGCAAGAAAACTTATCAAATACTTTAGTAAAATGTTTTACATAAAATCACTAGGAAAATATTACATTTTTTGGAAAAGCATACTATTTTCCGGAAATCATTTTGAGAAAATGTTTTCAACCAAACAAACAAACCCCAAATTTGATTGAATTCTACACAGGAGTTAAAAAACTTTTGGCGTAAAATTATCACGATGCTATTGTCGTTCGTTATTCTGTGTATTGGTTTTCCCTAAGTTCTTACCATTACCACCAACAAGATTCTTACAACACAACAAAGTCGAACAAAATCAACAATATTGAAAATAGACACTAAAACTCATTCTAGTTTCAGAATCTTTTATCATTGTACAATGGTTATGCACAAACTGATTCACATTTGCAAGTTATGATCTTTACACAATTTGTGAAACATTTCAGAGCAAGATTGATTTATTAGAGTATATGATAAGATCCATAAATAAGGTGGCGGTGAATATATCTGCAGAAAAGCCCTTACCAACCATTTTTCGTAAGAAGTTGTGTTGCCTTTGAGGTATAGCATATGCGAAGGAACCCCTAATCATTACATTATAACGGCAATGACCATTAGGCGAACAGTCATTATCTCCCATGCTCCCAAACAACATGTATGCTTCATCCGGCAATCCCTCTTTACACAGTCCATTAATCATTATACGATATGTGCAAACACCCGGTTTTAAACCATTGTATGCGAGAGTTGATGAAATAATTCCTTGGCAACTTCGATATGCCCGACTTTGCACAACCCATCAATTAGGATAGTATATGGGACAATATCAAGTTCCAACCCTCTGTTTCGCATTGCTTGAAAAAGCTTCAATGCCTCCTCAATATGACTGTTTTGCCTAAACCATTCAGCAAAATCAAACAAGTCACTAAACGGAACTTGTCCGAAGCAAGCATCTTGCTAAAGCAGTTCACATGCGATTGAAACTTTCCTAATCGAAACATACTACTGCATAAGAGTGTTGTATGTGACAGTATCCGGGATTGGTCCCTTTTGAGATATTTCATGAAAGAGTTCCATTGCTTTAAAGGAAACTAATTAATTTAATCACTCAATTTAGATAAAGGCTATTTTTACCACCTTTGTAATTAAGTCCCTTGACTAAAATTAAGCATCCAAACAAACGAATTAACCTACCATATTTTAAGACATACTCAAGCACATAACATAATATCAAATTAAAAATAAAAATATTTTTAACCCGGATTCGTAGTCCCGAAACCACCGTTCTGATTAGGGTCGTAATTAGGCTGTTACATGTCAAAAATTAAAATATAAAAATTAAATTGTTTTGCATTTTAGTCCAAGTTTCGTAATATTTATGGAAAAAAATCAATTTTAAGAGAGCGTGACCACGTATCCACCTCATATTAATGATATCTGTAAGCTTACACCCTAAACGAGTAACTAATTTTATGGTAGATTAATATAACTATTTTTTTTATCTCGTGCGATGCTCGAGTTTAGTTGTATGTATCAATTAAATATATTACATGTATTTTTGTAACGTTTTAAAAATTTTATGACCTAGAAAGTAAAAAGATACTCACTTAGCTACATAATTTTAATTTAAATTAGATTTTATTGATTATAAAAAACAACCAATATTATTATGAGGTGAGGTGACTCAAATCCCCATTTTTATTTAGGATTATTTGTAATTATCTTTAGGAATTTAAGTAGGACTAGTCTATGTATCTTAGCACTATAAATAAGGGGGTGACGTGACTCAAATTAATGTTCTTCATTTTTTTTTTTTTTTGTAAACACTCTCTCCCAAAAGTCTTTTGTTCTTTCTATATTTCCTTTTAATAAAATCTCTATTTTTATTATATTTTTATTTTCTTTTCCACCACAATCATGAGCCACTAAAACTCATCTAGCCAAAGGTTTCCGAAAATCCCCAAAAAGGGTTCTTGAGGTTTAGAATCCACACTTAGTCTTCTCAATAGGGTATTCATCGTTTCTCCGCACTACGGGGCTGACGCTTCCGTCCATATCCCTTAAGAAGTAAACTTTTCAACGTATGCAAAGGCGACTGCTTTGTTTGTTTTGGAAGGATTGCACAGTCGATTCGTTAACTTACTGCGTCAGAGGTTGGCGAGCCCAAGAGACAAAATGACATGGGATTCGCCATTGAGAAGCGTTGATCTAGCATAGATGACTCCACAAAAGCGATTGCAGGCTAAAGTCAGGTTCCACCAAATCAAAGTCTAAATCTTCGGAGCTGATGGTTGTAGGCGTCCTCTTCCACTATAACTGGCTTATTCGGTTTGAGAAGGATTATCTAAAAGCCAAGGATTGAACCCAAGGCGGATCGAGGCAACCGGAGGCTAGAATCTCCTCATAAGAATTTCTTTATCTCAACTCTATTTTCTATTTTTAATTTTCGCAATTCCAATTCGACTTCTCAATTCTGTTTTTATTTTATTTTATTTTCATTTCCAAATCCAAACTTTTAATTCATTTATTTTTTATTTTTACAGAAACACAGGTTTTCTTGGGCATGATTCTGCCCAGGATTTTGAGAAACAAGCATTTGTATAATCCGGTCCTTGAGGATTCAGCACTACTTCCCCTTTACTGTTCTTTTTCATTATTTTGCAGGGAATAGGATATTTTTGGTACTTTCAACGACGCATCATTTATCCTCCTTTTGTCATGCTTTGATAAGTTATTGTCTAAACCTCTATTTAATTGGTAGTTGATGTCTATTATGGTTGCCTTGTGGACCATCTAGAGTGCAAGAAATGATTATGTTTAGAGGAAAAAGTTTTAATTTGGAGTACATTTTTTCTCTGGTTAAATTAAGATCTTTGCATTGGATAAAAGTCTTGTCAGAATGTATGAATTTTGTTGAGTCAATGTGGGGGGAGGGGGTGTCCCTCGAGATTGTGAAAGGAGTATTTGTAGCCATCATACCAAGTGTGTGACACGTTGGGAACCTTCAAACGATGGCTGGTTAAAGTTTAATGATGATGGTTCAACATTAGGTAAATTTGGCCCGACGGGGTGTGGAGTGAATTTTAGAAATTCGAAACGTCATGTCATTGCTATGTTTCAGGTCCCTAAGGCGTCCAAGATTCTAATTTCATTGAAATTATGGCGATTAAGTTAGCTCTTCATTTCTTCTTAGACTCCTAGTGCATTAAAGACTAAAAGCTTATGGTTGACTCCGACTCCCATAGTCACGCTTACTTGGTGTATCAATGAGAAGTCTAGGCCTTTGGAAATATTGGCACATTTTTGCAAGCATTGATGAAATTAAGATGTCCATTCATGAGGTACTGTTTAGAAAAACTGGGAGAGATGCTAAAGGTATGGCAGATTCATTGGCGAAATCAGGGTGCTTTCGATCTCAAATGTTTTTTGTAGATTGGTTTAATGGAGATGATAGTTTCATTGTTATTTCATCGAAGAAGATTCACCAAATCATTTGCAACGATTATTAAACTATCAAACAACGATGATTTTTTGTGCCTATCCGAACGTCAGGTCTTTGTTTTAAGGTGTCTTTGCGATTGCAATAATCATAACCAATAATTCTACAAAAATAATTAAGTTAACTAAGTTTGATTAAAGATAAATACTTTATTTTAAGATAGTTTTGGTAATTAAATAATGAAAAGAAATATTTTTTCTGTTATGAAAATATTTATCTTGTATCTGCTTTCACTGGAAACAATTTTCAAAAACTGAGTTCAAGAAAACTTATCAAATACTGTAAAATGTTTTACATAAAATCATTAGGAAAATATTACATTTTTCGGAAAACATTTTCCATTTTCAACCAAACAAACAAACCCCAAATTTGATTGAATTATACAGGAGTTAAAAGTTCTGAGCAGCCAAAAATTATAATGATGCTATTGTCATCGCTACAGATATTGGTTTTCCCCTAAGTTCTTACCATTACCACCAACAAGATTCTCACTTACAACACAAAGTCAGAACAAAATCAACAATATTGAAAATAGACACTAAAACTCATTCTAGTTTCCAGAATCTTTTATCACTGTACAATGGTTATGTACAAAATGATTCACATTTGCAAGTTATGATCTTTACACAATTTGTGAAACATTTCAAAGCAAGATTGATTTATTAGAGTATATGATAAGATCCATAAAGAAGGTGGCAGTGAATATATCTCTGAAAAAAGCCCTTACCAACCATTTCCGTAAGAAGTTGTCTTTGCCTTTGAGGTATAGGCATTGCGAAGAACCCCGAATCATTACATTATAATGGCGACTATCAGGTCAAAGCAGTCATTATCTCCCATGCTCCCAAACAACTGTATGCTTCATCCGCAATCCTCTTTTACGATCCATTAATCATTATACGATATGTGCAAACATCCGGTTTTAAACCATTGTCCGAGAGTTGATGAAATAATTCCTTGGCAACCGATATGCCCACTTTGCACAACCCATCAATTAGGATATTATACAGGACAATATCAAGTTCCAACCCATTGCTTTTCGCATTGCTTGAAAAAGTTTCAATGCCTCTTCGATATGACTGTTTTGCATAAACCATCCAGCAAAATCAGACAGTCACTATATCTCGGAACTTGTCCGAAGCAAGCATCTTTGTAAAAGTTCACATGCAGTTGAAACTTTCCTAATGAAACATACTCTGCATAAGAGTGTTGTATGTGTGATGATTAAGGATTGGTCCCTTTCGAGATATTTCATGAAAGAGTTCTATTGCTTCGTCTAACCTTTTACCTTTGCAATATCCATTGATCATGGTGTTGTAAGTAAATATATCAGGTGCACAACCCTTCTCAATCATCAAGTTGAAAACTCTTCTAGCTTTATCCATTTTGTTCTGCAAGCAATGGCCGTTGATTAATGCATTATGGGTAACAACACTAGGCTCAATGCCTCGCTTTATCATTGCGTCAACAAAATCCTCAGCTTCAGAGACCATCCCTTCCTTGCAATGAGCATCAACCAATGTACTATACGTGACAACATCAGGCTCAATGCCTTGCTTTCTCATCATGTCAACGATCTCTACAGCTTTAGAAATCGTTCCTTCCTTGCAAAGTGTATCAATCAATATATTATATGTGACAATATCAAGTGAAATATTGTTATCAACCATTTCATTCAAAAGCCTTGTTGCCTCCTCCTGCCGGCCCAAATTACACATACCATGAATTAAGCAGTTATAAGTAACTATACCTGGTCTAATGCCCTTAACCTTCAATTCAGAAAAGAGATTGAGAGCCTCCTTTAATAGCCCCTTTTTACAAAGAAGGTCAAGGATGGTACTATATGCTACAATATTGGGCTCATAACCTCTGCCTTCCATCAGTCTTAGAAACCTAATAGCTCTATCAAGTATTAGGTCTTACACAACCCCTTAAATCTTGTATTGTAAACAATCAAATTAGGTTGATACCCTCTTTCGATCATTTCATCGAACATACAAACGGCCTCGAAATATTACTTTGATTACAAAGCCCATTTATCAAAGTTGAAAAAGTTACAACATCGGGTTCAACACCTAACTTGACATTTTCCCAAAAAGCAGAAAACCCAAAATCAATTCGACCCAATTGACAAAAGCAATTAATCAAGATGCTCATAGAATAAACATCATGGGAAACGCCTAATAATTCCATCGGCTACACATAGAAACAACAATGGCATAATGTTTCATTCTAACAATGGCTGCAAATAATTTAATGAATTTTAATCAAGGCACTTGGGTACCGCCAATCATCTTATTGAACAAAATCAAAGCATGATCAACATTCTCGAAACCATCATCCCTTTTTCCCTTTCCTCTAATGGACATGGGTTTCTTACTTAAGGCTTTGATGTGGGGAGCAATGGTGTTAGAAGAAGAAGAGTAGAAATTAGAAAGATGTCTTCCGCCATTAACAAGTGAACGAAGAATAAAAGAAGAAGGAAGCTTACCCATATCTTGAAAGTAAGCAAAATGAAAAAAAAAAGCATAAAAAAAACACAAAGAGAGCTGAGCTTGAAAATGAAACCTTATTTGGATTCGTTACTCTCAAAATCGAAATAGCCAGTAATGCAGAGAGGCTCCGGAGATTTCAGCTTCCTCACCTTACTGTCTACTCATTGTGTCGATGGTGGATGGATGATTAGAAACATCAACGTTGGGCACCTCCATAGCCCTAACATTCAGCCCATTTAAGTTAAATTATTTGCAGTTAAGTTAAAGTTAAATTCTATTACTTACAAAATTTCAATCCTCGCCAAGATAGTAGCAGTTAAGTTAAAGTTAAATTCTATTACTTACAAAATTTTAGATAACAAATATATTATTACGTGTTAAATATTATGTCAGCGTACTATTTTCGTATAATATTTATAAAAAATAATTTTATTTTAATTAAAAATTTAATGACTATCATAATATTGAATTTGTAAAATATAAAGATTGAAAATGATTAAATTAAACACATGTCACGAGATTGATAATAAAATTTTATCTATCAAATTCATACACTAAAACTAAAATTTTAAAAATTAATTTTTTTTTAAGAATCTTAGTTATCTGAATCAAGGAATAACATTAAGGTCTAAATTTTAAAATATATTTAAGGTAAATTACACCAACAGTCACCTAGGTTTCATTTCAGTCACTCAACTTTCGAAAAGTTATAAAACAGTCATTAATTAACAGTTACCGTTAAGGTGTTAACAAAATTACTGACATGGCAAGTTGACCAGCTGATGTGGCAAGTTGACTTATGACCCCTGCATTTTTTCTTCTTCTTCTTCTTCTTCTTGACCAAAGGATAGTATACCCCTATCCTTTTTTCCTCTACTTCTTTTGGAGAAGACCATTCTGGCCCTTCACAGGCAACATTAATGACCATTTGTCTTCCTCCACCATTTTGGTGTTCTTAGTGGCTCCATTTTCCTCCATGGTTAACCCTATCAAAAAGACCCTCCGGTCGCTTTGGGTAAATTGATTGCATTATGTGGTTATTTTTGTCATTTTAAATTAATAAAATCTATAAAAATTCATTTGATGTGATTCAAACCCAAAACATCATGATATTTAACATTTAAATTTTATTATTTCAACATAAGTCTGATTTGTTTTTTATATTATTTTTAAAAATATATATTTGTTAAATAATTTCTTTCAACCACATCCTAAGTATGCCATAATCTAAGATCATATTTATTGACTATATTATGTTTGTATTGTATTTTTATAGTTGTGCTCTAAATTATAATGTTCAAATTAAAAGTAATAAATAGCAAAATCTAACATAAACCACTAGCTGTGCATTTTATTTATCGAATCTTGGATTATGTTTCGTAATAAAATTATGAAAATGTAATATTACAGATGGAATGTAAAATACATTGTTTGATTCATTTGCTTGGAATGAAAGATTCATGTCTTCGGTTGATGAAATTTAGGATTACCTAAAAGCAAATTTTACTATATTTGGATTGTTATAATTTGTTTTTTTACAAGTTCACTTCCTTTAACCCTTTTTAGTCTCAACTTTTTCAAGAAATTATAATAACTTAATAAATTCATTTTATTTCACCATTTTATCATATGATAACGTTATCTTAAATGTTGTTATATCAAAAACTTGGGATATCAAAGCTAACAACTTTCATCAAATCAGAACAATTATAAAATTTATCTCAATGACTCAACCTCAATTTTAACAATAGCTTCAGATGTTTCGTGCATGACTTCTTTCCCATAAATTTGAGTTGCACTGCTGCACTATTGAGAAATTAATTTTTAATACTAAATTATATTGATCGATAAATGCAATAAAGTAAATATTAGTTTTTTGGTATTATTCATGTATACATTTCTGATTCATGTTCGGAGCTCTTAACTGCCCCTCCTAACAATATTGTCTCCAAAGTTCGAATTTGCATATCTCCTTGGAAAGTAATGTGCATTAACATTGACATTTTCTAAAACAAGCAAATATATTATTTTACCTCATTTTTGTTAAGAAGAAAATAAAGGTGTAATCTTTGGGAAAAATTGAAGGGTAAATTATACCAACAGTCACTCAACTATAATGTAGCTGAAAAAATAAACACTCTGGTTTCAATTTAAGCACTCAACTTTCGCAAAATAATAAAATAATCCTTTTAATTATTTTCCGTTACAGACGTAACGGAAAAGTGACATGGCATTTAATGGAGGGTTAGCTATCATTTAAACAACCCCATAGCCCTAATTGGGCAACGGAAAAGAAGAAAAGAAAAAAAAAAGAGAAGAGAAGAAGAAGAAGAAATGGACATACCTTAGTTTTGTTCCTCCAAGATAGAGTCACCACTCGCCACATTTATTGCAGTTGAATCTCTGTCCCTTTTTTTCTTCTCTCTTTTTCTTTTCTTTTTCTTAACTCTGGTCACTGTCGTTCATGGCCTTCTCTGGCCAATCGTCATCACCAAATGGCTCCTCTTTTCAAATCTCACTTCAGATTTCCCAATAAGCCTAGCACAGTTAGCACAGTTTTGTTACGAAAACATTCTCGAAGCGAGCAACACCTAATAATGACAACAAAAACACCCACAATTACTTAAATCCTCAGATCTGACCGAAACACATCTTGACCAAAACTCGAGAACATAATAGAAAATTACTCTTAAATGATCTCAAAAGCTTACCCTTTACAACAACAACCTAGAAATTTCACTACACCATCGAAGAGTCTTGATTTTCCTGAAGAACACCTACCAAAAATGGTTTATCGGATTAAATTAAACATCAATAGAAACAAGGGTACAAAAGGAAAATCCCCACAACACCATGACAACCCTTACCTTAAAAAATGTAAGACAGAACGAGCAGTAACACCTCGAAGAGGTAAATTTTTGATAGGAAAAATGAGCACAGAAACGTCAGAGAGGAGGAAGAAGAGAAATATTCCCTATATCCCCTATTTTTCTCCCACTAACCCACTAACTCACAACCTCCTCAAACTTTCAACTCAATCGAAACTCTATCAGTCAGCTGAGCAAAAATAAAACTTGGATCTAAAATAACCAAAATTTTCTAAAGGTGAAACTTGAACCAAAACCTCTCAAACACACTCAGAATACTTAACCATTGAAGCATATATATATTTATGTTAAATATTTACAGAAACAAAAATAAATTATTCAGGCACTGCACATGGGTTGTAACACCCCTTACCCGTATTCGATGCTGGAATAGGGTATGAGGCATTATCGAAACACATACACTTGTAAACGTATTAAATTGAGTCATAAAATTTCATTCAAATTATCTCTTTTCAATTTTCATCACAAATATATAACTTGAATAATACTAGTCAACACCAATGACCTTATACAAAATGAACTGCTAAATATTAATGGCCAACATTTTAGGCCAAACTAATTATGACATATACAAATGACTAAGTTCCCTATACATGCCATAAACTTAAGAGGTTTGTATTCACTTTTTACCCACGATGATAGCTTGATAGTGTCATTACATCTCCAACGATCTTCAACTCGAGCTAGCATACAACCCTATAAGATATGGGAAAGGAAGGAAAGTAAGCTACAAAGCTTAGTAAGTAAGTATGTAAATAATAAGTGATTTGTTAACAGGCTTTCATAAATCTTCACAATATGTTCTCAAGATAATACAGTCATAATTGCACATAGTTCCACTTTTATTCATGTTCATCTCAAGCTGTCTATTTGAGTCACTGTCACTAAATTATTTATTTCTCGAGCTACAGAGCTCCAAATGAAGAACCATAAATTTTCTCTGAAACTAGACTCGAATATCTCCATACCATAAAATTTCTAGAATTTTTGGCTTAGCCAGTTAGTACAGTTTATTCTTTAAAGTATCCTCTGTTTTGTTGTCTGACAGTTTCAACCTTTATTCGCTAAAAATTAATTATCTCATTGTACAGAAATCAAATGATGTTACTGTTTATTTCTCTTGAAAATAGACTCATTAAGAAATTTAGGGATATAAATTTTATCCCATTATTATTTTTGTACAAATTTTAGTGAATTTTTAAAGTTACAACAGGGGATTCCAAAATCATTCTGACCCTGTCTCACAAAAATTCAAATATCTCAGAATATAAAATTCTCTTGTTTACACCGTTTCTTTTATGTCATTCAGCTTTAATTTCATATCTTATTCAACCTCTAATTCAATTTCAACCATTTTTGGTGATTTTTCAAAGACACATAACTGCTGCTATCTAAAACTGTTTTATTTCTAAATTTACTCTTTCATAATTTCACTTACTCTATTTCTTCTTAGTGAAAGTTCGCTCATATATCGAGCACATTGTTCATAAATTTTCACACTTATACCTATAATTATTCATCACATAATCATATTCAATTACACTTAGTTGTTATTTGATAATTAGCACACGAAGTGCTGTCTTCTAGTAATGTATCGCACACATAGTGCCATTACCTGTTTCTCGCACACGTAGTGCCATCTACCGGTAATGTATACCCGTTTCTCGCACACATAGTGCCATCTACCGGTAATGTATTACACACATAGTGCCATTACCCATTTCTCGCACACATAGTGCCATCTTCCGGTAATGTATCGCACACATAGTGCCATTACCCAATTCTCGCACACATAGTGCCATCTTCCGGTAATGTATTGCACACATAGTGCCATTACCCGTTTCTTGCACACATAGTGCCATCTACCGGTAATGTATTGCACACATAGTGCTATTACCCATTTTTCACACACATAGTGCCATCTTCCTTTCACAATTCATAATTTACATCAAGTAATTACTCCATATTCAACCATATCTCATATAATATAACAAAATATTAAAACATAAATAAAAACAATGTATTATGTACATATAAACTTACCTCGAAAGCAAAATCAGTGAAAATGACTTATTCGTCAATTACTCGTTTTTCCCTCGTTCTAGTTCCAAATCTCATTTTCCTTGATCTATAACAACATATTTCACTTATTCAATTAATGTACTATTCAAAACAGTCCTTAACTCAACTTTTGCAAAATTATAATTTTGCCCCTAAACTTTTACATATTTACACTTTTGCCCCAATACTCGAAAATTAAACTTCAGCCCTTATTATTATGTTTTATAACATGCTGATCATTTTTCCCTTCTATGGAAACCTCAAATTCTTACTCTAACATACACTTATGAACAATAATAATTTTTACCGATTAGCTCGTTTTACTTGTTTTCACCGAAAATCACTTAGTAAAAATCGTTCCTCTACTCATTAGCATTCATAATCTACCATCAAACATCAAAATACACAAGCTTTCAACAATGGCATAATTCAAAATATTCACCAAAATAAAAAATTCAAGCATGAGTTTTGTAGATAACTTAGCAACGATATCAAAAACGTAAAAATTCTCAAAAACCGAATAAAAACTAACCTTGAATTAAGCTTCAATATAGCCGAATGTTTCAAACTTTCAGACTTTCTTTTACTTTTTTATGTTCGGTGAAGAAGATGGACATAAAGTGGTGTTTTTCTTTAATGTTTTGTCTTATTATAACATATATTTATTATTCACTTACTAATTATTTAACATTTATTATTTAATATATAAAACTTGTACAACAAGGATATATATTAACCCATTGCCGTCCACTACCTTTTATTATTGGAAAAATTCCAACATAAAACCTCCATATTAAAAGAACATCCACTATTCAGCCCTTCTAAAAATAACCACTAAATTTTCATTTTACTCGATTAAGCCCTTTTATTAAATTAAGCACACTAACAATAAAATTAATTCACGAAACTTTCACACATGTAAATTCACATATTATAAGCACTGAAAATAATATTGGTCCCAAATTCACTGTTCCGACTAAAGTCTAAATCGAGCTGTTACATGGATTGACATTTTTTCTTTACTTTCAACGTCTTTAAAAACACTATTTGATTCTCATTAAAATCATCGTTCAACTAGGTAAGGTTGAAAGAGTTATGCTAGTATTGGTCACATGGGCTTGAACAGCTTAGGCTCCACTCATTTCTCATTAAACATGTATATTTTTTTGCCACAACATTTAATTTGATTATTTAGTTTAAGGTTAACTTAAAGTTTCTTTAGTTGCCAAAGAGCGCGCATAAGAATCGAAGCACCAGAATCATTTGTAGTTCTCTACACATCTAGAAACCGACCCTTTATCCATTTGCACAAGACTAGCAGTAGCATTAGGCAAATTTTCAAAGAGACTCAACACCATTCCTAAATTTCTTTCAATTCTAGAAATAGAGTTTGCAACTTTGTCATGTAGTTATATTTATTTTGTTCAACCTATAGTTGTAATTTTGAATCTAGTAGAACAAAATAATATAAAATTTTCATGGTGTTCAATGATGGTATGGATTGGTTAGAAAAATCAGCTCTATGTAGGAAAAATTATGGTATTGTGCGGCAATTGTAGCTGGTTTTGATTTTGTGTATGGTATTTTATCATGCACAGGCATCAATCAAGAGGGAAAGAAGAACTATTTAATGAGGTATTCTTTTGATAGCGATTTCATCAAGAGAAGGGATTTTATTCCTAAGGAGGCTGAGGAAACTTGGAGAGCCAGTAGATTAATCGGGAACAACTGAAGTGGATGATGATTTAGTCATGAAATAGTTGGTTGGCTTAAGGGGCGACTTCCCTTCTATTTCTTATTCTTGTTGAGGTGCTATTTATCTGCAACTAAATGAAGTCGATTTACTCAAAAGAGGTTTGGTGAAGAAATAAGTGGTTAATTCGAAACTTGATCTTATCATGTTACTTGAAACAAAACTAGCAAAGGTGAAAGATGGGATTGTTCAAATGATTTGGACGGATTCTAATCTTTGGTGTGATTGGGGAGCTCTTAAAGATCGTTATCCTAGAGTTTTTGCTTTGGCTATGGATATAGTAGCGAAAGCCAAAGATTATTCACAAAATGGCAGCTTTTACCATCAGTTGTGGAGCTCCTTTTTTCGAAGGAATCATTTTCATTTGGGAGTTAAAGTCATTGAGCAATTTGCGTCCTGATACAATGTTTTGTCCTTCAATTATAAAATGTTATGAAACCTGGACATTTCGCCTAAGATATAATGTTTTGCATGGTTGGTGATTTTGGAAAGGATTTCTTACAATGTCTTTACTCAAGAATAGAGGCATTTCGATCTCGGATGAGTAAGTTGTTTGTCATTGGTGCAAAGTGGAGTCTGAGGATGTTAGTCACATTTTGCTGAACTAAGCCCGAATTAACAAATTCTGAGGTATTTTATCCTTCTTTTGTCATGCTTTGATAAGTTGTTGTCTAAACCTATGTTTAATTGGTGGTTGATGTCTATTATCGTTGCCTTGTGGACCATCTAGAGTGCAAGAAATGATTCTATGTTTAGAGGAAATGATTTTAATTTGGAGTACATTTTTTTTCTGGTTAAATTAAGATCTTTGCATTGGATAAAAGTCTTACCAGAATGTATAAATTTTGTTGAGTTAGTGTGGGGGGAGGGGGTGTCCGCCAGATTGTGAAAGGAGTATCCGTAGCCATCATACCAAGCGTGTGACTCATTGGGAACCTTCAAATGAAAGCTGGTTAAAGTTTAACGATGATGGTTCAACATTAGGTAAATTTGGCCGACGGGGTATGGAGTGGATTCTAGAAATTCGAAGGGTCTTATCATTGCTATGTTTCAGGTCCCTAAGGCGTCCAAGATTCTAATTTCATTGAAATTATGGCGATTAAGTTAGCTCTTCATTTCTTCTTAGACTCCTAGTGCATTAAAGACTAAAATCTTATGGTTGACTCCGACTTCATAGTCGCTTACTTGGTGTATCAATGAGAAGTCTAGGCCTTGGAAATATTGGCACATTTTTGCAAGCATTGATGAGATTAAGATGTCCATTCATGAGGTACAGTTTAGAAAAATTGGGAGAGATGCTACTGGTATGGCAGATTCGTTGGCAAAATCAGGGTGCTTTCGATCTCAAATGCTTTTTTGTAGATTATTGATGAGCACCGTTGAGTTTAATTGAGATGATAGTTTCATTGTTATTTCATCGAAGAAGAATCACCAAATCATTTGCAGAGATTATTAGACTATCAAGCAATGATATTTTGTGCCTATTTGAGCGTCGAGTCTTTTCTTTGTTTTAAGGTGTCATGATTGCAATAATCATAACCAATAGTTCTACAAAAATAATTAAGTTAACTAAGTTTGATTAAAGATAAATACTTTATTTTACGATAGTTTTGGTAATTAAATAATGAAAGAAATATTTTTTCTGTTATGAAAATATTTATCTTGAATCGGTTTCACTTGAAACAATTTTCAAAAAGCGAGTGCAAGAAAACTTATCAAATCTTTTGTAAAATGTTTTACATAAAATCATTAGGAAAATATTACATTTTTAGGAAAAGCATGCTATTTTTGGAAATCATTTTCCAGAAAATGTTTTCAACCAAACAAACAAACCCCAAATTTGATTGAATTCTACATGGGAGTTAAAAAGTTCTCGTGTTAAAATTATAATAATGCTATTGTCATTGCTACTGAGATATTGGTTTTCCCTAAGTTCTTACCATTACCACCGACAAGATTCTTACAACACAAAGTCGAACAAAATCAACAATATTGAAAATAGACACTAAACTCATTCTAGTTTCAGAATCTTTTATCATCGTACAATGGTTATGCACAAACTGATTCACATTTGCAAGTTATGATCTTTACACAATTTGTGAAACATTTGAGCAAGATTGATTTATTAGAGTATATGATAAGATCCATAAATAAGGTGGCGGTGAATATATCTCATGAGAAAAGCCCTTACCAACCATTTTCGTAAGAAGTTGTGTTGCCTTTGAGGCATAGCATATGAAGGAACCCCGAATCATTACATTATAACAAATAAATGACCATTAGGCGTAACAGTCATTATCTCCCATGCTCCCAAACAACATGTATGCTTCATCGGCAATCCTCTTTACACATCCATTAATCATTATACGATATGTGCAAACATTGATTTTAAACCATTGTCCGAGAGTTGATGAAATAATTCCTTGGCAACTTCGATATGCCCGACTTTGCACAACCCATCAATTAGGATAGTATATGGGACAATATCAAGTTCCAACCTTTGTTTCGCATTGCTTGAAAAAGCTTCAATGCCTCCTCAATATGACTGTTTTGCCTAAACCATCAAAGCAAAATCAAACAAGTCACTAAATCGGAACTTGCCTAAGTAAGCATCTTGCTAAAGCAGTTCACATGCGATTGAAACTTTCCTAAATGAAACATACTGCATAAGAGTGTTGTATGTGATAGTATTCGGGATTGGTCCCTTTTGAGATATTTCATGAAAGAGTTCCATTGCTTCGTCTAACCTCTTTACTTTGCAATATCCATTGATCATGGTGTTGTAAGTAACTATATTAGGTGCACAACCCTTCTCAATCATCAAGTTGAAAACCCTTCTAGCTTTATACATTTCGTTCGCAAGCAATGTCCATTAACTAATGCACTATGGGTAACAACATTAGGCTCAATGCCTCGCTTTATCATTGCGTCAACAAAATCCTCGACCAGAGACCATCCCTTCCTTGCAATGAGCATCAACAAATGTATTATAGGTGACAACATCGGGCTCAATGCCTTGCTTTCTCATCATGTCAACGATCTCTACGACTTTAGAAATCGTTCCTTCCCCGCAAAGTGTATCAATCAATATATTATATGTGACAATATCAAGTGAAATATTGTTATCAACCATTTCATTCAAAAGCCTTGTTGCCTCCTCCTGCCGCCCAAATTACACATACCATGGATTAAGCAACTATAAGTAACTATACGGTCTAATGCCCTTAACCTTCATTTCGGAAAAGAGATTGAGAGCCTCCTTTAATAGCCCCTTTTTACAAAGAAGGTCAAGGATGGTACTATATGCAACAATATCGGGTTCATAACCTCGCCTTCCATCAGTCTTAGAAACCTAATAGCTCTATCAAGATTGCCGGTCTTACACAACCCCTTAAATCTTGTATTGTAAACAATCAAATTAGGTTGATACCCTCTTTCTGTCATTTAAATCGAACATACTAATGACCTCGAGAAATCTTATTTTGGTTACAAAGTCCATTAATCAAAGTTGAAAAAGTTACAACATCGGGTTCAACACCTAACTTCAACATTTTCCCAAAAAAGAAAAAACCAAAATCAATTCGACTGATTGCAAAAGCAATTAATCAAGATGTTCAAAGAATAAACATCGTGGGAAACTCCCAATAATTCGATCCGTCTATACATAGAAACAACAACGGCATAAATGTTTCATCCTAACAATGGCTCCTAATAATTTATTAAATTCCACAATTGAAGGCTTTGGGTACTTTTCAATCATCTTATTGAACAAAATCAAGGTATCACAACATTATCGAAGCGGTGGTCTCTTTTTCCCTTCCCTCTAATGAGACATGGACATGGGTTTCTTACTTGAGGCTTCGATGTGGGTAGCAATGGTGTTAGAAGAAGAAGAAGAAGAGAAAGAGTGGAAATCGAAAGATGGCCTCCACCATTAACAACCCGAACGAAGAATAAAAGAAGAAGGAAGCTTACCCATATCTTGAAAGTAAGCAAAATGAAAGCAGAAATGGCGCGAGAGAGTGATGAGGAGAAGTGTAAATTTTGGGTTGCGAAGTGGGGTTGAGGAAAGCGTTGGGAGCGTAATTTGGGTTAATTGGCCATTAAACCCATCCATGTTTTAGCTTTCCAAGTGTAAATTTACAATTATAATCCTCTTACTATACAATACTCTTTTAAAATGGTCCTTTTTAAGTTTTTATTTTGATTAATAAATTAAATCAATCTTTTTTAAGTTTCCAAGTGTAAACATGTTAATGTTTAAATCATATATTGAAAGGAAACATTATGCTTTAATTTTGGCCGGAATTTACATTGACTTGAGTAGATTACATCTTTCTTCTTTCTTTCTTCCTCCCTCGAAAATTCCCTCCTAACACTTTTCTCCACCCACGCGGAACAGATTACCCAATACCCCATCTCCATCTGATCTTTGAGAAAATGAAATCAACGACGACTTAAAACCCAATGTAAAGAAGAGTCCCAACCAGAAGAAGCGCGAGGCTCGTCGCACCATCCATTGGAGCATGGACTTCGCTTCCTTTTCAACCTCTCAAATCAAATGCACCCTCAGGTGTAGTGTAACCTACAAACATATATTTATTAAAAAATATTTTTAAACTTTTCAAATAAAATGGTATAATATTGGAAGCTAACATCTTTGTTTATTTTTAATTTCTTTTGCAGCGTGGATGTTTAGAGCATCTTCTCTCAAGCTAGATGTTTTCAATGCTTTAATGCTAGTTAAGGTACTTAAGGAAGTGTAAGTTTTATAACATTGAAGCTTCTTAGTGGAAAATATGTTATTGTAAACAAGGTGTTTATGTTTTCATTGCAAAGACTATAGCCTGATGTTTGAGAGGGAACGCGAAGACAGTTAAATTATATTGGTAAAAAAAGTATAGAGGAAGCCGATTGATTGAGGTTCCTCTCTGGATTCTGGTGAATACAAAAGTAGGTGACCAAAAAACATTGCAGGCTTTAGCTGGTTCAGAGACACAAATTATTGAAGAAGAAGATGATGATGATGAAGATGAATTTGAATATAGTATAATTCAAAGTTTTGATTTGAAGACTTATTATAGGCTTAAATTGATTACACTTGTATATTCTTTTACTATTTGTGCTATTTTTTTTTTATGTGCAGCAGTCACAGGAGTTTGTCAACACTGCAAATGGATGGTTTGATGGGTTGACCAGCATGGGCGAAGCCAGGGGCTGACATTAGTATTTGATAAGTTTTCTTGCACTCAGTTTTTGAAAATTGCTATTTAGATGGTTTGATGGGTTGATGGGTTTGATGGGTTTGATGGGTTATAATACATGATAAGCCCCCTAAAATGTAAAATTGCTATTTAGATTCTTAAATTTTTTTTTTAAATTTTAAATTAGTAAAGGTAAAATTGCACTTTGGTCCCCTTACAATTATAAAAATACTATTTAATCCTTTAAAAACTATAAAGATATAAACTATAAAAAATTAAAATTTTGTTTGGTCCTCCTAAAAAATTGTTCTAGCTTCGCCCCTGTTGATCAGCAAGGACATTGAAATTACTAATGAAGTATTTTCAGTTAGCAGTGTCGATTTTATTTTTCAATACACTCCCCTCATTTATATAAGCATTCAACCCTTTATTTCTCAATACATATGAATCAATGTCATTAAATCACCTTAATATTTATTTCAATTCATTTTAATTCTCAACTCATGGTTAGTTGTTCATACAAATGGCCCAACTTCAAAATTTTTTAATTTTATACTGTAAAAAGAAAGAGATTCACAAGCAATATTAGTTTTCCCCTAATTTCTTGACATTACCACCAACAAGATTCTCACTTACTACACAAGTTAGATTAAAATCAACAAAATTGAAAATGGACACTAAAACTCATTCTAGTTTCCAAAATCTTTTATCACTGTACAATTGTTATGTACAAACTGATTCACATTTTGCAAGTGATGATCTTTACACAATTTGTGAAACATTTCAGAGCAAGATTGATTTATTAGAGTGTACGATGAGATCCATAAATAAGGTGGCAGTGAGTATATTTGCAGAAAAGCTCTTGCCAACCATTTCCGTAAGAAGTTACGTTGCCTTCGAGGTATACTTATTTTGAAGGAACCCCCGGATCATTACATTATAACAGCAGCTATCAGGCGAACAACCATTACCTCCCATGCTCCCAATCATCTTATATGCTTCATCCGGCAATCCCTTTTTACACAGTTTATTAATCATTATATAGTATATGTAAACATTCGGTTTTAAACCATTGTTTGAGAGTTGATGAAATAATTCCCTGGCAACTTCGATATGCCTCGCTTTACAAAACCCATCAATTAGGATAGTATACGGGACAATATCAAGTTCCAACCTACTGTTTTGCATTGCTTGAAAAAGTTTCAATGCCTCTTCGATATGACATGTTTTGCATAAATCATCTAGCAAAATCAAACAAGTCGCTCCATTTGGAACTAGTCCAAAAGCATGAATCTATCTAAACAATTCACATGCAATTGAAGCTTTCCCTAATTGAAACATACTCTGCATGAGATTGTTGTATGTGACAATATCCAGGATTGGTCCCTTTCGAGATATTTCATGAAAGAGTTGCATTGTTTTGTTTAACCTTTTACCTTTGCAATATCCATTGATCATGGTGCTGTAAGTAACTATATCAGGTGCACAACCCTTCTCAGTCATCAACTGTAACTATATCAAGTATGTTAATAATGACCAACTATTAATCCACTGCTTCTAAGATACCCTGATTAGGTCGGCTACCAAATGGTACAACCAGCTGAGCCATGCCAAAATTTACGCGTGGAAAGACTTGGCACATGCTTTCATGAAGCAATATAGCCATGTAACAGACATGACACCTGACAAAATTACACTGCAGAATATGGAAAAGAAGTAAAGTGAGAGCTTCAGGCAATATGCCCAAAGATGGAGAGAGGTGGCAACGCAAGTCCAACCACCTCTTCTGGAAAAAGAAACGATGATGCTTATCATCAATACTCTGAAAGCCCCGTTCATTATGTAACATCCTGAAAAGGGCCTATGCATTTTCGGTTTAATTGTACGAAATGACATGTTTTATGTGTTATGAATGTATTTTGAACATTTTTGGAAACTTGGAAATGTATGGAAATGTTAAGTTTAAAAGAGGAAAGTGAACATTTTTTGGAAACTAGGAAGTGTAAAGAAATGTCTTAGAAATGTTCCAAAAGAGGAAAGTAAACATTTCTGGAAACTTGGAAATGTAAGGAAATGTTAGGTTAAAGGAGGGAAACGAACGTTTTTGGAAACTTGGAAATGTAAGGAAATGTCTTAGAAATGTCAAGTTTTAAAGGTTAAAAAGGAGAAACTAAGGCAAGGTGGCCTTAATAGAGAATGTATGTGAAATATGACACACAAACGGGCTTGGAAAAATGGCCTGAAGATGCCACTTAGGGCCACTGGAAATGGCGCCACATACAAGGGTATTGGGCCAAGGTTCGAGCTGCAGGGGAAGCAAAATAAAAGAGTTTTATTTTGCTACAAGGAGCTAGGGAGTTGGACAGCACAAGGCTATAATGTAGGAGCCTTTATTCTTTTATTTTAAGAGATAAATAGTGTATAAATAGGGGATAAATAATAGATATATTTTAGATTATTTTCAAGGAGATAATAAGGGATTATTCTTTTAATAAAGTGATAATTCAAGGGATAAAATTATCAAAATAGAAGAGTGGTGGCCAAGTAAGGGACTCTAGCTAGTAATTTCGGCTACTAGAGGAAAAGAGGCCATTCATTCATTCACTTTTCCCTTTGCCGAATTTCTTAAGCAAATTCTCCTCTCTCTGCCGAATATCCTACAGCCTTTATTCTTCTTCTTTTTGTTAGCCAAAGTTGAAAACTTAAGTAAGCCTAGCCGAATTCTTCATAGCTTTTGTGATTTCCATTAAAACCGAATCCATAAACTCCTCAAGATACCATCATTAGTTGATTTCTTTATGCCAATCAAAGCCGAAATCAAGATCATTCTAGCTTATAGCCGAATATCTCAAGGGGTATCAAGGAGAAGTGCTGTCAATTGTAGTATTAAGGTAAGACCATGTGTTATTCGATTTCTATCTCTTTTCCTTGTAGACTTGCCAAAACTTAGGGACTAATTTCCATTAATGATCTTTGGCCAAAATCTTTTGAAGGAGAATCTCAGGATTTCTAGCATAGTCGACAGAAAGGAGAATCATTCGAGATTTAAGGTAAGTCATGAGACATTCGGCCAAAGGCCATGTATTATAATTCCATGTTAGAATCGAATCTAACATATGTGTAGGTATTTTGACAGACATTTAAGACAAGGGATATTTTCGGGATTTGAGAATTTCAAGGTAAGTGTACTCACATATTCGGCCAAGAAGTACTTCGATCTATTTAACCGAAGACTAATCAATTTAATGGATCTAGTGATTAGCCGATTTCAAAGGGGAAGACTACAAATTTCTGGGATTTGATTAGAAGACATATCGGCAACAAGGTAAGTTTTAGTGTACTAATCCTACTAGGATTTGGATTTATGGCCGAATGGCTCTTTACTAAGTATTAAATGATTGATTAAATGTAGAGATTTAAGATCTAAGGCAGTAGATTAGATTTCGGGATCTCAGTAAAGTTGTTAAGCAAATCAAGTGTGTACCCTACCCTAAGTTTTAATATGTCTATGGCTATGCTTTAAATTGATTGTGTTAATAAGATTAAGAAAATATAAGAATGTGGCTAAGGTACCGTGTTACGGTACAAAGTACCCAGGTACGTTTCCTACTCCTACTAGGATTACAAAATATGTTATATTTAACATGTGAAAAGTGACATGAATGTGAAATTAAGTATGATATGCATGATATGAATAATATAGGCATTCGAGTTATATGAAAAAGGGGAAGTGAATGTGGTGACTTCGGTCTCACTATCTGAATGTGGTGACTTCGGTCACATTATCTGAATGTGGTAACTTCGGTTACATTATCTGAATGTGGTGTCTCATGACACAATTATTTAATCCGGTGGCTTTGCCATGAATTTTATATGGGCGATGAGCACGTCGACTGCAGCGACTGCCTTCGATGGTGTGTAGCGGATGGAGGGTTGACTTAGTAGTCCCCACAGTGTACAGATTGGTACGGGGATGTGTAGCAGATGGCATCTAGGTTTGGATTCGGGTTGCATCATTATTTTATCTGTATATGAATATGCATGTGAATATGATATGTATGATATGCCTAGATTTGTTTAGACTTAGTGTTGTATACACATTGAGTCTGTTGACTCACCCCGTTGTGGGACCATTTTTCAGGTGACGATCAGTAATGGACCGGGTTCGGCAGAAGCTTAGGGATGGCCATGCTCAGCAAAGAATTCAGTTTATTTGGACTATTTTATTTAAGTACTTTGGTTTTTAATTTTGGGATTTGTTTGATGTAATAAGGCCATCGTTGAATTTTCTTTATTTCTACTTTTATTTATTATTGTTACGAATTATATTTGATTAATGTACTAAGTAAATTTATTCAAAACAAAGCCCAAACGTTTTATCACCTAAAGTAAAGGATTTTAATAATGAAATAAACTTATTTTTAACTCAAGCCCAACCCAAAATAATTTTTCTCACAAAACGCATGGTTTTCTTTTCAAAGTGTAACGAATTTGAACTGGTTTTTCTTAAGGAACATACCAGATCTGGTCACGGCTCGTGGGTCGGGTGTGGGATGTTTCAGTTTGGTATCAGAGCCCGTTTCAAACTCTTTCAGCCTAAGGTTTTGAGGCCCAAAACATTTTCAAAGCGAGCCCAAATAAGTTTTATAAAAATATTTTTGAAATAAGCAGGTTTTGGCATGGCACCCAAGTCTCCAACCCTCAGTCCACTAGGTAAGTACTTCTATCTATTGTGTGATTTATGCTATGAATTGTAGAAGGGTAGGAATGGAACGTAGAATAGAGAATAAGTACTTGAACCCTAGGACTAGTGTACCCCAACTATTACATAAGACTTAAGTGCCTAATTTAAACAAACCTGTGGTTAAGTCGCCGAGTTAGGGTGTGGTAACCATTGTGCGCATGTCTAGAATTGGATCCGAAAGAGCCTGGTACTTAAGCAGTCCTAGTGACTCACCTCCTCTTCGCAGGAATCCTACCTGGTGCGTAGCTTCGGTTCACCCTAACCAAGAGGACTCGATCATAGGCTAAACACAATAACTAAAACCCAAAAGGGAACTAGCCGTGTTTTTATAAAAACCCTAGTTTTAAAACTCTTAAAAATTACCTTTTTAATTGTGAGAATTAGTTTTACAAAAATTTTTCCAAATTTTTTTTAATTTATAAAATTACAAAAATACCCCTAGTGGTAAAAATTACAAAAAAAAATGCCCTTGGTTTATGAAATTTCCAAAATACTCACAGTTCTTATCAAAATTCTCATTACTTTATTAATGTTCAAAAATCCTAATTTGCAAATTATCAAAAATACCTTGATTTTGCAAAATTACAAAATTGCCCTTAACTTACAAAATTACCAAAATGACCCTGATTTTTAAAATTTTTGCAACACTACCAATTTGGAAAACAAATTCTCAAAAAGAACCCCCAAGTTTTACAAATTTTGAAATACCCTTGATTTATTAAGATTTATAAATTTACCCTGGTTAATTATCGAAATACCCCTGAAATTTCAAAATTACCAAAATACCCTTATTGACAAAATCACCAAGGAACCTTATTTTGACAAATTACGAAAATACCCCTGTAGGACAAATGACGAAAATACCCCTGGGATAGGAACGGACAGAAATGTCCTAAGAGTGAATGTGTATGGGAGATACTATGGAATGGATGTCACTGAATGAATGTTTGAATAAATGTACTTCTCTGAATTAGGATAGAAGACTTGAAACCTTGATTGATCGAAAGAACAACTTTTAAACTTCTCCATAAAATTTCTTCACGGATAATAAGTGAAACAATGAATGTATGTATGAATGCAAAGACTGTGTGCATGTCTGAATACGAAAGAACCACTCCTAAAATTCTTTCCATAAAACTTCTTCGCGGGTAATCAAGTGAAACAATAACTAATTCATAAAAGTTTTAATTAGATCGCAATGATAGAATGAGTTCTAGAGGACGTGGCCGTCGTGGACGCGGTAGAGGTAGGATGACCGTGTCAGAACCCGTTAGATCGGGTCAAGTTCGAAACCTTGGATGTGAACTTATAGATTGTGCTTAGGAAGTATGATGGTTCCATTAAGATCAGAGTGCGTAACATAAGTGTAGTGCGGTGAGTTAAGATGTAAGATTATTCGTTAGTAAGTAATTTCGAGGACGAAATTATTTTTAAGGAGGGTAGAACTGTAACATCCTGAAAAGGGCCTATGCATTTTCGGTTTAATTGTACGAAATGACATGTCTTATGTGTTATGAATATATTTTGAACATTTTTGGAAATCTGGAAATGTATGAAAATGTTAAGTTTAAAAGAGGAAAGTGAACATTTTTTGGAAACTAGGAAGTGTAAGAAAATGTCTTAGAAATGTTCCAAAAGAGGAAAGTAAACATTTCTGGAAACTTGGAAATGTTAGGTTAATGGAGGGAATGAACGTTTTTGGAAACTTGGAAATGTAAGGAAATGTCTTAGAAATGTCAAGTTTTAAAGGTTAAAAAGGGGAAACTAAGGCAAGGTGGCCTTAAGAGAGAATGTATGTGAAATATGACACACAAACGGGCTTGGAAAAGTGGCCTGAAGATGCCACTTAGGGCCTCTAGAAATGGCGCCACATACAAAGGTATTGGGCCAAGGTTCGAGTTTTATTTTGCTTCTCCTGTAGCTCGAACCTTGGCCCAATACCCTTGTATGTGGCGCCATTTCCAGAGGCCCTAAGTGGCATCTTCAGGCCATTTTTCCAAGCCTGTTTGTGTGTCATATTTCACATACATTCTCTCTTAAGGCCACCTTGCCTTAGTTTCCCCTTTTTAACCTTTAAAACTTGACATTTCTAAGACATTTCCTTACATTTCCAAGGTTCCAAAAACGTTCGTTTCCCTCCTTTAACCTAACATTTCCTTACATTTCCAAGTTTCCAGAAATGTTTACTTTCCTCTTTTGGAACATTTCTAAGACATTTCCTTACACTTCCTAGTTTCCAAAAAATGTTCACTTTCCTCTTTTAAACTTAACATTTCCATACATTTCCAAGTTTCCAAAAATGTTCAAAATACATTCATAACACATAAGACATGTCATTTTGTACAATTAAACCGAAAATGCATAGGCCCTTTTCAGGATGTTACACATTAACCATATGTTGGGAAGCGCTATCATCAGCTTCTTAGATATAGTAATGTCCAGCAGAATGATTGAAAAGATGATAAGGAGTGGGAAGATAGACGTGGGAGAAAGCGCCAAAAGATTAACCCTGAGGAACAAGGAAAATGAAGTGAATAACCTGAGCATGTATAATAAAAATAATTCCAAGTTGGTCACTGTAAACCAGCCAAGGGCCTTAACCACTAGTTATCAAGGCCCTTCAAGGCAAGAATCCAACTCGAGGCCAAACTCAGAAAACTTTAGTTCACTTCCATCCCCTTGACGTATAGGGAGTTGTACCAAAATCTGTTTGATGCCCATGTGATATCTCTGTTCTACTCAGAACCTATGCAGCCTCCGTTCCCCAAATGGTACGAAGAGAACGCCCAATGTGAGTATCACGTAGGAATCACAGGACACTCGGTAAAAAACTGCACCCCTTTCAAAATGTTAATCGAGAAGCTCATCAGAATGGGGATTGTGAAATTTGACAATCTGCCTGGTGTATAAAATTCGTTACCCAACCATGCTGATAAGGGGGTAAATGCAATAATCGAGAATGCGAGGAAGAGAATTAAGAAGAGTATTGCAGAAATAAACACCCCTATTGAAATGGGTTTTGAAACAACTGGTAGACAGGGGATTAATCATTTAGGATTTGGAAGAGATACCCAAAGGGATGAGGAGCTACTGTGAGTTCCACGCTAAAAAAGGCCATGAAATCCAGGAGTGTGCTGAATTCAAAGTTTTTATGCAAAGTTTAATGGATAACAAAGAGTTAGTTTTCTTTGAAGAGGTCAAAGGCCAGAAAGGAATGTTGAGAAATCTGAACATTAACACCATATCGGAAGAAGATCCGGAGAATAGAATTCATCAGGCATTTGCCCTTACGTACCTGGGAATGTTTTGAGCGATGGGACTATGGAAGAGACCCATGTATTTTTTTAGAGCTAATTCAAAATAATGTTCAAAACATGCTTATTTCTTTAAGCCTAGGAGCAATAAGAATCATTTTGTGAAATAGGCATATGTCCAATATATTTATTTCAATAAAATGCATCTTTGTTTCACTTCAAGCAAATATTCTTTTATTGTTTTCATTTCATTCATAATCATACCACACAAGTAAAATATTTTTAGATTCTTTTGTTCTCTGAATCTTCCTTCGTCCCTATAACTGGTCTCCAAATATCAATAATATGAGTGACACTGCTATTGACTCAGAACCTCCTTTTGAGCAAGATATGTGTCCAGAGGAACCTCAACACTTTCAAGATGATCGAGACTGTAGCTCATTTCCTGATTTGTTAAGGATGGTAAAACAAGATGAGAAACAGATCCCACATTACAAAGAATCAGTGGAATCTATGGCCTTTCTATATGTGGGGATAGATGTCACATGACCGTGCATGCGCGTGGCGTGTGGCCGATGACTGAGCACAATGAAACTCGGCGAGAGAGAGAGGAATGAGAGAAATTTTGGTTTTTCTTAAGAGGAGGTTAAAAAATGAAGTTTTAAAGTTTATTTATCTATATAGAGGAAGAAAAACGGCGTCGTTTTGCTTAATATTTTTAAATTTATTTTTTATTTTATCATTTTATTACTTATTTATTTATATCTTTCTATATAGTTTTAAAGGTGCAGAATTTTTATAATAATAATAATAATAATAATAATAATAATTATTATTATTATTATTATTATTATTATTATTATTATTATTATTAACTGTTTCACCTAATATTCATTCATTCATTTATTTATTTGTTCACTATTAAATTTTTAAGTATTTTTTTAGTTTTCATTTATTTATTTACTCATTATTTTTTATATAATTAGTCTGTTTTATTTTTATTTTTTATTTATTTATTTTTGTTTTTTATTTATCTTATTTTTATTTTTACTTTTATTCTTATTATTGTCATTTCATTATTTATTTTCGTATTTATATTTTTACTTTCAAAAATTTCGATTGTTCATTATTATTATTATTAACTTTATTATTATTGTTATTTATATTTATCATTGTCATCATTATTATTTTGTTATGCATATTAGCACCGTAATTCATTTTACACTTTACTACAAAATCGTGTTACATTTCATCCGATACATCAAAAACATTGTTCTAAATAAGCAATTTTTTTCGTATTTCGAGATTGAAAAGGTCGTTCTCTAACTTACGGGGTTTCAACTTTCTTGACAAATCCGAAGAAATGAACATTTTAAAGTTTTTTTAAGTAATCTCAGGAATTAAGAAAATATCGTATTCTAACTTACGGAATATGATTCCTTTCTAAAACCGAGGTAACCGAACATCCTTTTGAAATTCAAAATTTGATTAAATAATAAAATAAATGATCGACTTATTTTCGAGAAGTTAAAACGCCGTGTCCTAACTTACGGGATATGACTTCTTTTGCTACCTCAAGATAAAGTGCATTTAACATACATTTTCATTCATTCAAACGACTTTCACGTAAAAAAAAAAAACATAGTATAAAGAGGGATCATATTTTAAATACTTTTCGAGTTTTCAACTTTCGACATAAAGACATCAAATAATCAATTAGGTATAAATTTTGGCGTCACGAGGGTGTTAAATCCTTCTTCATGCGTAACCGACTCCCGGACCCTTTTTTGGATTTCGTAAACCAAAAATTGTCGTTTTGGTAAATTTAAATTTTTATTAAAATGATTGAATTACGAGGTGACCCGATCACACCTCATCAAAAAAGATTGGTGGCGATTCCCGTTTTTCATTTTCAAAACCAAAGTCAACCCCTTTTACAAAAAAATAGTTTTCGCAGATGGCTTCCACCATTACCACCCATTTGGCACCCATCATTTTTTTCAATTCTACATTTTCAATCCTCACCAAAATAGTACCAATTAAGTTATTTAAGTTAAATTCCATTACTTACAAAATTTTAGGCAACAAATATATTATCACGTGTCAGCTTACTATTTTTGTATAATATTTATAAAAAATCATCTTGTTTTAAGTAAAAATTTTAATGACTATCATAATACTGAATTGTAAAATATAAAGATTGAAAATGATCAAATTATACACATATCACGAGACTGATAGTAAAATTTTATCTATCAAATTCAACTGGTACGGTTTACACTAAAACTAAAATTTTAAAAATTAATTTTTTTTAAGAATCTTAATTATTTGAATCAAGGAATAACATTATGGTCTAAATGTTAGAATATATTGGGTATTTTTACAGAAATATACCAAAAAAATTAAAAAATTATGGAATTGGGCCGATTTCTAGAAAATTTACGAAAAATGGTCGTTTCCCCACAAAACGCGTCCACGTCAGCGCGTTTTGTGGAGAAATGCTAGCAAAGTCCCCCCTGAGGACGCGCTTTGTGCCAAATCAGCAAAAGCACGCCTACATGGACTCGCTTTGCTAATTTGGCACAAAGCGTGTCCTCAGGGACGCGTTTTGCCCTTTCATCAAATATTGGGTATTTATTTTTAAAATTAAATTTCTAAAAAAATTAAACAAATTCTATTTTATAAAAGATATTAAAATTAAATTACAAAAACATATAAGCAACTATTATTTTATGAAATAAAAAAATAAAAAATAAAATAATTCTTATTTATTAAATATATTAAAACTAAATTACAGAAAAATAAAAAATAAAAAAACTTCTCATTTTGTTAAATATATTAAAACTAAAGTACAAAAAAATAAAAATAAAAAAACTTTTTATTTTATTAAATATATTAAAACTAAATTACAAAAAATAAAAATAAAAACTTTGATTTTATTAAATATAATAAAACTAAATTATAGAAAAATAAAAATAAAAAACTTCTTATGTTATTAAATATATTAAAACTAAATTACAAAAAAAAAAAAATAAAGAAAACTTCTTATTTTATTAAATATATTAAAACTAAATTACAAAAAAAATAAAGAAAACTTCTTATTTTGTTAAATATATTAACACTAAATTACAAAAAAATAAAAATAAAAATTTCTTATTTTATTAAATATATTAAAACTAAATTAAAAAATAAAAATAAAAACTTCTTATTTTATTAAATATATTAAAACTAAATTATAAAAAAATAAGAAATAAAAAAATTCTTATTTTATTAAATATATTAAAACTAAATTACAAAAAATAAAAATAAAGAAAACTTCTTATTTTATTAAATATATTAACACTAAATTACAAAAAAAATAAAAAATAAAAAAAACTTCTTATTTTATTAAATATATTAAAACTAAATTAAAAAATAAAAAATAAAAAAACTTCTTATTTTATTAAATATATTAAAACTAATTTAAAAAAATAAAAAATAAAGGAAACTTCTTATTTCTTAAATATATTAAAACTAAATTACAAAAAAATAAAAAATAAAGAAAACTTCTTATTTCTTAAATATATTAAAACTAAATTACAAAAAAAATAAAAAATAAATAAAACTTCTTATTTATTAAATATATTAAAACTAAATTACAAAAAAATAAAAAATAAAGAAAACTTTTTATTTTATTACATATATTAAAATTAAATTACAATTAAAAAATTAAACAATTTCTAATTTATTAAAGATATTAAAATTAAATTAAAATAAAAAAATTAAACAACTATTATTTTATTAAATATATTAAAACTAAATTACAAAAAATAAAAAATAAAAAACAATTTCTAACGTTGATGCCGGTCGAAATTAGTGCCACACGGGGGCGGTCGACGGTTACGCGCTGAATTCCTCATTCTTCTAGCTTCCGGCGGGGGTTGTGGAACCTCGGGCTGGGATTCCGGGTCCTCCGGCAGTGGGTCTAGTTGTGGGTGTTGCGAGGATGGCCCACATTGATAAAATAACGACCCCGGAGGTGTTTGCATAAACCACGACGGGGGCGTCTGAATCCCGTATAGCGAAGGAGACTGGTAAAAAGAAGTGCTCCCCGACGGCACCTCTTGTGATCCCTCACGTGACGACGGCCTCAAGATCGACTGGCCAGTCACAGTAGTCAGGAACGGACTCGAACCTAGCCATGCATTCCAACCTGGGGTGGGACTGGGAAAAGGAAACATATATGGGTTAGGATACATATAAGGGGTAGGGTACGCACCTGGCATAAAGGGTAAAGGCTATGATGTCGATGTCGCCGATCGAATCGATGGGCCCGGTGGATCGTGTGTGGGCTTTGTTGATGGGCCGGTGGAAGATTTCGGTGCTATTGATGGCCCCGTCTCATCACCCCTTCTCTTTGGATTTAAAGGGCCCCGATGTTCCCTTTGTTGACGAAGTTACCATCGCCTCTCTTCTTCCGACAACAAATACGGCTTACCATGGATCCTAAATCATGGCATGTATTCAGGCACGTACGCTAACTTAAGAACGAGGATCAGTTCTCAGATAGGTAAATAGTCATATCGGTTCTCTCATGTCTCGATATGTGCTGACCAAAATCTTGGCCAATCCATGTGCAACTGCCATAAGTCCACTTTGTGCTCATCATCGAGCACCTCAGGTGGCACAAGAATCGGTTGCCAGAATCCAAATTGTCGCAGAACCCGATCTGACTAGTGCATCTCCACAGTCGCATAGGTGATCAATGGGACCTTCACGTGCCAACAGTTTGGATTTTGCAAGAACTCCTCCGGAATTACTGCCCGAATTGTCGGATCCTCGTCTAGTGTCTATTGAAACTATATTAACATTACAAAAATATTAGTTATATACATAATACTAAACACTAAATATGATATACTAAATTATAAATAGAAATTCGAAACTTACTTGTGATTCCGACCGTTGGTCTAATAAAAGTCGTATATCTTCAAGCGAGGTAGGTATTCCAGCATAACTCACCGAATGGTTCCACCTAATTAAATAAATTTTTAGCATACAATTATACTATAAATCTACGTAATGATTGTAAAAGATAACATTAAATTTACCTCGTTATCAGTGGGAATGAATATAGGTGGTCAAGTCGAGGACGTAAAAATAGAAATCGAAACCGTGCCCATGACTGCAGTAGTGATAAGCAACCTCCTATTTTCACTTTACTCGACCGCGTCACCCCGCACATCTCTCGATACAACCTTGATAGCACGGCAGACCCCCACCTCAATTCACCGGCTGCTCTGAAATCAACAAGTTTCAGCAGCCATCTCAAGTGTACCAGGTTTCTATAAAGGTCCGGCATCAGATAGCCTCCAATTATCTGAAGAATGTATGCCCGAGCATACCGTATTCTTTTTATTTCTGTCAAACCCTCATTCAGCTCCGAGAATATGTCTCGTAACCAGGTCATCTCGATCCGAGCTCCTTGAATGTTATCTGGAATGGCACCTAGAAACTCGTGGCATACGGCTCCCCAATCACCAGAAGTTGCGGACCCAGTGACTACCAACCCGTCCACCGGTAATCCCAACTGCAACTGCACATCTTCCAGAGTGATGATACACTCTCTGCATGGAAGATGGAAAGTGTGCGTCTCAGGTCCCCACCTCTCTATCAACGCACTGATCCAAGGCAGCTCCAACTTGAACCCCCGGCTTATCGTGGCCACGTGCCAAAAACCCGCTTCCCGTAGGTAATTCTCGATCAACGGCGATGGGGGACCATGCATATTGCGAATATAACATTGCAACACCCGATCTACAGACTGTTTAAAAAATTATAAAAAAAAATTAATTAAAATTGCATAATTGTAAAAAATATTAAATAATATTGAAAAATTAAAATTAAAACTTACCATTTGCATTTGATCGACGGAGATGTGCTTGTTGTCTAGACGAAGTAATTCCTCGGCCATTGTAATACGATCGAAAATTTTAAAATTTTCAAAAAAATATATTAAAAAATTAAAAAGGGCTTTTTTGTAAATAGTAAAGGACTATTTTGAAATTTCAGAGGAAGTTTGAAGGACTTTAAGAGGAATTTGAGAGAAATTTGAGAGGAATTTGAGTAAGGATTAAAGTATGAAAAAAATAAAAGGGTTGGGGGTTTTTATATTTTTTTATCGTTGGGGCCCCCAACAATCAAAAAAATTTGACCTTTTTTTTACCGTTGGTGTAACATTCTGAATTTGATCCTAATCGGAACAGTAGTTTCGGGACCATGAATCCGAGTCCAATAAATTTTAAAATATTATATTTTGTGTTATTTATATGTGAATTTATGTGTGTGAAAGTTTCGTAGAAAAATTTTATTGTTTGAGTACTTAATTTGATAAAAAGGACTAAATCGCGTAAAACATAAAAGTTGCATTCTATAGTGTAAAGTACTAGAATGGTGATGGCTTTTTAATGTGGAGCATCTAAAGGGTAAATAGTCCATTTTTAAAGTTAGTGGGTGGCTAAAGTCACAATTGCCCTTATTAATTCTAATAGTTTTATTTTTATTTAAAGGTTATAATAGTAAACTAATTAAATGTTATATTATATGTTAAATAAAACATGAGAAAAGCCATTATCATCTTATTTCTTTTCATGGCCGAATGTGTTAAAGGAAAGGGAGAAAACCTTGTTTAAATTTTGGCAACTTCAAGCTTTGATTTAAGGTTAGTTTTTAATCGGTTTTTGATAAATTTTACGTTTTTGAGATTGTTGCTTTGTATAGTAGCCGACCCATGTTAGAATTTTTGAAAATGAGCATGTATGAGGTCCGGCCATTACTATATTCTTGTGATTTTTGGTGTTTTATAATTTTATATAAGTGATATGTTAAAGATTAGTATATTTTGCATTGGAAATTTTGGTAAATTTGAGTATTTTAGGCTAATTTGTAAAAATGAAATTTTAGAGGGGCTTATTTGCAAAATAAATGAAATGTGAGGGCTTGTAAAGTCCCTAGGAATATTCGGCCCTTGTATAGTCTTAGCTAATTTGGTGTATTTTGTGTGTTATGCAAATAGGACTAAATTGCAAAGTAGTGAAATATTAGGGGTAATATGGTAATTTGCCCATTTATGTGATTTGGGACTAAATTGAATTGAAATGTACTTGAATGAGCTGAATTTAATGTGTTTTAGATCAAGAGCAAAGAAAAACAGAATTGGATCAGGGAAAGACAAAGGTTCTTGAATAGTCGATTTACACGGTCTATCGACAGCCGAGGTAAGTTCTTGAGTCTAAGTACATGAAAGAGTTAATTACAAATGTAGTCATTGATATTAATTGACTTATTTGAGCATTTAAATTGAGGATAGCCGAATGTTAAAGTTCACTATTGGACTTAACGTGATTTGAATTTGAAATGAAAACTTGTATATATAGGATATGTTAAGTGATTGTGGTTTAAGTACATGAATCGATAATAATGTGATGTTAATATGGTGAATTGATGAATTATAGCTATGTTATTCGGGCTTTTAGCCTAGCAGGCCCTGTGCCGGTGTGTTATTCGGGCTTTTAGCCTAGCAGGCCCTGTGCCGGTGTGTTATTCGGGCTTTTAGCCTAGCAGGCCACGTGCCGGTGAAACAATTCGGGCTTAATGCCTAGCAGGTTTATTACCGGTGATTAATTTCGGACCTTGAGTCCAGCAGGCCAAGTGCCGGTGAATGTAATCTAAGCTCAGAGTATTTGCGAATTGATTTATGCACATGTCAAGAAATTTCAGCTTTGAAACGTATTAATTTGACAGAGAGGTAAGTAGTTCATTTTCGTGCCACTCAAGAAAATAACGAACGAATACCTGAAGAAGTGGAAGTTTATTACTTTGATGAATGTTATATATATATATATGTGTGTGTGTGTGTGTGTGTGCTATAGCTATGTTCGAATAGAGGATGAAAGATTATGCTATATCACTTGGTTGTGAAAAATAGATGTGATTTATATCGTATTAGGTGGTTAAAAAGGGCATGTGAGATTTGGCTGTGATTTATATGTTCATGGGAGTAGAATCGAATATCTACGGATGTGATAATTATGTATGTTCGAAGTTTAAGTATGTGATGATGAGATCAATGATATTATGTTAAATGAAGTAATGAGAGTTGGTATAAGTAATTGTAAATTAAAATTTCATGTTTAATACCATGAATTTATGTATTTTAAGCTTGATATTAAGTATTTTTAACACTTGAGACTTACTAAGCTAGTAAGCTTACTCCGATTTCTTTTGTTTAATTGTTTGTTTATAGATTCTGGTTAAGCTACGAGCTCGAGAGGGATCGTCAAGAAAGTCATCCACACTATCGCCTCTTTTTGGTATTTTAAATCTTGGTTATGATTTTGAAGGCATGTATAGGTTGGATTAAGTTTTGAAACATATGATGTTTGATCTTATATATAAATATAGCCTTGTGAAAATGGCTATTTCTTTTGGTTAAGTATCATTTCTATGTTTTGGATTTCATAGCTTGTTCAAAATATTAATGGATGTTTTAAATTCGGTCATGGTCTATATCACATGTGGAAGGTGCTGTTGGTATATATTTATATATATTAGGTGATGGTTTTAGTAAACTTAGTCTTGATTTTTGGTTTATATGTGAATCATGTTTGCCATGTTTATGATGCGTGCATGATCGCGATTAAGGTGAATTTATGTGTACTTGTTTATTACGCTTTACTAATGATATTTGAGTAAGACATGTGTTTCGGCCTTATGGTAAATAGCATATGCTTGATATGTTTAGCAAGAATTAAATACTGCTATGTTTAAGTGATTTGGCTATGTGATATTTATACTTTTATAATGATATATATATATAGTTGGCTATATAGATCCAATTATTAATGGTAAGAAATGAATATGTTTCTTGGTTGGTTAGTTACGAATCCAAATGAAAGGTGAAATAGTATATTCGGCCAAGATGTAATATTAATATGTTGGTATATGTAATTGATTATTAAATGGTATAATGGTTCAATTGATTTAATATGCATATGTATTATAGTAATATAAATGAAACTCAGCTTATGTTATATGAATTTTGATTGATACCCGATATATGTTATAATTTGACATAAGTTGAGATATGGTTTGAATTTATATATATATAGATATAGATATAGATATAGATATATATGCCATGAATGTTTAAGTTATGTGATTCAGACATTTGTGTGTATTAAGTACTGGTAATAAAACTTGTTATACATTTATTTTAATTTTAATAGGTTGTAATGTTATATAATATAGTAATGATTGCAGTGCTTGTGCTTGAATTCAATTGAAGGTCTATTTCGGAATTGAGTTTAGTTTGGTAATGCCTCATAACCCTAATCCGGCGATGGGTACGGGTTAGGAGTGTTACAGTTGGGGGCTAAAGCGCGTCCCCTGGGGCGCGCTTTGCTGTCATTTCCCCACAAAATGCGCTGATGTGGACGCGTTTTGTGGGGAAACGGCCCTTTTCCGTAACTTTTTTAGAAATCTACCCAATTCCGTAATTTTTTAATTTTTTTTGGTATATTTCGTATATTTACCCGGATATATTTATAAAAAAATTAAAAAAATAATTAAGTCTCTAATAAAATATCATGCTTAATTTACCTTATCTTTCCATTAATCCAAAATAACATCATTGTTACTAACAAGCGTTGCGTATAATATAATGCATATTGCATTCTTAAAGAGAGATGTAAGTTAAAATCTTGAAGACAACATTGTCGAGAAGAAGAACATCAAATATGAACCATCAAACAAACATGAAAAATACTAAAAAGTTAATATATATATATATATATATATATATATATATATATATGCGTGCGTGCGTGCGTGCGTGTTGATACCATACATACATGCATTTGGAGATAGCTTTTAAGGTTTAAGGTATACATGGGATGTTATTCTTTTTTTGGTAGGCTTGAATTTAAATATTTATTATTTTATATAAATTTTTATTTCCAGATCAAATCATTTATAATATATATGAAAAGTAAATACATGAATATTGTATTGAGGGTGTTGTTGAAATGTGAGAGGAAAATAAGAGAGAGGGGGAAGTAGAAGTCATCATTGGCTGCGTCAAGTTCGAATCAGGTCTCAACAAAATTTTAGGCCCATTTTTAAGGTCTAGGTTCGGTTTAACCCAAAGAATAAGCCTGAAAATTTACTCAAGTCTAGTTCAAATTATAAAATCTAAACCCGAGCCCAACCCGTATTGTAATATCCTGAAATAGGGGTTAATTTTTATTAAATTATTTTGCATAAGTATGGTCGTTGTGGTGTTAATAGAGGTATTTTAGAGGCTAGTTATAAGCTAAGGAAAGACCCGAGCTATAAGAAAAATTTTGTTTTTAAGTGTTAATTAAGGGGAGCTAGGCGAAGGGAGGCTTTAGGAGAAAATGTGGGGTACGTATGACACAAAGAGTGCCTCGGTAAAGTGGTTGTGATGCGCCACTTAAGGGCTTGGAATGACGCCAACAAGGGCCTTGGTTCGAGTCTTGTTGGTAGCAGGAAGGAGTTTTTATTTTTGTTTCAGCGTTGAGACAAGGGAGCTAGCAAGGGAGTGTTTAAAAGAAATTTGTGATGAATTATGTCATGAAATGCGCCACAGCAGAGTGGTTGAAGGCGTGGGGGTTTCTCCAATAGGTCTTGAGTTCGAACCATGGGGGCAGCAGCATAGGTGATTTTATTTTGCATGTTGGCGTTAAGGGAGAGAGGGCTAGTGTTGGATGGCACATGGGCATTGGAAAGATAAGATAAAGGTGGTTTATTTTATTTATTTATTATGAATAAGTGGAGTAGGTAAGGGTTAAGTGATGTTATTTTATTTATTTTATTTTAATGGGAAGAAAGAGGATAAGGGATGTTTAGTTTATTTATTTTATTTTTTTTATGAGTGATGACAAAATAAATATGATCTTATTTTATTTTGTTAATGAGAAAATAAGAGAAACATGTGGGATGTGAGAAGGAAGGATATAGTGGCCGGCCAATGGACTTTAGTGGAAGGGATAAGGCTTTGTTTTTTTTTATTTTGACTAGGAAGATGTGATAAAGGCTTATTATTTTAAGTTAGTATTTTCATTTTATTATTTTATTAGAAGAGTGGGATAATAATTATTATAATTGTTGGAAGAAGGGATTAAGTGATGGAAAATTGTTAAATATTGTTTTGTTTTATGGGTGTTGTTTAATAAAGAATTATCACACAAAAAAAAGGGGGGGGACCATGGCCGAAATTCACCTAGTGTTTTTCTTTCCTTTTCCCATTTTGTTCTGGCCGAATTCTCTCTAACCCCCATTGCCAAAAATTTTTCAAATCCCTTTCATCTTTTGCTCTACTTGGCCGAACCTATCACCCCCATTCTACTCTAAAACTTCACTTTCCATTTGGTGTTGGCCGAATACTTCACCTATATTGGTGGCCATAGCCGAATCTCTTAGGGGCTGTCAACCTTCCTCTTGTAGTTTCTCCAAACGGCCTAGTGGTAAGTATTTTTTTCTATTTAGCATTCGACTTCGGGATTTCGGTAAGAATGGTAAATGGTTAAGCATATTCGGCCCAAGGCCATTTTTGGTATCCAAGTATAACCGAATGTGCACTATGATTTTAGGGGCTAATCGGCAAAGGAAAACGGAGGCTTCCGGGATTTCAATTTGTTTTGGTAAGTGATAGTAAGTTTCGGCCTAAGGCCATATTTTTAGGTACGATTAATCCTTCGGGATTATTGGTATAGCCGAATGGCTAGTAGATCTAAAAGTATGGGTGTTGACCGATTATAGGAGGAAACAATATCACGAGATTTTGCTAGTATAGCTCGGGATTCGCTTGTCTCACAAGTAAACAGGTGTGTAAACTCTTACACACTTTATTAGTTAGTATTGCATATTATGTTACCGTAACTATTGTGATAGTGATTTGCCTTGTGGGCTTGAGCATGGATTCCAGGTAAGTCGCTTGTAATTTTAAATATATTATATGAATGACATGTTGGGTAATATACTATGCCATGACTTATATGCATGATTGATGATAATATGTTAAGCATGTTATGAGCATGTTGGTAATGGGATTGAAGAGAGGAGGGGGGATATTCTATATGGACTGTCACCAATGGTTTTGACCACAAGATGGGTTGGCCCCATCAGTTTAATTGTGACTTCGGTCACCAGTGGTTTTGACCACACCGTTGATATAAATTGTGACTAAGTCCCAGTGGTTTGGTATCACTAGTGGTTTTGACCACATATTGATAATTGTGACCTATGGTCATCAGTGGTTTTGACCACATGATGGGTTGGCCCCATCACTTGATATAATTGTGACTTCGGTCACCAGTGGTTTTGACCACACGGGTAGAAAAGGGAGTATGGATGGCTAGTTTTGGGTTGCATGTTTGCATGTCTTACTAATATTTTGTGTATGAGTTTGCACTAACGGGTTGGGGACTTATACACTGAATCTTGGTGACTCACCCCTTCCCATATCATTTTGCAGATGAGTAGATCACGGAGATGGATCCGGAGAGGACTCGAGGCGGCCATGCTTGTCCCTTAGATTTAAAATTTTATCTAGCACAGTTAAAGTTTATTATTTTCTTAATTTTGGTTTGGATTGTAATAAGGCCGCTAGTTATTATTTCGGATGTTCAAGTAGTTGTTTTTATTTTACTTCTACTATCTTACTAATGAACTTATAAATCGTTTAGATAAATCGGTTAAAAGTAACGTTTTCAAAATAGGTAACTTTTACGAGTTTTCAAAGATGTTACCATCGGGTAGCAAAATTTACCAATAACAATAACTCTGATGTTTTCTAAAAATTTAAATAATCAAATATTTTCAAAAGAGAAAGAGTTTCCACTCAACCATGTTGATAAAATCAATTTCACCTGAGTTTTTAATAGACACCGTTTTTAAACTCAACAAATTTTCAGATTTTCATCAGTTAATCAAAAACTTTCAAAACGTTTTTACTCTGTGACATATCAAATCCGGTCAAGGCTCATGGGCCGGGTTTGGGGTGTTACACGTATTAAATTTTTTATTATAAAAGTTTAGATACAAAATTATGTCATGTAACACCCCTTACCCGAGACCATTGTCGGAGTCGAGTATGAGGCATCAGTAGACTTGACTACTAATTCGGGGCATAAAAATTTAAACTATCCAACTGCGTCATCTTAACTAAATTGACCATAACTTGAGTTACGGGACTCGAAATTTAGATCTGTAAATTTTTCGTGAAGCTAGACTCATGTATTTTCTTACCAAAATTTTTTCAGAATTTTTCATATGGCTAATTAGTACAGTTTATTCATTAAAATTTCCCCTATTTCACTGTTTGATGGTTCTAACCTATTCTTACAAAAACTCAGTTATCTCATTGTAAAGAATTCCAATAATGTTCTTGTTTATTCCAATCAAATAGACTCATTAAGGATTCAAAAAGTTGAAACTATGCTCCATGATTATTTTTGTACAATTTATAACAATTTTTCCTGAATCATGAAGTCATTTAGAACCAGTCTCATTAAAATTTAAATATATCATAACATAAAATTTCTTTGCCTACTTTGTTTCTTTCATATAACAATAGACACAATAATATTTAATTATATATCTTATTCACTCTCTAATTCCATTTATCCTATTTTTGGTGATTTTTCAAAATCACGTTACTGCTGTTAACCAAAAACTATTTCATTGCAACTCCATACCTTAACCATACTTATACGTATTAAAACCAAAACCAAACATATTCACTAGGCCAAAATATAAATTCTAAGATTAACAAGAAAGACAAGCCATTTTCGCATGGCTATTACTTATATACATTATTAAAATTTACCAAAACGTAGGCTAGCTTATACATGCCATAGACCTTAAGTTATTACACGAAAGAAATACCAAAACTTTCTCGATAGTGTGACGAGCTTCAACTATGAACCTCAAGCAAGAGATGAGCATCCAAAAGAAATCTACAATACATAAGCAACCACAATCGAAATAAGCTTCCCGAGCTTAGTAAGATTTAAGCAATTCACACTCATACATATATATACATATGTTTGTTTGAAAATTTCGAAACCTAGTTTATTGATAACATCCATACCGAATATCCCAACCAATTTAAAAGTTGAATTCATACCCACATCACATGCTTATACTACCTACCGTATACCATCATCACATAATAATTAACACACACACATATCATATACTTACCAAATCCTTTACTTACATTTCTAGCTACCAAAAATCTCAAATTAATAGGTATAATACATACCTCAAGTTTACTTACCTCTCCTAACATTAACCGTTCATGCATGACCTGTCATAATATACTCGTTCATTTTTGTATACTAAATATTCTAGTAACGTATCGCTCACATAGAGTCGTTACTTAACATTTCTCGTAACGTATCGTTTAACATTTCTCGTAACGTATCGCTCACATAGAGCCGTTACTCAACATTTCTCGTAATGTATCGCTCACATAGAGCCGTTACTCAATATTTCTCGTAACGTATCGCTCACATAGAGCCGTTACGCAACTTTTCTCGTAACGTATCGCTCAAATAGAGCCGTTACTCACCATTTCTCATAACGTATCGCTCACATAGAGCCGTTACGCAACTTTTCTCGTAACGTATCGCTCACATACAGCCGTTACTCAACATTTCTCGTAACGTATCGCTCACATAGAGCCTTTACTCAAACATTTCTCGTAACGTATCGCTCACATAAAGCCGTTACTAACTTATTCGCACACATAGTGCTAGTTATAAAATTTTCTCCTCTTACACATAACATATATAAATATTCATATTTTATAAATATGATCAAACCTAAATATGCATATTCAAACCAAATTCTTCTTCTTATAATTTACCATTATGTTCGGCGCCACTCGATTAAACACATAATTGTATATTCCATCACCATATTACAATTGGCATCATCAAGAATATATATATATCTATCCCTTTCCACAATTTCGTATATTTGACCAACTCAATTGTTTAATGGTTATACATATGCAAATGTATTTACTAATTCACCTCCGACTATCACCTATAATAATTCCTATGCCTTATTCGGCAATTGAAAATAAAATTATTTGTCACTCAAACATATACATTGTAATATAGGGATAATTCAAATTAGTCCAATTGCTTAAAACTTACCTCCAAAAGTCGACAATTTAAGCTCCCCGGCTACTCGTTAATTCCGCACACTTAGTGCCTTGTGACCGGTATCGCACACTTTGTATTTGTATACTCAATGCCGTTTAACAATCATATAATATATATATATTATATCACTACATAAATTTCCAAATTTTAAATTAACCACCAACCTGTAAATACAATTAAATAAATCCATATCTCCACTTGAAACCTTATATTCGGCCAAATTACAAAACATAAAATCATATTATAATTGCATATCACCATGCCATAATTTAATACTCCTCCAACTATAAACAGCCTTAACATTTCCTCTACAAATATTTATCCAAGCATTTCGAACCAGAGTGCCAAATAATATGCATTAATCCAAGTAGGAATTAACATCAAATTTTTCCTCACATTCGGCAATATGACATTTCGTACATACCTATTTTAACATTAACACACATAATTACAAGAAGCATAAGCTTAATAAAATTACTTAAACCTTACCTCGGATAACAACAGCTAAGTCTTCTCGATTAATCGTTCAACTTAGCTTTTCCTTTATCCACCCCTTTTTCCTTTGAATTTTGATCTAAACAATTTCAATTAAGCTCACTTATAAACTTTTCCATTCAATTTGATCCATAAACACATAATTTAGCAAATTTATGAATTTACCCCTAACTTTTACAATATATACGATTTAGTCCCTAATGCCAAACTCATCAAATATAAAAAATTTGATTGTTTTCCCCTAAGGCCGAATCTTCATAAGGACTTTCTAAGTCCATATATTCAACAAATTTTTCAATTTGACCATTCAAATTAATATTTTCACAAATAATTCCCTAATTAGCTACTTTCCTCAAAACTCAAAATAAAAGATGTTCATCTAGCTCCAATCTTAATTTAATACAAAAGAAATCATCATGAAATTCAACTTATCTTCAATGGCATATTTCATATACATGACTATTGCACAAAATTAAAAAAATGGGTTTGAAAGTAGAATGAATAACAATCACAAAAATGCAAAAATTATCAAAATTTCAAAGCTTAAACTTACCCAATTAAGCCTAACCCTTGCCGAAACCCCTTGAAACTTCTTCCCCTTCTTTTTCTTCCTTAGTTTCGGCCAACCAGTTAAAAAGATGAGCATGCATTTACTTTTCCTTTTTGTTTTATTAAAATATACTTCTTTAATATATTATAAGTGTTATTATTATTATATTACATATATAATTAATATTAAACACTTAATGGTTGCATGTTGTCTTCCACTAACCACTCAAATGGGGAATTTATAAATTAAGTCCACATATTAAAGGAAACAAATTAATTTAATCACTCAATTTAGATAAAGGCTATTTTTACCACCTTTGTAATTAAGTCCCTTGACTAAAATTAAGCATCCAAACAAACAAATTAACCTACCATATTTTAAGACATACTCAAGCAAATAACATAGATATCAAATTAATAATAAAAATATTTTTCTAACCTGGATTCGTGGTCCCGAAACCATCGTTCCGATTAGGGTCGTAATTAGGCTGTTACATGTCAAAAATTAAAATATAAAAATTAAATTGTTTTGCATATTAGTCCAAGTTTTGTAATATTTATGGAAAAAAATCAATTTTAGAGAGAGCGTGACAACGTATCCACCTCATATTAATGATATCTGTAAGCTTACACCCTAAATGAGTAACTAATTTTATGGTAGATTATAACTATTTTTTTATCTCGTGCGATGCTCGAGTTTAGTTGTATGTATCAATTAAATATATTACATGTATTTTTGTAACGTTTTAAAAATTTTATGACCTAAAAAGTAAAAAGATACTCACTTAGCTACATAATTTTAATTTAAATTAGATTTTATTGATTATAAAAAACAACCAATATTATTATGAGGTGAGGTGACTCAAATCACCATTTTTATTTAGGATTATTTGTAATTATCTTTAGGAATTTAAGTAGAACTAGTTTATGTAGCTTAGCACTATAAATAGGGGGTGAGGTGACTCAAATAAATGTTCTTCATTTTTTTTTTGTAAACACTCTCTCCCCAAAAGTAGTTTGTTCTTTCTATATTTACTTTTAATAAAATCTCCATTTTTATTATATTTTTATTTTCTTTTCCACCACAATCATGAGCCACTAAAACTCATCTAGCCAAAGGTTTCCGAAAATCCCCAAAAAGGGTTCTTGAGGTTTAGAATCCACACTTTGTCTTCTCAACAGGGTATTCATCGTTTCTCCGCACTACGGGGCTGACGCTTCCGTCCATGTCCCTTAAGAAGTAAACTTTTCAACGTATGCAAAGGCGGCCGCTTTGTTTGTTTTGGAAGGATTGCACAGTCGATTCGTTAACTTACTGCGTCAGAGGTTGGCGAGCCCAAGAGACAAAATGGCGTGGGATTCGCCATTGAGAAGCGTTGATCTAGCATAGATGACTCCACAAAAGCGATTGCAGGCTAGAGTCAGGTTCCACCAAATCAAAGTCTAAATCCTCGAAGCTGATGGTTGTAGGCGTCCACTTCCACTATAACTGGCTTATTCGGTTTGAGAAGGATTATCTAAAAGCTAAGGATTGAACCCAAGGCGGATCGAGGCAACCGGAGGCTAGAATCTCCTCATAAGAATTTCTTTATCTCAACTCTATTTTCTATTTTTAATTTTCGCAATTCCAATTCGACTTCTCAATTCTGTTTTTATTTTATTTTATTTTCGTTTCCAAATCCAAACTTTTAATTCATTTATTTTTTATTTTTACAGAAACACAGGTTTTCTTAGGCATGATTCTACCCAGGATTTCGAGAAACAAGCATTTGTATAATCCGGTCCTTGAGGATTCGACACTACTTCCCCTTTACTATTTTTTTTTCATTATTTTGCAGGGAATAGGATATTTTTGGTGTGCTTTCAACAACGCATCATTTATCTTCCTTTTGTCATGCTTTGATATGTTGTTGTCTAAACCTCTGTTTAATTTGTAGTTGATATCTATTATGGTTGCCTTGTGGACCATCTTGAGTGCAAGAAATGATTCTACATTTTTTCTCTGGTTAAATTAAGATCTTTGCATTGGATAAAAGTCTTGTCAGAATGTATGAATTTTGTTGAGTCAATGTGGGGGGAGGGGGTGTCCTCGAGACTGTGAAAGAAGTATTCGTAGCCATCATACCAAGCGTGTGACACGTTGGGAACCTTCAAACAATGGCTGACTAAAGTTTAACGGTGATGGTTCAATATTAGGTAAATTTGGCCCGACAGGGTGTGGAGTGGATTTTAGAAATTCGAAACGTCATGTCATTGCTATGTTTCAGGTCCCTAAGGCGTCCAAGATTCTAATTTCATTGAAATTATGGCGATTAAGTTAGCTCTTCATTTCTTCTTAGACTCCTAGTGCATTAAAGACTAAAAGCTTATGGTTGACTCCGACTCCATAGTCACGCTTACTTGGTGTATCAATGAGAAGTCTAGGCCTTTGGAAATATTGGCACATTTTTGCAAGCATTGATGAAATTAAGATGTCCATTCATGAGGTCTTGTTTAGAAAAAGCGGGAGAGATGCTAATGGTATGGCAGATTCATTGGCGAAATCGTGGTGCTTTCGATCTCAAATGTTTTTGTAGATTGGTGATGAGCATCGTTGAGTTTAATGGAGATGATAGTTTCATTGTTATTTCATCGAAGAAGATTCACCAAATCATTTGCAACGATTATTAGACTATCAAACAACAATTATTTTGTGCCTATTTGAGCGTCTGTCTTTCTTTGTTTTAAGGTGTCTTTGCAGCTTGCAATAATCATAACCAATAATTCTACAAAAATAATTAAGTTAACTAAGTTTGATTAAAGATAAATACTTTATTTTAAGATAGTTTTGGTAATTAAATAATGAAAAGAAATATTTTTTTCGTTATGAAAATATTTATCTTGTATCTGCTTTTCTTTGGAAGCAATTTTCAAAAAGCGAGTTCAAGGAAACTTATCAAATCTTGTAAAATGTTTTACATAAAATCATTAGGAAAATATTACATTTTTAGGAAAAGCATACTATTTTCCGGAAATCATTTTTCAGAAAATGTTTTCAACCAAACAAACAAACCCCAAATTTGATTGAACTATACTGAGAGGAGTTAAAAGTTACGAAAAAATTAAAATTATAATAATGCTATTGTCATTACTCTGAGATATTGGTTTCCCTAAGTTCTTACCATTACCACCAACAAGATTCTCACTTACAACACAAAGTCGAACAAAATCAACAATATTGAAAATAGACACTAAAACTCATTCTAGTTTCAGAATCTTTTATCATCTGTACAATCGTTATGTACAAACCGATTCACATTTGCAAGTTATGATCTTTACACAATTTGTGAAACATTTTGAGCAAGATTGATTTATTAGAGTATATGATAAGATCCATAAAGAAGGTGGCGGTGAATATATCTGCAGAAAAGCCCTTACCAACCATTTTCGTAGGAAGTTGTGCGCCTTTGAGGTATAGTCATTATGAAGGAACCCCGAATCATTACATTATAATGAAGAGCTATCAAAGTAACAGTCATTATCTCCCATGCTCCCAAACAACAACTCAGTATGCTTCCTCCGCAATCCCTCTTTACATCCATTAATCATTATACGATATGTGCAAACATCCGGTTTTAAACCATTGTCCGAGAGTTGATGAAATAATTCCTTGGCAACCTTCGATATGCCCTGACTTTGCACAACCCATCAATTAGGATATTATACGGGACAATATCAAGTTCCAACCCATCTGTTTCGCATTGCTTGAAAAAGTTTCAATGCCTCCTCAATATGACTGCTTTGCCTAAACCATCCAAAGCAAAATCAAACAAGTCACTAAACGGAACTTGTCCGAAGCAAGCATCTTGCTAAACAGTTCACATGCAGTTGAAACTTTCCCTAACTGAAACATACTCTGCATAAGAGTGCTGTATGTGACAGTATTTGGGATTGGTCCCTTTTGAGACATTTCATGAAAGAGTTCCATTGCTTTGTCTCACCTCTTAGCTTTGCAATATCCATTGATCATGGTGTTGTAAGTAACTATATTAGGTGCACAACCCTTCTCAATCATCAAGTTGAAAACTCTTCTAGCTTTATCCATTTTGTTCTGCAAGCAATGTCCGTTGACTAATGCACTATAGGTAACAACATTAGGCTCGATTCCTCGCTTTATCATTGCGTCAAAAATATCCTCAGCTTCAGAGGCCATCCCTTCCTTGTAATGCGCATCAACCAATGTACTATACGTGACAACATCAGGCTCAATGCCTTGCTTTCTCATCATGTCAACGATCTCTATAGCTTTAGAAATCAACCCTTCCTTACAAAGTGCATCAATCAATATAGTATATATGACAATATCAAGTGAAATATTGTTATCCACCATTTCATTCAAGAGCCTTGTTGCCTCCTCTTGCTGGCCCAAATTACACATACCATGAATTAAGCAGTTATAAGTAACTATACCTGGTCTAATGCCCTTAACCTTCAATTCGGAAAAGAGATTGAGAGCTTCCTTTAATAGCCCCTTCCTACAAAGAAGGTCAACTATGGTATTATACGCTACAATATTGGGTTCAAAACCTCTGTCTTCCATCACCTTAGAAACCTAATAGCTCTATCGGTATTGCGGTCTTACACAACCCCCTTAAATCTTGTATTGTAAACAATCAAATTAGGTTGATACCCTCTTTCAGTCATTTCATCGAACATACAAACGGGCCTCGAAATATTACTTTGATTACAAAGCCCATTTATCAAAGTTGAAAAAGTTACAACATCAAGTTCAACACCTAACTCGAAGATGTTCCCAAAAACAGAAAACCCAAAATCAATTCGACCCAATTGACTAAAGCAATTAATCAAGATGCTCATAGAATAAACATCATGGGAAACGCCTAATAATTCCATCTGGCTACACATAGAAACAACAATGGCATAATGTTTCATTCTAACAATGGCCACAAATAATTTAGTGAATTCCGTAATCGAAGGCACTGGTACACGCCAATCATCTTATTGAACAAAATCAAAGCATGATCAACATTCTCGAAGCCATCATCCCTTTTTCCCTTTCTTCTAACAGACATGGGTTTCTTACTTAAGGCTTTGATGTGGGGAGCAATGGTGTTAGAAGAAGAAGAGTAGAAATTAGAAAGATGTCTTCCACCATTAACAAGTGAACGAAGAATAAAAGAAGAAGGGAGCTTAACCATATCTTGAAAGTAAGCAAAATGAAAAAAAAAAAAAAAGGAAAAATAAACACAAAGAGAGCTGAGCTTGAAAATGAAACTTATTTTGATTCGTTACTCTCCCGTCTGAAATAGCCGTAACAGAGAGGCTCCAGAGATTTCAGCTTCCTCACCTTACTGTCTACTCATTGTGTCGATGGTGGATGGATGATTAGAAACATCAACGTTGGGCACCTCCGTAGCCCTAACATTCAGCCCATGTGGCACCCATCATTTTCTTCAATTCTAAAATTTCAATCCTCGCCAAGATAGTAGCAAAGTTAAATTCTATTACTTACAAAATTATAGATAACAAATATATTATTACGTGTTAAATATTATGTCAGCTTATTATTTTCGTATAATATTTATAAAAAATAATTTTATTTTAATTAAAATTTTAATGACTATCATAATACTGAATTTGTAAAATATAAAGATTGCAAATAATTAAATTAAACACATATCACGAGATTGATAATAAAATTTTATCTATCAAATTCATACACTAAAACTAAAATTTCAAAAGTTCAATTTTTTTTAAGAATCTTAGTTATCTGAATCAAGGAATAATATTAAGGTCTAAATTTTAAAATATATTTAGGGTAAATTACACAGCAGTCACCCAACTTCAGGGTAACTAACAAAACAGTCACCTAGGTTTCATTTCAGTCACTCAACTTTCGAAAAGTTATAAAACAGTCATTAATTAACAGTTACCGTTAAGGTGTTAACAGAATTGTTGACATGGAAAGTTGACCAGTTGATGTGGCAAGCTGACTTATGACCCCTGTATTTTTTCTTCTTCTTCTTCTTCTTCTTCTTCTTCTTCTTCTTCTTCTTGACCAAAGGATAGTACACCCCTATCCTTTTTTCCTCTGCTTCTTTTGGAGAAGACCATTCTGGCCCTTCACAGGCAACATTAATGACCATTTGTCTTCCTCCACCGTTTTGGTGTTCTTAGTGGCTCCATTTTCCTCCATGGTTAACCCTATCAAAAGGACCTCCTACGCTTTAAAAGTCAACTTCAAAAGGACCCTCTCAAACACCAATGTCATTTGAAAATCAAGCTCCAATATTGTGATAAGAAAAAAGAATAAGAACATTTAGAAGTCCATGAAATCATCTTCCCTGTTGAAATCCCATCAGATGATCAGAAACATCCACCCAACTGCCAAAAGGATCAAAAAAGGATTAATAGATGTCTACCAAGCTAACACAGAGGACATGGGGTAAAAACCATTCCTTCAGTACATGCTTAATAAGTTAATTTTAAGCACTGAGCAAGACTGAATCCATTTCACACAAAAGAATAAAAGAACAACGGGGGCCACATCAAAAACCAATAGTTCATAAGCATGTACACATCAAAATAAAGAGGGAAGCATACAATACTAATTCATGCACGTAACCAATGGATTTAACTTTCTTCACAATCAGTTAGGTTCCTAACAAATCACAAACACTATTGACCCCATATTTCTCCCAATATTCACCCTTTAGTTATTTAAATGATTATTTAAGAAGTTATTTCCTAGAAGTTAGTGGCTGAAATTTGTCAGCGATTTCTTTTGAGAGTCATCGAAATTTGTTAGCGATTTTCTTTTTGAGAATCACATAGTATGTTTTTCCATAAATAAAACCCAACGGGCAACCCTTCTTATTGCTCAAATATGTCAGTACAAGATAAAATTCTTCTCCCAATGACAACACTTAGTTCATACACATTTGCTGCATTTTAATGCAATATGGCTAGTAAAGTTAGCGATCCCAAGACGTATAATGCAGTCAATCTACCCAAAATTTTCATTTTCCCTGAAGTATTCATGCCAAACATGTGTTCATCCCAAGACGTATAATGCAGTCAATTTACCCAAAGCGACCGGAGGGTCCTTTTGAGAGGGTTAACCATGGAGGAAAATGGAGCCTTTAAGAACACCAAAACGGTAGAGGAAGACAAGTGGTCATTAATGTTGCCTGTGAAGGGCCAAAATGGTCTTCTCCAAAAGAAGCAAAGGAAAAAGGGATAGGGGTGTACTATTCTTTAGTGAAGGAGAAGAAGAAGAAGAAGAAAAAAATGCAGGGGTCAGAAGTCAACTTCCCACATCAGCTGTTCAACTTGTCACGCCAGCAATTCTGTTATCACCTTAACAGTAAATGTTAATTAGTGACTATTTTGTAACTTTTCAAAAGTTGAGTGACTGAAATGAAACTTAGGTAACTGTTTTGTCAGTTACCCCAAAGTTGGGTAACTGTTGGTGTAATAGCCCAAATTTCAGTGATGTTAAAATTAATGGTTCGAGATCACCAAATCTGACAAATGAACTCGTAGGCTATATTATTTAATATTTACGAGCCAAATGTAGCTTTTAAAATATTTTTAAAATAGTAAATTATGTATTATAAAGATTTATTTGGTCAAGAAATTGAGAAAAAGAGGTATCGAGATCTCGGTGTTATAAACCGAGTCATAAATATTTTTATGAATGTTTACGGAATGTCAATAAGGTAGTATTAAAATTCCGTTAGAAAATTTTGACGTTTGTGTGGTTAATTAAATAAAAAGGACTAAATTGAAAAGTGTATAAAAGTTACTAGAAGGATTAAATAGCTTAATTGTCAAATGAGGAAGGACCTAAAGTGAAAATAAGCCCAAAGGAGATATTTTAAGCGGCAATAATGATTGAAAATCAAGAAATGGATGAAATAAGGGTAAAATTGGAAAATTGCCAAAATTAGTTAAATAAGTATGGGACCAAATTGGAATTATCTAGAATTCTTTTCATTTCTCTTTATTTTCTTCAGCTGAAAAACAGCCATGGGAGAGAGCTTCAAGCTAGTTTTCATACTCAAGCTTCATGTAAGTTTAATTCTTGCTTTCTCCTTGAAATTTCTATGTTTTTGGACTTTTACAATTGGATCCAACTTACTATGTCATTAGTTTTTGATTCTATAGCTAATTTTTAAAGTTGATGTGGATTAGTACTGGAAGAATATGATGAATAAATATTGATTTGGAGCTTTAATTTTCATGATATTATCAAGTGAAATTGATGAAAATTGGTTTTAGGACCAAATTGTGAAATAGCTAAAATTATGGCCTAGTGTTAAAATTCTGATTTCAAAGGTTATGAAGTAGTTTAAAATGATAGAGAAAAGTATTAAATGAGAAAATTAACTCAATTGAGGGGTTAATTCAGCAAGGACTGAATTGTATGAATTGTGGAATTAGGGACAAATTAGAAATCAACATGTTACACTAAAGTAGTTTTGGATAGCAGCAGTTGTCTAACTTTGAAAAATCACCAAAAATTGTAGAAATTGAATTAGAAGTTGAGTGAGATATGGAATTAAATCTTGTTGAGTCTATTTTTATATAAAAGAAACATAGAAAGCAAAGGAAGTCTACATTTTGAGATATTTAAAGTTTTGTAAGACTGGTTTAGAACAACTTCGTGATCCCCTGTTCTTACTTTAGAAATTCACTAAAAATTGTATAAAAATTATTATGAGATATAATTTATATTTTTTTTCCTTAGTGAGTCTATTTTTATTAGAAATAATCGGAAACACTATACAAAAATCGTACTGTGAGATAATTGATTTTTAGTGAAAAGAGGTCAGAGTTGTTAGACTGTGTAATAGGGGAGAATTTAACTAATAAACTGTACTAATTGGCTAAACCAAAAATACTGTAAAAATTATAGTAAGAAGATATGTGAGTCTAGTTTCAAATAAAATTAACGGTTTGAAATTTGGAGTTCTGTAGCTCAAGATAAAAATAATTTAGTGACTATAACACAAATGGACAGCTTGAACATTCACATGAGTAAATAGTGAAAATTATAGAAAATGTTACTTGCAAGTGTGTTGTTTATACTAAGGATGTGGATGGAGAGGAGGAGGAGGAAAAATAATATATGAATGACTTGTGTATAAATTGATTACATGCTCGATTATAATTGATATAATGTTTTATTTGGAATATTTATTATGAAATTATGATTATCGTTATAATACAAAAAATGAAGTTGTAAGTTTATATGGCTAAATTTTTAGTGATCATTTGTTAATTTTATGAATTTCATGATGTGTTATTTCATATGGATTGATGATAAAATCGTGCATAATGTAAAAGCATGAAAATTGAATAAATGATCGAATTGAGCACCTTAATTCAATGATAAGACGAATTGACGGAAAAGATCATGGTTGAACCATGGCAACAAGTGATAAGTGGTAGCTCCAGCTACCTGATCAGTGAAAGTGGTAGCTCCAGCTACCTGATCAGTGAAAAGTGGTAGTTCCGGCTACTTGATCAGTGAAAAGTGGTAGTTTCGGCTATCTGATCAGTGAAAAGTGGTAGCTCCGGCCACGATCGATGAAAAGTGGTAGCTCGGCACCGATCGATGAAAAGTGGTAGCTCGGCTACACGATCGATGAAAAGTGGTAGTTTTGGCCACCGATCGGTGAAAAGTGATAGTCCGCGTCTACCGATCGGTGAATAGAGGTAGCTTTCGGCTACAAGTGACAAGTGATTTCTGTGTAAGACCATATCTGGAATATGGCATCGGTGTGGTACGTGTTTAAGATGAAAGACCATAACTATGTTATGGCATCAGTGAAATTCAATGCATACTGGTGCAGAACAATTCCGTAAGACGTTCATTAATTTGACGAAGTTGGTAAGTGTTATATAGAATTATGTGATATAAGAAAATATGAGTTGATGATACATGAATATAGAACTTGGTTGATGAATGAGTTCATTTGTGATTATATATTTGTACACCCTTGAGTGTATTATCCGTATGAAATGATATTCCGAATGAGTTAATGAGAAGAGTTCTAATATGACATAATCTAAATTCGAAATGAAATATTATGAAAACGTACTTGGAATGTATTGGTATGTCTTATGTATGTTATTTGAGTTCATAATATGGAAAGTAAATGTATGTGAAAAATATGAGGTGATGATATCTGTACATGGAATTTATTGATGGATACATACATCCTAATAGATTTTAGAGAACATTGAAATTGGGCTCAATAAGTGATTTGTCAATTTAAATTGTGATTGGCAGGAAGAGTTAGTGAGTTGCATAATTATGAGTTGTTACATGTATTTGTCAAAAATACGAAGAAATGATGGTAAATGATACATGGAAATATGAGACTATAATATATAAAAACATGGAATGTGTTTGATAAATGTGTTCATTCATAATTATAGAATTTTTGCATCTCAAGTGCACTATATGTATAAAGATGATGTTTCAAATGATTTGATAAGTAAAACTCAAATATGAAGTAGTTTGAAACCAAGACAAATTGTTATAAAAATGTATATGAAAAACAGAGGTGCGATTGTTATATGCTATATGAATACATAGGATGAAAAAGTACAAGTACAAGAGAAATTTAATGAGAATTGAGCCCATATACGTTTCTTGTTATTTATATGAAGTGTACGACTAACAAATCGTATTAAGTATAAGGCTCAGTTGAATATCTTAAATTGGTTTTTGTATGTATTAAATGTGGGTGAAGAATAAGGATCAAATGAGTGAGAAATATGGCTTGAAAAATTAACATAATTTGTGAAAATTAACTTTACGACACGGCTAAGCAACACGGGCGTGTACTAAGGCCGTGTGACCCAAGTTTCTCCACAGATGCAAGGCAGAGAGTTATACGCCCTAGAGACTCGGCCATGTGAGCCACACAGGCGTGGGAACCTTGTAAATGAGATAAACTTAAGGATTTTGCGAAAAATTTTATACGTGTGTGTGTGTGTGTGTGTGTGTGTGTGTGTGTGTGTGTGTGTGTGTGTGTGTCTTGAATTTAAATATTTATTGTTTTACATAATTTTAAATACTTGAATATTGTATTGACTATTGAGGGTGTGGTTGAAATGTGAGAGGAAAAAAAGAGAGAGGGGGGAAGTAGAAGTTATCATTGGTTGGGTCGAGTTCGAATCAGGTTTCAATAAAATTTTAGGCCTGTTTTTTAAGTTTAGGTTCGGTTTAACCCAAAAAATAGGCTTGAAAATTTACCCAAGTCTAGTTCAAATTATAAAATCTAAACCCGAGCCCAACCCGTATTAAATTTTTTATTATAAAAGTTGAGATACAAAATAATGTCAAAAATTAAAATATAAAAAAATTGTTTTGCATTTTAGGCCCATGTTTGTATTATTTAAGGGAAATAAATCGATTTTGGAGAGAGCGTGAAAACGTATCCAGCTTATATTAATGATATATGTAAGTTTACACTCTAAACGAGTAACTAATTTTATGGTAGATTATAATATATACAACTATTTTTTTTTCTCGTGCGATGCTCGAGTTTAGTTGTATGTATCAATTAAATATATTACATGTATTTTTGTAACGTTTTAAAAATTTTATGATCGAGAAAGTAAAAGGATACTCACTTAGCTACATAATTTTAATTTAAATTAGATTTTATTGATTATTTTATAAAATAATCAATATTATTATGTGGTCATTTTTGTCATTTTAAATTAATAAAATATATTAAAATTCATTTGATGGGATTCAAAACCAAAACATTATGATATTTAACATTTAAATTTTATGATTTCAACATAAGTCTGATTTGTTTTTTATATTATTTTTAAAAATATATATTTGTTATATAATTTCTTTCAACCACATCCTAAGTATGCCATAATCTAAGATCATATTTATTGACTATATTATGTTTGTATTGTATTTTCATACTTGTGCTCTAAATTATAATATTCAAATTAAAAGTAATAAATACCAAAATCTAACATAAACCACTAGCAGTGCATTTGATTTGTCGAATCTTGGATTATATTTCGTAATAAAATTATGAAAATGTAATATTACGGATGTAATGCAAAATACATTGTTTGGTTCATTTGCTTGGAGTGAAAGATTCATGTATTCGGTTGATGAAATTTAGGATTACCTAAAAGCAAATTTTACTATATTTTGATTGTTATAATTTTTTTTTTATTACAAGTTCACTTCCTTTAACCTTTTTTTAGTCTCAACTTTTTCAAAAAATTATAATAATTTAATAAATTCATTTTATTTCACCATTTTATCATATGATAACGTTATCTTAAATGTTGTTATATCAAAAACTTGGGACATCAAAGCTAACAACTTTCATCAAATCAAAACAATTATAAAATTTATCTCAATGACTCAACCTCAATTTTAACAATAGCTTCAGATGTCTCGTGCATGACTTCGTTCCCATAAATTTGAGTTGCACTGCTGCACTATTGAGAAACTGATTTTTAATACTAAATTATATTGTTTGATAAATGCAATAAAGTAAATATTAGTTTTTTGGTATTATTCATGTTTGTTTTACAGTTCATGTTCGGAGCTCTTAACTGCCCCTCCTAACAATATTGTCTCCAAAGTTCGAATTTGCATCTCTCCTTGGAATGTAATGTGCATTAACATTGACATTTTCTAAAACAAGAAAATATATTATTTTACCTTATTTTCGTTAAGAAGAAAATAAAGGTGTAATCTTTGGAAAAAATAGAAGGGTAAATTATACCAACAGTCACTTAACTTTGATGTAGCTGAAAAAATAGACAATCTGGTTTCAATTCAATCACTCAACTTTAGCAAAATAACAAAATAGTCCTTTTAACTATTTTCCGTTACAGACATAACGGAAAAGTGACATGGCATTTAATGGAGGGTTAGCTATCATTTAAACAACCCCATAGCCCTAACTGGGCAGCAGAAAAGAAGAAAAGAAAAAAAAAGGCGAAGAGAAGAAGAAGAAGAAGAAATGAACATACCTTAGTTTTGTTCCTCCAAGATAGAGTCACCACTCGATTCATTTGTTATCTGTTGAATCTCTGTCCCTTTTTTTCTTCTCTCTTTTTCTTTTCTCTTTCTTAACTCTGGTCACCGTCGTTCCAATCGTCATCACCAAATGACTCCTCTTTTCCTCTTCTCAAATCTCACTTTAGATTTTCTAATAAGCCTTCAAAATCCCAAGATTAAAAACTTAAAGCTTGAACAAGGCTTCAATAGATCTTGGCCGTCCTTTGTCGATCACCACCATATTCAGCCTGACTTTTCTTCGACCAACCATGACTCTTAACCACTCGGATCATCGAATCGGCTTGAGTTCTCAATCCGCAAAACCTAAAATAGGTATGGGTTTCTTCTCCTTTAATTCTCTTCTTTTTAGTTTTTTTTTTTACTTCCCTCTTTTGATGCAAGCCAATTTGAAATTCTTACTCTTTTTTTTTGGTTTGGTTTTGGATGCTTGCTATTTGGTATTTTTGTTTTTGCTGATTTTTGTTGTTTTGTCGTCGATTTTGATTTGAAGCAACATCGCCACAAGCAGGTGCTCCAACTAAACTAATGCTGATGAATGGGTTGTGATGGGATCTCCTTGACATTATCCCAATCAATCGTTTTGATGCCAGACTCAACATTTTCGCCATCGATTTTCAATTTTCACTACTACGAAAAAATCATGCATCAGGATAGCTAAGAGTTTTTCTAGGTTCCGCCTACCAAAATTTTTTTCTCAATTTTTTTTCCATTTTGGGCCTAATTTTAGGTAAATCGCATGTCAATATGCCACATCAGCTAATTGCACATCAACTATTTACTGTTAAGATAATAACAGAAAATCTTAATAAATGACTGATTTGTCAGTTTTTTATAACGTTAGTGACTGTTTTGTTATTTGTTTAAACTTGAATGACTAATATGAAATCTAAGTGATTATTTTGTCAGCTACCTCAAAGTTAGTGACATTTCGTGTAATTTAACCAGAATAGAATTTATTGCATCTTTATTTCATTTTTAATAATTTTAAATATTAAGATAATAACATATATAATTTTAATTATCTATATATTTTTATAATTTAATTTAAATAAATTTATTTTAAAAAATATTTAATTGAAATTCAGGTTAGGCCGGGTTGAAAACAAAAATAAATTCATTGATACACAAAGGAATGGATCGTGGTTGTCGGAGTAGACTAGAAATATGGGATGTTGCTCGCTGCTTAAAGCTGAATTGTGGCTCATTTTGGACGGTATGAATCTTCTTTGGATCCAAGGCTTTAGGCGTGTGGAGATTGAGAGCGGCAGTCTCTGCTTGCTTTGTCCGCATCATATTGGATGAGTGTAACTGCTGCTAAGCGAGTATATTGCACTTCGAGTTCTTTAGAATCGGCAAAGGAAGGTCAAGATACATCACATTGTCAGGGAAGCCAATGCGTTTGGCCTAAGCGGTGATGAATCCACCATCTGCTGCCTTTGAGGAGCATTCTTTGCAAGGACAAGATCTGAGGGATCATTGCGGATAGGTGAAATCACTACCCTCCTTTATATAAACATTCAACCCTTTATTACTCAACACACGTAAATCAATGCCATTAAATCACCTTAACATATTTCAATTCCATTTATTCTCAACTCATGTTTAGTTGTTCATACAGATGCCCTGACTTTAAAATTCACAAGCAATATTGGTTTTCCCTAATTTCTTAACATCACCACAAAAAGATCAAGAAGTTGCTAAGATCAAGATCAACAAGCTACACAAGTCGGAATAAAATCAACAAATTTGAAAATGGACACTAAAACTCATTCTAGTTTCCAGAATCTTTTATCACTGTGCAATGGTTATGTACAAACTGATTCACATTTGCAAATTATGATCTTTACACAATTTGTGAAACATTTGAGCAAGATTGATTTATATGATAAGATCCATAAATAAGGTGGCAAAGTGGATATATCTGCAGAAAAGCCCTTACCAACCATTTCCGTGAGAAGTTGTGTTGCCTTTGAGGTATAGCTATTGCGAAGGAACCTCGAATCATTACATTATAACAAAGCATTTATCGAGTGAACAGTCATTGTCGCCCATGCTCCCAAACAACTGTATGCTTCATCGGCAATCCCTCTTTCTGAGCCCATTAATCATTATACAATATGTGTAAACATCCGGTTTTAAACCATTGTCCGAGAGTTCATGAAATAATTCCTTGGCAACCGATATGCCCGACTTTGCACAACCCATCAATTAGGATATTATATGGGACAATATCAAGTTCCAACCATTGTTTCGCATTGCTTGAAAAAGTTTCAATGCCTCCTCAATATGACTGTTTTGCCTAAACCATTCAAGCAAAATCAAACGAGTCACTAAATTTGGAACTTGTCGAGAAGCAAGCATCTTTCTAAAAAGTTCACATGCGTTGAAACTTTCCTAAGCTGAAACATACTCTGCATAAGAGTCTTTGTATGTGATGATATTCGGGATTGGTCCGTTTTGAGATATTTCATGAAAGAGTTCCATTGCTTCATCTAACCTCTTAGCTTTGCAATATCCATTGATCATGGTGTTGTAAGTAACTATATTAGGTGCACAACCCTTCTCAATCATCAAGTTGAAAACTCTTCTAGCTTTATCCATTTCGTTCTGCAAGCAATGGCTGTTGATTAATGCATTATGGGTAACAACATCAGGCTCAATGCCTCGCTTTATCATTGCGTCAACAATATCCTCAGCTTCAGAGACCATCCCTTCCTTGCAATGCGCATCAACCAATGTATTATAGGTGACATTAGGCTCAATGCCTTTCTTTCTCATCAGGTCAATGATGTCTACAGCTTTAGAAATCGTTCCTTCCTTGCAAAGTGTATCAATCAATATATTATATGTGACAATATCAAGTGAAATATTGTTATCAACCATTTCATTCAAAAGCCTTGTCGCCTCCTCTTGCTGGCCCAAATTACACATACCATGAATTAAGCAGTTATAAGTAGATATATCTGGTCTAATGCCTTTAACCTTCACTTCGGAGAAGAGATCGAGAGCCTCCTTTAATAGCCCCTTCTTACAAAGAAGGTCAACTATGGTATTATACGCTACAATATCGGGTTCAAAACCTTTGTCTTCCATCGACCTTAGAAACCTAATGACTCTATCGATTATTGCCGGTCTTACACAACCCTTAAATAATATGCATCGTAAACAATCAAATTAGGTTGATACCCTCTTTCGATCATTTCATCGAACATACAAAGCGGCCTCGAAATATTACTTTGATTACAAAGCCCATTTATCAAAGTTGAAAAAGTTACAACATCAGTTCAACACCTAACTTCAACATTTTCCCCAAAGCAGAAAAACCAAAATCAATTCGACTTTGATTGACAAAAGCAATTAATCAAGATGTTCAAAGAATAAACATCGTGGGAAACTCCCAATAATTCGATGCATGCGTACTTATAAACAACAATGGCATAATGTTTCATCCTAACAACGGCTCCTAGTAATTTATTAAATTCCACAATTGAAGGCTTTGGGTACTTTTCAATCATCTTATTGAACAAAATCAAGGTATTGTCAACATTATCGAAAGCGGTGGTCTCTTTTTCCCTTCCTTCTAACAGACATGGACATGGGTTTCTTACTTGAGGCTTCGATGTGGGTAGCAATGGTGTTAGAAGAAGAAGAAAAGAGTGGAAATTAGAAAGATGGCTTCCACCATTAACAACCGAACGAAGAATAAAAGAAGAAGTAAGCTTACCCATATCTTGAAAGTAAGCAAAATGAAAGCGAGAAAAATGGTGCGAAGAGCGATAGCGATAATGATGAGAGAGGAGAAGTGTAAATTTTGGGTTGCGAAGTGGTGTTAAGAAAGCGTTGGGAGCGTAATTTGGGTTAATTCGCCATTAAACCCATCCACGTTTTAGCTTTCCAAGTGTAAATTTACAATTATAATCCTCTTACTATACAATACTCTTTTAAAATGGTCCTTTTTTAAGTTTTTATTTTGATTAATAAATTAAAGCAATCTTTCTTATATTTATTGGTGTTTTAAACGAAAAGGAATAGTTTTGGGGACATTAATTGCATTTACTGCTGAAAGCTAAACATGTTAATGTTTAAATCATATATATGTACAACTATTGAAAGGAAACATTATGCTTTAATTTTGGCCGGAATTTACATTGACTTGAGTAGATCACATCTTTTTTCTTTCTTCCTCCCTCCAAAATTTCCTCCCAATACTCGTCTCTACCCACGCAAAATAGATTACCCAATGCCCCATCTCCATCTGTTCTTTGAGAAAAATTAAATCAACGACGATTCAAAACCCGATGTAAAGAAGAGTCCCAACCAGAAGAAGCGCGAGGCTCGTCGCACCATCCATTGGAGCATGGACCTCACTTCCTTTTCAACCCCTCAAATCAAACATACCCTCAGGAGTAGTGTAATTGTAACCTACAAACATATATTTATTAAAAAATATTTTTAAACTTTTCAAATCAAATGGTATAATATTGGAAGCTAACATCTTTGTTTATTTTTAATTTCTTTTGCGGCGTGGATGTTTAGAGCATCTTCTCTCAAGCTAGATGTTTTCAATGCTTTAATGCTAGTTAAGGTACTTAAGCAAGTGCAAGTTTTATAACATTGAAGCTTCTTAGTGGAAAATATGTTATTGTAAACAAGGTGTTTGTGTTTTCGTTGCAAAGACTATAGCCTGATGTTTGAGAGGGAAAGCGAAGACAGTTAAATTATATTGGTAAAAAAAGTATAGAGGAAGCCGATTGATTGAGGTTCCTCTCTGGATTCTGGTGAATACAAAAGTAGGTGACCAAAAAACATTGCAGGCTTTAGCTGGTTCAGAGGCACAAATCATTGAAGAAGAAGATGATGATAATGACGATGAATTTGAATATAGTATAATTCAAAGTTTTGATTTGAAGACTTATTGTAGGCTTAAATTGATTATACTTGTATATTCTCTTACTATTTGTGCTATTTTTGTTTTTACGTGCAGCAGTCACAAGAGTTTGTCAACACTGCAAATGGATGGTTTGATGGGTTGACCAGTATGGGCGAAGCCAGGGGCTGACATGTGCCCCGCCCCCTAAAATGTAAAATTGCTATTTAGATTCCTAATTTTTTTTAAATTTTAAATTAGTAAAGGTAAAATTGCATTTTGGTCCCCTTAAAATTATAAAAATACTATTTAATCCTTTAAAAATTATAAAGATATAAACTATAAAAAATTAAAATTTTATTCGGCCCTCCTAAAAAATTGTTCTGGCTTCGCCCCTGTTGATCAGCAAGGACATTGAAATTACTAATGAAGTATTTTCAGTTAGCAGTGTCGATTTTAATCGTCAGGCCACCTCAAATAATGCAGTCCATTACTAAGAAATATATAACTTAAATAGGGGGATTAATGTAACACCCTGGTTTAGGGGCTAGGCAATTTGAGTAAAATTTAAGTGTTGAAAGGTTTTTGGGTGTTTTTGGATGTGTTTTAGAGGTTTAATAATGCTTGGATGAAAGGGAAAGGCTTTGGAAAATTTTGGATTTTTAGGGAATAAAGGGGAAATAGGGCAGGAAGGCCTTAAAAATAATTTGGGGAGTTTAGGACACAAGAAAGGAATTGGCAAAGTGGCATGGAGGGGCGGCTTGGAGCTTGGGAAGGTGACGCCTAAGGGGTCAAAGGTTCGAGCTGCTGGGGCAGCAATCTTGTTTTATTTTTGTGCGTCAAGGGACTGGGCTAAGTATGCCTTAAAAATAAATGGTGTGGCTTGGTGGACATGGAAGTCCAATTGGCGAAGTGGCACTCATGCGCCACTTAGGCGCTGAAGGAGAGCAAGGGCGCTGGTTCGAGCGACGGAAGCAGCTTTTGCGTGTTTTATTTTTCTTATGCGGCTAGGGGCTTGAGTAGGAAGCCTTTAAAGATAAACGTGGGAGGCTTTATGGGATGAAATGCAATGTGGCTGAGTGGCCTGGGTGTTGGGGGAGAGGCGTGCAGCAGCAAGGTCCTGTGTTCGAACCTTGGAGGCTACATTTGGTTTTATTTTATTTTCTTTGGCTTTTTGCTAAGTGGACGGCACATGGAGCTCCAAAGGGATAAAGATTAAGTCGCTTTGTTGTTTAGTTCTTGTAGAATTCGGTTGGAGGAGTTTGTGAAGCACATGGGTTCCTTATTTTATTATTTATTGATAAGGAAAAAAAAAGGGATAATATTAGCATTATTATTAGATTATTATTATGGGATTAGACTAAGGTTGGTTATTCATTTTTGAATTCGGCTGATAGGTAGGTGTTGGTTTTTGTTATTTTATTATTTTAAATAATTATAGGATTATTATTTTATTATAGGATAATTATTATTTATTTTTATTTGGATAAATGGGATATTAGTGGAGCAATTCAAATTGTTTTTGAATTGAACTAATTCAAATTAATTTGAATTAGAAGCTGATGGCCGAATGATGGATTCTTCACGTGGGAAGGTGGCCGAATTCTTTAAATAGGGGGGGGAAGTGCCGAAATTATTCTTTTAGTTCCTTGATCAAAAAGTAGTAGTTGTGTCTCCTAAATTTTGCTAATAGCCGAATGTCCACTTGAACCCCCTAAACCTTATATTTTGTTTACTTCTATTTCTTTCGTTCTTTAGCCGAATATTCCATCTTGTTTTAGAAGCCTAGCCGAAACCTTCAGCCTCTCTACCTTCTTTCTTTTTCGCCAAGATTGAAGCCGAATCTGTGAAGTGTGGTGTTGTGGACATCTAAAGCTTGGGGGTAAGTGTTTTAGTTACTTGTTTTAGTGGCCAAAACCGAATGGTTGGCCTTAGTATGGGTTGGCCGAATGCTCTATAGACTATAAGTGATGTGTTTTGCTTGTTTGTAGCGAGCGCCAGGGAGCCTAAAGGAAAGTCTCGAATTGTTTGAACTCATTAAGGTAAGGGGTGGTAAGATAATCGGCCAAAGGGGCCTTTCCATGGATTTTTGTATGGCCGATTCTAATAGTCTTGTAACAGGGATTTTCGGCAATTCCATTGGTGTTTCGGAATTCAAGAAAGAAAAGGGTAAGTGGTTTGATTTTCGGCCTTAGGCCATTGGTTGTGTTTATAGGTTGACCAAATGGTGACTATGGTTTGTAGGAGCAAATCGCGCGAAGTAAAGGAAAGCCTCGGGATCTCAATTTATTTGGTAAGGATGATTAGTAAGTGACTTAGATTTGTTAATAGTAGATTGTGGCTTTGATTGATTAATGGTGTGATTCTGATTAAGCGTCGATGGATGCAAGTGCCAGTCAAGAGGGGAAAGGGAAGGTCCCTGTCCCGAAGTTTAAGAAAAGAGCCGTCTCGGTAGTTCGGGATTGGCCGCCGGGGTGTGGTCGCGTGCAGAAAAAGCGATAGGCGGATAGTCGTAGTCTCGCTAAGCGATAGCGTCGAGATCGAGGATTAGAACTTCAGGTTATAAGGTGTGTAACTAACCTCTCATTTCCGAGTTTTATGTGTTATATGTTTACTAACAAGTGCAGTAATAAGTGTGCCATATGTACCCTTAAAGGGTATAGCGATGATCAAAGTCGATGATCGAACTTGTTGCAATGTGATTACTTGATTGTATATGAGTATGTTTATGGATATTAATAAGCATGTGCATGCATTATCACGATTATATTTTATGTGGCATGTGCATGGGTGGGTTATGAAAGAAGATGCGGGTGTAATTCGAGTCACGTGGTTGATGTCGACTTTGTGCTACATCGTGGATCGGCATTGATCGAGGTCGCGTTGTGGATCTTTGCGATTTAGTTCGCGTGGTTACCTTGATTGATATCGGCTTTATGCCATATCGTGGCTTGATGGGTTGCTATGTGCCCCATCGTGGATGGCATTGGTTGCCTTTGTGGAGGGAAAAGGAGAGGGTGACTCGATAGTCCCCAGTGTGTGGTAAATTTGGATAAGGGGTGTGTAGCGGATGGACCCTAGGTTTGGGTTGGGTTTCATGTTGTATTGTTCGTTATGAAATGATATGGAAATGGGCCAAGCCCAATATGACATGTGGATAGGTATGTTTTGGGAACATACGTGGAAATGGGCCAAGCCCAGTTGATATGTGGTTTATTGAGAAAAAGGGCCTAGCCCAGTGCTTGAATCTGAGTTGATTGTGGGCCAAGCCCAGATTGTGGTAGTAATGTCTGAATAATTATATTACATGTTGCATTTGATAATGGGGTTGATTTGTGGCTAACATGTGGGTGGATATCAGTGGTTAATTACACACTGAGTCTGTATGACTCACCCAACTTTTTAAACATCGCAGGTGACATGATGATCGGACCGGGTTGGAGTGGATACAAGGGTGGATATGCAGAGGCAGATTTTCGTACAGAAGTTATTTTCCTTATTTAATAGAATTTATCATTTTCAGTACTTTAAGTATTTGAATAAGTTTTATTGTAATAAGGCCCAATTAAATTATTTGAGTATTTATATTATGTTAAATCAAAATGACGATTAAATTATTGTTTTGAAATCAGTTTATTTTCGGCAATCTATATCTTAAAACATATAATAAAGTTTTAATTCGAAAATTTTCAGCAAGCTTATATTTTTAAAAGGACATGATTTTCAGAGTTAACAAATTTTCACGTTTTAATCTAAAGACAAAGGTTTTTCAACCGTTTTCTGCAGTGACAGAACCGGATCCGGTCTAGACTCGTGGGCCGGGTTTGGGGATGTTACAGTTTGGTATCAGAGCCCAGTTCAAAACTCGGCTTTGAGGGTTTTGGGCCCAAAAACATTTTCAAAATGGGTTTTTCAAGATATGGGTTTTATGAAATATTTTTTTCAGGTTATTCTGGCATGGCACCTGTACCTCCGGCCCGAGTCCACCAAGTAAGTACCCTGACTTTTGAATTGATTTGGTTATATGAACTATGATGGGCCTTTATGAGAACGTAGATTAGTGAACTAGAATCTGTTAAACCCTAGGGCTAGTCTACTCAAACATGTGCATAAGACTTAAGGTTGCTAAACAAACCTGTGAAGTAAGTCGCCGTGTTAAGGTGTGGCAACCTGTGTACGCATGTCTAGGAGTGGTATTCGGTGGGAGCTTGGTATTTAAGCAGTCCGCGTGACTCACCTCCTCTCCACTTGAAACCTACCTGGTGCGCAGCTACGGTTCACCTTAACCAAGAGGACTTGTTCATAGGATAAACCAATTATTAAAACTCGGAAGGGATTAGCCTTACTGTTTTAAATCCTTAGTTTTAAAATTTTCAAAGTTATCCCTTTTGTAAACCTTAAATCTAATTTCAAAAGATGTTTTCTCAATTTACCAAAATGTCCAAAATGCCCCTAGTGGTAAAATTACAAAAATACCCCTGTGTTGGAAATTACTAAAATGCCCCTGACTTTCAAAATTTCTAGTTTAACCCCAAGTCTAATAAAATTTTCTTATTTTGCAAAAGTATCCAATCTTCCGTATTTCAAAATAATAACCCTGACTTTGGAAATTCACAAAATTACCCTGATTGACAAAATTACCAAAATACCCCTGGTTACCAAAATCCAGTTATACCTTCAATTTGCGGAATTTTCGAAAATACTCTTCAGTTTTGGGAATTTTAAAAAGATCCTGATTTAGTAAAGTTTTCGAAATTGCTTTGATTTATTACTAAAATACCCCTGTAGGAAAATGACGGAAATACCTTTGGGGTAGAAACGGACAGAAAGGTCCGAGTAGTGAATGTGTGTGGTGGATACCACTGAATGTGCCTCTACTGAGGGAGAAATGTGTTCTTGTGAATGAATGAATGTGTGTGTAGATGAGATTCTTTGGATTAGGGTAGCAAACTGGAACTGAGACTTTGTGTGATCAAAAGAACTACTTTAAAATACCCTTCTCTCATAAAAATTTGATCGCGATTAAATAGTGGAACAAAAATTTCTAATGCATAAAATTTCTTAAATCAGATTAAATCGCGACGATAGAGATGAGTTCTAGGGGACGTGGTAGAGGTAGAATGGCAGCTTCGGAACCCGTAGGGTCTGGCCATGGGTCAGAAAGTGAAGTGCCGCCAGCTGTGGATGTAGGAGAGCAAGATCAGATAGGAGAAGACGACACAGTGTCGCGGGCCATGTTACGACTTCTAGAACGTGTAGCAGGAGCTAGTAGGGGAAATGGAACTCGGAAGTCAGTATCCGAGAGACTCGGGTCGAACGGGGCTGAAGTTTTTAGAGGAGTGTCGGGAGTGGCTCCGAATGTGGCAGAGTATTGGCTAGAAGGGGTCGAAAGAATTATGGACGACTTGGATTGTACCCTAGAGGAAAAGCTAAAAGGTGCTGTTTCGTTACTCCGTGACGAAGCTTATCGTTGGTGGCTCACTGTCAGGCAAGGTGCCCCGGCAGAACGAGTGGATTGGGAGTACTTTAAGGTTAAGTTTGAAGGAAAGTACGTAGGAGCCAGTTATTTGGATTCGCAAAGGAAAGCGTTTCTAAACCTAGTATAAGGGAATAAGTCGATAGCGGAGCATGAAGTTGAATTTGTGCGGTTAAGCCAGTTTGTTAAGGGAATTGTGGCCACTGATTATGAGAGGTGCGTCCGGTTTAAGGACGGATTGCGAGATGAACTTGACGCCGATTGCTCGCGAGAGGAGAGAGACCAGCGGTGCTAGTGGAGAAAGCTCAGATTGCTGAAGAGGTTAAGAAGACTATAAGAGAAAACCGAGAAAAGAATAGGAACGAGAATAAGAGAAGGGTTGAGCCATCAGCATCGTTTGGAGATGCTCAGAAAAGACCAAGGATCGAGGATCCTGTGCGTGCACTTGTACCAGTGGACCGAAATCATTCTTGTGTTCGATGTGGAAGACCTCACACAGGAGAGTGTTGGGGGAATAATAAAGAATGCTTTCGGTGCGGATCTAAGGCACATTTAGTTAAGAATTGTCCTCGAGCAACGAAGGGTCGTGGTTCTAGTCAAAGTCAACCAAGGATGTGATATCGGGTAAGCTCCTTTGTTTTGGAATACTCTTTAATTGTTCTCCTTGTTTGTAAGTTAATTCTTTCCTGTATGATTTGGATCTTGAGTGAGAACTTAGAGACTACGTTTGGGAAGTATGATAGCCTTAGTAAGATCAGAGTGCGCAGCAGAGGCGTAGAATAGCGAGTTACGATTGTTCGGTAATAAGTAATTTCGAGGACGAAATTATTTTAAGGAGGGTAGAATTGTAACACCCTGGTTTAGGGGCTAGGCAATTTGAGTAAAATTTAAGTGTTGAAAGGTTTTTGGGTGTTTTTGGATGTGTTTTAGAGGTTTAATAATGCTTGGATGAAAGGGAAAGGCTTTGGAAAATTTTGGATTTTTAGGGAATAAAGGGGAAATAGGGTAGGAAGGCCTTAAAAATAATTTGGGGAGTTTAGGACACAAGAAAGGAATTGGCAAAGTGGCATGGAGGGGCGGCTTGGAGTTTGGGAAGGTGACGCCTAAGGGGTCAAAGGTTCGAGCTGCTGGGGCAGCAATCTTGTTTTATTTTTGTGCGTCAAGGGAATGGGCTAAGTATGCCTTAAAAATAAATGGTGTGGCTTGGTGGACATGGAAGTCCAATTGGCGAAGTGGCACTCATGCGCCACTTAGCGAAGAGAAGCAAGGCGCTGGTTCGAGCGACGGCAAGCAGCTTTTGCGTGTTTTATTTTTCTTATGCGGCTAGGGGCTTGAGTAGGAAGCCTTTAAAGATAAACGTGGGAGGCTTTATGGGATGAAATGCAATGTGGCTGAGTGGCCTGGGCGTTGGGGGAGAGGCGTGCAGCAGCAAGGTCCTGTGTTCGAACCTTGGAGGCTACATTTGGTTTTATTTTATTTTCTTTGGCTTTTTGCTAAGTGGACGGCACATGGGAGCTCCAAAAGGGATAAAGATTAAGCTGTTGTTGTTTAGTTCTTGTAGAATTCGGTTGGAGGAGTTTGTGAAGCACATGGGTTCCTTATTTTATTATTTATTGATAAGGAAAAAAAAGGGATAATATTAGCATTATTATTAGATTATTATTATGGGATTAGACTAAGGTTGGTTATTCATTTTTGAATTCGGCTGATAGGTAGGTGTTGGTTTTTGTTATTTTATTATTTTAAATAATTATAGGATTATTATTTTATTATAGGATAATTATTATTTATTTTTATTTGGATAAATGGGATATTAGTGGAGCAATTCAAATTGTTTTTGAATTGAACTAATTCAAATTAATTTGAATTAGAAGCTGATGGCCGAATGATGGATTCTTCACGTGGGAAGGTGGCCGAATTCTTTAAATAGGGGGGGGAAGTGCCGAAATTATTCTTTTAGTTCCTTGATCAAAAAGTAGTAGTTGTGTCTCCTAAATTTTGCTAATAGCCGAATGTCCACTTGAACCCCCTAAACCTTATATTTTGTTTACTTCTATTTCTTTCGTTCTTTAGCCGAATATTCCATCTTGTTTTAGAAGCCTAGCCGAAACCTTCAGCCTCTCTACCTTCTTTCTTTTTCGCCAAGATTGAAGCCGAATCTGTGAAGTGTGGTGTTGTGGACATCTAAAGCTTGGGGGGTAAGTGTTTTAGTTACTTGTTTTAGTGGCCAAAACCGAATGGTTGGCCTTAGTGTGGGTTGTAGAATGCTCTATAGACTATAAGTGATGTGTTTTGCTTGTTTGTAGCAGTGCGAGAGCCTAAAGGAAAGTCTCGAATTGTTTGAACTCATTAAGGTAAGGGGTGGTAAGATAATCGGCCAAAGGGGCCTTTCCATGGATTTTTGTATGGCCGATTCTAATAGTCTTGTAACAGGGATTTTCGGCAATTCCATTGGTGTTTGAAATTCAAGAAAGAAAAGGGTAAGTGGTTTGATTTTCGGCCTTAGGCCATTGGTTGTGTTTATAGGTTGACCAAATGGTGACTATGGTTTGTAGGAGCAAATCGGCAGAAGTAAGGGAAAGCCTCCGGGATCTCAATTTATTTCGGTAAGGATGATTAGTAAGTGACTTAGATTTGTTAATAGTAGATTGTGGCTTTGATTGATTAATGGTGTGATTCTGATTAAGCGTCGATGGATGCAAGTGCCAGTCAAGAGGGGAAAGGGAAGGTCCCTGTCCCGAAGTTTAAGAAAAGAGCCGTCTCGGTAGTTCGGGATTGGCCACCGGGGTGTGGTCGTGCAGCAGAAAACGATAGGCAGATAGCTGTAGTCTCGCTAAGCGATAGCGTCGAGATCGAGGGATTAGAACTTCAGGTTATAAGGTGTGTAACTAACCTACTGTTTCCGGGTTTTATGTGTTATATGTTTACTAACAAGTGCAGTAATAAGTGTGCCATATGTACCCTTAAAGGGTATAGCGATGATCAGGTCAGTATCGAACATGTTGCAATGTGATTACTTGATTGTATATGAGTATGTTTATGGATATTAATAAGCATGTGCATGCATTATCACGATTATATTTTATGTGGCATGTGCATGGGTGGGTTATGAAAGAAGGTACGGGTGTACTTCGAGTATGTGGTTGATGTCAGCTTTGTGCTACATCATGGATTGGCGCTGACTGAGGTCGCGTTGTGGATCTTTGCGATTTAGTTCGCGTGGTTACCTTGATTGATATCGGCTTTATGCCATATCGTGGCTTGATGGGTTGCTATGTGCCCCATCGTGGATGGCATTGGTTGCCTTTGTGGAGGGAAAAGGAGAGGGTGACTCGATAGTCCCCTGGTGTGTGGTAGGCTGGATAAGGGGGTGTGTAGCGGATGGACCCTAGGTTTGGGTTGGGTTTCATGTTGCATTGTTCGTTATGAAATGATATGGAAATGGGCCAAGCCCAATATGACATGTGGATAGGTATGTTTTGGGAACATACGTGGAAATAGGCCAAGCCCAGTTGATGTGTGGTTTATTGAGAAAAAGGGCCTAGCCCAGTGCTTGAATCTGAGTTGATTGTGGGCCAAGCCCAGATTGTGGTAGTAATGTCTGAATAATTATATTACATGTTGCATTTGATAATGGGGTTGATTTGTGGCTAACATGTGGGTGGATATCAGTGGTTAATTACACACTGAGTCTGTATGACTCACCCAACTTTTTAAACATCGCAGGTGACATGATGATCGGACCGGGTTGGAGTGGATACAAGGGTGGCCATGCAGAGGCAGATTTTCGTACAGAAGTTGTTTTCCTTATTTAATAGAATTTATCATTTTCAGTACTTTAAGTATTTGAATAAGTTTTATTGTAATAAGGCCCAATTAAATTATTTGAGTATTTATATTATGTTAAATCAAAATGACGATTAAATTATTGTTTTGAAATCAGTTTATTTTCGGCAATCTATATCTTAAAACATATAATAAAGTTTTAATTCGAAAATTTTCAACAAGCTTATATTTTTAAAAGGACATGATTTTCAGAGTTAACAAATTTTCACGTTTTAATCTAAAGACAAAGGTTTTTCAACCGTTTTCTGCAGTGACAGAACCGGATCCGGTCTAGACTCGTGGGCCAGGTTTGGGGATGTTACAATTAATCTGCAAGTGATTTGATCTATATTTAAAAATAAAAATAATAAAAATCAAATATATTTTACTATATTTTCATTATTTTAAAAAATTCACTTCTTTTAACAATTTTTTTGTCTCCAACTTTTTCATAAAATTATAATAACTTAATAAATTCATCTTTTTATCGTATGAATTCAAATGAACTGCTATTAGACCTAATTATGATAACTTATTTATATGATTTATGAATTGAACTAGCAAAAATGTTGGGTTTTAAAATCAACATCTTTCACTTTCTCATGTTAAAAACATGATGCAAAGGAACAATTCATGACATTGACTTCTATTAGGGTTAAATGTTACAATCAATTATTGTGGGTACAATCGAATTTCTCACAAATTAGGGGAAAGAAAGACAGAAACTGGCATAGGATTGAAAAATACTTTGCAACCTATATTTGATGAAGTCATTAAGGTAGTGAAGCAGAAGGTTAAAATTAAAACAGTTAATTCAATCATATAGTAGGCATTTAGGTCGAAATATAATTTTACTATTGTAATAATTTTTGAAAATACCATACTATACTATACTCTAATTTTAGATTCTTTTTTCTTTTTTAAATGTCACCTTGCTTTAGAGAACCACACTCCAAAAGTTAACAAAGGAGGTTAAACAGTCCAAATTCATATAAATCTCATTAAAAAATTCAATGATGGATTTTGGAACTAAGCTTCAGGGCGTTTAATAAGAATGGGGCATGGAAGTCAGATATGCATGGGCCAGTGGAGGGGTGCTTGACAGGAATGGATCATGGTTGTGGGAATTTACTAGAAATCTGGGATGTTGTTTGCTGCTTGAAGCTGAATTGTGGCCCATTTTGGAAGGTTTGAATCTTCTTTGGATGCAAGGCTTTAGGTGTGTGGAGATTGAGAGCGAAAGTGCTATGGCTGTCTGCATCATATTGGATAAGTCTGCTACTCAGCAGAGTATATAGCTAGTACGCACAATTCGAGCTCTTTAGGATCCGCAAAGGAAGGTCAAGATACGCCACATTGTCTGGGAAGCCATTTGGCCTAAGCAGGCTGTTGAATCCACCGGTTGCACTCTGGAGCATTCTTTGCAAAGGACAGAGACTGAGGACCAGTTGGTGATAGGTGCAAGGGTGTTAACTTTTCGTGTAGTTTTTCCCTTCATTATTCTACCAATAAAACAAAAACACTCCCCTCCTTTATATAAGCATTCAACCCTTTATTTCTCAATACACGTGAATCAATGCCATTAAATCACCTTAATATTTATTTCAATTCCTTTTAATTCTCAACTCATGGTTAGTTGTTCATACAAATGGCCCTACTTCAAAATTTTTAATTTTATACTGCAAAAAGAAAGAGATTCACAAGCAATATTGGTTTTACCCTAATTTCTTAACATTACTACCGACAAGATTCTCACTTACTACACAAGTCAGATTAAAATCAACAAAATTGAAAATGGACAGTAAAACTCATTCTAGTTTCCAAAATCTTTTATCACTGTACAATGGTTATGTACAAACTAATTCACATTGCAAGTGATGATCTTTACACAATTCGTGAAAAATTTCAGAGCAAGATTGATTTATTAGAGTGTACGATGAGATCCATAAATAAGGTGGCAGTGATTATATTTGCAGAAAAGCTCTTGCCAACCATTTCCGTAAGAAGTTGCGTTGCCTTTGAGGTATAGTTATTTTGAAGGAACCCTCGAATCATTACATTATAACAGCAGCTATCAGGCGAACAACTATTACCTCCCATGCTCCCAAACATCTTATATGCTTCATCTGGCAATCCCTCTTTACACAGTCTATTAATCATTATACGGTATGTGTAAACATTCGGTTTTAAACCATTGTTTGAGAGTTGATGAAATAATTCCCTGGTAACTTTGATATGCCCAGCTTTACAAAACCCATTAATTAGGATAGTATATGGGACAATATCAAGCTCCAACCCACTGTTTTGCATTGCTTGAAAAAGTTTCAATGCCTCTTCGATATGACATGTTTTGCATAAATCATCTAGCAAAATCAAACAAGTCACTCCATCTGGAACTAGTCTAGAAGCAAGAATCTATCTAAACAATTGACATGCAGTTGAAGCTCTCCCTAATTGAAACATACTCTGCATGAGAGTGTTGTATGTGACAATATCCAGGATTGGTCCCTTTCGAGATATTTCATGAAAGAGTTACATTGCTTTGTCTAACCTTTTACCTTTGCAATATCCATTGATCATGATGCTGTAAGTAACTATATTAGGTGCACAACCCTACTCAATCATCAACTGTAACTATATCAGGTTGTTAATAATGACCAACTATTAATCCACAGCTTTCAAGATAGCCTGATTGGGTCGGCTACCAAATGGTACAACCAACTAAGCTGTGCCAAAATTTACGCGTGGAAGGACTTGGTACAGGCTTTCATGAAGCAATATAGCCATGTAACAGACATGACACCTGACAGGATTACACCACAGAATATGGAAAAGAAGCAAAGTGAGAGCTTCAGGCAATATGCCCAAAGATGGAAAGAGGTGGCAACGCAAGTCCAACCACCTCTTCTGGAAAAAGAAACGACGATGCTTATCATCAATACTCTGAAAGTCCCGTTCATTAACCATATGTTGGGAAGAGCTATCATAAGCTTCTCAGATATAGTAATATCCAGGGAGTTGATTGAAAAGGCGATAACGAGTGGGAAGATAGAAGTGGGAGAAAACGCCAAAAGATCAACCCTGGGGAATAAGGAAAATGAAGTGGATAACCTGAGAATGTATAATAAAAGGAATTCCAAGTTGGTCACTGTAAACCAGCCAAGGGCCGTAACCACTAGTTATTAAGGCCCTTCAAGGCAAGAATCCAACTTGAGGCCAAGGTCAGAAAACTTTAGTTCACTTCCATCCCCATGATGTATAGGGAGTTGTACCAAAATCTGTTTGATGCCCATGTGATATCTCTATTCTACTCTGAACCTATGCAGCCTCTGTTCCCCAAATGGTACGACGAGAACGCCTAATGCGAGTATCACGCAGAAATCACAGGACACTCGATAAAAAATTGCACCAATTTCAAAAAGTTAATCAAAAAGCTCATCAGAATGGGCATTGTGAAATTTGACAATCCGTCTGGTGTTGATACGAACCCGGTTCCGTGAATTGATCCGAGTCGTAAGATTGCCCTATCGTTAAACGAGAAGGTTTCGTTCGGATTCGGAAAGGGTTAGAAAATTTGGTTTTTTTAAAAGGGCGGTAGATAATGAAGGGCTCGATAGAAGGTGGTTATGAATTACAGAGGCTCGGTTATGAAAGAAATGGATAAGTCAGATTATGGATAATCGAAAAACTTAAGGTCAAGAATGAACCAAACTTCGGATGAAGGTTGACCCGAGACTTATAAGACTTTAAGTTAATTTGGAAGGAATTATGAGACGTCGACCCACTATCTAAAGAGATAGGAACAAAGAAGACATGATAAGTTCGGATAAACAAAGAAACTGTTAACGCCACAGCCTAAATAGATAAATCAACGAATCTTTGGACGAAATTTGAGAGAAAATTTCTCAACAAATTTAAGGGTAAATTCATTCATGAAATTCTAAGGTGTCTTTACATTGAAAATTCTCTAGCTATTTATAAGCATAAGAGGGACTAGTGCTTTGACTAAATTACATAACCCTACATTAAAGAAATAACTAGAAAATATTGTAAAAAAATATAATAATATAGGTGGGAATTATTTAATCCCTATCTTTTTTTTGCCGCCCAACATGTTTAATTCCATGGATTTGATCATGCTGGAAATAAATATTAAAGACATAATATGGTGGCCATTATTTTATTGCCATTTGTTTTTCCACCAATTTGAATGGCATTGAATTCTTCACGTGGGAAACGAATATTGGAAATTTGGTGGCCATTATGATTTATTATCATTTGTGCTTCCATCAATTTGAATGGCATGGAAAGTGGCCATTATTCTAACTCCATGGTTGAATAGGCACCCATATATTCTCCTTTAAAAAAAATACTCCACAATCGGCACTTTTTAGCACTAGCACGAGCACGAGTAATAGGCCCTTTTGATAGCTCCAACGGATCTTCGGTAGCCTTAGTGGGTGCCCGAGCCACGATCGTATCATCCCCTCCCCCTTCGAAACGACTTCTCAAGTCATCACCTACATCATATGGAGATAAATCAGACACATTAAAACTAGCGCTCACGTTATACTCACCGGGGAGATTAATTTTATAAGAATTATCATTGATCCTCTCCAAGACTTGAAAAGGACCATCGCCTCGTGGCATTAATTTAGATTTTCATTGGGCTGGAAATCTTTCTTTCCTCATGTGTACCCACATCCAATCTCTTGGCTCATAGGTAATTTTCTTGCATCCTTTATTAGCCTTCTGCTCATATTGCTTGGTTCGTTCTTCGATATTCCTATGCACTTTCTTATGTAAGCTTTTCACGAACTTAGCCTTTCTTTTCGCATCTGCGTTCACAAATTGTTCGTTAGGTAGTGGAATTAAATCTAGAGGTGTTAAAGGATTGAAACCATAAACAATTTCAAAGGGAGAGTGTTGAGTAGCCGAATGGGTAGAATGATTATAAGCGAATTCAATGTGCGTTAGGCATTCCTCCTACGACTTAAGATTCTTTCGAATTATAGCACGTAACAACGTAGACAAGATTCGATTTACTACTTCCGTTTGTCCGTTCGTCTGAGGATGGTAAGTAGTCGAAAACAGTAGCTTTTTGCCAATTTTTCCCTAAAGTGTTCTCAAAAAATGACTCAAGAACTTAGTGTCTCGATCAAAAATAATAGTCCTCGGTACTCCATACAAACCTACAACCTCCCTGAAAAATAGGTTAGCAACATGTAAAGCATCATCAGTTTTGTTACATGCAATGAAGTGTGCCATTTTCGAAAACCTATCTACAACGACAAAGATTGAGTCTTTGCCATCCTTGGTTCTAGAAAAACTTAGAACAAAGTCCATTGAGATGTCGATCCAAGGTCCTTTCGGGATAGGTAACGGGGTGTATAATCCGTGGGGTTGAACTTTTGACTTGGCTTTCTTGCAGGTGATATACCGTTCGTACACTCGGTCCACGTCTTGTTTTATTTTTGGCCAATAGAAGTGTTCGCGCAATGTTGCCATTGTCTTTGCTATGCCGAAATGGACCATAAGGCCTCCACTGTGAGCCTCATTCACCAAAACGTTCTGGATGGATCCTTGAGGGATATAGAGCTTGCCTTCTCGAAACAGGTAATCATTGCTACGATAAAATTTATCACAAGTACCAGATTCGCAACCTTTGTACATTTCAGCAAAATCAGGGTCAATAGCATATAATTCTTTCAAATACGCAAATCCCATCAATTTTGTCTCTAATGAATTAAAAAGAGCATACCTCCTAGATAATGCGTCCGCCACCACATTTTCTTTACCTTTCTTGTATTTGATGACATATAGAAATGATTCGAGGAACTCCATCCATTTAGCATGCCGTTTGTTTAGTTTATGTTGGCCTTTTAAATGCTTCAATGCCTCGTGATCGGTATGGATGACAAATTCCTGTGGCCATAGGTAATGCTGCCAAGTTTCCAAGGCCCGAATTAACGCGTACATTTCCTTATCGTAAGTGGGGTAGTTAAGTACCGTCTCGTTCAACTTTTCACTAAAGTACGCTACTGGGCGTCCTTCTTACATAAGCATGGCTCCAATGCCTAGGCCCGAGGCATCGCACTTGATTTTAAATGTTTTCTGGAAATCTTGCAAAACAAGTAAAGGAGCGTTAGTCAATAGATCTTTAATAGTATTAAAAGCACGCTCTTGTTTGTCATTCCAGAAGAAAGCTGAGTTTTTCTTAATAACACTAGTTAACTGAGCAGCAATAGTGCTAAAGTTAGGAACGAAACGCCTATAGAAACTCGCCAAGCCGTGAAAGTTTCGAACTTGGCTAATGCTATTAGGTCTCGGCCATTCACGGATTGCCTTAACCTTCTCTTGGTCCACTTTAAGCCCCTTTGCACTAACGACAAAACCTAAGAAAACAACTCGATTAGAACAGAAAGTGCATTTCTCAAGGTTAGCGTATAATGTTTCCTTACACAAAACTTCAAGTACGGCTCGCAAATGGTTTATGTGATCTTCCAACGATCTGCTATAAATAAAACTGTTGTCAAAATAAACAACACAAAATTTTTCGATAAAAGCTCGCAAAACATAATTCTTTAACCGCATAAATGTACTGGGTGCGTTAGTTAAGCCGAATGGCATAACCAACCACTCATACAAACCGTGCTTGGTTTTAAAAGCCGTTTTCCACTCATCTCCTTCCCGCATCCGGATCTGATGATATCCGCTCTTGAGGTCAATCTTGGAAAAGAGTTGTGCTCCACTAAGTTCGTCTAACATGTCATCTAGGCGCGGAATAGGATGCTTATACTTGATGGTGATCTTATTGACCGCTCGGCAATCCACACACATACGCCAAGTACCATCTTTCTTCGGTACTAGAAGCACAGGAACAGCACACAGACTTATACTTTTCCGAATGTAGCCCTTGGCCATCAACTCGGCCACTTGTCGTTGCAACTCTTTGGTTTCTTCAGGGTTGTTTTGGTATACTAGGCGATTTGGTATTGTGGCTCCGGGAACGAAGTCAATCTGGTGCTCGATCCCTCGAATAGGTGGTAGGCCACTAGTGATGTCCTCTAAAAATACATCTTTGAAATCCTGCAACAAAGATACAATCGAAGATGGAAGTGAAGCATCTAGTTCGTTAGTATTAAGGAAATTCTCCTTATACATAAGAACTACCATTGGTTGCCGAAGCAACAACATTTTTCGAATCTCTCGTGCTTTTGCATACACGTTCAATTTTGCAATCCCCTCCTCATCTCGTTTTTCTTGTTCTTTACTCACTTTTTGCTCACTCCTTTTGTTTTTACCTCTTGCCTTTATTTCTCTTTTTTCCTTTATTTTTCCACTCTTTGTCTCTATTTCTTTTTCCTCTCTTTTTGTTTGTTCTTTCGCTTTTATTTGTTGAACAGAACTTTTTAAGCGTACTTGGTCCTCGTACACTTGTTTGGGAGTCATTGATGCTAGAGTCACACTTTTGCCACGATGTTGGAAGGTATAGCGATTTGTATAACCGTCACGAATGGCTCGTCGATCGAATTGCCATGGTCTTCCCAAAAATAAGTGGCTCGCATGCATTGTAACCACATCACAAACAACTTCGTCACTATACTTGTCGAAGGAAAAAGGGATGATAGCTTGCTTGGTGACTCTTAATTCGCCTCCGTTGTTCAGCCAATGTAATTTGTAAGGCTGAGGATGTTTTGTCGTTGGTAAGTCCAACTTTTCAATAAGCATGCTGTTAACTACATTTGTACAGCCACCTCTATCGATGATCATGCTGCATACTTTGCCTTGAATATGAAATCTTGAATGGAAGATGTTTTCTCGTTGTAGTTCATCTTCGGTACTTTGAATACTCAAACTACGTTTTACCATGAACAACTCACCTTCAATGGCAAATTCAAGTTCTTCTTCCTTCTTTTCTTCAGTAGAAGGGTCGTGTTCAATCTCTTCTTCATCACTCGATTTAATCTCACCGTCGGGTTTTATGATCATCACTCGCCGATTTGGACACTGACTGGCTATATGGCCCCTACCGAGACACTTGAAACACTTGATGTCTCTAGCAGAATTACGCCCGGCCTCATTGTTAGGTTTGCTTGTTTCCCTACTTGGCTTGTTAATCTTTGGGTTTGTAACGTTTTCTCGTCCTCGAAAGGGGATCTCCTTCTTACCGGCTCCTTGATTCCACTTTTGGGTAGGAGTGGAGTTTGGGTAGACACCGCGAGCGAGGCCTTTCCTTTTGAGCTGCTTCTCCACTTTGATGGCCATGTGCACCATCTCTTCAATCTCAACGTAGTGCTGGAGTTCAACTACGTTAGCAATATCTTTGTTTAATCCAGCCAAAAATCTCGCCATGGTTGCTTCACGGTCTTCTTCGATGTTGGCTCGGATCATGGCTATCTCCATTTCTTTGTAATAACCATCTACACTCCGACTACCTTGAGTGAGATGTTGTAACTTTTGGTATAGTTCTCGCTGACAGTATGCTGGAATAAACCTCTTACGCATCAATGCTTTCATTTCGTCCCAAGTATTAACAGGTCGCTCTCCGTTCCTTCTCTGACTAGTGGTTAGTTGATCCCACCAGACCATTGCGTAGTTAGAGAATTCAATGGCCGCTATCTTTACCTTTTTGGTTTCTGAATAGTTGTGACATTCGAAGACTAACTCAATCTTCTTTTCCCATTCTAAGTACAACTCCGGGTTGGTTTTACCTTGAAATGGGGGTATGGACAATTTGAGGTTCTTCAAATCATCATCTACTAGACCTCGATCTCGTCGGCCTCTCCATCGTCCACTATGATTGGACCCATGTTCACTTTCGGCTTCACTTGGTTCGGACCATTCTTCTTCGGGTACTCGTTGCCTTCCACGTCACCTTGGTGGGCTTTGAGGAGTTCTTCCTCGACGGGCGCGCTCTTCGACTTGACCGAGCCTTTCTTGGATTGGCTCGAGTTTACGGTCGAACAATCGTTCTACTTCACGTAACAAGGCTTGATGATTGAGATCAGGTATATTTCTAGCATGTTGTCTATCCGTTCTCTCGGCCATGTTGCGTTTCGGACTTCGGGACATGGTTTAAATTTAATCCTCACTACAAATCCTCTCGATCGCTCGAAAAGAAAAGAATAAATGTCACTCACACTCGTGTTTGCACTCTATTTTAGCTTTTACCTCCACTCTATTGTGCTCACTCACTCATGCCTTTTTTCGCTCCTTTCTTCTCTCGTGATTTCGTATAAGATTCGGGTGACCAGATCTACTAGGTTAACGGGTCGGTTTCAAGATTAGTTAACAGAGGTTTGGCATTGGGTATCAGGTAGGCTAAAAGGAAAAAAAAGACAAATGGAGTAAGGATGGGTGGCGTTGGGTGAAAAGAGAAAATACCAATTGATGGTAGAGAAAAAAAAATAAAGATCGGGGTAGGAATATGAAAGTAAAGTAAAACTTGCAAACTTCACACTTTTTTTAATTCTCTTTTTTTTACTCGAAATTTTTTTTATAACTTCGATTTTTTTATTTTTTTTTTGAATTCTCGTATCTCTTATTTTTTTCAACACCAAATGAAAGAAAGAAAAGAAAAAAATTAAATCGAAACTTTAAAATTTTTTTTGAATTTTTATTTTTTTACTTCGTAATAATTTGTTTTTTTTTTAAAATACGTACCTAATTTGGGTTTGCTTCGAACGTCCGAGCTTCTCATTTAATTAGCTCTGATACCAGATGATACGAATCTGGTTCCGTGAATTGATCCAAGTCGTAAGATTGCTTGATCGTTAAACAAGAAGGTTTCGTTCGGATTCGGAAAGGGTTAGAAAATTCGATTTTTTTAAAAGGGCGGTAGACAAGGAAGGGCTCGATAAAAGGTGGTTATGGATTATGGAGGCTCGATTATGAAATAAATGGATAAGTCGGATTATGGATAATTGAAAAACTTATGGTCAAGAATGAACCAAACTTCGGATGAAGGTTGACCCGAGACTTATAAGACTTTAAGTTGATTTGGAAGGAATTATGAGACCTCGACCCACTATCTAAAGAGATAGGAACAAAGAAAATGTGATAAGTTCGGATAAACAAAGAAATTGTTGACGCCACTACCTAGATAGATAAGTCAACGAATCTTTGGACGAAATTTGAGAGAAAATTTCTCAACAAATTTAAGGGTAAATTCATTCATGAAATTCTAAGGTGTCTTTACATTGAAAATTCTCTAGCTATTTATAAGCATAAGAGGGACTAGTGCTTTGACTAAATTACATAACCCTACATTAAAGAAATGACTAGAAAATATTGTAAAAAAATATAATAATATAGGTGGGAATTATTTAATCCCCATTTTTTTTTGCCGCCCAACATGTTTAATTCCATGGATTTGATCATGTTGGAGATAAATATTAAAGACATAATATGGTGGCCATTATTTTATTGCCATTTGTTTTTCCACCAATTTGAATGGCATGGAAAGTGGCCATTATTCTAACCCCATGGTTGAATAGGCACCCATATATTCTCCTTTAAAAAAATACTCCACAATCGGCACTTTTTAGCACGAGCACGAGTAATAAGCCCTTTTGGTAGCTCCAACGGATCTTCGGTAGCCTTAATGGGTGCCCGAGCCACGATCGTATCAGGTGTAGAAAATTCGTTACCCAACCATGCTAATAAGAAGGTAAACGCGATAATCGAGAATGCGAGGAAAAGAATTAAGAAGAGTGTTGCAGAAGTAAAGACCCTATTGAAATGGGTTTTGAAACAAATGGTAGACAGGGGATTAATCATTTAGGATTTGGAAGAGATACCCAAAGGGATGAGGAGCTACTGTGAGTTCCATGCAGAAAAAGGCCATGAAATCCAGAAGTGTGCCGAATTCAAAGTTTTTGTGCAAAGTTTAATGGATAACAAAGAGTTGGTTTTCTTTGAAGAGGTCAAAGGCCCAAAAGGAATGTTGAGAAATCTGAACATTAACACTGTATCGGAAGAGGGATCCCAAGAAGAGAATTCATCAGGCATTTTCCCTTGCGTACCTGGGAATATTTTGAGCGATGGGACTATGGAAGAGACATTTTTTAGAGCTAATTCAAAATAATGTTCAAAACATGCTTATTGCTTTAAGCCTAGAAGCAATAAGAATCCTTTTATGAAATAGTTGGTTTTCTTTGAAGAGGTCAAAGGCCCGAAAGGAATGTTGAAAAATCTGAACATTAACACCGTATCGGAAGAGGGATCCAGAGAAGAGAATTCATCAGGAATTTGCCCTTGCGTACCTGGGAATGTTTTGAGCGATGGGACTGTGGAAGAGAGCCATGTACTTTTTAGAGCTAATTCAAAATAATGTTCAAAACATGCTTATTGCTTTAAGCCTATGAGCAATAAGAATCATTTTGTGAAATAGGCATATGTCCAATATATTGATTTCAATAAAATGCATCTTTGTTTCACTTCAAGCAAATATTCTTTTATTGTTTTCATTTCATTCATAATCATACCACACAAGTAAAATATTCTTAGATTCTTTTGTTTTTCGAATCTTCCTTCGTCCCTATAACAGATTTCCAAATATCAATAATGTAAGTAACACTGCTATTGACTCAAAACCTCCTTTTGAGCAAGATATGTGTCCAGAGGAACCTCAAGACTTTCAAGATGACCGAGACTGTAGCTCATTTCCTGATTTGTTAAGGATGGTAAAACAAGATGAGAAATAGATCCCACATTACAAAGAATCAGTGGAATCTATGGCCTTTCTATATGTGGGGATGGATGTCAGTGGCGACCACCGACGGCGGCGGTAGCTGATGACTGGAGCACGGTCGAAACTCTAGCCAGAGAGAGAGGAATGAGAGAAATTTTGGTTTTTCTTAAGAGGAGGTTAAAAAATGAAGTTTTAAAGTTTATTTATTTATTTATTTATTTAGAGGAAGCAAAATGGCGTCGTTTTGCTTAATATTTTTAAATTTATTTATTTATTTTATCATTTTATTACTTATTTATTTATATCTTTCTATATAGTTTTAAAGGTGCAAAATTTTTTATAATTATTAATATTTTTATTATTTTTATTTTTAACTATTTAACCTAATATTCATTCATTCATTTATTTATTTGTTAACTATTAAATTTTTAATTATTTTTTAGTTTTCATTTATTTATTTACTCATTAAATTTTATATAATTAGTCTGTCTTATTTTTACTTTTATTTTTTATTTATTTTTGTTTTTATTATTTATCTTATTTTTGTTTTTGCTCTTATTATTCCTTTTTATTTTTGGTTTGTTTTGTTTTTACTTTTATCCTTATTATTGTCATTTCATTATTTATTTTCGTATTATATTTTTTACTTTCAAAAATTTTGATTGTTCATTATTATTATTAACATTATTATTATTATTATTTATATTTATCATTGTCATCATTATTATTTTGTTACACATATTAGCACCGCAATTTATTTTACACTTTATTACAAAATCATGTTACATTTCATCCGATACATTAATAATATTGTTCTAAATAAGCAATTTTTTCGTATTTAGAGTTTTGAAAGGTCGTTCCCTAACTTACGGGATTTCAACTTTCTCGACAAGTCTGAACAAATGAAATTTTAAAGTTTTTTAAATAATCTCGGGAATTAAGAAAAGATCGTGTTCTAACTTACGGAATATAATTCCTTTCTAAAATCGAGGTAACCGAACATCATTTTGAAATACGAAATTTGATTAAATAATAAAATAAAGGATCGACTTATTTTCAAGAAGTTAAAACGCCGTTTCTTAACTTACGGGATACGACTTCTTTTGCTACCTCGAGATAAAGTGCATTTAACATACATTTTCATTCATTCAAACGACTTTCACGTAAAAAAAATAACATAGTATAAAGAGGGATCATATTTTAAATTCTTTTCGAGTTTTCAACTTTCGATATAAAGACATCAAATAATCGATTAGGTACCAATTTTGGGCGTCACGAGGGTGTTAATCCTTCCTCATGCGTAACCGACTCCCGAACCCGTTTTTTGGATTTCGTAAACCAAAAATTGTCGTTTTTGTAAATTTAAATTTTTATTAAAATGATTGAATTACGAGGTGACCCGATCACACCTCATCAAAAAAGATTGGTGGTGACTCCCGTTTTTCATTTTCAAAACCAAAGTCAACCCCTTTTACAAAAAAATGGTTTTGACAAATGGCTTCCACCATTAACACCCATTTGGCACCCATCATTTTTTTCAATTCTAAATTTTCAATTCTCACCAAAATAGTAGCAATTAAGTTATTTAAGTTAAATTCTATTACTTACAAAATTTTAGGCAACAAACATATTATCACTTGTCAGTTTACTATTTTTGTATAATATTTATAAAAAACCATCTTGTTTTAATTAAAAACCATCTTGTTTTAATTAAAAAATTTAATGACTATCATAATACTGAATTGTAAAATATAAAAATTGAAAATGATCAAATTATACACATATTACGAGATTGATAATAAAATTTTATCTATCAAATTCAACTGTTACGGTTTACACTAAAACTAAAATTTTAAAAATTAAAATTTTTTTAAGAATCTTAATTATTTGAATCAAGGAATAGCATTATGATCTAAATGGTTATATTTATAAAAAAATTAAAAAATTTAATTAAGTCTCTAATAAAATATCATGCTTAATTTACCTTATCTTTCCATTAATCCAAAATAACATCATAGTTACTAACAAGCGTTGCGTATAATATAATGCATATTGCATTCTTAAAGAGAAATGTAAGTTAAAATCTTGAAGACAATATTGTTGAGAAGAAGAACATCAAATAGGAACCATCAAACAAACATGAAAAATACTAAAAAAATTAATATATATATATATATATATATATATATATATATATGTGTGTGTGTGTGTGTGTGTGTGTGTGTGTATGTTGATACCATACATACATTCATTTGGAGATAGCTTTTAAGCTTTAAGGTATACATGGGATGTTATTCTGTTTTTTGGTAGGCTTGAATTTAAATATTTATTGTTTTATATAAATTATTTTTCCAGATCAAATCATTTATAATATATATGAAAAGTAAATACATGAATATTGTATTGAGGGTGTTGTTGAAATGTGAGAGGAAAATATGAGAGAGTGGGAAGTAGAAGTCATCATTGGCTGCATCAAGTTCGAATCAGGTCTCAAGAAAATTTTAGGCCCCTTTTTTAAGTCTAGGTTCGGTTTAACCCAAAAAATAAGCCTGAAAATTTACTCAAGTCTAGTTCAAATTATAAAATGTAAACCCAAGCCCAACCCGTATTAAATTTTTTATTATAAAAGTGTAGATACAAAATTATGTCAAAAATTAAAATATAAAAATTAAATTGTTTTCCATTTTAGTCTGAGTTTCATAATATTTATGGAAAAAATCGATTTTGGAGAGAGCGTGACGACGTATCCAGCTCATATTAATGATATCTGTAAGCTTACACCCTAAACGAGTAACTAATTTTATGGTAGATTATAACTATTTTTTTATCTCTGCGATGCTCGAGTTTAGTTGTATGTATCAATTAAATATATTACATGTATTTTTGTAACGTTTTAAAAATTTTATGACCTAGAAAGTAAAAAGATACTCACTTAGCTACATAATTTTAATTTAAATTAGATTTTATTGATTATTTTATAAAATAACCAATATTATTATGAGGTCATTTTTGTCATTTTAAATTAGTAAAATCTAGAAAAATTCATTTGATGGGATTCAAACCCAAAACACCATGATATTTAACATTTAAATTTTATGATTTCAACGGAAATTTGATTTGTTTTTTATATTATTTTTAAAAATATATATTTGTTATATAATTTCTTTCAACCACATCCTAAGTATGCCATAATCTAAGATCATATTTATTGACTATATTATGTTTGTATTGTATTTTTATACTTGTGCTCTAAATTATAATATTCAAATTAAAAGTAATAAATAGCAAAATCTAACACAAACCACTAGCGGTGCATTTGATTTGTCGAAGCTTGGATTATGTTTCGTAATAAAATTATGAAAATGTAATATTACAGATGGAATGCAATGATTCATTTGCTTGGAATGAAAGATTCATGTATTCGATTGATGAAATTTAGGATTACCTAAAAGGAAATTTTACTATATTTTGATTGTTATAATTTGTTTTTTTTTTTCAAGTTCACTTCCTTTAACCTTTTTTAGTCTCAACTTTTTCAAAAAATTATAATAACTTAATAAATTCATTTTATTTCACCATTTTATCATATGATAACGTTATCTTAAATGTTGTTATATCAAAAACTTGGGACATCAAAGCTAACAACTTTCATCAAATCAGAACAATTATAAAATTTATCTCAATGACTCAACCTCAATTTTAACAATAGCTTCAGATGTCTCATGCATGACTTCATTCCCATAAATTTGAGTTGCACTGCTGCACTATTGAGAAATTGATTTTTAATACTAAATTATATTGTTTGATAAAATTGGTATTATTCATGTTTGTTTTACAGTTCATGTTCGGAGCTTTTAACTGCCCCTCCTAACAATATTGTCTCCAAAGTTCGAATTTGCATCTCTCCTTGGAATGTAATGTGCATCAACATTGACATTTTCTAAAACAAGAAAATATATTATTTTACCTTATTTTCGTTAAGAAGAAAATAAAGGTGTAATCTTTGGGAAAAATAGAAGGGTAAATTATACCAACAGTCACTCAACTTTGATGTAGCTGAAAAGACAATATAGTTTCAATTCAATCACTCAACTTTAACAAAATAACAAAATAGTCCTTTTAACTATTTTCCGTTACAGATGTAACGGAAAAGTGACATGGCATTTAATGGAGGGTTAGCTATCATTTAAACAGCCCCATAGCCCTAACTGGGTAGCAGAAAAGAAGAAAAGAAAAAAAAAGGAGAAGAGAAGAAGAAGAAGAAATGAACATACCTTAGTTTTGTTCCTCCAAGATAGAGTCACCACTCAGTTCGCTGTTATCTGTTGAATCTCTGTCCCTCTTTTTCTTCTCTCTTTTTCTTTTCTCTTTCTTAACTCTAGTCACCGTCGTTCCAATCGTCATCACCAAATGGCTTCTCCTTTCCTCTTCTCAAATCTCACTTTAGATTTTCTAATAAGCCTTCAAAATCCCAAGATTAAAAACTTAAAGCTTCGAACAAGGCTTCAACAGATCTTGGTCGTCCACCGTCTGATCACCACCATATTCTGGCCATAGCTTTTCTTCGACCAACCATGACTCTTAACCACTCAGATCATCAAACTGGCTTGAGTTCTCCAATCCGCAAAACCTAAAATAGGTGTGGGTTTCTTCTCTTTTAATTCTCTTCTTTTTTAGTTTTTTTTTGTTTTTTTACTTCCCTCTTTTGATGCAAGCCAATTTGAAATTCTTGCTCTTTTTTTGTTGGTTTGATTTTGGATGCTTGCTATTTGGTATTTTTGTTTTTGCTGATTTTTGTTGTTTTGTCGTCGATTTTGATTTGAATCAACATCACCACAAGCAGGTGCTCCAACTAAACTAATGCTGATGAACGGGTTGTGATGAGATCTCCTTGACATTAGCCCAATCAATCGTTTTGATGCCAGACTCAACATTTTCACCATCGATTTTCAATTTTCACTATTACGGAAAAATCATGCTTCAGGATAGCTAAGAGTTTTTCTAGGTTCCGCCTACCAAAATTTTTTTCTCAATTTTTTTTTTCCATTTTGGGCCTAATTTTAGGTAAATCCCATGTCAATATGCCACATCAGCTAATTGCACATCAACTAGTTACTGTTAAGATAATAACAAAAAATCTTAATAAATGACTTATTTTTCAGTTTTTTATAACGTTAGTGACTGTTTTCTTATTTGTTTAAACTTGAATGACTGAAATGAAATCTAAGTGATTGTTTTGTCGGCTACCCCAAAGTTAGTGACATTTTGTGTAATTTAACCAGAATAAAATTTATTGCATCTTTATTTCATTTTTAATAATTTTAAATATTAAGATAATAAAATATATAATTTTATATTATTATCTATATATTTTTATAATTTAATTTAAATAAATTTATTTTAAAAAATATTTAATTGAAATTCAGGTTAGGCAGGGTTGAAAACAAAAATAAATTCATTGATACACAAAGGAATGGATCGTGGTTGTGGGAGTATACTAGAAATATGGGATGTTGCTCGCTGCTTGAAGCTGAATTGTGGCTCATTTTGGACGGTATGAATCTTCTTTGGATCCAAGGCTTTAGGCGTGTGGAGATTGAGAGCGACAGTGCTGCTGCTGTCCGCATCATATTAGATGAGTCTACTGCTAAGCAGAGTATATTGCACAATTCGAGTTCTTTAGAATCGGCAAAGGAAGGTCAAGATACATCACATTGTCCGGGAAGCCAATGCGTTTGGCCTAAGCAGGCTGATGAATCCACCATCTGCTGCACTAAGAAGCATTCTTTGCAAGGACAGTACAGGGACTGTTGCGGATAGGCTGAAATCACTACCCTCCTTTATATAAACATTCAACCCTTTATTACTCAACACACGTAAATCAATGCCATTAAATCACCTTAACATATTTCAATTCCTTTTATTCTCAACTCATGTTTAGTTGTTCATACAAATGCCCCTGCTTTAAAATTCACAAGCAATATTGGTTTTCCCCTAATTTCTTAACATCACCACAAAAAAGATCAAGAAGTTGCTAAGATCAAGATCAACAAGCTACACAAGTCGGAATAAAATCAACAAATTTGAAAATGGACACTAAAACTCATTCTAGTTTCCAAAATCTTTTATCACTGTACAATGGTTATGTACAAACTGATTCACATTGCAAGTGATGATCTTTACACAATTTGTGAAACATTTCAGAGCAAGATTGATTTATTAGAGTGTACAATGAGATCCATAAATAAGGTGGCAGTGAATATATCTGCAGAAAAGCCCTTACCAACCATTTCCGTGAGAAGTTGCGTTGCCTTGAGTTATAGTTGTTTTGAAGGAACCCCCGGATCATTACATTATAACAGCAGCTATCAGGTGAACAACCATTACCTCCCATGCTCCCAAACATCTTATATGCTTCATCTGGCAATCCCTCTTTACACAGTCTATTAATCATTATACAGTATGTGTAAACATTCGGTTTTAAACCATTGTCTGAGAGTTGATGAAATAATTCCTTGGCAACTTCGATATGCCCAGCTTTACAAAACCCATCAATTAGGATAGTATATGGGACAATATCAAGTTCCAACCCACTATTTCGCATTGCTTGAAAAAGTTTCAATGCCTCCTCAATATGACCTGTTTTGCCTAAACCATTCAGCAAAATTGAACAAGTCACTAAATTTGGAACTTGTCCAGAAGCAAGCATCTTTCTAAAAAGTTCACATGCAGTTGAAACTTTCCCTAACTGAAACATACTCTGCATAAGAGTGCTGTATGTGACAGTATTCGGGATTGGTCCCTTTTGAGATATTTCATAAAAGAGTTCCATTGCTTCGTCTAACCTCTTAGCTTTGCGATATCCATTGATCATGATGTTGTAAGTAACTATATTAGGTGCACAACCCTTCTCAATCATCAAGTTGAAATCTCTTCTAGCTTTATCCATTTCGTTCTGCAAGTAATGGCCGTTGATTAATGCATTATGGGTAACAACATTAGGCTCAATGCCTCGCTTTATCATTGCGTCAACAAAATCCTCAGCTTCAGAGACCATCCCTTCCTTGCAATGTGCATCAACCAATGTACTAAAGGTGACAACATCAGGCTCAATGCCTTGCTTTCTCATCATGTCAACGATTTCTACAGCTTTAGAAATCAACCCCTCCTTACAAAGTGCATCAATCAATATAGTATATGTGACAGTATCAAGTGAAATATTGTTATCAACCATTTCATTCAAAAGCCTTGTTGCCCTCCTCCTGCTGCCCGAATTACACATACCATGAATTAAGCAACTATAAGTAACTATAACTGGTCTAATGCCCTTAACCTTCAATTCGGAAAAGAGATTGAGAGCCTCCTTTAATAGCCCCTTCTTACAAAGAAGGTCAAGGATGGTACTATATGCTACAATATCGGGTTCAAAACCTCTGTCTTTCATCAGCCTTAGAAACCTAATGACTCTATCGATATTGCGGTCTTACATAACCCCTTTAAATTGTATTGTAAACAATCAAATTAGGTTGATACCTCTCTCGACCATTTCATCGAACATACTAATGACCTCGTAAATCTTATTTTGATTACAAAGTCCATTAATCAAAGTTGAAAAAGTTACAATATCAGGTTCAACACCTAACTTCAACATTTTCCCCAAAACAGAAAAACCAAAATCAATTCGACCTGATTACAATAAGCAATTAATCAAGATGTTCAAAGAATAAACATCGTGGGAAACTCCCAATAATTCGATCCGTCTATACATAGAAACAACAACGGCATAATGTTTCATCCTAACAATGGCTCCTAATAATTTATTAAATTCCACAATTGAAGGCTTTGGGTACTTTTCAATCATCTTATTGAACAAAATCAAGGTATTGTCAAGATTATCGAAGCGGTGGTCTCTTTTCCCCTTCCTCTAATGAGACATGGACATGGGTTTCTTACTTGAGGCTTCGATGTGGGTAGCAATGGTGTTAGAAGAAGAAGAAAAGAGTGGAAATCAGAAAGATGGCTTCCACCATTAACAAGCTGAACGAAGAATAAAAGAAGAAGGAAGCTTACCCATATCTTGAAAGTAGGCAAAATGAAAGCGAGAAATGGCGGTGGCGATGAGTGATGTGAGTGAGGAGAAGTGTAAATTTTGGGTTGCGAAATGGTGTTAAGAAAGCGTTGGGAGCGTAATTTGGGTTAATTCACCATTAAACCCATCCATGTTTTAGCTTTCCAAGTGTAAATTTACAATTATAATCCTCTTACTATACAATACTCTTTTAAAATGGTCCTTTTTTAAGTTTTTATTTTGATTAATAAATTAAAGCAATCTTTCTTATATTTATTGGTGTTTTAAACGAAAAGGAATAGTTTTTGGGACATTAATTGCCTTTAATGTTGAAAGCTAAACATGTTAATGTTTAAATCATATATATGTACAACTATTGAAAGGAAACATTATGCTTTAATTTTGGCCGGAATTTACATTGACTTGAGTAGATTACATTGAAAGCTAAACGTGTTAATGTTACATCTTTCTTCTTTCTTTCTTCCTCCCTCGAAAATTTCCTCCCAACACTCGTCTCCACCCACGCGAAACAGATTACCTAATGCCCCATCTCCATCTGATTTTTGAGAAAAATGAAATCAACGACGACTCAAAACCCGATGTAAAGAAGAGTTCCAACCAGAAGAAGCGCGAGGCTCGTCGCACCATCCATTGGAGCATGGACCTCGCTTCCTTTTCAACCCCTCAAATCAAATGTATCCTCAGGTGTAGTGTAACCTACAAACATATATTTATTAAAAAATATTTTTAAACTTTTCAAATCAAATGGTATAATATTGGAAGCTAACATCTTTGTTTATTTTTAATTTCTTTTGCGGCGTGGATGTTTAGAGCATCTTCTCTCAAACTAGATGTTTTCAATGCTTTAATGCTAGTTAAGGTACTTAAGGAGGTGCAAGTTTTATAATATTGAAGCTTCTTAGTGGAAAATATGTTATTGTAAACAAGGTTTTTGTGTTTTTGGTTGCAGAGACTATATCCTGATGTTTGAGAGGGAAAGCGAAGACAGTTAAATTATATTGGTAAAAAAAGTATAGAGGAAGCCGATTGATTTAGGTTCCTCTCTGGATTCTGGTGAATACAAAAGTAGGTGACCAAAAAACATTACAGGCTTTAGCTGGTACAGAGACACAAATCATTGAAGAAGAAGAAGATGATGATGACGATGATGACGATCAATTTGAATATAGTATAAATCAAGTTTTAATTTGAAGACTTATTGTAGGCTTAAATTGATTACACTACTTGTATATTCTCTTACTATTTGTGCTATTTTTTTTTTTAACGTGCAGCAGTCATAGGAGTTTGTCAACACTGTAAATAGATGATTTGATGGGTTGATCAGCAAGGACATTGAAATTACTAATGAAGTATTCAGTTAGCAGTGTCGATTTCAATCCTCAGGCCACCTCAAATAATGCAGTCCATTACTAAGGGTGGATTTGGACGGGCGATTGAGTGTGGTGCGGTGCGTTTAGCTTATTTTTTATCTCACGCTATGGTATCTAATCTCACCGCCACCGCTATTTTTACACTAACCGCAGGTAAACGCACCGCCCATCTAAACCCACCCATAGAAATATATAATTTAAATAGGGGATTAATCAGTAAGTGATTTTATCTATACTTAAAAATAAAAAAAATCAAATATATTTTACAATATTTTCATTATTTTAAAAAATTTGCTTCTTTTAACAATTTTTTAGTCTCAACTTTTTTATAAAATTATAATAACTTAATAAATTCATCTTTTTATCATATGAATTCAAATGAACTGCTGTTAGACCTAATTATGATAACTTATTTATATGATTTATGAATTGAACTAGCAAAAATGTTGGGTTCTAAAATCAACATCTTTCACTTTCTCATGTTAAAAACATGATGCAAAGGAACAATTCATGACATTGACTTCTATTAGGGTTAAATGTTACAATCAATTATTGTGGGTACAATCGAATTTCTCACAAATTAGGGAAAGAAAAATGAAAAGCGGCATAGGATTGAAAAATACTTTGCAACCTATATTTGATGAAGTCATTAAGGTGATGAAGCAGAAGGTTGAAATTAAAACAGTTAATTCAATCATATAGTAGGCATTTAGGTCGAAATATAATCTTACCATTGTAATAATTTTTGAAAATACCATGCTATACTATACTATAATTTTTTTTTTATTTTTCTTTTTAAATGTCACCTTGCTTTAGAGAACTACACTCCAAAAGTTAACAAAGGAGTTTAAAGAGTCCAAATTCATATAAATCTCATTAAAAACTCAATGATGGATTTTGGAACTAAACTTGAGGGGCTTAATAAGAATGGGGCATGGAAGTCGACACACGCTCTTTGCATGGGCGGTGGAGAGTGCGTGTGCGAGAATGGATCGTGGTTGTGGGCATTTACTAGAAATGCAGGATGTTGCTTCTTCGCTTGAAGTGAATTGTAGCCCATTTTGGACGATTTGAATCTTCTTTGGATGCAAGGCTTTAGGTGTGTGGAGATTGAGAGCGAAAGTCTTTGCGGTATGTCGCATCATATTGGATGAGTCTGCTACTAAGCGAGTATATAGCCGAAGACGCATGATTCGAGCTCTTTAGGATCCGCAAAGGAAGGTCAAGATACGCCACATTGTTTGGGAAGCCATTGGGCCTAAGCAGGCTGCTGAATCCACCGACTGCACTAAGGAGCATTCTTTGCAAGGATGATCTGAGGATTCATTGGTGATAAGGCTGCAAGGGTGTTAACTTTACGTAGTTTTCCCTTCATTATTCTACCAATAAAGCAAAAACACTCCCCTCCTTTATATAAGCATTCAACCCTTTATTTCTCAATACACGTGAATCAATGTCATTAAATCACCTTAATATTATTTCAATTCCTTTTAATTCTCAACTCATGGTTAGTTGTTCATACAAATGGCCCTACTTCAAAATTTTTAATTTTATACTGCAAAAAGAAAGAAATTCACAAGCAATATTGGTTTTCCCCTAATTTCTTAACATTACCACCAACAAGATTCTCACTTACTACACAAGTCAGATTAAAATCAACAAAATTGAAAATAGACACTAAAACTCATTCTAGTTTCCGAAATCTTTTATCGCTGTACAATGGTTATGTACAAACTTATTCACATTGCAAGTGATGATCTTTACACAATTTGTGTAACATTTTAGAGCAAGATTGATTTATTAGAGTGAACGGTGAGATCCATAAATAAGGTGGCAGTGAGTATATTTGCAGAAAAGCTCTTGCCAACCATTTCCGTAAGAAGTTGCATTGCCTTTGAGGTATAGTTATTTTGAAGGAACCCTCGGATCATTACATTATAACAGCAGCTATTAGGCGAACAACTATTACCTCCTATGCTCCCAAACATCTTATATGCTTCATCTGGCAATCCCTCTTTACACAGTCTATTAATCATTATACGGTATGTGTAAACATTCGGTTTAAACCATTGTTTGAGAGTTGATGAAATAAATCCCTGGCAACTTCGATATGCCCAGCTTTACAAAACCCATTAATTAGGATAGTATATGGGACAATATCAAGTTCCAACCCACTGTTTTGCATTGCTTGAAAAAGTTTCAATGCCTCTTCGATATGACATGTTTTGCATAAATCATCTAGCAAAATCAAACAAGTCACTCCATCTGGAACTAGTCTAGAAGCAAGCATCTCTCTAAACAATTCACATGCAGTTGAAGCTTTCCCTAATTGAGACATACTCTGCATGAGAGTGTTGTATGTGACAATATCCAGGACTGGTCCCTTTCGAGGTATTTCATGAAAGAGTTGCATTGCTTTGTCTAACCTTTTACCTTTGCAATATCCATTGATCATGGTGCTGTAAGTAACTATATTAGGTGCACAACCCTACCCAATCATCAACTGTAACTATATCAGGTTGTTAATAATGACCAACTATTAATCCACTACTTTCAAGATAGCTTGATTGGGTCGACTGCCAAATGGTACAACCAACTGAGCTGTGCCAAAATTTACGCGTGGAAGGACTTGGTACAGGCTTTCATGAAGCAATATAGCCATGTAACAGACATGACACCTGACAGAATTACACCGCAGAATATGGAAAAGAAGCAAAGTGAGAGCTTCAGGTAATATGCCCAAAAATGAAGAGAGGTGGCAACGCAAGTCCAACCACCTCTTTTGGAAAAAGAAACGACGATGCTTATCATCAATACTCTGAAAGCCCCGCTCATTAACCATATGTTGGGAAGCACTATCATGAGCTTCTCAGATATAGTAATGTCCAGTGAAATGATTGAAAAGGCGATAAGGAGTGGGAAGATAGACGTGGGAGAAAGTGCCAAAAGATCAACCCTGAGGAACAAGGAAAATGAAGTGAATAACCTGGGCATGTATAATAAAAGGAATTCCAAGCCGGTCACTGTAAACCAGCCAAAGGGCCATAACCACTAGTTATCAAGGCCCTTCAAGGCAAGAATCCAACTCGAGGCCAAACTCAGAAAAACTTTAGTTCACTTCCATCCCTATGATGTATAGGGAGTTGTACCAAAATCTGTTTGATGCCCATGTGATATCTCTATTCTACTCGGAACCTATGCAGCCTCCGTTCCCCAAATAGTACGACGAGAATGCTTAATGCGAGTATCACACGGGAATAACGGGACACTCGATAAAAAACTGCACCACTTTCAAAAAGTTAATCGAAAAGCTCATTAGAATGGGCATTGTGAAATTTGACAATCTGTCTGGTGTAGAAATTTCGTTACCCAACCATGCTGATAATGGGGTAAACGCGATAATCGAGAATGCGAAGAAGAGAATTAAGAAGAGTATTACAGAAGTAAACACTCCATTGAAATGGGTTTTGAAACAAATGGTAGACAGGGGATTAATCATTTAGGATTTGGAAGAGATACCCAAAGGGATGAGGAGCTACTGTGAGTTCCACGCAGAAGAAGGCCATGAAATCCAGGAGTGTGCCGAATTCAAAGTTTTTGTGCAAAATTTAATGGATAACAAATAGTTGGTTTTCTTTGAAGAGGTCAAAGGCCCAAAAGGAATGTTGAGAAATCTGAACATTAACACTGTATCGGAAGAGGGATCCCAAGAAGAGAATTCATCAGGCATTTTCCCTTGCGTACCTGGGAATATTTTGAGCGATGGGACTATGGAAGAGACATTTTTTAGAGCTAATTCAAAATAATGTTCAAAACATGCTTATTGCTTTAAGCCTAGAAGCAATAAGAATCCTTTTATGAAATAGGCATATGTCCAATATATTTATTTCAATAAAATGCATCTTTGTTTCACTTCAAGCAAATATTCTTTTATTGTGTTCATTTCATTCATAATCATACCATACAAGTAATATATTCTCAGATTTTTTTCTTCTTCGAATCTTCCTTCTATAACAGGTCTCCAAATATCAATAATATGAGCGACACTGCTATTGACTCAGAACCTCCTTTTGAGCAAGATATGTGTCCAGAGGAACCTTAAGACTTTCAAGATGACCGAGACTGTAGCTCATTTTCTGATTTGTTAAGGATGGTAAAACAAGATGAGAAACAGATCCCACATTACAAAGAATCAGTGGAATCTATGGCCTTTCTATATGTGGGGATGGATGTCAGTGGCGATCGGCGGCCGTGGCGGCGGCCGATGACCGGAGCACAGCCGGAACTCAGGCCAGAGAGAGTGGAATGAGAGAAATTTTGGTTCTTCTTAAGAGGAGGTTAAAAAATGTAGTTTTAAAATTTATTTATTTATTTAGAGGAAGCAAAACGGCGCCGTTTTGCTTAATATTTTTAAATTTATTTATTTATTTATCATTTTATTGCTTATTTATTTATATCTTTCTATATAGTTTTAAAGGTGCAGAATTTTTTATAATTATTAATATTATTTTTTTAACTATTTCACCTAATATTCATTCATTCATTTATTTATTTGTTCACTATTAAATTTTTAATTTTTTAAATTTTCATTTATTTATTTACTCATTATTTTTTATATAATTAGTCTGTCTTATTTTTATTTTTTATTTTTGTTTTTATTATTTATCTTATTATTATTTTTGCTCTTATTATTCCTTTTTATTTTTGGTTTGTTTTATTTTTACTTTTATCCTTATTATTGCCATTTCATTATTTATTTTCGTATTTATATTTTTTACTTTCAAAATTTTTGATTGTTCATTATTATTATTAACTTTATTATTATTGTTATTTTTATTTATCATCGTCATCATTATTATTTTGTTGCACATATTAGCACCATAATTCATTTTACACTTTACTACAAAATCGTGTTACATTTCATCCTATACATTAAAAATATTGTTCTAAATAAGCAATTTTTTTCGAATTTCGAGATTCGAACGGGCTTTCGACTTTCTCGACAAATCCGAACAAATGAACATTTTAAAGTTTTTTTAAATAATCTTGGGAATTAGAAAAGATCGTGTTTTAACTTACAGAATATGATTCTTTTCTAAAACCGAGGTAACCGAACATCCTTTTGAAATTCAAAATTTGATTAAATAATAAAATAAAGGATCGACTTATTTTCGAGAAGTTAAAACGCCGTGTCTTAACTTACGGGATACGACTTCTTTTGCTACCTAGAGATAAAGTGCATTTAACATACATTTTCATTCATTCAAATGACTTTCACGTAAAAAAAATAACATAGTATAAAGAGGGATCATATTTTAAATTCTTTTCGAATTTTCAACTTTCGACATAAAGACATCAAATAATCAATTAGGTACCAATTTTGGGCGTCACGAGGGTGCTAATCCTTCCTCATGCGTAACCGGCTCCCGGACTCGTTTTTTGGATTTCGTAAACCAAAAATTGTCGTTTTGGTAAATTTAAATTTTTATTAAAATGATTGAATTACGAGGTGACCTGATCACACCTCATCAAAAAAGATTAGTGGCGACTCCTGTTTTTCATTTTCAAAACCAAAGTCAACCCCTTTTACAAAAAAATGGTTTTGACAGATGGCTTCCACCATTAACACCCATTTGGCACCCATCATTTTTTTTCAATTCTAAATTTTCAATCCTCACCAAAATAGTAGCAATTAAGTTATTTAAGTTAAATTCTATTACTTACAAAATTTTAGGCAACAAATATATTATCACGTGTCAGCTTACTATTTTTGTATAATATTTATAAAAAAATCATCTTGTTTTAATTAAAAAAGTTAATGACTGTCATAATACTGAATTGTAAAATATAAAGATTGAAAATGATCAAATTATACACATATCACGAGACCGATAATAAAATTTTATCTATCAAATTCAACTGTTACGGTTTACACTAAAACTAAAATTTTAAAAATTAATTTTTTTTAAGAATCTTAATTATTTGAATCAAGGAATAACATTATGGTCTAAATGTTAGAATATATTTATAAAAAAATTAAAAAAATTAATTAAGTCTCTAATAAAATATCATGCTTAATTTACCCTATCTTTCCATTAATCCAAAATAACATCATAGTTACTAACAAGCATTGCGTATAATATAATGCATATTGCATTCTTAAAGAGAGATGTAAGTTAAAATCTTGAAGACAACATTATCGAGAAGAAGAACATCAAATATGAACCATCAAACAAACATGAAAAATACTAAAAAGTTAATATATATATATACATATATATATTTATGTGTGTATATGTTGATACCATACATACATGCATTTGGAGATAGCTTTTAAGGTTTAAGGTATATATGGGATGTTATTCTTTTTTTGGTAGGCTTGAATTTAAATATTTATTGTTTTATATAAATTTTTTTTCCGGATCAAATCATTTATAATATATATGAAAAGTAAACACATGAATATTGTATTGAGGGTGTTGTTGAAATGTGAGAGGAAAATAAGAGAGAGGAGGAAGTAGAAGTCATCATTGGCCGCGTCAAGTTCGAATCAGGTCTTAACAAAATTTTAGGCCCGTTTTTTAGGTCTAGGTTCGGTTTAACCCAAAAAATAAGCCTGAAAATTTACTCAAGTCTAGTTCAAATTATAAAATCTAAACCCGAGCCCAACCCGTATTAAATTTTTTATTATAAAAGTTTAGATACAAAATTATGTCAAAAATTAAAATATAAAAATTAAATTGTTTTGCATTTTAGTCCGAGTTTCGTAATATTTATGGAAAAAATCGATTTTGGAGAGAGCATGACAATGTATCCAGCTCATACTAATGATATATGTAAGCTTACACCCTAAACGAGTAACTAATTTTATGGTAGATTATAACTATTTTTTTATCTCGTGCGATGCTCGAGTTTAGTTGTATGTATCAATTAAATATATTACATGTATTTTTGTAACGTTTTAAAAATTTTATGACCGAGAAAGTAAAAAGATACTCACTTAGCTACATAATTTTAATTTAAATTAGATTATATTGATTATTTTATAAAATAACCAATATTATTATGAGGTCATTTTTGTCATTTTAAATTAGTAAAATCTAGAAAAATTCATTTGATGGGATTCAAACCCAAAACACCATGACATTTAACATTTAAATTTTATGATTTCAACGGAAGTTTGATTTGTTTTTTATGTTATTTTTTAAAATATATATTTATTATATAATTTCTTTCAACCACATCCTAAGTATGCCATAATCTAAGATCATATTTATTGACTATATTATGTTTGTATTGTATTTTTATACTTGTGCTCTAAATTATAATATTCAAACTACAAATAATAAATAGCAAAATCTAACATAAATCACTAGTGGTGCATTTGATTTGTCGAATCTTGGATTATGTTTTGTAATAAAATTATAAAAATACATTGTTTGGTTGATTTGCTTGAAATGAAAGATTCATGTATTCGGTTGATGAAATTTAGGATTACCTAAAAGCAAATTTTACTATATTTTGATTGTTATAATTTTTTTTATTACAAGTTCACTTCCTTTAACCTTTTTTAGTCTCAACTTTTTCAAAAAATTATAATAACTTAATAAATTCATTTTATTTCACCATTTTATCATATGATAACGTTATCTTAAATGTTGTTATATCGCTAACAACTTTCATCAAATCAGAACAATTATAAAATTTATCTCAATGACTCAACCTCAATTTTAACAATAGCTTCAGATGTCTCGTGCATGACTTCTTTCCCATAAATTTGAGTTGCACTGCTGTACTATTGAGAAGTTAATTTTTAATACTAAATTATATTGATTGATAAATGCAATAAAGTAAATATTAGTTTTTTGGTATTATTCATGTCTGTTTTACAGTTTATGTTCGGAGATCTTAACTGCCCCTCCTAACAATATTGTCTCCAAAGTTCGAATTTGCATCTCTCCTTGGAATGTAATGTGCATTAACATTGACATTTTCTAAAACAAGCAAATATATTATTTTACCTCATTTTCATTAAGAAGAAAATAAAGGTGTAATCTTTGGGAAAAATAGAAGAGTAAATTATACCTGATCGCTCAACTTTGATGTAACTGAAAAAATAGATATTTCTTGGCATCAGTTGTAGAATTCAGAATCGGAACTCTTTTTATCTTTTAATTTAAAGTTATATTATTGAAACCATGATCAATGACCTATATTTAGTTGTTGATAAGTTATTTTTTGTTCTGCTGTATGGTAGCCTGTGATACCACCTAGCTCATTTACTGTTTCAATTATATATTTATACATAATGTACATAACTGCCTTACCAATTGTATACAGCCTTTTGTATCAAAATGTGTGGTCGAATAAGGACTTAATTATCTATAGCTTTTCCAAATTTAGTTATAATTAGTTATCTTGTGATAGTTGTTGCTAGCAAACTTGGACTGGTTTCCAAAAAATGGATATTTTGATTTGACCATATTCGAATAGATTATTTGCCCTTCTGTTCTGTTCTCTTTGTTTTAAACATGCCAAGGGTGCACTTGATGCCAGGTATTGCTAGGAAACAGTATTGAAAATTTAAGATAACATTTATATATCCCAGCTTTGATATTCCCTCCTTTTTACGTTTTCTTTTTCTTTTTCATGCTTCTAATTGTGTTACAGGTTTCATATATGTAGGTTTCTGAGCCACTACGGGCATTAAGTACAGGAGCTCCTCTAGAAGATGCTCGGCACTTGACCCACCGATATGAACAGATTCTGCCAAGAGGTTGAAGCTCAGGTATTTCATTGTTTTAAATTTTGGAGTTGACCAATTTCAACTGTCAGAATCTAGCTGTGCGAACTTTTGTTGGTTAGACCATTGAGCAGAAAAGGTATCAAAAATTTGGATGTACTTTGCTGACTGTAGTCTACTGTAATCTCTTGAAATTATTGTCATTGCATGGCTCAGCCAATTCATCAAAGGTTTATCTAGTTAACAAAAATTAATCTATGTGTTCACTGACAGGATAGGCAGGGTAATTTTTTTCCTAACACATTAACAAGCAAAATTATGCTTATACTTCCTTCTTAGTCCAAAAGAAATATGGAATGAGTTAAATGCTTTTTCGGCTCAAGTGTCTAACCTTTAAACAATTTTTTCATATCTTTTTATAGCTTTCTTCTTAATTCATTTTTATAGGTTTATTTATTCTCAGCCTTTTTTCCTTCCCCTCCTTCACAAACAGGCGGCAGATTTTTTGAGGCGTAGATCAAAAACCAGGGAAGCTGATATATCTGCAGAAAGCTACATGAAGCTTAAACAAGCAGAAGCAAGATTGGCTGACCTTAAATCCTCAATGATGGTTCTAGGAAGAGAAGTAACTGCTGCCATGTTGTCAGCTGAGGATCAGTAGCAAAAGATTACTTTCCAGCTGCTTCTTGCAATGGTATTGCTAATTTTAATTTAACCATTTTTTTGCAATGCCTGTAATGAGCCTGTTTCTTTGGTTCAGAAAACAAAATTGTTTTTCTGGTTCTTAGCAGCACTATGTTTATAGCTACATAAGATTGACCTTCAATTGAAAGAAGTTTTATAATATTTTACTATTATTCTTTTAATTTTACTATTTTTACCTTAATTTTTTTATAATATTTTAATCTTATTCTTTTTTTATAATATATTTTTTTTATTTTTTATGACTTTTAGTGGCGTTTTTAGAAAAAGGGCCGCTAAAGGTCATGTTTTTAGTGGCGTTTTCAGAAAAAGCACCGCTAAAGGTCAAGTTTTTTGAGGCGCGTCGCTAAAGGTCATGCTTTTAGTGGCGTTTATGGATAAAAGCGCCGCTAAAAGTAATGACATTTAGCGGCATTTGTGGGAAAAGCACCGCTAAAAGTCATGATTTTTAGCGGCGTTTGTAGGAAAGCGCCGCTAAAAGTCATGACCTTTAGCAGTGTTTTTTTCTCATAAACGCCGCTAAAGTTTACATCTTTTGTTTTAGCGGCGTTTTTTGCTGCGCTTTCAAAAGCGCCGCAAATACTATTAGTGGCGCTTATAAACGCCGCTAAAAACCTAAAAAACGCCGCTAAAAGTCTATTTTGGTGTAGTGAAAGACATTATAACCGATAACATGAAGAGTGTGAACATCCTAAATAATAATCCCTTCTGATTTCAAAAGCTTTCAAAGTTCAAAATACTGGAAGATGCAGTTGAAAAGATGAAACCCGAAACGATGGGTGTATTATTGATCGTATTTTCACTACTTCTAGCAATTACTTATCAAGGAATTCTCAACCCTCTGGGCGGCGTTTCACGGGGCTCAACTTATTACGAATGGAAATCAATGATGAGCACGTTTACTTTTCTTCTTTTCTATATTTCAAATGGAGCGACTTTTTTAATATTCTGGGTTATAACATTATTGCTATTGGGAACCGTAGCTAAAAGTATAATGTCTTTTCTGTGGTCAATTATACATTATGATGTGTTCATGTCTCACTTGTGCTATGGTAACACTATCACCTTCAATTATTCCCTATTTCATTGCCTATCTATTTCTTATTTTGATTGATTTGGTCAGGTTATCACCCACGCTCAGAAAATATTAATATGTACATGTCTACGAGCAGTTTTGCTATAGAGGTTATTTCTTCAAAAATGAAGGGAAGCTGAGAATGCTGTGGTTTTCTTCTCTTCAAAAATGAAGGCACTGTAATCTTTGTCAGTGGGGATTGTTGTGAGAGATTTACGGTTATAATAAATCCAATGTGAAAATTAGCGTCAAGGGTGCTGAAAATTGGTGAAGTGTAATTCTTATGCTATTGAAAGTAAATTGAAATTGTTGTTGATGAACCAGTTTAGTTCAACGAATAACAAATGAAAAGGAAAACTAATGGGGGTTACCTGAAATCTTTCTTTTGTTGATGGGAAGTTGTTGCAATGGATTTCTTAAAGGTTGGTTGATGTGTGTTTATGGGATGATTTTCATAGGCCATTTTTGTTCATGTTTCAATGCTCTCTATTTATTTTGATTTTTTAATTAGAATCAATGAAAAAAACTAAAGATCCAGGGAGACCTTGAATTGTGAATGAGAGGTTGATATGGTGGTAGAGAGTTCGTGAGAGTCAAGAGGAGGGGGCTGAGGAAATTTTAAAAATACTTTTTTTTATATAATTTTAGTGTAAAATTTTGAGTAATTTTTTATTTGGTATATATACTTTTTAAACATCAATTGATTATTATAAATAATAAATAAAATACAATCTAATTTATATATATTTAAATTTATTATACTTTTTGAAAATGTTTATGTATTTTTATAAATTTTTTTATATTTTTTAAGAATTAGGATCAATTGAGATAATTTATAATGTAGAGAATTAATTTTTTTTTTAAACTATGACTAAATTGACTTAATCTGTAAAAGCTAAAGATTGAACTAACTATTAAATGAATTTTCGGACTGCCACACCCTCCCATCCTCCCATAAAGCAAAATTGGACCAAAAAGAATAAACTCGATTAATTGGATGACCAATTTTAAAATTTTAAAAATTAGATGACTAGAGTATATATTGAGTGAGATGCTAGTTTACCCTAAATTATTTTACTTAAGTGAGTACATGCGAAGGCATAAAAAGTGTGTAAGAAATTAGTTTAGATCTTTAAAGGTTATCTATACTTATGTATTAAAATCCTCCCCATGGAAGAGGAGATAACGAAAACTATCAATTTTTTTTTTCATTTCCATCTAATTCTAAGATTAATTAAAACATTAATAATTTAATCGTTATAATAAATTAATGTTAGCATAACATTTGGTATCTAAATTTGATTTTTTTAATTTGATATCTAAACTTTTTTTTACCCAATTTGGTATCTGAATTTGACATCTTTTTCTAATTTGATACCTAATCTTTTTTTTATCTAATTTTGTACCTGAACTTGTCAAATGTTATACAAATTACCAAAAACACTAATGGTGCTAGTTTTTATGAGACGATAAAAACAACTAATGTATAACCAACATGTGACAAATGATATGTAATTCAATCCAAAGAATGATTACATTTAGGCTTATTGGTAAAATAAGCCCTGAAATATTTTCAAAAGATTCAATTAAGCCCCTTCAAACTTTTTGCACTCAATTGAGCTTATAAACTAACAAAACTTGTCAAACAGGTCCTTTGACTAACTTTAACCGTTTGTATTTAATGGCAATGCTGACGTGACCGTTAACAAATTCCATGCCATTATTGATTCTTTGACATGATATCGCCACATCATCATCAATTCATACAGGAAATGAACAATGATGTTGATGTGATCATTAACAAAAAGGCATAAATTGCAGCTCCAATTCTCACCACCATCATTAATGTTAAACTAATACAAAGAATAAAAATAAAAAAGATAATAAGAATCAAAGATGATCATTGAATTCATCTAATATGTACAGTAGCTACTATTGTTTTTATACACGATAACAAAGTCTGCTATTAACAACTAACAACCTAATTGTTAGCTAACTAACAACTAACATATTAATGAACCAAATTAGTTACTTTAACATTCTCATGATTTTTTGAAACTTGAACATCAGGGTCATCAACAACTGATAAAACTCGAAGAGTATTGTGAAATGAAGTAAAGTGTTTGGGTGTGATGGGATTTGTGAGAATATCAACCACTTGTTCTGTTGAGGGAACAAAGTTAACCTGTAGTGCACCATCAAGCACTTTTTCACGAACAAAATGATGATTGATTTCTACATGTTTTACCTTAACATGATGTGTAGGGCTTGCGCATTGAGACTATGGAAGTGTGGTTGCACCATACTATTATTGGCTAACAAACTGGCATACTAGCTTCAACTAGCAATTGTTTTACCCACAACAGCTCAAAGACACAGTTGGCCAAGGTACGATATGTTGCTTTCTGATGATGACCTGGACACCACTGCTTGCTTCTAGGAACACTATGCAACAAATTAGGTCCTAGATAGACACAATACCGTGTAATGGAACATTGATCTTCAATAGAAGAAGCCCAGTCAATGTTAGAGTAACAAACTAACTCAAACTGACCTTTTGTAAAGTATAGACCATAATCCATGGTTCCAATGAGATATCTTAACATTCATTTAACTACTTCCCAATGATTGTCACTTGGAAAATTCATGTATTGGCTGAGCTTGTTAACACAAAATGACAGATCAGGGCGTGTAATACACATATAATAAAGCATTCTAGCCACACTACAATATAGATGGACATCAGCAAATGGTGGACTACCATCTAAAGCAGACAGTTTAGGAATGCTCATTATGGGTGTAGGTTTAGTTGTTGCTCTCGTCATTCATGTTTTGTGAAGTAACTCAAAGATATCCTTCTTCTGAGTAAGTAATAACTAACGAGCTGTGTTGAGCTTCAACACCTAAGAAAAAATTAACTCTGTCCATACCTTTAAGGGTAAACTTACTGTGAAGCTGATGCACTACTTTATCTATATCACTATTTGTACTATTTGTGATGACTATATCATCTAGATAAGCCATGAACAGCAAAAAAGTTCTTGAAGATACTCAAATGAATAGTGAAGGATCATCTTCCGAAGCATGAAACCCAAACTAATCAATTAGGTTCTATCTTAGAGTGTGAAACCATACACAAGAAGCTTGGCGAAGACCATACAATGCCTTGTTCAATCTGTAAACAAGCATCTATCCATTGTTACCTGACATTTCAAACCTGGGTGGTTGATCCATGTATATCTCCTCAGTCAAATTCCCATTGAGGAATGCATTATTAACATCAATTTTCCTTAATGACCATCCATTCATAATTGCAATAGTAAGCATAGTCTGAATGGTTGTTACGCTAACCATTGGACTAATGGATGTGTACCTAAAATTAGATCCAGAATGCTAAAAAAACCCTTAACCACAAGTCGCGCTTTATAACTTTATATAGTCCTATCAACTTTCTTTTTCACGTTAAACAACCACTTGCAACCTATGGCTCTATGATTAGCAGATAGTGAACAAAGACTCAATGTCTTGTTGTTGAGAAGGACCTGCAACTCACTATGCACAACATCCTTCCAACAATCATTACTCATTGCTTCATGGATGTCAATAGAAGTAGCATTAGATAAACATGTTTCATTGGTTAAGTAAGCATTGGGTTTAAAAATACCAGCTTTGCTACTTGTAATCATAAGGTAGAAGTTAATGATAACAGGGTGTTGAGGTTTTGGCTAGTTTGACACATTAGTGCTAGGTGGTTTAGATGTAGAATCATCATGCAAAGGGTTTACTAAACTAGATGAACTATACATTATTTAAAGAGTTTACTAGGTGGAAAATTAACGTTAGATAGGTAGATTAGTGACACCACTAATAACTTAAAATTGTATTGTAAGGAAGATAATGAAGGACCAAATTTTGATTTGTTGGTTTAGAATGGAAACATAATTTCATGAAATGTTACATGACAAGAGATATATATTCTTCCTTCATTATCTCGAGAATGATACCCTTTTTGTAATGATAAGTACCCTAAAAATGTGCATAGGGTTGACCTGAAATGTAGCTTGTTTGTATTGTAGGATCTAAGATTGGGAAAGCACAAGCATCTAAAGACTCTAAAGAATGATAATTTGGTTGTACATGAAGTAGATTTTCATAAGGTGAGATGTTACCTAAGGGAAGATAATGCAACATGTTTATCAAATACACTGCACTGCCAAAAGCATCATTTCAGTATGTTAAGGGCATGGAAGCATGAGCAAGCATAGAAAACCAACTTCAACTATTTGCCTATGTTTATGTTCAACTAATCCGTTTTGTTCAGAGGTGTATGGACATGTAAAATGATGCATAATCCTTTATTGTGACAAATACAAATTCAACGTTTGAAATTCTCCTCCCTCGTCCATTTGTAATGCTTTGAGTTTGCAGCCAAGAACCCTTTTAGCTTACCTATCAAACTGAGGGAAAATAATGAGAACATCTGACTTTCTCTGCAGGAAATAAACCTAAACGTATCTTGTACACACATCTGTGAAAGCAACATAATAACAAAAACTATTCGAAGGGACTCGAGTTGGTCTCTAAACATCAGCAACCACCAGTTGAAGTGGTGTAGTGTACACAGATAAAGACTTATAAAATGACCCTCTTTCCTAAGTGGCAAGCAACATAATTAATGGACACTTTATTTGAACTAAATGGTATATTATAATGGTGTAGTGCCTTTTCAAGTGTGACAATACATGAATGTCCTAGTCTAGAATGTCATATGCTTAAAGGAATAATTGTATTAGCAATAAAATACTGAGTTAAGCTAGAAGGCAAAATAGTCTTGGAGGAGCCATTTAAGTGTAACCTATAAAGCTCATTATGCACTGATCCTTGAAAAAGTATCTCCCTGGTTTTCAAATCATGAACCTGACGCTGTGTAAGAAGAAACTCAAACATCACTTGATTTTCCTTAGTAAACTTGGACACAGATAAAAGGTTTTTGCTTATACTAGGTAAAAACAACAAAGATCGCATGCATAACAATCATGAACAAGTAAACAAAGATGACTGACCAATAGACATAATAGGGAGGGTTATGCCATTACCAACATACACATTACCTAGACCATTGTAGGGAGTATTTTCACCTATTGAAGCAGTTGAATAATTGAGATTATGTGTTTCTCTAGAGTCAAGATACCAAGCATTGTCACCAACTATTTTAGGTTTTGCAATATAAGCTTAAGGATGGGGACTTAAGCTAGAAGCTACTGAAGTAGATTCATTTATAGGCTATGGAAAACTGACATTAAATGGATTAGTCTAGGCAACAACAAGAGCAGGTGGGAAAAACCAACATGTTTGTGAACTTGGTATAGCAGGAGGCATCATAAGCATAAATGACAACCCATGGTCCTATGGGAGGTCTATTACCAAACGTGCACGCATTCGCTTGTGGAGTGGGCCTATAGCATGCGCTATTATAGGAGGCATCAAAATGATAGTAACATTGATAAAAAAAGTGACATGTTTTCCCATATAATTGGTATTGAATGTGCAATCCAGATGAGCGACCACGCCCACAACCTCGAGAAACTGAGGAGGGACGATAGGCTAGAGTGAGCATGCTATTAACAGCAGGTTCAACTTGTTGATAAGTGACCATATTAGCTAAACTAGGAGCCTAAACTATTATAAATTGTTGACATGTTTCAGCATCAAGAAGTGTGGTGGTGACACCCTAAGCATTGTAGGTATCTGACTTATTGTTATAATTGTAACGCCCTAAAATTTTAAGAATTTAATTGTGAAAATCTGCAGTATGTAATTTCTATATCTCTAGTTCTGTGTTCTGGGATTGAGTTTAAGGTCTAGAGTTCGAGTCACTTCATTAAAAGTTTTATTGTTTTAAATCAACCCATAAGTATGCAATACCAACTTAAGTTCAATTCAGTGTGAAATCATGAAAAGAATGAGCCTGTTGGTTCATTGGTTAAGCATCTATCTGTATTATGTCTGGTTCCAAGTTCGAATCCCATCGTATATAGTAGGAAAAATCTAGTTGGAAGTTGGAAAATTAAACAACGATAGTTTTACTTCTTCTCTCTTTTAATTTTTTCTTTTCTTTTCTTCTTTATTTTTGTCATTCTACATTATTCGCTTCTTTTCATTTGATTATCTGGCTAATCGAAAGTAGTAAGAGAATAAGGGATTAATAGAAATTTTGTTGCTAGTTACTGGTTGGAAGATTGTCGGTAAGTAACTGTAAATGCGAGCATGTTCGTGTTTGCTCCTTCGCCTTGTAACTTGTTTGGGACGAAATACTTTTGTGAGTTTTAGAATATCTTCTTAACGATTGTGTCTTTACCTAGCAGGCAAAGCTATTGACACCAAGGAATAACAACAATTCAATTTATGTGATTATTGCTGAAGTTTTGGTAATTTGGGATGTTTGAAGGTTTTGTGTCGAAACTTTCGACGTAGGAATTAAGAGAGTAATCGTGAAGTTCTGTTGATTAATTGGCTAGATTGTGTTACTAGATACTTGTTTTAGGCTTTGAAGATCTCTAGAATCGTTATCTCTTCTAAAACATTCGAGGTACGTACCAGAAACCTTAAATTGTAAGTTTTGAATCTCCAAAAATGATGGCTGTCAACGCCACATGGCCAGGCATATAAGTGTGTGGCCAAGTCATGTGAGCCACACGGGCGTGTCGTAAGCTGTGTAACTCACTGTTTAGGCAATTTTGCCAAATGGATGGAAAACATGACATTGTAAACTTAGATTTAATGAACGGGATTGGCAAGTTTAGTTTTTGTTATACGAACTTAATAACCATATAATGCTTACTCCATTTTTTTCCTGTTTTATAGTGCTCGGAAGCTCGTGAAGGTTGGAGACCAGTTGGAGATCATCACACTATCCACTAGGTCATTTTGGAATAATGGCATATATAGGCTAACTTGGCCATTAGTGGCTTGAAAATGATGTTTTGTAACCTAGCCATTGGAATGACTAGTAATGGTATGTTTTGATATGCTTATCATGTTACAATGGTAGCTACATCTATGTCAAGTAGTTGATCAAATTATGCCTAACATGTGGACTAAACTAGGGTAAGATTATAAACATGTATGCATGTAATGGTATGTCATCATGAATGATGGAATTAGCTTAATTTAAATGATTGAATTGGTTGGTAATTGGATGTAAGCTATAGTGCAGGTCATTGGTATGATTTTGGGTGAGAAATGAAGCTAGGAATGGCTTTATTTCGTCTACACGGCTAGACACGCGGGTGTGTGTCTTGACCATGTGTGGCACACAGCCTGGTGTGTGGGCGTGTGGTTAGGCCGTGTGTCCCTTGCACCTAAATTTTGAAAGATAGAATGCTCAGAATTGGGTACACGAGAAGAGACACAAGCGTGTGTCTCAGCCGTATATGCTACACTGCCTAAAACACGAGCGTGTGTCTTGGCCATGTGAAACCTGCACCTAATTACGAAAAATAAAATTAACCACACGAACTAGCACACGGGCGTGTGGCATGGCGGTGTGCACAAGTCAGAGAGTTGCTTACACGGCCTATAGCACGGGCGTATCCTAGGGTCACACGGACATGTCCCTTGGACCATAACGGCATGTGACCTCTGTACGTGGGAAAATTTTTAAAACTTTGCAAAAAATTCTTAAGGGTTTCGATTAAGTTCTGACTCGATTCTAATGCTCATATTGGGCCTCGAAGGTCCATTTAAGAGACGTTATGAATGATTTCGAAATTTGAATAGTAACTTGCATGAATTATCTATAAACATTTCTGGATGTTTCAGTAATGCTCTGTAATCTTGTTTTGTGTGTGATACTGAGCTAGGGTGTTACATTTAGTGGTATCAGAGCTACAGTTTAACTGATTCTCAGAATAATGTAGCAAACATGAGTTTAGCTATACATGCCATTATATAATTTGTGATAGTGTGATGCCTCCTGATCATTTTAAATGTGTTTTTCATATAGTAATGTCCTCCAACCAAGCTAGAGCTGATCCTGAAAAAGCTAGAAGCAATGCTTCGGCTTCAGTTTAAAGAGTTGTATATGCATCAGGTAGTGAAAGGCTCGTGTCTGAGGGCCGAAGTTAGGAGGCAAAACAAGTCTTCTTTCAATTAATGAATGAATGGTTTACCGAGTACTTAAGAACAAACCCTGCTGTACAACGACCCCCTCACCTGCTCCTCCACTGGTTCTTGAGGTACCACAGGGTGCTGAACCCGCTAGAGTTGGTAAGCCCCCAGTGGATAAAATTAGTAAATATGAGGCGAAAGAATTTAGAGCTACTACAAATGATGATCTGAAAAGGGCTGAGTTTTGGTTAGAAAACACCATTCAAGTTTTTGATGAATTATCCTGTACACCTGCTAAATGTTTAAAATGTGCAGTATCGTTACTGAAAGACACAGCTTATCATTGGTGGAATACCATAACTTCGGTGGTACCGAGGGAGAATGTTACATGGGAATTCTTCTAGGCCGAATTCAGAAAGAAATATGTTAGCTAGAGATTTATGGATCAGAAAAAGGAAGAATTCTTAGAACTCAAATAGATAAATATGACTGTATCTGAGTATGAATGAGAATTTGTTCGGTTGAGCAAATATGCCAGAGAATGGGTTCTAATCGAGGCCGATATGTGTAAAAGCTTTGAAGAAAGTTTAAATGAAGACATCAAATTGTTGATCGAAATTCTCGAGATAAGAGAATTTGTAGTGTTAGCTGATCGAGCACACAAAACTAAGAATTGAGTAAAGAAAAGAAACAAGCTGAAAGAGAGGCTTGGGTTTCTGGAAAAAGAACAATGAATAAGTCACAATCATCTACTTCTAAGAAATCAAAGAAGTATTATGATCGTGTTACCACCTCTACGGGATATTCTAGAAGAGAGCGGGGCTCTCAACATTCTAATCCGAGGTCTTCATATCTATCTGTGGCCAGTATGGGTAATGTCGGTAATCCAAAACTGAAATGTAAACATTGTAACAAATTTCATCATGGGGAATGTCGATCTAGGAGTAAAGCTTGTTTTGGATGTGGTTCACTTGATCATTTTCTCAGAGATTGTCCAAAAAGAGTTAAAAAGAAATAAAACCACCTCCAAAGCCTAGTAATCCTATTTCAAGAGGCAGATCGCCTTGTCACTCCAGCAATGTTAGTGGTAGTTGAGGAACTACTAGGGATACAACAGTTAGATCTGAGGCACGAGCACCTGCAAGAACATATGTTATTCGTGCTAAAGAAGATGCCTTTGCGCCCGATGTTATTACTGGTACATTTTCTCTACTTGATACTGATATTACTACTTTGATTGACTCTAGTTCCACACATTCATACATATGCACAAACTTAGTGTCTGTTAAAAATTTACCTGTTGAATTCACTGAATTTGTGGTTAACGTTTCAAACTCCTTTGGCCAATATGTTACGGTGGATAAAGTTTGTAAAGATTGTCCATTAATGGTAAAAGGTTATTATTTTTTGGCTGACTTGATGTTATTGTCATTTGATGAATTTGACGTGATTTTGGAAATAGATTGGCTAACCCAATATGATGCAGTGGTGAATTGTAAACAAAAATATATTGTATTGAAATGTCACAATGGTGAATTACTTCATGTTGAATCTGATAAACTGCATGGATTACCTAATGTGATTTCAGTAAAATCAGCACAAAAATATGTCAGGAAAGGTTATGATGCTTATCTTGCATATGTGTTGGATACTACAGTATCTGAGTTAAAGATTCACTCAGTGCAGGTCGTAAGTAATTTCCTAATGTATTTCCAGAAGAATTACCTGGTTTACCACCAAATAGAGAAGTGGAATTCCCTATAAATCTTGTTCCAAGTAGCACCTTACAGAATGACTCCTACTGAATTAAAAGAGTTGAAAGCATAATTGCAAGACTTGATTGACAGAGGTTTTGCTCGACCTAGTTTCTTACCTTGGGGTGCGTCGGTTCTATTTGTAAAGAAGAAAGATGGATCATTGAGGCTGTGTATTGATTATAGACAGCTCAAAAAATTTACAATAAGGAACAAGTATCATTGCCTCGTATTGATGACTTGCTTGACCAGTTAAAATGTGCCACTGTATTTTTCAAGATTGATATCCATTACGCTATTATCGGTTATGAGTAAAAGATTCGAGACAAACCAAAGACAACTTTTAGAACCAGGTACGGGCACTATGAGTTTCTCGTGATGTCATTCAGCTTGACGAATGCACCTGCAGTGTTTATGGATCTGATGAACTGAATTTTCAGTCCATATTTGGACAGGTTTGTGATGGTATTTATAGATGATATTTTGGTTTACTCACGAGATGAAAATGAACACGCTAAATATTTGATAACAGTGTTGCAAACTCTACCTGAGAAACAATTGTATGCCAAATTTAGTAAATGCGAATTTTGTCTACAGGAAGTTGATTTTCTTGGACATATTGTATCAGCTAAAGGTGTCAGAGTGGATTCAAGTAAAATCTCGGCCATTATTAATTGGAAGCCACAGAAGAATGTGTCAGAAGTCCGAAGTTTTCTGAGACTAGCTAGTTATTATTGGAGGTTTGTAAAAAGTTTTTCAATGATAGCTTCTCCGATGACTCGTTTGCTATAGAAAGATGTAAAGTTTGAGTGGACTAATAAATGCTAGCAGAGTTTTGATAGATTAAAAGCTTTATTGACAGAAGCACCTATGTTAGTTCAGCCTGAATCGGGTAAGGAATTTATAATCTACAGTGATGTGTCATTGAATGGTTTAGGTTGTGTTTTGATGCAATAAGGTAAACTAGTAGCCTATGCTTCGAGACAACTAAAACCACATAAAAGAAACTACCCGACACATGATCTTGAATTGGCAACCATAGTGTTTGCATTGAAAATCTGGCGACATTACTTATTTGGTGAAAAATGTCACATATTCACTGATCATAAAAGCTTGAAGGATTTGATGTCACAGAAAGATTTGAATTTGAGATAGCGTAGGTGGCTTGAATTACTAAAAGATTATGATCTTAATTGACTACTATCCGGAAAAAGCCAATGTAGTGGCAGATGCTCTGAATAAAAAATCCCTGTATATTTTGCGAGCAATGAATACCCGATTCTCATTATCTGATGATGGTTCAACCATAGCTGAGTTAAATGCTAGACCAATGATTTTACAGCAAATCTCTAAAGCTCAAAAAAATGATAGTAAATTATGAGCAAAACATATACAAATTGACTTCTGACTCAGAATTTCAAATTGGGACTGCTGGTTGTTTGTTATTCAGAGGCAGAGTATGTGTATCGAAAGGTTCAGAACTAGTGTGTATCGAAAGGTTCAGAACTAGTATAAAAGATTTTAAATGAATCTCATAATAGTAATATGTCTATTCATCCTGGTAGTAAAAAAATGTACAATGATCTGAAAAATATGTACTGGTGGCCGGGAACGAAACGAGATATTTCTGAGTTTGTATATAAATGCTTGATATGTCAGCAAGTAAAAGCTAAACATCAATTGCCTCTTGGACTGTTACAGCCAGTTACGATACCAGAATGGAAATGGGAAAGAATTACCATGGACTTTGTATCGAGGTTACCCCTGTTTCCAAAGAAAAAAGATGTCATTTGGGTGATTGTCAAATTAGCTGAATTATATGTCTCTGAGATTGTCAAATTGCATGGAGTACCTGTCTCTATTATTTCAGATAGAGACCCTCGGTTTACATCTAGATTCTGGAGCAAACTACAAGAAGCTCTAGGTATATAGTTACATTTTAGCACTGTGTTCCATCCTCAGACAGATGGTCAATATGAACGTATTATTCAGATTTTGGAGGATATGCTTCGATGTTGTATACTTGAGTTTGAAGGTAACTGAGAAAAGTACTTGCTTTTAGTTAAATTTGCTTATAATAATTATTATCAGTCCAGTATTAAAATGGCACTGTATGAAGCTTTATATGGTCACAAATGTAGAACTCCATTATATTGAGTAGAACTCCATTATATTGAGTGGACAGTTTGAAAGCAGCCTCTGATCGTCAAAAGTCCTATTTTGACCTTTAAACGAAAAAAAATAGAATTTCAGGTTGGTGATAAGGTATTTTTGAAAGTATCACCTTGGAAAAATGTTCTCCGGTTTGACCGTAAAGGAAAATTAAATCCACAGTTTATTGGGCCATATGAGATTACTGAAAGAATTGGACCTATTGTATATCGGTTAGCCTTACCACCTGAACTTGATCAGATTCATAATGTTTTTCATGTGTCTATGTTACGACGATATCGATCGGATTCTTCACATGTTATTTCTCCAACTGAAGTTGAGATTCAGCTCGATATGACTTACAGTGAGGAACCAATCAAAATCCTATCTCGTGAAACAAAAGAGTTAAGAAATAAAAATGTAGTTTTAGTAAAAGTTCTTTGGAAACGACATGGTATTGAAGAAGCTACCTGGGAATCGGAGGATGCTATGAGGAAGCAATACCCGAATCCTTTTACTGGTAAGATTTTCGAGGACGAAAATCCTTAAGGGGGAGAGTTATAACAGCCATTTTTCAGTGAAATCAGAACAGTGGTTTTGGGACCACAAATCCGAACCAAAAATAAAATTTATTTTTATTTTATTTCATGGTTCGTATTATGATAGACATATCGTGTGAAAATTCTGATAAGAAAATTTTACTGATTATATACTTATTTACTAGAATGACTAAATCGTATAAAATGCAAACTAGTAGCTATAAGGATTAAATAACTATGGAATTCAAAACTTGATGTCCTTATATGGTAATTAGACCATTAAAAAAAGTATGTAGATATTTTGGTGACTCATCTATGGAAATTTAGAAAAAGGGCAAGGACTAAATTGGAAATGGAAATAACTAAATTAATTAAAAAGATGATAAAAGATTTCATCTTATTTTTAGGTCATCTTCAACCTAAAATAAATGGAAGCCCTATGAGAGAGAGAAGAAACTTTCATGTCTTAATTGGATCCGGACAACTCAAATTCGAGGTTAGATCGAGGAAATGAAAATGTTTCGGATTAGTAGATTACTTATGTGAACAAGCGTCATGGTAAGTTCGTGTAACTTAGTCGAGCATGTAAATATGTTAAATTGAACGTTGTGTTGTATGAAATATGATTTGTATTTGTGTGAATTGGTTGGATGTTACAATATGAAAAATTGAATACATGCCTGAAATGGGTGGAAAAAGGGATAAGTCCCGACTGAATGTTGAATTCGATGAATATACGTGCTTTCCCAAAATGAATGAGGTTACGTATTTGTTGCGAGACAGATTTAGCTCGCACAATAATCCTATTGACCTCATTATAGAAAGGACTTAGCCGGACAAGGAATCCTAATATAATCCCTCTCGAGCATATGTTACAATTAGGATTTAGCTTGGGTGATAATTCTAATTGAACTTCTGCGAGCATACGTTATATAAAGGATTTGCACGATGGTGGTAATCTTGTTGTACGATATGTGGCTCGAGAGTATTCTCCTTGATTAAGTGCCCTAATGGGCACTCTTGAAAAAGAATTGGCGGGTAATTGAATCGTATACCTTGAGTGTACCACTTGAGTATCTATCGAAATTTCAATGATTCAACGGACACAACTCTTGACATAGTATGAGAATTATGAAATGAAATGATAATGACTTGAAAGAATATTGCATGATGAGCTCATCTATCCTTACTTGATGTATATGTAAAGTTTGTGACTAATATGTTTGATTGGATGCATGTGTTTAGGCAATTTTGCCAAATGGATGGAAAATATGACATTGTAAGCTTAGATTTAATAAATGGGATTGGTAAGTTTAGTTTCTGTTATACGAACTTACTAAGCATGTAATGCTTACTCTGTTTTAATTTTTTTCCTGTTTTATAGCGCTCGCGAAGGTTGGAGATCAGTTGGCGCATCATCACACTATCCACTAGATCATTTTGGTATAATGGCATGTATAGGCTAACTTGGCCATTAGTGGCTTGAAAATGATGTTTTGTAACCTAGCCATTGGAATGGCTACTAATGGTATGTTTTGATATACTTATGATGTTACAATGGTAGCTACATCTATGTCAAGTAGTTGATCAAATTATGCCTAACATGTGGACTAAACTAAGGTAAGATTATAAACATGTATGCATATAATGGTATGCCATGATGAATGATGGAATTAGCTTAATTTAAATGATTGAATTGGTTGGTAATTGGATGTAAGCTATAGTGCAGGTCATTGGTGTGATTTTGGGTGAGAAAGTTGGACACACGAGAGTGTGTCTTGACCGTGTGTGACACACAGCCTGGTACGTGGGTGTGTGGTTAGGCCGTGTGTCCCCTGCACTTGAATTTCGAGAAACAGAATACTCAGAATTGGGTACACGAGCTTGTGTCTCAGCCGTGTGTGTCACACGGCCTAGAACACGGGCGTGTGTCTTGGCCGTGTGAAACCTGCACCTAATTACGAAAAATAAAATTAGCCATATGGCCTAGCACTGGGCGTGTGGCATGGCCGTGTGCACAAGTCAGAGAGTTACACGGGGTAAGACACGGCCTGTAGCACGGGCGTGTCCTAGGGTCACACGGGCGTATCCCTTGGACCACACGGGCGTATGACCCCTGGACATGGGAAAATTTTTGAAATTTCATGAAAGATTCCTAGAGGTTCCGATTAAGTCCCGACTCGATTCTAATGCTCGTATTGGGCCTCGAAGGTCCATTTAAGGGCCGTTATGAATGATTTCAGAATTTGAATAGTAACTTGCATGAATTATCTATTAATGTTTCTAAATGTTTCGGTAATGCTCCGTAATCCTGTTTTGGCGACGGATACAGGTTAGGGGTGTTACAAAGTAATTGCGAGACTACTAAAAAGTGCAAGCTTTGAAAGGGTTAAAGTGATTGGTTAAGGAATGTATATTTGTAATACCCTTTAATTACTGGAAAATACATTAAAAAAAGTAATTACTTGACATTGGATCATCTTTCTATTTAGGTGAAAACAACATAGAGAACATTTTTAAAATTTTAATTAATAGTGGTAACTAAATTTAATTAATAACAACAACTAAATTGATAAAGTGACTAAAATAATAAAGATAATAATAAAGTGACTAAATAGTTTTCCCATATATAGAAGCTCTATATTAGGAGACAAACTGTACCTTGCTCCATTTACACAACAAATAAATAAATTAGTCTTTAAACATTAGATCACAAAGTAAATTAGTCATTTTTATTAAAAGTTTTAATCATTTGTATTGTTAAAAATTAGCATGGCTAATAGCATAATCGGAAAATTACGCATCATAATTTTTAATAGTAGTAATGGATGAAATTTTTAACAAATTACCAGTTTACTCTTTGATCTAATGTATAAAGACTAATTTGTCTAATTTGTAAGTAAAAATGGCAAAATGGAATCCAATTTTTGAAAGCTTCCATAATGCTTCTACAAAATGGATGGGATAAATATTCAGCCAGCCCTTTCAATAACTCATAACAACATTTCATTATGATAGCCAATTTTTTACTTGAATCAATTTTTTTATGTTTTATCTTAACCCTCTATAATAGCTTTTCACTCACAACAACATTCATAATTATGAAGTACATTTTTTATTAAATTAATTCTCTATATTAACATATTGTCTAAATTTTAAATGAAATTATGGCCATTTCATATAAGTAAGTCTATTAATTATAATTTATTAAATAAAAAATCTTAATTAAATTATTATTTCAATAAAAATGTTTAAATTTCACATGAAAAATTTATTAATCATATTTTATCAAAAAACTCAATGAGTGAAATTAAATATATCAATTTGATAAACTACTAAGATCCCTAATTAAATATTTTCTATGAATTAAGAACATCATAAACTTATTGATTGATTATTTTATTTTAATAACTAATGATAAATTAATTAGTTTAATTTAATAACTCATACTAATTAATAGAATTTATTAAATTTATGAACCTCAAAATTAACCGTGTGAAAAAAATAAAATAAAATATACAACTTTTAATTTATTGATTTGATTCTCACTTTCTTTTTTTAAACATAATTCTCACTTTTTTATTTAATGAAAAATCACTTATTAGATGGTCAGGTGTTCACCGCCCCAGGTGTGACTTGGGTTCGAGTCGCGCTAGTCATATTGTTGTTAGGACTTTGCTCTCTTCTTGTAATTAACCAAAAAAGAAGAAGTTAAAAGTTAAAAATAAAGTAAAACTGAAAAAAAAAAAAAGAGTAAACGAATATAGTTTATGTGAAACCTTGAAACTCTCAAAAAAAAAATTAAAACGTACATTTTACAATATTCATTTTTCTTAAACTATTTATTTTAAATTATGTCATATAAAATTTGATGTATTATTTAACAGTTAAATTAACGATATTAGTAATCAAATGACCTAATAGATGTAACCTTGATAATTTAACGATATAATTAAAATAATGTCATAATTTAAGGATAATTGGTGCAATTAATTCTCTATATATAAACAGCATTTTTGTAATTTAGTTTTTCTTAAACCATCTGACCTAACCAATTTTAAAATTAGAAAACTCATGAGAAATTGATTTTTTTTTAAAAAAACAACTCTATTGGATGGGGTTGTCCACTTCATATTTTAGATTGGTTGGTTAAGTTACTTTTTGGTGTTTTGATTGGAACCCTTTGATTGTTTTACCCTAAATGAGTGAGTCTTTTACATTTAGTAGCTAAAAACAATCCTTGAATGTAAACAATACGTAGGGTAATGCTGGAATGTAGGCTATTGTTTAAAACGCAATGTATTTTTGTGAATTAATTGTGGAATTTTAAATGAAGCAGATGATCAAACGGTTGATAGAATGTGAAGAAGTGGACAAGAACAAGATCAATGACCGTGGTTTTACAGCAATGGATGTGTTACAAAGACAAACTGTAGCAAACAACATGGAGAGTGTAAACATTTTAAGCAGTAATCCCCTCACGTTTCAAAAGTTGTCTCGTTTCAAAATATTGCAAGATGCGCTAAAAGAGATGAGAGACGAAACAGTGGGTGTATTACTCATCGTATTCGCGCTGGTTCTAACAATGACATACCAAGGAGTTCTCAGTCCTCCTGGTAGCGTTTTCCAGGGCGATGCAACTGCATCAACTAGTTCAAATCATCGTGAAGGCAAATCAGTGATGACGACACGTCTGTTTCTTATTTTCTATATTCCAAATGGGGTGGCTTTTATGATATCTTGGGGCATAACATTATTATTGTTGGAATCAGTGGCTAAAAGTATCATGTCTTTTTTGTCGCGAATTTACTTCATTGTGTGTTTCTGCTACGCGGCTGCTTTGACAACTATAGCACCTTCAACTAATGTCTATTGGGTCGTCGTTTCTGCACAAACCATCATTTCTCTCTCACTTTGGTTCATTTGGTCAAGTAATCACTGTCGTTTCAGAAAATATTAAAATGTATGTGTCTATCTAGTTTTATTTGGTATATCAACTCAAGTTTAGGAAGTTGTATGATAAAATTGTAACTTTTAGCTCAATTTGGCATTTTGATAATTATGATAATAATAATAAAAAGAGTATTTATGTTCTTTTAATAAATATGAATGGATTGAAAAAATCAATTTAAAAATAATTTATATCTTCATATTATATGTTTATTTTTGTCACAATTCATCTAACATTTGTCATTGCAATGCAATTTAGAGAGGAAACTATATTTTATTATCATGATTATATTGATATCATCTATTTTCAATAGTTTAATGTCACATCAATAATTTTATCATGAATTTTAAGATTTTCATTTGGATTTAATTTTTTTTTGGGATGAAAATGTTGACATGATGTCATTGTTTCATAACATCCTTTTCCTATTGAAAATATTAGAAATTTTGTTATACCCACATTCCGAATATCATTTTATGCCCACAGGAGGTTCAACGCGTGTCTTTCACTAGAGTTGGCATCCCAATGAACCATGCATGTCCAACCTACTACCGTGTGAACCTTGACTTGACGAAGCTAAGGTGCTATACATCTCCACTAAATATATACCACGTGGAAGCTCATGATCATACTCATTGATTACCAGTTGTCTTAAGGTGTCTTATCCTAAGACGTAACGATACTATCACTGCTAAGAGGATCAAATCAAGTCCCCATATCAGTATTCCTTGAACACGTATATAGGCCTATCCCCTAATATAAAAGAGCCCATGCAATTGTTCATAAAGAGTCTCTCATCCTCCTCTTCCTCTTCTTGTTCTTAAAGACATTACCACCAAAAAAAAAAAAACCTCTATTCAAGTTTGCCAATAAGTGAACCACCGCTCCAACCACTGTTTTCTATCCCTTGTTAATTAAGGTTAACAATTTATGCGATGAACATGACGTATCATGGCTAATCTAAATACAAGTGATCCTTTCAATACTAATTTCGTCCTATCCATGACCTAACTATCGATCCTACAATTCAAGATATTCAAGCAAGCGCAACTTAAACCCAAACAACCCAAATGTAAGAGTTCATGCATGCAGACACTCTGGTTTCCCTATATCCCCTATTTTTCTCCCACTAACACTCTAACTCACAACCTCCTCAGACTTTCAGCTCAACCGAAACTCTATCAGTCAACTAAGCAAAAATAAAACTTGGATCTAAAATAACCAAAATTTTCTAAAGGTGAGACTTGAACCCAAAACCTCTCAAACACAACCAGAATTCTTAACCACTAAAGCATATATATATATATATATATATATATATATGTTTATGTTAAATATTTATAGAAACAGAAATAAATTATTCAGGCATTGCACATGGGTTGACATTTTTTCTTTACTTTCAACGTCTTTAAAAACACAATTTGATTCTCATTAAAATCATCATTCAACTAGGTAAGGTTGAAAGAGTTATGCTAGTATTGGTCACATGGGCTTGAACAGCTTAGGCTCTACTCATTTCTCATTAAACATGTATATTTTTTTGCCACAACATTTGCTTTGATTATTTAGTTTAAGGTTAACATAAAGTTTTTCTTTAGTTGCCAAAGACGAGCATAAGAATCGAAGCACCATAATCACTGTAGTTCTCTACACATCTAGAAACCGACCCTTTTTTTTTTGGGTGAATTACAATAACAGGGCAAAGCCCAAACAACAAACGCGACTAGCGCGACTCGAACCCAGGCCAAACCTGAGGCGGTTAACACCCTTAACCATTGAGGCAACACATGGGGTTCTCTAGAAACCGACCTTTATCCATTTGCACAAGACTAGCAGTAGCATTAGGCAAATTTTCAAAGAGACTCAACACCATTCCTAAATTTCTTTCAATTCTAGCCATAGAGTTTGCAACTTTGTCATGTAGTTATATTTATTTTGTTCAACCTATAGTTGTAATTTTGAATCTAGTAGAACAAAATAATATAAAATTTTCATGATGTTCAATGATGGTATTGATTGGTTAGAAAAATCAGCTCTATGTAGGAAAAATTATGGTATTGTGCGGCACTTGTAACTGGTTTTGATTTTGTGTATGGTATTTTATCATGCACAGGCATCAATCAAGAGGGAAAGAAGAATTATTTAATGAGGTATTCTTTTGATAGCGATTTCATCAAGAGAAGGGATTTTATCCGTAAGGAGGATGAGGAAACTTGGAGAGCCAGTAGATTAATCGGGAACAACTGAAGTGGATGATGATTTAGTCATGAAAAAGTTAGTAGGCTTGAGGGGCGACTTCTCTCTTATTTCTTATTCTTGTTGAGGTGCTATTTATCTGCGACTAAATGAAGTCGATTTACTCAAAAGAGGTTTGGTGAAGAAATTAGTGGTTAATTCGAAACTTGATCTTATCATGTTACTTGAAACAAAACTAGCAAAGGTGAAAGATGGGATTGTTCAAATGATTTGGACGGATTCTAATCTTTGGTGTGATTGGGGAGCTCTTAAAGATCGTTATCCTAGAGTTTTTGCTGTGGCTATGGATATAGTAGCCAAAGCTAAGGATTATTATTCACAAAATGGCATCTTTTACCATCAGCTGTGGAGCTCCTTTTTTCGAAGGAATCGTTTTCATTTGGGAGTTAAAGTCATTGAGCAATTTGCGTTGTGATACAATGTTTTGTCCTTCAATTATAAAATGTTATGGAACCTGGACATTTCGCCTAAGATATAATGTTTTGCATGGTTGGTGATTTTGGAAAGGATTTCCTACGATGTATTTACTCAAGAATAGAGGCATTCGAAGGGTCATGTCATTGCTATGTTGCAGGTCCCTAAGGCGTCCAAGATTCTAATTTCATTGAAATTATGGTGATTAAGTTAGCTTTTCATTTCTTCTTAGACTCCTAGTGCATTAAAGACTAAAATCTTATGGTTGACTCCGACTCCATAGTCGCGCTTACTTGGCGTATCAATGAGAAGTCTAGGCCTTGGAAATATTGGCACATTTTTGCAAGCATTGATGAGATTAAGATGTCCATTCATGAGGTACAGTTTAGAAAAATTGGGAGAGATGCTAATGGCATGGCAGATTCGTTGGCAAAATCAGGGTGCTTTCGATCTCAAATGTTTTTGGTAGATTGGTGATGAGCATCGTTGAGTTTAATTGAGATGATAGCTTCATTGTTATTTCATCGAAGAAGAATCACCAAATCATTTGCAGCGATTATTAGACTATCAAGCAACGATGATTTTTGTGCCTATTTGAGCGTCGAGTCTTTCTTTGTTTTTAAGGTGTCTTTGCGATTGCAATAATCATAACCAATAGTTCTACAAAAATAATTAAGTTAACTAAGTTTGATTAAACATAAATACTTTATTTTACGATAGTTTTGGTAATTAAATAATGAAAGAAATATTTTTTCTGTTATGAAAATATTTATCTTGCATCTGTTTCACTTGAAACAATTTTCAAAAACTGAGTTCAAGAAAATTTACCAAACACTGTACAATGTTTTACATAAAATCATTAGGAAAATATTACATTTTTCGGAAAAGCATACTATTTTCCGGAAATCATTTTTCAGAAAATGTTTCAACCGAACAAACAAACCCTGAATTTGATTGAATTATACACAGGAGTTAAAACTTTTGAGTAGCCGAATATTATAATGATGCTATTGTCATTGCTACAGATATTGGTTTTCCCCTAAGTTCTTACCATTACCACCAACAAGATTCTTACAACACAAAGTCGAGAACAAAATCAACAATATTGAAAATAGACACTAAAACTCATTCTAGTTTCAGAATCTTTTATCATTTGTACAATGGTTATGCACAAACCGATTCACATTTGCAAGTTATGATCTTTACACAATTTGTGAAACATTTCATAGCAAGATTGATTTATTAGAGTATATGATAAGATCCATAAATAAGGTGGCAGTGAATATATCTGCAGAAAAGCCCTTACCAACCATTTCCGTAAGAAGTTGTGTTGCCTTTGAGGTATATTGCATTGCGAAGGAACCCCGAATCATTACATTATAACAGCAGCTATTAGGCAAGCGGTCATTATCTCCCATGCTCCCAAACAACATGTATGCTTCATCCGCAATCCCTCTTTACAGTCCATTTATCATTATACGATATGTGCAAACATCCTGTTTTAAACCATTGTCCGAGAGTTGATGAAATAATTCCTTGGCAACTTCGATATGCCCAGCTTTGCACAACCCATCAATTAGGATATTATATGGGACAATATCAAGTTCCAACCCACTATTTCGCATTGCTTGAAAAAGCTTCAAAGCCTCCTCAATATGACTGTTTTGCCTAAACCATTCAAAGCAAAATCAAACAAGTCACTAAATCGGAACTTGTCCAAAAGCAAGCATCTTGCTAAGCAGTTCACATGCGATTGAAACTTTCCCTAATCGAAACATACTGCGCAAGAGAGGTTGTATGTGTGATGATTCGGGATTGGTCCCTTTTGAGATATTTCATGAAAGAGTTCCATTGCTTCGTCTAACCTCTTAACCTTTCAATATCCATTGATCATGGTGTTGTAAGTAACTATATTAGGTGCACAACCCTTCTCAATCATCAAGTTGAAAACCCTTCTAGCTTTATCCATTTCGTTCTGGAAGCAATGTCCATTAACTAATGCACTATGGGTAACAACATTAGGCTCAATGGCTCACTTTATCATTGTGTCAACAAAATCCTTAGCTTCAGAGACCATCCCTTCCTTGCAATGAGCATCAACAAATGTATTATAGGTGACAACATCAGGCTCAATGCCTTGCTTTCTCATCATGTCAATGATCTCTACAGCTTTAGAAATCATTCCTTCCTTGCAAAGTGTATTAATCAATATATTATATGTGACAATATCAAGTGAAATATTGTTATCAACCATTTCATTCAAAAGCCTTGTTGCCTCCTCCTGCCGGCCCAAATTACACATACCATGAATTAAGCAACTATAAGTAACTATACCTGGTTTAATGCCCTTAACCTTCAATTCGGAAAAGAGATTGAGAGCCTCCTTTAATAGCCCCTTTTTACAAAGAAGGTCAAGGATGGTACTATATGCAACAATATCGGGTTCATAACCTCTCGCCTTCCATCGAGTCTTAGAAACCTAATAGCTCTATCAAGTATTGTTTAGGTCTTACACAACCCCCCTTAAATCTTGTATTGTAAACAATCAAATTAGGTTGATACCCTCTTTCTGTCATTTCATCGAACATACTATGACCTCGAAATCTTATTTTGATTACAAAGTCCATTAATCAAAGTTGAAAAAGTTACAACATCGAGTTCAACACCTAACTTCAACATTTTCCCAAAAGCGAGAAAAACCAAAATCAATTCGACTGATTGCAATAAGCAATTAATCAAGATGTTCAAAGAATAAACATCGTGGGAAACTCCCAATAATTCGATCCGTCTATATACATAGAAACAACAACGGCATAATGTTTCATCCTAACAATGGCTCCTAATAATTTATTAAATTCCACAATTGAAGGCTTTGGGTACTTTTCAATCATCTTATTGAACAAAATCAAGGTATTGTCAACATTATCGAAGCGGTGGTCTCTTTTTCCCTTCCTCTAACAGACATGGACATGGGTTTCTTACTTGAGGCTTCGATGTGGGTAGCAATGGTGTTAGAAGAAGAAGAAGAAAAAGAGTGGAAATTAGAAAGATGGCTTCCACCATTAACAACTGAACGAAGAACAAAAGAAGAAGGAAGCTTACCCATATCTTGAAAGTAAGCAAAATGAAAGCAGAAATGGCGGTAGTAGCGATAGCTTGAGGAGAAGTGTAAATTTTGGGTTGCGAAGTGGGGTTGAGGAAAGCGTTGGGAGCGTAATTTGGGTTAATTGGCCATTAAACCCATCCATGTTTTAGCTTTCCAAGTGTAAATTTACAATTATAATCCTCTTACTATACAATACTCTTTTAAAATGGTCCTTTTTTAAGTTTTTAGTTTGATTAATAAATTAAATCAATCTTTTTTAAGTTTCCAAGTGTAAACATGTTAATGTTTAAATCGTATATTGAAAGGAAACATTATGCTTTAATTTTGGCCGGAATTTACATTGACTTGAATAGATTACATCTTTCTTCTTTCTTTCTTCCTCCCTCAAAAATTTCCTCCCAACACTCGTTTCCACCCACGCGGAACAGATTACCCAATGCCCCATCTCCATCTGATCTTTGAGAAAATGAAATCAACGACGACTCAAAACCCGATGTAAAGAAGAGTCCCAACTAGAAGAAGCGCAAGGCTCGTCGCACCATCCATTGGAGCATGGACCTCGCTTCCTTTTCAACCCCTCAAATCAAATGTACCCTCAGGTGTAGTGTAACCTACAAACATATATTTATTAAAAAATATTTTTAAACTTTTCAAATCAAATGGTATAATATTGGAAGCTAACATCTTTGTTTATTTTTAATTTCTTTTGCGGCGTGGATGTTTAGAGCAACTTCTCTCAAGCTAGATGTTTTCAATGCTTTAATGCTAGTTAAGGTACTTAAGAAAGTGCAAGTTTTATAACATTGAAGCTTTTTAGTGGAAAATATGTTATTGTAAACAAGGTGTTTGTGTTTTCGTTGCAAAGACTATAGCCTGATGTTTGAGAGGGAAAGCGAAGACAGTTAAATTATATTGGTAAAAAAAGCATAGAGGAAGCCGATTGATTGAGGTTCCTCTCTGGATTCTGGTGAATACAAAAGTAGGTGACCAAAAAACATTGCAGGCTTTAGCTGGTTCAGAGACACAAATCATTGAAGAAGAAGATGATGATGATGACGATGAATTTGAATATAGTATAATTCAAGGTTTTGATTTGAAGACTTACTGTAGGCTTAAATTGATTACACTTGTATATTCTCTTACTATTTGTGCTTTTTTTTTAACGTGCAGCAGTCACATTTGTCAACACTGCAAATAGATGGTTTGATGGGTTGACCAACATGGGCGAAAGTTAATTATTTGCTTTATTTCCCAAAACGTATTTACAGCGAAAGTTATAATAAATGTTATTGTCTTAAAATCCTATTCATAATTTTAGAAAACTTTTGTTTACATAAAAACCATGTTTCAGATAAACGTCGCGAATGAAATATAAACGAAAATCTAAATCCCAAAAATTAAACCGACAATCCAGAGAGTCCAATTAATACAAAACTCCCAGCAATAATCTTTAAAAATATAAAATTTTATTTTAATTCAGTTTGTAGACTAGTGGTCACTACAAGACTCTGCCGCATTGATCCGTTTAAGTTTGTGGATTACCTGAATAGAACAGACAAACATATGTGAGTTTGCGTAAATTCAGTGTGTAACATAATAGAAATAGACATGCAAACATATAGAAACATTATATACAATCAGATATAGATTCAGGCTCATGTCCATTTCAGATACAGATAACAGAGTTAGATATACAGAATCCTACCCCCATCCTCTACAGACCAACTCCGACCATCCCAACACACCATGTGGGGTTAAAAACACCTACCCATCCTTACACACCATATCGTTCCATTTCAATACATGCCATATATTGTGCAGCCAGGCTGCCAGAATATAGGCGATGACCGCCGTACAAAACACTTCCTCCTCATACATAAATCCCACCCTAAAAATAGATACAGAAATAACATATTAAACATGCTCAACATGCTTATATACAAATAACAGATATACATCTAGCAGAATAATCAGACATGCTTAACAGTATCATACTCAGAACAAAATATCAATCTATAAGATTACACAGTTTTAGGGTTTGGTTAGCCATTACCAACCTTACGGCAGGCCTATAGTCGATCAGAACGACCTGTACAACACTAGGGAAAATTTTAGAATTATGAGCCCACATGCCCGTGTGGCATGCCTGTGTGGGCCCACATGCCCGTATGGCTCACACGCCCAATTTGGCTTAGCCCGTGTGGCCCACAGGCCACACCCACATCACCACACAACCGTGTCTTGCATATGGCCAATCCTTCGTCGATCACACAGCCGTATCTCGCACACGGCCAACCACACGGGCGACCACAAGCCCGTGTGGCATTGACAGAACAGTTTTTCGGCTTTTGTTGAAGTTCAATTTTCTATATTTCAAGTACACAAACCTAGCATAGTTTTGATACGAAAACGTTCCCGAAGCGAGCAGCACCTAATAATGACAACAAAAACACCCACAATTACTTAAATCTTTAGATCTGACCGAAACACATCTTGACCAAAACTCGAGAACATAACAGAAAATTACTCTTAAATGATCTCAAAAGCTTACCCTTTACAACAGCAACCTAGGAATTTCACTACACCACCGAAGAGTCTCGATTTTCCTGAAGAACACCTACCAAAAACGGTTTATGTAATTAACTTAGACATCAGTAGAAGCAAGAGTACAAAAGGAAAATCCCCACAACACCATGACAACCCTTACCTTCAAAAATGTACGACAAAATGAGTAGTAACACCGCGATTGGAAGAGGTAAATTTTGATAGGAAAAATGAGCACAGAAACGTCAGAAAGGAGGAGGAAGAGAAAGAAAATTTCGTATCAAAAGAAAAAAAAAGATATTCCCCATATCCTTTATTTTTCTCCCACTAACCCACTAACTCACAACCTCATCAGACTTTCAGCTCAACCAAAACTCTATCAGTCAGCCGAGTAAAAATAAACTCCCTTACCACTCAACAAGGGTAAAGCTTGGATCTAAAATAACCAAAATTTTCAAAAGGTGAGACTTGAACCCAAGACCTCTCAAGCACACCCAAAATACTTAATCATTGAAGACACAATTTGATTCTCATCAAAATCATCACTCAACTAGGTAATGTTGAAAGAGTTATGCTATTATTGGCCACATAGGTTTGAACAGCTTAAGCTCCACTCATTTCTCATTAAACATATATATATATATTGCCACAACATTTGCTTTGATTATTTAGTTTAAGGTTAACTTAAAGTTTTTCTTTAGTTGCTAAAGACGCGCATAAGAATCTAAGCACCAGAATCACCGTAGTTCTCTACACATCTAGAAACCGACCCTTTATCCATTTGCACAAGACTAGCAGTAGCATTAGGCAAATTTTCAAAGAGACTCAACACCATTCCTAAATTTCTTCCAATCCTAGCCATAGAGTTTGCAACTTTGTCATGTAGTTATATTTATTTTGTTCAACCTATAGTTGTAATTTTGAATCTAGTAGAGTAAAATAATATAAAATTTTCATGGTGTTCAATGATGGTATTGATTGGTTAGCAAAATCAGCTCTATGTAGGAAAAATATGGTATTGTGCGGCACTTGTAGCTGGTTTTGATTTTGTGCATGGTATGTTATCATGTACCGGCATCAATCAAGAGGGAAAGAATAATTATTTATGATGTATTCTTTTGATAGCGATTTCATCAAGAGAAATATATATATATTTATGTGTGTATATGTTGATACCATACATATATACATGCATTTGGAGATAACTTTTAAGGTTTAAGGTATTAATGGGCTGTTATTCTTTAATGTGAAATATTTTTGGTAGGCTTTGAATTTAAATATTTATTGTTTTATATAATTTTTTTTTCTTGATCACATCATTTATAATATATATGAAAAGTAAATACATGAATATTGTATTGAGGGTGCCGTTGAAATGTGAGAGGAAAAAAAGAGAGAGGGGGAAGTAGAAGTCATCATTGGCTGGGTCGAGTTCAAATCAGGTCTCAACAAAATTTTAGGCCCGTTTTTTAAGTTTAGGTTCAGTTTAACCCAAAAAATAGGCTTGAAAATTTACCCAAGTCTAATTCAAATTATAAAATCTAAACCCGAGCCCAACCCGTGTTAAATTTTTTATTATAAAAGTTGAGATACAAAATAATATTGTCAAAAATTAAAATATAAAAAATAAATTGTTTTGCATTTTAGGCCGATTTTTGTATTATTTAAGGGAAATAAATCGATTTTGGAGAGAGCGTGAAAATATATCCAGCTTATATTAATGATATATGTAAGCTTACACCCTAAACGAGTAACTAATTTTATGGTAGATCATAATATATACAACTATTTTTTTATCTCGTGCGATGCTCGAGTTTAGTTTGTATGTATCAATTAAATATATTACATGTAATTTTGTAACGTTTTAAAATTTTTATGACCGATAAAGTAAAAAGATACTCACTTAGCTACATAATTTTAATTTAAATTAGACTTTATTGATTATTTTATAAAATAACCAATATTATTATGAGGTCATTTTTGTCATTTTAAATTAGTAAAATCTAGAACAAATCATTTGATGGGATTTAAACCCAAAACACCATGATATTTAACATTTAAATTTTATGATTTCAACGGAAGTTTGATTTGTTTTTTATATTATTTTTAAAAATATATATTTGTTATATAATTTCTTTCAACCACATCCTAAGTATGCCATAATCTAAGATCATATTTATTGACTATATTATGTTTGTATTGTATTTTAATACTTGTGCTCTAAATTATAATATTCAAATTAAAAGTAACAAATAGCAAAATCTAACATAAACCACTAGCGGTGCATTTGATTTGTCAAATCTTGGATTATGTTTTGTAATAAAATTATGAAAATGTAATATTACAGATGGAATGCAAAATACATTGTTTGATTCATTTGCTTGGAATGAAAGATTCATGTATTCGGTTGATGAAATTTAGGATTATCTAAAAGCAAATTTTACTATATTTTGATTGTTATAATTTGTTTTTTTTACAAGTTCACTTCCTTTAACCTTTTTTAGTCTCAATTTTTTCAAAAAATTATAATAACTTAATAAATTCATTTTATTTCACCATTTTATCATATGATAACGTTATCTTAAATGTTGTTATATCAAAAACTTGGGACATCAAAGCTAACAACTTTCATCAAATCAGAACAATTATAAAATTTATCTCAATGACTCAACCTCAATTTTAACAATAGCTTCAGATGTCTCATGCATGACTTCTTTCCCATAAATTTGAGTTGCACTATTGCATTATTGAGAAATTAATTTTTAATACTAAATTATATTGATTGATAAATGCAATAAAGTAAATATTAGGGTGGGTTTGGATAGGCGATGCGTTTACTTGCAATTAGTGTAAAAACAACGGTGGCGGTGAGATTAGATACTGTAGTGATACTGTAGCGTGAGACAAAAAATAAGCTAAACGCACCGCACCACACTCAATTGCCCATCCAAACCCACCCTTAGTTTTTTTGTATTATTCATGTCTGTTTTACAGTTCATGTTCAGAGCTCTTAGCTGCCCCTCCTAACAATATTGTCTCCAAAGTTCGAATTTACATTTCTCCTTGGAATGTAATGTGCATTAATATTGACATTTTCTAAAACAGGCAAATATATTATTTTACCTCATTTTCGTTAAGAAGAAAATAACTGTAATCTTTGGGAAAATTAAAAGGGTAAATTATACCAACAGACACTCAACTTTGATGTAGCTGAAAAAATAGACAATCTGGTTTCAATTCAATCACTCAACTTTCGCAAAATAACAAATGTCCTTTTAACTAATTTCCGTTACAGACGTAACGAAAAAGTGACATGGTATTTAATGGAGGGTTAGCTATCATTTAAATAGCCCCATAGCCCTGGGCAGCAGAAAAGAAGAAAAGAAAAAAAAAAAGGAGAAGAGAAGAAGAAGAAGAAGAAATGGACATACCTTAGTTTTGTTCCTCCAAGATAGAGTCACCACTTAGTTCGCTGTTATCTGTTGAATCTCTATCCCTTTTTTTCTTCTCTTTTTTTCTTTTTCTTTTCTTTTTCTTAACTCTGGTCACTGTCGTTCATGGCCTTCTCTGGCCAATCATCATCACCAAATGGCTCCTATTTTCCTCTTTTCAAATCTCACTTCAAATTTCCCAATAAGCCTTTAAAATCCCAAGATTAAAAACTTAAAGCTTCGAACAAGGCTTCAACAGATCTTAGCCGTCCACTGTCTGATCACCACCATATTCCGGCCACAGCTTTTCTTCGACCAACCATGACTCTTAACCACTCGGATCATCGAACTGGCTTGAGTTCTCCAACTCGCAAAACCCAAAATGGGTGTGGGTTTCTTCTCTTTTGATTCTCTTCTTTTTTAGTTTTTTTTTTTTACTTCTTTTGATGCAAGCCAATTTGGAATTCTTGCTCTTTTTTTGCTGGTTTGATTTTGGATGCTTGCTATTTGGTATTTTTGTTCTTGCTGATTTTTGTTGTTTTGTCGTCGATTTTGATTTGAAGCTTCATAACATCGCCACAAGCAGGAGCTCCAACTAAACTGATGCCGATGAACGGGTTGTGATGGGATCTCCTTGACATTAGCCCAATCAATCGTTTTGATGCCAAACTCAACATTTTCGCCGTCGATTTTCAATTTTCACTACTACAGAAATGATGCTTTAGGATAGTTAAGAGCTTTTCTAGGTTCCGTCTGCCAAAATTTTTTTCCCAAATTTTTTTTTTCCATTCTGGGCCTAATTTTAGGTAAATCCCATGTCAATATGCCACATCAGCTAATTGGGTTTTCAACGTGGCAAGTTAATTGTCTACATCAGCTAGTTAACTTCCCTCATCAGCAGTCCTGTTAAGACAATAACAGAAAATGTTAATAAATAATTGATTTATCAATTTTTTATAACATTAGTGACTGTTTTATTATTTTTCTAAATTTGAGCGACTGAAATGAAATCTAAATGATTGTTTTATTAGCTACCCCAAAATTAGTGACTATTGGTATAATTTACCCAAAATAGAATTTATTGCATCTTTATTTCATTTTTAATAATTTACAATATTAAAATAATAAAATATATAATTTTATATTATTATCTATTTATTTTTATAATTAAATTTAAATAAAATTATTTTAAAAAATATTTAATTGAAATTCAGGTTAGGCCGGGTTGAAAACAAAAATAAATTCATTGATACACAGTGGAATGGATCGTGGTTGTGGGAGTATACTAGAAATATGGGATGTTGCTCGCTGCTTGAAGCTGAATTGTGGCTCATTTTGGACGGTATGAATCTTCTTTGGATCCAAGGCTTTTGCGTGTGGAGATTCGAGAGCAACAGTGCTGCTGCTGTCCGCATCATATTGGATGAGTCTGCTGCTAAGCAGAGTATATCGCACAATTCGAGTTCTTTAGAATTGGCATAGGAAGGTCAAGATACATCACATTGTCCGGGAAGCCAATGCGTTTGGCCTAAACAGGCTGCTGAATCCACCACCTGCTGCACTGAGGAGCATTCTTTGCAAGGACTGTACAGGGACAGTTGCGGATAGGCTGAAATCACTACCCTCCTTTATATAAACATTCAACCCTTTATTACTCAACACACGTAAATAAATGCCATTAAATCACCTTAATATTTATTTCAATTCCTTTTATTCTCAACTCATGTTTAGTTGTTCATACAAATGCACCTGCTTTAAAATTCACAAGCAATATTGGTTTTCCCCTAATTTCTTAACATCACCACAAAAAAGATCAAGAAGTTGCTAAGATCAAGATCAACAAGCTACACAAGTCAGAACAAAATCAACAATATTGAAAATAGACACTAAACCTCATTCTAGTTTCCACAATCTTCTATCACTGTGCAATGGTTATGTACAACTGATTCACATTGCAAGTGATGATCTTTACACAATTTGTGAAACATTTCAGAGCAAGATTGATTTATTAGAGTGTATGATAAGATCCATAAACAAGGTGGCAGTAATTTTTTCAAGTTAATAAAATGTTTTACATAAAATCACTAGGAAAATATTTACATTTTTCGGAAAAGCATACTATTTTAAGGAAATCATTTTTCAGAAAATGTTTTCAACCAAACAAAGAAACCCCAAATTTGATTGAATTCTACACAGAAGTTAAAAGTTCTGAGCAGCCGAAAATTATACTGATGCTAATGTCATTGCTACAGATATTGGTTTTCCCCTAAGTTCTTACCATTACCACCAACAAGATTCTCACTTACAACACAAAGTCAGAACAAAATCAACAATATTGACAATAGACATTAAAACTCATTCTAGTTTCCAGAATCTTTTATCACTGTACAATGGTTATGTACGAACTGATTCACATTTGCAAGTTATGATCTTTACACAATTTGTGAAACATTTCAGAGCAAGATTGATTTATTAGAGTATATGATAAGGTCCATAAATAAGGTGGCAGTGAATATATCTGCAGAAAAGCCCTTACCAACCATTTCCGTACAAAGTTGTGTTGCCTTTGAGGTATAGCTGTTGCAAAGGAACCCCTGAATCATTAAATTATAACAGCAGCTATCAGGCGAACAGTCATTATCTCCCATGCTCCCAAACAACCTGTATGCTTCATCTGGCAGTCCCTCTTTACACAGTCCATTAATCATTATACGATATGTGCAAACATCCGGTTTTAAACCATTGTCTGAGAGTTGATGAAATAATTCCTTGGCAACTTCGATATGCCCAGCTTTGCACAACCCATCAATTAGGATATTATACGGGACAATATCAAGTTCCAACCCACTGTTTCGTATTGCTTGAAAAAGTTTCAATGCCTCTTCGATATGACCTGTTTTGCATAAACCATCCAGCAAAATCAGACAGGTCACTATATCTGGAACTTGTCCAGAAGCAAGCATCTTTCTAAAAAGTTCACATGCAGTTGAAACTTTCCCTAACTGAAACATACTCTGCATAAGAGTGTTGTATGTGACAGTATTCGGGATTGGTCCCTTTCGAGATATTTCATGAAAGAGTTCCATTGCTTCGTCTAACCTTTTACCTTTGCAATATCCATTGATCATAGTGTTGTAAGTAACTATATTAGGTGCACAACCCTTCTCAATCATCAAGTTGAAAACTCTTTTAGCTTTATCCATTTTGTTCTGCAAGCAATGACCGTTGATTAATGCATTATGGGTAACAACACTAGGCTCAATGCCTCACTTTATCATTGCGTCAACAATATCCTCAGCTTCAGAGACCATCCCTTCCTTACAATGCGCATCAACCAATGTACTATACGTGACAACATCAGGCTCAATGCCTTGCTTTCTCATCATGTCAACTATCTCTACAGCTTTAGAAATCGTTCCTTCCTTGCAAAGTGTATCAATCAATATATTATATGTGACAATATTAAGTGAAATATTGTTATCAACCATTTCATTCAAAAGTCTTGTTGCCTCCTCTTGCCGGCCCAAATTACACATACCATGAATTAAGCAATTGTAACTAAAGATATCTGGTCTAATGCCTTTAACCTTCACTTCGGAGAAGAGATCGAGAGCCTCCTTTAATAGCCCCTTCTTACAAAGAAGGTCAACTATGGTATTATACGCTACAATATTGGGTTCAAAACCTTTGTCTTCCATCAGCCTTAGAAACCTAACAGCTCTATCAGTATTGCCGGTCCTACACAACCCCTTAAGTACTGTACTGTAAACAATCAAATTAGGTTGATACCCTCTTTCAGTCATTTCATCGAACATACAAACGGCCTCAGAAATATTACTTTGATTACAAAGCCCATTTATCAAAGTTGAAAAAGTTACAACATCAGGTTCAACACCTAACTTCAACATTTTCCCCAAAACAGAAAAACCAAAATCAATTCGACCTGATTGACAAAAGCAATTAATCAAGATGTTCAAAGAATAAACATCGTGGGAAACTCCCAATAATTCGATCTGTCTGTACTTATAAACAACAATGGCATAATGTTTCATCCTAACAATGGCTCCTAGTAATTTATTAAATTCCACAATTGAAGGCTTTGGGTACTTTTCAATCATCTTATTGAACAAAATCAAGGTATTGTCAACATTATCGAAGCGGTGGTCTCTTTTTCCCTTCCCTCTAACAGACATGGACATGGGTTTCTTACTTGAGGCTTCGATGTGGGTAGCAATGGTGTTAGAAGAAGAAGAAAAAGAGTGGAAATCAGAAAGATGGCTTCCACCATTAACAACTGAACGAAGAATAAAAGAAGAAGTAAGCTTACCCATATCTTGAAAGTAAGCAAAATGAAAGCAGAAATGGCGGCGGCAGTAGCAGTAGCAGTAGCAGGAGAAGTGTAAATTTTGGGTTGCGAAGTGGTGTTAAGAAAGCGTTGGGAGCGTAATTTGGGTTAATTCGCCATTAAACCCATCCATGTTTTAGCTTTCCAAGTGTAAATTTACAATTATAATCCTCTTACTATACAATACTCTTTTAAAATGGTCCTTTTTTAAGTTTTTATTTTGATTAATAAATTAAAGCAATCTTTCTTATATTTATTGGTGTTTTAAACGAAAAGGAATAGTTTTTGGGACATTAATTGCATTTAATGCTGAAAGATAAACATGTTAATGTTTAAATCATATATATGTACAACTATTGAAAGGAAACATTATGCTTTAATTTTGGCCGGAATTTACATTGACTTGAGTAGATTACATCTTTTTTCTTTCTTCCTCCCTCCAAAATTTCCTCCCAACACTCGTCTCCACCCACGCGGAACAGATTACCCAATGCCCCATCTCCATCTGATCTTTGAGAAAAATGAAATCAACGACGACTCAAAACCCGATGTAAAGAAGAGTCCCAATCAGAAGAAGCGCGAGGCTCGTCGCACCATCCATTGGAGCATGGACCTCACTTCCTTTTCAACCCCTCAAATCAAACATACCCTCAGGTGTAGTGTAATTGTAACCTACAAACATATATTTATTAAAAAATATTTTTAAACTTTTCAAATCAAATGGTATAATATTGGAAGCTAACATCTTTGTTTATTTTTAATTTCTTTTGGGGCGTGGATGTTTAGAGCATCTTCTCTCAAGCTAGATGTTTTCAATGCTTTAATGCTAGTTAAGGTACTTAAGGAAATGCAAGTTTTATAACATTGAAGCTTCTTAGTGGAAAATATGTTATTGTAAACAAGGTGTTTGTGTTTTCGTTGCAAAGACTATAGCCTGATGTTTGAGAGGGAAAGCAAAGACAGTTAAATTATATTGGTAAAAAAAGTATAGAGGAAGCCGATTGATTGAGGTTCCTCTCTGGATTCTGGTGAATACAAAAGTAGGTGACCAAAAAACATTGCAGGCTTTAGCTGGTTCAGAGGCACAAATCATTGAAGAAGAAGATGATGATAATGACGATGAATTTGAATATAGTATAATTCAAAGTTTTGATTTGAAGACTTATTGTAGGCTTAAATTGATTATACTTGTATATTCTCTTACTATTTGTGCTATTTTTTTTTACGTGCAGCAGTCACAAGAGTTTGTCAACACTGCAAATGGATGGTTTGATGGGTTGACCAGTATGGGCGAAGCCAGGGGCTGACATGTGCCCCGCCCCCTAAAATGTAAAATTGCTATTTAGATTCTTAATTTTTTTTTAAATTTTAAACTAGTAAAGGTAAAATTGCATTTTGGTCCCCTTAAAATTATAAAAATACTATTTAATCCTTTAAAAATTATAAAGATATAAACTATAAAAAATTAAAATTTTATTCGGCCCTCCTAAAAAATTGTTCTGGCTTCGCCCCTGTTGATCAGCAAGGACATTGAAATTACTAATGAAGTATTTTCAGTTAGCAGTGTCGATTTTAATCGTCAGGCCACCTCAAATAATGCAGTCCATTACTAAGAAATATATAATTTAAATAGGGGGATTAATCTGCAAGTGATTTTATCTATATTTAAAAATAAAAATAATAAAAATCAAATATATTTTACTATATTTTCATTATTTTAAAAAATTCACTTCTTTTAACAATTTTTTAGTCTCCAACTTTTTCATAAAATTATAATAACTTAATAAATTCATCTTTTTATCATATGAATTCAAATGAACTGCTATTAGACCTAATTATGATAACTTATTTATATGATTTATGAATTGAACTAGCAAAAATGTTGGGTTTTAAAATCAACATCTTTCACTTTCTCATGTTAAAAACATGATGCAAAGGAACAATTCATGACATTGACTTCTATTAGGGTTAAATGTTACAATCAATTATTGTGGGTACAATCGAGTTTCTCACAAATTAGGGGAAAGAAAGACAGAAACTGGAATAGGATTGAAAAATACTTTGCGACCTATATTTGATGAAGTCATTAAGGTGGTGAAGCAGAAGGGTGAAATTAAAACAGTTAATTCAATCATATAGTAGGCATTTAGGTCGAAATATAATCTTACCATTGTAATAATTTTTGAAAATACCATACTATACTATACTATAATTTTTTTTTATTTTTTCTTTTTTAAATGTCACCTTGCTTTAGAGAACTACACTCCAAAAGTTAACAAAGGAGTTTAAAGAGTCCAAATTCATATAAATCTCATTAAAAAACTCAATGATGGATTTTGGAACTAAACTTCAGGGGGCTTAATAAGAATGGGGCATGGAAGTCAGATACGCATGCTGCATGGGCCAGTGGAGGGGTGCGTGACAGGAATGGATCGTGGTTGTGGGAATTTACTAGAAATCTGGGATGTTGCTTGCTGCTTGAAGCTGAATTGTCGCCCATTTTGGACGGTTTGAATCTTCTTTGGATGCAAGGCTTTAGGTGTATGGAGATTGAGAGCGAAAGTGCTGCTGCTGTCTGCATCATATTGGATGAGTCTGCTGCTAAGCAGAGTATACAGCTAGTACGCACAATTCGAGCTCTTTAGGATCCGCAAAGGAAGGTCAAGATACGCCACATTGTCTGGGAAGCCATTTGGCCTAAGCAGGCTGCTGAATCCACTGGCTGAACTGAGGAGCATTGTTTGCAAGGACAGTACAGCGACTGTTGGTGATAGGCTGCAAGGGTGTTAAGTTTCTGTAGTTTTTCCCTTCATTATTCTACCAAAAAAACAAAAACACTCCCCTCCTTCATATAAGCATTCAACCCTTTATTTCTCAATGCACGTGAATCAATGTCATTAAATCACCTTAATATTTATTTCAATTCCTTTTATTCTCAACTCATGTTTAGTTGTTCATACAAATGGGGCTACTTCAAAATTTTTAATTTTATACTGCATAAAGAAAGAAATTCACAAGCAATCCCAACAAGATTCTCACTTACTACACAAGTCAGAATAAAATCAACAAAATTGAAAATGGACACTAAAACTCGTTCTAGTTTCCATAATCTTTTATCACTACAATGGTTATGTACAAACTGATTCACATTGCAAGTGATGATCTTTACACAATTTGTGAAACATTTCAGAGTAAGATTGATTTATTAGAGTGTACGATGAGATCCATAAATAAGGTGGCAGTGAATATATCTGCAGAAAAGCCCTTACCAACCATTTCCGTAAGAAGTTGTGTTGCCTTTGAGGTATAGCTGTTGCGAAGGAACCCCCGAATCATTACATTATAACAGCAACTATTAGGCGAACAGTCATTATCTCCCATGCTCCCAAACAACCTGTATGCTTCATCTGGCAATCCCTCTTTACACAGTCCATTAATCATTATACAATATGTGTAAACATCCGGTTTTAAACCATTGTCTGAGAGTTGATGAAATAATTCCTTGGCAAATTCGACATGCCAAGCTTTGCACAACCCATCAATTAGGATATTATATGGGACGATATCAAGTTCCAACCCACTATTTCGCATTGCTTGAAAAAGTTTCAATGCCTCCTCAATATGACCTGTTTTGCCTAAACCATTCAGCAAAATCGAACAAGTCACTAAATCTGGAACTTGTCCAGAAGCAAGCATCTTGCTAAACAGTTCACATGCAGTTGAAACTCTCCCTAATTGAAACATATTCTGCAAGAGAGTGTTGTATGTGACAATATCCGGGATTGGTCCCTGTTGAGATATTTCATGAAAGAGTTCCATTGCTTCGTCTAACCTCTTAGCTTTGCAATATCCATTGATCACGGTGCTGTAAGTAACTATATCAGGTGCACAACCCTTATCAATCATCAAGTTGAAAACTCTTCTAGCTTTATCCATTTCGTTCTGCAAGCAATGTCCATTGATTAATGCACTATAGGTAACAACATTAGGCTCAATGCCTCGCTTTATCATTGCGTCAAAAATATCCCTCGCTTCAGAGGCCATCCCTTCCTTGCAATGCGCATCAACCAATGTACTATACGTGACAACATCAGGCTCAATGCCTTGCTTTCTCATCATGTCAACGATCTCTATAGCTTTAGAAATCAACCCCTCCTTACAAAGTGCATCAATCAATATAGTATATGTGACAATATCAAGTGAAATATTGTTATCCACCATTTCATTCAAGAGCCTTGTTGCCTCCTCTTGCTGGCCCAAATTACACATACCATGAATTAAGCAGTTATAAGTAACTATACCTGGTCTAATGCCCTTAACCTTCAATTTGGAAAAGAGATTGAGAGCCTCTTTTAATAGCCCCTTCTTACAAAGAAGGTCAAGGATGGTACTATATGCTACAATATTGGGTTCATAACCTCTACCTTCCATCAGCCTTAGAAACCTAACAGCTCTATCAGTATTGCCGGTCTTACACAACCCCTTAAGTACAGTACTGTAAACAATCAAATTAGGTTGATACCCTCTTTCAGTCATTTCATCGAACATACAAACGGCCTCAGAAATATTACTTTGATTACAAAGCCCATTTATCAAAGTTGAAAAAGTTACAACATCAGGTTCAACACCTAACTTCAACATTTTCCCCAAAACAGAAAAACCAAAATCAATTCGACCTGATTGACAAAAGCAATTAATCAAGATGTTCAAAGAATAAACATTATGGGAAACTCCCAATAATTCGATCTGTCTGTACTTGGAAACAACAATGGCATAATGTTTCATCCTAACAATGGCTCCTAGTAATTTAGTAAATTCCACAATTGAAGGCTTTGGGTACTTTTCAATCATCTTATTGAACAAAATCAAAGCATGATCAACATTATCGAAGCAGTGGTCTCGTTTTCCCTTTCCTCTAACAGGCATGGGTTTCTTACTTAGGGCTTCGATGTGGGTAGCAATGGTGTTAGAAGAAGAAGAAAAAGAGTGGAAATTAGAAAGATGGCTTCCAGCATTAACAACCGAACGAACAATAAAAGAAGAAGGAAGCTTACCCATATCTTAAAAGTAAGCAAAATGAAAGCAGAAATGGCGGCGGCAGTAGCAGTGGCAGTGGCAGTAGCAGGAGAAGTGTAAATTTGGGGGTTGCGAAGTGGTGTTTAGGGAAAGGGTTGGGAGCGTAATTTATTAAATTTAAATTTAAAATTTTAGACTAACTTGAAAAAATATACTAAAATTACAATACAATTAAAACTTAAATATATAAAATACTCTAGTTTTATAAATTATATTTTGTTGATGCAGCGAGCAAAATTCGATTTTATTAAAAAATAAAAAATAAAAAATTAAATTTCGAGTTAATCAAATTAAGTTATTTAATTTTTTCGATTTAACTAGAATAAGTTTAAGTCGATTTGAATTTTACAAATTGAATAACTTGAATAATTCAAATAACATACTGGTGTAAATAACCTTTTGGTCCCTATCAATTTTGAAAATAAACAAATTAATTTCTCTATCAACCAAAATTACAAACAAAATTTAGATATTCAAAATAATTTTAAAATTTTTAAATATTTATAAAATTTCAATTTTTATATTTTAAAAAAAATTCTAAAGATATATAAAGAAATTTTAAAATTTTCTAAAATAAAATTTATGGGACCTAAATTTTTCTCATATATATATATTCATTCCTCACAAGCCTTCTTATTACCACACTTCTTACAGTAATCGAATAACCTAAATAAATTAAATCAACACATGTGTTTTCTCACTATCATACTTCTTATTTTTTAATTGAGCATTGTGGATCAACTTTTATATATATCACAATTATAACATTACATAATATAAATATTATAAACAATTATAAAACATATATATAAAGAGATAGGTAATTAAAATAAAATTGTCAGTAAAAGTTTCCATAGTTATATTTCTAGAAAAATAAGTGAAAAAAATAAAATTACGTAGTTTTTCACAACAAGATATTCATTGGGTTTTCAACCGCCATCGCTTCATTTTCTCATCGTCATTGACTCCTTCTTAGAAAAAAAATTACATTTAAATCTTATGTTTGTTTCCGGCTCATAAGAATTTTATGAATTAAAAAAAAAGAGTCTTTTGTCGAGATGATAGTCCAAGTTCTATTTTCTAAGAACTATAATCTTGGCAAATATATATATATATACACACACATATATATAACAAATATATAATATCACATCTATTCTTATATATAACTCAAAACATTCATAAGATTTAAAAAATGTCACTTTTTATATAATCAAATCATTCAAGAATAAAAGAAATTTATTTTGATTATCTGTTTATATTTATAGATAGACCACAATCTGAATATGATATCAATTATTGAAAAATTGAGTTTGGAAAACGAAGCGAAAAATAAAGTTAGGGAAAACCAAAGTTTTAAATTTTTTTTCAAAATTAAAACTTAGTTGTGATATCTAAAATAACAAATACTTAATCAAAATTGTATATTTTTGATTTATTTAGTAAAACGCTTCAATCGAGTAGTCTTCTCCATTATCCTTAAGTTCACATATGTCGAGTGTGGGTTCGTTTCGACTACGAAATTTTTTTACAAAAATTACCAGTGGGTTAATTTCGTAATTTCTCTAAACTTTTGAGCCAAGTTATAAATAATAAAAATATCTCCAGAAATTATAGAAATTTTCTGAAATAATTTCTTTAGAGAATTTTTTCTCTACAACTTTGAAACACCCCGATCCCGGCCCACGAGCCTCGACCGAATCTGGTATGTTCCTCGATGTAAACCGGTTAAAATCCTTTTGTTACTTTGGAAAAACTGTGTGTTTTGAAGATGGTTTGTTTGTGGGTTAGGCTCGAGTTGAAAACAAGTTTATTTTATATTAAATTTACTTAATCTTTAATTAAGAAAAATACGTAACATAATAAATAATAAAACCGTCAACTATGGCCTTATTACATCAACATAAAACCCAAAATAAAATTCAAAGTACTTAAAAATAAGGAGTCCACATAATAATAAATTTCTTGCTGGGCATGGCCACCACTAAGCTCCTGCTGACCCGGTCCATCACTGTTCTCACCTGGAAAAAAAAAAATGTTCCCACAACGGGGTGAGTCAACAGACTCAATGTGTACACCAACACTAAGTCCAAATAGATTCAGGCAAAATAAATCATACATGTACATATATCATTTAAATAATATGATGCAACCCGAATCCAAACCTAGATAGGCATCCGCTACACATCACCCATACCAACCTGCACACCGTGGGGACTACTAAGTCAACCCTCCATCCGCTACACATCATCGAAGGCAGTCGCTGCAGTCGACGTGCTCATCGCCCTTATATATATTGTGGCAAAGCCACCAGATAATAGCACATGACATAAGTCACCACATTCAGATATCGTGGTAAAGACCACCAGATCACTTCCCCTTTACATATCACCCATATGCCCCATGTCATACAAAACATGCAAATATTATGCCTTATACTTTATTCACATTTTGATAGTTGCACTTATGTGCCATAACAGATATTTATCACAATATACTCATAGTAGGAGTAGGTAAACGTACCTGATTACTTCGCACCATTACATGGTACTTTAGCCATATTCTTACACTTCCATATTAACACATACAGTAAATTTAAAGCCGTAAATCTATTAAGATTTAGTGTGGGGTACACACCTGATTAACCTAGCGGTTCAATTTAAATCGAAAAAAAAAAACTTGATCTAATGCCTTAGATCTTAAATCCCTTGGTGCCGATTTCACTGCTAACCCAAATCCCGAAGTATTTGTTGTACTCTTCTTGTATTCGGCCAAGCATTAAAACTCTTTAACAAATTAGTTTCGGCTTTTGGAAAATAAGAAATAGATCTTAATCAAAAAAAAATAGGGCATTGGTCGAATATTCTTAGTCACTTACCTTGCCAATCCAAATCTCGTAATTAATCCCTTGGCTATGAAGATGTCATAAAACCTTGATTGCTTTGAATCCCGAAGACTTCCTCCTTCAAGTTTCGGCCAAAGAACATGAATAGAAATAGTCCCTAAGTTTCGGCTATAGCTTTTTGAGGAGATGGGATATTCAGCTTCGAGCAAAAGAAATAGGAAGAAAGAAAAATGCACAAAATGCACCTATGGCTATGTCAACAATCGGTTTTGGCTTCAAAGAAAAGAGAGGGAAAGAATGAATTTACTTGACTAAAATTTTCAGCAATGAAGACTAGAGAAGAAAATAAATAATTTCGGCACTCTTTCTCCCTTCACTTGGCCGAATATTACCTACCCAAGAGACCCATACTTGAAAAATTAATATAAATCTACAATAACCCCATCTTGTATCAAATAATAAAAAAAAAATAATTATCCTTACCTTTTCAAAGTCCCATGCCGTTCCACTACTCCAAATCCCACAATTTTCATTATCACATCTTTTAAAAAATTAATTAAACACATGCCACTATTATCTCTACATCACTTACCCCAAATACAATAATACAACAAACAATTATCCCTTAACAACCCACTCAAGATAATAAAATAAAATCACCACTATCCTTTATGGCCGTTTATGCTAAACTAATTCCCACAAAACATGCAGCCAAATTTTTGGCAATAGCAGCCACTTAAATACTTTATTATTCATGGTGGAGCTAGGGATAAATAATAAAAACATTCTTTATTTTTATCCTTGAAGAGCTCAAGAATGTGGTTGAATAATCAGCCCATTATCACCTTAATAGCATAAAATAATCCATGCTTGCCGTCCCCCCCCCCCCCCATCATGCTCCAATTAACTTAATTATCATGCACTTGTATTATTTTATGCTATCCATTCCTTGTGCCATCTCCCAAATGTTGTTGTTGTTCTTTTTTTTTTTTTTCATGAACTATCTAAACTTCCATCATACACATTCACAATATACTCAAGCATGCTATTTTATAAAATTAAACATAAATGCATAAGCCTATTTTCAGGATATTACAAACTTTCTCTTAAATTCAAGTGTGTCAAAAATAACGAGAGCTAAGACTCTCTTTATATAGGGAGAGTTTAGAGAGTCGACTATGATTAAACTTAATAATTTTAATATTAAATCAATAAAATACTTATCAAGATAAATATTAGATTAAATTTAATATTAAGTCTTATTAAATCAATATAATATTTATCTACAACATAAACATTAAATTAAATTAAATATTAAGATAATTACTTTAATATTAAATTGATAAAATACATTAAGTGTAACACCACACACTCAAGACCGTTGCCGGATTCGAGCACGAGGCGTTATTTAACTTATCTTACTACTTCGGGTATAAAAATAATTTATTTCATCATTCACTACAAATCTATCCATTTGCGCAATGGTCATTAATTTAATTATAACTCGAGTTAAAAAATTCAAAATTTAGATCCATAAATTTTTCCTGAAACTAGACTCATATATCTTCTCACCATAAAATGTTCACAATTTTTGGTTTGGCCAATTAGTATAGTTTATTCATTAAACTCTGCCCTATTTCACAGTCCAACGGTTCTGACCACTCTTCACTAAAAATCAATTTTCTCATTATACAATTTTTATATGTTGTTCCTACTTATTTATACTGAAAGTAGACTCACTAAGGAATCTAGAAATATAAATTATAACTCATAATTACATTTTTAAAATTTTAAATAATTTTCTAAAGTCTAAATAGGGGACTTCAAATACCATTCTGACCCTGTCTCACTAAAATTCAAATATCATAGAATATAATTTTTTTTTGCTTACACTGTTTCTTTCATATGAAAGTAGACACAATAAGCTTTAATTATATATCTTATTCACTTTTTAATTCCATTTCTCCTATTTTTGGTGATTTTTTAAATTCACGTTACTGCTGTTATCCAAAAAACTATTTCATTGCAAATTTTTACTTTTTCATACTTTCTTTGTAATAAACATCACTTAGGTATCCATACAAAATAATTCGATCCCTATACATGCCATAACCCAAAACATTTCAAAAGCATTTATATACCAAAGTAAAAGCTTGATAGTGTGATACGAGGCTCCGACGATCTCCAATCCAAGTAAGTTTAACACACTATAAAACAAAGAAAAAGAAAAGGACAAGTAAGCTACTAATAGCTTAGTAAGTTAGATGTAAACAATAAGCACTCAATCAATAATTAACATTTTTCCAAATATGAACCTAAGTTAAATTATTGCTAGTATAAGCTAAATCAAGTTACCGGGACCCAAAAAACGTAAAGAACATTAAAACCGGGGCTTGGAATCACTTACTATGGAGCTTGGAAGCTTGAAACAAACCCTAGCTATGGAGAACCCTTGAAATTTCGTCCTAATAAAGAAGATGGACATATTTTGCCATCTTTTTCCTTTTTTTAATCTTTTAATTACTAGATGACTAAAATACTCTTCCTTAAAAATTTTAGTTTTTTTACCTATGTATGTCCATTTTTGTCCATGAAAATATAATGGTCTAATTACCATTTAAGGACTCTTACTGCAAACCCCCATTACAATCAAATACTCTATGAATTAGAACTCCTATTTAGCAACTTTTGCAAACAAGTCCTAATAGGCAATTTAAGCATGCAATCAATAAAATTTCTTATAGATACTCTAACACATGTATTTAATCACTCGGTAAATAATAATACTTAATCGTAATAAACTTTTATATCTCGGATTCGTGGTTTCACAACCACTGTTCCGATCAGGCCCTATTCCGGCTATCACATTAAGATACATATTTTGGAATAGTTAATTTAAAACTAATATTAATTTTGGAATAGTTAATTTAAAATCATATTCTCTAATAGTCTCACTAGGAGTGTAATTCTTCCACTGCTCAACCACTGAAGACTTGTTGCCGTCGACCATTTGTCGGCCACCAAAATGCCGCCGTCACAACCGCCAGCATCTCGAGTTGGTTTGGTTGCTTGTTATCGAACGAGTAATTTGTCACAGTCATTTGTTGACAATGATCATATTAATCATTAAAAACACACAATGATGACAATGGTGACAATTAAGGGTGCCAAGGCTAGCAGGAGGGTTTACATATAACGCACCTATTATTTGCGGGTTTATGTGTTTTTTGGTGAAGCTACTAAAAGAAGGGAAAATGCATTGAAATAGATCTTGAAGGAGTATGAATTGTGTTCAAGTAAGTGCATTAACTATGACAAATCCACAGTGTGTTATAGTCCGATTACCTCTAAAGGGATCAAATTCGAGTGTCAGGCCTATTGGGGGTTCGACAATCAAATGAGATAGAAAGGTATTTGGGGTTTTCGAATATGGTGGGACATCGAAAGAAGGTAGCTTTTCAAACCTTAAAAGATCGGGTTAAACAGGAAATTGATAATTGGAGTACAAAGTTTTTATCGCAATGTGAAATGAGGTATTCATTAAAACTATTCCAACTTATTCAATGTCATGTTTTTTTTTTTTTTTTTGCCTAAGTCGTTATGTTGTGAACTGGAAAGTATAATGTTAGATTTTGTTGGCAAAAAAATCACGGAAAACAAGACATTCATTGGTGCCAATGGTCAAGATTGTGTGAGGTAAAGGAGAATGGTGGCTTAAGCTTTCGTTGTTTGATTTCTTTTAATGTCACATTGTTAGCCAAACAGGGTTGGCCTCTCATTAGTAATCTGAATTTCTTTATTAAGTCGAGTGTTAAATCTAAGTACTATCCACAATGTGATTTTTTGGAAGCAAAGTTAGGAAGTCTACCTTCTTATACCTGACAAAGCATCTACGCAATAAAGGGACTACTACAGGACGGTCTTGGCTGGAGGGTTAGTAAAAGGGACCAAATTCCTATTAGAGAGGATGCTTGATTGGTAAGGGCTAAAAATTACTGAGTTTATGGAAATATCAGTGACAGTAACATGGTAAACGTGTATGACTTAATTGATCACTCTCACAGGAAATAGAATGTGGGATTGATAAGGAATACCTCTGAGCAGAGTGCTGCTAACAAAATTATAAGAATCCTTCTAGCCAAGTTGGAGCATGAAGATGTGTTAGTGGGGAGAGGCGAACCTTCAAGCGTTTTCTGGGTGAGGAGTGCTTATAAGCTGCTCCTTGATGGTTGTTGTGATAATCAATTTACAGATCTTCAGAATGCCATAAAGGCTTTTACAGGAAATTGTGGAATTTAAAATTAACTACAAAATAGAAATTTTCAACTTACAAAATTTCTTGGAATTTTTTGCCTACACTAGTTAATCTCCATAACAGAAGAATCGGAGTAAACACAACATGCCCCAGATGTGGAGGGGGTTCAGAGACTATTGACTATGTCTTTAGAGAGTGTCCTGTAAAAGTGGAAATGTGGAATAAACTTAATCTCATGTGGATACTGTCTCAATCATATTGTGGCCCTCAAAGTTCTTTTTAGAAGCCAACTATAACAAAAATGTAAATGCTTTAGCGAAAGACGCGCTGTGAGTTTCTTCTTGGTACTGTGTTCAATGGATTTATATGTTGTATGCTGATGTTATTTGTTGCAGTATGTTGCCTTTTTAGCTCGAGCACTTAAATGTCATGGAAAGCATGTCATACTGAAAGATATCAAACCTGAGAACCTGTTAATTGGTGCACAGGTGATTCCTAACCGATGGCTAGTACTCGTTTGGTTATTCAATGAAAGCCTCATTGTTGTTATCTAGTCAATTTGGATTCCTTGTCAGGGTGAAATAAAGATTGCAGATTTTGGATGGTCGTTGCATACATTTAATCGCAGGTGGACTATGTGCGGTGCACTATGTAGTAAACCATAGAACTAACTGGTTTGTGCTATGAGTTTCTTTATGGAGTCCCCCCTTTTGATGCCAACGAACATTCAGACACTTACAGAAGGTAAACCCGAGCTGCAGAAACTAGAGAACATGATTAAAGCTCCGAAACAAAGAGAACATGATTGAAACTTAAGTTTCCTTTTCATAGCTTTTTCACTAGGGTACCTCTTTTGAGTACCTGTCACAACTTGTTCACTCTTTTCCCCATTCATAGGATTGTGCAAGTGGATTTCAAGTTCTCCCCAAAATAATATAAAATTTACAAGGTGTTCAATGATGGTATTGATTGGTTAGCAAAATCAGCTCTATGTAGGAAAAAATATGGTATTGTGCGGCACTTGTAGCTGTTTTTGATTTTGTATATGGTATTTTATCATGCACAGGCATCAATCAAGAGGGAAAGAAGAATTATTTAATGAGGTATTCCTTTGATAGCGAGGCTGAGGAAACTTGGAGAGCCAGTAGATTAATCGGGATGACAACTGAAGTGGATGATGATTTAGTCATGAAAAAGTTAGTAGGTTTGAGACTTTTCTCTTATTTCTTATTCTTGTTGAGGTGCTGTTTATCTGCGACTTATCAAGTTGGTTTACTCAAAAGAGGTTTGGTGAAGAAATTAGTGGTTATTCGTAACTTGATCTTATCATGTTACTTGAAACAAAACTAGCAAAGGTGGAAGATGGGATTGTTCAAATGATTTGGATGGATTCTAATCGTTGGTGTGATTGGGGAGCTCTTAAAGATCGTTATCCTAGAGTTTTTGCTTTGGCTATGGATATAGTAGCCAAAGTTAAGGATTATTCACAAAATGGCAGCTTTTACTCCTTTTTTCGAAGGAATAGTTTTCATTTGGGAGTTGAAGTCATTGAGCAATTTGCGTCGTGATACAATGTTTTGTCCTTCCATTATACAATGTTTTGTGAACCTGAACATTTCGCCTAAGATACAATGTTTTGCATGGTTGGTGATTTTGGAAAGGATTTCCTACGATGTCTTTCCTTAAGAATAGAGGCATTTCGATCTCGGATGAGCAAGTTGTTTGTCATTGGTGCAAAGTGGAATCTAAGGATGTTAGTCACATTTTGCTGAACTAAGCCCGAGTTAACAAATTCTGAGGTATTTTATCCTCCTTTGTCATGCTTTGATAAGTTGTTGTCTAAACCTCTGTTTCATTGGTGGTTGATGTCCATTATGGTTGCCTTGTGGACCATCTAGAGTGCAAGAAATGATTCTATGTTTAGAGGAAAAGATTTTAATTTGGAGTACATTTTTTTCTGGTTAAATTAAGATCTTTGCATTGGATAAAAGTCTTGCCAGAATATATGAACTCTGATGAGTCAATGTGGGGGGAGGGGGTGTCCGCGAGATTGTGAAAGGAGTATCCATACCCATCATACCAAGAGTGTGACGCATTGGGAACCTTCAAACAAAGGCTGGTTAAAGTTTAACGATGATGGTTCAACATTAGGTAAATTTGGGCCCGACAGGTGTGGAGTGGATTTTAAAAATTCGAAGGGTCATGTCATTGCTATGTTTTCAGGTCCTTAAAGCGCCCAAGATTCTAATTTCATTAAAATTATGGTGATTAAGTTAGCTCTTCATTTCTTCTTAGACTCCTAGTGCATTAAAGACTAAAAGCTTATGGTTGACTCCGACTCCATAGTCGCGCTTACTTGGTGGATCAATGAGAAGTCTAGGCCTTGGAAATATTGGCACATTTTTGCAAGCATTGATGAGATTAAGATGTCCATTCATGAGGTACTGTTTAGAATAATTGGGAGAGATGCTAATGGTATGGCAGATTTGTCGGCAAAACAGGGTGCTTTCGATCTCAAATGTTTTTTGTAGATTGGTGATGAGCATCATTGAATTTAATTGAGATGATAGTTTCATTGTTATTTCATCGAAGAAGATTCACCAAATCATTTGCAGCGATTATTAGACTATCAAACAACAGTATTTTGTGCCTATTTGAACGTCAGTTCTGCCGTTTTAAGGTGTGCTGCAGTTGCAATAATCATAACCAATAGTTCTACAAAAATAATTAAGTCAACTAAGTTTGATTAAAGATAAATACTTTATTTTACGATAATTTTAGTAATTAAATAATGAAAGGAAATATTTTTTCTGTTATGAAAATATTTATCTTGTAGCTGTTTCACTTGAAACAATTTTCAAAAACTGAGTTCAAGAAAACTTATCAAATACTGTAAAATGTTTTACATAAAATCATTAGGAAAATATTACATTTTTCGGAAAAGCATACTATTTTCTGGAAATCATTTTCCAGAAAATATTTTCAACCAAGCAAACAAACCCCAAATTTGATTGAATTATACACAGAAGTTAAAAGTTCTGTGCAGCCGAAAATTATAATGATGCTATTGTCATTGCTACAGATATTGGTTTTCCCCTAAGTTCTTACCATTACCACCAACAAGATTCTCACTTGCAACACTAAGTCAGAACAAAATCAACAATATTGAAAATAGACACTAAAACTCATTCTAGTTTCCAGAATCTTTTATCACTGTACAATAGTTATGTACAAACTGATTCATATTTGCAAGTCATGATCTTTACACAATTTGTGAAACATTTCACAGCAAGATTGATTTATATGATAAGATCCATAAATAAGGTGGCAGTGGATATATCTGCAGAAAAGCCCTTACCAACCATTTCCGTGAGAAGTTGTGCTGCCTTTGTGGTATAGCTGTTGCAAAGGAACCCCCGAATCATTACATTATAACAGCAGCTATTAGGCAAACAGTCATTATCTCCCATGCTCCCAAACAACCTGTATGCTTCATCTGGCAATCCCTCTTTACACAGTCCATTAATCATTATACAATATGTGTAAACATCCGGTTTTAAACCATTGTCTGAGAGTTGATGAAATAATTCCTTGGCAACTTCGATATGTCCAGCTTTGTACAACCCATCAATTAGGATATTATATGGGACAATATCAAGTTCGAACCCACTGTTTCGCATTGCTTGAAAAAGTTTCAATGCCTCCTCAATATGACCTGTTTTGCCTAAACCATTCAGCAAAATCAAACAAGTCACTAAATTTGGAACTTGTCCAGAAGCAAGCATCTTGCTAAACAGTTCACATGCAGTTGAAACTCTCCCTAACTGAAACATACTTTGAAAGAGAGTGTTGTATGTGAAAATATTTGGGATTGGTCCCTTTTGAGATATTTCATGAAAGAGTTCCATTGCTTTGTCTAACCACTTAGCTTTGCAATATCCGTTGATCATGGTGCTGTAAGTAACTATATCAAGTGCACAACCCTTCTCAATCATCAAGTTGAAAACTCTTCTAGCTTTATCCATTTTGTTCTGCAAGCAATGTCCATTAACTAATGCATTATAGGTAACAACATTAGGCTCGATTCCTCGCTTTATCATTGTGTCAAAAATATCCTCAGCTTCAGAGAGCATCCCTTCCTTGCAATGTGCATCGACCAATGTACTATACGTGACAACATTAGGCTCAATGCCTTGCTTTCTCATCATGTCAACGATTTCTACAGCTTTAGAAATCGTTCCTTCCTTGCAAAGTGTATCAATCAATATATTATATGTAACAATATCAAGTGAAATATTGTTATCAACCATTTCATTCAAAAGCCTTGTTGCCTCCTCCTGCCGGCCCAAATTACTACACATACCATGAATTAAGCAATTGTAACTAAAGATATCTGGTCTAATGCCTTTAACCTTCACTTCGGAGAAGAGATCGAGAGCCTCCTTTAATAGCCCCTTTTTACAAAGAAGGTCAAGAATGGTACTATATGCAACAATATTGGGTTCAAAACCTCTGTCTTCCATCAGCCTTAGAAACCTAATAGCTCTATCAGTATTGCCGGTCTTACACAACCCCTTAAGTACTGTACTGTAAACAATCAAATCAGGTTGATACCCTCTTTCAGTCATTTCATCGAACATACAAACGGCCTCAGAAATATTACTTTGATTACAAAGCCCATTTATCAAAGTTGAAAAAGTTACAACATCAGGTTCAACGCCTAACTTCAACATTTTCCCCAAAACAGAAAAACCAAAATCAATTCGACCTGATTGACAAAAGCAATTAATCAAGATGTTCAAAGAATAAACATCGTGGGAAACTCCCAATAATTCGATCTGTCTGTACTTAGAAACAACAATGGCATAATGTTTCATCCTAACAATGGCTCCTAGTAATTTAGTAAATTCCACAATTGAAGGCTTTGGGTACTTTTCAATCATCTTATTGAACAAAATCAAGGTATTGTCAACATTATCGAAGCGGTGGTCTCTTTTTCCTTTCCCTCTAACAGACATGGACATGGGTTTCTTACTTGAGGCTTCGAAGTGGGTAGCAATGGAGTTAGAAGAAGAAGAAAAAGAGTGGAAATCAGAAAGATGGCTTCCACCATTAACAACTGAACGAAGAATAAAAGAAGAAGGAAGCTTACCCATATCTTGAAAGTAAGCAAAATGAAAGCAGAAATGGCGGCGGCAATAGCAGTAGCAGTAGCAGTAGCAGTAGCAGGAGAAGTGTAAATTTTGGGTTGCGAAGTGGGGTTGAGGAAAGCGTTGGGAGCGTAATTTGGGTTAATTGGCCATTAAACCCATCCATGTTTTAGCTTTCCAAGTGTAAATTTACAATTATAATCCTCTTACTATACAATACTCTTTTAAAATGGTCCTTTTTTAAGTTTTTATTTTGATTAACAAATTAAAGCAATCTTTCTTATATTTATTGGTGTTTTAAACGAAAAGGAATAGTTTTTGGGACATTAATTGCATTTGATGTTGAAAGCTAAACATGTTAATGTTTAAATCATATATATGTACAACTATTGAAAGCAAACATTATGCTTTAATTTTGGCCGGAATTTACATTGACTTGAGTAGATTACATCTTTCTTCTTTCTTTCTTCTTCCCTCGAAAATTCCCTCCCAACACTCGTCTCCACCCACGCGGAACAGATTACCCAATACCCCATCTCCATCTGATCTTTGAGAAAATGAAATCAACGACGACTTAAAACCCGATGTAAAGAAGAGTCCCAACCAGAAGAAGCGCGAGGCTCGTCGCAGCATCCATTGGAGCATGGACCTCGCTTCCTTTTCAACCTCTCAAATCAAATGTACCCTCAGGTGTAGTGTAAACTACAAACATATATTTATTAAAAAATATTTTTAAACTTTTCAAATCAAATGGTATAATATTGGAAGCTAGCATCTTTGTTTATTTTTAATTTCTTTTGCGGCGTGGATGTTTAGAGCATCTTCTCTCAAGCTAGATGTTTTCAATGCTTTAATGCTAGTTAAGGTACTTAAGGAAGTGCAAGTTTTATAACATTGAAGCTTCTTAGTGGAAAATATGTTCTCTGTAAACAAGGTGTTTGTGTTTTCGTTGCCAGACTATAGCCTGATGTTTGAGAGGGAAAGCGAAGACAGTTAAATTATATTGGTAAAAAAAGTATAGAGGAAGCCGATTGATTGAGGTTCCTCTCTGGATTGTGGTGAATACAAAAGTAGCTGACCAAAAAACATTGCAGGCCTTAGCTGGTTCAGAAACACAAATCATTGAAGAAGAAGAAGATGATGATGACGATCAATTTAAGTATAGTATAATTCAAGTTTTGATTTGAAGACTTTTTGTAGGCTTAAATTGATTACACTTACTTGTATTTTCTCTTACTATTTGTGCCTTTTTTTTTTTAACGTGCAGCAGTCACAGGGGTTTGTCAACACTACAAATAGATGGTTTGATGGGTTGATCAGCAAGGACATTGAAATTACTAATGAAGTATTTTCAGTTAGCAGTGTCAATTTTAATCGTCAGGCCACCTCAAATAATTCATACTTCCAGTTAGTAGTGTCGATTTTAATCGTCAGGCCACCTCAAATAATGCAGTCCACTACTAAGGGTGGATTTGGAAGGGCGATTGAGTGCGGTGCGGTGCGGTGTGTTTAGCTTACTGTTTGTCTCACATTATAGTATCTAATCTCACCGCCACCGCTATTTTTACACTAACTGCAGATAAACGCACCGCCCAAAACATTAGTAAAATCTCTAAAAATTAGTAAAATCTAGAAAAATTCATTTGATGGGATTCAAACCCAAAACACCATGATATTTAACATTTAAATTTTATGATTTCAACGAAAGTTTGATTTTTTTTTATATTATTTTTAAAAATATATATTTGTTATATAATTTCTTTCAACCACATCCTAAGTATGCCATAATCTAAGATCATATTTATTGACTATATTATGTTTGTATTGTATTTTTATACTTGTGCTCTAAATTATAATATTCAAATTAAAAGTAATAAATAGCAAAATCTAACATAAACCACTAGCGGTGCATTTGATTTGTCGAATCTTGGATTATGTTTCGTAATAAAATTATGAAAATGTAATATTACGGATGGAATGCAAAATACATTGTTTGGTTCATTTGCTTGGAATGAAAGATTCATGTGTTCGGTTGATGAAATTTAGGATTACCTAAAAGCAAATTTTACTATATTTTGATTGTTATAATTTTCTTTATTACAAGTTCACTTCCTTTAACCTTTTTTAGTCTCAACTTTTTCAAAAAATTATAATAACTTAATAAATTCATTTTATTTCACCATTTTATCATATGATAACGTTATCTTAAATGTTGTTATTTCAAAAGCTTGGGACATCAAAGCTAACAACTTTCATCAAATCAGAACAATTATAAAATTTATCTCAATGACTCAACCTCAATTTTAACAATAGCTTCAGATGTCTCGTGCATGACTTCTTTCCCATAAATTTGAGTTGCACTGTTGCACTATTGAGAAATTAATTTTTAATACTAAATTATATTGATTGATAAATGCAATAAAGTAAATATTTTAGGTTTTTTGTATTATTCATGTCTGTTTTACAGTTTATGTTCAGAGCTCTTAGCTGCCCCTCCTAACAATATTGTCTCCAAAGTTTGGATTTGCATCTCTCCTTGGAATGTAATGTGCATTAACGTTGACATTTTCTAAAACAAGCAAATAAATTATTTTACCTCATTTTCGTTAAGAAGAAAATAAAGGTGTAACCTCGGGTAAGGGGTGTTACAGATTAGTTGTAATATGATTTATGTGAAAATGAGTTGTGGATATTAGCTAGTGAACTATGAACAAATGAACCATATAGGAAATATAGAATTGTAATTGTGTTTTTGCCATATACGATTCAGGTACATATGATTTGTATATGAAATTCTGATATGAAATGTGAGTATGATTCAAATGATGATATATGTGAAATATAAGATAATGAATGATGTGTTATATATGTTCGTTAAATGAAATTATGGTCCTATGTTTCGGACATGAGGATTATGAAACACGGGACATAGTTTTGATGTGCGATTTGTTATGATTATTCGGGTTTGGAAGTGTATAAAAAGAAATTGATATATTTTTATGAATAACCTATAATAAATGACGGTTGGTATGTAATGAAATTGTGAAAGCTTAATTTTATGAATGAGCTAATAGTTGATATATGAATTTTGAAAACATAGTTTATATGGTCATTTATAATTAAGCCTAGTGAAGTTACCTAATGTGGTCTTAAGAAATTACGATTATGATGAATATATATGTGGTTGAGATTTGTTAAATTCGGCCTAGTTAAATTGAATTATAAACATTATTGAAATGATTTATTTGCTTATGGCTGACTAAGCTTTTAAAGCTTATTTTGTGTGTTTTCCTATATTTATAGATTTTTCGGAGATTTGCTCGGGTTGGAAGTCGGTGGAGATCTCATCACACTATCCAGTATTTGTTTTGGTAATTAAATGCTTTGAGATTGGGTTATGTGGCATGTATAGGCTAGTTTTTATATATTTGGTTTCGAAATTTGTATATGTATATAGCCATGCGAAAATGGCTTGTTCATGATGCAAATGTTGGTAGTTATATTTGGTTTTGTTATAAGCTTAATCGAGAGGTATGATTTAAGGTAAATATGTCGTGATGTTGGCTATATCAGTTGGCAATGAGGAGTGGTAAGTAGGGTGTGTATTCGGCTTATTAATTAACTCATTTTGGAAGCATGAAAAGTGGTATAATACGGTTTGGTAAAAGGGTCATTTGAATAACTATAAATGACATATTGTTTTGGTGTTAAGATATGAGACAACATGTTTAGCTTTTAGAATGAGTGATGGAAATGCTATGATTTATTGAGTTAAATTTGATAACCGAAAGGTTGTTTATTTAAATTGTTGGACATATGTGATATGAATACATATGCCTATTTAATGTTTGCTTGTAGTTCAGTTTAAAAGATCAAATCGTTGGTTCAATGAGTGATTATAAAATGTGTTATATATAAGTAGTTATATGTTCGACTATGGTATTTGATTATTTAGGCTCGGTTTTGAATGACAAAGAATGTATATGATTTAATTGTTATATGGAAGTTAAATTGGATGATCGATTATTGAATAAATTAATTGGTTGTGTATATGAATTATAGGCATGATAATTAGCATAAGAATTAGGTATGTGGTTCATTTGTGTGGTTGAATATAACATGATGTTATTTAGCTTGAAAATTAGATATTTTATGACTTGACATTGGTATTAAAATGGCTAAATTTGATTTAGTAAAGTGTACATAAGGTTAAAATGTTTAAAATGCTATGATTTGGAAATTGTATTTAGAAATGGCTTTTGTTTTTAGGGTGTTATGTGCATGGTTGGATGATGTTAAAAATGTAGTTGGCCATGTATAAAGTTACCTAACATTTTATGTGCAAATGAATATTAAACTATAAGATATGGCCAAATTAGTTTAACAGGGGCATGTATAATGTTTATTAAATGTTACGTTTGTTATTTAGTTAATGATATGGGTTGAAACAACTTTATATGCGATTGTACTTAGATTTGTAAAATGATATGATCGTTGACTTGTTATGGAATAGATGTAAACAAATGGATGTCTCGATATATACTCGGTATATGAAATGAAAAGTGTTTGATCATAAATTGGGTGTTCGAATGTCATGGAAATTATGGTCATATGGTTTGAATTTTGTAATTACGAAACAAGTACAAATTGGTTTTGATATTTGATGGCTTGATTTGAAAGTTTTGAATTAGCAAACGGAATTGAAATGGTTAAATATTGAAATATAGTTCGTATAAGAGAATGTTCGATAAAACATGATTTGTGTGGTTAGCTATGTGATTAAAATATATGATTTTGACCCTAAAGAATGTCATTACGAATCGTGTTTTGTTTGGTAATGCCTCGTAATCTTAGTCCGGCAACAGATATGGGTTAGGGGTATTACATATAATATATATGAAAAGTAAATACATGAATATTGTATTAAGGGTGTGGTTGAAATGTGAGAGGAAAAAAAAGAGGGAGGGGGAAAGTAGAAGTCATCATTGGCTGGGTCGAGTTCGAATCAGGTCTCAACAAAATTTTAGGCCCTTTTTTTAAGTCCAGGTTCGATTTAATCCAAAAAATAGGCCTGAAAATTTGCCCAAGTCTAGTTCAAATAATAAAATCTAAACTCGAGCCTAACTCGTATTAAATTTTTTATTATAAAAGTTGAGATACAAAATTATGTCAAAAAACTAAAATATAAAAAATAAATTGTTTTGCATTTTAGGCTGAGTTTTGTAATATTTATGGAAATAAATTAATTTTGGAGAGAGTGTGAAAACGTATCCAGCTCATATTAATGATATATGTAAGCTTACACCCTAAACGGTAATTAATTTTATGGTAGGTTATAGTATATACAACTATTTTTTATCTCATGCGATGCTTAAGTTTAGTTGTATGTATCAACTATTACATGTATTTTTATAATGTTTTAAAAATTTTATGACCGAGAAAGTAAAAAGATACTCACTTAGCTACATAATTTTAATTTAAATTAGATTTTATTGATTATTTTATAAAATAATCAATATTATTATGTGGCCACTTTTGTCATTTTAAATTAGTAAAATCTAGAAAAATTCATTTGATGGGATTCAAACCCAAACACCATGATATTTAACATTTAAATTTTATGATTTCAACGGAAGTCTGATTTGTTTTTTATATTATTTTTAAAAATATATATTTGTTATATAATTTCTTTCAACTGCCATAATCAAAGATTATATTTATTGACTATATTATGTTTGTATTGTATTTTTATACTTGTGCTCTAAATTATAATATTCAAATTAAAAGTAATAAATAGCAAAATCTAACATAAACCACTAGCGGTGCATTTGATTTGTCGAATCTTGAATTATGTTTCGTAATAAAATTATGAAAATGTAATATTACGGATGGAATGCAAAATACATTGTTTGGTTCATTTGCTTGGAGTGAAAGATTCATGTATTCGGTTGATGAAATTTAGGATTACCTAAAAGCAAATTTTACTATATTTTGATTGTTATAATTTTTTTTATTACAAGTTCACTTCCTTTAACCTTTTTTAGTCTCAACGTTTTCAAAAAATTATAACAACTTAATAAATTCATTTTATTTCACCATTTTATCATATGATAACATTATCTTAAATGTTGTTATATCAAAAGCTTGGGACATCAAAGCTAACAACTTTCATCAAATCAGAACAATTATAAAATTTATCTCAATGACTCAACCTCAATTTTAACAATAGCTTCAGATGTCTCGTGCATGACTTTTTTTCCCATAAATTTGAGTTGCACTGCTGCACTATTGAGAAACTAATTCTTAATACTAAATTATATTGATTGATAAATGCAATAAAGTAAATATATTTTTTTGTATTATTCATGTCTGTTTTACAGTTCATGTTTAGAGCTCTTAGCTGCCCCTCCTAACAATATTGTCTCCAAAGTTCGAATTTGCATCTCTCATTGGAATGTAATGTGCATTAACATTGACATTTTCTAAAACAAGCAAATATATTATTTTACCTCATTTTCATTAAGAAGAAAATAAAGGTGTAATCTTTGGGAAAAACAGAACGGTAAATTATGCCAACAGTCACTCAACTTTGATGTAGTTGAAAAAATAGACACTCTGGTTTCAATTCAATCACTCAACTTTCTCAAAATAACAAAAGTCCTTTTAACTATTTTCAATTACAGACGTAACGGAAAAGTAACATGGCATTTAATGGAGGGTTAGCTATCATTTAACCAGCCCCATAGCCCTAACTGGGTAGCAGAAAAGAAAAAAAGAAAAAAAAAAGGAGAAGAGAAGAAGAAAAAATGGACATACCTTAGTTTTGTTCCTCCAAGATAGAGTCACCACTCAGCTCGCTGTTATCTGTTGAATCTTTGTCCCTTTTTTTCTTTTCTTTTTCTTAACTCTGGCCTTCTCTAGCCAATCATCATCACCAAATGGCTCCTATTTTCCTCTTTTCAAATCTCACTTCAGATTTCCCAATAAGCCTTCAAAATCCCAAGATTAAAAACTTAAAGCTTCGAACAAGGCTTCAACAGATCTTCGCCGTCCACTATCTGATCACCACCATATTCCGGCCACAGCTTTTCTTCGATGAACCATGACTTCTAACCACTCGGATCATCGAACTGGCTTGAGTTCTCCAACTCGCAAAACCCAAAATGGGTGTGGGTTTCTTCTCTTTTGATTCTCTTCTTTTTTAGTGTTTTTTTTTTTACTTCCTTTGATGCAAGCCAATTTGGAATTTTTGCTCTTTTTTTGCTAGTTTGATTTTGAATGCTTCGTATTTGGTATTTTTACTGATTTTTGTTGTTTTGTCGTCGATTTTGATTTGAAGCTTCATAACATCGCCACAAGCAGGAGCTCCAACTAAACTGATGCCGAGAACGGGTTGTGCCGGGATCTCCTTGACATTAGCCCAATCAATCATTTTGATGCTAGATTCAACATTTTCGTCGTCGATTTTCAATTTTCACTACTATGGAAATCATGCTTCAGGATAGCAAAGAGCTTTTCTAGGTTCCGTTTACCAAAATTTTTTCCCCAATTTTTTTCCCATTTTGGGCCTAATTTTAGGTAAATCCCATGTCAATATGCCACTTCAGCTAATTGGGTTTTCAGCGTGATAAGTTAATTGTCCACATCAGCTATTTAACTTCCCACATCAACAGTCCTGTTAAGACAATAACAGAAAATGTTAATAAATAACTGATTTGTTGATTTTTTATAAGGTTAGTGACTGTTTTATTATTTTTCTAAAGTTGAGTGACTGAAATGAAATCTAAATGATTGTTTTATCAGCTATCCCAAAGTTAGTGACTATTGGTATAATTTACCCAAAATAGAATTTATTGCATCTTTATTTCATTTTTAATAATTTACAATATTAAAATAATAAAATATACAATTTTATATTATTATATATTTATTTTTATAATTAAATTTAAATAAAATTATTTTAAAAATATTTAATTGAAATCCATTGTTCGTGGTTGTGGGAGTATACTAGAAATATGGGATGTTGTTCGCTGCTTGAAGCTGAATTGTGGCTCATTTTGGACGGTATGAATCTTCTTAGGATCCAAGGCTTTAGGCGTGTGGAGATTGAGAGCGAGCGGCAGTCTTGCTGCTTTGCATGCGCATCATATTGGATGAGTCTGCTGCTAAGCAAAGTATATTGCACAATTCGAGATCTGTTGTTTTGAGTTCGAGCACGAGGCGTTATTTAACTTGTCTTACTACTTCAGGTATAAAAATAATTTATTTCATCATTCACTACGAATCTGTCCATCTGTGCAACATTCATTAATTTAATTATAACTCGAGTTATGAAACTCGAAATTTATATCCGTAAATTTTTCCTGAAACTAGACTCATATATCTTCTTACCATAAAATTTTCAGAATTTTTGGTTTGGCCAATTAGTACAGTTTATTCATTAAACTCTCCTGTTTACATGATCCAACAGTTCGACCACTCTTCACTAAAAATCAATTTTCTCATTGTACAAAGTTCCTTCGTCCCTATAACAGGTCTCCAAACATAAATAATATGAGTGACACTGCTATTAACTCAGAACCTCCTTTTGAGTAAGATATGTGTCCAGAGGAACCTCAGCACTTTCAAGATGATCGAGACTGTAGCTCATTTCCTGATTTGTTAAGGATGGTAAAACAAGATGAGAATCAGATCCCACATTACAAAGAATCAGTGGAATCTATGGCCTTTCTATATGTGGGGATGGATGTCAGTGGCGACCGGCGGCCGCAGCGACGGCCGATGACCAGAGCACGGCCAAAACTCTGGCCAGAGAGAGAGGAATGAGAGAAATTTTGGTTTTTCTTAAGAGGAGGTTAAAAAATGAAGTTTTAAAGTTTATTTATTTATATAGAGGAAGCAAAACGGCGTCGTTTTGCTTAATATTTTTAAATTTATTTTTTATTTTATCATTTTATTATTATTTATTTATATCTTTCTATATAGTTTTAAAGGTGCAGAATTTTTATAATTTTTATAATTTTTATAATTATTATTATTATTATTATTATTATTATTATTATTATTATTATTATTATTATTAACTGTTTCACCTAATATTCATTCATTCATTTATTTATTTGTTCACTATTAAATTTTTAAGTATTTTTTTAGTTTTCATTTATTTATTTACTCATTATTTTTTATATAATTAATCTGTCTTATTTTTGTTTTTTATTTATCTTATTTTTATTTTTACTTTTATTCTTATTATTGTCATTTCATTATTTATTTTCGTATTTATATTTTTACTTTCAAAAATTTCGATTGTTCATTATTATTATTAATAACTTTATTATTATGTTATTTATATTTATCATTGTCATCATTATTATTTTGTTACGCATATTAGCACCGTAATTCATTTTACACTTTACTACAAAATCGTGTTACATTTCAACCGATACATCAAAAACATTGTTCTAAATAAGCAATTTTTTTCGTATTTCGAGATTGAAAAGGTCGTTCCCTAACTTACGGGGTTTCAACTTTCTTGACAAATCCGAACAAATGAACATTTTAAAGTTTTTTTAAATAATCTCGGGAATTAAGAAAATATCGTGTTCTAACTTACGGAATATGATTCCTTTCTAAAACCGAGGTAACCGAACATCCTTTTGAAATTCAAAATTTGATTAAATAATAAAATAAATGATCGACTTATTTTCGAGAAGTTAAAACGCCGTGTCCTAACTTACGGGATACGACTTCTTTTGCTACCTCAAGATAAAGTGCATTTAACATACATTTTCATCCATTCAAACGACTTTCACGTAAAAAAAACATAGTATAAAGAGGGATCATATTTTAAATTCTTTTCGAGTTTTTAACTTTCGACATAAAGACATCAAATAATCAATTAGGTACCAATTTTGGGCGTCACGAGGGTGTTAATCCTTCTTCATGCGTAACCGACTCCCGGACCCTTTTTTGGATTTCGTAAACCAAGAATTGTCGTTTTGGTAAATTTAAATTTTTATTAAAATGATTGAATTACGAGGTGACCCGATCACACCTCATCAAAAAAGATTGGTGGCGACTCCCATTTTTCATTTTCAAAACCAAAGTCAACCCCTTTTACAAAAAAATAGTTTTGACAGATGACTTCCACCATTAACACCCATTTGGCACCCATCTTTTTTTTCAATTCTACATTTTCAATCCTTACCAAAATAGTAGCAATTAAGTTATTTAAGTTAAATTCCATTACTTACAAAATTTTAGGCAACAAATATATTATCACGTGTCAGCTTACTATTTTTGTATAATATTTATAAAAAATCATCTTGTTTTAAGTAAAAATTTTAATGACTATCATAATACTGAATTGTAAAATATAAAGATTAAAAATGATCAAATTATACACATATCACAAGACTTATAGTAAAATTTTATCTATCAAATTCAACCGGTACGGTTTACACTAAAACTAAAATTTTAAAAATTAATTTTTTTTAAGAATCTTAATTATTTGAATCAAGGAATAACATTATGGTCTAAATGTTAGAATATATTGGGTATTTTTACAGAAATATACCAAAAAAATTAAAACATTACGGAATTGGGTCGATTTTTAGAAAATTTACGAAAAATGGTCGTTTCTCCACAAAACGCGTCCACGTCAGCGAGTTTTGTGGGGAAATGCCAGCAAAGTACCCCCCTGAGGACGCGCTTTGTGCCAAATCAGCAAAAGTGCGCTTACGTGGACTCGCTTTGCTGATTTGGCACAAAGCGTGTCCTCAGGGGCGCGTTTTTCCCTTTCATCAAATATTGGGTATTTATTTTTAAAATTAAATTTCAAAAAAAATTAAACAAATTCTATTTTATGAAATATATTAAAATTAAATTACAAAAACCTATAAGCAACTATTATTTTATGAAATAAAAAAACTAAAAAATAAAATAATTCTTATTTATTAAATATATTAAAACTAAATTACAGAAAAATAAAAAATAAAAAAACTTCTTATTTTATTAAATATATTAAAACTAAAGTACAGAAAAATAAAAAATAAAAAAACTTTTTATTTTATTAAATATATTAAAACTAAATTACAAAAAAATAAAAAATAAAAAACTTCTTATTTTATTAAAATATTAAAACTAAATTACAGAAAATAAAAAATAAAAAACTTCTTATTTTAAAAAATATATTAAAACTAAATTACAAAAAAATAAAAATAAAGAAAACTTCTTATTTTATTAAATATATTAAAACTAAGTTACAAAAAAATAAAGAAAACTTCTTATTTTATTAAATATATTAACACTAAATTACAAAAAAAATAAAAAATAAAAAATTTTCTTATTTTATTAAATATATTAAAACTAAATTAAAAAAATAAAAAATAAAAAACTTCTTATTTTATGAAATATATTAAAACTAAATTACAAAAAAATAAAAAATAAAGAAAACTTCTTATTTTTTTAAATATATTAAAACTAAATTACAAAAAAAATAAAAAATAAAGAAAACTTCTTATTTTATTAAATATTTTAACACTAAATTACAAAAAAATAAAAATAAAAAATTCTTATTTTATTAAATATATTAAAACTAAATTAAAAAATAAAAAATAAAAAACTTCTTATTTTATTAAAAATATTAAAACTAAATTAAAAAAATAAAAAATAAAGGAAACTTTTTATTTCTTAAATACATTAAAACTAAATTACAAAAAAATAAAAAATAAAGAAAACTTCTTATCTCTTAAATATATTAAAACTAAATTACAAAAAAATAAAAAAATAAATAAAACTTCTTATTTATTAAATATATTAAAACTAAATTACAAAAAAATAAAAAATAAAGAAAACTTTTTATTTTATTACATATATTAAAATTAAATTACAATTAAAAAATTAAAAAATTAAACAATTTCTAATTTATTAAAGATATTAAAATTAAATTAAAATAAAAAATTAAACAACTATTATTTTATTAAATATATTAAAATTAAATTACAAAAAATAAAAAAAAAACAATTTCTAATGTTGATGCCGGTCGAAATCAATGTCACACGGGAGCGGTCGACGGTTAAGCACTGGATTCCTCCTTCTTCTAGCTTCCGGCGGGGGTTGTGAAACCTCGGGCGGGGATTCCGGTTCCTCCGGCAGTGAGTCTGGTTGTCGGTGTTGCGAGGATGACCCACCTTGATAAAATAATGACCCCGGAGGTGTTTGCATAAACCACAACGGGGGTGTTTGAATCCCGTATAGCGAATGAGGCTGGTAAAAAGAAGTGCTCCCCGACGGCACCTCCTGTAATCCCTCACGCGACGACGGCCTCAAGATCGACTGGCCAGTCGCAGTAGTCGGGAACAGACTCGAACTAGCCATGCATTCCAACCTGGGGTGGGACTGGGAAAAGGAAACATATATGGGTTAGGATACATATAAGGGGTAGGGTACGCACCTGGCATAAAGGGTAAAGGCTATGATGTCGATGTCGTCGGCTGAACTGATGGGCCCGGTGACTGTATAGGCACTGTTGATGGGCCCGGTGACTGTGTCGGCGCTATTGATGGCCCCGTCTCATCACCCATTCTCTTTGGATTTAAAGGGCCCCGATGTTCCCTTTGTTGACGAAGTTACCGTTGCCTCTCTTCTTCCGACAACAAATACGGCTTACCATGGATCCTAAATCATGGCATGTATTCCGGCACGCATGCTAACTCAGGAACGAGGATCAGTTCTCAGATAGGTAAATAGTCATACCAGTTCTCTCACGTCTCGATATGTGCTGACCAAAATCTTGGCCAATCCATGTGCAACTGCCATAAGTCCATTTTGTGCTCATCATCGAGCACCTCAGGTGGCACAGGAATCGGTTGGCAGAATCCAAATTGTCGCAGAACCCGATCTGACTGGTGCATCTCCACAGTCGCATAGGTGATCAATGGGACCTTCACGTGCCAACAGTTTGGATTTTGCAAGAACTCCTCCGGAATTACTGCCCGAATTGTCGGATCCTCATCTAGTGTCCATTGAAACTATATTAACATTACAAAAATATTAGTTATATATATAATACTAAACACTAAATATGATATAGTAAATTATAAATACGAAATTCGAAACTTACTTGTGATTCTGACCGTTGGTCTAATAAAAGTCGTATATCTTCAAGCGAGGTAGGTATTCCAGCATAACTCACCGAATGGTTCCACCTAATTAAATAAATTTTTAGCATACAATTATACTATAAATCTACGTAATAATTGTAAAAGATAACATTAAATTTACCTCATTATCAGTGGGAATGAATATGGGTGGTCGAGTCGAGGACGTAAAAATGGAAATTGAAACCGTGCCCATGGCTGCAGTAGTGATAAGCAACCTCCTATTTTCACTTTACTCGACCGCGTCACCCCGCACATCTCCCGATACAACCTTGATAGCATGGCGGACTTCAACTCAATTCCATCGTCGCTCGAAATCAACAAGTTTCAGCAGCCATCTCAAGTGTACAAGGTTTCTAGAAAGGTCCGGCATCAGATAGCCTCCAATTATTTGAAGAATGTATGCCCGAGCATACCGTATTCTTTTTATTTCAGTTGAACCCTCATTCAGCTCCGAGAATGTGTCTCGTAACTAGCCATCTCGATCCGAGCTCCTTGAATGTTATCTGGAATGGCACCCAGAAGCTCATGGCATACGGCTCCCCAATCACCAGAAGTTGCGGACCCGGTGACTACCAACCCGTCCACCGGTAATCCCAATCAGAATCGCAAATCTTCCAGAGTGATGATACACTCTGCATGGAAGATGGAAAGCGTGCGTCTCGTGTCTCCACCTCTCTATCAACATGACCGATCCAAGGCGGCTCCAACTTGAACCCCCGGCCTATCGTGGCCACATGCCAAAAACCCACTTCCCGTAGGTAATTCTCGATCAACGGCGATGGGGGACCATGCATATTGCGAATATAACATTGCAACACCCGATCTACAGACTGTTTAAAAAATTATAAAATAAAAATTAATTAAAATTGCATAATTGTAAAAAATATTAAATAACATTGAAAAATTATAATTAAAACTTACCATTTGCATTTGATCGACGGAGATGTGCTTGTTGTCTAGACGAAGTAATTCCCCGGCCATTGTAATACGATCGAAAATTTTAAAATTTTTAAAAAAAATATATTAAAAAAATTAAAAAGGGCTTTTTTGTAAATAGTAAAGGACTATTTTGAAATTTCAGAGGAAGTTTGAAGGACTTTAAGAGGAATTTGAGAGAAATTTGAGAGGAATTTGAGAGGAATTTGAGTAAGGATTAAAGTGTGAAAAAAATAAAAGGGTTGGGGGTTTTTATATTTTTTTACCGTTGGGGCCCCCAATGGTCAAAAAAATTTGACCTTTTTTTTACCGTTGGGGGCTAAAGCGTGTCCCCAGGGGCGCGCTTTGCTGGCATTTCCCCATAAAATGCGCTGATATGGACGCGTTTTGTGGGGAAACGGCGCTTTTCCGTAACTTTTTTAGAAATCTGCCCAATTCCGTAATTTTTTAATTTTTTTGGTATATTTCGTATATTTACCCGGCTATATTTATAAAAAATTAAAAAAATAATTAAGTCTCTAATAAAATATCATGCTTAATTTACCTTATCTTTCCATTAATCCAAAATAACATCATAGTTACTAACAAGCGTTGCGTATAATATAATGCATATTGCATTCTTAAAGAGAGATGTAAGTTAAAATCTTGAAGACAACATTGTCGAGAAGAAGAACATCAAATATGAACCATCAAACAAACATGAAAAATACTAAAAAGTTAATATATATATGTGTGTGTGTGTGTGTGTGTGTGTGTGTGTGTGTGTGTGTGTGTGTGTGTGTGTGTGTTGATACCATACATACATGCATTTGGAGATAGCTTTTAAGGTTTAAGGTATACATGGGATGTTATTCTTTTTTTGGTAGGCTTGAATTTAAATATTTATTATTTTATATAAATTTTTATTTTCGGATCAAATCATTTATAATATATATGAAAAGTAAATACATGAATATTGTATTGAGGGTGTTGTTGAAATGTGAGAGGAAAATAAGAGAGAAGGGGAAGTAGAAGTCATCATTGGATGCGTCAAGTTTGAATCAGGTCTCAACAAAATTTTAGGCCCGTTTTTTAGGTCTAGGTTCGGTTTAACCCAAAGAATAAGCCTGAAAATTTACTCAAGTCTAGTTCAAATTATAAAATCTAAACCCGAGCCCAACCCGTATTAAATTTTTTATTATAAAAGTTTAGATACAAAACTATTTCATGTAACACCCCTTACCCGAGACCATTGCCGGAGTCGAGTATGAGGCATCAGTAGACTTGACTACTAATTCGGGGCATAAAAATTTAAACTATCCAACTGCATCATGTTAACTAAATTGACCATAACTCGAGTTACGGGACTCGAAATTTAGATCCGTAAATTTTTCGTGAAGCTAGACTCATGTATCTTCTTACCACAATTTTTCCAGAATTTTTCATATGGCCAATTAGTACAGTTTATTCATTTAAGTTTCTCCTATTTCACTGTTTGATGGTTCTAACCTATTCATACAAAAACTCAGTTATCTCATTGTAAAGAATTCCAATAATGTTCTTGTTTATTCCAATAAAAAATAGACTCATTAAGGATTCTAAAAATAGAAACTATGCTCCATGATTATTTTTTTAGAATTCATAACAATTTTTCCAAGACAGAACAGTGAATCACGAAGTCATTTAGAACCAGTCTTACTAAAATTTAAATATCTCATAACATAAAATTTCTTTGCCTACTATGTTTCTTTCATATAAGATTAGACACAATAATATTTAATTATATATCTTATCCACTCTCTAATTCCATTTATCCTATTTTTGGTGATTTTTTAAAATCACGTTACAGCTATTAACCAAAAACTATTTCATTGCAACTCCATACCTTAACCATACTTATACGTATTAAAACCAAAATCAAACATATTCACTAGGCCAAAATATAAATTCTAAGGTTAACAAGAAAGACAAGCCATTTTCGCATGGCTATTACTTATATACATTATTAAAATTTACAAAAACGTAGGCTAGCTTATATATGCCATAAACCTTAAGTTATTACATGAAAGAAATACCAAAACTTTCTCGATAGTGTGACGAGCTTCAACTATGAGTCTTATGCTTAGTTGGTGTGTTTGAGTAATTTAATCCTAGGGTTCAAGTTCCTATGAGTCTATCTACATTCCGTACTTCTTACCCTTCTACAGAATATAATTCACCAAAAGGTTCAGATGTACTTACCTGGGCGGATCGGTGTCGGAGACTCGGGCCATGCTGTTCAGAAGTCAAAAATTGTTCCATAAGGCCTACTAAAACATTTTTGGGCCTTGGGCCCCCACAGCCGAGCTTTGAACTGGGCTCTGATACCAATTTTGTAACAACCCAAACCCGGCCCAAACACTATGGCCGAATCCAGTTTGTTACAGTGGAAAATATATTGTTGAAAATCTTTTTGAAACCACCTTAAGTTTTGAAAACCCTTCATTTTAGTAGTTTTGTTAAGCCATACTTAGATTTAATTTGGAAATCCATTAAGTCAAGTTATATTTATTTTTTTTTTAAATTTCAAAATGTGCCCGATGGCATGATAAAACGTTTCTTGTTTTGACTTGGAAAACATGTGATTTTAATTAAAATTAATACATAGTTTAAAACATATATCCATCATATGAAAATAACAGAATAACATATCAGGAGGCCTTATTACAACCAAGTAAAATAAAACCGGAAATAAAAATATCAAAACTCAAATTTGAAGTCCATTTAACATTAAATCCATTGCATGGCCACCTCGAGTTCACCCGGCTCCACATCCGCGATCTACATGTCACCTGAAAATGTAAAGGAGAAGGTGAGTCACCAAGACTCAGTATGTACCCCTTCCCCCGGTGTTAAACACTTTCATACACAACATATAATAATTAATATGCAAAATATCACGTGTCCCAACCTAGCCAGCCATACGCCACTGTCTACCCCGTTGTGGTACCAAACCACTGGTGGTGCCAAACCACTGGTGACATATAGTCACAATGTGTTACCAAAACACTGGTGTCCGTAGACACAAATCGGGTGATGGGGCCAACCCATCGTGTGATACCAAATCACTGGCAGACGATCCCATATCTCAAGTGGGGCCAACCCACGGTGGTGTTAACCACAGGGACGAGTCGCTATGAGGTGCCAAACCTCTGGAGGTACCAAACCTCTGGTGACCGTAGTCACAGTGTGTTACCAAAACACTGGTGCCCGTCGGCACAATATCACTGCCCCCTTCACTCAATCAACCCACAATAGTCAACAATCATAACAGATTTATAATATGTATCCACACATCATGCTTCCCAAAAGCATAAAATAGCGAAATCACATTAACAGGTACTTACCTAATCCACCACTTATACCGTTATGGTATTCAAGCCATTGCTACATAAATCAAGTTAGCATACATAAAACTCAGTGCATTTAACAGATTATAACGTGTGTATGTACACACCTGTCACCACTGAAAAGTCTAAATCCCGAAAAGAAGAGTCGGCCACCCTAGATCTACTTGTCCCTATAATCGGCCAAACATGGGAGTTAGTGATGTGGGCCATTCGGCCAACCAAATAATTGAGAGGGGTTCCTTGTGAACCCGAATCCTTACCTTCACCCTTTTGGACACTAATCGCAATACTTGATTCTTGAATCTGCTCGTCAACCACCATTGATTAGTAAGTAAAACTAATAACCTTCGGCTTTTAATCGAATTGTTAGAATAAAGAGATTGACCTTACCACCACTTACCGAAATCGAATACTAATGATCAGGACCTGAGTCGCCTGCTTTACGTTCCCTGAGTACCTAGAAGAATCATTTACCAAAAGCGTTTAGAAGCCTTATAATTATTGCCGAAATCGGCACTTACCCCCTAATAGAAATCGGCAAAGAATAGGGAGGGAAAACCATGGGGTTTCGGCACACTTACCTTCTCGATTGAAGCAGAAATTGAAGGAGATCACCCCTTGCTTGAGATTCGGCTAATGTGGGTAAGAGAAAGAAAATGTGAGAGGGAGATTCGGCAAAAATTTGACAAAAGAAAAGGAAAATAATTCGGCACAAGAGTCTTATGAAAGAAAGCAAAATAAAAAGAAGAAGAGGGATGAGAGGATTAGTGATTCGGCCAAGAATCAAGAGAAGAAAAAGTTAAGAGCAGAGGGTTTTTGGTTTTGAAAAAAAGGAAGAGTGCTAGCCGAATTTGTGAAGTAAAAACACTAGGAAAAATTCGGCTCCCCCCCTACATAGTTACTTGCCGTCCACTCCTACCTAAGGAGTTTGAATTTCAGCAAACACCAAGTTTTTCTCCTTGCCACTTGTTTAAACAATTATTCAAATTAATTTGAATACACAATAATAATCAAATAATAACTCCTTTAATTATCCTTGATTATCCTCAGATTTAAGCAAATTAAAACCAATTTAAAGTGCTCATATTATCCCTTCATAATAATAATTAATAAAAGGGTTTAAAGGGAGAAAAATTCTCCCACTTGTGCCGTCCCCTTGAAGTGCAAAAAGAGGGATTTCTGCGACTCGAACACAAGCTCCCTAGCTCCCCTTGGTGGCGTCAACACTAGCTCTTAAGTGGCCTTCTTTTTGCCACTTTTCCAAGCTGATTTTTGTGTCAAATTATCCCCATTTATTCTTATAACACCCTCCTACTAAGGCTCCCTGCCTTTGAAGTTCAAGATGAAATTTTCTACTAACCCGAGCCTACTCAAGCCCCTTAATTAACCTTTATTATTCCATAAATAATATCACAGCAGTTCAAACATAGGAAAAATGATTAAATTCCAAATAGCCCCATTTTTAGAATGTTACACCCAGGTCGCTTCCTCAACCCCGTGCTGATGCCACATAACTTTAACCAATGAAATTTTCTTATTTCACAACTTTTTCACTTCACGAGCTAAGATGCTAATCGGTTCTTCCTCATAAGTCATATCAAGCTGAATCTCAACCTCTGTCAGACAAATCACAGGTGAAGGATTAGATCGATATTTACGAAGCATCGAAATATGGAAGACATTATGAATCTTATCTAATTCATATGGCAATCTCAATCTGTACGCAACCGGCCCGATACGCTCAATAACTTCGTACGGCCCAATAAACTTCGGACTCAGTTTTCCTTTACGACCAAAACGGAGTATCTTTTTCCACGGCGATACTTTCAAGAATACTGGATCACCCACTTGAAACTCTATATCTTTTCATTTCAGATCCGCGTATCACTTCTGAGGATCTGATGCGGCTTTCAGATTTTCTCGAATTACTTTAATTTTCTGCTCCGTCTCTCTGATCAAATCAACCCCGTGTATCTTGCATTCACTTAGCTCGATCCAATATAAGGGTGTACGACATTTCTGACTGTACAAAGCTTCATCTGGTGCCATTTTGATACTTGATTGAAAGTTGTTATTATAAGCAAATTCAATCAACGGTAAGTGTCGTTCCCACGTACCCTCGAACTCAAGAACACAACATCTCAACATATCCTCGAGTATCTAAATAACATGCTCGAATTGACCATCTGACTGAGGGTGAAAAGTTGTACTGAAGTGCAACTTAGTACCTAAAGCATCATGCAGTTTCTTCTAAAATCGCGATGTGAACCTCAGATCTCTATCCGAAACAATAGAAATAGGTACAACTCAGCTAATTTATCAAGTGAGAAATCCGTACGTACTGGGATGAAATGAGCCAATTTCGTCAATCTATCAAGAATAACCCAGTTTGAATCTTCCTTACTGGATGTTAAAGGCAAACCCGATACAAAGTTCATCGTAACACGATCCCATTTCCATTCTGGTATCATGATCGGCTGAAGTAGTCCCGATGGCACTTGATGCTCAGCTTTCACTTGTTGGCATACTAAACACTTCGACACATAGTCTGAGATGTCTCGTTTCATACCGTGCCACCAATAGTGCTGTTTTAGATCATTATACATTTTTGTGCTACCCGGATGAATCGACCATCTACTACTATGAGCTTCATCACAAATCTTTTTAATTAATCCAGGGTTCTTAGATACACAGATCTGATTCTTGAACCGTAAGCATCCTTCAGTATCTACCTGAAAGTCTGAATCCACACACGAGCCACAATGACTTTTCTTTGTTCTTAAATCATCATCGAATTCCTGTACTTCTCGAATCTGCTGTTCAAATAATGGTCTTACTCCCAACTCAACAATGATCGCACCATCCTCAGTCATAGCTATATCCGTATTCATTGTGCGTAGAGTAAATAGTAATTTTTGGCTAAGTGCATCTGCAACCACGTTAACTTTTCCCGGGTGATAATCAATCACAAGGTCGTAATCCTTCAACCACGTTAACTTTTCAGTCATTAAGTACTTTAGACTCTTATGATCCGAATAGATGTGGCATCTCTCACCGAAAAGATAGTGACGCCATATTTTTAAAGCAAAGACTATAGTGGCCAACTCGAGGTCGTGCGTCAGATAATTCCTCTCGTGCGGTTTCAACTATCTCGAAGTGTAAGCTACAACTTTACCCTCCTGCATCAACATACAACCAAGCCTATTTAAGGATGCATCGCTGAAAATAACAAATTCTTTACCCGACTCTGACTGACCAAGTACCGAAGCTTTCGTCAATAAAGTTTTTAGCTGATCGAAACTCTTTTGACACCTTTCTGACCACTCGAATTTAACATCTTTTTGCAACAGTTTTGTCATCGAAGCTACTATCATAGAAAACCCTTTCACGAAACGTCTATAATATCTGGCAAGTCCCAAAAATCTACGAATCTCAGAAATATTCCGTGGTGGTTTCTAATTAAGTATGGCCGAAACTTGACTCGGGTCAACCCGAATGCCCGACGCTGAAATAACATGCCCCAAGAAGCTAACTTCATTCAACCAAAACTCACATTTGTTGAATTTCACGTATAATTATTTTTCACGAAAAATCTTTAGCGCTAATCTCAAATGCTTAGCATGTTCGGTTTCGTCTCGAAAATAGATCAGTATATCATCTACAAACACAACTACAAACTGATCTAGATACGGTCTAAATACTCGATTCATCAAGTCCATGAGAACAAAATAGAGTATTAGTGAGCCCAAACGGCATCACCAAGAACTCACAAAGATGACCATATCTCGTTTGAAAAGTAGTCTTGGTATGTTTGATTCCCAAACTCATGAATCGATAATATTCTAACCTCGGATCAATTTTGAGAACACCGAGGCTCCCTTAAGCTGATCGAACAAATCATCGATGCATGGCAACGGGTATTTTTTCTTTATGGCACCTTATTGAGCTGTCGATAGTCGATGCTCATTCTCAGAGTTTCATCTGAAAGAAGTCCCAAGTAACCCTCTCCTTCGGGACAACTAACACGAGAGTATTCCACCAGTAGTAGGAAGAATCTCGTAACAATGATATGGCACACTTCAGACACTCATCGGGTGTGCAGGACAGTTCATCGAAGACACGAACAGTATTATCGAGCCAAAATTTGGCTCTCTCTGCATCATCGTCATCCTTAGCTCTAAATTCCTAAGCTCTGTGCTTCCTAATGCGATCAACAGTTTAACTATTCTTTCAGGATTTGCAATTGGAGATACCATAGATATTACAGGGGGTACATTCGGATTTTGGGGGGTTGAACAGCCGGATTGGTTCGTATGTAATGACTAAACCAATCATTCATCATATTATAGAAGGCATTTCTTGCCCGCTCATCAGGATTACTCGTAACCGGTCAAGATCACTCTAGCACGATCCATAACTATATAAGAAATAAACACATTTCACTGTCAGAAGTCATCACACTATCACATTCTACATTATGGCATGTATAGCTAGACTCACACGTGCTACATTAGTTCAAGAACTGACTAAACCTGGCTCTGATACCAATCAAATGTAACACCCCTTACCCGAGACCGTTGCCGGAGTCGAGTATGAGGCATCAGTAGACTTGACTACTAATTTGGGGCATAAAAATTTAAACTGTCCAACTGCGTCATGTTAACTAAATTGACCATAACTCGAGTTACGGGACTCAAAATTTAGATCCGTAAATTTTTTGTGAAACTAGGCTTATGTATATTCTTACCATAATTTTTTTAGAAATTTTCATATGGCCAATTAGTACATTTTATTCATTAAAGTTTCCCCTATTTCACTGTTTGATGGTTCTGACCTATTCTTACAAAAACTAAGTTATCTCATTGTAAAGAATTCCAATAATGTTCTTGTCTATTCCAATCAAAAATAGACTCATTAAGAATTCTAAGAATATAAACTATGCTCCATGATTATTTTTGTACAATTAATAACAATTTTTCCAAGACAGAACAGTGAATCACGAAGTCATTCAGAACCAGTCTCACTAAAATTTAAATATCTCATAACATAAAATTTCTTTGCCTACTATGTTTCTTTCATATAAAAATAGACACAATAATATTTAATTATATATCTTATTTACTCTCTAATTCCACTTATCTTATTTTTGGTGATGTTTCAAAATCACGTTACTGCTGTTAACCAAAAACTATTTCATTGCAACTCCATACCTTAACCATACTTATACATATTAAAACCAAAATCAACCAAAACCACAATCAAACATATTCATCAGGCCAAAATATAAATTCTAAGATTAACAAGAAAGACAAGCCATTTTCGCATGGCTATTACTTATATACATTATTAAAATTTACCAAAACGTAGGCTAGCTTATATATGCCATAGACCTTAAGTGTAACAGACCGAATTTGACCCTAATCGAAATGGTGGTTTTGGGACCACGAATTTGAGTCCGATAAATTTTAAAATATTATATTTTGTGTTATTTATATGTGAATTAATGTGTGTGAAAGTTTCGTAGAAAAATTTTATTGTTTGAGTGCTTAATTTGATAAAAAGGACTAAATCGCGTAAAGCGTAAAAGTTGCATTCTATAGTGTAAAGTACTAGAATGGTGATGGCTTTTTATTATGGAGCATCTAAAGGGTAAATAGTCCATTTTTAAAGTTAGTGGGTGGCTAAAGTCATAATTGCCCTTATTAAATATGATAGTTTTATTTTTATTTAAAGGTTATAACAATAAACTAATTAAATGTTATATTATATGTTAAATAAAACATGAGAAAAGCCATTATCATCTTATTTCCTCTCATGGCCGAATGTGTTAAAGGAAAGGGAGAAAACCTTGTTTAAATTTCGGCAACTTCAAGCTTTGATTTAAGGTTAGTTTTTAATCGGTTTTTGATAATTTTTACGTTTTTGAGATCGTTGCTTAGTATATTACCCGACCCATGCTAGAATTTCTAAGATTAGTGTGTATATATGATTCGGCCATTGATGAATTCTTGTAATTTTTAATGTTTTATGATTTTATATTAAAGATATGTTAAAGACTATTATATTTTGTATTGGAAGTTTTAGTGAAATTGAGTATTTAGGACCAAATTATGAAAATGAAATTTTAGAGGGGCTTATTTGCAAAATAAATGAAATGTGAGGACTTGTAAAGTCCCTAGGAATACTCGGCCCTTGTATAGTCTTAGCTAATTTGGTGAATTTTGTGTGTTATGCAAATAGGACTAAATTCCAAAGTTGTGAAATATTAGGGGTAAAATGGTAATTTGTCTATTTATGTGATTTGGGACTAAATTGAATTGAAATGTACTTGAATGAGCTGAATTTAATGTGTTTTAGATCAAGAGCAAAGAAAAACGAAATTGGATCGGGGAAAGACGAAGGTTCTCGAATAGCCGATTTACACGGTCTATCGACAGCCGAGGTAAGTCCTTAAGCAAGTATGTGTTAAATATTTAATTATGAGCTTATTAAATGATGAAAAATTGAAAACTTAAAGCATAAATTTAAGAGATGGCCGAATGTGATGGTATATTATTGAAGTGAATTGTATATTTGTTTAGTGTAATGTAAATAAATAGGTTTGGTTTAATATATGAAAGCGTTATGCAATATATAAGAAATGTTTGTGATTTCAGTGTTAAGTAATGTGTTTAGAAATGTTAAATATATGAAATATTGGGCTTATTGCCTAGCAGGCCTCGTGCCGGTGATTAATATCGGGCTTATTGCCTAGCAGGCCTTGTGCCGGTGATTAATATCGGGCTTATTACCTAGCAAGCCTCGTGCCGGTGATTAATGTCGGGCTTATTGCCTAGCAGGCCTCATACCGGTGATTAATGTCGGGCTTATTGCCTAGCAGGCCTTGTGCCGGTGATTTAGTTCGGGCTGTAATGCCTAGCAGGTTTATTACTGGTGGTACGTCGTAAACAGGGGATTTGAGAGTTAAACAAAATTGAGATGTATACACATAATATAGTATGAGTTGTAAGCTCGGGATAAAGGTCAGCTTATTGTATTGGTACGGAATAAGGTAAGATAGTCTATTTTAGTTGAGTTATTCATGATGTGATGAAGCTAATGATTCAAACTATGCTTTATTTCATGATATTGAGATTATCACTGATTGGTATGATCTATATAAATGTGAAATTAAGGTATATACATATTTATGCTACATGAAGATCAAGGCTATAATATATGAAAAGCAAATGAGATTGAAATTGTGGCATGTCTTTGTATCTTGAAATGTTCGAATGCATATGTTATCCTTATGAAATGATATTGTATAAATTGATGTGGTAAAGTACTATTGATTAGGTTGAATATATGAATAATATTTGGTTAAGTGAACTTCATATTGAATTAATTAGGCTAAATGATACAAGAACGAAAAACTAAATATTAAGTAAATGTTTATGTGTAATGTCATAAGTTGAAGACTTAAATGTTTAAGTGTTTGAATGTTTTATTGTCAAGAGCTTAAGACTTACTAAGCTAGTAAGCTTACTTGTGTGAAATGTTCTCCTCCGTTTTATAAATTAGGTTCAGGCTACAAGCTCAACGGGATCGTCAAGAAAGTCGTCTACACTATCAATCTAATTTGGTACTCTTTCATTTTGGTTTTCGGATAGAGGCATGTATAGGAAAGACTTTGACTTTGTTTTGATGAAAACCTTTTGTTCATGTATATAATAGCCATGCGAATATGGCTAAATTTTCGGTTAAGTACGTTTTTCATGCTTTTGATATACTTGTCAGTTTATATCGTTAATGTTTGTGCAAATTCAATCAAGGTTTAAATCGAATATGGTAAGGAAATATATGTTTGTGAAATGAACATTTGAGTTGGGTAATGTGGTATGAATAATCATTTGTATACTCGATTATATTGAACCATTGTTGTGTTTTGTTCATAGGTTACTGATGTTAGGATTTCATGTGAGTGTTCGAAGTATAAGTTAAATTTATATAAATTATTATGATGCATGGATATTATGAATTGTATGTAGGTATATTCAGTTATAATCTAGGTGCATATCGTATACATATATATGGATAGATATATAGGTTAGTCATGGCATATAGGCGTGATGTGTTTAGTTGTGTAATATTGATTATTAAATATGCATGTTTTGCTTAAATGTGAAATGTAGAAATAAATCTCATGAGTTACGTATTCGGCAATACATGGTATTAAGTAGAAAATATATTTGGTTTTGGATTTCATTTGTACATGGCTAATAAACATTATATGCTTGGTTCGAATATGTCATTATAATGATAAGCTCATGATTTATGTATGTATTTTAAGGCAAATTGTGTGACTTTAAGACATGTATATTGACTTGATAAAATGATATATAATTGAAATGAATTCGATTGAACTGTGAGACATGATTAGTATATTAGGTATGACTAAACATTTAAGACTAATATTTAATTAGTAAAATGTTATATATATATATATGCATTTGTGGATAAGTTCTATGTGATTATGTGAATGTATGAAAGCTGTATTTTCTTTGAAAATGCCTCGTAACCCAAATTCGGTGACAGATATAGGTTAGGGGTGTTACATTTTATTGGTATTAGAGCTTACAGTTTAGTCGATTCTAGGACTACCGTAGCGCGTGAGGGTCTAGCTATACATGCCTTTATTGTATATTTGAGAGTGTGGTGAGTTCTGACGTTTTGAATTGTGTTTTATATAGTAAATGGATACTGATCCTGAAAGAGCTGTAGCGGATGATGTAGAGAGTGTAGCACCTGACCGTGCACACGGTTCAGTGCCGGTAGACTCTTGACCAGTTTCGGGTAGCCACGAGGGGAGGGCTAAACAAGCCTTCTATCAGATGATGAACGAGTGGTTTACCCAGTTTATTCAGATTAACCCAACTGTACCCCAACCTCTACCCCCGAATAATCCAATTCTGATACCTTCAGCACCCCCGATGATAGATCCGATGAGATCTAGTAGGCTTCCAGTTGATAAAATCAGGAAATTTGGGGCCGAAGAATTCAGGGCCAATGATGATGATGACGCAGAACGAGCCGAAATGTGGCTTGATAATACTATTCGGGTACTTGATGAGCTATCTTGTGCTCCAGATGAATGCCTGAAGTGTGCTATATCTTTACTTCGGGACACTGCATATCACTGGTGGAAGACACTAGTATCAGTGGTTCTGAAAGAAAAAGTGACATGGGATTTTTTCCAGAATGAATTCCACAAGAAATATATTAGCCAGAGGTTCATCGACCAGAAACGTAAAGAATTTCTTGAACTAAAATAGGGGCAAATGATCGTGACTGAATATGAGCAAAAATTTGTCAGATTAAGCCGATATGCTGGGGAGTGTGTATCAACTGAAGCCATTATGTGTAAAAGGTTCGAAGATGGTTTGAATGAAGATTTAAAGTTGCTTGTTGGCATTCTTGAAATCAAAGAGTTTGTGACACTAGTCAAGCGAGCTTGCAAAGCTGAAGAGCTCGGGAAGGAGAAAAGAAAGACTGAGAAAGAAGCTAGAGACACTTGTAAGAGATCGTCGGGTAAGAATTTCCATTTCATATCTAAGAAGTTTAGAGATGACTTCAGCCGACATAAAGCTACTTCAGATTTACCTAGACGTGATCGACCTCCAGTGGGCTCACGAGCTATCTCGATGGCCAGTGTTGGTAACGCTCCACAGAATTGAGTTGAATGCAAGCACTGTGGGAAATGGCATTCCGGGAGTTGTAGATTCCATGATCAGTCTTGCTTTAAATATGGATCGTCAGATCATTTTATTAGAGAATGTGCAATGTTAGCTGAGCAGAATACAATTCAGAACATTAAGTCGAGCAACACGTCAGCGCGAGGCAGGCCACCCAGACATTCAGGCAATGTAGGTGGTAGTCAGAGAGGAATGAAGAACACTACAGTTCGATCCGAGGCTAGACCACCAGCTAGAGCTTATGCTGTACGAGCTAGAGAGGATGCTTCGTCCCCAGACGTTATTACTGGTACTTTTACACTTTATGATACTACTGTGATTGCATTGATTGATCCTGGTTCGACTCATTCATATGTGTGTGAAACTTTGGCATCCAGTAAGACTCTACCTGTTGAGTCTACTGAGTTTGTGATTCGTGTGTCCAACCCTTTGGGTCGCTGTGTACTTGTGGATAAAGTGTGTAAAAGTTGCCCGTTGATGATTCGAGATTCTTGTTTCCCAGCTGAGCTAATGTTGTTGCCCTTCGACGAGTTTGATATAATTCTGGGAATGGATTGGCTAACTTTGTATGATGCACTGGTGAATTGTAAAAGAAAGATCATTGATTTGAGATGCCAAAATGGTAAGATAATTTGGATTGAATCCAATAATTTGGATGGGTTGTCTACAGTAATATCCTCGATGTTAGCTCGAAAGTATGTGAGAAGAGGATGCGAAGCTTACTTGGCTTATGTGTTGGATAATAAAGTGTCGAAAAAGCAAATGGAATCAGTACCGGTTGTGAATGAATACTCAGATGTGTTTCCTGAAGAATTACCAAGTTTACCACCAGTACGAGAGATTGAGTTTGGTATTGAACTAGTACCGGGGACGACTCCAATTTCGATAGCTCCGTATCAGATGGCACCTATCGAGTTGAAAGAGTTGAAAGTACAATTGCAAGAGTTGACAGATAGGGGTTTTGCACGACCGAGTTTCTCTCCTTGGGGTGCACCGGTTTTATTTGTAAAAAGAAAGACAGGACTATGCGAATGTGTATCGACTATCGGCAACTAAATAAGGTAACTATAAAGAATAAGTACCCGTTACCACGGATTGGTGATTTGTTTGATCAGTTAAAAGGGGCTTCGGTATTTTTGAAGATAGATTTGAGATCAAAGCTATTATCGATTCATGAGTCGAGAGAGATGAGATGTGCCAAAGATCGCATTCGGACGAGGTACGGACATTTTGAGTTTCTGGTTATGCCTTTTGGACTCACTAATGCACTTGCTGTTTTTATGGATCTAATGAATCGAGTCTTCAGATAGTTTTTAGATCAGTTTGTAGTAGTGTTTATTGATGATATACTGATCTACTCCAAAAATGAAACCGAGCATGCCGAGCATTTGAGATTAGTGCTACAAACTTTGAGAGGTCAATAGTTGTATGCGAAGTTTAGTAAGTGTGAGTTCTGGATGAAAGAGGTCAGCTTTTTGGGACATGTTGTTTCAGCATCAGGTATTCGAGTCGATCCGAACAAAATTTCGGCTATACTTGATTGGAAGCCACCGAAGAATGTTTTTGAGATTCGAAGTTTTCTGGGACTTGCGGCCTACTATAGACGGTTTGTGAAAGGTTTTTCTGTGATAGCTACACCTTTGACAAAACTACTTCAGAAAGATGTAAAGTTTGAGTGGTCGGAAAATTGTCAGAAAAGTTTCGATCAGTTGAAAGCCCTTTTGACAGAAGCTCCAGTATTAGCTCAGCCTGAATCGGGTAAGGAATTTGTTGTGTATTCTGATGCTTCCTTAAGTGGTTTGGGCTGTGTATTAATGCAGGAAGGCAGAGTAGTAGCCGACGCATGAGTTAGAGCTTGCAGCCATTGTGTTCGCACTGAAAATTTGGTGTCATTATTTATTAGGTGAGAAATTCACGTTTACTCGGATCAAAAAAGTTTGAAGTATTTGATGACTCAGAAAGACCTGAATTTAAGACAGCGCAGATGGTTAGAATTGCTAAAAGATTATGAATTGGTAATTGACTATCATCCAGGAAAAGCTAACGTTGTTGCGGATGCACTAAGTAGAAAATCATTGTTTGCTCTTCGTGCGTTGAACGCACATATGGTTTTGACGGATGAGGGTTTGATCATAGCTGAGATGAAAGCTAGACCGTTGTTTATTCAGCAAATTTGTGATGCTCAGAAAGTTGACAAAGATATGACTTCTAGATGAGCGCAGTGTGAAAATGATGCAGAGTCAGAATTTCGAGTTGATAAAAATGACTGTTTGATCTATAAAGGCCGGTTGTGTGTACCGAGAAATACTGACTTGATTCAGATGGTATTGGATGAAGCTCATAATAGTCAAATGTCAATACATCCGGGTAGCACAAAGATGTACAATGATTTGAAACAGTTCTATTGGTGGCTGGGCATGAAGCGGGATATATCTGAATTTGTTTCGAAATGCTTAGTTTGTCAGCAAGTAAAAACTGAGCATCAAGTGCCATCCGGACTACTTCAGCCAATCATGATACCTGAATGGAAATGAGATAGAATTACAATGGATTTTGTATCCGGTCTCCCTATGACACCGAGTAAGAAAGATGCCGTTTGGGTTATAGTTGATAGACTGACCAAATCAGCTCATTTTGTACCAGTTCGTACGGACTATTCACTCGATAAACTTGCTGAATTGTATGTATCACAGATTATAAGATTGCATGGTGTATCGGGTTCCATTGTTTTAGACAGAGACCCGAGATTCACATCGCGGTTTGGAAGAAGCTGCAAGATGCTTTAGGTACTAAACTTCATTTTAGTACAGCCTTTCATCCGCAGATCGACGGTCAGTCTAAGCGAACTATTCAGATACTTGAAGACATGTTGAGATGTTGCGTTCTCGAATTTGAAGGTACGTGGGAACGATACCTACCTTTGATTGAATTTGCTTACAATAATAGCTTTCAATCTAGTATCAAAATGGCGCCTTATGAAGCCTTGTACGGGCGAAAATGTCGAACACCGTTATACTGGACTGAGCTCAGCGAGAATAAAATACTCGGGGTTGATTTGATTAAAGAAACAGAGCAGAAGGTAGCTATTATTAAAGGCAATTTGAAAGCTGCTTCGGATCATCAAAAGTCTTATGCTAATTTGAAATGTAAAGACATTGAATTTCAGGTCGGAGATCGTGTATTCTTGAAAGTTTCTCCGTGGAAGAAAGTACTCCGATTTGGTCGAAAAGGCAAGTTGATTCTGAGATTTATCGGACTGTATGAAATCATCGAACGTATTGGGCCTGTTGCTTATAGATTGAAGTTGCCTCTGAGTTAGAAAAGATACATGACGTATTTCACGTTTCGATGCTTCGAAAGTACAGATCAGATCCGTCCCATGTGATCACACCGTCAGAGACTGAAATCCAATCCGATTTGTCATATGATGAAGAACCGATCCGTATCTTAGCTCGGGAAATAAAAGAGTTGAGAAATAAGAGAATTCCATTAGTGAAGGTACTATGGAATCGTCACGGAGTTGAAGAGGCTTCGTGAGAGCCTGAGGATTCAATGAGGCAACAATATCCGACTTTGTTTAACGGTAAGATTTTCGGGGACGAAAATCCAAAAGGGGGGAGAGTTGTAACAGACCAAATTTGACCCTAATCAGAATGGTGGTTTCGGGACCATGAATCCGAGCCGATAAATTTTAAAATATTATATTTTATGTTATTTATATGTGAGTTAATGTGTGTGAAAGTTTCGTAGAAAAATTTTATTGTTTGAGTGCTTAATTTGATAAAAAGGACTAAATCGCGTAAAGCGTAAAAGTTGCATTCTATAGTGTAAAGTCCTAGAATGGTGATGGCTTTTTATTATGGAGCATCTAAAGGGTAAATAGTCTATTTTTAAAGTTAGTGGTGGCTAAAGTCATAATTGCCCTTATTAAATATGATAGTTTTATTTTTATTTAAAGGTTATAATAGTAAACTAATTAAATGTTATATTATATGTTAAATAAAACATGAGAAAAGCCATTATCATCTTATTTCTTCTCATGGCCGAATGTGTTAAAGGAAAGGGAGAAAACCTTGTTTAAATTTCGGCAACTTCAAGCTTTGATTTAAGGTTAGTTTTTAATCGATTTTTGATAATTTTTACGTTTTTGAGATCGTTGCTTAGTATATTACCCGACCCATGCTAGAATTTCTAAGATTAGTGTGTATATATGATTCGGCCATTGATGAATTCTTGTAGTTTTTAATGTTTTATGATTTTATATTAAAGATATGTTAAAGACTATTATATTTTGTATTGGAAGTTTTAGTGAAATTGAGTATTTAGGACCAAATTGTGAAAATGAAATTTTAGAAGGGCTTATTTGCAAAATAAATGAAATGTGAGGACTTGTAAAGTCCCTAGGAATATTCGGCCCTTGTATAGTCTTAGCTAATTTGGTGAATTTTGTGTGTTATGCAAATAGGACTAAATTCCAAAGTTGTGAAATATTAGGGGTAAAATGGTAATTTATCTATTTATGTGATTTGGGACTAAATTGAATTGAAATGTGCTTGAATGAGCTGAATTTAATGCGTTTTAGAGCAAGAGCAAAGAAAAACGGAATTGGATCAGGGAAAGACGAAGGTTCTCGAATAGCCGATTTACACGGTCTATCGACAGCCGAGGTAAGTCCTTAAGCGAGTATGTGTTAAATATTTAATTATGAGCTTATTAAATGATGAAAAATTGAAAACTTAAAGCATAAATTTAAGAGATGGCCGAATGTGATGGTATATTATTGAAGTGAATTGTATTTTTGTTTAGTGTAATGTAAATAAATAGGTTTGGTTTAATATATGAAAGCATTATGCAATATATAAGAAATGTTTATGATTTCAATATTAAGTAATGTGTTTAGAAATGTTAAATATATGAAATATCGGGCTTATTGCCTAGCAGGCCTCGTGCCAGTGATTAATATCGGGCTTATTGCCTAGCAGGCCTTGTGCCGGTGATTAATATCGGGCTTATTGCCTAGCAGGCCTCGTGCCGGTGATTAATGTTGGGCTTATTGCCTAACAGGCCTCGTACCGGTGATTAATGTCGGGCTTATTGCCTAGCAGGCCTTGTGCCGGTGATTTAGTTCGGGCTGTAATGCCTAGCAGGTTTATTACTGGTGGTACGTCGTAGACAGGGGATTTGAGAGTTAAACAAAATTGAGATGTATACACATAATAGTATGAGTTGTAAGCTCGGGATAAAGGTCAGCTTATTGTATTGGTAAGGAATAAGGTAAGATAGTTTATTTTAGTTGAGTTATTCATGATGTGATGAAGCTAATGATTCAAACTATGCTTTATTTCATGATATTGAGATTATCACTGATTGGTATGATCTATATAAATGTGAAATTGAAGTATATACATATTTATGCTACATGAAGATTCGGCTATAATATATGAAAGGCAGTGAGATTGAAATTGTGGCATGTCTTTGTATCTTGAAATGTTCGAATGCATATGTTATGCTTATGAAATGATATTGTATAAATTGATGTGGTAAAGTACTATTGATTAGGTTGAATATATGAATAATATTCGGTTAAGTGAACTTCATATTGAATTAATTAGGCTAAATGATACAAGAACGAAAAACTAAATATTAAGTAAATGTTTATGTGCAATGTCATAAGTTGAAGATTTAAATGTTTAAGTGTTTGAATGTTTTATTATCAAGAGCTTAAGACTTACTAAGCTAGTAAGCTTACTTGCGTGAAATGTTCTCCTCTGTTTTATAGATTAGGTTCAGGCTACAAGCTTAACGGGATCGTCGAGAAAGTCGTCCACACTATCAATCTAATTTGGTACTCTTTCATTTTGGTTTTCGGATAGAGGCATGTATAGGAAAGACTTTGACTTTGTTTTGATGGAAACTTTTTGTTCATGTATATAAGAGCCATGTGAATATGGCTAAATTTTTTCTGATTAAATACGTTTTTTCATGCTTTTGATATAATTGTTGGTTTATATCGTTAATGTTTGTGCAAATTCAATCAAGGTTTAAATCGAATATGGTAAGGAAATATATGTTTGTGAAATGAACATTTGAGTTGGGTAATGTGATATGAATAATCATTTGTATACTCGATTATATTGAACCATTGTTGTGTTTTGCTCATAGGTTAATGATGTTAGGATTTCATGTGAGTGTTCGAAGTATAATTTAAATTTGTATAAATTATTATGATGCATGGATATTATGAATTGTATGTAGGTATATTCGGTTATAATCTAGGTGCATATCTTATACATATATATGGATAGATATATAGGTTAGTCATGGCATATAGGCGTGATGTGTTTAGTTGTGTAATATTGATTATTAAATATGCATGTTTTGCTTAAATGTGAAATGTAGAAATAAATCTCATGAGTTATGTATTCGGCAATACATGGTATTAAGTAGAAAATATATTTGGTTTTGGATTTCATTTGTACATGGCTAATAAACATTATATGCTTGGTTCGAATATGTCATTATAATGATAAACTCATGATTTATGTATGTATTTTAAGGCAAATTGTGTGACTTTAAGACATGTATATTGACTTGATAAAATGATATATAATTGAAATGAATTCGATTAAACTGTGAGACATGATTAGTATATCAGGTATGACTAAACATTTAAGACTAATATTTAATTAGTAAAATGTTATATATATATATATGCATTTGTGGATAAGTTCTATGTGATTATGTGAATGTATGAAAGCTGTATTTTCTTTGAAAATGCCTCGTAACCCAAATTCGGCGACGGATATGGGTTAGGGGTGTTACATTAAGTTATGACACGAAAGAAATACCAAAACTTTCTCGATAGTGTAATAAGCTTCAACTATGGTCCTCGAGCAAGAGATAAGCATCCAAAAGAAATCTACAATACATAAGCAACCACAATCGAAATAAGCTTCCCGAGCTTAGTAAGATTTAAGCAATTCAAACTCATACATATATATATATATACATATGTTTGTTTGAAAATTTTGAAACCTAGTTTATTGATAACATCCATACCGAATATCCCAACCAATTTAAAAGTTGAATTCATACCCACATCACGTGCTTATACTACCTACCGTATACCATCATCACATAATAATTAACTAACACACATATCATATACTTACCAAATCCTTTACTTACATTTCTAGCTACCAAAAATCTCAAATTAATAGGTATAATACAAACCTCAAGTTTACTTACCTCTTCTAACATTAACCGTTCATGCATGACCTGTCATAATATACTCGTACATTTTTGTATACTAAATATTCTAGTAACGTATCGCTCACATAGAGTCGTTACTTAACATTTCTCGTAACGTATCGCTCACATAGAGCCGTTACTCAACATTTCTCGTAACGTATCGGTTACATAGAGCCGTTACGCAACTTTTCTCATAACGTATCGCTCACATAGAGCCATTACTCAACATTTCTCGTAACGTATCGCTCACATAGAGCCGTTACGCAACTTTTCTCGTAACGTATCGCTCACATAGAGCCATTACTCAACATTTCTCGTAACGTATCGCTCACATAGAACCGTTACGCAACTTGTAATATCCCGGGTTAGGGGCTATTTTGTTGTTGCATGATTTGCAGGTGTTTGGTATGCTGCGTAGTTGTTTGTGTAGAATCGGGGCTTAATTGTAGGCCAGGAGTGTGCCTGATTAGGTAGGAAAATTTTAATTTTTGGCCTTAGGTGTAGGGAGCTGATAGAGTTGGGGTTTAAGAAAATAAATTGGAGTTTTATTGCACAAATGAAGAGCTGGTGTAGTGGCAAGCTTGACGCCACTAAGGTTTGGAGTGGGTAACGCCTAAAGCAAGGATGTAGGCCTTGTGTTCGAGCTGCAAAGTCCCCTTTTTGGCTTCTTTTTGGGACGGCATGGAGGAGTGGTAGAAGGCTAATCAAATTCTACCTTGGACCAAGTCTTCACATTCAAATGGAGGGTAGAGAGTGAATATAGGAAGTTGACTTGTTCAAAATTGTTTGAATTTGTGGCTTGGAGTGCTTTGGGGGATTATGGCCGAATTTGTGGGGTGTTGGAGTGGGGGTGTGGACGGTTTGGTAGTGGTAAGAGAGGTGTGCCGAAATGCACTTCTCATTTTGTGCATTTTCGGCCAAAAGCAATTGTAAAGCATTCTTTTCTTTTTCTTTCTTTTGTCAAAAAGCAACCCGAAACTTCAAGAGTTTTCCCATTTCTTCTTCTTTTGTTCAAGTGTGCTAAAACCGAAACTCTCTCTTCTCCAACATCCTTTCCTCTTTTTGAAACTTGGGTTTTTGAAACTAATACCTTTTCTTATCATATTTTCGTTTTGTTCTCCTAATACTCTAGTGCCGAATTCACATTGCCTCTTAGTAGAATTTCCATATATCTCCTCTTTCATTTCTTGAAGTACTTGAGCCGAATATCCTCCTTTTTATTTTCTTTCACTTTTGTTGTTGTGAGCCGAATTTTTCATTCATCTTTCTCATCTCTTGCTGAAACTCTGCTTCCTTTTCACATTGTTTTCTCTAAACCGAATTTATCCTTTTTTTGTTTGAAGCTTTGGCCGAATATCAACCCATCCCTTCTCCATCTTTTTCTTGCGTTCTTTTTGTGAGTAAGGCCGAATCTCCAATCCCTCCTAGTGTAGTCTTGGCCGAATAGCAGTGAAGGGTTGGGGCCTTGTTTCAATCGTTTGGAATCTGGTAAGTGTTGGCCGAATGGCCATGTCTATCTTCTCTTAGTTCTTAGTTAGTCAAAGCTTCAAGAGATTAATGTTTCCTTCTTGATAGGTTGGCCGATTGTCTAAGGAAACCACTTTTTGGTTCTGGATTTGGTAGGAAACCAAATCGGTGAAAGGTAAGAATGATTCGACAACTCTTGTGGTCTAATGGTGTTGGCCGAATGGTCTTAGTGCCTAACCCTATGTTTGGCCGATTGTAGGAGTCGCACTCGAGGACTTAGATCGTTTTTCGTAGGGATTCTAGACTCGTTTTACGTGTGTGTATACTAACACACTTATATTTAGTAATATGATCGATAACTTTGTGTGATGATTAATGAAACAAATGATGATTGATATGATACCCTAATGGGTATGATTACGGACTCGGGTAAGTCGTTGTTAATTTTATTATGAGTTATTGATGATCTATATGATATCATGGCTATGGATATATGTGGCATGGGGTATGAGATTAGACATATTGGCATGATATGCATGATTGTATGATATGCATGATTACATGAGTATGGCATGTTGATGGGTGATACGAGTGGAGGAGGAGCAAAGTGATATATTGTCTTTGACGAGCACGGTGCTTTTGGTAGCACACTTTGTGACTTTGGGTCACCAGAGGTTTGGCACCTCCAGAGGTTTGGTACCTCGCCTCGTCGCCCGTGCTGGCTCAGCATCACGATGGGTTGGCCCACGATGATGATTATCTGGGATTTGACGCCGGTGTTTTGGTAACACACGATGGGTTGGCCCCATCACCGATTTGTGACTACGGCCACCGGTGCTTTGGTAGCACATTGTGTCTTTGGGACACCAGAGGTTTGGCACCTCATTGCGACTTATCCCTATGGTTTGACCACCGTGGGTTGGCCCCACTTGAGATATGGGATCGTCGCTAGTGATTTGGTATCACACTATGGGTTGGCCCCATCATCATTGGATTTGTGACTTTGGTCACCGGTGCTTTGGTAGCCTGATTGTGTCTTTGGGACACCAAAGTGGTTTGGTACCACATTGATGGATACTGTGTCTTTGGGACACCCGGTGTTTTGGTAACACATTGTGACTATACGTCACCGGTGGTTTGGCACCACCAAGTGGTTTGGTACCACACGGGGGTAGAAAAAGCGATATGGATGATTAGGATCGGGTGCATTAATTATGTTGCTATGTATGATGTGTGTTAGCATGTTGTTTCTTCGGGGAGGGATTTACACATCGAGTCACTCGACTCACCCTCTCCTTTGACATTTCGGGTGACTCGTAGATGCGGACATGGAGCCGGGATGGACTCGGGGTGCACATGCCATGCTTTAATAAGAGTTTTGCTCAGACTATTGCATTTGGGTATTTTAACTTATTTACTTTTATTTGGGTTTTAATTTGGATTTGTAAAAGGCCTTTAATTTATGATTTACGATGTTTATGTTTTAGTTATATTCTGATATGCCTTAACAAAATAAGTTGGTATGAATTTCACTAAAATTTGGAAAGATAACGAATTCAAAATCATAACGCAATGTGTTTTTAAACTATACCATCGGGTATCACACTAAGTCCTTGTGATAAACAAATACAAATGGTTTTCAATTCAAACTTGCAGTTCTCCTAAGTTTAAAAGTGTTTTATGTATCACTAAGAAACTAATGAGGTTTTAAATGGTATAAACTCGTTTTAACTACACATTCTAGCTAAGTTTTCAAAATCTCCGGGTTTCAAATACATCAACCGTTTTTCAAACAAGTCCACTCAAATTTGTTTCAAACACACTGTGTTTTCACTCAACTTTTAAACGGAAAGTCTAACTTTTCAAAAACGATTTCCAAAGCATACCGCATTCGGACGTGGTGTCTTGTCCGGGTTTGGGGTGTTACAATTGTGGTATCAGAGCCAAGTTCAAAAGCTCGGCTGTGGGCCTGAGGCCCAAATTGTTTTCAAAAGTTCATTTTAAGTGTTTTGGGGTTGAATACATGGGTTACAAGGCATGGCACCGAGTCTCCGGCACCCGTTCGCCCAGGTAAGTAGTTCTAAACTCTTCTGTGAATTTCTACTTGTAGAAGGGTAGGTGATATGGAACGTAGTTAGATTTATAGGACTTGAACCCTAGGATTAGGTCACTCAAACACTCGAACTAAAGCATAAGACTTAAAGCACTAAACCAATCTGTGACTCAGACATGGGGCTAGGGTGTGGTAGCTCCTGTACGCATGTCTAGGAGAGGATCCGGAAGAGCTTGGTATTTAAGCAGTCCTCGTGACTCACCTCCTCTTCGCAGGTATCCCACCTGGTGCGTAGCTCGAGTTCACCCTGATCAAGAGGGCTCGGTCATAGACTTAATCTAACGACTAAAACCCGAAAGGGAATTAGCCATGTTTTCGAAAATACAACAACAACCCTAATGTTTCCAAACTTTTTGCAATAAACTCTTTCAAAACTGAGAATGTCACTTTTACAACGAATTTCTCGATTTGTGAAAATTACAAAAAAATGCCTAGTAGGGTAAATTTACTAAAATGCCTCGGTTTGTAAAATAGCAACTCAATGATTTTGCCCAAAATTTCAATGATGTTCTGAAATTCAAACACTCTGTTTTACAAAATATCAATCAAAATTTTGATTTTGGAAATTTACAAAAACGCCTCGGTTTGTGAAAATTACTAAAATACCACAGTTTCCAAAGCGAAGTATTTTACAAAATTTTCAAAGAACACTCTCAAATTTTGGAATTACAAAGTGACCAGGTTTACTTAAAGCTTAAAATATCTTTTATTACGAAAATACCCTGTAGGGAAAATGACGAAAATACCCTTGGGCTAGAAATGGGCAGCAATGTCCGAAGAGTGAATAGGTATGGAAAGGGTTAAGGAATGAATGTATAATCTCTTTTGGGTGAATAGGATAGAAGATCGAAACCTTGGTTGCTCGAAAAGAACCACGATTAAACTCCATCCATAAAATTTCTTTGCGGTTAAGAAAGTGGAACGATACTAATGCATAAAAATCTTCTTAATCGTAAACGTAGATCGTTTAGTCATGAGTACTCGAGGTGGACGTGGCCGTAATACTCGTGGTCGAGGTCGAGGTAGGATGATGACTTCCGAACCCGTAGGATCCGGTCAAGGGTCGAAAATGAGATCTGATTCGCCACCATTTGGAGGTGGTGAGTTCGAGATCGATCGAGATGATGCGGTGTCACGGTGATCTTTGGGTGGTGGAAAGAGTAGTGGTGTAGGTGGTGGTGCGGGAGTTAGGAAATCTGTTCTCGAGCGACTCAGGGCTAACGGGCCAAATTTTTCCGAGGTGTATCGGGTGTTGCTCCTAGCATCTTTGAATATTTGGCCGAGGCAAGCCCGAGCGGATCATGGATGATCCGGACTTGACTACCAAGAGAAGAAGCTGAAGGGCATCGTATCACTTCTTCGGGATGAGTCATATCGGTGGTGGCTCACGGTTCGGAGACAGTGTGGCGGTGAGGATCCGACATGGGATTATTTCAGAGTTGCATATCAAAAGAAATACATCGGGGCTAGTTACATCGACTCAGAAAGGCATTTCGAGGCTTGTTCGAGGAGTAAATCATTCTCGAGTACGCAGGTGAGTTCTGGTTGAGTAGGTATGCCAGGGCATTGTAGCCACCGAGCATGAGAGGTGTGTTCGTTCGAGGATGGGTGCGAGACGAGTTGAGGTCGCTGATTGCTCCACGCACAGAGCGCGAGTTTCTTGTCTTAGTTGAGAAGGCTAAGGTAGCCGGGGGTGTTAAAGAGTCGGTAAGAGCGAGCATGGACAAGTAGGCTTAAGAGGAGCTTTGGGTCTTCTCGGATCGCCCGTAATCCGTAGAGAGAGAGGCTAGACCAGGAGTGGGCGTAATCGATCCGCTAGGTTTGGTCGCGCTAGGCAAGGACCGCCGCAGTGATGTAATCGTGTGGGAAATCTCATTGGGGTGGTTGTTGGGTGGTGGAAAAGGTTGCCGAGTGTGGTTCTCTCGGATCATCATTAGGGATTTGTCCCGCGTAGGATGGCGTGGATCGATCCGAGAGTCGGGCGTGTCGATTCAGAGGTAATGGACCGCCATCACAGAGGGGCCGTGGTAATGGCGAGAGGTGGTAATGGATTTGGTCGAGGTCGTGGAGTGGGCAGGCAGCGAGTGCGGGTAGTTACGAGGCACGCGGCGACACTGATGCAGTGTATGCAACTAGGCGCCGCGAGGAAGGCGACGCACCGGGACGTAATCACCGAGACGTTTTTAATTTTTGGTTCTCCTATCCGCTTTAATTGACTTGGGTTCCACGCATTCGTATGTTGCTAGTAGTATAGTTGAGACCATGGACTTAGACTCGTAAAGCGCTTCTAGACAAATGAATGGCATGTTTAGCCCTCTAGGTCACTTTCGGTAGTCGTAGATAAGTTGTATAGGGATGTACCCCTAGAACTCCAAAGGGTCATTTTTTTCTTGCCGATCCGATGGAACCGCCGTTTGGGGAGTTCGATCGATTCTCGGAATGGGTGGTTGGTTAAGTACCAGGCTAAGGTGGATTCTTGCGCTAAGCGCATGGTTCTATCGACGGATAAGGGAGATGAAGTGATTATGATAGGTAATAGGAGAGATTACTTATCCAATGTGGTGTCGGCATTAAAAGTCAGTAAAGATGGTCGGAAGAAGGGCCGTGAAGCGTATATGGTTCATGTGTATGCCTTGGAGGCTAAAGAATCTCTGTTGAGAAGGTTCGTACTATTAAGGAATTTGTGGATGTGTTTCGGAGGAGCTTAGGGTTTGCCACCGGATCGTGAAGTAGAGTTTGGGATAGATCTCGCTACGTGGATGCGCCGGTGTCTATTGCTCCATATAGGATGGCACCAAAGGAATTGGTGGAGCTTAAGGCTCGATTCGGGAGCCGTTGGATCGAGGCTTCATTAGGCCAAGTGTGTTTCACCGGGGAGCGCGTCGGTATTATTCGTCAAGAAGAAGGACGGTGCGATGCGGATGTGTATAGACTACCGCCAACCGAATAAGTCGACGATTAAAACAAGTATCCGTTACCACGGATAGATGACTTGTTTGATCAGCTGAAAGGTGCATCGGTGTTTTCGAAGATCGATTTGAGGTCTGGGTACCATCAGTTGAAAGTTAAGGAAGCGGATATCCATAAGACAGCGTTTCGGACTCGATGACAGGCACTACGAATTCTCGTAATGCCGTTCGGGTTGACCAACGCTCAAGCAGCTTTTATGGATATGATGAATAGGGTGTTTCAGTGAGATCTAGACCGCTTCGTCGTGGTTTTTATTGGACGACATCTTGGTATATTCAAGGTCAGAAGAGGAGCATGATGCACACTTAAGAGTGGTGTTGCAGATTTTGAGGGAGAAGCAACTCTATGCTAAGTTCAGTAAGTGCGAGTTTTGGCTTAGTGAAGTGACGTTTTTGGGTCATGTAGTATCGGTGGGGAATTAGAGTAGATCCTCGGAAGGTTGAGGCGATTTTGGATTGGAAGCCTCCTAAGTCGATTCTTTGAGATTCGGAGTTTCTGGGTTTGGCAGGATACTCACCAAGATTTGTTGAGGTTTCTCGTTGATTGCGCACCGATGACTAAATTCGTTAAGAAAAGGAGTTCCGTTCGTTTGACCGAGAAACAGCAGGAGAGTTTTGATAAGTTGAAGAAGATCTTGACCGAGGCTCTGTTTTAATTCAACCCGAGGCCGTAAGGAATTCACGAGTATCTTTGCGACGCATCACATCTGGGATTGGGTTGTGTCTTGCGATGCGAGGAGGGTAAGGTTGTGGCTTATGCTTCGGCGGTGAGGCCACACGAGGTTAACTATCCGACGCTTACGATTTAGAGAGCTAGCACCGTAGTCTTCGCTCTAAAAATCTGGAGGCATTATTTGTACGGTGAGAGATCAATAGTCTACACAGATCATAAGAGTCTGAAGTACCTATTGACTCAGAAGGATCTGAATTTGAGGCAGCGTAGATGGGTTGAATTGCTCAAGGACTACGACTGTTCGATTGAATATCATCCGGGCAAGGCTAACGTGGTGGCAGACGCGTTGAGCCGTAGGGTTGTTTCGGACTTAAGAGCAATGTTTGCCCATTTGAGTTTGTATGACGACGGAGTATTCGCGCAGAGCTGCGAGTTAAGCCTACTTGGGTTGAGCGGATCAAAGAGAAGCAGATTGGAGGATGAGGTTACGAGTGCTTGCCGAAGGTTACAAGTGCTGAGAATGGTGGTTTGGAGGGTTCTGACTTGTCTAGTGACGAGGTTCTATGTTTTCAAGGTAAGGCTTGTATGCCTAAAGATGTTGAGCCGAGGCAGAGGATTCTTCGGAGGCGCACATACTTGATCCTTATGCTATGCATCCCGGGGTAGTAAAATGTATAGGGATCTTAGAGAGTAGTTTTGTGGCTTCGGCTTGAAGAAAGAGGTGACAGAGTATGTTGGGAAGTGTCGACTTGTCAGCAGTCAAAAAGTGAACATCGATTACCGTCGGGTTTGCTTCACTGTGTGAGAGATTCTCGGTGGAAATGGGAAAGGATAACTATGGATTTCGTCGGTGGAGTTATCGCTTACGCCAAGCAAGAAAGATTCGATTTGGGTTATCGACCGCCGTCGACTAAGTCGGCCCATTTCATTCCGGTGAGAGTGGACTATTCACTTTGAGGTTGGCGAAGCTTTATGTGTCGTCGAGATAGTAAGGATACACGGCGTACGGTTTCGATAATCTCGGATAGGGATCGAGTTTACGTCGAGGTTCGGAGAGTGTTGCATCAAGCTCGGGTACTCGTTTGGATTTCAAAGACGGCTTTTCACCCATGATCGACAGGCGGCAATGTAAAGGGTCATTCGGATCTTGGAAGACATGTTGAGAGGTTGTGTTCGGACTTGAGGCGATTGGGAAGAGTTTCGCCGTTGGCCGAGTTCGCCTATAACAACAGCTACCAAGCAAGCATCAAAATGGCACCATATGAGGCGCTGTATGGTAGGAAGTGTCGCTCACCTACTTGTTGGACAGAGTTAGGTGAACGTCAGTTGTTGGGACCCGAGTTGGTTGCTGAGACCGAGGACAAGGTTAGGTTGATTCAGGCTCGTTTGAAGGAAGCTTCGGACCGGCAAAAGTCTTATGCCGATCTTAAGCGAAGAGATATAGAGTTCGCTGTGGGAGATCGGGTTTTCTTAAAGGTCTCGCCTTGGAAGAAGGTGCTGAGGTTTGGCAGAAAAGGCAAGCTAAGTCCGAGGTTTATTGGGCCGTATAAGGTATTGAGACGAGTTGGACCGGTGGCGTATCAGCTTGAGTTGCCAGCAGAGCTTAGCCAGATTCACGATGTTTTTCACGTGTCGATGCTTCGGCGGTATCGTTCAGATCCATCACATGTAGTAGCAGTAGAAGAGATCGAGGTGAACCCAGATATGACCATAGAGGAAGAACCAGTACAGATTCTTGATCGGGATGTGAAGGTTTTGCGTAGGAAGTCCGTGCCTTTGGTTAAGGTTCTTTGGCGGAATCATGGCGTGGAGGAAGCCACGTGGGAACCCGAGGATGCGATGAGACAGCAATATCCGCAACTCTTTTGACCAGGTAATTTCGAGGTCGAAATTATTTTTAAGGGGGGTAGAACTATAATATCCCGGGTTAGGGGCTATTTTGTTGTTGCATGATTTGCAGGTGTTTGGTATGCTGCGTAGTTGTTTGTGTAGAATCGGGGCTTAATTGTAGGCCAGGAGTGTGCCCGATTAGGTAGGAAAATTTTAATTTTTGGCCTTAGGTGTAGGGAGGCGATAGAGTTGGGGTTTAAGAAAATAAATTGGAGTTTTATTGCACAAATGAAGAGCTGGTGTAGTGGCAAGCTTGACGCCACTAAGGTTTGGAGTGGGTAACGCCTAAAGCAAGGATGTAGGCCTTGTGTTCGAGCTGCAAAGTCCCCTTTTTGGCTTCTTTTTGGGACGGCATGGAGGAGTGGTAGAAGGCTAATCAAATTCTACCTTGGACCAAGTCTTCACATTCGAATGGAGGGTAGAGAGTGAATATAGGAAGTTGACTTGTTCAAAATTGTTTGAATTTGTGGCTTGGAGTGCTTTGGGGGATTATGGCCGAATTTGTGGGGTGTTGGAGTGGGGGTGTGGACGGTTTGGTAGTGGTAAGAGAGGTGTGCCGAAATGCACTTCTCATTTTGTGCATTTTCGGCCAAAAGCAATTGTAAAGCATTCTTTTCTTTTTCTTTCTTTTGTCAAAAAGCAACCCGAAACTTCAAGAGTTTTCCCATTTCTTCTTCTTTTGTTCAAGTGTGCTAAAACCGAAACTCTCTCTTCTCCAACATCCTTTCCCTCTTTTTGAAACTTGGGTTTGCCGAAACTAATACCTTTTCTTATCATATTTTCGTTTCTGTTCTCCTAATACTCTAGTGCCGAATTCACATTGCCTCTTAGCCGAATTTCCATATATCTCCTCTTTCATTTCTTGAAGTACTTGAGCCGAATATCCTCCTTTTTATTTTCTTTCACTTTTGTTGTTGTGAGCCGAATTTTTAATTCATCTTTCTCATCTCTTGCTGAAACTCTGCTTCCTTTTCACATTGTTTTCTCTAAACCGAATTTATCCCTTTTTTTTGTTGAAGCTTTGGCCGAATATCAACCCATCCCTTCTCCATCTTTTTCTTGCGTTCTTTTTGTGAGTAAGGCCGAATCTCCAATCCCTCCTAGTGTAGTCTTGGCCGAATAGCAGTGAAGGGTTGGGGCCTTGTTTCAATCATTTGGAATCTGGTAAGTGTTGGCCGAATGGCCATGTCTATCTTCTCTTAGTTCTTAGTTAGTCAAAGCTTCAAGAGATTAATGTTTCCTTCTTGATAGGTTGGCCGATTGTCTAAGGAAACCACTTTTTGGTTCGGGATTTGGTAGGAAACCAAATCAGGTGAAAGGTAAGAATGATTCGACAACTCTTGTGGTCTAATGGTGTTGGCCGAATGGTCTTAGTGCCTAACCCCTATGTTTGGCCGATTGTAGGAGTCAGTACTCGAGGGACTTAGATCGTTTTCGTAGGGATTCTAGACTCGTTTTACCAGGTGTGTATACTAACACACTTATATTTAGTAATATGATCGATAACCTGTGTGATGATTAATGAAACAGTGATGATTGATATGATACCCTAATGGGTATGATTCTGGACTCGGGTAAGTCAGTGTTAATTTTATTATGAGTTATTGATGATCTATATGATATCATGGCTATGGATATATGTGGCATGGGGTATGAGATTAGACATATTGGCATGATATGCATGATTGTATGATATGCATGATTACATGAGTATGGCATGTTGATGGGTGATACGAGTGGAGGGAGCAGTGATATATTGTGCTGACGAGCACCAGTGCTTTGGTAGCACACTTTGTGACTTTGGGTCACCAGAGGTTTGGCACCTCCAGAGGTTTGGTACCTCAGCGTCTCGTCCCAGTGGCTCAGTACCACAGTGGGTTGGCCCCACAGATGATTATCTGAGATTGACGCCCGGTGTTTTGGTAACACACGATGGGTTGGCCCCATCACCAGATTTGTGACTACGGTCACCAGTGCTTTGGTAGCACATTGTGTCTTTGGGACACCAGAGGTTTGGCACCTCATTGCGACTTATCCCTGTGGTTTGACCACCGTGGGTTGGCCCCACTTGAGATATGGGATCGTCTGCTAGTGATTTGGTATCACACTATGGGTTGGCCCCATCATCATTGGATTTGTGACTTCGGTCACCAGTGCTTTGGTAGCACAGTTGTGTCTTTGGGACACCAGTGGTTTGGTACCACATTGATGGATACTGTGTCTTTGGGACACCAGTGTTTTGGTAACACATTGTGACTATACGTCACCAGTGGTTTGGCACCACCAATGGTTTGGTACCACACGGGGTAGAAAAGGCGATATGGATGATTAGGATCGGGTGCATTAATTATGTTGCTATGTATGATGTGTGTTAGCATGTTGTTTCTTCGGGAGCGGGATTTACACACTGAGTCACTCGACTCACCCTCTCCTTTGACATTTTAGGTGACTCGTAGATGCGGACATGGAGCCGGGATGGACTCGGGGTGCACATGCCATGCTTTAATAAGAGTTTTGCTCAGACTATTGCATTTGGGTATTTTAACTTATTTACTTTTATTTGGGTTTTAATTTGGATTTGTAAAAGGCCTTTAATTTATGATTTACGATGTTTATGTTTTAGTTATATTCTGATATGCCTTAACAAAATAAGTTGGTATGAATTTCACTAAAATTTGGAAAGATAACGAATTCAAAATCATAACGCAATGTGTTTTTAAACTATACCATCGGGTATCACACTAAGTCCTTGTGATAAACAAATACAAATGGTTTTCAATTCAAACTTGCAGTTCTCCTAAGTTTAAAAGTGTTTTATGTATCACTAAGAAACTAATGAGGTTTTAAATGGTATAAACTCGTTTTAACTACACATTTCAGCTAAGTTTTCAAAATCTCGGGTTTCAAATACATCAACCGTTTTTCAAACAAGTCCACTCAAATTTGTTTCAAACACACTGTGTTTTCACTCAACTTTTAAACGGAAAGTCTAACTTTTCAAAAACGATTTCCCCGTAGCATACCAGATTCGGACGTGGTGTCTTGTCCGGGTTTGGGGTGTTACACAACTTTTCTCGTAACGTATCGCTCACATAGAGCCGTTACTAACTTATTCGCACACATAGTGCTAGTTATAAAATTTTCTCCTCTTACACATAACATATATAAATATTCACATTTTATAAATATGATCAAACCTAAATATGCATATTCAAACCAAATTCTTCTTCTTATAATTTACCATTATGTTCGGCGCCACTCGATTAAACACGTAATTGTATATTCCATCACCATATTACAATTGGCATCATCAAGAATATATATATATATATATATCCCTTTCCACAATTTCGTATATTTGACCAACTCAATTGTTTATTGGTTACACATATGCACATGTATTTACTAATTCACCTCCGACTATCACCTATAATAATTCCTATGCTTATTCGGCTATTGAAAATAAAATTATTTATGTCACTCAAACATATACATTGTAATATAGGGATAATTCAAATTAGTCCAATTGCTTAAAACTTATCTCCAAAATTCGACAATTTAAGCTCTCCGGCTATCGTTAATTCCGCACACTTAGTGCCTTGTGACCGGTATCGCACACTTAGTGCCCGGGTATGTATTTGTATACTCAATGCCGTTTAACAATCATATAATATATATATTATATCACTACATAAATTTCCAAATTTTAAATTAACCACCAACCTGTAAATACAATTAAATAAATCCATATCTCCACTTGAAACCTTATATTCGGCCAAATTACAAAACATAAAATCATATTATATGTAACATCCTAAAAATGGGGCTATTTGGAATTAAATTATTTTTCCTATGTTTGAACTGCTGTGATATTGTTTAAGGAATAATAGGGCTTAATTAAGGGTCTTGAGTAGGCTCGGTTAGGTAGAAAATGTCATCTTTGAACTTTAAAGGCAGGGAGCCTTAGCAAAAGGGGGTTAAAAGAATAAATGTGGATTATTTGACACAAAAATCAGCTTGGTAGAGTGGCGAAAGGGAGGCCACTTAGGTGCTTGGGGTTGACGCCACAGTGAACAAGGGAGAGCTTGTGTTCGAGTCACGAAGACTCCCCTTTTTACTCTTTTATGGACGGCAAAAGGAGAGAGAAAAAGGCCTTGATTTTGATTTTTGGATAAAGTGGATATTATGAGAGTATTATTTGGATTTTAAGTGGATTATTATTTGTTTAATCTCTAATAAGTGACAAAGAGGAAATATAGGAATTAAGGTGTTCAAATTCTTTTGAATTACTTCAAATGAGTGGCCTGGAATTATTTTAGTTGTTGGCCGAATTTTAAACTCCTTGAAGAGGAGTAAACGGCATGAAGACTTGGTGTTAAGGGGGGAGGCCGAATTCTCTTAGTTACTCTTTTGGCAAAATTCGGCTAGGCACTCTCCCACATTCCATCCCTTTTCTTTCTTTTTTTTCAAACTTCCTCTCTTCTCACATATTTTGGCCGAAACTCCCCACTCCTCTCTTCTCTTCATTTTTCTTTCTCTCCAACCGAACCTATTCCCTATCTTAGTGACCGAAATTTCCTTTCTTCCCTATTAACTCACTTTGGCCGAATATTACAGTGGCATAGGTGCTTTCGGGGTTTCTTTTTGACAATCGGTTGGTGAAGGTAAGAGATGATCGAAACCCTCTCCTCTATGATTCTCTTCTCTGTCGACATCTACAAAGGGTAAGGGGCTGATTTTTGGTATTTAATAGTAAGGGTGCTTGTAACACCCCAAACCCGGTCCAAACACCACGACCGAATCTGGTATGTTACGGGGAAACCGTGTTCGAAAATTTCGAATTTGTACTAAATAGAATTGGTAAAACTTTGATCCGTTTAAAAAAAACAAGTTGTTTAATATCGTTACTAAAACATTTAGACTTAGTAAAAATTTGCTTTCAAGTTTGGAAACAATTGATTTTCATATGCTTATAAAATCAGTGCGATACCCGATGGTATAGTTGAAAACATATCGTTAAAGTTTTGAAATCGTTGTTATGTCAAGTTTTAGCAAATTAACCCAATTATTCTGTTAAGGCATATTAAAATCAAACTTAAAACATAATATCAAAAGGCATAATTTAAAGGCTTTTTACAAATCCGAAATAAAACCCAACTGAACGTAAATAACTAAAGTACCCAAAGCATAACATCTGAGTAAAACTTTTATTCCGCATGGCATGAGCACCCGAGTCCATCCCGGCCCATGTCGCGTCTCACGAGTCACTGAAATGTCAAGGGAGAGGGTGAGTCGAATGACTCAGTGTATAAATCCCGCTCCCGATGAAACAACAAGCTAACACACATCATACATAGCAACATAATTAATGCAACCCGGTCCTAACCATCCATATCGCCTTTTCTACCCCGCGTGGTACCAAACCACTGGTGGTGCCAAACCACTGGTGACGTATAGTCACAATGTGTTACCAAAACACTGGTGTCCCAAAGACACAATATCCATCAATGTGGTACCAAACCACTGGTGTCCCAAAGACACAATTGTGCTACCAAAGCACTGGTGACCGAAGTCACAAATCCAATGATGGGGCCAACCCATCGTGTGATACCAAATCACTAGCAGACGATCCCATATCTCAAGTGGGGCCAACCCACGGTGGTCAAACCACAGGGAAAGGTCGCAATGAGGTGCCAAACCTCTGGTGTCCCAAAGACACGATGTGCTACCAAAGCACTGGTGACCGTAGTCACAAATCTGGTGATGGGGCCAACCCATCGTGTGTTACCAAAACACGGCGTCAATCCGTATAATCATCGTGGGGCCAACCCAGCGTGGTGTCTTGAGCCACTGGGACGAGACGCTGAGGTACCAAACCTCTGGAGGTGCCAAACCTCCGTGTCCCAAAGACACAAAGTGTGCTACCAAAGCACTGGTGCTCGTCAGCACAAAATACCACTGCTCCCTCCACTCGTATCACCCATCAACATACCATACTCATGTAATCATGCATATCATACAAGCATGCATCTCATGCTATTATGTCTAATCTCATATCTCGTGTCACATATATCCACAGTCATGGTAACATATAGATCATCATTAAAATAGTAATACTGACTTACCCGAGTCCAGAATCATACCCGTTAGGGTATCATATCAATCATCACTGTTTCATTAATCATCACACAGGTTATCAATCATATTACTAAACAGAAGTGTGTTAGTTTACACACCTGATAATTACGAGTCTAAAGATCCCAACGAACGATCTAAGTCCCACGAATCTGACTCCTATAACAATCGGCCAATCATAGGGTTAGGCACTAAGACCATTCGGCCAACACCACTCAACCAAAGGGGTTAATATCGAACCCTTACCTTCACTTGGTTTGGTTTCCTACCAAACCCGAACCACAGTGGTTCCTCTACCCACAATCGGTCAACAGAAAAAAATACCTCCTCTTGCTTGATTCCGCAATCCAAAGACCCTATAACAAAGAGATTAATACCCTTCCAAGATGACCAACTTCGGCCCTTAACCAAACCATAACCAATAGAGAACACAAAAGGGAAAAATGGCCATTCGGCCAGCCTCTTACCTTGTTCAAAGATTGAACAACCAACCAAAATCCACCCTTCACTGATATTCGGCCAAAAGAGCTACAAGGGAGAGGAGAGATTCGGCCCTGACCAAGAAAGAAACGTAAGAAAAGATGAGGAGAGGAATTGATATTCGGCCAAAGTGCCAACACAAACTAGAAGGAAATTTCGGCAATCACCAAGGGAGGGTTCGGCTAGTACCTTAAAATGAAGAAAAGGAAGATGTGTCCAAGAAGAGAATCGGCCAAGGTCTTTACAAGAGAAGAAAATGGGAAAAGAGATAGGTGCTTTTCGGTTTGAGAAGAAATGAAATGAAAAGGGTGTTTAAAGAATAGAGTTTCGGCTACAATGCTTAGGAAAAGAAAATAAAGGTTGGAGAAACAAAATGGTTGTAGTTTCGGCACAAAAGAAATGAGGAGAACAAATAGGTAATTCGGCTGTCAAGAAATGCTAGGAAAAGCAAGCCAATTCGGCAATAAGCATATGAACTTTCGGTTTCAAAAAAAAAGAAGAGAGAATAAAAATGCAAAAGATGTTTCGGTTGGCTATTGACAAAAGAGAGGATTCGGTTTAACCCCAAATGGCCGAAAATGCACCAAATGCCAAAGAGCATTTTAAGACCTTTGCCCTTTGCCATACTCCAAGCCGTCCACTCTCTCCCCCAACCTCCCCAAAAATTCGGCCATAACCCTCCAAAGACTCTCCACCACTCATTCAAAATTGGTTGAACAAGTCAACCTCCTAAAATCCCTCTCCACTCTCCATTCAAATGGGTTGACAAAGTCCAAGGCAGAGTTTGAACTGCCTCAAACTCCTCCCTCCTTGGCGTCAAAAAAGAGTGCCAAAAATAGCCACCGCATCATGCTCGAACACAAGGCCTCCATCCTTGCTTTAGGCGTTACCCACACCAAGCCTTAGTGGCGTCAAGCTTGCCACTACACCAGCTCTTTTCTTGTGCAACAAGACCACAAATAAAACTCTTATACCCCGGCTCCAACGGCTCCCGACTTATCACCCAAAAACCAAAATTTTCCCATACACACTGGGCATACATCTAGCCTACAATTAAGCCCCTAAAACATAAAAAAATAGCAACATAGCATACCAACATATGCAAAACATGCCATAACAAAAATAGCCCCTAACCCGGGATATTACAGTTCTACCCCCCTTAAGAATAATTTCGGCCTCGAAATTACCTGATCAAAAGAGTTGCGGGTATTCTTTGTCTCATCGTATCCTCGGGTTCCCACGTAGCTTCCTCCACGCCATGATTCCGCCAAAGAACCTTAACCAAAGGCACGGACTTCCTACGCAGAACCTTCACATCCCGATCAAGAATCTGCACAGGTTCCTCTTCCATAGTCAAATCTGGATTTACCTCGATCTCCTCCACTGCTACTACATGTGATGGGTCCGAACGATACCTCCAAGCATCGAAGCGTGAAAAAGCGTCGTGAATCGGCTAAGCTCTGCGGCAACTCAAGGCGTCACGCCATGGTCCAACTCGTCTCAATACCTTATATGGCCCAATAAATCTCGGACTTAGCTTGCCTTTCCTGCCAAACCTCAGCACCTTCTTCCAAGGCGAGACCTTTAAGAAAACCCGATCTCCCACAGCGAACTCTATATCTCTTCGCTTAAGGTCGGCATAAGACTTTTGCCGGTCCGAAGCTTCCTTCAAACGAGCACGGATTAACCTAACCTTGTCCTCGGTCTCAAAGCAACCAACTCAGTCCCAACAATCGACGTTCACCTAACTCGTCCAACAAGTAGGTGAGCGACACTTCCTACCATCTGACGCCTCATATGGTGCCATTTTGATGCTTGCTTGGTAGCTGTTGTTATAGGCGAACTCATTAACGGCAGAAACTCTTCCCAATCGCCTCAAGTCGAACACAACCTCTCGGCATGTCCTCTAAAATCTGAATAACCTTTACGATCGCCGTCGATTTGCGGGTGAAAAGCCGTCTTTGAAATCCAAGCGCGTACCCAGAGCCTGATGCAACGCTCTCCAGAACCTCGACGTAAACCTGGGATCCCTATCCGAGATTATCGAAACTGGTACACCGTGTAGCCTTACTATCTCTGACACATAAAGCTTCGCCAATCTCTGAAGTGAATAGTCCACTCTCACCGGAATGAAATGGGCCGACTTAGTCAGACGGTCCACGATAACCCAAACTGAATCTTTCTTGCTTGGCGTAAGCGGTAACCCACTGACGAAATCCATAGTTATCCTTTCCCATTTCCACTGAGGGATTTTCACAGTGAAGCAAACTCGACGCGGCAATCGATGTTCAGCCTTGACTACGACAAGTCAGACATTTCCCAACAAACTCTGTCACCTCTTTCTTCAAGCCAGGCCACCAAAACTGCTCTTTAAGATCCCTATACATTTTACTACCCCCAGGATGCATAGCATAAGGACTGCTATGTGCGTCCTGAAGAATCCTCTGCCTCAGCTCAACATCTTTAGGCATACAAGCCTTACCTTGAAAACACAGAACTTCGTCACTAGACAAGCTGTAACCCTCCAAACCACCATTCTGCACTTGTAACCTTCGCGCACTCAGAACCTCATCCTCTAATTGTTTCTCTTTGATCTGCGCTCAACCCAAGTAGGCTTAACTCGCACTCCGCGAGAATACTCCGTCGTGCCACACACTCAAATGGGCAAACATCGCTCTTAAGTCGAAACAACCCTACGGCTCAATGCGTGCGCCACCACGTTAGCCTTGCCGGATGATATTCAATCGAGCAGTCGTAGTCCTTGAGCAACTCAACCCATCTACGCTGCCTCAAATTCAGATCTTTCTGAGTCAAGAGATACTTCAGACTCTTATGATCTGTGTAGACTATTGACCTCTCACCGTACAAGTAGTGCCTCCAGATTTTTAGAGCGAGAGACTACATTTGCCGACTCTAAATCGTGCGTCGGATAGTTGACCTCGTGTGGCCTCGGTGCCGAGAAGCGTAAGCCACAACCTTACCCTCTGCGTGATCAAGACACAACCCAAACCCGTATGTGATGCGTCGCGAAAGACATCGTGAATTCCTTACCACCTCAAAGGTTGAATTAAAGCAGAGCCTCTCACAAGATCTTCTTCAACTTATCAAAACTCTCCTGCATTGTTTCTCGGTCCAAACGAACGGAACTCCCTTCCTAATGACTTAGTCATCGGTGTGCGCAATTAACGAAACCTCAACAAATCTTCTGGTAGTATCGCCAAACCCAGAAACTCCGAATCTCAATGATCGACCTAGGAGGCTTCCAATCCAAAACCGCCTCAACCTTCCGAGGATCCACTCTAATCCCCTCGGTGATACTACATGACCCAAAAACGTCACTTCACTAAGCGTAACTCGTGACTTCATCGAACTTAGCATAGAGTTGCTTCTCCTCAAAATTTGCAACACCACTCTTAAGTGTGCATCATGCTCTTCTTCCGACCTTGAGTAAACCAAGATGTCGCCAATAAAAACCACGACGAAACGGTCCAAATATGCTTTGAAACACCCTATTCATCATATCCATAAAAGCTGCCGAGCGTTAGTCAACCCGAACGGCATTATCGAGAATTCGTAGTGCCCGTGACCGAGTCCAAACGCCGTCTTATGGATATCCGCTTCCTTAACTTTCAACCGATGGTACCTGACCTCAAATCGATCTTGAAAACACCGATGCACCTTTTGGTGATCAAACAAGTCATCTATCCGTGGTAGCGGATACTTGTTTTTAATCGTCGACTTATTCGGGTTGGCGGTAGTCGATACACATCCGCATCGCATCGTCCTTTTTCTTGACAAATAATACCGGCGCTCCCCACGGTGAAACACTTGGCCTAATGAAGCCTCGATCCAACGACTCCCGAACTGAGCCTTAAGCTCCACCAATTCCTTTGGTGCCATCCTATATGGAGCAATAGAGACAGCGCGCGATCCACGGTAGCGAGATCTATCCCAAACTCTACCTCCCGATCCGGTGGCAAACCCGGAAACTCCTCTGAAACACATCCACAAATTCCTTATGATGACGAACCTTCTCAACAAGCAGATTCTTTAGCCTCCAAGGCATACACATGAACCACATACGCTTCACGACCTCTTCCCGACCATCTTTACTGACTTTTAATGCCGACACCACATTGGATAAGTAATCTCTCCTATTACCTATCATAATCACTTCATCTCCCTTATCCGTCGCTAGAACCATGCGCTTAGTCGCGCAATCCACCTTGGCACGGTACTTAACCAACCAGTCCATTCCAAGAATCGATCGAACTCCCAAAGCGGCGGTTCCATCGGATCGCGACAGAAAATTACCCCTTGGAGTTCTAGGGGTACATCCTTATCTGACTTATCTACGACTACGAGTGACCTAGAGGGCTAAGCACGGTCATCCGTCTAGAAGATATCTCGAGTCTAAGTCCATGGTCTCAACTATACTACTAGCAACATACGAATGCGTGGAACCCAAGTCAATTAAAAGTATAGGAGAACCAAAAATCAAAAACGTCTTCGGTGATTACGTGCAGTGCGTCGCCTCCTCGCGGCGCCTAGTTTGCATACACCGGACCGGCCGTCGTGCCTCGGAACTACCGCGCCTGCGCGGTGCTCTACGACCTCGACCCAATCCATTACCACCTGCGCCACTACCACGCGCCTCCGTGGTGGCGGTCCATTACCTCTGAGGCGACACGCCCGACTCTCGGGATCGAATCCGGCCATCCTACGCGGGACGGTCCCTAATGCGATGATCCGAGATCCACACTCGAAGCAACCTTTTCCACCGGTCAACAACCACCCCAATGAGATTTCCCGCGATTACAACTGCGGCGGTCCCGCGCTAGCGGCAACAAACCTAGCAGATCGATTACGCCCACTCGGTCTAGCCCTCTTCCGCGGATTACGGGCGATCCGTAAGACCCAAAGCTCCTCTTAAGCCTACTCCCGTCCATGCTCGCGCCTTACCGACTCTTTAACACCCTCGGCTACCTTAGCCTTCTCAACTAAGACAACAAACTCGCGCTCGCTGTGGAGCAATCAGCGACCTCAACTCGCCTCGCGAGACCATCCTCGAAACGAACACACCTCTCATGCTCGGTGGCTACAATGCCTGCGGCATACCTACTCAACCAGACTCTCACCAGACTCAAGAATGATTTACTCCCCGAACAAGCCCGAAAAATGCCTTCATTTGGGAGTCGATGTAACTAGCCCCGATGTATTTCTTTTGATATGCGGCACTGAAATAATCCCATGTCGGATCCTCGCCACACACTTGTCCCGAACCGTGAGCCACCGCGATATGACTCATCCCGAAGAAGCGTCACGATGCCCTTCAACTTCTCTTCACCGTCAAGTCCGGCTCATCCATGATCCGCGCTCGATTGCCTCCACCAATATTCAGCGAAGGTTTCGAGCAACACCCGTCACGCCTCGGAAAAATCGGCCCCATTAGGCGAGTCGCTCAGAGCAGATTTCCTAACTCCCGCACCACCACCTACACCAGCTACTCTTTCCAACACCGCGCAAAGATCGCTGTGACCTCGCATCGTCTCGGCCCGATCTTGGAACTCACCACCTCCATTGGTGGTGGCGAACCAAGCATCTCATTTTCTCGACCGCCCGGACCGGATCCTACGGGTTGTAAAGCGTCATCCTACCTCGACCTCGACCACGAGTATTACGGCCACGTCCACCTCGAGTACTCATGGCTAAACGATCTACGTTTCTGATTAAGAAGATTTTTATGCATTAGTATCGTTCCACTTTCTTAACCGCAAAGAAATTTTATGAATGGAGTTTAATCAGGGGTTCTTTCGAGCAACCAAGGTTTCAATCTTCTATCCTATTCACCCAAAAGAGGTCATACATCCATTCCTTAACCCTTTCCATACCTATTCACTCTTCGGACATTGCTGCCCATTTCTAGCCCAAGGGTATTTTCGTCATTTTCCCTACGAGGTATTTTCAGTAATAAAAGATATTTTAAACTTTCGTGTAAAACCGGTCACTTTGAAATTCCAAAAATTTGAGAGTGTTCTTTGAAAATTTTGTAAAATACTTCGTTTTGAAAACCAGGGGTATTTTAGTAATTTTCACAAACTGAGGGCGTTTTCATAAATTTCCAAAATCAAAATTTTCGATTGGTATTTTGCAAAGAGGTTTTTGAAGTTTGTAACATCATTGAAATTTGAGCAAAATCATTGGGTTGATATTTTATGAATCGAGGGCATTTTAGTAAATTTACCCCTAAGGGCATTTTTGTAATTTTCACAAATCGAGAAATTTGTTGTAAAAATGACATTCTCAGTTTTGAAAGAGTTTATTGCAAAAAGTTTGAAAACATTAGGGTTGTTGTTGTATTTTCGAAAACATAGCTAATTCCCTTTCGGGTTTTAGGCGTTAGGTTAAGTCATGACCGAGCCTTCTTGCAGTCGGGGTGAACTCGAGCTACGCACCGGTGGGATACTGCGAAGAAGAGGTGAGTCACGAGGACCGCTTAAATACCAAGCTCTTAGGATCCTCTCCTAGACATGCGTGTGAGAGTTACCACACCCAGCCCCGTGGTCGAGTCATAGATTGGTTTAGTGCTTTAAGTCTTATGCTTTAGTTCAAGTGTTTGAGTGATCTAATCCTAGGTTCAAGTCCTATAAATCTATCTACGTTCCATATCACCTACCCTTCTACCATTAGTAATTCACGTAAGAGTTTAGAACTACTTACCAAGCGAATCCAGTGCAGGAGACTCGGTGCCATGCCTTGTAAACCATGCCATGTCTTTAACCCAAAACATTTAAAGCAGACTTTTGAAAACAGTTTGGGCCTCAGGCCCACAGCCGAGCTTTTGAACTTGGCTCTGATACCACAATTGTAACACCCCAAACCCGGTCCAAACACCACGACCAGATACGGTATGTTACGGGAAACCGTGTTCGAAAATTTCAATTTGTACTAAATAGAATTGGTAAAACTTTGATCCGTTTAAAAAAACAAGTTGTTTAATATCGTTACTAAAACATTTAGACTTAGTAAAAATTTGCTTTCAAGTTTGGAAACAATTGATTTTCATATGCTTATAAAATCGGTCACGATACCCGATGGTATAGTTGAAAACATATCGTTAAAGTTTTGAAATCGTTGTTATGTCAAGTTTTAGCAAATTAACCCAATTATTACATTAAGGCATATTAAAATCAAACTTAAAACATAATATCAAAAGGCATAATTTAAAGGCTTTTACAAATCCGAAATAAAACCCAAGCTGAACGTAAATAACTAAAGTACCCAAAGCATAACATCTCGAGTAAAACTTTTATTCCGCATGGCATGAGCACCCGAGTCCATCGGCTCCATGTCGCGTCTACGAGTCACACTGAAATGTCAAGGGAGAGGGTGAGTCGAATGACTCAGTGTATAAATCCCGCTCCCGATGAAACAACAAGCTAACACACATCATACATAGCAACATAATTAATGCAACCCGGTCCTAACCATCCATATCGCCTTTTCTACCCGCGTGGTACCAAACCTTGGTGGTGCCAAACCTTTGGTGACGTATAGTCACAATGTGTTACCAAAACACCGGTGTCCCAAAGACACAATATCCATCAATGTGGTACCAAACCACTTTGGTGTCCCAAAGACACAATTGTGCTACCAAAGCCTTTGGTGACGAAGTCACAAATCCAATGATGGGGCCAACCCATCGTGTGATACCAAATCACTAGCGACGATCCCATATCTCAAGTGGGGCCAACCCACGGTGGTCAAACCACGGGGGACAGTCGCAATGAGGTGCCAAACCTCGGTGTCCCAAAGACACGATGTGCTACCAAAGCAGCGGTGACCGTAGTCACAAATCGGTGATGGGGCCAACCCATCGTGTGTTACCAAAACAACTGGCGTCAATCCCGTATAATCATCTCGTGGGGCCACCCCACCGTGTACTGAGCCACTGGGACGAGGCTGAGGTACCAAACCTCTGGAGGTGCCAAACCTCTGGTGTCCCAAAGACACAAAGTGTGCTACCAAAGCACTTTGGTGCTCGTCAAGACAAAATACCACCGCTGCTCCTCCACTCGTATCACCCATCAACATACCATACTCATGTAATCATGCATATCATACAATCATGCATCTCATGCTATTATGTCTAATCTCATATCTCGTGTCACATATATCCACAGTCATGGTAACATATAGATCATCATTAAAATAGTAATACTGACTTACCCGAGTCCAGAATCATACCCGTTAGGGTATCATATCAATCATCACTGTTTCATTAATCATCACACAGGTTATCAATCATATTACTAAACTGAAGTGTGTTAGTTTACACACCTGATAATTACGAGTCTAAAGATCCCAACGAACGATCTAAGTCCCACGAATCTGACTCCTATAACAATCGGCCAATCATAGGGTTAGGCACTAAGACCATTCGGCCAACACCACTCAACCAAAGGGGTTAATATCGAACCCTTACCTTCACTTGGTTTGGTTTCCTACCAAACTCGAACCACAGTGGTTCCTCTACCCACAATCGGTCAACGTAAAAAAATGCCTCCTCTTGCTTGATTCCGCAATCCAAAGACCCTATAACAAAGAGATTAATACCCTTCCAAGATGACCAACCGGCCCTTAACCAAACCATAACCAATAGAGAACACAAAAAGGAAAAATGGCCATTCAAATTGACCTCTTACCTTGTTCAAAGATTGAACAACCAACCAAAATCCACCCTTCAACGATATTCGGCCAAAAGAGCTACAAGGAGAGAGAGATTCGGCCCACGACCAAGAAAGAAACGTAAGAAAAGATGAGGAGAGGAATTGATATTCGGCCAAAGTGCCAACACAAACTAGAAGGAAATTTTGGCAATCACCAAGGGAGGTTCGGCTAGTACCTTAAAATGAAGAAAAGGAAGATGTGTCCAAGAAGAGAATCGGCCAAGGTCTTTACAAGAGAAGAAAATGGGAAAAGAGATAGGTGCTTTTCGGTTTGAGAAGAAATGAAATGAAAAGGGTGTTTAAAGAATAGAGTTTCGGCTACAATGCTTAGGAAAAGAAAATAAAGGTTGGAGAAACAAAATGGTTGTAGTTTCGGCACAAAAGAAATGAGGAGAACAAATAGGTAATTAATTTGTCAAGAAATGCTAGGAAAAGCAAGCCAATTCGGCAATAAGCATATGAACTTTTGGTTTCAAAAAAAAAGAAGAGAGAATAAAAATGCAAAAGATGTTTCGGTTGGCTATTGACAAAAGAGAGGATTCGGTTTAACCCCAAATGGCCGAAAATGCACCAAATGCCAAAGAGCATTTCGGCACTGCCCTTTTGCCATACTCCAAGCCGTCCACTCTCTCCCCCAACCTCCCCAAAAATTCGGCCATAACCCTCCAAAGACTCTCCACCACTCATTAAAAATTGGTTGAACAAGTCAACCTCCTAAAATCCCTCTCCACTCTCCATTCAAATGGGTTGACAAAGTCCAAGGCAGAGTTTGAACTGCTTCAAACTCCTCCCTCCTTGGCGTCAAAAAAGAGTGCCAAAAATAGCCACTCCGCAGCTCGAACACAAGGCCTCCATCCTTGCTTTAGGCGTTACCCACACCAAGCCTTAGTGGCGTCAAGCTTGCCACTACACCAGCTCTTTTCTTGTGCAACAAGACCACAAATAAAACTCTTATACCCCAGCTCCAACAGCTCCCCTGACTTATCACCCAAAAACCAAAATTTTCCCATACACTCAGGCATACATCTAGCCTACAATTAAGCCCCTAAAACATAAAAAAATAGCAACATAGCATACCAACATATGCAAAACATGCCATAACAAAAATAGCCCCTAACCCGGGATATTACAATGCTAATGTTTTGGAACCGATTGGTTATAGGGCCTTCAGGATTGGGAAGCAAGCAAGTGAATCCATCATCGTCTGGCAATCAATTATTGGTAAGTGATGGTAAGATCTATTTTAGTAGGTTATTAGTGATTAAGAGCCGAAGGCTATTGATACAGTCAATTAACCGATTATTTGGAAAAGCAGATCTGGGAATCGAGAGCTGTGGATAGTAGCAAAGAGTTTAAAGGTAAGGATTAAGGTACAAAGGATGACCCTTTAAATTAATTTGGCCGAATAGGCCATAAGACTAACCCATGTATTTGGCCGAATATAGGACAAGTAGATCTGTGGTGACCAACGTTTTTTTCGTGATTTAGACTTCGAAGTAGTGACAGGTGTGTACATACACACTTATAACAGTTAATATCTGTGCTAAATATATGTTGTTTGTAAATCTGCTTAATGTAGATACGGATTTAGTACCTTAACGGTACAAGCAAGGATCCCGGTAAGTCTCTGTTAATACGAGATTAGTATGCTTTTGGGAAGCATGGTTTATATGATACATGTGATAAATGTATGAGATCTATTCATGACTATTTGACTATTGTGGGTTAAATGAGTGGAGGGGGCAGTGATATTGTGCCGATGGGCACCAGTGTTTTGGTAACACACTGTGACTACGGTCACCAGAGGTTTGGTACCTCCAGAGGTTTGGCACCTCATAGCGACTTGTCCCTGTGGTTAACACCACCGTGGGTTGGCCCCACTTGAGATATGGGATCGTCTGCCAGTGATTTGGTATCACACGATGGGTTGGCCCCATCAACTGATTTGTGTCTACGGACACCAGTGTTTTGGTAACACATTGTGACTATATGTCACCAGTGGTTTGGCACCACCAGTGGTTTGGTACCACAACGGGGTAGACTGAGGTGTTTGGTTGGCTAGGTTGGGTACATTATCTCGTGCATGTTAATTGTTATAATCTGTGTATGAAAATGGTTTAAACCGGGGGAAGGGTTACATACTGAGTCTTGGTGACTCACCTTCTCCTTTACATTTTTTCAGGTGACACGTAGATCGCGGATGTGGAGCCGGGTGGACTCGAGGTGGCCATGCAGTGGATTAATTTAAATGAACTTTAATTTTAGTCATGATATTTTTATTTCTGGGTTTTTATGTTATGTGAATGTAATAAGGCCTCCTGATATTTTGTTTTATACGTTGGATACTTGTTTTAAATTTTGTTATTAATATTCAAATCACATGTTTTCAAGTTAAAACGAAAATTATTTTAAACGTGCCATCGGGCACACTTGAAACTTTAAAATAAATCGATTTAATAAATTTTCACATTAAACCAAAGTTTGGTTTTAATTAAACAATCAATTGAAAAGGGTTTTTGACAACTACAAATCGACTTAGCAAAAGTGTTTCCAAAAAAATATTTTCCTTGTAACAGACTAGATTCGGCCATAGTGTTTGGGCCGGGTTTGGGTTGTTACAAAATTGATATCGAGCCAGTTCAAAAAGGTGTGCAAATAAGCCCAAAAATGTTTTAGTAGGCCTTATGGGATAATTTTTGATTTTTGGACAGCATGGCCCGAGTCTCCGGCACCAATCCGCCCAGGTAAGTACATCTGAACCTCTTGGTGAATTATATTTTGTAGAAGGGTAGGAAGTATGGAACGTAGATAGACTTATAGGAACTTGAACCCTAGGATTAGATTACTCAAACACACCAACTAAACATAAGACTCAAAGAACTAAACCAATCTATGACTTAGTCACTGAGCTAGGGTGTGGTAACCCCTGTACGCATGTCTAGGAGTGGATCCAGAAGAGCCTAGTATTTAAGCAGTCCTCGTGACTCACCTCCTCTTCGCAGGTATCCTACCTGGTGCGTAGCTTCGGTTCACCCTAACTCGAGAGGGCTCGGTGGTGTGGCAACCACGTGCGCATGTCACAGAAAGGTCGGTGAGAGCTTGGTATTTAAGCAGTCCGTGTGACTCACCTCCTCTTCACTCGAATCCTGCCTGGTGCGTAGCTTTGGTTCACCCTGACCAAGATGGCTCGGTCGTAGGCTTAACATAATGACTAAAACCCGAAAAGGGAACTAGCCATTTTTTTTGAAAAAGAATGGAACAACAACAACCCTAATGTTTTCAAAACTTTTGCAATAACCCTTTTCAAATTTGAGAACGTCATTTTTACAACGTTTTCCCCAAAAAAATTGATTTGTGGAAAATTACAAAAATGCCCTTAGGGGTAAAATTACTAAAATGCCCTTGGTTTATAAAATACCAACTCAATGGTTTTTACCCAAAATTTTGATGATTTTACGAATATTCAAAAACCCTACTTTGCAAATTATCAATAAAATGCTTTGGCTTTGGAAAATTACGAAAACACCCTTAATTTGTGAAAATTACCGAAATGACCCTGGTCTTGAAAATCTTTACGAACATCACCGTTTGAAAAGGAAAACTTTCAAAAGAATTCCCAAAGTTATACAACTGTTAAAAATAACCCTAATTTATCAAAATTACGAAATTGCCCCTGGATGACAAAATTACTAAAATACCCTGGTTTCCAAAACGATGCTATTTTACAAAATTGTCGGAAACACCCTCCAGTTTTGGGAATTTCAAAATGACATGTTTTATTAAAAGTTTTACAACCTCTTTTATTACGAAAATACCCCTGTAGGAAAATGACGGAAATACCTCTGGGTTAGAAATGGGCAGAAAGGTCCGAAGAGCGAATAGGTATAGAAAGTATTAAGGAATGGATGCATGAACTCCTTTGTGTGAACTAGGATAGAAGACTGAAACCTTGTTTGCTCGAAAGAATCTCTGATTAAATTCTATCCATAAAATTTCTTCGCGATTAACAAAGTGGAACAAATGCTAACGCATAAAAATTTTCGTAATCAGATTAAAAGCGGTAGATAGAATGAGTTCTAGAGGACGTGGACGCCGTGGACGCGGTAGGGGTAGGATGACCGTATCAGAACCTATCAGGTCGGGTCAGGGTTCTGAAAATGAAGTACCACCGCCACCACCACCTCCTACTTTTAGAGCTGAGGAGCAGGATCAGACCGGTGGTGAGGCTGCATCACAAGCTGTTTTGCGAGTTTTGGAGATGGTGGCTGGGGCTGGTGGAAATTTGGGAGCTCAGAAATCTGTTCCCGAGCGAATCAAGTCTAATGGAGCTGAGGTATTCCGGGGTGTGTCAGGAGTGGCACCCAGTGCAGCGGAATACTGGTTAGAGTCGACTGAAAGGGTCATGGATGATCTTGACCTGACTGAGGAGGAAAAGCTGAAAGAAGCAATATCACTTTTAAAGGATGAAGCGTACCAGTGGTGGCTCACGGTCCGAGATGGAGCCACAGCAGATGATCTCACGTGGGATTACTTTAAAAATGCCTTTCAGAAGAAGTATGTAGGCACTAGCTACACCGATGCTCAAAGGAAAACTTTTCTGAGCCTGGTGCAAGGAACTAAGTCAGTAGCGGAATATGAGGCGGAGTTTTTAAGGCTGAGTAGGTATGCTAGAGGCATCGTGGCTACTGAACATGAGCGCTGTGTCCGTTTTGAGGACGGACTCAGAGATGATTTGAGGTTACTGATTGCCTCGCAGCAGGTTCGTGAGTTCTCATCTCTAGTGGAAAAGGCTAAGGTAGCCGAAGGGATCAAGGAGGCTGTGAGGCAAAGTTATAGTAGGAATAATCAGAAGAGAAGATTTGGGTCGTCTGGGTCAAGTGGTAGTGTCCAGAAAAAGGCTAGGCCTAGTGGGCCAAATCAGGCAGCAAGGCCCATGACTACTAATTAGAGGCCGACTCAGTGTAACCGCTATGGAAAAACCCATTGGGGAGGATGTTGGACCGGTTATAGGGGTTGCTTTGAGTGTGGGTCTTTGGAGCATCGGGTAAGGGACTGTCCTCAAAAGTCAGCTAAGAATCACTGAGGTTAGAAGCAATTGCTCGGGCGAGAAATGTTGGACCACCACAGAGGGGTCGGGGTAATGGTAGAGGAAACAACGGTCCTAACCGAGGTCGGGGAACTCAGGGCAGAGGCACAGGCAACACAGAGGCTAGGCAGCCTGGCTTAGTCTATGCAGCGAGGCGTCGTGAGGAGGGAGACGCACCGGACGTCATAACCGATACGTTTCTAATATTTGGTCTTCCTTATATTGCATTAATTGATGTGGGCTCGACGCACTCGTACATTGCGAGTAGTGTAGTAGAGACTATGGACCTAGACTCTGAAACTGCTTCTAGGGAGATGACTGTAGTTAGTCCTTTAGGTCACTCTGTAGTGGTAGACAAACTTTATAGAGACGTACCCCTAGAACTCCAAGGAGTAGTATTTGTGGCTGATCTGATGGAACTACCGTTTGGGGAGTTCGATTTGATCCTTGGAATGGACTGGCTGGTTAAGTATCAGGCGAATTTGGATTGCGCGGCTAAGTGTATGGTTCTTAAGACGGAGGAAGGTGAGGAAGTGGTTATGATAGGTGATAGAAGGAATTACTTATCCAATGTAGTGTCTGCCTTGAAGGCTAAAAAGATGGTCAAGAAGGGTTGTGAGGCGTATTTGGTTCGAATCTGTACTTTGGAAGCTAAGGAGTCAGTAGTTGGAAAGGTCCGAACGGTTGGAGAATTCGCGGATGTGTTCCTAGAAGAACTTCGAGTGCCGCCCGGATCGGGAAGTTGAATTCGGTATAGACTTGCTACCCGAATGCTTTGTGTGTCTATAGCACCATACCGAATGGCACCAAAGGAATTGGTGGAGTGAAGGCTCAAATTCAGGAGCTCTTGGATAGAGGGTTTATTCGACCAAGCATATCTCCGTGGGGAGCACCTGTGTTGTTTGTCAAGAAGAAGAACGGTTCAATGCGGATGTATATCGACTATCGCCAGCTGAACAAGTTAACGATCAAGAACAAGTATCCGTTGCCTCGGATTGACGACTTGTTTGATCAACTGAAGGGTGCCTCGGTGTTCTCGAAGATAGACCTTAGGTCGGGTTACCATCAACTTAAGGTGAAGGAGGTTGATGTTCACAAGACGGCATTCAGAACTTGGTATGGACATTACGAGTTTCTGGTAATGCCATTTGGATTGACCAACGCGCCAGCAGCGTTTATGGACTTGATGAATAGGGTATTTCAGCAGTATTTGGATCAATTTGTCGTGGTGTTCATAGACGACATATTGGTTTATTCTAAGACAGAGGAGGAGCATGATATGCATTTGCGTATAGTTCTACAAGTATTGAGGGAGAAGCAATTGTATGCCAAATTTAGTAAGTGCGAATTTTGGCTTAGGGAAGTGGCTTTCTTAGGACATGTAGTATCGGCAGAAGGAATTAGAGTAGACCCTCGCAAAGTGGAAGCGGTGTTGGATTGGAAATCGCCTAGGTCGGTGGCGGAAATCTGAAGTTTTCTGGGTCTAGCGGGGTACTATCAGAGATTTGTGGAAGGTTTTTCTTTAATCGCAGCGCTGTTGACGAAGCTACTAAGGAAAGGTGTTCCATTTGTATGGTCAGAGAAGCAGCAAGAAAGCTTTGATAAGCTAAGGAAAATTCTGACAGAAGCTCCGGTTTTGGTATAGCCCGAGGCAGGGAAGCTATTTACAGTCTATTGTGATGCGTCCCATATTGGTTTGGGGTGCGTATTGATGCAGGAAGGGAAGGTAGTGGCTTATGCATCCCGTCAGTTGAGACCATATGAGGTTAACTACCCAACGCACGATTTGGAGTTAGCAGCAGTTGTCTTCGCTCTAAAGATATGGAGACATTATCTGTACGGGGAGAAGTCGGTAGTCTACACGGATCATAAGAGTTTGGGGTATCTTTTGACTCAGAAGGATCTAAACCTAAGACAACGTCGGTGGATTGAACTATTAAACGACTATGATTGTTCAATTGAGTACCATCCGGGTAAGGCTAACGTGGTAGCTGACGCATTGAGCCGAAAGGTTGTGACGGATTTAAGAGCGATGTTTGCTCGGTTGAGTCTATATGATGATGGGAGTCTTTTGGCAGAACTTCAAGTTAAGCCAACATGGATCGAGGAGATTAGGGACAAGCAGTCAGTGGATGAAGGGTTGAATGCTAAAAGGGTGCAAGTTCAAGATGGTGGTTTGGAAGGGTACAATCTATCTAGTGATGGAGTGCTATGTTTTCAAGGGCGAGTGTGTATGCCGAAGGATGTGGAGTTGAGGCGAAAAATACTCTAGGATGCACATAGCAGCCCATACGCTATGCATCCGGGAGAAAGCAAGATGTATGGAGACCTACGGAAACAGTTCTGGTGGCCGGGGTTGAAACGTAAGGTAACTGAGTTTGTAGGGAAATGTCTGACATGTCAGCAAGTCAGGGCTGAACATCAGTTGCCGTCAGGGCTACTTCAACCGGTAAAGATCCCTCAATGGAAATGGGAGAGGATCACTATGGATTTCGTCAGTGGGCTACCTCTTACGCCCAGCAAGAAGGACGCAGTTTGGGTAATAGTAGACCGTCTGACTAAGTCAGCTCACTTCATACAGGTGAGGGTGGATTATTCTCTTCAGAAGCTGGCTAAGCTATATGTATCGGAGATAGTACGATTGCATGGTGTACCGGTATCAATCATCTCAGATAGGGATCCCAGATTCACGTCAAGGTTCTGGAAAGCTTTGCATCAAGCTTTGGGTACACGGTTGGATTTTAGTACCGCTTTCCATCCGCAGTCTGACGGACAATCGGAAAGGGTGATACAGATCTTAGAGGATATGTTAAGGGGATGCGTCTTGGATTTTCGGGGTAGTTGGGAGGAATTTCTACCATTAGCGAGTTCGCCTACAACAACGGCTACTATCAGCGAGTATCTAGATGGCACCATACGAAGCATTGTATGGCGAAATGTCGACTCTCAGCGTGTTGGACGGAATTGGGTGAACGATGATTTTGGGTCCGAGTTGGTAGAGACCGAGGATAAAGTCAAGGTGATTCGGTCTCGTCTTAAGGAAGCATCGGATAGGCGCGAAATCCTATATGCGATTTAAAACGCAAGGAAATGGAGTATCTTTGTAGAAGACAAGGTTTTTTCGAAGGTGTCGCCTTGGAAAAAGGTGTTGAGATTTGGCCGAAAGGAAGCTAAGCCCAAGGTTCATCGGGCCATATACAGTTGTAAAGCGAGTGGGACCGGTAGCTTATCAGCTAGAGTTGCCGGCAGAACTGAAACAGATTCATGACGTATTTCATGTATCAATGTTGAGACGGTATCGGTCAGATCCTTCGCACGTGGTGCCAGTGGCAGAGATTGAGGTGAACTCGGATTTATCTTTTGAAGAAGAACCAGTCCAGATCTTAGATCGAGATGTGAAGGTTCTACGTAGAAAGTCAGTGCCCTTGGTGAAAGTGCTATGGCGGAACCATGGTACAGAGGAAGCTACGTGGGAACCCGAGGATGTGATACGGCAGCAATACCCCCACCTCTTCTAACCAGGTAATTTCGAGGATGAAATTTATTTTAAGGGGGGTAGAACTGTAACATCCTAAAAATGGGGCTATTTGGAATTAAATTATTTTTCCTATGTTTGAACTGCTGTGATATTGTTTAAGGAATAATAGGGCTTAATTAAGGGTCTTGAGTAGGCTCGGTTAGGTAGAAAATGTCATCTTTGAACTTTAAAGGCAGGGAGCCTTAGCAAAAGGGGGTTAAAAGAATAAATGTGGATTATTTGACACAAAAATCAGCTTGGTAGAGTGGCGAAAGGGAGGCAACTTAGGTGCTTGGGGTTGACGCCACAGTGAACAAGAGAGAGCTTGTGTTCGAGTCACGAAGACTCTCCTTTTTACTCTTTTATGGACGGTAAAAGGAGAGAGAAAAAGGCCTTGATTTTGATTTTTGGATAAAGTGGATATTATGAGAGTATTATTTGGATTTTAAGTGGATTATTATTTGTTTAATCTCTAATAAGTGACAAAGAGGAAATATAGGAATTAAGGTGTTCAAATTCTTTTGAATTACTTCAAATGAGTGGCCTGGAATTATTTTAGTTGTTGGCCGAATTTTAAACTCTTTGAAGAGGAGTAAACGGCATGAAGACTTGGTGTTAAGGGGGGGGAGGCCGAATTCTCTTAGTTACTCTTTTGGCAAAATTCGGCTAGGCACTCTCCCACATTCCATCCCTTTTCTTTCTTTTTTTTCAAACTTCCTCTCTTCTCATATATTTTGGCCGAAACTCCCCACTCCTCTCTTCTCTTCATTGTTCTTTCTCTCCAACCGAATCTATTCCCTATCTTAGTTACCGAAATTTCCTTTCTTCCCTATTAACTCACTTTGGCCGAATATTACAGTGGCATAGGTGCTTTCGGGGTTTCTTTTTGACAATCGGTTGGTGAAGGTAAGAGATGATCGAAACCCTCTCCTCTATGATTCTCTTCTCTGTCGACATCTACAAAGGGTAAGGGGCTGATTTTTGGTATTTAATAGTAAGGGTGCTAATGTTTTGGAACCGATTGGTGATAGGGCCTTCAGGATTAGGAAGCAAGCAAGTGAATCCATCATCGTCTGGCAATCAATTATTGGTAAGTGATGGTAAGATCTATTTTAGTAGGTTATTAGTGATTAAGAGCCGAAGGCTATTAATACAGTCAATTAACCGATTATTTGGAAAAGCAGATCTGGGAATCGAGAGCTGTGGATAGTAGCAAAGAGTTTAAAGGTAAGGATTAAGGTACAAAGGATGACCCTTTAAATTAATTTGGCCGAATAGGCCATAAGACTAACCCATGTATTTGGCCGAATATAGGACAAGTAGATCTGTGGTGACCAACGTTTCTTTTCGGGATTTAGACTTCTCGTAGTGACAGGTGTGTACATACACACTTATAGCAGTTAATATCTGTGCTAAATATATGTTGTTTGTAAATCTGCTTAATGTAGATACGGATTTAGTACCTTAACGGTACAAGCGAGGATCCCGGTAAGTCTCTGTTAATACGAGATTAGTATGCTTTTGGGAAGCATGGTTTATATGATACATGTGATAAATGGATGAGATATATTCATGACTATTTGACTATTGTGGGTTAAATGAGTGGAGGGGGCAGTGATATTGTGCCGACGGGCACCAGTGTTTTGGTAACACACTGTGACTACGGTCACCAGAGGTTTGGTACCTCTAGAGGTTTGGCACCTCATAGCGACTTGTCCCTGTGGTTAACACCACCGTGGGTTGGCCCCACTTGAGATATGGGATCGTCTGCCAGTGATTTGGTATCACACGATGGGTTGGCCCCATCAACTGATTTGTGTCTATGGACACCAGTGTTTTGGTAACACATTGTGACTATATGTCACCAGTGGTTTGGCACCACCAGTGGTTTGGTACCACAACGGGGTAGACTGAGGTGTTTGGTTGGCTAGGTTGGGTACATTATCTCGTGCATGTTAATTGTTATAATCTGTGTATGAAAATGGTTTAAACCAGGGGAAGGGTTACATACTGAGTCTTGGTGACTCACCTTCTCCTTTACATTTTTTCAGGTGACACGTAGATCGCGGATGTGGAGCTGGGTGGACTCGAGGTGGCCATGCAGTGGATTAATTTAAATAAACTTTAATTTTAGTCATGATATTTTTATTTCTAGGTTTTTATGTTATGTGAATGTAATAAGGCCTCCTGATATTTTGTTTTATACGTTGGATACTTGTTTTAAATTTTGTTATTAATATTCAAATCACATGTTTTCAAGTTAAAACGAAAATTATTTTAAACGTGCCATCGGGCACACTTGAAACTTTAAAATAACTCGATTTAATAAATTTTCACATTAAACCAAAGTTTGGTTTTAATTAAACAATCAATTGAAAAGGGTTTTTGACAACTACAAATCGACTTAGCAAAAGTGTTTCCAAAAAAATATTTTCCTTGTAACAGACTAGATTCGGCCATAGTGTTTGGGCCGGGTTTGGGTTGTTACATTATAATTGCATATCACCATGCCATAATTTAATACTCCTCCAACTATAAACAACCTTAACATTTCCTCTACAAATATTTATCCAAGCATTTCGAACCAGAGTGCCAAATAATATGCATTAATCCAAGTAGGAATTAACATCAAATTTTTCCTCACATTCGGCAATATGACATTTCGTACATACCTATTTTAACATTAACACACATAATTACAAGAAGCATAAGCTTAATAAAATTACTTAAACCTTACCTCGGATAACAACAGCTAAGTCTTCTCGATTAATCGTTCAACTTAGCTTTTCCTTTATCCACCCCTTTTTCCTTTGAATTTTGATCTAAACAATTTCAATTAAGCTCACTTATAAACTTTTCCATTCAATTTGATCCATAAACACATAATTTAGCAAATTTATGAATTTACCCCTAACTTTTACAATATATACGATTTAGTCCCTAATGCCAAACTCATCAAATATAAAAAATTTGATTGTTTTCCCCTAAGGCCGAATCTTCATAAGGACTTTATAAGTCCATATATTCAACAAAATTTTCAATTTGACCATTCAAAATAATATTTTCACAAATAATTCCCTAATTAGCTACTTTCCTCAAAACTCAAAACAAAAGATGTTCATCTAGCTCCAATCTTAATTTAATACAAAAGAAATCATCATGAAATTCAACTTATAAGTGTTTTATTAAAATATACTTCTTTAATATATTATAAGTGTTATTATTATTATATTACATATATATTTAATATTAAACACTTAATGGTTGCATGTTGTCTTCCACTAACCACTCAAATGGAGAATTTATAAATTAAGTCCACATATTAAAGGAAACAAATTAATTTAATCACTCAATTTAGATAAAGGCTATTTTTACCACCTTTGTAATTAAGTCCCTTGACTAAAATCAAGCATCCAAACAAACGAATTAACCTACCATATTTTAAGACATACTCAAGCACATAACATAGATATCAAATTAATAATAAAAATATTTTTCTAACCCAGATTCGTAGTCCCGAAACCACCGTTCCAATTAGGGTCGTAATTAGGCTGTTACATGTTAAAAATTAAAATATAAAAATTAAATTATTTTGCATTTTAGTCCAAGTTTCGTAATATTTATGGAAAAAAATCAATTTTAGAGAGCGTGACAACGTATCCACCTCATATTAATGATATCTGTAAGCTTACACCCTAAACAAGTAACTAAATTTATGGTAGATTATAACTATTTTTTTATCTCGTGCGATGCTCGAGTTTAGTTGTATGTATCAATTAAATATATTACATGTATTTTTGTAACGTTTTAAAAATTTTATGACCTAGAAAGTAAAAAGATACTCACTTAGCTACATAATTTTAATTTAAATTAGATTTTATTGATTATAAAAAACAACCAATATTATTATGAGGTGAGGTGACTCAAATCTCCATTTTTATTTAGGATTATTTGTAATTATCTTAAGGAATTTAAGTAGGACTAGTCCATGTCCCTTAAGAAGTAAACTTTTCAACGTATGCAAAGGCGGCCGCTTTGTTTGTTTTGGAAGGATTGCACAGTCGATTCGTTAACTTACTGCGTCTGAGGTTGGCGAGCCCAAGAGACAAAATGGCGTGGGATTCGCCATTGAGAAGCGTTGATCTAGCATAGATGACTCCACAAAAGCGATTGCAGGCTAGAGTCAGGTTCCACCAAATCAAAGTCTAAATCCTCGGAGCTGATGGTTGTAGGCGTCCTCTTCCACTATAACTGGCTTATTCGGTTTGAGAAGGATTGTCTAAAAGCCAAGGATTGAACCCAAGGCGGATCGAGGCAACCGGAGGCTAGAATCTCCTCATAAGAATTTCTTTATCTCAACTCTATTTTCTATTTTTAATTTTCGCAATTCCAATTCGACTTCTCAATTCTGTTTTTATTTTATTTTATTTTCGTTTCCAAAACCAAACTTTTAATTCATTTATTTTTTATTTTACAGAAACACAGGTTTTCTTGGGCATGATTCTGCCCAGGATTTCGAGAAACAAGCATTTATATAATCTGATCCTTGAGGATTCGACACTACTTCCCCTTTACTGTTCTTTTTCATTACTTTGCAGGGAATAGGATATTTTTGGTGCTTTCAACAACGCATCATTTATCCTCCTTTTGTCATGGTTTGATAAGTTGTTGTCTAAACATCTGTTTAATTTGTAGTTGATGTCTATTATGGTTGCCTTGTGGACCATCTAGAGTGCAAGAAATGATTCTATGTTTAGAGGAAAAGGTTTTAATTTGGAGTACATTTTTTCTCTGGTTAAATTAAGATCTTTGCATTGGATAAAAGTCTTGTCAGAATGTATGAATTTTGTTGAGTCAATGTGGGGGGAGGGGGTGTCCTCGAGATTGTGAAAGGAGTATTCGTAGCCATCATACCAAGCGTGTGACACGTTGGGAACCTTCAAACGATGGCTGGTTAAAGTTTAACGATGATGGTTCAACATTAGGTAAATTTGGCCCGACGGGGTGTGGAGTGGATTTTAAAAATTCGAAACATCATGTCATTGCTATGTTTCAGGTCCCAAAGGCGTCCAAGATTCTAATTTCATTGAAATTATGGCGATTAAGTTAGCTCTTCATTTCTTCTTAGACTCCTAGTGCATTAAAGACTAAAAGCTTATGGTTGACTCCGACTCCATAGTCACGCTTACTTGGTGTATCAATGAGAACTCTAGGCCTTTGGAAATATTGGCACATTTTTGCAAGCATTGATGAAATTAAGATGTCCATTCATGAGGTACTGTTTAGAAAAACTGGGAGAGATGCTAATGGTATGGTAGATTCATTGGCGAAATCAGGGTGCTTTCGATCTCAAATGTTTTTTGTAGATTGGTGATGAGCATCGTTGAGTTTAACGGAGATGATAGTTTCATTGTTATTTCATCGAAGAAGATTCACCAAATCATTTGCAACGATTATTAGACTATCAAACAACAAGATATTTTGTGCCTATTTGAACATCTGTCTGCTTTGTTTTAAGGTGTGTTGCGATTGCATGATAATCATAACCAATAATTCTACAAAAATAATTAAGTTAACTAAGTTTGATTAAAGATAAATACTTTATTTTAAGATAGTTTCGGTAATTAAATAATGAAAAGAAATATTTTTTCTGTTATGAAAATATTTATCTTGTATCTGTTTCATTGGAAGCAATTTTCAAAAACTGAGTTCAAGAAAACTTATCAAATACTGTAAAATGTTTTACATAAAATCATTAGGAAAATATTACATTTTTCGGAAAAGCATACTATTTTCTGAAAACATTTTCCATTTTCAACCAAACAAACAAACCCCAAATTTGATTGAATTATACAGGAGTTAAAAGTTCTGAGCAGCCGAAAATTATAATGATGCTATTGTCATCGCTACAGATATTGGTTTTCCCCTAAGTTCTTACCATTACCACCAACAAGATTCTCACTTACAACACAAAGTCAGAACAAAATCAACAATAATGAAAATAGACACTAAAACTCATTCTAGTTTCAAGCATCTTTTATCACTGTACAATGGTTATGTACAAACTGATTCACATTTTAATGATATATTAATGAACAAAATCAACAATATTGAAAATAAACACTAAAACATATCCAGCTTATATTAATGATATATGTAAGTTTACACCCTAAACGAGTAACTAATTTTATGGTAGATTATAATATATACAACTATTTTTTTCTCGTGCGATGCTCGAGTTTAGTTGTATGTATCAATTAAATATATTACATGTATTTTTGTAACGTTTTAAAAATTTTATGACCGAGAAAGTAAAAAGACACTCACTTAGCTACATAATTTTAATTTAAATTAGATTTTATTGATTATTTTATAAAATAATCAATATTATTATGTGGTCATTTTTGTCATTTTAAATTAATAAAATCTATAAAAATTCATTTGATGGGATTCAAACCCAAAACATTATGATATTTAACATTTAAATTTTATGATTTCAACATAAGTCTGATTTGTTTTTTATATTATTTTTAAAAATATATATTTGTTATATAATTTCTTTCAACCACATCCTAAGTATGCCATAATCTAAGATCATATTTATTGACTATATTATGTTTGTATTGTATTTTTATACTTGTGCTCTAAATTATAATATTCAAATTAAAAGTAATAAATAGCAAAATCTAACATAAACCACTAGCGGTGCATTTGATTTGTAGAATCTTGGATTATATTTCGTAATAAAATTATGAAAATGTAATATTACGGATGGAATGCAAAATACATTGTTTGGTTCATTTGCTTGGAATGAAAGATTCATGTATTCGGCTGATGAAATTTAGGATTACCTAAAAGCAAATTTTACTATATTTTGATTGTTATAATTTTTCTTTTACAAGTTCACTTCCTTTAACCCTTTTAGTCTCAACTTTTTCAAAAATTATAATAACTTAATAAATTCATTTTATTTCACCATTTTATCATATGATAACGTTATCTTAAATGTTGTTATATCAAAAGCTTGGGACATCAAAGCTAACAACTTTCATCAAATCAGAACAATTATAAAATTCATCTCAATGACTCAACCTCAATTTTAACAATAGCTTCAGATGTCTCGTGCATGACTTCTTTCCCATAAATTTGAGTTGCACTACTGCACTATTGAGAAATTAATTTTTAATACTAAATTATGTTGATTGATAAATGCAATAAAGAAAATATTAGTTTTTTGGTATTTATCATGTCCATTTCTGATTCATGTTGAGCTCTTAGTGCGCCTCCTAACAATATTGTCTCCAAAGTTCGAATATCGTCTCTCCTTGGAATGTAATGTGCATTAACATTGGCATTTTCTAAAACAGGCAAATATAATTTTACCTCACTTTTGTTAGGAAGAAAATAAAGGTGTAATCTTTGGGAAAAATAGAAGGGTAAATTATACCAACAATCACTCAACTTTGATGTAGCTGAAAAAAAAGACAATTTGATTTCAATTCAATCACTCAAATTTCGAAAAATAACAAAATAATCCTTTTAACTATTTTTCGTTACAGACCTAACGAAAAAGTGACATGAAGGGTTAGCTATCATTTAAACAGCCCCATAGCCCTAGCTGGGCAGCAGAAAAAAATGAAAAAAAAATGAGAAGAGAAGAAGAAGAAGAAGAAGAAGAAGAAGAAGAAGAAGAAGAAGAAGAAGAAGAAGAAGAAATGGACATACCTTAGTTTTGTTGCTCCAAGGTAGAGTCACCACTCAGTTTGTTGTTATCTGTTGAATCTCTGTCCCCTTTTTTTTTTCTCTCTTTTTCTTAACTCTGGTCATTGTTGTTCTTGGCCTTCTTTGGCCAATCTTCATCACTAAATGGCTCTTCTTTTCCTCTTCTCAAATCTCAGTTTAGATTTCCCAATAAGTCTTAAAATCCCAAGATTAAAAACTTAAAGCTTCGAACAAGGCTTCAACAGATCTTCGCCGTCCACTATATGATCACCATCATATTCCGGCCACAGCTTTTCTTCGACCAACCATGACTCTTAACCATTCAGATCATCGAACTGGCTTGAGTTCTCCAACTCACAAAACCCAAAATGGGTGCGGGTTTCTTCTCTTTTGATTATCTTCTTTTTTTAGTTTTTTTTTACTTCCTTCTTTTGATGCAAGCCAATTTGGAATTCTTGCTCTTTTTTTGCTGGTTTGATTTTGGATGCTTGATATTTGGTAGTTTTGTTTTTGCTGAGTTTTGTTGTTTTGTCGTCGATTTTGACTTGAAGCTTCATAACATTGCCACAAGCAGGAGCTTCAACTAAACTGATGCCGATGAACGGGTTGTGATGGGATCTCCTTGATATTAGCCCAATCAATCGTTTTGATGCCAGACTCGACATTTTCGCCGTTGATTTTCAATTTTCGCTACTACGAAAATCATGCTTCATGATAGCTAAGAGTTTTCTAGGTTCCCTCTACCAAAATTTTTTTCCCAATTTTTTTTCCATTCTAGGCCTAATTTTAGGTAAATCCCATGTCAATATGCCACGTTAACTAATTGGGTTTTCAACGTTACTTGTCCACATCAGCTAGTTCCTGTTAAGACAATAACAGAAAATGTTAATAAAGGACTGATTTGTCAGTTTTGTATAACGTTAGTGATTGTTTTATTATTTTTCTAAAATTGAGTGACTAAAATAAAATCTAAATGATTGTTTTGTCAGCTACCCTAAAATTAATGACTATTAGTGTAATTTATCCAAAATAGAATTTATTGCATCTTTATTTCATTTTTAATAATTTACAATATTAAAATAGTAAAATATATAATTTTATATTATTATCTATTTATTTTTATAATTAAATTTAAATAAAATTATTTTAAAAATATTTAATTGAAATTCAAAGTTAAGTAGGGTTGAAAACAAAAATAAATTCATTGATACACAAAGTGGAATGGATCGTGGTTGTGGGAGTATACTAGAAATATGGGATGTTGCTCGCCGCTTGAAGTTGAATTGTGGCTCATTTTGGACGGTATGAATCTTCTTTGCATCCAAGGCTTTAGGCGTGTGGAGATTGAGAGCGAGATCTTGTCTGCTGCTGTCCGCATCATATTGGATGAGTCTCGCTGCTAAGCAGAGTATATCGCACAATCGAGTTCTTTAGAATCGACAAAGAAAGGTCAAGATACATCACATTGTCGGGAAGCCAATGCGTTTGGCCTAAGCAGTCTTTGAATCCACCACTGCTTTGATCGAGGAGCATTCTTTGCAAGGACTGTACAGGGACGGTTGCGGATAGGCTGAAATCACTACTGTAACATCCCGAAATTGGGCCTAGTAGAATTGGGCCCATTGGACCTTGAGCATAGAAGCGTTTTAAAATTTTTGAGAATATGAGAAAGCAGAATTATTACAATTTGGACTTATTAGGAATGTGACTTTGGAAAGTTATGGGATTTCTATGAAGTCTCGGGTTCGAGTTAGGCCATAGCAAGAATTTTCATTTTTGGCCTTTTAGTGGAAAGGAGTGATGGAAGTAGGACTTAAGAATAAGTGGGTGCATTTAGGAGACACAAGGGAGCTTGTGGCTTGGTGGCAAGTGGTGTGTTGAGCTATTGAAGGGAGCAAGGGTTGAATCTCATGACAAGCAACAAGAGAGTTCTATTTTTGCTCAAAGAAGAAAAGAGGTGGAGTGGGGACAAATGGAGCAAAACGTGGAGGAAAACATGGATGGAGCAAAACATGGAGTGGGGACAAATGGAGGAAAACATGGAGCAAAACATGGAGGAAAACATGGAGCAAAAAAAAAAGGGAGAGAATTAGGGAAAGTGGGGTTGGTGGCACAAAAAAGGGAGAGTGTTATGGAAAGTGTAGTTGGCAAATTTTGGCTTTTAGGGAAAGAATATGGACGGTTTGTGTGTAGGAGAGGTAGCTTTATTTTCTTGGTCTTTTGGTAAAGCTTTAGTGCTTGTTTCGGTCAAAATTTCTATAGCATCAATTGTGTCATTTTCTCCAAATTTCTATTTTCTTTACCGAACCCTCCTAGCACATTTGTACATTTTTCTTCTCTATTGTTTGGTCAAGACATTCATCTCTTGTTTATCTTCTTTAATAGCCGAAACTACCAAAACACTTTCCCCATCCATTCTCTTCTATTGACCATTTCATCAACCTTTTCTTCTTCTTTAATCAACATCACTTTGTAATCACATCTTTTTGTTCGATTTTCTCTATAGTCGAACCCATTATCATCCTATGTCTTCATCATTTCGTTCTCTATCGTGTGGGAAAACCTCATCTTGATCGAATCGGATTTTTAACAAGGTGAAGGAGCACAAGTGAATGGTACTAATCAATCGTTATCGTCGACTCGTCAAGTAAGTGGGGTAAGAGCGTTGTTATAAGATTTGTTTTGGCCAAAGGTGGGATAATTGCTAACAACTCTCTCGCTTACCAAATATTGTTAGGACGGGATTTCAGTAGCCAAAGGGTAGGATCGAGGGAGATCACATTCGTGGTAAGTGGAGTTAGCCTAGTAAAGTGTTACGATTATCAAAGTAGAGACTAACTTTCTGTCAACTATCATTTTAGGTGTTGAAATCGGTGGAAAGCACAACTCGTTATTAAGGTGTGTAATCCCGTACCTTTTGTATATATGATTGAAATGGTATGTAATATCAAACTTCTCTGAAAGTTTGTATGAAATATGCTGTTAATCGGTGGAAATACCGAAGAAAACTAAAAACCGGCATCCGTAATCACTTGGGTGTGCGTATGTTCGAAGTGGTAATCATATTTTGTAACAAAACAGTTTTGGTTAACAGCAGTGACGTGAATTTGAAAAATCACCAAAAATAGTAGGAATTGAATTAGAAAGTGAAGGATATATGGATTGAAAGATAATCGAGTCCATTTTCTTATAAAAGAAACGGAACAAGCAAAGGATCAGTATATTTTGAGATTTTTAGATTTTTGTGAGACTGGTTCAGAGTGACTTCGAGATCCCCTGTTCTGACTTTGAAAAATCACTATAAATTGTAAAAAAATAATTACAGGACATGGTTTATATTACTAGAATCCTTAGTGAGTCTATTTTTATTTGGATCAAACGAAATCAGTATTTGAGTTCTGTACAATAAGATATCTGAGATTTTGTGAAGAGAGGACAGAACTGCCAAACAGTGAAATAAGGGACACTTTGAAGAATAAACTGTACTAAATGACTAAACCAAAAATTCTGGAAAAATTACAGTAAGAAGCTATATGAGTCTAGTTTCAGAAAAAATTTACGGAACTAAATTTCGAGTTTCCTAACTCGAGTTATAGTCAATTTAGTCAGTATAACGCAGACGGACAGTTTCAATTTTTGTGCCCAAACAAATTACCCTTGGTGGGTAAAATTTATGAAATACCCTTGGGTTACGAGATTACCGAATTACCCTTAGTGGGTACGATTACCGAATTATATAAATGTCCCTATGAATCAAATTACGAAAATACCCTTAATGGGCCAATTTGATAAATTACTATATCGGTCAATTTGGTAAATTGCTATATGGGCCAACTTGATAATCTGCTTAATGGGCCAATTTGATAATTTGCTATATGGGCCAACTTGATAATTTGCTTAATGGGCCAATTTGATAATTTGCTATATGGGCCAATTTGATAATTTGCTATATGGGCCAAATGTGTTATTTGATAAATAGGCCATAATGATATGTGACAAATGGGCCAAAACTGCTAGATTGCTATATATGAGCCAAAATTGCTAGATCGTTAAATGGACTAAAATTTTTATTTTGACTAACGGGCCAAATTGTGAAATGGGCCGATTTGTAATAATTTTATTTATTTATGGGCCTTATGTTGGAATTATCATATAAATGAATTGTCATGCATTTTATATACATGATTGCATGGGTTGGGATATTTGACGAAGAGAAGATGGCTTCATGCCCGATTAATGGCCGTGCCCGATTAATGGCTTCGTGCCCGATTAATGGCTTCTGCCCGATTAATGGCTTCTGCCCGATTTAATATATGGCTTAATGCCCGATTGGTGTGTTGGCGGGGTGGGTGACTAAAGCTCCCCACAGGTGTCTTTGGTTTGGTACGGGTGGTGTGTAGCGGATGGAAATTTAGGTTTGGTTGGGAATTGCATATCACATGCATTTTATTCTTGTTATATTGTTACATTTGTAAATGGGCTCAAGCCCAATTAAATGCTTAAATGGTTTGCTTGAAGAAACACGGTAAGTGGGTTACACACTCGAGTTCTAAGTAACTCACCCCTTCTTCTTACCCTTCTCGGTAATGACAATTGATGGAGGTTTGGGCCGGGGATGACTTCGTGTGGAGGCCATACTACGAATGATGAGATATAAAAACTTTGAACTTCCTTTAAGTATTTTTAATTAAGTATTATTCCAATTGCGATGTAATAAGGCCTCTGGCATTATTTTTATGGATTTTTATGCGTGGATGGATTTTAATATGTTTTAATTACTTAAATGTGGTTGTTAAATTTTTATAAATATTTTTCTTAAACTTGTGTATAAAAAGGAGGTTTTTCTTAAATATCACTTACTCGTAAAATTTTGTGAAAACTCTTTTATAAATTTATTTTAACCAATTATTTCTTTGAAAATCAAATTATAAACTCTCATGTTTTAAAGTCATGATTTTTCAAATAAATCTCGGTTTTTGATAAACTCCGTCTTCAAAATCGTTTTGAAAAATTGTTTTCATTAAAAGCATTGACGACTGGACGTAAATTCGAATTTCGTGGCATGCCAAGTCTGGTCTTAACGCATAGGCCGGGTTTGAGGTGTTACAACTACCCTCCTTTATATAAACATTCAACCCTTTATTACTCAACACACGTAAATCAATGCCATTAAATCACCTTAATATTTATTTCAATTCCTTTTATTCTCAACTCATGTTTAGTTGTTCATACAAATGCCCCTGCTTTAAAATTCACAAGCAATATTGGTTTTCCCCTAATTTCTTAATATCACCACAAAAAAGATCAAGAAGTTGCTAAGATCAAGATCAACAAGCTACACAAGTCAGAACAAAATCAACAATATTGAAAATAGACACTAAACCTCATTCTAGTTACCACAATCTTTTATCACTGTGCAATGGTTATGTACAACTAATTCACATTGCAAGTGATGATCTTTACACAATTTGTGAAACATTTCAGAGCAAGATTGATTTATTAGAGTGTATGATAAAATCCATAAACAAGGTGGTTTTTATCGAGTTAATAAAATGTTTTACATAAAATCATTAGGAAAATATTACATTTTTCGGAAAAGCATACTATTTTCCAGAAATCATTTTCCAGAAAAAGTTTTCAACCAAACAAACAAACCCCAAATTTGATTGAACTATACACAAGAGTTAAAAGTTACGAGCAAATAAAATTATAATAATGCTATTGTCATTGCTATAGATATTGGTTTTCCCTAAGTTCTTACCATTACCACCAACAAGATTCTCACTTACAAGACAAAGTCGAACAAAATCAACAATATTGAAAATAGACACTAAAACTCATTCTAGTTTCCAGAATCTTTTATCATCTGTACAATCGTTATGTACAAACTGATTAACATTTGCAAGTTATGATCTTTACACAATTTGTGAAACATTTGAGCAAGATTGATTTATTAGAGTATATGATAAGATCCATAAAGAAGGTGGCGGTGAATATATCTGCAGAAAAGCCCTTACCAACCATTTCCGTAAGAAGTTGTGTTTGCCTTTGAGGTATAGTGTTATGAAGGAACCCCGAATCATTACATTATAAAAAACGACTATCAAAGTGACAGTCATTATCTCCCATGCTCCCAAACAACTTTGTATGCTTCATCCGCAATCCCTCTTTACACGATCCATTAATCATTATACGATATGTGCAAACATCCGGTTTTAAACCATTGTCGAGAGTTGATGAAATAATTCCTTGGCAACTTCGATATGTCGACTTTGCACAATCCATAAATTAGGATATTATACGGGACAATATCAAGTTCCAACCCATTGCTTTCGCATTGCTTGAAAAAGTTTCAATGCCTCCTCAATATGACTGTTTTGCCTAAACCATTCAAAGCAAAATCAAACAAGTCACTAAATCCGGAACTTGTCCGAAGCAAGCATCTTGCTAAAGCAGTTCACATGCGTTGAAACTTTCCCTAAATGAAACATACTCTGCATAAGAGTGTTGTATGTGTGATGATGATTCGGGATTGGTCCCTTTCGAGATATTTCATGAAAGAGTTCCATTGCTTCGTCTAACCTCTTTACTTTGCAATATCCATTGATCATGGTGTTGTAAGTAACTATATCAGGTGCACAACCCTTCTCAATCATCAAGTTGAAAACCCTTCTAGCTTTATCCATTTCGTTCTGCAAGCAATGTCCGTTCATTAATGCACTATGGGTAACAACATTAGGCTCAATGCCTCGCTTTATCATTGCGTCAACAAAATCCTCAGCTTCAGAGACCATCCCTTCCTTGCAATGCGCATCAACCAATGTATTATACGTGACAACATTAGGCTCAATGCCTTGCTTTCTCATCATGTCAATGATCTCTCTGACTTTAAAAATCGTTCCTTCCTTGCAAAGTGCATCAATCAATATATTATATGTGAATATATTAAGTGAAATATCGTTATCAACCATTTCATTCAAAAGCCTTGTTGCCTCCTCTTGCTGGCCCAAATTACACATACCATGAATTAAGCGACTATAAGTAACTATATCCGGTCATCGCCCTTAACCTTCAATTTGGAAAAGAGGCGAGAGCCTCCTTTAATAGCCCCTTCTTATAAAAAGGTCAAGTATGGTACTATATGCTACAATATCGGGTTCAAAACCTCTGCGTTCCATCGGTCTTAGAAACCTAACACTCTATCAAGATACACGGTCTTACACAACCCCTTAAATCTCATTGTAAACAATCAAATTAGGTTGATACCCTCTTTCAGTCATTTCATCGAACATACAAACGGCCTCGAAATATTACTTTGATTACAAAGCCCATTTATCAAAGTTGAAAAAGTTACAACATCAAAGTTCAACACCTAACTTGAGCATTTTCCCAAAAAGAAAACCCAAAATCAATTCGACCCAATTGACAAAAGCAATTAATCAAGATGCTCATAGAATAAACATCATGGGAAACGCCTAATAATTCCATCTGGCTACACATAGAAACAACAATGGCATAATGTTTCATTCTAACAATGGCTGCAAATAACTTAGTGAATTCAGGCGAAGGCACTTTGGGTACCGCCAATCATCTTATTGAACAAAATCAAAGCATGATCAACATTCTCGAAGCCATCATCCCTTTTTCCCTTTCCTCTAATGGACATGGGTTTCTTACTTAAGGCTTTGACGTGGGAAGCAATGGTGTTAGAAGAAGAAGAGTAGAAATTAGAAAGATGTCTTCCACCATTAACAAGTGAACGAAGAATAAAAGAAGAAGTGAGCTTACCCATATCTTGAAAGTAAGTATAGATGGCCCAAATAGTCCGGGCCCGAATTACAAATAAAAAAAATAATAAAAACAATGGCCCAATTTATAGGCGGCCCAAAAGGCCCAAAACCTAAATTTTCAGATAGCTAGGGTTTTCAGAACCCTAGCGCCGCAAGCCTCCCCCCACCGGTCTCCACTACCTGCAAGCACCACCGCTGCCGCGCTCCTCCAGCATGCGCCACGACTGCAAAAAGGACAAGAGAACAACGAATCCGACACGAGAGCAAGGGATGGGTTTATTTGTTTTATTTTCATCAATATTCGGCTATAAAAGCCAACTCAAAACAATGTATCAGGGACCTTTTTAATGAATCAAAAAGAAAACATATTCAAAAATAGCAAATCAATACAACAGAGAAGTTGGCAAAGGGGTCGTTCATTTTATTTTTTTTTTCTTTCCCCCTTTTCGAATCTGTCTATATATATATATATATACACTTAAGTCTTTCATTTTTTTGCATCGAAAATGAAACACCCCACACCTGGCCCACGAGCCTGAACCGAATCTGGTATGTTCCTCAAGTAAACCGGTTTCAATTTCATTTGTTACTTAGGAAAAACTTGTGTGATTTTAAAAAAATATTGGTTTGGGTTGGGCTTGAGTTAAAAACCCATTTATCTTATTTTAAAAATCCAATTAATTAAGGTGACAAAACAATTAGGTTTTATTTTAAAAATGTATTTGCTTGATCTTTACTTAATAAAAATTCGTAAACATAATAGTTAAAAGTAAAAAGAAATAAAGAAATCCAACTTGGGCCTTATGGCCTTATTACATTAAATAAGACCCAAAATAAAATTATAAAGTACTTAAATGAAATAAAATGTCCATATTCAATACAACTTCAGGCTGAGCATGGCCACCTTTAGCTCTCGCTGACCCGGTCCATTACTGCTCATCACCTGAAAAATATTCCCCAACGGGGTGAGTCAAACAGACTCAATGTGTACACATACTAACATTCAACAAATCAGGCATACATGTTCATATCAAGTTCATGTTCATATAAAATTAAATGATGCAACCCAAACCCAAACCCATTTCTCCATCCGCTACACACCACCCGTACCTGCCAGTCACACCGTGGGGACTACTAAGTCGACCCTCCATCCGCTACACACCATCGAAGGCAGTCGCTGCAGTCGACGTGCTCATCGCCCATATACGTTGTGTCATTAGACACTATGTTCAGATAATGTAACCGAAGTTACCATGTTCTCGCAATGGGTCCGTAGCCACCATTTTTCGTTGGTGAGGCCGAAACCAACACCTTCGTTGGTGAGACCGAAGTCAGCACCTAGTTATCATGTTCACGCAATGGGGCCGTAGCCACCATTTTTCGTTGGTGAGGCCGAAACCAACACCTTCGTTGGTGAGACCGAAGTCAACACCTATTCTTCCCTTTTCACATATATCCCATATGCCCCAAATATTTATACATATCTTATTTCTCATTCATAATACATATTCACATGTTAAAGATATAACATATTCATAATCCTATCGTAAGTAGGAAACGTGCACAGTACTTTTTTGTACCACATTAGGGCACTTAGCCACATTCATAATCTTATGCATATTCATATTCAAAATAATTATTGCCATCATATTGAGGGTTAGTAAGGGTACACACCTGATTCACTTAATAGGTTCCTTGAAATCCCGAAGAACGATCTACCGATTTAGATCTCAAATCCTACATAAGTTAATCACTTTAAAAGACCATTCGCCACTTTTCCAAATACAACTAGGATTTGTATTACGCACCTTAAAATTTCCAAATCGAAAAAGGATTCCTTGCCTTGTATGTCTGTCGAAATCCCTATAATTATATGTTAATTTTAATCTCACATATATTCCATAACTTTTGACCAAATATGTGTATATCTTACCTTAGATTCTTAAATCCTGAAATTCACCGAATAACTAGGGAACACGCGGCCTATGGTGTACCTTCGGGAAAAGAACTTCTCCTTCCTTGTAGTCGACACTTTAGTAAATCCCGAAAGATCCTTCCCTTTATTGAAGAAATCGGCCTTGAGACTTGATAGTGCTTACAAAGGTTTCGGCTTTTGATGGAGTGGATTGGAGAAGAGACAGAAGAAGATGAAGAATAGAGGTGGAGAATTCGGCAAGGCTATTTGGAAAATTGAAAAACAAAAAGAGTTGTAGAGAAAGTTCGGCAGAGTCTAGGAAGGAAGAAAAGAAATAAGTAGAATGGCCTCTCCTCCCCTTTTATAGCCGAATTTACTAGGCTAGAGTCCCTTACTTGGCCACCACTCTTCCTTATTTGATAACTTTATCTCCTTAATTTAAAATAATAATGATAATAATCCTTCTATTATCTCTTCTTTTATCCATTAAAATTAAAAGGAATTAATCCATAATTATCTCTTGAAAATAATCCAAATTAAATCCTTTATTTATCACTTATTATTCACATATTTATGAAAATAAAACACCTCTCTTTTTAAACACATGTGCCGTCCACCTCAGCCTTCTGGAAGCAAAAATTAAAACTTCATTTAATTGCTTCCCTTGTGACTCAAGCCCATGCCTCTTGCACATGTCGCCATTTCCATAGGTCTTAAGTGGCATCTTCAGGCCACATTTCCAAGCATGTTTGTGTGCCAAATTTCTCCAACTTTTTCTTTTAAGGCCCTCTTGCCCTTATTTCCTATTTTAAACTTTAAAATTTAACATTTCGGGGTCATTTCTAAGTTTCCTAAAATTTTCGATCGGCTCTGTAACTTGCCATTTTTCTTACATTTCAAGTTTCCTAAAATGTTCAGGTTTCCAAAATGTTCAGGTTTCCAAAAATGTTCAGGTTTCCAAAAATGTATACTTTCCATTTTTGAACCATTTCCTTACATTTCCTTGCATTTCCTTGCATTTCCTTACATTTCCATACATTTCCATACATTTCCTTACATTTCCTTACATTTCTTACATTTCCATACATTTCCATACATTTCCTTACATTTCCTTACATTTTCTTACATTTCCCTACATTGCCTTACATTTCCATACATTTCCACACATTTCCATACATTTCCATACATTTCCATACATTTCCTTATTTCTAGAATTCACATAACAAATTCATAATTCATAAAACATGCCATTTTACCACATGGTTCCTTGTGTCATGCTTCACATGGAGTTTCTTTTCAAGCCTCATTTACTTAGCTTCCCTTTTTACTTAAAAACCAATAATTTTCCAAAGCTTTCTCTTCCATCCTAGAAATTTAAAAACCCTTAATACACTTCCAAACACTGCCAAAACCTACTAACTAATGAATTATGCACAAACGCTTAACCCCTAATCTAGGATGTTACAGAAAATCATATACATATATATACGTATATTTTAAAAAAACAAAAAAGGGGTGGGATTTACCTTTTCCGGCAACCGCTCACGGTGGCCGGCACGGCGGCGCCACGGTGGTCCCTCTCGACGGAATCCCCTCCCCACACGCGCCTGCAGAGAGAAAAGAAAGGCTTGGAAGTTTTTTTTTAAAAGAGTGGAGGGGAAATGATTTTTTTTTAGGATTTTGGCCTTAAATAGGCCTTCAAAACGGCGCCGTTTTGGTCTGGCCATTTAGGCGTCAAAACTACGCCGTTTCATTCCGACCCGACTCGATCCGACCCGCTAGCCAGAGGATCCGCGTGTTTTGGTGGGAGGGGCTAATTGCGCATTTAGCCCCTCCGCCCTTTTATATATTTGCAATCAGACTTTCTGTTTCTTTAAGATTAGCCCCAAAAGTTTATCTTATTTTCAATCAAGTCCCCATTCATGTAGCGTATTTTGAAGGATGGTGTATTTCCTGATTTAGTCCTTGTCTTCTACACGCATTACAAATAGGCCCTTCCGTTTTTATCTATTTCAAATCTCCCCCTGAAACTTTGTTTTAAACCCGATTTAGTCCCATTTTTCCATTGTAATTGTATTATTATTATTTTAGTACTATTATTATTATTTTTCATCCTTATGTATTATTATTTTCCATATTAATTATTCATTACTACTATTACTATTGTTGTTACTACCATATTTATATTCTTATATTGTACATATTTCATATTTTTTATTATTGCTATTATGTAGCATTATATTGTACATATTCCGTATTGTCATTATCACTATTATTATTATTACTATACTATTATTTTATTATTATACTATTATGTTATTATTCTTCCTATATTACTATTATAATACCATTGCTTATATATATACTACTATTATTATATTTTATTATCACCATATTATTGTTATTATATGATATATAAATGTATATATTATTCTTTATTTAACTTTCATTCATATATTTATTTATATCATTTCACATATACTCTTATTTCCATTCGTATCATCACATTTCATATATTCCTATTTAGATTTACATCTCAATATCATTTTTGTTATCACTATTATTCTTTCGTTATCTGTTTATTATCCCTTTTAGCATATCAGTTTTACTCATCGTATTTTTATTTTCGTCTTATTATTATCGTTGTACTTAATATATGTGTTCTGTGTGTTTGCTAGCATTATACCTCATTTCCTGCATTTTGTTACAAATTCGTGTTCCATTTTATCCAATACAAAATTGATTTCTTTCGTAAAGGCAACATTTCGTATTTAGAAATTCGAGAAGATCGTGCCTTAACTCGCTAGGTTTCGATTTTTCTCGTTTAACCTAAATAGCGAAATATCTTTTAAAATAAAAAGTTTTTGAATAAAAATAAAAGCTTATTTTCGAGAATTCGATATGTTGGGTCCTAACTTACTGGATGCGGCATTCCGTTATTTCGAGATGAGATTTTCTAAACGAGGCAATATTCATCTTGGATTCGAGGATTTGAATTATTGTGTCCTAAAGTACTGGATGTGATATTTTATTTCTTCGGAAAGAGAAAAGTTTGATATTTAATTCGAGGAAATTCGAATATTTTTAAAGAGGATCATATTTTTAAAATTCATTTTCACAATTTTCAACTTTTGACATAAGGACATTAATTGATCAATCTGGTACCAATTTTGGGCGTGACGAGGGTGCCAATCCTTCCTCGCACGTAACCGACTCCCGAGCCCACTTTCTCGAAACTCGTAGACTAAAATATTTTATAGGTGGCCCGATCGCACCTAATAAAAGATCGGTGGCAACTCCCGTTTTTATTTTCAAAACCCAAGTTCAATTCCCGCCTTTTCAAAAAAGAATGGTTTCGACAGCTTGGCGACTCCGCTGGGGACCCAATAAGAGAGTCAGGCCATAAATGTAACACCCCTAAACCCGGCCCGCGAGTCTTGACCGGATCTAGTTATGTCACTGCGGAAAGATGGTTGAAAATCTCTTTAACTTAGAATAAATCATTAGAACTTGTTCGCTTTTGAAAAACCATGTCCCTTTAAGATAAAAAAAAACTTGATGTTATAGGATTTGCCAAATTAACACTTTATTAACTTATAAATATAAGTTGCTAAAATAAAACCATAATTAAAAATAAAATCCAAAAATAATGTTAAGGCCCCTATTACAATCAATTTTTTAAAACCCAAAAACTTAATATAAATAAGCTTAAAATATTTGGACTCTTCCTTCTACATGGGCCACCTTGTGTCCTCTCCGATCCCGGTCCAATTCTACGCCTCACCTGAAATGGTTAATAAAATAGGGTGAGTCCACTGACTCAGTGCATAATCACAACACGTATTTCCACACGTATGGGCTTGGCCCACACCCACACAGTCCTCGTGACAAAACATGCAAGAATGCATTTCAGCCCAACCTACTATCCAACCATAACGCCAACCTTAGCAGACTCCCTGCCTAAGGCCATGGCTAACCCACCGATCACAACCGAGTGATCCCACATATCCTACCTTGGCAAACCAGCTGCTCAAGGCCGTGGCTGAGCCACCGATCACATCGTGATCCCAACTATAATCCGTCTACGGTGATGCACTTACCTATCAACCGCAGAGATGGGCACCCAGCCAACATCTCCCTTGATGGTGCACTCAGCAACTCATCAAGCCCTAATGTAGCCCGAAGCTAACATTAGTCCACGTACATCAATGTGTACTCCCTTCCTTCCTCGATCAAACCCAATCCCATGCAAATTTGTAAATGCCACATGTTAAGTCATCATATAAGTGAGTATACAACTCATATTATTACCACATCATATATATATACACATCACAATAACATAATATCCCAAACTTACTCACCTCTAAGCCACACATCATTCATATACATAAGCATTAGCAAGCAGTTAACCGAAGGAAATAGTGCGTTGATTACGCACCTTAAAGATACAAACGATCAACTCTCGAAATGTCACTTGACCAAGACTCTGCCGACATACCCTAAACAACCCACAATAGAATCGGTCACCATCTAAAAATACGTATCATGGCTTTAGGCCGAACATTACCTTTACAACATCCTTACCTTGATGAATCGAACCTAAGAGTCCTCCCTAACGCTCCTCCTTGCTGGTTACACATGAAAGAATCACCACATTAAGACCACAAGAATATTCGGCCAACTCCATGCACCAAGACCACACTTTGGTTAACAAAATATCAAAAGAAGTAAACTATAACGTAAACGCTTAAAATTCGGCCAGTCAAAACTAGGACAACAAGGAAGGTTTCGACAATGGTTGAGGAGAGATTCAGCCCAAGGAGTTTCAGCAATTTGAGAAAGAAAGAGAAGGTATGATGAGACAATATGAAATGGTTTCGGCTTAGGAAAAAAAATAAAGAGAAACAAGTAAGAAATTCGGCTAGGAGATCAAATGATGGAAAGGGACCAAAAGGTGAGCACTTCCCCTATTTATAGAACTAAATTTCGGCTCACTCCTACCCACATGCAACAAAACCGAAAATGCCCCCCAAGCTCCCCAAATTCGGCCACCAACTCAACTCCCTTCCAAATTCCTTTATTTTCTCCTATTTTTACTCTACACCCATCATTCAAACTATTTCAAATTATATCCAACTCATCTCTTCTCCTAGCCATTCATTTAAAACATTTTGAACAAGTCAAAATCCCCTTTTTAAGTGCCTTGGCCGAAACCAACTCTCCCCCCTTGCTCATGACGCAAAAACAAAAGAAAATGTTGCCTTTGCAGCTCGATCCTGAGACCCCAAAGCCCCCTTGAGGCGTCACTTTTCCATGCCTTATGTGGCGCCTCCCTTGCCACTCTGCCAAGCCATTCCTTGTGTCTTAACCTTCCAAATAAAACTCTTAAGGCCCCATTCATCCAAGCTCCCCTTTTAACCCCTAAAACTAAAAATTTTCTAAGGCATTCCACTACACTTACGAGTTCTCAAGACCCCTAATACTCACCCAATCTTACCAAAAGCCTTCCATCATTCGAGATATGCACTAAATGCATAACCCCTAGAACCAGGGTGTTACAATTCTACCCTCCTTAAAATAATTTCGTCCTCGAAATTACTTGGTTAGACTAACGGTCGTACACCTTAATTCACCTTGCTATGCTACCGCTGCGCACTCTGATCTTAAAGAGCTACCATATTTCTAAACACAGTATCAATCATACTCAAGGTTCTAGGTACTTTACAAACAACATAACAAACTGCCACTATAGCGAACAAAACTATAAAGAATATTCCAGGCTTAAGAAACTTACCAGCTGACTCATCTGGTACATCGTTATCCTCTCTTCGACAAACTACATAAACCAGACCTGGCTGTCTTGCCTCAGTGCCACCATTACCGCGGCCTAATGCTCCACGACCTCAGCCGGAACCATTCCCTCCATGGTTCGGACCACGACCCTTGTCGCTTGCTGACCATTTCTATCTGGTTGCACATAACCTTGGTCTTCCATCCTAGCCCTATTCGGATTCTGGGGACAATCCTTAATCAGGTGGGACTTAGACTTACACCTGAAGCATTCTCGATCCCGATTCCAGCACTCACCCACATGGTACCTTCCACACCGAGCACATGGACGATCCAGATTTTCTGAAGCTGGCCTAGTCACACGAGCAGAATTTTCAACCCAGGGTCTTTTCTGAAGACCCTCAGACGATTCAATCGATTTAAAATTCCTCTTATCCCGGTTCCTATCCTTATCTCTATTCTGCCTTACAGAGTCCTTACCTTCCTCAGCTACCTTAGCTTTTTCGACTAACACTGCGAACTCCCGTTCCTGGTGAGGAGCTATCAACAGCCTTAGGTCATCCCTTAATCCGTCCTTAAACCGGATACATCGCTCATGTTCCGTAGCAACTACCCCTCGAGCATATCGGCTTAGCCTCAAGAATTCCGCCTGGTATTCTGCTACGGACTTGTTCCCTTGAACCAGCCCTAGAAACGCCTTCCTCTGCGCATCAATATAATGAGTTCCAACATACTTCTTCTGGTACGCCGTCTTAACATACTCCCAAGTGAGGTCCTCAACTGTGGCGCTATTTCGAATTGTTAGCCACCATTGGTATGCCTCGTCGCGAAGCAGCGCCACCATTCCTTTCACTTTCTCCTCAGGACTCAGATCGAGCTCATCCATAATTCGCTCGGTTGCTTCCAGCCAATACTCAGCCGTACTGGGTGCCACTCCAGATACGCCACGAAACACTTCAGCTCCATTAGCTCGGAGCCGCTCCGGCACAGACTTACGTGTTCCCGTATTTCCTATTGCACCAGCCACCAATTCCAAAACTCGCAAAGACCGCTGCGACACAAAGATCTTCCCCGTCGAGCTTCACGCTCAACATTAATAGCTGGGGGTGGTGGTGGCGGTGGTACTTCATTATCTGACCCTGACCCGATCTAACTGGTTCTGACCTAGTCATTCTTCCTCTACCTCTTCCACGACGACCACGTCCTCTAGAGCTCATTGTCTAACGTTGAGATCTGATTAAAAGTTTTATGCATTAGTATTTGTTCCACTATTTAACCGCAAATAATTTTATGAAAAGAATTTCTAGAAGTGGTTCTTTCGATCAATCAAAGGTTCAGTTCGAGTTTACTTGTAACACCCTAAATTAGGGGTTGTTTGTAACTTAGCTAATTTCCCATGTGTGTGCCTGAAGAATAAATATTATGATTTATTTGGCGTATTTAGGGTCTAGAATTAAACCCGAGTTAGGCCTGATCTAGTGTTAAAATATTTTTTTTAAGTGGAAGGGGCTAGGTTAGTTAGGGCTTTAATAGAATTTTGGGCGAGTTAAGGCACAAAAGATGGGCTTGGTATAAGTGGCGTGGGGCGCCTAAGAGTTTGCTAGGGGCCTTGGGTTCGATTCGTGGAAGAAACAAGGGGGAAATATTTTTCCTTTTAGGTTGGGCGTTAGGCCTAGGAAGGCCTTTTAATTAAATTAGGAGGGCTTATTGACATGAAAGTGGGTTGGCTAAGTGGCTAGCGTGTGCTACTTAGGAGCTTGGAGGGCGTTGGGCGCATGTTCGAGCTGCTGAAGCAGCGTTTTCCATTTTATTTTTCTTATGCAGTTATGGGCTGGAGTATAAAGGCTTTAAGAACGAAAGGTGAGGGCCTTATGACAAGAAAGTCGGGCTGGAAGAGTTGGCAAGGGCGTGGAATAAAGGGCTGCTGCAGTGAGGTCTTTGGTTCGAAGCAAAAGAGCAGCACTTTGTTTTCTTTTTTTTTTTTTGTTGTTTTGTTGAAGCTGGCGTGAAAGGAGATGGCCTGCACATGGTTCCTTGTTGCATTCGGCTGGAGGGAATTGATGGGCACATGGCCTTGTTTTGTTTTTATTTATTATTATTAGATAATAAGAGTTAATAAAGGATAATATGAGCATTTCAAATTGGATTATTTATTTGTTTAACTCTATCGATAATAGAAGATAAAAGGGATATTATTTGGATTATTAATTGAGTATTGGGATTAATTCAAGTTATTTTGAATTAAATCAAAGTAATGGCCAGGAGCAATTTGTGGTATTTGCCGAATTTGGAACTCTTCCTATGAAGAGTGGACGACAAGCAATAGGGGGGGTGCCGAAATCCTTTATAAACCCCCATCTATCATCTTGATTTCTTTTTAGAACTTTTTACAAGCAGCCGAATTTCCTTGGCATATTCTCTTCACAATTTCGGCTAGCCTCCACCTTTCTTGTTCTTCTTCATTATTCGCCAAAACCGACAAGAACCTTTTCTTCTTCTAAAAACCTTGAGCCGAAACTCTATTCCTCCTCCATTAATTTTTATCATTCTTCTCTTTAAGCCGAATACACCCCCTTTGAAGTGCCGAATCCTCCCCTCTCTTCTTGACTAGTTTTGGCCGAATCTCAAGCAAGGTAACCTCTTCCATTTTTCTTTCATAAATCGAATATGTGAAGGTATGTGGGTAAGTGCCGATCTCAATAGTTATGATAACACCCTTGTAAAATCGATTTCTTTCTAGGAAACTCCGGGATCTCAAAGCAGAAAGGCGAATCTTCCATTCCTTAGTCAATCGATTGGTAGGTAGGTGGTAAGGATTTATGGTAAATAAAGTGTTATTAAAGGCCGAAGGCTATCAGTTTTATTTACTAATCGATGGTGGTTGACAGAACAGATCCGGGAATTGAGTGCCGTGATTAGTAACCGAAAGGATATAGGGACAAGGACTTAGAGTGGGGGCCGATTGGTTTCTTCTCGGGATTTAGACTATCGTGGTAACAGGTGTGTACATACACACTTATAGTTAATTAAATGTACTAAATCTTTTGCATGTGATAATTGGATCTATGTAGATTCGAAGTTAATACCATGAATGGTATAAGCAAGGATCCGGGTAAGTCCCTGATTGATTATGAGATTTCATGATGCTTTTGGAAAGCATGATATGTTGTTTATGATTAATGATAGATCTGATATATGTGATTAAACATATGATGGCATGAGTATTATAAATGTTTGATGTGGGATTGATGAGTGGAGGGGGCAATATATTCGTGCCGACGGGCACCAGTGTTTTGGTAACACACTGTGACTACGGTCACCAGAGGTTTGGTACCTCCAGAGGTTTGGTACCTCATCGCATCTCGTCCCAGTGGCTTAGCACCACCGTGGGTTGGCCCCACAGATGATAATACGGGATTGACGCCAGTGATTTGGTATCATACTATGGGTTGGCCCCATCATCCGATTTGTGTCTACGGACACCAGAGGTTTGGCACCTCCAGTGATTTGGCATCACATCTGTGACTATATGTCACCAGTGGTTTGGCACCACCAGTGGTTTGGTACCACACGGGGTAGACAAAGGCGTTTGGTTGGCTAGGTCGGGTGCATGACTTAGTACATGATGATTGATTATATGCTGTGTATGAAATTGTTTAAATACGAGGGAAGGGTTACATACTGAGTCTTGGTGACTCACCTTCTCCTTTACATTTTTCAGGAGACACGTAGATCGCGGATGTGGAGCCGGGTGGACTCGAGGTGGCCATGCAGTGGACTTTAATTCTAAATGAACTTTAATTTTAGTCTTATTATTTTTCTTGTCGGTTTTTATTTAATTTCAGTCGTAATAAGGCCGCCTGACACTTTATTTTTGCTATTTTTCATATGTTGGATACTTGCTTTAAACTATGTTATTATTATTGAATTAAAATCCCATGTTTTCCAAGTTAAAATGGAAATTATTTTTAGCGTGCCATCGGGCACATTTGGAATTTTATATTAACTTGGCTTAAATAAATTTTCTAATAAACACTAAATAAATTTTTTACAAGACATTCAAAAAAAGGTTTTCAACGACTTAAATTGATTTAGAAAAAGTTTTTGTTTCAAATTGTTTTCCTCTGTAACCAACCAAATTCGGTCGTATTGTTTGGGCCGTGTTTGGGTTGTTACATTACTACTCTAATTCAAAGAATCCTATTCATTCATCAACACATTCACAAACATCCACAACCTCCATGGCATCTTAGCCCTTATCTCAACCCAGGGGCAATTTCGTAATTTATCCTACAGGGATATTTTCGTAATAAACTAGGAAGTTTTAAAACTTTCATAAATTCAGGTATTTTGAAATTCCACAAAACTGGAAGGTGTTTTTCAAAAATTTCTCAAATTAAAGATATAACAGAATTTTTAGAATCTAGGGGTAATTTGGTAATTTTGTCAATCGAGGGTAATTTTGTAAATCTTCAAATCAGGGTACCTTGAATTTTCACAAAATAGCATATTTGAATACTTTTTGCAAAGTAGGGAATTGTTATTAAAATTGGGGTTAAATCAAAAAGTTTGAAAGTTAGGGGTATTTTAATAATTTTCAACACAGGGGTATTTTCGTAAATTCCTGCAAATCAGAGTATCTTGATATTTTGAAACTAACTATTTTGGTGTTTTGCAAAGTAAAATCATTTTAACAAAAGTTGAGGGTAGTGCGGTAATTTTACAATACAGGGGCATTTTTGTAATTTTACCGCTAGGGGCATTTTGGTAATTTTGGTAAATTGAGAAAACATTTTTCAAAATCAGATTTAGGGTTTACAAATCAAAGGGTAAGTTTGAGAATTTTAAAAATTAAGGGTTTTTAAACAGTAAGGCTAATCCCTTTCGGGTTTTAATAATTGGTTTAGCCTATGACCGAGTTCTCTTGGTTAGGGTGAACCGAAGCTACGCACCAGGTAGGAATCCCGCGAAGAGGAGGTGAGTCACGAGGACTGCTTAAATACCAAGCTCTTCCGGATCTAATCCTAGACATGCGCACCAAGGTTACCACACCCTAACTCGGCGACTTAGTCGTAGGTTTGTTTAGTAATTTTAAGTTTTATGCATGTGTTTGAGTAGACTAGTCCTAGAGTTCAACAGATCCTAGTTCACTAATCCACGAGCCCAACTAAGCCCATAACAGTTCATATAACAAATCACTTCAAAAAGTCCGAAGTACTTACCTGGTGGACTCGGACCGGAGGTACAGGTGCCATGCCAGAATACCTGAAAAATAATTTATAAAAGCCCATATTTTAAAAAGCCCATTTAAAAAAATGTTTTTGGGCCCAAAACCCTCAAAGCCGAGTTTTGAACCTGGCTCTGATACCAATCTATAACACCCCCAAACCCGGCCCGCGAGTCTTGACCGGATCTGGTTATGTCACTGCGGAAAGATGGTTGAAAATCTCTTTAACTTAGAATAAATCATTAGAACTTGTTCGCTTTTGAAAAACCATGTCCCTTTAAGATAAAAAAAAAACTTGATGTTATAGGATTTGCCAAATTAACACTTTATTAACTTATAAATATAAGTTGCTAAAATAAAACCATAATTAAAAATAAAATCCAAAAATAATGTTAAGGCCCCTATTACAATCAATTTTTTAAAACCCAAAAACTTAATATAAATAAGCTTAAAATATTTGGACTCTTCCTTCTGCATGGGCCACCTTGTGTCCTCTCCGATCCCGGTCCAATTCTACGCCTCACCTGAAATGGTTAATAAAATAGGGTGAGTCCACTGACTCAGTGCATAATCACAACACGTATTTCCACACGTATGGGCTTGGCCCACACCCACATAGTCCTCGTGACAAAACATGCAAGAATGCATTTCAGCCCAACCTACTATCCAACCATAACGCCAACCTTAGCAGACTCCCTGCCTAAGGCCGTGGCTAACCCACCGATCACAACCGAGTGATCCCACATATCCTACCTTGGCAAACCAGCTGCTCAAGGCCGTGGCTGAGCCACCGATCACATCGTGATCCCAACTATAATCCGTCTACGGTGATGCACTCAGCTATCAACCGCCGAGATGGGTACCCAGCCAACATCTCCCTTGATGGTGCATTCAGCAACTCATCAAGCGCTAATGTAGCCCGAAGCTAACATTAGTCCACGTACATCAATGTGTATTCCCTTCCTTCCTCGATCAAACCCAATCCCATGCAAATTTGTAAATGCCACATGTTAAGTCATCATATAAGTGAGTATACAACTCATATTATTACCACATCATATATATATATACATCACAATAACATAATATCCCAAACTTACTCACCTCTAAGCCACACATCATTCATATACATAAGCATTAGCAAGCAGTTAACCGAAGGAAATAGTGCGTTGATTACGCACCTTAAAGATACAAATGATCAACTCTCGAAATGTCACTTGACCAAGACTCTGCCGACACACCCTAAACAACCCACAATAGAATCGGTCACCACCTAAAAATACGTATCATGGCCTTAGGCCGAACATTACCTTTACAACATCCTTACCTTGATGAATCGAACCTAAGAGTCCTCCCTAACGCTCCTCCTTGCTGGTTACACATGAAAGAATCACCACATTAAGACCACAAGAATATTCGGCAAACTCCATGCACCAAGACCACACTTTGGTTAACGAAATATCAAAAGAAGTAAACTATAACGTAAAACCTTACCCTTCACAAACGACTAGAGAAGAGACCCAAACGCTCCACCCCTTGCTTAAAATTCGGCCAGTTAAAACTAGGACAACAAGGAAGGTTTCGGCAATGGTTGAGGAGAGATTCGGCCCAAGGAGTTTCGGTAATTTGAGAAAGAAAGAGAAGGTATGATGAGACAATATGAAATGGTTTCGGCTTAGGAAAAAAAATGGAGAGAAACAAGTAAGAAATTCGGCTAGGAGATCAAATGATGGAAAGGGACCAAAAGGTGAGCACTTCCCCTATTTATAGAACTAAATTTCGGCTCACTCTTACCCACATGCAACAAAACCGAAAATGCCCCCCCAAGCTCCCCAAATTCGGCCACCAACTCAACTCCCTTTCAAATTCCTTTATTTTCTCCTATTTTTACTCTACACCCATCATTCAAACTATTTCAAATAATATCCAACTCATCTCTTCTCCTAGCCATTCATTTAAAACATTTTGAACAAGTCAAAATCCCCTTTTTAAGTGCCTTGGCCGAAACCAACTCTCCCCCCTTGCTCATGACGCAAAAACAAAAGAAAATGTTGCCTTTGCAGCTCGATCCTGAGACCCCAAAGCCCCCTTGAGGCGTCACTTCTCCATGCCTTATGTGGCGCCTCCCTTGCCACTCTGCCAAGCCATTCCTTGTGTCTTAACCTCCCAAATAAAACTCTTAAGGCCCCATTCATCCAAGCTCCCCTTTTAACCCCTAAAACTAAAAATTTTCTAAGGCATTCCACTACACTTACGAGTTCTCAAGACCCCTAATACTCACCCAATCTTACCAAAAGCCTTCCATCATTTGAGATATGCACTAAATGCATAACCCCTAGAACCAGGGTGTTACAATAAAATTGATTACTTTTTGTCCTTTTGTTAAAATTTGGAAAATCGTTCTCAAAGTTCATTCTTCTCTTGATTTAAAATAAAAAGCTTATCCTCGTGAGTACAAAATATTGTGCCCTAACTTACTGGGTGTGACATCTCGTTACTTCGATATAAGAATTTTCAAAATAACAATGATCCGAATTGTGACCTATCTTACTCTTGAGAATTCGGGGTGCTATGTCCTAACTTACTGGATATGGTATTTCGACATTTCGAGATGAGAGGGCTTTTGATAATTTTTCCAATTCATTTGAGTGTTTTAAAATCAATAAAAATGATCGTATTTTTCAATTCAATCTCTACTTTCAACTTTGTGGGTGCTAGGATTGCAATAATGTTGAGTCTCTTAGGATATTGCCGCATTCATATTTGCATGACCATTGTGGTCACACCCTTAAGTGGGAGCGAGAAGCTATGCCTTCGTGAGGTTTTCACCTCCGCATGGGCTAATGGACTGCTTTCGGGACACATCCGTACCTATGTCTTCGTGAGGTTTTCACCTCCGCATGGCCATAGGGAAATGTGTTCCCCCAGGCGAACTCGATTCATATGAGCCTATAATGGGTGAGGATTGAGGAATCTGGTTGGTTGGTGCCCTTCTTCAGAACCAACCACATGTAGAAAGACCTAAGAGCCCAGCATAGGTAGAGCCACATCGAACCCTAGAGACCACCTGGATAAATGCTTTATTCCGATTATTACTCCTGCACTAACGTGTTTCTCTCTGTCTTGATTGCATTGCATTACATCATTATAGAAAGAAGGTGCCGATTCATATTCGATTCCTAAATAGAGGAGTTTGTCATAAGGAAATAAATTTCTTGAGAAAGTGGATTATAATACGGTTGCTCAAATATAGTCCAAGTAAACGACGAGAGAAGGCTGACAGTCCACAGAAGAATACAAGACTTCGCACGATGATTCAAGCCAACAATGATTATTCAAGAGTCGTCAGGTCTTGACTTTTTTGGGATATGAAGCTTATAAACGATCATAAAGGATGAACAAGGGAAGAGATACGGCCTGAACCGAGCCGCCGAGAGCCAAAAGATACATCTACGAAGAAAGCGCAGAAGATATGGCCATGATATTAGGTCACGAAGGAAGGGATTGGCGCTTTTCTTGGACTATGAAGACAAAATCGTATATGTAATCTGTTTTATGTAAAGAGCTTTATTTTCTAGAAAAGTTCTTCTAATGGAATTGAATTCATAATCAGCGCGTCTCTTTCTTCTACATTCATTCCATGCATTTGCATTGTATTGCATCATCTTAGAAAGGAGGTGTTGATTCGCATCTGATTGCTAAATAGAAGAATTTTCCATAAGAAAATGTGTTACTTGATAAAGCGGAACACGATACGGTCATCTGAACAAGGCCTAGGTAAGCAACGAGACAAGACATTGTATGAAGATTCAAGCTGACAAGGATTATTCAGGAGCCATCCGAAGATTATGAGCACCACGGAGGACACGCGAGTGATGAGGTACGACCTACATCAAGCATCGAAGAGTTAGAAGAGACATCTACTAAGGAAGCTCACGGGACATAACCATAACATCTGAATACGAAGAAGAGGATTTGTCTGAAAATTCAAGCCGACAAGGATTGTTCGGGAGTCATCAGAAGATTATGAGCATCGCAAAGGGTAAGTAAGTCAAGCAAACAAGGAGCTAGAAGAGGCGGACACGACCATAATATTCGGGTACGAAGAAGAGGATCAGCATTTTCACCTAGACTATGAGAAAGAGGCCGTGTGCGGTCTACTTTATTAAAGGAACGCATTTTCTAGAAAAATTCTTCTAGTAGGAATTGAATTCATAATCAACGTCTTTCTTTCTTTTCGCATTGCATTTCATGCATTTGCATTGCATTGCATGCATTTGCATTACATCGTATCACATGCATTAAATATGTAGAAAAACCCTAATTACGTTAAGTTATTCCAGTTAGCTAGAAGACATGGAGCAAAGGTTGGAAAAAATAGAGAAAATGCAAATACGGATGCAAGAGCAATTGACCAAAATTCGACAGGAGATGCGGGAACAAATGCAAGAATTGCAAAGGAACATGATATGCCAGCTAGCCCAGTTAATAGCTGGAGGATTTGAAAAAAGGAGTGACCAAGGGCTCAATAGTGTGGATGATGATGAAGAAATCATTTATTCCCCGATGAATATCCCGGTTCAACCAGATACACAGTCGCGAGGGGCACCCATCGTTATCAGACCCCAATGCCAGACCAATACCTCGACCCTGTCAAACTTCTCAATGGGTTCATGTTCTAACCCTAAGGATAATCGAGTTAAACCGATTGCTTGGGCAAAGGTAAAAGAAAAGAGGGAGCGGACATTGAAGAAGGAAAAGGAAGTGGGTAGTACGAGTAAGCATGACGAGAACTGTTTAAAGCTAATGGCAATAGGACAGCTAAGGACAACGCCTACCAGTCATCAAGGTCCCCTTAGGCAAGATTTTAACCCGAAACCTAACATTGAAAGGCTCCATTTCACACCAATTCCAATGACATATAGGGAGCTGTATCAAAGTCTGTTTGATGCGCACGTGGTGTCCCCATTTCATTTGAAACTGTTGCAACCTCCGTTCCTAAAATGGTATAATGAGAATGCCCAATGCGAATACCATGCGGGGATAAAAGGCCACTCAATCGAAAATTGTACTACATTTAAAAAGCTGGTTGAAAGGCTCATTAAAGTAGGAGCTGTAGATGTCGATAATTTACCAACGCCCGACCACTTTGAGAAACAGTAAGTAAGAAAGGAAAGTTGTAACCCCTTGAAGGAATCAAAAGCGAAGAGGGAATGGGGGAACGAAGTCTCTAAGCCTTTGCATATTAGGGAGAGTTTTGAACAATAGGACTGTGGAAGGGATCCTTGTATTTTAGCTGATCTGGAGTAATATTCGAAACATGCTTGTTGCTTTAAGCCTAGAGACAACAAGAGTCCTTTTGTGAAATGGGCTTGTTTCCAGAATTGTTGCTTCAATAAATGCATCTTTATTTTCACTCTTTGCATCTCATACTCTATATCATTTCATTTTCATATCATACTTTTAATCTTCTACCTTCATACCCACAATGGGTCCCCCAGATATCAATGACATGAGCAACACTGTTACCGACTCTCTTTTTAACGAGATATGTGTCTAAAGGGATTGGAGGACTGCAGAGATGGCAAAGGCCGCAACTTATTTCCTAAATTGTTAAGAATGGTGGATCCTATCCTACGAAGTGTCAGCAAACACTACAAGGGAGATGAAAATGGAAGCTCAGTTGGCCGTAGGAACAAGGCAAGGAATCAGTGAGTTATCTCCAAGAGTTCAAAGGTATTTTCATATAATCACGCCAGGACTACTGAGGCATGAGTACGCTGTCCAAGCTAAGGAAGTCACAGAAAAAGTCCACATGATGATAATTCTACCCGGACTAAGCCAATCAAGAGGTTCGAGCCATTGGCCTACCCAAAAAATTGCATCAAACGCCAAATCGAGAAGGACAGAACTTGTGTGCCTCTTCCATTCTTTCTACACATGGGGCATGAACGTTATCAAGCCAGTCTCCTCAAAAGCTTTAGCCAACCTTGATTCATGTTCATGGTCGTGGGTTATCCTACTGAGAGGGTAAAGGTCGCTTCATATGCCAATATTACAAAGTCGATGGTCATAACAAAAAAAAGAGAAAGACAAAAAAACAAAAAAGAGGAAAAATATCAACACAGGGCGAAAGGATCATATCTAACCGCACAAGTTAAAAGTTTGCGGTCATTGCAAAGATCAAATGCCATGTCATGGAATCAAAAAAAAAGGAGGGGGCAAAAAGATCATATTTAACCACACAATGTCAAAGTTTACGGTCTTCTCAAAGATCAAATGTCGCGTCATAGTAAAAAAAAAGGGGGGCAACAAAACAAAGGGTCGATGACCTAAACTTGTGAATATTGGCATATAGAAGTTATGTTTACCCTTTATGCTCATTAAACATCGCCCAAGACCTCTGCCGGGGCAGCCTCTTCCTCATTAGGTTTCGCCCAGTGAAGTCAAAATCCCTTTTTTTTCGGGGCACGAGCTGAGCCAAAGATTGGATGAGGCGAAATAGGTCCAATTCCAATGTGATCAAGAGAATTTGAAAATGTTGAGAGCTATCTGTCACAGTCAGATGAGCTACCCTAGAAAATTTCATGATAGGGCTTTGGGAAGGAAAATTCCCTCATGCAAAAGAGACTTCACAAGAAAGTAAACACCAAAGGACCTTATACGGTGAAGAAGGCCTGTGCTGGAAAAACATGAATATCAATTTGCCCAATCCAGTAAATTCAAAAAAAAAAAGGGAGAGTGAGAAAAAGAAGAAAAAGGAGAGGCCAAAGTGAAAACCCGCAAAGGGCGCTTTGAGACCAAGGTGGGTTTGAGTTGAAAACCCGAAAAGGCGGCTCAAATTTTTGATGAAAATAGGGCAAACAGTAGTCTCACTATGCTTGAAGCAACAATGAAGGGGTGTGTTACGTCTTGGGGCATCGACAAGGTACTCTAGATCCCCTAAACACGTATTGAGCTTAAAATGGTCCTCAAGAAGTTTGAACAGGGAAGCTCACGCTGCGATATCTGGGGTATCTAGCTTCTATTCTACCCATTTTGAGTTGTTATCTTTGTCTTTTCAAAATACACTCTAAATAAATCTCTTTGCATTTGTAAGCTTTGATTAGCTTGTTTGTTCTGAGCTACACTCCCAATAAATTTTCGTTTCATCCATCATTATGATCCCTTTCAAGCATTTTACATTAAAATAATGATTTTTGGACTAATAATACTTTCATGAAAGGAGTTTTGCATGTTACTCTGGAAACCTCTAAATAATACAGGAATCTGAAACAGGATTATTGTTTAGAATCCACCAAACTTAAGGGTTGGAAGCGTCGAAATCCAAGTTGAGATCATCTCCTTAGATTTTTGCCAAAAATGGTGATTGAACAAAATGACAAGGTATTGCGTCAGTGATACAATCCTGACGAGAAATGGGCGTTGTTAACCCAAGTGCAAAGCCGGAATCAGTCTCGAAAGAAAACGATATTCTGCATTCATGCGAGCCTCATGCATATACATCTGGTTGAGTCACCCGAAGAGTGGTCAATAGATGGAAACTGATCCTATAATAGCAACAGGATGGGTTGAAGAAGTTGCAAATGCCATAACCCCGAGTCGTAGTGGGATGGATTGAAAACGATGCGAATTCTATACCCTTGACATTGAAGTTACATTGGGGCAAGTCATTTGAGCAGAATATGACTATTCATACAAATGCCATCCTGCATTCATACAAAGGTCATCCATAAGACACATCTACCTAGGGGCATTCGATTCATTCTGATCATTGCATTCTAATCATTCTCATGACATTCTGCATTCAGGTAAATGTCGTCCATAACACACGTAGTTAAGAGGTCATGAGTTGTTCCGAATCATAATATCCTTATCGTTTGCATAAGCATAAGCACATTCCACAGGACAGGGTCCTCAAAGAACAATGTAGCAATAGCGAAGCTCAGATTTTGTTCCCTAGAGGATAGTGGAGCGGACCGAAGATTGAAATTTTCCTGAAGATAGCAAATTTGGCACTCCTGAGCTTTGCAGGAGACAGATTGAAGAAAGCAAATCTGGCATTCCTGAGCTTTGCAAGAGGCAGATGGAAGACAGAAGATCTGGCATTCCTGAGCTTTGCAGGAAGCAGATTGAAGATAGGAAATCTGGCATTCCTGAGCTTTGCAGGAAGCAGATTGAAGATAGCAAATCTGGCATTCCTGAGCTTTGCAAGAAGCAGATTGAAGATAGCAAATCTGGCATTCCTGAGCTTTGCAGGAGGCAGATTGAAGACAGAAGGTCTGGCATTCCTGAGCTTTGTAGGAAGTAGATTGAAGATAGCAAATCTGGCATTCTTGAGCTTTGCAGGAAGCAGATTGAAGATAGAAGATCTGGCATTCCTGAGCTTTGTAGGAAGCAGATTGAAGATAGCAAATCTGGCACTCCTGAGCTTTGCAGGAGGCAGATTGAAGACAGCAAATCTGGCACTCCTGAGCTTTGCAGGAGGCAGATAGAAGACAGAAGATCTGGCATTCCTGAGCTTTGCAGGAAGCTGATTGAAGATAGCAAATCTGGCATTCCTGAGCTTTGCAGGAAGCAGATTGAAGACAGAAGATCTGGCATTCCTGAGCTTTGCAGGAAGTAGATTGAAGATAGCAAATCTGGCATTCCTGAGCTTTGCAGGAAGCAGATTGAAGATAGCAAATCTGGCATTCCTGAGCTTTGCAGGAAACAGATTGAAGATAGCAAATCTGGCACTCCTGAGCTTTGCAGGAGGTAGATTGAAGACAGTAAATCTGGCATTCCTGAGCGTTGCAGGAGGCAGATTGAAGACAGAAGGTCAGGCATTCCTGAGCTTTGCAGGAAGCAGATTGATAAGCTTATTCTCGAGAATTCGAAATGTCGTGTCCTAAAGTATTGGATGTGATGTTTTGTTGTTTCGTGATAAAATTTTCAAAATAAGGCAATGTTCTACGTTTGGAAATTTGAGAGATCGTGCCCTATGTGTTGGGTTTCCATTCTCTTGCTTGGCCAAACAATCAGATATCCTTTTGATATTTTAACGCGCGAGTCTCGAAAATTAAGAGACGATCTCGGATTCAGAGATTAAAACCATCGTGTCCTATGTAGTGGATGTGATATTTTATTCCTCCGAAATGATTTCCAAAAAGACAGAAGGTCTGGCATTCCTGAGCTTTGCAGGAGGTAGATTGAAAATAGCAAATCTGGCACTCCTGAGCCTTGCAGGAGGCAGATTGAAGACAGCAAATCTGGCACTTCTGAGCTTTGCAGGAGGTAGATTAAAGACAGAAAATCTGGCATTCCTGACCTTTGCAGGAAGCAGATTGAAGACAGAAGATCTGGCATTCCTAAGCTTTGCAGGAAGCAGATTAAAGACAGCAAAGAGTCACAGTAAGTTTGAAGCAGATTGAGGCCAGTAGTTATCTTTCAAGGTCGCGGTGAAGAGAATTAAAGAAACCATTGATCCAAAACAAGGCTACTGGAGGAAAAGAGCGCTAAAAGGTCAAGACTCAGTAGGTCCCGACAAATTTGGGCCTTCTTTATGTCTTTGCCCTATTCCCGTTACACGACAATGAGCAAAGAGGAGCAGCTGTAGATGGCCCAAATAGTCCGGGCCCGAATTACAAATAAAAAAATAATAATAAAAAACAATGGCCCAATTTATAGGCGGCCCAAAAGGCCCAAAACCTAAATTTTCAGATAGCTAGGGTTTTCAGAACCCTAGCGCCGCAAGCCTCCCCCCACTGGCCTCCACTACCACAGCACCACCGCCACCTCTGCTCCATTGTCTGCCACGACCTGCAAAAAAGGACAAGAGAACAGTAACCTGACACGAGCCAAGGGATGGGTTTATTTGTTTTATTTTCATCAATATTCGGCTATAAAAGCCAACTCAAAACAATGTATCAGGGACCTTTTTAATGAATCAAAAAGAAAACATATTCAAAAATAGCAAATCAATACAACAGAGAAGTTGGCAAAGAGGTTGTTCATTTTATTTTTTTTTTCTTCTTAAGTCTTTCATTTTTTTGCATCGAAAATCATATACATATATATACGTATATTTTAAAAAAAAAATAAAAAAGGGGTGGGATTTACCTTTTCCGGTAACCGCTCACGGTGGCCGGCACGGCGGCGCCACGGTGGTCCCCCTCGACGGAATCCCCTCCCCACACGCGCCTGCAGAGAGAAAAGAGAGGCTTGGAAGTTTTTTTTTAAAAGAGTGGAGGGGAAATGATTTTTTTTTTTAGGATTTTGGCCTTAAATAGGCCTTCAAAACAGCGCCGTTTTGGTCTGGCCATTTAGGCATCAAAATGACGCCGTTTCATTCCGACCCGACTCGATCCGACCCGCTAGCCAGAGGATCCGGTTGTTTTGGTGGGAGGGGCTAATTGCGCATTTAGCCCCTCCGCCCTTTTATATATTTGCAATCAAACTTTCTGTTTCTTTAAGATTAGCCCCAAAAGTTTATCTTATTTTCAATCAAGTCCCCATTCATGTAGCGTATTTTGAAGGATAGTTTATTTCCTGATTTAGTCCTTGTATTCTACGCGCATTACAAATAGGCCCTTCCGTTTTTATCTATTTCAAATCTCCCCCTGAAACTTTGTTTTAAACCCGATTTAGTCCCATTTTTCCATTGTAATTGTATTATTATTATTTTAGTACTATTATTATTATTTTTCATCCTTATGTATTATTATTTTCCATATTAATTATTCATTACTACTATTACTATTGTTGTTACTACCATATTTATATTCTTATATTGTACATATTTCATATTTTTTATTATTGCTATTATGTAGCATTATATTGTACATATTTCGTATTGTCATTATCACTATTATTATTATTACTATACTATTATTTTATTATTATACTATTATGTTATTATTCTTCCTATATTACTATTATAATACCATTGCTTATATATATACTACTATTATTATATTTTATTATCACCATATTATTGTTATTATTATTATTTTTTACTTTTATTATATGATATATAAATGTATATATTATTATTTATTTAACTTTCATTCATATATTTATTTATATCATTTCACATATACTCTTATTTCCATTCGTATCATCACATTTCATATATTCCTATTTATATTTACATCTCAATATCATTTTTGTTATCACTATTATTCTTTCGTTATCTGTTTATTATCCCTTTTAGCATATCAGTTTTACTCATCGTATTTCTATTTTCGTCTTATTATTATCGTTGTACTTAATATATGTGTTCTGTGTGTTTGCTAGCATTATACCTCATTTCCTGCATTTTGTTACAAATTTGTGTTCCATTTTATCCAATACAAAATTGATTTCTTTCGTAAAGACAACATTTCGTATTTAGAAATTCGAGAAGATCGTGCCTTAACTTGCTAGGTTTCGATTTTTCTCGTTTAACCTAAATAGCGAAATATCTTTTCAAATAAAAAGTTTTTGAATAAAAATAAAAGCTTATTTTCGAGAATTCGATATGTTGGGTCCTAACTTACTGGATGCGGCATTCTGTTATTTCGAGATGAGATTTTCTAAACGAGGCAATATTCATCTTGGATACGAGGATTTGAATTATCGTGTCCTAAAGTACTGGATGTGATATTTTATTTCTTCGGAACGAGAAAAGTTTGATATTTAATTCGAGGAAATTCGAATATTTTCAAAGAGGATCATATTTTTAAAATTCATTTTCACAATTTTCAACTTTCGACATAAGGACATTAATTGATCAATTTGGTACCAATTTTGGGCGTGACGAGGGTGCCAATCCTTCCTCGCACGTAACCGACTCCCGAGCCCACTTTCTCGAAACTCGTAGACTAAAATATTTTATAGGTGGCTCGATCGCACCTAATAAAAGATCGGTGGCGACTCCCGTTTTTATTTTCAAAACCCAAGTTCGATTCCCGCCTTTTCAAAAAAGGATGGTTTTGACAGTAAGCAAAATGAAAAAAAAAAGGAAAAAAAAACACAAAGAGAGCTGAGCTTGAAAATGAAACCTTATTTTGATTCGTTACTCTCCCGTCTGAAATAGCCGTAATAGAGAGGCTCCGGAGATTTCAGCTTCCTCACCTTACTGTCTACTCATTGTGTCGATGGTGGATGGATGATTAGAAACATCAACGTGGGCACCTCCATAGCCCTAACATTCAGCCCATGTGGCACCCATCATTTTCTTCAATTCTAAAATTTCAATCCTCGCCAAGATAGTAGCAAAGTTAAATTCTATTACTTACAAAATTTTAGATAACAAATATATTATTACGTGTTAAATATTATGTCAACTTATTATTTTCATATCATATTTATAAAAAATAATTTTATTTTAATTAAAATTTTAATGACTATCATAATACTGAATTTGTAAAATATAAAGATTGAAAATAATTAAATTAAACACATATCACGAGATTGATAATAAAATTTTATCTATCAAATTCATACACTAAAACTAAAATTTCAAAAGTTCAATTTTTTTTAAGAATCTTAGTTATCTGAATCAAGGAATAATATTAAGGTCTAAATTTTAAAATATATTTAGGGTAAATTACACAACAGTCACCCAACTTCAGGGTAACTGACAAAACAGTCACCTAGGTTTCATTTCAGTCACTCAACTTTCGAAAAGTTATAAAACAGTCATTAATTAACAGTTACCGTTAAGGTGTTAACAGAATTGCTGACATGGCAAGTTGACCAGTTGATGTGGCAAGTTGACTTATGACCCCTGTATTTTTTCTTCTTCTTCTTCTTCTTCTTCTTCTTGACCAAAGGATAGTACACCCCTATCCTTTTTTCCTCTGCTTCTTTTGGAGAAGACCATTCTTGCCCTTCACAGGCAACATTAATGACCATTTGTCTTCCCCCACCGTTTTGGTGTTCTTAGTGGCTCCATTTTCCTCCATGGTTAACCCTATCAAAAGGACCCTCCGGTCGCTTTAAAAGTCAACTTCAAAAGGACCCTCTCAAACACCAATGTCATTTGAAAATCGAAGCTCCAATATTGTGATAAGAAAAAAGAATAAGAACATTTAGAAGTCCATGAAATCATCTTCCCTGTTGAAATCCCATCAGATGATCAGAAACATCCACCCAACTGCCAAAAGGATCAAAAAAGGATTAATAGATGTCTACCAAGCTAACACAGAGGACATGGGGTAAAAACCATTCCTCCGAAGACATGCTCAATAAGTTAATTTTAAGCACTGAGCAAGACTGAATCCATTTCACACAAAAGAATAAAAGAACAACGGGGGCCACATCAAAAACCAATAGTTCATAAGCATGTACACATCAAAATAAAGAGGGAAGCATACAATACTAATTCATGCACGTAACCAATGGATTTAACTTTCTTCACAATCAGTGAGGTTCCTAACAAATCACAAACACTATTGACCCCATATTTCTCCCAATATTCACCCTTTAGTTATTTAAACAGTTATTTAAGAAGTTATTTCCTAGAAGTTAGTGGCTGAAATTTGTCAGCGATTTCTTTTGAGAGTCATCGAAATTTGTTAGCGATTTTCTTTTTGAGAATCACATAGTATGTTTCTCCATAAATAAAACCCAACTGGCAACCCTTCTTATTGCTCAAATATGTCAGTACAAGATAAAATTCTTCTCCCAATGACAACACTTAGTTCATACATATTTGCTTCATTTTAAGGCAATATGGCTAGTAAAGTTAGCAATCCCAAGACGTATAATGCAGTCAATCTACCCAAAATTTTCATTTTCCCTGAAGTATTCATGTCAACCATGTGTTCATCCCAAGACATATAATACAATCAATTTACCCAAAGCGACCGGAGGGTCCTTTTGAGAGGGTTAACCATGGAGGAAAATGGAGCCTTCAAGAACACCAAAACGGTAGAGGAAGACAAGTGGTCATTAATGTTGCCTGTGAAGGGCCAAAATGGTCTTCTCCAAAAGAAGCAAAGGAAAAAGGGATAGGGGTGTACTATCCTTTAGTGAAGGAGAAGAAGAAGAAGAAAAAAATGCAGGGGTCAGAAGTCAACTTCCCACATCAGCTGTTCAACTTGTCACGCCAGCAATTCTGTTATCACCTTAACGGTAAATGTTAATTAGTGACTGTTTTGTAACTTTTCAAAAGTTGAGTGACTGAAATGAAACTTTGGTAACTATTTTGTCAGTTACCCCAAAGTTGGGTAACTGTTGGTGTAATAGCCCAAATTTCAGTGATGTCAAAATTAATGGTTTGAGATCACCAAATCTGACAAATGAACTCGTAGGCTATATTATTTATTATTTACGAGCCAAATGTAGCTTTTAAAATATTTTTAAAATAGTAAATTATGTATTATAAAGATTTATTTGGTCAAGAAATCGAGAAAAAGAGGTATCGAGATCTCGGTGTTATAAACTGAGTCATAAATATTTTTATGAATGTTTACGCAATGTCAATAAGGTAGTATTAAAATTCCGTTAGAAAATTTTGACGTTTGGGTGGTTAATTAAATAAAAAGGACTAAATTGAAAAGTGTATAAAAGTTACTAGAAGGATTAAATAGCTTAATTGTCAAATGAAGAAGGACCTAAAGTGCAAATAAGCCCAAAGGAGATATTTTGGGCGGCAATAGCTGACGAAAATCAGGAAATGGATGAAATAAGAGTAAAATTGGAAAATTGCCAAAATTAGTTAAATAAGTATGGGACCAAATTGGAATTATCTAGAATTCTTTTCATTTCTCTTTATTTTCTTCAGCTGAAAAACAGCCATGGGAGAGAGCTTCAAGCTGGTTTTCATACTCAAGCTTCATGTAAGTTTAATTCTTGCTTTCTCCTTGAAATTTCTATGTTTTTGGACTTTTACAATTGGATCCAACTTACTATGTCATTAGTTTTTGATTCTATAGCTAATTTTTAAAGTTGATGTGGATTAGTACTGGAAGAATATGATGAATAAATATTGATTTGGAGCTTTAATTTTGTTATATGATGATATTATCAAGTGAAATTGGTGAAAATTGGTTTTAGGACCTAATTGTGAAATAGCTGAAATTATGGCCTAGTGTTAAAATTCTGATTTCAAAGGTTATGAAGTAGTTTAAAATGATAGAGAAAAGTACTAAATGAGAAAATTAACTCAATTGAGGGGTTGATTCAGCAAGGACTGAATTGTATGAATTGTGGAATTAGGGACAAATTAGAAATCAACATGTTACACTAAAGTAGTTTTGGACAGCAGCAGTTGTCTAACTTTGAAAAATCACTAAAAATTGTAGAAATTGAATTAGAAGTTGAGTGAGATATGGTATCAAAGATTGTTGAGTCTATTTTCATATAAAAGAAACATAGAAAGCAAAAGAAGTCTACATTTTGAGATATTTAAAGTTTTGTAAGACTGGTTTAGAACAACTTCGTGATCCCCTGTTCTTACTTTAGAAATTCACTAAAAATTGTATAAAAATTATTATGAGATATAATTTATATGTTTTTTTCCTTAGTGAGTCTATTTTTATTAGAAATAATCGGAAACACTATACAAAAATCGTACTGTGAGATAATTGATTTTTAGTAAAAAGAGGTCAGAGTTGTCAGATTGTGTAACAGGGGAGAATTTAACTAATAAACTGTACTAATTGGCTGTACCAAAAATTCTGTAAAAATTATAGTAAGAATATATGTGAGTCTAGTTTCAAAGAAAATTAACGGTTTGAAATTTGGAGTTCTGTAGCTCAAGATAAAAATAATTTAGTGACTATAACACAGATGGACAGCTTGAACATTCACATGAGTAAATAGTGAAAATTATAGAAAATGTTACTTACAAGTGTGTTGTTTATACTAAGGATGTGGATGGAGAGGAGGAGGAGGAAAAATAATATATGAATGACTTGTGTATAAATTGATTACATGCTCGATTATAATTGATATAATGTTTTATTTGGAATATTTATTATGAAATTATGATTATCGTTATAATACAAAAAGTGAACTTGTAAGTTTATATGGCTAAATTTTTAGTGATCATTTGTTAATTTTATGAATTTCATGATGTGTTATTTCATATGGATTGATGATAAAATCGTGCATAATGTAAAAGCATGAAGATTGAATAAATGATCGAATTGAGCACCTTAATTCAATGATAAGACGAATTGACGGATGTTAGAATTAAGTGACCCAAATTCTTATTTAAATAAAATAAAAGAAGAATCCCTATAGAATTACACTTCTTTTATTTTATTTTGAATAAGGTTTTTAAACCTTATTAAACTCCATCTATTTGATATTGATTAGAATAAGGAGTTTCAATCTTACTACTCCTATTAGAATATGGCTTTATAAGCCTATAAATAGACATGGTCTATTCCTCTTGTAATTGATTTGAATTCGACATAGTGAATTTTCTTCTCCTCTGCACGTGGTTTTTCCTGAAAAGGTTTCCACGTAAAATCTGTGTGTTTTTTCATTTTTTTTATTTTTTTTAACAAATTGGTATCCGAGCTTCCGGGTTTTTTTTTTTCATCTCGATCACGGTAATGGCGTCTTTGAAGTATGAAATTCATTGTTGGATCACAACACGCATTAGCGTTGTGGCGGATAAAGATGCAGCAGCGGTTCTTACACAGATGGATTTAGAGGAAGCCCTGTTAGGGGTAGATAAGATGCCTTCGACATTGACGGAGGAAGATAAGAAGCGCAAGGATCGAAAGGCACTAACACAGTTACATCTGCATTTGTCTAATGAAATTTTGCAGGATGTGATGAAGGAGAAGACTGCCGCAGCATTATGGAAGAGGCTAGAACAAATATGTATGTCAAAAACTTTAACTAGCAAGTTGCATATGAAGCAACGTCTTTATACTCATCGTTTGGAGGAAGGTGCGTCGTACCACGAACACTTAAATGATGTTTAAAGAAATTCTCTCAAACTTGGAGGCCATGGAGGTTCAGTATGATAAGGAAGATCTAGGGTTGATTCTGCTTTGTTCGTTGCCTCCGTCTTATTCAACCTTTAGAGACACGATTTTATATAGCCACGAGTCTCTCACAGTTGATGAGGTTTATGATTCTTTGACCTCGTATGATAAGATGAAGCATCTTGTGGTTAAAACTGACTCTCAGGGAGAGGGTCTCATTGTTCGTGGGAGACAAGATCGGAATGCTGATGATGATCGTGGAAGGACACAGGAACGAAATCCTCGCGGTAAATCTAAGGGTAGATCAAAGTCTTCAAACAGAGGTAAAACTTGTAACTTCTGCAAGAAGAAAGGGCACATTAAATCTGAGTGCTACAAGCTACAGAACAAGATTAAAAGGGAGGCTGCAAATCAAAAGGGAAAACAACCAGAAAATTCTGGTGAAGCTGATATTGTAGAAGACTACAGTGATGGTGAACTTCTAGTCGCTTCTGTCAACAATTCTAAAGAGAGCGAGGAGTGGATACTTGATTCAGGCTGCACCTTCCACATGAGTCCCAATCGGGATTGGTTTACAAATTACGAAACGGTGTCTGAAGGTGTTGTTTTGATGGGAAATAATGCTTCGTGTAAAATCGCAGGTGTTGGAACAATTAAAGTTAAGATGTTTGATGGAGTTGTCAGAACACTTAGTGACGTACGGCATGTTCCAGAATTGAAGAGAAATTTAATTTTGTTGAGTACTCTTGATTCAAAAGGGTACAAATACACAACTTGAAAGTGGGTTGTTGAAGATTTCCAAAGGTTCCTCATTGTGATGAAAGGGCAGAGAAAGACTGCCAAGTTATATGTTTTGGTGGTTCTATTGTTATTGGTGATGCATGTTTGTTGCTTCCTCTTCTTTGTGACGATGATATTACTAAACTTTTGGCATACGCGCCTAGGGCATATGAGTGAGAATGGCATGGCAGAATTGAGCAAAAGAGGACTTCTTGATGGGCAAGGAATTTGCAAACTGAAGTTCTGTGAGCACTGTGTTTTTGGGAAGCAAAAGAGAGTTCGATTCACCAGAGGAATCCATAACACGAAGGGAACATTGGAGTATATTCATTCGATGATGCGTGGGGCCATCAAGAGTGCCTTCGAGAGGTGGAGCTAATTATATGCTAACTTTTATTGATGATTTTTCCAGAAAAGTTTGGGCATTCTTCCTGAAGTAGAAAAGCGATGTGTTTTCCGCATTTAAGTCTTGGAAAACTATGATTGAAAAATAGACGGGAAAACAAATAAAATACCTCCGCACAGACAATGGCTTAGAGTTTTGTTCTGATGAGTTTAATAAACTGTGCAAGTCAGAAGGGATCGTGAGACACTTAACAGTTCGTCATACTCCACAGCAAAACGGCGTTGCAGAACGAATGAACAGAACGATCATGGAAAAGGTTCGATGTATGCTGTCAAATGCCAACTTACCAAAGTCGTTTTGGGCCAAGCGACCTCATCGCATGTTTTTGATCAACCGATCTCCATCCGTTGCCATTGAGAAAAAGACTCCACAAGAGGTATGGTCTGGTAATCTTGCTAATTATTCTAATTTAAAGATCTTTGGGTGTCCTGCATATGCTCATGTTAATAATGGAAAATTGGAACCAAGATCTATTAAATGTGTTTTTCTTGGTTATAAAGTGGTGTAAAAGGGTATAAGTTATGGTGTCTGAAAATAGAAAAGTTGTGATTAGCAGAGATGTTGTTTTTGATGAAAGCGCTATGCTACCTAACTTATCTCTTAAAGACTCTTCCAATAAAGAAAATCAAAAGCGGTGGAGCATCAGTTAATATAGAGTCAACTCCTCAAGCCAAGTACAAAAATTGAGAATAGAGTTGCTTCTTCACCAAAATACTCTATCGCCAAAAACAGAACTAGAAGAGAAATTAAACCTCCAAAGAAGTATCTTTGAGGTGACCTAGTTGCTTATGCTTTAAATGTGGTGAAGATATAGATGCAAACCAAGATTCGTCTAATTATTACGAGGCGGTTAGTTTGTGAAGACTCGAGAAAAGTGGATGTTTGCTATGCAAGAGGAAATAGAATCACTCCATAAAAATAGAACATGGGATCTTGTGAAACTTCCTAAAGGTAAAAAGGTTGTTCTTTGTAAATGGGTGTTTAAAAGAAAGAAGGGACTCAGGAGTTGAAGAATCCAGATATAAAGCAAGGCTTGTTGCAAAGGGTTATAGTCAAATTCCAGAGTGGACTTCACAGATGTGTTCTCCCGGTTGTGAAGCATAGTTCGATTCGAGCTTTGCTTGGTATTGTGGCTATGCAAGATTTGGAGCTTGAGCGATTAGATGTAAAAACTACATTTTTGTATGGAGAGCTTGAGGAAGATATTTACATGCAACAACTAGAGGGTTTCTGATCTCGAGAAAAAGAGGACTATGTTTGCTTTTTGAAAAAGTCTCTTTACGGTTTGAAACAATCACCAAGAGCGAGTGGTATAAGAGGTTTGATTCCTTTATGACTTCTCATGATTTTAAAAGAAGTAGTTTTGACAAATTGTGTTTACTTTAAGAAAAACAGTGATGGTTCTTTTGTGTATCTACTTCTTTATGTTGATGACATGTTGATAGCAGCAAAAGATAAAGGAGAGATAAGAAAGGTCAAATCCCAACTAAGTGAAGAATTTGAGATGAAAGATTTAGGACCAGCAAAGAAGATACTTGGTATGGAGATTCTCAGAGATAGAAAAGCAAGTAAATTGTACCTAAGTCAGAAGGGTACATTGAGAAAGTTCTTTGCAGGTTCAATATGCAGAGTGCTAAGCCTGTTAGTACTCCTTTAGCAGCCCATTTCAGACTTTCATCGGTTTTGTCTCCACAATCAGATGATGAGATTGAGTACATGTCACATGTTCCATACTCTAGTGCAGTGGGATCTCTCATGTATGCTATGGTTTGTTCACGTCCAGATTTATCATATGCAGTCAGTGCAGTTAGCAGATACATGGCGAATCCCGGTAAAGAACATTGGAAAGCAGTTCAGTGGATTTTAAGATACTTACGAGGTACTACTGATGTTTGCTTACAGTTTGGAAGAACTAGAGATGGAGTCATTGGGTATGTTGATGCTGATTTTGCTGGAGACCTTGATAGAAGAAGATCTCTCACTTTGGTTATGTCTTTACAATCGGAGGTTGTGCAATCAGTTGGAAAGCTACTTTGCAAACTATGATCGCTTTGTCTACCATGAAAGCCGAGTACATGGCGACATCGAGGCTTGTAAAGAAGCTATTTGGTTGAAGGGACTCTTTAGTGAGCTCAATGAAGACCTTCAAATCAAGATGATATTTTGTGACAATGAGTGCCATCTTCCTTACAAAAGATCAAATGTTTCATGAGAGAACAAAACACATTGATGTTCGGTATCATTTTATTCGTGATATTATTGCTCGTGGTGATATTGTTGTGAGCAAAATTAGTACTCATGAAAATCCTGCAGATATGATGACTAAGTCACTTCCTATAACCAAGTTTAAGCATTGCTTAGACTTGGTTGGTGTTCATTGTTGAAGTTAAATCCTTAAGGGGTTTTATTGAAGAGGTGGAGAACTTGTTCGTTGAAAGTTCGCGATGAAGAACTTGTTTATTGAGAATTCGTGTCAAGGTGGAGATTGTTAGAATTAAGTGACCCAAATTCTTATTTAAATAAAATAAAAGAAGAATCCCTATAGAATTACACTTCTTTTATTTTATTTTGAATAAGGTTTTTAAACCTTATTAAACTCCATCTATTTGATATTGATTAGAATAAGGAGTTTCAATCTTACTACTTCTATTAGAATATGGCTTTATAAGCCTATAAATAGACATGGTCTATTCCTCTTGTAATTGATTTGAATTCGACATAGTGAATTTTCTTCTCCTCTGCACGTGGTTTTTCCTGAAAGGGTTTCCACGTAAAATCTGTGTGTTCTTCATTTTTTTTTTTTTACAACGGAAAAGATCATGGTTGAACCATGGCAACAAGTGATAAGTGGTAGCTCCAACTACCTGATCAGTGAAAGTGGTAGCTCCAGCTACCTGATCAGTGAAAAGTGGTAGTTCCGACTACCTGATCAGTGAAAAGTGGTAGTTTCGGCTACCTGATCAAGTGAAAAGTGGTAGCTCCAGCTACCTGATCAGTGAAAAGTGGTAGTTTCGGCTACCTGATCAGTGAAAAGTGGTAGCTCCAGCTACCTGATCAGTGAAAAGTGGTAGTTTCGGCTACCTGATCAGTGAAAAGTAGTAGCTCCGGCTACCTGATCAGTGAAAAGTGGTAGTTTCGGCCACCGATCGGTGAAAAGTGATAGTTCCGGCACGATCGGTGAATAGAGGTAACCGGCTACAAGTGACAAGTGATTTCGTGTAAGACCATATCCGGAATATGGCATCGGTGTGGTATGTGTTTAAGATGAAAGACCATAGCTATGTTATGACATCAGTGAAATTCAATGCATACTGGTGCAGAACAATTCCGTATTAAATTTTTTATTATAAAAATTGAGATACAAAATAATGTCAAAAATTAAAATATAAAAAAAAATTGTTTTGCATTTTAGGCCCATGTTTGTATTATTTAAGGGAAATAAATCGATTTTGGAGAGAGCGTGAAAACGTATCCAGCTTATATTAATGATATATGTAAGTTTACACCCTAAACGAGTAACTAATTTTATGGTAGATTATAATATATACAACTATTTTTTTTCTCGTGCGATGCTCGAGTTTAGTTGTATGTATCAATTAAATATATTACATGTATTTTTGTAACGTTTTAAAAATTTTATGACCGAGAAAGTAAAAAAATACTCACTTAGCTACATAATTTTAATTTAAATTAGATTTTATTGATTATTTTATAAAATAATCAATATTATTATGTGGTCATTTTTGTCATTTTAAATTAATAAAATCTATAAAAATTCATTTGATGGGATTCAAACCCAAAACATTATGATATTTAACATTTAAATTTTATGATTTCAACATAAGTCTGATTTGTTTTTTATATTATTTTTAAAAATATATATTTGTTATATAATTTCTTTCAACTGCCATAATCAAAGATTATATTTATTGACTATATTATGTTTGTATTGTATTTTTATACTTGTGCTCTAAATTATAATATTCAAATTAAAAGTAATAAATACCAAAATCTAACATAAACCACTAGCGGTGCATTTGATTTGTCGAATCTTGGATTATATTTCGTAATAAAATTATGAAAATGTAATATTACGGATGTAATGCAAAATACATTGTTTGGTTCATTTGCTTGGAGTGAAAGATTCATGTATTCGGTTGATGAAATTTAGGATTACCTAAAAGCAAATTTTACTATATTTTGATTGTTATATTTTTTTTTTATTACAAGTTCACTTCCTTTAACCTTTTTTTAGTCTCAACTTTTTCAAAAAAATTATAATAATTTAATAAATTCATTTTATTTCACCATTTTATCATATGATAACGTTATCTTAAATGTTGTTATATCAAAAACTTGGGACATCAAAGCTAACAACTTTCATCAAATCGAACAATTATAAAATTTATCTCAATGACTCAACCTCAATTTTAACAATAGCTTGGATGTCTCGTGCATGACTTCGTTCCCATAAATTTGAGTTGCCTCGCTTTGCACTATTGAGAAAACTGATTTTTAATACTAAATTATATTGTTTGATAAATGCAATAAAGTAAATATTAGTTTTTGGTATTATTCATGTTTGTTTTGATTCATGTTCGGAGCTCTTAATTGCCCCTCCTAACAATATTGTCTCCAAAGTTCGAATTTGCATCTCTCCTTGGAATGTAATGTGCATTAACATTGACATTTTCTAAAACAAGAAAATATATTATTTTACCTTATTTTCATTAAGAAGAAAATAAAGGTGCAATCTTTGGGAAAAATAGAAGGGTAAATTATACCACTTGATCCACTCAACTTTGATGTAGCTGAAAAAATAGACAATCTGGTTTCAATTCAATCACTCAACTTTAGCAAAATAACAAAATAGTCCTTTTAACTATTTTCCGTTACAGACGTAACGGAAAAGTGACATGGCATTTAATGGAGGGTTAGCTATCATTTAAACAACCCCATAGCCCTAAATGGGCAGCAGAAAAGAAGAAAAGAAAAAAAAAGGCGAAGAGAAGAAGAAGAAGAAATGAACATACCTTAGTTTTGTTCCTCCAAGATAGAGTCACCACTCGGTTCATTTGTTATCTGTTGAATCTCTGTCCTTTTTTTCTTCTCTCTCTTTTCTTTTCTCTTTATTAACTCTGGTCACTGCTGTTCCAATCGTCATCACCAAATGACTCCTCTTTTCCTCTTCTCAAATCTCACTTTAGATTTTCTAATAAGCCTTCAAAATCCCAAGATTAAAAACTTAAAGCTTCGAACAAGGCTTCAATAGATCTTGGCCGTCCACTGTCTGATCACCACCATATTCTGGCCACAGCTTTTCTTCGACCAACCATGACTCTTAACCACTCAGATCATCGAACTGGCTTGAGTTCTCCAATCCACAAAACCTAAAATAGGTATGGGTTTCTTCTCCTTTAATTCTCTTCTTTTTTTTTTTTTTTTTTTACTTCCCTCTTTTGATGCAAGCCAATTTGAAATTCTTGCTCTTTTTTTGTTGGTTTGATTTTGGATGCTTGCTATTTGGTATTTTTGTTTTTGCTGATTTTTGTTGTTTTGTCGTCGATTTTGATTTGAAGCAACATCGCCACAAGCAGGTGCTCCAACTAAACTAATGTTGATGAACGGGTTGTGATGGGATCTCCTTGACATTATCCCAATCAATCGTTTTGATGCCAGACTCAACATTTTCGCCATCGATTTTCAATTTTCACTACTACGGAAAAATCATGCTTCAGGATAGCTAAGAGTTTTTCTGGGTTCCACCTACCAAAATTTTTTTCTCAATTTTTTTTTCCATTTTGGGCCTAATTTTAGGTAAATCCCATGTCAATATGCCACATCAGCCAATTGCACATCAACTAGTTACTGTTAAGATAATAACAGAAAATCTTAATAAATGACTAATTTGTCAGTTTTTTATAACGTTAGTGACTGTTTTGTTATTTGTTTAAACTTGAATGATTGAAATGAAATCTAAGTGATTATTTTGTCAGCTACCCCAAAGTTAGCGACATTTCGTGTAATTTAACCAAAATAGAATTTATTGCATCTTTATTTCATTTTTAATAATTTTGAATATTAAGATAATAAAATATATAATTTTATATTATTATCTATATATTTTTATAATTTAATTTAAATAAATTTATTTTAAAAAATATTTAATTGAAATTCAGGTTAGGCCGGGTTGAAAACAAAAATAAATTCATTGATACACAAAAGAATGGATCGTGGTTGTGGGAGTAGACTAGAAATATGGGATTGCTCGCTGCTTGAAGCTGAATTGTGGCTCATTTTGGACGGTATGAATCTTCTTTGGATCCAAGGCTTTAGGCGTGTGGAGATTGAGAGCGACAGTGCTGCTTGTGTCCGCATCATATTGGATGAGTCTGCTGCTAAGCAGAGTATATTGCACAATTCGAGTTCTTTAGAATCGGCAAAGGAAGGTCAAGATACATCACATTGTCCGGGAAGCCAATGCGTTTGGCCTAAGCAGGCTGATGAATCCACCATCTGCCGTGACCGAGGAGCATTCTTTGCAAAGACAAGACAGGATCATTGCGGATAGGCTGAAATCACTACCCTCCTTTATATAAACATTCAACCCTTTATTACTCAACACACATAAATCAATGCCATTAAATCACCTTAACATATTTCAATTCCATTTATTCTCAACTCATGTTTAGTTGTTCATACAGATGCCCCTGCTTTAAAATTCACAAGCAATATTGGTTTTCCCCTAATTTATTAACATCACCACAAAAAGATCAAGAAGTTGCTAAGATCAAGATCAACAAGCTACACAAGTCGAACAAAATCAACAATATTGAAAATAGACACTAAACTCATTCTAGTTTCAGAATCTTTTATCAACTGTACAATAGTTATGTACAAACTGATTCATATTTGCAAGTCATGATCTTTACACAATTTGTGAAACATTTCACAAGCAAGATTGATTTATATGATAAGATCCATAAATAAGGTGGCAAAGTGGATATATCTGCAGAAAAGCCCTTACCAACCATTTCCGTGAGAAGTTGTGCGCCTTTGTGGTATAGTTGTTGCAAAGGAACCCCGAATCATTACATTATAATTTAGCTATTAGGCAAGCAGTCATTATCTCCCATGCTCCCAAACATCCTGTATGCTTCATCCGGCAATCCCTCTTACACAGATCCATTAATCATTATACAATATGTGTAAACATCCTGGTTTTAAACCATTGTCTAAGAGTTGATGAAATAATTCCTTGGCAACTTCAATATGCCCGACTTTGCACAACCCATCAATTAGGATATTATATGGGACAATATCAAGTTCCAACCCATCTGTTTCGCATTGCTTGAAAAAGTTTCAATGCCTCCTCAATATGACTGCTTTTGCCTAAACCATTCAAGCAAAATCAAACAAGTCACTAAATTCGGAACTTGTCCGAAGCAAGCATCTTTCTAAAAAGTTCACATGCAGTTGAAACTTTCCTAAGCTGAAACATACTCTGCATAAGAGTGTTTGTATGTGACAAAGATTCTGGATTGGTCCGTTTTGAGATATTTCATGAAAGAGTTCCATTGCTTCGTCTAACCTCTTAGCTTTGCAATATCCATTGATCATGGTGTTGTAAGTAACTATATTAGGTGCACAACCCTTCTCAATCATCAAGTTGAAAACTCTTCTAGCTTTATCCATTTCGTTCTGCAAGTAATGGCTGTAACACCCGTAACCCGGCCTAGAAGTTAAGCCCGAATCTGGTGTGTCACATGGAAGTTTTTTTTTTTTTTTCCAAACCATCTTTGAGATTGTTAAGAACTTGTTTGAGAATTACAATTCCTTTGTTAAAACCCAAAATACTTAAGCAATTGTTATTTACTAGAAAATGTTATTATCTTTAAAAAACCTTTTTGGTTGTGAATCATATTTAAAATAAACAATTTACAAAAATGGGACATTTGAGAATAGTGTTGCAGAGGCATTTTGAAAGAAAATCCGAGGCCTTATTACAACATTTAACCCAAAATAGTAGAGTAATAAAATAAACAAAAAAGAAGTCTGAAGTTCAAATAAACCATTTTCAAGTATGGTCTCCATCGAGTCATCCAAGGCCCAAGTCCACATCACTGAGCATTACCTGAAAAGGTTAAGAGAAAGGGGGGTGAGTTACAAGAACTCAATGTGTAACCCACTTACCGTGTTTACTGGCTAAAACCATTTAAGCATTTAATTGGGCTTGAGCCCATTTACAAATGTAACAATATAACAAGAATAAAATGCATGTGATATGCAATTCCCAACCAAACCTAAATTTCCATCCGCTACACACCACCCGTACCAACCAGCACACCTGTGGGGAGCTTTAGTCACCCACCCCGCCAACACACCAACTGGGCATTAAGCCATATATTAAACTGGGCAGGAAGCCATTAACTGGGCAGGAAGCCATTAACTGGGCACGAAGCCATTAACTGGGCATGAAGCCATCTTCTCTTCGTCAAATATCCCAACCCATGCAATCATGTATATAAAATGCATGACAATTCATTTATATGATAATTCCAACATAAGGCCCATAAATAAATAAAATTATTACAAATCTGGCCCATTTCACAATTTGGCCCGTTAGTCAAAATAAAAATTTTAGTCCATTTAACGATCTAGCAATTTTGGCTCATATATAGCAATCTAGCAGTTTTGGCCCATTTGTCACATATCAATATGGCCTATTTATCAAATAACACATTTGGCCCATATAGCAAATTATCAAATTGGCCCATATAGCAAATTATCAAATTGGCCCATTAAGCAAATTATCAAGTTGGCCCATATAGCAAATTATCAAATTGGCCCATTAAGCAAATTATCAAGTTGGCCCATATAGCAATTTACCAAATTGACCGATATAGTAATTTATCAAATTGGCCCATTAAGGGTATTTTCGTAATTTGATCCATAGGGACATTTATATAATTCGGTAATCGTACCCACTAAGGGTAATTCGGTAATCTCGTAACCCAAGGGTATTTCATAAATTTTACCCACCAAGGATAATTTGTTTGGGCACAAAAATTGAAACTGTCCGTCTGCGTTATCCTGACTAAATTGACTATAACTCGAGTTAGGAAACTCGAAATTTAGATCCGTAAATTTTTTCTGAAACTAGACTCATATAACTTCTTACTGTAATTTTTCCAGAATTTTTGGTTTAGTCATTTAGTACAGTTTATTCTTCAAAGTGTCCCTTATTTCACTGTTTGGCAGTTCTGTCCTCTCTTCACAAAATCTCAGATATCTTATTGTACAGAACTCAAATACTGATTTCGTTTGATCCAAATAAAAATAGACTCACTAAGGATTCTAGCAATATAAACCATGTCCTGTAATTATTTTTTTACAATTTATAGTGATTTTTCAAAGTCAGAACAGGGGATCTCGAAGTCACTCTGAACCAGTCTCACAAAAATCTAAAAATCTCAAAATATACTAATCCTTTGCTTGTTCCGTTTCTTTTATAAGAAAATAGACTCGATTATCTTTCAATCCATATATCCTTCACTTTCTAATTCAATTCCTACTATTTTTGGTGATTTTTCAAAATCACGTCACTGCTGTTAACCAAAACTGTTTTGTTACAAAATATGATTACCACTTCGAACATACGCACACCCGAGTGATTACGGATGCCGGTTTTTAGTTTTCTTCGGTATTTCCACCGATTAACAGCATATTTCATACAAACTTTCAGAGAAGTTTGATATTACATACCATTTCAATCATATATACAAAAGGTACGGGATTACACACCTTAATAACGAGTTGTGCTTTCCACCGATTTCAACACCTAAAATGATAGTTGACAGAAAGTTAGTCTCTACTTTGATAATCGTAACACTTTACTAGGCTAACTCCACTTACCACGAATGTGATCTCCCTCGATCCTACCCTTTGGCTACTGAAATCCCGTCCTAACAATATTTGGTGAGCGAGAGAGTTGTTAGCAATTATCCCACCTTTGGCCAAAACAAATCTTATAACAACGCTCTTACCCCACTTACTTGACGAGTCGACGATAACGATTGATTAGTACCATTCACTTGTGCTCCTTCACCTTGTTAAAAATCTGATTCGATCAAGATGAGGTTTTCCCACACGATAGAGAACGAAATGATGAAGACATAGGATGATAATGGGTTCGACTATAGAGAAAATCGAACAAAAAGATGTGATTACAAAGTGATGTTGATTAAAGAAGAAGAAAAGGTTGATGAAATGGTCAATAGAAGAGAATGGATGGGGAAAGTGTTTTGGTAGTTTCGGCTATTAAAGAAGATAAACAAGAGATGAATGTCTTGACCAAACAATAGAGAAGAAAAATGTACAAATGTGCTAGGAGGGTTGTAAAAGAAAATAGAAATTTGGAGAAAATGACACAATTGATGCTATAGAAATTTTGACCGAAACAAGCACTAAAGCTTTACCAAAAGACCAAGAAAAATAAAGCTACCTCTCCTACACACAAAACCGTCCATATTCTTTCCCCTAAAAGCCAAAATTTGCCAACTACACTTTCCATAACACTCTCCCTTTTTTGTGCCACCAACCCCACTTTCCCTAATTCTCTCCCTTTTTTTTTTGCTCCATGTTTTCCTCCATGTTTTGCTCCATGTTTTCCTCCATTTGTCCCCACTCCATGTTTTGCTCCATCCATGTTTTCCTCCACGTTTTGCTCCATTTGTCCCCACTCCACCTCTTTTCTTCTTTGAGCAAAAATAGAACTCTCTTGTTGCTTGTCATGAGATTCGAACCCTTGCTCCCTTCAATAGCTCAACACACCACTTGCCACCAAGCCACAAGCTCCCTTGTGTCTCCTAAATGCACCCACTTATTCTTAAGTCCTACTTCCATCACTCCTTTCCACTAAAAGGCCAAAAATGAAAATTCTTGCTATGGCCTAACTCGAACCCGAGACTTCATAGAAATCCCATAACTTTCCAAAGTCACATTCCTAATAAGTCCAAATTGTAATAATTCCGTTCTCATATTCTCAAAAATTTTAAAACGCTTCTATGCTCAAGGTCCAATGGGCCCAATCCTACTAGGCCCAATTTCGGGATGTTACAATGGCTGTTGATTAATGCATTATGGGTAACAACATCAGGCTCAATGCCTCGCTTTATCATTGCGTCAACAATATCCTCAGCTTCAGAGACCATCCCTTCCTTGCAATGCGCATCAACCAATGTATTATAGGTGACAACATTAGGCTCAATGCCTTGCTTTCACATCAGGTCAATGATGTCTACAGCTTTAGAAATCGTTCCTTCCTTGCAAAGTGTATCAATCAATATATTATATGTGACAATATCAAGTGAAATATTGTCATCAACCATTTCATTCAAAAGCCTTGTCGCCTCCTCTTGCTGGCCCAAATTACACATACCATGAATTAAGCAGTTATAAGTAGATATATCTGGTCTAATGCCTTTAACCTTCACTTCAGAGAAGAGATCGAGAGCCTCCTTTAATAGCCCTTTCTTACAAAGAAGGTCAACTATACGCTACAATATGGGGTTCAAAACCTTTGTCTTCCATCAGCCTTAGAAACCTAACACTCTATCAGTATTGCGGTCTTACACAACCCCTAAAAATCAGATCAGTAAACAATCAAATTAGGTTGATACCCTCTTTCGATCATTTCATCGAACATACAAACGGCCTCGTAAATATTACTTTGATTACAAACCCCATTTATCAAAGTTGAAAAAGTTACAACATCGGGTTCAACACCTAACTTCAACATTTTCCCCAAAAGCAGAAAAACCAAAATCAATTCGACACGATTGACAAAAGCAATTAATCAAGATGTTCAAAGAATAAACATCGTGGGAAACTCCCAATAATTCGATCCATGCTGTACTTGGAAACAACAATGGCATAATGTTTCATCCTAACAATGGCTCCTAGTAATTTAGTAAATTCCACAATTGAAGGCTTTGGGTACTTTTCAATCATCTTATTGAACAAAATCAAAGCATGATCAACATTATCGAGCAAAGTGGTCTCTTTTTCCCTTTCCTCTAACAGGCATGGGTTTCTTACTTAGGGCTTCGATGTGGGTAGCAATGGTGTTAGAAAAAGAAGAAAAAGAGTGGAAATTAGAAAGATGGCTTCCAGCATTAACAACCGAACGAACAATAAAAGAAGAAGGAAGCTTACCCATATCTTAAAAGTAAGCAAAATGAAAGCAGAAATGGCGCAAGCGAGCAAAGTGATGCGATGTGATGAGTTGAGGAGAAGTGTAAATTTGGGGTTGCGAAGTGGTGTTTAGGGAAAGGGTTGGGGGCGTAATTTATTAAATTTAAATTTAAAATTTTAGACTAACTTGAAAAAATATACTAAAATTACAATACAATTAAAACTTAAATATATAAAATACTCTAGTTTTATAAATTATATTTTGTTGATGCAGCGAGCAAAATTCGATTTTATTAAAAAATAAAAAATAAAAAATTAAATTTCGAGTTAATCAAATTGAGTTATTCAATTTTTTCGATTTAACTAGAATAAGTTTAAGTCGATTTGAATTTTACAAATTGAATAACTTGAATAATTCAAATAACATACTGGTGTAAATAACCTTTTGGTCCCTATCAATTTTGAAAATAAACAAATTAGTTTCTCTATCAACCAAAATTACAAACAAAATTTAGATATTCAAAATAATTTTAAAATTTTTAAATATTTATAAAATTTCAATTTTTATATTTTAAAAAAAATTCTAAAGATATATAAAGAAATTTTAAAATTTTCTAAAATAAAATTTATGGGACCTAAATTTTTCTCATATATATATATATATATATATATACATTCCTCACAAGCCTTCTTATTACCACACTTCTTACAGTAATTGAATAACCTAAATAAATTAAATCAACACATGTGTTTTCTCACTATCATACTTCTTATTTTTTAATTGAGCATTGTGGATCAACTTTTATATATATCACAATTATAACATTACATAATATAAATATTATAAACAATTATAAAATATATATATAAAGAGATAGGTAATTAAAATAAAATTGTCAGTAAAAGTTTCCATGGTTATATTTCTAGAAAAATAAATGAAAAAAATAAAATTACGTAGTTTTTCACAACAAGATATTCATTGGGTTTTCAACCGCCATCGCTTCATCTTCTCATCGTCATTGACTCCTTCTTAGAAAAAAATTACATTTAAATCTTATGTTTGTTTCCGGCTCATAAGAATTTTATGAATTAAAAAAAAGAGAGTCTTTTGTCGAGATGATAGTCCAAGTTCTATTTTCTAAGAACTATAATCTTGGCAAATATATATATATATACACACATATATATAACAAATATATAATATCACATCTATTCTTATATATAACTCAAAACATTCATAAGATTTAAAAAATGTCACTTTTTATATAATCAAATCATTCAAGAATAAAAGAAATTTATTTTGATTATCTGTTTATATTTATAGATAGACCACAATCTGAATATGATATCAATTATTGAAAAATTGAGTTTGGAAAACGAAGCGAAAAATAAAGTTAGGGAAAACCAAAGTTTTAAATTTTTTTTCAAAATTAAAACTTAGTTGTGATATCTAAAATAACAAATACTTAATCAAAATTGTATATTTTTTATTTATTTAGTAAAATGCTTCAATCGAGTAGTCTTCTCCATTATCCTTAAGTTCACATATGTCGAGTGTGGGTTCGTTTCGACCACGAAAATTTTTTACAAAAATTACCAGTGGGTTAATTTCGTAATTTCTCTAAACTTTTGAGCCAAGTTATAAATAATAAAAATATCTCCAAAAATTATAGAAATTTTCTGAAATAATTTCTTTAGAGAATTTTTTCTCTACAACTTTCTCTTAAATTCAAGTGTGTCAAAAATAACGAGAGCCAAGACTCTTTTTATATAGGGAGAGTTTAGAGAGTCGACTATGATTAAACTTAATAATTTTAATATTAAATCAATAAAATACTTATCAAGATAAATATTAGATTAAATTTAATATTAAGTCTTATTAAATTAATATAATATTTATCTACAACATAAACATTAAATTAAATTAAATATTAAGATAATTACTTTAATATTAAATTGATAAAATACATTAAGTGTAACACCACACACTCGAGACCGTTGCCGGATTTGAGCACGAGGCGTTATTTAACTTATCTTACTACTTCGGATATAAAAATAATTTATTTCATCATTCACTACAAATCTGTCCATCTGCGCAACGGTCATTAATTTAATTATAACTCGAGTTAAAAAATTCAAAATTTAGATCCATAAATTTTTCCTGAAACTAGACTCATATATCTTCTCACCATAAAATTTTCACAATTTTTGGTTTGGCCAATTAGTATAGTTTATTCATTAAACTCTCCCCTGTTTCACAGTCCAACGGTTCTGACCACTCTTCACTAAAAATCAATTTTCTCATTGTACAATTTTTATATGTTGTTCCTACTTATTTATACTGAAAGTAGACTCACTAAGGAATCTAGAAATATAAATTATTAAAATTTTAAATAATTTTCTAAAATCTAAATAGGGGACTTCAAATACCATTCTGACCCTGTCTCACTAAAATTTAAATATCATAGAATATAATTTTTTTTTTGCTTACACTGTTTCTTTCATATGAAAGTAGACACAATAAGCTTTAATTATATATCTTATTCACTTTTTAATTCCATTTCTCCTATTTTTGGTGATTTTTCAAAGTCACGTTACTGCTGTTATCCAAAAACTATTTCATTGCAAATTTTTACCTTTTCATACTTTCTTTGTAATAAACATCACTTAGGTATCCATACAAAATAATTCGATCCCTATACAGGCCATAACCCAAAATATTTCAAAAGCATTTATATACCAAAGTAAAAGCTTGATAGTGTGATACGAGGCTCCGACGATCTCCAATCCAAGTAAGTTTAACACACTATAAAACAAAGAAAAAGAAAAGGACAAGTAAGCTACTAATAGCTTAGTAAGTTAGATGTAAACAATAAGCACTCAATCAATAATTAACATTTTTCCAAATATGAACCTAAGTTAAATTAGTGCTAGTATAAGCTAAATCAAGTTACCGGGACCCAAAAAACGTAAAGAACATTAAAAACGGGGCTTGGAATCACTTACTATGGAGCTTGGAAGCTTGAAACAAACCCTAGCTATGGAGAACCCTTGAAATTTCGTCCTAATAAAGAAGATGGACATATTTTGCCATCTTTTTCCTTTTTTTAATCTTTTAATTACTAGATGACTAAAATACTTTTCATTAAAAATTTTGGTTTTTTTTACCTATGTATGTCCATTTTTGTCCATGAAAATATAATGGTCTAATTACCATTTAAGGACTCTTACTGCAAACCCCCATTACAATCAAATACTCTATGAATTAGAACTCCTATTTAGCAACTTTTGCAAACAAGTCCTAATAGGCAATTTAAGCATGCAATCAATAAAATTTCTTATAGATACTCTAACACATGTATTTAATCACTCGGTAAATAATAATACTTAATCGTAATAAACTTTTATATCTCGGATTCGTGGTTTCACAACCACTGTTCCGATCAGGCCCTATTCCGGCTATCACATTAAGATACATATTTAATTTAATTTAATTTAATATTAAATCTATAAAACTAATATTAATTTTGGAATAGTTAATTTAAAATCATATTCTCTAATAGTCTCAGTAGGAGTGTAATTCTTCCACTGCTCAACCACTGAAGACTTGTTGCCGTCGACCATTTGTCGACCACCAAAAAATGCGCGTCACAAACACGCTTGACATCCCGAGTTGGTTTGGTTGCTTGTTATCGAACGAGTAATTTGTCACAGTCATTTGTTGACAATGATCATATTAATCATTAAAAACACACAATGATGACAATGGTGACAATTAAGGGTGCCAAGGCTAGCAGGAGGGTTTACAGATAACGCACCTATTATTTGCGGGTTTATGTGTTTTTTGGTGAAGCTACTAAAAGAAGGGAAAATGCATTGAAATAGATCTTGAAGGAGTATGAATTGTGTTCAAGTAAGTGCATTAACTATGACAAATCCACAGTGTGTTATAGTCCGATTACCTCTAAAGGGATCAAATTCGAGTGTCAGGTCTATTAGGGGTTCAACAATCAAATGAGATAGAAAGGTATTTGGGGTTTTCGAATATGGTGGGACATCGAAAGAAGGTAGCTTTTCAAACCTTAAAAGATCGGGTTAAACAGGAAATTGATAATTGGAGTACAAAGTTTTTATCGCAATGTGAAATGAGGTATTCATTAAAACTATTCCAACTTATTCAATGTCATGTTTTTTTTTTTTTGCCTAAGTCGTTATGTCGTGAACTGGAAAGTATAACAGTTAGATTTTGTTGGCAAAAAAATCACGGAAGACAAGACATTCATTGGTGCCAATGGTCAAGATTGTGTGAGGTAAAGGAGAATGGTGGCTTAAGCTTTCGTTGTTTGATTTCTTTTAATGTCACATTGTTAGCCAAACAGGGTTGGCCTCTCATTAGTAATCTGAATTTCTTTATTAGGTCGAGTGTTAAATCTAAGTACTATCCACAATGTGATTTTTTGGAAGCAAAGTTAGGAAGTCTACCTTCTTATACCTGACAAAGCATCTAGGCAATAAAGGGACTACTACAGGACGGTCTTGGCTGGAGGGTTAGTAAAAGGGACCAAATTCCTATTAGAGAGGATGCTTGATTGGTAAGGGCTAAAAATTACTGAGTTTATGGAAATATCAGTGACAGTAACATGGTAAAGGTGTATGACTTAATTGATCACTCTCACAGGAAATAGAATGTGGGATTGATAAGGAATACCTCTGAGCAGAGTGCTGCTAACAAAATTATAAGAATCCTTCTAGCCAAGTTGGAGCATGAAGATGTGTTAGTGGGGAGAGGCGAACCTTCAAGCGTTTTCTGGGTGAGGAGTGCTTATAAGCTGCTCCTTGATGGTTGTTGTGATAATCAATTTACAGATCTTCAGAATGCCATAAAGGCTTTTACAGGAAATTGTGGAATTTAAAATTAACTACAAAATAGAAAATTTCAACTTACAAAATTTCTTGGAATTTTTTGCCTACACTAGTTAATCTCCATAACAGAAGAATCGGAGTAAACACAACATGCCCCAGATGTGGAGGGGGTTCAGAGACTATTGACTATGTCTTTAGAGAGTGTCCTGTAAAAGTGGAAATGTGGAATAAACTTAATCTCATGTGGATACTGTCTCAATCATATTGTGGCCCTCAAAGTTCTTTTTAGAAGCCAACTACAACAAAAATGTAAATGCTTTAGCGAAAGACGCACTGTGAGTTTCTTCTTGGTACTGTGTTTAATGGATTTATATGTTGTATGCTGATGTTATTTGTTGCAGTATGTTGCCTTTTTAGCTCGAGCACTTAAATGTCATGGAAAGCATGTCATACTGAAAGATATCAAACCTGAGAACCTGTTAATTGGTGCACAGGTGATTCCTAACCGATGGCTAGTACTCGTTTGGTTATTCAATGAAAGCCTCATTGTTGTTATCTAGTCAATTTGGATTCCTTGTCAGGGTGAAATAAAGATTGCAGATTTTGGATGGTCGTTGCATGCATTTAATCGCAGGTGGACTATGTGCCGTGCACTATGTAGTAAACCATAGAACTAACTGGTTTGTGCTATGAGTTTCTTTATGGAGTCCCCCCTTTTGATGCCAAAGAACATTCAGACACTTACAGAAGGTAAACCCGAGCTACGGAAACTAGAGAACATGATTAAAGCTCCGAAACAAAGAGAACATGATTGAAACTTAAGTTTCCTTTTCATAGCTTTTTCACTAGGGTACCTCTTTTGAGTACCTGTCACAACTTGTTCACTCTTTTCCCCATTCATAGGATTGTGCAAGTGGATTTCAAGTTCTCTCCAAAATAATATAAAATTTACAAGGTGTTCAATGATGGTATTGATTGGTTAGCAAAATCAGCTCTATGTAGGAAAAAATATGGTATTGTGCGGCACTTGTAGCTGTTTTTGATTTTGTATATGGTATTTTATCATGCACAGGCATCAATCAAGAGGGAAAGAAGAATTATTTAATGAGGTATTCCTTTGATAGCGAGGCTGAGGAAACTTGGAGAGCCAGTAGATTAATCGGGATGACAACTGAAGTGGATGATGATTTAGTCATGAAAAAGTTAGTAGGTTTGAGACTTTTCTCTTATTTCTTATTCTTTTTGAGGTGCTATTTATCTGCGACTTATCAAGTTGGTTTACTCAAAAGAGGTTTGGTGAAGAAATTAGTGGTTATTCGTAACTTGATCTTATCATGTTACTTGAAACAAAACTAGCAAAGGTGGAAGATGGGATTGTTCAAATGATTTGGATGGATTCAAATCGTTGGTGTGATTGGGGAGCTCTTAAAGATCATTATCCTAGAGTTTTTGCTTTGGCTATGGATATAGTAGCCAAAGTTAAGGATTATTCACAAAATGGCAGCTTTTACTCCTTTTTTCGAAGGAATAGTTTTCATTTGGGAGTTGAAGTCATTGAGCAATTTGCGTCGTGATACAATGTTTTGTCCTTCAATTATACAATGTTTTGTGAACCTGAACATTTCGCCTAAGATACAATGTTTTGCATGGTTGGTGATTTTGGAAAGGATTTCCTACGATGTCTTTCCTTAAGAATAGAGGCATTTCGATCTCGGATGAGCAAGTTGTTTGTCATTGGTGCAAAGTGGAATCTAAGGATGTTAGTCACATTTTGCTGAACTAAGCCCGAGTTAACAAATTCTGAGGTATTTTATCCTCCTTTGTCATGCTTTGATAAGTTGTTGTCTAAACCTCTGTTTCATTGGTGGTTGATGTCCATTATGGTTGCCTTGTGGACCATCTAGAGTGCAAGAAATGATTCTATGTTTAGAGGAAAAGATTTTAATTTGGAGTACATTTTTTTCTGGTTAAATTAAGATCTTTGCATTGGATAAAAGTCTTGCCAGAATATATGAACTCTGATGAGTCAATGTGGGGGGAGGGGGTGTCCGCGAGATTGTGAAAGGAGTATCCATACCCATCATACCAAGAGTGTGACGCATTGGGAACCTTCAAACGAAGGCTGGTTAAAGTTTAACGATGATGGTTCAACATTAGGTAAATTTGGCCCGACAGGGTGTGAGTGGATTTTAAAAATTCGAAGGGTCATGTCATTGCTATGTTTCAGGTCCTTAAGGCGTCCAAGATTCTAATTTCATTAAAATTATGGTGATTAAGTTAGCTCTTCATTTCTTCTTAGACTCCTAGTGCATTAAAGACTAAAAGCTTATGGTTGACTCCGACTCCATAGTCGCGCTTACTTGGTGGATCAATGAGAAGTCTAGGCCTTGGAAATATTGGCACATTTTTGCAAGCATTGATGAGATTAAGATGTCCATTCATGAGGTACTGTTTAGAATAATTGGGAGAGATGCTAATGGTATGGCAGATTTGTCGGCAAAACAGGGTGCTTTCGATCTCAAATGTTTTTTGTAGATTGGTGATGAGCATCATTGAATTTAATTGAGATGATAGTTTCATTGTTATTTCATCGAAGAAGATTCACCAAATCATTTGCAGCGATTATTAGACTATCAAACAACAGTATTTTGTGCCTATTTGAACGTCAGTTCTGCCGTTTTAAGGTGTGCTGCAGTTGCAATAATCATAACCAATAGTTCTACAAAAATAATTAAGTCAACTAAGTTTGATTAAAGATAAATACTTTATTTTACGATAATTTTAGTAATTAAATAATGAAAGGAAATATTTTTCTGTTATGAAAATATTTATCTTGTAGCTGTTTCACTTGAAACAATTTTCAAAAACTGAGTTCAAGAAAACTTATCAAATACTGTAAAATGTTTTACATAAAATCATTAGGAAAATATTACATTTTTCGGAAAAGCATACTATTTTCTGGAAATCATTTTCCAGAAAATATTTTCAACCAAGCAAACAAACCCCAAATTTGATTGAATTATACACAGAAGTTAAAAGTTCTGTGCAGCCGAAAATTATAATGATGCTATTGTCATTGCTACAGATATTGGTTTTCCCCTAAGTTCTTACCATTACCACCAACAAGATTCTCACTTGCAACACTAAGTCAGAACAAAATCAACAATATTGAAAATAGACACTAAAACTCATTCTAGTTTCCAGAATCTTTTATCACTGTACAATAGATATGTACAAACTGATTCATATTTGCAAGTCATGATCTTTACACAATTTGTGAAACATTTCACAGCAAGATTGATTTATATGATAAGATCCATAAATAAGGTGGCAGTGGATATATCTGCAGAAAAGCCCTTACCAACCATTTCCGTGAGAAGTTGTGCTGCCTTTGTGGTATAGCTGTTGCAAAGGAACCCCCGAATCATTACATTATAACAGCAGCTATTAGGCAAACAGTCATTATCTCCCATGCTCCCAAACAACCTGTATGCTTCATCTGGCAATCCCTCTTTACACAGTCCATTAATCATTATACAATATGTGTAAACATCCGGTTTTAAACCATTGTCTGAGAGTTGATGAAATAATTCCTTGGCAACCGATATGTCCAGCTTTGTACAACCCATCAATTAGGATATTATATGGGACAATATCAAGTTCGAACCCACTGTTTCGCATTGCTTGAAAAAGTTTCAATGCCTCCTCAATATGACCTGTTTTGCCTAAACCATTCAGCAAAATCAAACAAGTCACTAAATTTGGAACTTGTCCAGAAGCAAGCATCTTGCTAAACAGTTCACATGCAGTTGAAACTCTCCCTAACTGAAACATACTTTGAAAGAGAGTGTTGTATGTGAAAATATTTGGGATTGGTCCCTTTTGAGATATTTCATGAAAGAGTTCCATTGCTTTGTCTAACCACTTAGCTTTGCAATATCCGTTGATCATGGTGCTGTAATTAACTATATCAGGTGCACAACCCTTCTCAATCATCAAGTTGAAAACTCTTCTAGCTTTATCCATTTTGTTCTGCAAGCAATGTCCATTAACTAATGCATTATACGTAACAACATTAGGCTCGAATCCTCGCTTTATCATTGTGTCAAAAATATCCTCAGCTTCAGAGAGCATCCCTTCCTTGCAATGTGCATCGACCAATGTACTATACGTGACAACATTAGGCTCAATGCCTTGCTTTCTCATCATGTCAACGATTTCTACAGCTTTAGAAATCGTTCCTTCCTTGCAAAGTGTATCAATCAATATATTATATGTAACAATATCAAGTGAAATATTGTTATCAACCATTTCATTCAAAAGCCTTGTTGCCTCCTCCTGCCGGCCCAAATTACACATACCATGAATTAAGCAATTGTAACTAAAGATATCTGGTCTAATGCCTTTAACCTTCACTTTGGAGAAGAGATCGAGAGCCTCCTTTAATAGCCCCTTTTTACAAAGAAGGTCAAGGATGGTACTATATGCAACAATATTGGGTTCAAAACCTCTGTCTTCCATCAGCCTTAGAAACCTAATAGCTCTATCAGTATTGCCGGTCTTACACAACCCCTTAAGTACTGTACTGTAAACAATCAAATCAGGTTGATACCCTCTTTCAGTCATTTCATCGAACATACAAACGGCCTCAGAAATATTACTTTGATAACAAAGCCCATTTATCAAAGTTGAAAAAGTTACAACATCAGGTTCAACGCCTAACTTCAACATTTTCCCCAAAACAGAAAAACCAAAATCAATTCGACCTGATTGACAAAAGCAATTAATCAAGATGTTCAAAGAATAAACATCGTGGGAAACTCCCAATAATTCGATCTGTCTGTACTTAGAAACAACAATGGCATAATGTTTCATCCTAACAATGGCTCCTAGTAATTTAGTAAATTCCACAATTGAAGGCTTTGGGTACTTTTCAATCATCTTATTGAACAAAATCAAGGTATTGTCAACATTATCGAAGCGGTGGTCTCTTTTTCCTTTCCTCTAACAGACATGGACATGGGTTTCTTACTTGAGGCTTCGAAGTGGGTAGCAATGGAGTTAGAAGAAGAAGAAAAGAGTGGAAATCAGAAAGATGGCTTCCACCATTAACAACTGAACGAAGAATAAAAGAAGAAGGAAGCTTACCCATATCTTGAAAGTAAGCAAAATGAAAGCAGAAATGGCGGCGGCAATAGCAGTAGCAGTAGCAGTAGCAGTAGCAGGAGAAGTGTAAATTTTGGGTTGCGAAGTGGGGTTGAGGAAAGCGTTGGGAGCGTAATTTGGGTTAATTGGCCATTAAACCCATCCATGTTTTAGCTTTCCAAGTGTAAATTTACAATTATAATCCTCTTACTATACAATACTCTTTTAAAATGGTCCTTTTTTAAGTTTTTATTTTGATTAACAAATTAAAGCAATCTTTCTTATATTTATTGGTGTTTTAAACGAAAAGGAATAGTTTTTGGGACATTAATTGCATTTGATGTTGAAAGCTAAACATGTTAATGTTTAAATCATATACATGTACAACTATTGAAAGGAAACATTATGCTTTAATTTTGGCCGGAATTTACATTGACTTGAGTAGATTACATCTTTCTTCTTTCTTTCTTCTTCCCTCGAAAATTCCCTCCCAACACTCGTCTCCTCCCACGCGGAACAGATTACCCAATACCCCATCTCCATCTGATCTTTGAGAAAATGAAATCAACGACGACTTAAAACCCGATGTAAAGAAGAGTCCCAACCAGAAGAAGCGCGAGGCTCGTCGCAGCATCCATTGGAGCATGGACCTCGCTTCCTTTTCAACCTCTCAAATCAAATGTACCCTCAGGTGTAGTGTAACCTACAAACATATATTTATTAAAAAATATTTTTAAACTTTTCAAATCAAATGGTATAATATTGGAAGCTAGCATCTTTGTTTATTTTTAATTTCTTTTGCGGCGTGGATGTTTAGATCATCTTCTCTCAAGCTAGATGTTTTCAATGCTTTAATGCTAGTTAAGGTACTTAAGGAAGTGCAAGTTTTATAACATTGAAGCTTCTTAGTGGAAAATATGTTACTGTAAACAAGGTGTTTGTGTTTTCGTTGCACAGACTATAGCCTGATGTTTGAGAGGGAAAGCGAAGACAGTTAAATTATATTGGTAAAAAAAGTATAGAGGAAGCCGATTGATTGAGGTTCCTCTCTGGATTGTGGTGAATACAAAAGTAGCTGACCAAAAAACATTGCAGGCCTTAGCTGGTTCAGAAACACAAATCATTGAAGAAGAAGATGATAATGATGACGATCAATTTAAGTATAGTATAATTCAAGTTTTGATTTGAAGACTTTTTGTAGGCTTAAATTGATTACACTTACTTGTATTTTCTCTTACTATTTGTGCCTTTTTTTTTTAACGTGCAGCAGTCACAGGGGTTTGTCAACACTACAAATAGATGGTTTGATGGGTTGATCAGCAAGGACATTGAAATTACTAATGAAGTATTTTCAGTTAGCAGTGTCAATTTTAATCGTCAGGCCACCTCAAATAATTCATACTTCCAGTTAGTAGTGTCGATTTTAATCGTCAGGCCACCTCAAATAATGCAGTCCACTACTAAGGGTGGATTTGGAAGGGCGATTGAGTGCGGTGCGGTGCGGTGTGTTTAGCTTACTGTTTGTCTCACACTATAGTATCTAATCTCACCGTCACCGCTATTTTTACACTAACTGCAGATAAACGCACCGCCCAAAACATTAGTAAAATCTCGAAAAATTAGTAAAATCTAGAAAAATTCATTTGATGGGATTCAAACCCAAAACACCATGATATTTAACATTTAAATTTTATGATTTCAACGAAAGTTTGATTTTTTTTTATATTATTTTTAAAAATATATATTTGTTATATAATTTCTTTCAACCACATCCTAAGTATGCCATAATCTAAGATCATATTTATTGACTATATTATGTTTGTATTGTATTTTTATACTTGTGCTCTAAATTATAATATTCAAATTAAAAGTAATAAATAGCAAAATCTAACATAAACCACTAGCGGTGCATTTGATTTGTCGAATCTTGGATTATGTTTCGTAATAAAATTATGAAAATGTAATATTACGGATGGAATGCAAAATACATTGTTTGGTGCATTTGCTTGGAATGAAAGATTCATGTGTTCGGTTGATGAAATTTAGGATTACCTAAAAGCAAATTTTACTATATTTTGATTGTTATAATTTTCTTTATTACAAGTTCACTTCCTTTAACCTTTTTTAGTCTCAACTTTTTCAAAAAATTATAATAACTTAATAAATTCATTTTATTTCACCATTTTATCATATGATAACGTTATCTTAAATGTTGTTATTTCAAAAGCTTGGGACATCAAAGCTAACAACTTTCATCAAATCAGAACAATTATAAAATTTATCTCAATGACTCAACCTCAATTTTAACAATAGCTTCAGATGTCTCGTGCATGACTTCTTTCCCATAAATTTGAGTTGCACTGTTGCACCATGAGAAATTAATTTTTAATACTAAATTATATTGATTGATAAATGCAATAAAGTAAATATTTTAGGTTTTTTGTATTATTCATGTCATTTCTGATTTATGTTCAGAGCTCTTAGCTGCCCCTCCTAACAATATTGTCTCCAAAGTTTGGATTTGCATCTCTCCTTGGAATGTAATGTGCATTAACGTTGACATTTTCTAAAACAAGCAAATAAATTATTTTAGCACATTTTCGTTAAGAAGAAAATAAAGATGTAACCTCGGGTAAGGGGTGTTACAGATTAGTTGTAATATGATTTATGTGAAAATGAGTTGTGGATATTAGCTAGTGAACTATGAACAAATGAACCATATAGGAAATATAGAATTGTAATTGTGTTTTTGCCATATACGATTCAGGTACATATGATTTGTATATGAAATTCTGATATGAAATGTGAGTATGATTCAAATGATGATATATGTGAAATATAAGATAATGAATGATGTGTTATATATGTTCGTTAAATGAAATTATGGTCCTATGTTTCGGACATGAGGATTATGAAACACGGGACATAGTTTTGATGTGCGATTTGTTATGATTATTCGGGTTTGGAAGTGTATAAAAAGAAATTGATATATTTTTATGAATAACCTATAATAAATGACGGTTGGTATGTAATGAAATTGTGAAAGCTTAATTTTATGAATGAGCTAATAGTTGATATATGAATTTTGAAAACATAGTTTATATGGTCATTTATAATTAAGCCTAGTGAAGTTACCTAATGTGGTCTTAAGAAATTACGATTATGATGAATATATATGTGGTTGAGATTTGTTAAATTCGGCCTAGTTAAATTGAATTATAAACATTATTGAAATGATTTATTTGCTTATGGCTGACTAAGCTTTTAAAGCTTATTTTGTGTGTTTTCCTATATTTATAGATTTTTCGGAGATTTGCTCGGGTTGGAAGTCGGTGGAGATCTCATCACACTATCCAGTATTTGTTTTGGTAATTAAATGCTTTGAGATTGGGTTATGTGGCATGTATAGGCTAGTTTTTATATATTTGGTTTCGAAATTTGTATATGTATATAGCCATGCGAAAATGGCTTGTTCATGATGCAAATGTTGGTAGTTATATTTGGTTTTGTTATAAGTTTAATCGAGAGGTATGATTTAAGGTAAATATGTCGTGATGTTGGCTATATCAGTTGGCAATGAGGAGTGGTAAGTAGGGTGTGTATTCGGCTTATTAATTAACTCATTTTGGAAGCATGAAAAGTGGTATAATACGGTTTGGTAAAAGGGTCATTTGAATAACTATAAATGACATATTGTTTTGGTGTTAAGATATGAGACAACATGTTTAGCTTTTAGAATGAGTGATGGAAATGCTATGATTTATTGAGTTAAATTTGATAACCGAAAGGTTGTTTATTTAAATTGTTGGACATATGTGATATGAATACATATGCCTATTTAATGTTTGCTTGTAGTTCAGTTTAAAAGATCAAATCGTTGGTTCAATGAGTGATTATAAAATGTGTTATATATAAGTAGTTATATGTTCGACTATGGTATTTGATTATTTAGGCTCGGTTTTGAATGACAAAGAATGTATATGATTTAATTGTTATATGGAAGTTAAATTGGATGATCGATTATTGAATAAATTAATTGGTTGTGTATATGAATTATAGGCATGATAATTAGCATAAGAATTAGGTATGTGGTTCATTTGTGTGGTTGAATATAACATGATGTTATTTAGCTTGAAAATTAGATATTTTATGACTTGACATTGGTATTCGAAAATGGCTAAATTTGATTTAGTAAAGTGTACATAAGGTTAAAATGTTTAAAATGCTATGATTTGGAAATTGTATTTAGAAATGGCTTTTGTTTTTAGGGTGTTATGTGCATGGTTGGATGATGTTAAAAATGTAGTTGGCCATGTATAAAGTTACCTAACATTTTATGTGCAAATGAATATTAAACTGTAAGATATGGCCAAATTAGTTTAACAGGGGCATGTATAATGTTTATTAAATGTTACGTTTGTTATTTAGTTAATGATATGGGTTGAAACAACTTTATATGCGATTGTACTTAGATTTGTAAAATGATATGATCGTTGACTTGTTATGGAATAGATGTAAACAAATGGGTGTCTCGATATATACTCGGTATATGAAATGAAAAGTGTTTGATCATAAATTGGGTGTTCGAATGTCATGGAAATTATGGTCATATGGTTTGAATTTTGTAATTATGAAACAAGTACAAATTGGTTTTGATAATTGATGGCTTGATTTGAAAGTTTTGAATTAGCAAACGGAATTGAAATGGTTAAATATTGAAATATAGTTCGTATAAGAGAATGTTCGATAAAACATGATTTGTGTGGTTAGCTATGTGATTCAAATATATGATTTTGACCCTAAAGAATGTCTGTTCTGAACTGTGTTTTGTTCGGTAATGCCTCGTAATCTTAGTCCGGCAACGGATATGGGTTAGGGGTATTACATATAATATATATGAAAAGTAAATACATGAATATTGTATTGAGGGTGTGGTTGAAATGTGAGAGGAAAAAAAGAGGGAGGGGGAAAGTAGAAGTCATCATTGGCTGGGTCGAGTTCGAATCAGGTCTCAACAAAATTTTAGGCCCATTTTTTAAGTCCAGGTTCGATTTAATCCAAAAAATAGGCCTGAAAATTTGCCCAAGTCTAGTTCAAATAATAAAATCTAAACTCGAGCCTAACTCGTATTAAATTTTTTATTATAAAAGTTGAGATACAAAATTATGTCAAAAAACTAAAATATAAAAAATAAATTGTTTTGCATTTTAGGCTGAGTTTTGTAATATTTATGGAAATAAATTAATTTTGGAGAGAGTGTAAAAACGTATCCAGCTCATATTAATGATATATGTAAGCTTACACCCTAAACGGTAATTAATTTTATGGTAGATTATAGTATATACAACTATTTTTTTATCTCATGCGATGCTCAAGTTTAGTTGTATGTATCAATTAAATATATTACATGTATTTTTATAATGTTTTAAAAATTTTATGACCGAGAAAGTAAAAAGATACTCACTTAGCTACATAATTTTAATTTAAATTAGATTTTATTGATTATTTTATAAAATAATCAATATTATTATGTGGCCACTTTTGTCATTTTAAATTAGTAAAATCTAGAAAAATTCATTTGATGGGATTCAAACCCAAACACCATGATATTTAACATTTAAATTTTATGATTTCAACGGAAGTCTGATTTGTTTTTTATATTATTTTTAAAAATATATATTTGTTATATAATTTCTTTCAACTGCCATAATCAAAGATTATATTTATTGACTATATTATGTTTGTATTGTATTTTTATACTTGTGCTCTAAATTATAATATTCAAATTAAAAGTAATAAATACCAAAATCTAACATAAACCACTAGCGGTGCATTTGATTTGTCGAATCTTGAATTATGTTTCGTAATAAAATTATGAAAATGTAATATTACGGATGGAATGCAAAATACATTGTTTGGTTCATTTGCTTGGAGTGAAAGATTCATGTATTCGGTTGATGAAATTTAGGATTACCTAAAAGCAAATTTTACTATATTTTGATTGTTATAATTTTTTTTTTATTACAAGTTCACTTCCTTTAACCTTTTTTAGTCTCAACTTTTTCAAAAAATTATAACAACTTAATAAATTCATTTTATTTCACCATTTTATCATATGATAACATTATCTTAAATGTTGTTATATAAAAAGCTTGGGACATCAAAGCTAACAACGTTCATCAAATCAGAACAATTATAAAATTTATCTCAATGACTCAACCTCAATTTTAACAATAGCTTCAGATGTCTCGTGCATGACTTTTTTCCCATAAATTTGAGTTGCACTCTTTGCACTATTGAGAAATTAATTCTTAATACTAAATTATATTGATTGATAAATGCAATAAAGTAAATATTTTTTTTGTATTATTCATGTCTGTTTTACAGTTCATGTTTAGAGCTCTTAGCTGCCCCTCCTAACAATATTGTCTCCAAAGTTTGAATTTGCATCTCTCCTTGGAATGTAATGTGCATTAACATTGACATTTTCTAAAACAAGCAAATATATTATTTTACCTCATTTTCATTAAGAAGAAAATAAAGGTGTAATCTTTGGGAAAAACAGAACGGTAAATTATGCCAACAGTCACTCAACTTTGATGTAGTTGAAAAAATAGACACTCTAGTTTCAATTCAATCACTCAACTTTCTCAAAATGACAAAAGTCCTTTTAACTATTTTCAATTACGGACGTAACGGAAAAGTAACATGGTATTTAATGGAGGATTAGCTATCATTTAAACAGCCCCATAGCCCTAACTGGGCAGCAGAAAAGAAAAAAAGAAAAAAAATGGAGAAGAGAAGAAGAAAAAAATGGACATACCTTAGTTTTGTTCCTCCAAGATAGAGTCACCACTCAGTTCGCTGTTATCTGTTGAATCTTTGTCCCTTTTTTTCTTTTCTCTTTTTCTTTTATTTTTCTTAACTCTGGCCTTCTCTAGCCAATCATCATCACCAAATGGCTCCTATTTTCCTCTTTTCAAATCTCACTTCAGATTTCCCAATAAGCCTTCAAAATCTCAAGATTAAAAACTTAAAGCTTCGAACAAGGCTTCAACAGATCTTCGCCGTCCACTGTCTGATCACCACCATATTCTGGCCACAGCTTTTCTTTGATGAACCATGACTTCTAACCACTCGGATCATCGAACTGGCTTGAGTTCTCCAACTCGCAAAACCCAAAATGGGTGTGGGTTTCTTCTCTTTTGATTCTCTTCTTTTTTAGTGTTTTTTTTTTTTACTTCCTTTGATGCAAGCTAATTTGGAATTTTTGCTCTTTTTTTGCTAGTTTGATTTTGAATGCTTCGTATTTGGTATTTTTGCTGATTTTTGTTGTTTTGTCGTTGATTTTGATTTGAAGCTTCATAACATCGCCACAAGCAGGAGCTCCAACTAAACTGATGCCGAGAACGGGTTGTACCGGGATCTCCTTGACATTAGCCCAATCAATCATTTTGATTCTAGATTCAACATTTTCGTCGTTGATTTTCAATTTTCACTACTATGGAAATCATGCTTCAGGATAGCAAAGAGCTTTTCTAGGTTCCGTTTACCAAATTTTTTTCCCCAATTTTTTTCCCATTTTGGGCCTAATTTTAGGTAAATCCATGTCAATATGCCACTTCAGCTAATTGGGTTTTCAGCGTGACAAGTTAATTGTCCACATCAGCTAGTTAACTTCCCACATCAACAGTCCTGTTAAGACAATAACAGAAAATGTTAATAAATAACTGATTTGTTGATTTTTTATAACGTTAGTGACTGTTTTATTATTTTTCTAAAGTTGAGTGACTGAAATGAAATCTAAATGATTGTTTTATCAGCTATCCCAAAGTTAGTGACTATTGGTATAATTTACCCAAAATAGAATTTATTGCATCTTTATTTCATTTTTAATAATTTACAATATTAAAATAATAAAATATACAATTTTATTTTATTATCTATTTATTTTTATAATTAAATTTAAATAAAATTATTTTAAAAATATTTAATTGAAATTCATTGTTCGTGGTTGTGGGAGTATACTAGAAATATGGGATGTTGCTCGCTGCTTGAAGCTGAATTGTGGCTCATTTTGGACGGTATGAATCTTCTTAGGATCCAAGGCTTTAGGCGTGTGGAGATTGAGAGCGACAGTGCTGCTGCTGTCCGCGTCATATTGGATGAGTCTGCTGCTAAGCAAAGTATATCGCACAATTCGAGACCGTTGCCGGAGTCGAGCACGAGGCATTATTTAACTTGTCTTACTACTTCAGGTATAAAAATAATTTATTTCATCATTCACTACGAATCTGTCCATCTGCGCAACATTCATTAATTTAATTATAACTCGAGTTATGAAACTCGAAATTTATATCCGTAAATTTTTCTTGAAACTAGACTCATATATCTTCTTACCATAAAATTTTCAAAATTTTTGGTTTGGCCAATTAGTACAGTTTATTCATTAAACTCTCCCTTTTCTGATCCAACAGTTTCGACCACTCTTCACTAAAAATCAATTTTCTCATTGTACAAAGTTCCTTCGTCCCTATAACAGGTCTCCAAACATAAATAATATGAGTGACGCTGTTATTGACTCAGAACCTCCTTTTGAGCAAGATATGTGTCTAGAGGAACCTCAGCACTTTCAAGATGATCGAGACTGTAGCTCATTTCCTGATTTGTTAAGGATGGTAAAATAAGATGAGAATCAGATCCCACATTACAAAGAATCAGTGGAATCTATGGCCTTTCTATATGTGGGGATGGATGTCAGTGGCGACCGGCGGCCGCAGCGACGGCCGATGACCAGAGCACGGCCAAAACTCTGGCCAGAGAGAGAGGAATGAGAGAAATTTTGGTTTTTCTTAAGAGGAGGTTAAAAAATGAAGTTTTAAAGTTTATTTATTTATATAGAGGAAGCAAAACGGCGTCGTTTTGCTTAATATTTTTAAATTTATTTTTTATTTTTTATTTTATCATTTTATTACTTATTTATTTATTTCTATATAGTTTTAAAGGTGCAGAATTTTTATAATTATTATTATTATTATTATTATTATTATTATTATTATTATTATTATTATTAAACTGTTTCACCTAATATTCATTCATTCATTTATTTATTTGTTCACTATTAAATTTTTAAGTATTTTTTAGTTTTCATTTATTTATTTACTCATTATTTTTTATATAATTAATCTGTCTTATTTTTATTTTTTATTTATTTATTTTTGTTTTTTATTTATCTGATTTTTATTTTTACTTTTATTCTTATTATTGTCATTTCATTATTTATTTTCGTATTTATATTTTTACTTTCAAAAATTTCGATTGTTCATTATTATTATTATTAACTTTATTATTATGTTATTTATATTTATCATTGTCATCATTATTATTTTGTTACGCATATTAGCACCGTAATTCATTTTACACTTTACTACAAAATCGTGTTACATTTCATCCGATACATCAAAAACATTGTTCTAAATAAGCAATTTTTTTCGTATTTCGAGATTGAAAAGGTCGTTCCCTAACTTACGGGGTTTCAACTTTCTTGACAAATCCGAACAAATGAACATTTTAAAGTTTTTTTAAATAATCTCGGGAATTAAGAAAATATCGTGTTCTAACTTACGGAATATGATTCCTTTCTAAAACTGAGGTAACCGAACATCCTTTTGAAATTCAAAATTTGATTAAATAATAAAATAAATGATCGACTTATTTTCGAGAAGTTAAAACGCCGTGTCCTAACTTACGGGATACGACTTCTTTTGCTACCTCAAGATAAAGTGCATTTAACATACATTTTCATCCATTCAAACGACTTTCACGTAAAAAAAAAATAGTATAAAGAGGGATCATATTTTAAATTCTTTTCGAGTTTTTAACTTTCGACATAAAGACATCAAATAATCAATTAGGTACCAATTTTGGGCGTCACGAGGGTGTTAATCCTTCTTCATGCGTAACCGACTCCCGGACCCTTTTTGGATTTTCAAAACAAAAATTGTCGTTTTAGTAAATTTAAATTTTTATTAAAATGATTGAATTACAAGGTGACCCGATCACACCTCATCAAAAAAGATTGGTGGCGACTCCCATTTTTCATTTTCAAAACCAAAGTCAACCCCTTTTACAAAAAAATAGTTTTGACAGATGGCTTCCACCATTAACACCCATTTGGCACCAATCTTTTTTTTCAATTCTACATTTTCAATCCTCACCAAAATAGTAGCAATTAAGTTATTTAAGTTAAATTCCATTACTTACAAAATTTTAGGCAACAAATCACGTGTCAGCTTACTATTTTTGTATAGTATTTATAAAAAATCATCTTGTTTTAAGTAAAAATTTTAATGACTATCATAATACTGAATTGTAAAATATAAAGATTAAAAATGATCAAATTATACACATATCACAAGACTTATAGTAAAATTTTATCTATCAAATTCAACTGGTACAGTTTACACTAAAACTAAAATTTTAAAAATTAATTTTTTTTAAGAATCTTAATTATTTGAATCAAGGAATAACATTATGGTCTAAATGTTAGAATATATTGGGTATTTTTACAGAAATATACCCAAAAAATTAAAAAATTACGGAATTGGGTCGATTTTTAGAAAATTTACGAAAAATGGTCGTTTCTCCACAAAACGCGTCCACGTCAGCGCGTTTTGTGGGGAAATGCCAGCAAAGTGCCCCCCTGAGGACGCGCTTTGTGCCAAATCAGCAAAGGGACTCGCTTTGCTGATTTGGCACAAAGCGTGTCTCAGGCGCTGCTTTCCCTTTCATCAAATATTGGGTATTTATTTTTAAAATTAAATTTCAAAAAAATTAAACAAATTCTATTTTATGAAAGATATTAAAATTAAATTACAAAAACCTATAAGCAACTATTATTTTATGAAATAAAAAAACTAAAAAATAAAATAATTCTTATTTATTAAATATATTAAAACTAAATTACAGAAAAATAAAAATAAAAAAACTTCTTATTTTATTAAATATATTAAAACTAAAGTACAGAAAAATAAAAAATAAAAAAACTTTTTATTTTATTAAATATATTAAAACTAAATTACAAAAGAATAAAAAATAAAAAACTTCTTATTTTATTAAATATATTAAAACTAAATTACAGAAAATAAAAAATAAAAAATTTCTTATTTTAAAAAATATATTAAAACTAAATTACAAAAAATAAAAAATAAAGAAAACTTCGTATTTTATTAAATATATTAAAACTAAATTACAAAAAAATAAAGAAAACTTCTTATTTTATTAAATATATTAACACTAAATTACAAAAAAAATAAAAAAAAAAATTTTCTTATTTTATTAAATATATTAAAACTAAATTAAAAAAATAAAAAATAAAAAACTTCTTATTTTATTAAATATATTAAAACTAAATTACAAAAAAATAAAAAATAAAGAAAACTTCTTATTTTATTAAATTTATTAAAACTAAATTACAAAAAAATAAAAAATAAAGAAAACTTCTTATTTTATTAAATATTTTAACACTAAATTACAAAAAATAAAAATAAAAAAATTCTTATTTTATTAAATATATTAAAACTAAATTAAAAATAAAAAAATTATTTTATTAAATATATTAAAACTAAATTAAAAAATAAAAAAAATAAAGGAAACTTTTTATTTCTTAAATACATTAAAACTAAATTACAAAAAAAATAAAAAATAAAGAAAACTTCTTATCTCTTAAATATATTAAAACTAAATTACAAAAAAATAAAAAATAAATAAAACTTCTTATTTATTAAATATATTAAAACTAAATTACAAAAAAATAAAAAATAAAGAAAACTTTTTATTTTATTACATATATTAAAATTAAATTACAATTAAAAAATTAAACAATTAAACAATTTCTAATTTATTAAAGATATTAAAATTAAATTAAAATAAAAAATTAAACAACTATTATTTTATTAAATATATTAAAACTAAATTACAAAAAATAAAAAATAAAAACAATTTCTAATGTTGATGTAGGTGAAATCGGTGCCACTGGGAAGCGGTCGAGCGTGATTCTGTATTTGGATTCCTCCTTCTTCTAGCTTCCGACGGGGGTTGTGAAACCTCAGGCGGGGATTCCGGTTCCTCCGGCAGTGAGTCTGGTTGTGGGTGTTGCGAGGATGACTCACCTTGATAAAATAATGACCCCGGAGGTGTTTGCATAAACCACAACGGGGGTGTCTGAATCCCATATAGCGAAGGAGGCTGGTAAAAAGAAGTGCTCCCTGACAGCACCTCCTGTGATCCCTCACGCGACGACGGCCTCAAGATCGACTGGCCAGTCGCAGTAGTCGGGAACGGACTCGAACTAGCCATGCATTCCAACCTGGGGTGGGACTGGGAAAAGGAAACATATATGGGTTAGGATACATATAAGGGGTAGGGTACGCACCTGGCATAAAGGGTAAAGGCTATGATGTCGATGTCGTCGGCTGAACTGATGGGCCTGGTGACTGTATGGGCACTGTTGATGGGCTCGGTGATTGTGTCGGCGCTATTGATGGCCCCGTCTCATCACCCCTTCTCTTTGGATTTAAAGGGCCCCGATGTTCCCTTTGTTGATGAAGTTACCGTCGCCTCTCTTCTTCCGACAACAAATACGGCTTACCATGGATCCTAAATCATGGCATGTATTTCGGCACGCATGCTAACTCAGGAACGAGGATCAGTTCTCAGATAGGTAAATAGTCATACCGGTTCTCTCACGTCTCGATATGTGCTGACCAAAATCTTGGCCAATCCATGTGCAACTGCCATAAGTCCACTTTGTGCTCATCATCGAGCACCTCAGGTGGCACAGGAATCGGTTGGCAGAATCCAAATTGTCGCAGAACCCGATCTGACTGGTGCATCTCCACAGTCGCATAGGTGATCAATGGGACCTTCACGTGCCAACAGTTTGGATTTTGCAAGAACTCCTCCGGAATTACTGCCCGAATTGTCGGATCCTCATCTAGTGTCCATTGAAACTATATTAACATTACAAAAATATTAGTTATATACATAATACTAAACACTAAATATGATATACTAAATTATAAATACGAAATTCGAAACTTACTTGTGATTCTGACCGTTGGTCTAATAAAAGTCGTATATCTTCAAGCGAGGTAGGTATTCTAGCATAACTCACCGAATGGTTCCACCTAATTAAATAAATTTTTAGCATACAATTATACTATAAATCTACGTAATAATTGTAAAAGATAACATTAAATTTACCTCGTTATCAGTGGGAATGAATATGGGTGGTCGAGTCGAGGACGTAAAAATGGAAATTGAAACCGTGCCCATGACTGCAGTAGTGATAAGCAACCTCCTATTTTCACTTTACTCGACCGCGTCACCCCTTACATCTCCCGATACAACCTTGATAGCAGGGCAGACCCCCAACTCAATTCACCGGCTGCTCTAAAATCAACAAGTTTCAGCAGCCATCTCAAGTGTACAAGGTTTCTAGAAAGGTCCGGCATCAGATAGCCTCCAATTATCTGAAGAATGTATGCCCGAGCATACCGTATTCTTTTTATTTCAGTCGAACCCTCATTCAGCTCCGAGAATGTGTCTCGTAACCAGCCATCTCGATCCGAGCTCCTTGAATGTTATCTGGAATGGCACCCAGAAGCTCATGGCATACGGCTCCCCAACCACCAGAAGTTGCGGACCCGGTGACTACCAACCCGTCCACCGGTAATCCCAACTGCAACTGCACATCTTCCAGAGTGATGATACACTCTCTGCATGGAAGATGGAAAGTGTGCGTCTTAGGTCTCCACCTCTCTATCAACGCACTGATCCAAGGCGGCTCCAACTTGAACCCCCGGCCTATCGTGGCCACGTGCCAAAAACCCACTTCCCGTAGGTAATTCTCGATCAACGGCGATAGGGGACCATGCATATTGCGAATATAACATTGCAACACCCGATCTACAGACTGTTTAAAAAATTATAAAATAAAAATTAATTAAAATTGCATAATTGTAAAAAATATTAAATAACATTGAAAAATTATAATTAAAACTTACCATTCGCATTTGATCGACGGAGATGTGCTTGTTGTCTAGACGAAGTAATTCCCCGGCCATTGTAATACGATCAAAAATTTTAAAATTTTCAAAAAAAATATATTAAAAAAATTAAAAAGGGCTTTTTTGTAAATAGTAAAGGACTATTTTGAAATTTCAGAGGAAGTTTGAAGGACTTTAAGAGGAATTTGAGAGAAATTTGAGAGGAATTTGAGAGGAATTTGAGTAAGGATTAAAGTGTGAAAAAAATAAAAGGGTTGGGGGTTTTTATATTTTTTTTACCGTTGGGGCCCCCAATGGTCAAAAAAATTTGACCTTTTTTTTACCGTTGGGGGCTAAAGCGCGTCCCCAGGGGCGCGCTTTGCTGGCATTTCCCCACAAAATGCGCTGATATGGACGCGTTTTGTGGGGAAACGGCCCTTTTCCGTAACTTTTTTAGAAATCTGCCCAATTCCGTAATTTTTTAATTTTTTTGGTATATTTCGTATATTTACCCGGCTATATTTAAAAAAATTAAAAAAATAATTATGTCTCTAATAAAATATCATGCTTAATTTACCTTATCTTTCCATTAATCCAAAATAACATCATAGTTACTAACAAGCGTTGCGTATAATATAATGCATATTGCATTCTTAAAGAGAGATGTAAGTTAAAATCTTGAAGACAACATTGTCGAGAAGAAGAACATCAAATATGAACCATCAAACAAACATGAAAAATACTAAAAAGTTTATATATATATATATATGTGTGTGTGTGTGTGTGTGTGTGTGTGTGTGTGTGTGTGTGTGTGTGTGTGTGTATGTTGATACCATACATACATGTATTTAGAGATAGCTTTTAAGGTTTAAGGTATACATGGGATGTTATTCTTTTTTTGGTAGGCTTGAATTTAAATATTTATTATTTTATATAAATTTTTATTTTCGGATCAAATCATTTATAATATATATGAAAAGTAAATACATGAATATTGTATTGAGGGTGTTGTTGAAATGTAAGAGGAAAATAAGAGAGAGGGGGAAGTAGAAGTCATCATTGGCTGCGTCAAGTTCGAATCAGGTCTCAACAAAATTTTAGGCCCGTTTTTTAGGTCTAGGTTCGGTTTAACCCAAAGAATAAGCCTGAAAATTTACTCAAGTCTAGTTCAAATTATAAAATCTAAACCCGAGCCCAACCCGTATTAAATTTTTTATTATAAAAGCTTAGATACAAAACTATGTCATGTAACACCCCTTACCCGAGACCATTGCTGGAGTCGAGTATGAGGCATCAGTAGACTTGACTACTAATTCGGGGCATAAAAATTTAAACTATCCAACTGCGTCATGTTAACTAAATTGACCATAACTCAAGTTACGGGACTCGAAATTTAGATCCGTAAATTTTTCGTGAAGCTAGACTCATGTATCTTCTTACCACAATTTTTCCAGAATTTTTCATATGGCCAATTAGTACAGTTTATTCATTAAAGTTTCTCCTATTTCACTGTTTGATGGTTCTAACCTATTCATACAAAAACTCAGTTATCTCATTGTAAAGAATTCCAATAATGTTCTTGTTTATTCCAATAAAAAATAGACTCATTAAGGATTCTAAAAATAGAAACTATGCTCCATGATTATTTTTGTACAATTTATAACAATTTTTCCAAGACAGAACAGTGAATCACGAAGTCATTTAGAACCAGTCTCATTAAAATTTAAATATCTCATAACATAAAATTTCTTTGCCTACTATGTTTCTTTCATATAAGAATAGACACAATAATATTTAATTATATATCTTATCCACTCTCTAATTCTATTTATCCTATTTTTGGTGATTTTTCAAAATCACGTTACAGCTATTAACCAAAAACTATTTCATTGCAACTCCATACCTTAACCATACTTATACGTATTAAAACCAAAATCAAACATATTCACTAGGCCAAAATATAAATTCTAAGATTAACAAGAAAGACAAGCCATTTTCGCATGGCTATTACTTATATACATTATTAAAATTTACCAAAACATAGGCTAGCTTATATATGCCATAAACCTTAAGTTATTACACGAAAGAAATACCAAAACTTTCTTAATAGTGTGACGAGCTTCAACTATGAACCTCGAGCAAGAGATGAGCATCCAAAAGAAATCTACAATACATAAGCAACCACAATCGAAATAAGCTTCCCGAGCTTAGTAAGATTTAAGCAATTCACACTCATACATATATATACATATCTTTGTTTGAAAATTTCGAAACCTAGTTTATTGATAACATCTATACCGAATATCCCAACCAATTTAAAAGTTGAATTCATACCCATATCACATGCTTATACTACCTACCGTATACCATCATCACATAATAATTAACTAACACACATATCATATACTTACCAAATCCTTTACTTACATTTCTAGCTACCAAAAATCTCAAATTAATAGGTATAATACATACCTCAAGTTTACTTACCTCTCCTAACATTAACCGTTCATGCATGACCTGTCATAATATACTCGTACATTTTCGTATACTAAATATTCTAGTAACGTATTTCTCACATAGAGTCGTTACTTAACATTTCTCGTAACGTATCGCTCACATAGAGCCGTTACTCAACATTTCTCGTAATGTATCGGTCACATAGAGCCGTTACTCAACATTTCTCGTAACGTATTGCTCACATAGAGCCGTTACACAACTTTTCTCGTAACGTATCGCTCACATAGAGCCGTTACTCAACATTTCTCATAACGTATCGCTCACATAGAGCCGTTACGCAACTTTTCTCGTAACGTATCGCTCACATAGAGCTGTTACTCAACATTTCTCGTAACGTATCGCTCACATAGAGCCGTTACGCAACTTTTCTCATAACGTATCGCTCACATAGAGCCGTTACTAACTTATTCGCACACATAGTGCTAGTTATAAAATTTTCTCCTCTTACACATAACATATATAAATATTCACATTTTATAAATATGATCAAACCTAAATATGCATATTCAAACCATTTACCATTATGTTCGGCGCCACTCGATTAAACACATAATTGTATATTCCATCACCATATTATAATTGGCATCATCAAGAATATATATATATATCTATCCCTTTCCACAATTTCGTATATTTGACCAACTCAATTGTTTAATGGTTATACATATGCACATGTATTTACTAATTCACCTCCGACTATCATCTATAATAATTCCTATGCCTTATTCGGCAATTGAAAATAAAATTATTTATGTCACTCAAACATATACATTGTAAAATAGGGATAATTCAAATTAGTCCAATTGCTTAAAACTTACCTCCAAAAGTCGACAATTTAAGCTCCCCGGCTACTTGTTAATTCCGCACACTTAGTGCCTTGTGACCGGTATCTCACACTTAGTGCCCGGGTATGTATTTGTATACTCAATGCCGTCTAACAATCATATAATATATATTTTATATCACTACATAAATTTCCAAATTTTAAATTAACCACCAACCTGTAAATACAATTAAATAAATCCATATCTCCACTTGAAACCTTATATTCGGTCAAATTACAAAACATAAAATCATATTATAATTGCATATCACCATGCCATAATTTAATACTCCTCCAACTATAAACAACCTTAACATTTCCTCTACAAATATTTATCCAAGCATTCCGAACCAGAGTGCCAAATAATATGTATTAATCCAAGTAGCAATTAACATCAAATTTTTCCTCACATTCGGCAATATTACATCCTATTTTAACATTAACACACATAATTACAAGAAGCATAAGCTTAATAAAATTACTTAAACCTTACCTCGGATAACAACAGCTAAGTCTTCTTGATTAATCGTTCAACTTAGCTTTTCCTTTATCCACCCCTTTTTCCTTTGAATTTTGATCTAAACAATTTCAATTAAGCTCACTTATAAACGTTTCCATTCAATTTGATCCATAAACACATAATTTACCAAATTTATTAATTTACCTTAACTTTTACAATATATACGATTTAGTCCCTAATGCCAAACTCATCAAATATAAAAAATTTGATTGTTTTCCCCTAAGGCCGAATCTTCATAAGTGTAACATCCCCAAACCCGGCCCATCCACTACGACCGAATCTGGTTATGTTATTGCGGAAAGACGGTTGAAAAACCTCGTTAACTTAGCATAAAGCATGAAAGAATTCAATTTTGAAAACTATATCAGATATGTGAGTAAAACGAATTCCTCTTACTTAAAACTCATGTAATTTCTTTTGTTGTGTGAAAACATTTTTGAGTTAATAAGAATTTAAAATAACAAAACCATAATCAAGTAATACCAAATAATAAAATGGCCTTTATTACAACCCAATAATTCAAATAAAGTACTTATATCAAAACCAAACATAAAATATTAAATCATCATCTTGGCATAGGCCACCTTGTCCTCTCCGATCCCGGTCCGACCTTATGCAATACACGAAAATGGTTAAAGGAAAAGGTGAGTCACCAAGACTCGGTGTGCCACCCTTTTCCCGGATTAGCAAAATATCATATGCAACATAAACATAACCATCATGCATCCAATCAATATGCACCCAATCCTAACCATCCATACACCTTTTCTACCCCGTGTGGTACCAAAACCACTGGTGGTGCCAAACCACCGGTGACATATAGTCACAATGTGTTACCAAAACACTGGTGTCCCAAAGACACGATATCCGTCAATGTGGTGCCAAAACCACCGGTGTCCTAAAGACACGTTTGTGATACCAAATCACTTTGGTGACCGAAGTCACAAATCCGATGATGGGGCCAACCCATCGTGTGATACCAAATCACTAGCGACAATCCCGTATCTCTCAAGTGGGGCCAACCCACGGTGGTGTCCAACCACGGGGACGAGTCGCAATGAGGTGCCAAACCTCGGTGTCCCAAAGACACAAATGTGGTACCAAACCACTTTGGTGACCGAAGTCACAATAATCGGGTGATGGGGCCAACCCATCGTGTGATACCAAATCACCGGGCGTCAATCCTCAATACCGCCTTGTGGGGCCAACCCATCGTGGTGCGAAACCACGGGACGAGACGCTGAGGTGCCAAACCTCCGGAGGTGCCAAACCTCACGGTGACCCAAAGTCACAAAGTTGTGTTACCAAAACACTGGTGCTCGTCGGCACAAAATATCATCGCCCCTCCTCTCATATCACCCATCATTATACCAACTCATGTATAGTATTCAAATCATGCAAACATGTTTAACGTTGCATCTCATAGCACATACATCATAAATCATGACATCATGTATCAATAATGATTACTCATAATGAAACGGACTTAATCGAACTGTACATACCCCATAGGGTATCATATCACTCAACCATTTGTTTCGATTTTACCAATCAATCAGTTTATCAAACATATACAAAGCAAGAAGTGTGTTAGTTTACACACACGGTTACTAATACGACTATCAAATCCCGGAGATCAAGATCTAACGCACTAGATCCCCTTCCTTAACACTTTTCGAGCACTAGCCACAACTCGAGATATGCGAGATCAAGCCTTCCCCGATAGGACTCTGGGGCTAATCCAGCGCTCCGACCACTCTTGTGCCCAAACGCCTCCAAGATGTGTTTACTCTCCTCCTAGGATGCTCCTTATATAGCTAGCTCTTCACCTTCATTCTTTGTGTCTTTCCGATGTGGGATCCTTCGTCGAGAGAGTTTAAATTCAAGCTGAAACTCTTGCCAGTCCAATCCATAAAATAAATACTCCTTGCTTCTCATGAGATTCGAACCTGTGCTCCCTTGTAGCATAATCCACGCTGCTAACCACTTGGCCACAAGCTCCTCTTGTGTCTTAAACCATGCGCAACTAAATATAAACTATGGGCCAAATTCTAAGGTCCAAGCAAAAAGAAACCAAAATGCAAAAGCCAAGACTTGAACCTTGGACCTCCTTCCTTCCCACTGTGGCGTCATCCCCTTATCTCTTAAGTGGCATCACTTTGCCACTACACCACACACTCCACTTGTGTTATTTTTCTCCATATTTTATTCTTAAGGCCTATCTCGCCAACTTCCAGGTTTTTTCACCTAAAACCAAAATTTCCCCAAAGCCAATATTTGATCCGGGACTTCATAGAAGCCTCTAATCTTCCAAAATCACTTATCTAATAAGTCTAACTTGCATTTAAGCCGATCTCTTATTCTCTGAAAATTTAAACGCTACTACGCCTAAGGCCTATTGGGCTCAATTCTCCTAGGCCCAATTTTGGGATGTTACAAATCTACCCTCCTTAAAGAAATTTCGTCCTCGAAATTTCCAACTAACTAATGATGCACATCCTAACCTACCACCCTACGCTCTTTGCTGCAAGACTCGATCTTAATAAAGCTGTCATTCCACCTTGACCACGTCCGCGGCAACCACGTCCCCTAGAACTCATATCTAGCGTCGTGATTTAATCTGATAAAAAGTTTTATGCATTAGAAATTTGGTTCCACTGTTTTATCCACGAGCAAATTTTATGAATGAAGTTTCGGAAGTCGTTCTTTCGAGCAATCAAAGTTTCATCTCAAGTTCTCTGTTCTAATTCAAACATTCACATACTTCACTAAAGACACATTCATTCATCCATGTCACTTTCTTGAGCATTCCCAACCCAGGGGTAATTTCGTCATTTTCCTATAGGGGTATTTCAAGATCTTTCGAGGTCAATTTGAAAATAGTTTTCAAATTAAAGATATTTCAAAGTTTACAAAATCTCGTGGGTCATCTTGAAAATTTTGTTTTTCAAACAGATGTGTTGCAAAAATTTGAAATCGGGTTATTTCAAAGTAATTGGGGACGTTAAGGGCATTTTCGTAAATTTCCCAAATCAGATATCTCGATATTTGTAAAACAAAAGTTTTTGATATTTTCATAATGTAAGAACATTTTGGTAAAAATCGAGGAATTATGAAAATTTAGAAACCAAGGGCATTTTGGTAATTTTGTTCATCGAGGGTAATTTTGTAAATTTTCAAATTAGGGTATCTTGAAAATAGCATTTTTGTATACTTTTGCAAAGTAGGAAATTTTATTAAAATTGGAGTTAAACAGAAGATCTTGAAAGTCGGGGCATTTTAGTAATTTTCAACACAGGGTATTTTTGTAATTTCCCATACAGAGTATCTTAACATTTTGAAATTTCGAGATTTTGGTATTTTGCAAAGTAAAATCATTTTAATGAAGTTGAGGGTAGTACAGTAATTTTACAATACAAGGGCATTTTTGTAATTTTGCCACTAGGGCATTTTGGAAATTTTGGTAAATCGAGAAAACGTCTTTCAAAATCGATTTAGGGTTTACAACCCAAAGGGGTAAGTTTGAAAATTTTAAAACTAGGGTTTTAAAACAAGAAGGCTAATCCCTTTGGGTTTTAATACTTGGTTTAGCCTATGAACAAGTCTTCTTGGTTAAGGTGAACCGTAGCTACACAGGGTAGGATTCGCGTAAAGAGGAGGTGAGTCGCTAGGATCGCTTAAATACCAAGCTCTTCACTGAATACCAATCCTCGACATGCGTCTGATGGTTACCACACCTTAACTCGGTGACTTACTTCACGAGTTTGTTTAGTAGCCTTAAGTCTTATGCATGTGTTTAAGTAGACTAGTCCTGGGTTCAACAGATCCTAGTTCACTAATCTACGTTCCCATAAAAGCCCATAATATTCACATATAAATCAATTCATACAAACAAATCACTTCAAGAAAGTCCAAGTACTTACGGTGGACTTGGCCTGAGGTACACAGTGCCATGCCGAATAACTGAAAAGTTTCTTAAAAGCCCATATTTTGAAAAGCCCTTTTTTTTAAAAAAAGTGTTTTTAGGCCCAAAACCCTCAAAGCGAGTTTTGAACGGGCTCGATACCAAACTATAACATCCCCAAACCGGCCCATTCACTACGGCCAAGAATCAGGTTATGTTATTGCGGAAAGACGGTTGAAAAACCTCGTTAACTTAGCATAAAGCATGAAAGAATTCAATTTTGAAAACTATATCAGATATGTGAGCAAAACGAATTCCTCTTACTTAAAACTCATGTAATTTCTTTTGTTATGTGAAAACATTTTTGAGTTAATAAAAATTTAAAATAACAAAACCATAATCAAGTAATACCAAATAATAAAATGGCCTTTATTACAACCCAATAATTCAAATAAAGTACTTATATCAAAACCAAACATAAAATATTAAATCATCATCTTGCAGCATAGGCCACCTTGTCCTCTCCGATCCCGGTCGACCTTATGCAATACACGAAAATGGTTAAAGGAAAAAGGTGAGTCACCAAGACTCAGGTGTGCCACCCTTTTTCCGGATTAGCAAAATATCATATGCAACATAAACATAACCATCATGCATCCAATCAATATGCACCCAATCCTAACCATCCATACACCTTTTCTACCCCGTGTGGTACCAAACCACCTGGTGGTGCCAAACCACCTGGTGACATATAGTCACAATGTGTTACCAAAACACTGGTGTCCCAAAGACACGATATCCGTCAATGTGGTGCCAAACCACCGTGTCCCAAAGACACGTTTGTGATACCAAATCACCTTTGGTGACCGAAGTCACAAATCCGATGATGGGGCCAACCCATCGTGTGATACCAAATCACTAGCGACAATCCCGTATCTCTCAAGTGGGGCCAACCCACGGTGGTGTCCAACCACAGGACGAGTCGCAATGAGGTGCCAAACCTCGGTGTCCCAAAGACACAAATGTGGTACCAAACCACTTTGGTGACGAAGTCACAATAATCGGGTGATGGGGCCAACCCATCGTGTGATACCAAATCACTGGGGTCAATCCTCAATACCGCCTTGTGGGGCCAACCCATTTGTGGTGCGAAACCACGGGGACGAGGCATTTGAGGTGCCAAACCTCTGGTGACCCAAAGTCACAAAGTTGTGTTACTAAAACACACTGGTGCTCACAAGACAAAATATCACTGCCCCCTCCTCTCATATCACCCATCATTATACCAACTCATGTATAGTATTCAAATCATGCAAACATGTTTAACGTTGCATCTCATAGCACATACATCATAAATCATGACATCATGTATCAATAACAGTACTCATAATGAAACGGACTTACCTGAATCCGTGCACATACCCCATAGGGTATCATATCACTCAACCATACTGTTTCGATTTTACCAATCAATCAGTTTATCAAACATATACAAAGCAAGAAGTGTGTTAGTTTACACACCTGGTTACTAATACGACTATCAAATCCCGGAGATCAAGATCTAACGCACTAGATCCCCCTTCCTTAACACTTTTCGAGCACTAGCCACAACTCGAGATATGCGAGATCAAGCCTTCCCCTGATAGGACTCTGGGGCTAATCCGCGCTCCGACCACTCTTGTGCCCAAACGCCCTCCAAGATGTGTTTACTCTCCTCCTAGGATGCTCCTTATATAGCTAGCTCTTCACCTTCATTCTTTGTGTCTTTCCGATGTGGGATCCCTTCGTCAGTAGAGTTTAAATTCAACTGAAACTCTTGCCGTCCAATCCGCAAAATAAATACTCCCTTGCTTCTCATGAGATTCGAACCCAGGCTCCCTTGTAGCATAATCCACGCTGCTAACCACTTGGCCACAAGCTCCTCTTGTGTCTTAAACCATGCGCAACTAAATATAAACTATGGGCCAAATTCTAAGGTCCAAGCAAAAAGAAACCAAAATGCAAAAGCCAAGACTTGAACCTTGGACCTCCTTCCTTCCCTGTGGCGTCATCCCCTTATCTCTTAAGTGGCATCACTTTGCCACTACACCACACACTCCACTTGTGTTATTTTTCTCCATATTTTATTCTTAAGGCCTATCTGCCAACTTCCAGGGTTTTTTTCACCTAAAACCAAAATTTCCCCAAAGCCAATATTTGATCCGGGACTTCATGAAGCCTCTAATCTTCCAAAATCACTTATCTAATAAGTCTAACTTGCATTTAAGCCGATCTCTTATTCTCTGAAAATTTAAACGCTACTACGCCTAAGGCCCATTGGGCTCAATTCTCCTAGGCCCAATTTTGGGATGTTACAATAAGGACTTTATAAGTCCATATATTCAACAAATTTTTCAATTTGACCATTCAAAATAATATTTTCACAAATAATTCCCTAATTAGCTACTTTCCTCAAAACTCAAAACAAAAGATGTTCATCTAGCTCCAATCTTAATTTAATACAAAAGAAATCATCATGAAATTTAACTTATCTTCAATGGTATATTTCATATACATGACTATTGCACAAAATTAACAAATGGGTTTGAAAGTAGAATGAATAACAATCACAAAATTGCAAAAATTATCAAAATTTCAAAGCTTAAACTTACCCAATTAAGCCTAACCCTTGCCGAAACCACTTGAAACTTCTTCCCCTTCTTTTTCTTCCTTACTTTCGGCCAACCAATTAAAAAGATGAACATGCATTTGCTTTTCCTTTTTGTTTTATTAAAATATACTTCTTTAATATATTATAAGTGTTATTATTATTATATTACATATATAATTAATATTAAAGACTTAATGTTTGCATGTTGTCTTCCACTAACCACTCAAATGGAGAATTTATAAATTAAGTCCACATATTAAAAGAAAAAAATTAATTTAATCACTCAATTTAGATAAAGGCTATTTTTACCACCTTTGTAATTAAGTCCCTTGACTAAAATTAAGCATCCAAACAAACGAATTAACCTACCATGTTTTAAGACATACTCAAGCACATAACATAGATATCAAATTAATAATAAAAATATTTTTCTAACCCGAATTCATGGTCCCGAAACCACCGTTCCGAATTAGGGTCATAATTAGGCTGTTACAACTCTCCCCCCTTAAGAAATTTTCGTCCCCGAAAATTCTTACTAGCGAATAAATGTGGGTAACGTTCTTTCATTGATTCTTCAATTTCCCAGGTCGCTTCCTCAACCCCGTGCTTATGCCACATAACTTTAACCAACGAAATTTTCTTATTTCACAACTTTTTCACTTCACGAGCTAAGATGCTAATCGGTTCTTTCTCATAAGTCATATCGAGCTGAATCTCAACCTCTGTTAGGCAAATCACAGGTGAAGGATCAGATCGATATTTACGAAGCATCGAAATATGGAAGACATTATGAATCTTATCTAATTCATATGGCAATCTCAATCTGTACGCAACCGGCCCGATACGCTCAATAACTTCGTACGGCCTAATAAACCTCGGACTTAGTTTTCCTTTACGACCAAAATGGAGTATCTTTTTCCATGGCGATACTTTCAAGAATACTCGATCACCCACTTGAAACTCTATATCTTTTCGTTTCAGATCCGCGTATCACTTCTGACGATCTGATGCGGCTTTCAAATTTTCTCGAATTACTTTAATTTTTTGCTCCGTCTCTCTGATCAAATCAACCCCGTGTATCTTGCATTCACTCAGCTTGATCCAATATAAAGGTGTACAACATTTTTGACTGTACAAAGCTTCATCTGGTGCCATTTTGATACTTGATTGAAAGTTGTTATTATAAGCAAATTCAATCAACGGTAAGTGTCGTTCCCACGTACCCTCGAACTCAAGAATGCAACATCTCAACATATCCTCGAGTATCTGAATAACATGCTCGAATTGACCATCTGACTGAGGGTGAAAAGTCGTACTGAAGTGCAACTTAGTACCTAAAGCATCATGCAGTTTCTTCTAAAACCGCGATGTGAACCTCAGATCTCTATCCGAAACAATAGAAATAGGTACAACTCAGCTAATTTATCAAGTGAGAAATCCGTACGTACTGGGATGAAATGAGCCAATTTCGTCAATCTATCAAGAATAACCCAGATTGAATCTTTCTTACTGGATGTTAAAGGCAAACTCGATACAAAGTTCATCGTAACACGATCCCACTTCCATTCTAGTATCATGATCGGCTGAAGTAGTCCTGATGGCACTTGATGCTCAGCTTTCACTTGTTGGCATACTAAACACTTCGACATATAGTCTGAGATGTCTCGTTTCATACCGTGCCACCAATAGTGCTGTTTTAGATCATTATACATTTTTGTGCTACCCGGATGGATCGACCATCTACTACTATGAGCTTCATCACAAATCTTTTTAATTAATCCAGGGTTCTTAGATACACAGATCCGATTCTTGAACCGTTACCTGAAAGTCTGAATCCACACACGAGCCACAATAACTTTTCTTTGTTCTTAGATCATCATCGAATTCTTGTACTTCTCGAATCTGCTGTTCAAATAATGGTCTTACTCCCAACTCAACAATGATCACACCATCCTCAGTCATAGCTATATCCGCATTCATTGTGCATAGAGTAAATAGTGATTTTTGGCTAAGTGCATCTGCAACCACGTTAACTTTTCCCGGGTGATAATCAATCACAAGGTCGTAATCCTTCAACAATTCCAACCATCGTCACTGTCTCAAATTCATATCCTTTTGAGTCATTAAGTACTTTAGACTCTTATGATCCGAACAGATGTGGCATCTCTCACCGAAAAGATAGTGACGCCATATTTTCAAAGCAAAGACTATAGCGGCCAACTCGAGGTCGTGCGTCGGATAATTCCTCTCGTGCGGTTTCAACTATCTCGAAGCATAAGCTACAACTTTACCCTCCTGTATCAACATACAACTAAGCCCATTTAAGGATGCATCGCTAAAAATAACAAATTTTTTACCCGACTCTGACTGAACAAGTACCAAAGCTTTCGTCAATAAAGTTTTCAGCTGATCGAAACTCTTCTGACACCTTTCTGACCACTCGAATTTAACATCTTTTTGCAACAGTTTTGTCATCGAAGCTGCTATCATAGAAAACCCTTTCACGAAACGTCTATAATATCTGGCAAGTCCCAAAAAGCTACGAATCTCAGAAATATTCCGTGGGGGTTTCTAATTAAGTATGGTCGAAACTTTACTCGGGTCAACCCGAATGCCCGACGCTGAAATAACATGCCCCAGGAAGCTAACTTCATTCAACCAAAACTCACATTTGTTGAATTTCACGTATAATTATTTTTCACGAAAAATCTGTAACACTAATCTCAAATGCTCAGCATGTTCGGTTTCGTCTCGAAAATAGATCAGTATATCATCTACAAACACAACTACAAACTGATCTAGATACGGTCTAAATACTCGATTCATCAAGTCCATGAGAACAGCAGGAGCATTAGTGAGCCCAAACGGCATCACCAAGAACTCATAATGACCATATCTCGTTTGAAAAGTAGTCTTCGGTATGTTTGATTCCCTAACTCGCAACTAATAATATTCTAACCTCAGATCAATTTTTGAGAACACCGAGGCTCCCTTAAGCTGATCGAACAAATCATCGATGCATGGCAACGGGTATTTTTTCTTTATGGCACCTTATTGAGCTGTCGATAATCGATGCTCATTCTCAGAGTCTGTCTAAAAGAAGTCCCAAGTAACCCTCTCCTTCGGGACAACTAACATGAGAGTATTCTACCAGTAGTAGGAAGAATCTCGTAACAATGATATGGCACACTTCAGACACTCATCGGGTGTGCAGGACAGTTCATCGAAGACACGAACAGTATTATCGAGCCAAAATTTGGCTCTCTCTCCATCATCGTCATCCTTAACTCTAAATTCCTAAGCTCTGTGCTTCCTAATGCGATCAACAGTTTAACTATTCTTTCAGGATTTGCAATTGGAGATACCATAGATATTACAGGGGGTACATTCGGATTTTGGGGTGGTTGAACAGCCGAATTGGTTTGTATGTAATAACTAAACCAATCGTTCATCATATTATAGAAGGCATTTCTTGCCCCCTCATCAGGATTACTCGTAACTGGTCAAGATCACTCTGGCACGATCCACAACTATATAAGAAATAAATACATTTCACTGTCAGAAGTCATCACACTATCACATTCTACATTATGGCATGTATAGCTAGACTCACACGTGCTACGTTAGTTCAAGAACTGACTAAACCTGGCTCTGATACCAATCAAATGTAACACCCCTTACCCGAGACCGTTGCCGGAGTCGAGTATGAGGCATCAGTAGACTTGACTACTAATTCGGGGCATAAAAATTTAAACTGTCCAACTATGTTATGTTAACTAAATTGACCATAACTCGAGTTACGGGACTCGAAATTTAGATCCGTAATTTTTTTGTGAAACTAGACTCATGTATATTCTTACCATAATTTTTTTAGAAATTATCATATGGCCAATTAGTACATTTTATTCATTAAAGTTTCCCCTATTTCACTGTTTGATGGTTCTGACCTATTCTTCCAAAAACTAAGTTATCTCATTGTAAAGAATTCCAATAATGTTCTTGTTTATTCCAATAAAAAATTAAGAATTCTAATAATATAAACTATGCTCCATGATTATTTTTGTACAATTTATAACAATTTTTCCAAGACAAAACAGTGAATCACGAAGTCATTCAGAACCAGTCTCACTAAAATTTAAATATCTCATAACATAAAATTTCTTTGCCTACTATGTTTCTTTCATATAAAAATAGACACAATAATCTTTAATTATATATCTTATTTACTCTCTAATTCCACTTATCTTATTTTTGGTGATTTTTCAAAATCACGTTACTGCTGTTAACCAAAAACTATCATACCTTAACCATACTTATACATATTAAAACCAAAATCAACCAAAACCACAATCAAACATATTCATCAGGCCAAAATATAAATTCTAATATTAACAAGAAAGACAAGCCATTTTCGCATGGCTATTACTTATATACATTATTAAAATTTACCAAAACGTAGGCTAGCTTATATATGCCATAGACCTTAAGTGTAACAGACCGAATTTGACCCTAATCGGAATGGTGGTTTCGGGACCACGAATCCGAGTCTGATAAATTTTAAAATATTATATTTTATGTTATTTATATGTGAATTAATGTGTGTGAAAGTTTCATAGAAAAATTTTATTGTTTGAGTGCTTAATTTGATAAAAAGGACTAAATCGCGTAAAGCGTAAAAGTTGCATTCTATAGTGTAAAGTACTAGAATGGTGATGGCTTTTTATTATGGAGCATCTAAAGGGTAAATAGTCCATTTTTAAATTTAGTGGGTGGCTAAAATCATAATTGCCCTTATTAAACATGATAGTTTTATTTTTCTTTAAAGGTTATAATAGTAAACTAATTAAATGTTATATTATATGTTAAATAAAACATGAGAAAAGCCATTATCATCTTATTTCCTCTCATGGCCGAATGTGTTAAAGGAAAGGGAGAAAACCTTGTTTAAATTTCGGCAACTTCAAGCTTTGATTTAAGGTTAGTTTTTAATCGGTTTTTGATAATTTTTACGTTTTTGAGATCGTTGCTTAGTATATTACCCGACCCATGCTAGAATTTCTAAGATTAGTGTGTATATATGATTTGGCTATTGATGAATTCTTGTGGTTTTTAATGTTTTATGATTTTATATTAAAGATATGTTAAAGACTATTATATTTTGTATTGGAAGTTTTAGTGAAATTGAGTATTTAGGACCAAATTGTGAAAATGAAATTTTAGAGGGGCTTATTTGCAAAATAAATGAAATGTGAGGACTTGTAAAGTCCCTAGGAATATTCGGCCCTTGTATAGTCTTAGCTAATTTGGTGAATTTTGTGTGTTATGCAAATAGGACTAAATTTCAAAGTTGTGAAATATTAGGGGTAAAATGGTAATTTGTCTATTTATGTGATTTGGGACTAAATTGAATTGAAATGTACTTGAATGAGCTGAATTTAATGTGTTTTAGATCAAGAGCAAAGAAAAACGGAATTGGATCGGGGAAAGACGAAGGTTCTCGAATAAGCCGATTTACACTGGTCTCCATCGACACCGAGGTAAGTCCTTAAGGGAGTATGTGTTAAATATTTAATTATGAGCTTATTAAATGATGAAAAATTGAAAACTTAAAGCATAAATTTAAGAGATGGCCGAATGTGATGGTATATTATTGAAGTGAATTGTATTTTTGTTTAGTGTAATGTAAATAAATAGGTTTGGTTTAATATATGAAAGCATTATGCAATATATAAGAAATGTTTGTGATTTCAGTGTTAAGTAATGTGTTTAGAAATGTTAAATATATGAAATATTGGGCTTATTGCCTAGCAGGCCTCGTGCCGGTGATTCATATCGGGCTTATTGCCTAGCAGGCCTTGTGCCGGTGATTAATATCGGGCTTATTGCCTAGCAAGCCTCGTGCTGGTGATTAATGTCGGGCTTATTGCCTAGCAGGCCTTGTCCCTGTGATTTTGTTCAGGCTGTAATGCCTAGCAGGTTTATTACTGGTGGTACGTCGTAAATAGGGGATTTGAGAGTTAAACAAAATTGAGATGTATACACATAATATAGTATGAGTTGTAAGCTTGGGATAAAGGTCAGCTTATTGTATTGGTAAGGAATAAGGTAAGATAGTTTATTTTAGTTGAGTTATTCATGATGTGATGAAGCTAATGATTCAAACTATGCTTTATTTCATGATATTGCGATTATCACTGATTGGTATGATCTATATAAATGTGAAATTGAGGTATATACATATTTATGCTACATGAAGATTCGGCTATAATATATGAAAGGCAGTGAGATTGAAATTGTGGCATGTCTTTGTATCTTGAAATGTTCGAATGCATATGTTATCCTTATGAAATGATATTGTATAAATTGATGTGGTAAAGTACTATTGATTAGGTTGAATATATGAATAATATTCGGTTAAGTGAACTTCATATTGAATTAATTAGGCTAAATGATACAAGAACGAAAAACTAAATATTAAGTAAATGTTTATGTGCAATGTCATAAGTGTTGGAACGCCGGAACCCCATGGCGCAGCAGAATAAAATTAGATCCGGCGATCCCAATCAGGAATCCATGTGTGAGGAACGAATCGGGGTGAAATAAAGGTTTCGAAATTACCAAAACTTAAATCTGAGTAGACGGTGATGCCTTGGCAACAAGAGTTTTGATCTACTGTCGAATCAAGCCACAACCTTTTTCAATGTCGGCCTCTACGTGATCCACCCGGTTTGACTATGAACGGAAGAAATCTCCAAAACTATTTTGGAGGTTTATTTGCTTGGCGGCTGCTAGACCTAACAAGCAATCTGTTAGGGTTTTTATAAGCTTTGTCTCTTTTAAATACCTTTTATCTTGGGTATCCTTTTAATTGGGCCTTTTGTAATGGGTATCTTTTTCATTGGGCCCATTATTTGGTATCCTTTTAATACCCTTTTATAATTAGTATCTCTTAAATGTTAAATAAATACAATAAAGTTTTTAACCGAAAATTATAATTACATTAATTATATCTGAAAATTATAATTACATTAATTATAATAAGGATTTCGGTAAACTATATTTATTTAAATTTATATATGAATCAAATTCATATATTAATAGAATTATGTTGTCATTATGTGTACAACATCCTTGTACATATAATATGTTCAATATTTGATTGCCCAATTAAATTAATTCTTTAATTAATTTAATTCATGTGACAACCAAAAATAATACCAATTATATTTTATTCCCTTCATTTAAACCATAGGGTGTGACCCTGTAGGTTCTTGCAACGTTAGCAGTAATAATAGAACGATTCTAATGTCACAAACAATGAGTGACATCTAGCAATGCATCATTGCTACCTAAGTTACAAGAAGTCATGATTCCACATAACTTTTGTGATTAACCTTTCATGCATTAATCCTTAAGTCCTATATCTCTGGAATGGACACAAGTCATGCAATAGTCACACTTGTATAGTCCATCCCGTGTTTCTTGATATCTTGAGTAGACTATGATATACAAATTAGTATGACATCTCATGTCAACTTATTTGAGCATGGCCATGCATTTCTAGTCTCACTCAATCAAGTGGCCTAAGATATTACTCCCATTATGTAGGAGGGACTTATCCTATATTGATCAACCATATCCTCTACATAGATTGTGGTATATCCAACATCGCCTTTATAGAACAAACCAGCCATTTGTACGTTTGATCAGACAAAATATACAACTCACGATGTTGAGATTAATAATTATCTCAAGTCCGAGGATCATATACATATTAATCACTATGAGTAATGTTGTGACAATTACATAATAATCCAATAAACATACTCATAATGGGTCAATCCAATATGTTGTTCTCTAACACACATATTCATGCATTGATTTTGACAATCCACATCAATGACAACTCTTTATCATCAATCAACTACATGTTAGTCTTAATGCATTACTGTTGTCCTAGTCAACAATAATACTCGACTAAGGATCTTTTAAAAATAATCATATTATTCTCAGGACATTATTATAAAACAGTTTATTTGTATACACAGATAGAAAAACTGAAATAATAATGACAACGCTTTATATTAATAAATATGGTAAATAAGGTATGTTATTACAACCATCTCATGATTGATCTTTGGGCATACTCTTACAATAAGTTGAAGATTTAAATGTTTAAGTGTTTGAATGTTTTATTATCAAGAGCTTAAGACTTACTAAGCTAGTAAGCTTACTTGTGTGAAATGTTCTCCTCTGTTTTATAGATTAGGTTCAGGCTACAAGCTCAACGGGATCGTCAAGAAAGTCGTCCACACTATCAATCTAATTTGGTATTTTTTTCATTTTGGTTTTCGGATAGAGGCATGTATAGGAAAGACTTTGACTTTGTTTTGATGGAAACTTTTTGTTCATGTATATAATAGCCATGCGAATATGGCTAAATTTTCGGTTAAGTATGTTTTTCATTCTTTTGATATACTTGTCGGTTTATATCGTTAATGTTTGTGCTAATTCAATCAAGGTTTAAATCGAATATGGTAAGGAAATATATGTTTGTGAAATGAACATTTGAGTTGGGTAATGTGGTATGAATAATCATTTGTATACTCGATTATATTGAACTATTGTTGTGTTTTGTTCATAGGTTAATGATGTTAGGATTTCATGTGAGTGTTCGAAGTATAAGTTAAATTTATATAAATTATTATGATGCATGGATATTATGAATTGTATGTAGGTATATTCGGTTATAATCTAGGTGCATATCGTATACATATATATGGATAGATATATAGGTTAGTCATGGCATATAGGCGTGATGTGTTTAGTTGTGTAATATTGATTATTAAATATGCATGTTTTGCTTAAATGTGAAATGTAGAAATAAATCTCATGAGTTACGTATTCGGCAATAGATGGTATTAAGTAGAAAATATATTTGGTTTTGGATTTCATTTGTACATGGCTAATAAACATTATATGCTTGGTTCGAATATGTTATTATAATGATAAGCTCATGATTTATGTATGTATTTTAAGGCAAATTGTGTGACTTTAAGACATGGATATTGACTTGATAAAATGATATATAATTGAAATGAATTCGATTGAACTGTGAGACATGATTAGTATATCAGGTATGACTAAACATTTAAGACTAATATTTAATTAGTAAAATGTTATATATATATATATATATACACATTTGTGGATAAGTTCTATGTGATTATGTGAATGTATGAAAGCTGTATTTCCTTTGAAAATGCCTCGTAACCCAAATTCGGTGACGGATATGGGTTAGGGGTGTTACATTTTATTGGTATCAGAGCTTACGGTTTAGTAGATTCTAGGACTACCGTAGCGCGTGAGGGTCTAGCTATACATGCCTTTATTGTATATTTGATAGTGTGGTGACTTCTGACATTCTGAATTGTGTTTTATATAGTAAATGGATACTGATCCTGAAAGAGCTGTAGCGGATGATGTAGAGAGTGTAGCACCTAACCGTGCACACGAATCAGTGCCGGTAGACTCTTGACCAGTTTCAAGTAGCCACGAGGGGAGGCTAAACAAGCCTTCTATCAGATGATGAACGAGTGGTTTACCCAGTTTATTCAGACTAATCCGGCTGTACCCCAACCTCTACCCCTGAATAGTCCAACTCCGATACCTTCAGCACCCCCGATGATAGATCCGATGAGATCTAGGGCCAATGATGATGATGACGCAGAACGAGCCGAAATGTGGCTTGATAATGCTATTCGGGTACTTGATGAGCTATCTTGTACTCCGCATTTAATGCACGAAGTGTGCTATATCTTTACCGGGACACCGCATATCACTGGTGGAAGACACTAGTATCAGTGGTTCTGAAAGAAAAAGTGACATGGGATTTCTTCCAGAATGAATTCCGCAAGAAATATATTAACCAGAGGTTCATCGACCAGAAACGTAAAGAATTTCTTGAACTAAAACAGGGGCAAATGACCGTGACTGAATATGAATGAAAATTTGTCAGATTAAGCCGATATGCTCGGGAGTGTGTATCAACTGAAGCCATTATGTGTAAAAGGTTCGAAGACGATTTGAATGAAGATTTAAAGTTGCTTGTTGGCATTCTTGAAATCAAAGAGTTTGTGACACTAGTCGAGCGAGCTTGCAAAGTTGAAGAGCTCGGGAAGGAGAAAAGAAAGGCTGAGACAGAAGCTAGAGACACTCGTAAGAGATCGTCGGGTAAGAATTTCCATTCCACATCTAAGAAGTTTAGAGATGACTTCAGCCGACATAAAGCTACTTCAGATTTACCTAGACGTGATCGACCTCCAGTGGGCTCACGAGCTACCTCGATGGCCAGTGTTGGTAACGCTCCACAGAATCGAGTTGAATGCAAGCACTGTGGGAAATGGCATTCCGGGAGTTGTAGATTCCATGATCGGTCTTGCTTTAAATGTGGATCGTTAGATCGTTTTATTAGAGAATGTCCAATGTTAGCTGAGCAGAATATAGTTCAGAACATTAAGTCGAGTAACATGTCAGCGCGAGGCAGGCCACCCAGACATTCAGGCAATGTAGGTGGTAGTCAGAGAGGAACGAAGAACACTACAGTTCGATCGAGGCTAGAGCACCAGCTAGAGCTTATGCTGTACGAGCTAGAGAGGAGCTTATTACTGGTACTTTCACACTTTATGATACTACTGTGATTGCATTGATTGATCCTAGTTCGACTCATTCATATGTGTGTGAAACTTTGGCATCCAGTAAGGCTCTACCTGTTGAGTCTACTGAGTTTGTGATTCGCGTGTCCAACCCTTTGGGTCGCTGTGTACTTGTGGATAAAGTGTGTAAAAGTTGCCCGTTGATGATTCGAGATTCTTGTTTCCCAGCTGAGCTAATGTTGTTGCCCTTCGATGAGTTTGATATAATTCTGGGAATGGATTGGCTAACTTTGTATGATGCAGTGGTGAATTGTAAAAGAAAGATCATTGATTTGAGATGCCAAAACGGTGAGATAATTTGGATTGAATCCAATAATTTGGATGGGTTGTCTACAGTAATATCCTCGATGTTAGCTCGAAAGTATGTGAGAAGAGGATGCAAAGCTTACTTGGCTTATGTGTTGGATAATAAAGTGTCGGAAAAGCAAATGGAATCAGTACCGGTTGTGAATGAATACTCAGATGTGTTTCCTGAAGAATTACCAAGTTTACCACCAGTACGAGAGATTGAGTTTGGTATTGAACTAGTACCGGGGACGACTCTAATTTCGATAGCTCCGTATCGGATGGCACCTACCGAGTTGAAAGAGTTGAAAGCACAATTGCAAGAGTTGACAGATAGGGGTTTTGCACGACCGAGTTTCTCTCCTTAGGGTGCACCGATTTTATTTGTAAAAAGAAAGACGGGACTATACGAATGTGTATCGACTATCGACAACTAAATAAGGTAAATATAAAGAATAAGTACCCGTTACCTCGGATTGATGATTTATTTGATCAATTAAAAGGGGCTTCGGTATTTTCGAAGATAGATTTGAGATCAAAGCTATTATCGGGCTATGTAGTCGAGAGATCTGAGATGAGCCAAAGCGCATTCCGGACGAGATATAGACATTTTGAGTTTCTGGTTATGCCTTTTAGACTTACTAATGCACCTGTTGTTTTTATGGATCTAATGAATCGAGTCTTCAGACAGTTTTTAGATCGGTTTGTAGTAGTGTTTATTGATGATATACTGATCTACTCCAAAAATGAAACCGAGCATGCCGAGCATTTGAGATTAGTGCTACAAACTTTGAGGATCAATAGTTGTATGCGAAGTTTAGTAAGTGTGAGTTCGGATGAAAGAGGTTAGCTTTTTGGGACATGTTGTTTTTTAAGATCGTGTATTCGAGTCGATCCGAACAAAATTTCGGCTATACTTGATTGGAAGCCACCGAAGAATGTTTTTGAGATTCGAAGTTTTCTGGGACTTGTGGGCTACTATAGACGATTTGTGAAAGGTTTTTCTATGATAGCTACACCTTTGACAAAACTACTTCAGAAAGATGTAAAGTTCAAGTGGTCAGAAAATTGTCAGAAAAGTTTCGATCAGTTGAAAGCCCTTTTGACAGAAGCTCCAGTATTAGCTCAGCCAGAATCGGGTAAGGAATTTGTTGTGTATTCTGATGCTTCCTTAAGTGGTTTGGGCTGTGTATTGATGCAGGAAGGCAGAGTAGTAGCCTACGCATCGAGACAATTAAAGCCGCATGAAAGAAATTACCCGACGCATGATTTAGAGCTTGCAACCATTGTGTTCGCACTGAAAATTTGGTGTCATTATTTATTCGGTGAGAAATGTCACATTTACTCGGATAAAAAAAGTTTGAAGTATTTGATGACTCAGAAAGACCTGAATTTAAGACAGCGCAGATGGTTAGAATTGCTAAAAGATTATGAATTGGTAATTGACTATCATCCGGGAAAAGCTAACGTTGTTGCGGATGCACTAAGTAGAAAATCATTGTTTGCTCTTCGTGCGTTAAACACACATATGGTTTTGACGGATGAGGGTTCGATCATAGCTGAGATGAAGGCTAGACCGTTGTTTATTCAGCAAATTTGTGATGCTCAGAAAGTTGACAAAGATATGACTTCTAGACGAGCACAGTGTGAAAATGATGCAGAGTCAGAATTTCGAGTTGATAAAAATGACTGTTTGATCTATAAAGGCCGGTTGTGTATACCGAGAAATACTGACTTGATTCAGGTGGTATTGGATGAAGCACATAATAGTCAAATGTCGATACATCCAGGTAGCACAAAGATGTACAATGATTTGAAACAGTTCTATTGGTGGCCGGGCATGAAGCGGGATATATCTGAATTTATTTCGAAATGCTTAGTTTGTCAGCAAGTAAAATCGAGCATCAAGTGCCATCCGGACTACTTGACCAATCATGATACTGAATGGAAATGGGATAGAATTACAATGGATTTTGTATCCGGTCTCCCTATGACACCGAGTAAGAAAGATGCCGTTTGGGTTATAGTTGATAGACTGACCAAATCAGCTCATTTTGTACCAGTTTGTACGGACTATTCACTCGATAAACTTGCTGAATTGTATGTATCACAGATTATGAGATTGCATGGTGTACTGGGTTCCATTGTTTTAGACAGAGACCCGAGATTCACATCGTGGTTTTGGAAGAAGCTGCAAGATGCTTTAGGTACTAAACTTCATTTTAGTACTGACCTTTCATCCATGATCGATGGGTGGATCTGAGCGAACTATTCGGATACTTGAAGACATGTTGAGATGTTGCGTTCTCGAATTTGAAGGTACGTGGGAACGATACCTACCTTTGATTGAATTTGCTTACAATAATAGCTTTCAATCTAGTATCAAAATGGCGCCTTATAAAGCCTTATACGGGCGAAAATGTCAAACACCGTTATACTGGACTGAGCTCAGCGAGAATAAGATACTCGGGGTTGATTTGATTAAAGAAACAGAACAGAAGGTAGCTATTATTAAAGGCAATTTGAAAGCTGCTTCGGATCGTCAAAAGTCTTATGCTAATTTGAAACGTAAAGACATTGAATTTTAGGTCGGAGATCGTGTATTCTTGAAAGTTTCTCCGTGGAAGAAAGTACTCCGATTTGGTCGGAAAGGCAAGTTGAGTCCGAGATTTATCGGACCGTATGAAATCATCGAACGTATTGGGCCTGTTGCTTATAGATTGAAGTTGCCCTCTGAGTTAGAAAAGATACATGACGTATTTCACGTTTCGATGCTTCGTAAGTACAGATCAGATCCGTCCCATGTGATCACACCGTCAGAGATTGAAATCCAATCTGATTTGTCATAACGATCCGTATCTTAGCTCGGGAAATAAAAGAGTTGAGAAATAAGAGAATTCCATTAGTGAAGGTACTATGGAATCGTCACGGAGTTGAAGAGGCTACGTGGGAGCCTGAGGATTCAATGAGGCAACAATATCCGACTTTGTTTAACGGTAAGATTTTCGGGGACGAAAATCCAAAAGGGGGGGAGAGTTGTAACAGACCAAATTTGACCCTAATCGGAATGGTGGTTTCGGGATCACGAATCTGAGTCCGATAAATTTTAAAATATTATATTTTGTGTTATTTATATGTGAATTAATGTGTGTGAAAGTTTCGTAGAAAAATTTTATTGTTTGAGTGCTTAATTTGATAAAAAGGACTAAATCGCGTAAAGCGTAAAAGTTGCATTCTATAGTGTAAAGTCCTAGAATGGTTATGGCTTTTTATTATGGAGCATCTAAAGGGTAAATAGTCCATTTTTAAAGTTAGTGGTGGCTAAAGTCATAATTGCCCTTATTAAATATGATAGTTTTATTTTTATTTAAAGGTTATAATAGTAAACTAATTAAATGTTATATTATATGTTAAATAAAACATGAGAAAAGCCATTATCATCTTATTTCTTCTCATGGCCGAATGTGTTAAAGGAAAGGGAGAAAACCTTGTTTAAATTTCGGCAACTTCAAGCTTTGATTTAAGGTTAGTTTTTAATCGGTTTTTGATAATTTTTATGTTTTTGAGATCGTTGCTTAGTATATTACCCGACCCATGCTAGAATTTCTAAGATTAGTGTGTATATATGATTCGGCCATTGATGAATTCTTGTGGTTTTTAATGTTTTATGATTTTATATTAAAGATATGTTAAAGACTATTATATTTTGTATTGGAAGTTTTAGTGAAATTGAGTATTTAGGACCAGATTGTGAAAATGAAATTTTAGAGGGGCTTATTTGCAAAATAAATAAAATGTGAGGACTTGTAAAGTCCCTAGGAATATTCGGCCCTTGTATAGTCTTAGCTAATTTGGTGAATTTTGTGTGTTATGCAAATAGGACTAAATTTCAAAGTTGTGAAATATTAAGGGTAAAATGGTAATTTGTCTATTTATGTTATTTGGGACTAAATTGAATTGAAATGTACTTGAATGAGCTGAATTTAATGTGTTTTAGATCAAGAGCAAAGAAAAACGGAATTGGATCGGGGAAAGACGAAGGTTCTCGAATAGCCGATTTACACGGTCTATCGACAGCCGAGGTAAGTCCTTAAGGGAGTATGTGTTAAATATTTAATTATGAGCTTATTAAATGATGAAAAATTGAAAACTTAAAGCATAAATTTAAGAGATGGCCGAATGTGATGGTATATTATTGAAGTGAATTGTATTTTTGTTTAGTGTAATGTAAATAAATAGGTTTGGTTTAATATATGAAAGCATTATGCAATATATAAGAAATGTTTGTGATTTCAGTGTTAAGTAATGTGTTTAGAAATGTTAAATATATGAAATATCGGGCTTATTGCCTAACAGGCCTCGTGCCGGTGATTAATATTGGGTTTATTGCCTAGCAGGCCTTGTGCCGGTGATTTAGTTCGGGCTGTAATGCCTAGCAGGTTTATTACTGGTGGTACGTCGTAGACAGGGGATTTGAGAGTTAAACAAAATTGAGATGTATACACATAATAGTATGAGTTGTAAGCTCGGGATAAAGGTCAGCTTATTGTATTGTTAAGGAATAAGGTGAGATAGTTTATTTTAGTTGAGTTATTCATGATGTGATGAAGCTAATGATTCAAACTATGCTTTATTTCATGATATTAAGATTATCACTGATTGGTATGATCTATATAAATGTGAAATTGAAGTATAAACATATTTATGCTACATGAAGATTCGGCTATAATATATGAAAGGCAGTGAGATTGAAATTGTGGCATGTCTTTGTATCTTGAAATGTTCGAATGCATATGTTATCCTTATGAAATGATATTGTATAAATTGATGTGGTAAAGTACTATTGATTAGGTTGAATATATGAATAATATTCGGTTAAGTGAACTTCATATTGAATTAATTAGGCTAAATGATACAAGAACGAAAAACTAAATATTAAGTAAATGTTTATGTGCAATGTCATAAGTTGAAGATTTAAATGTTTAAGTGTTTGATTGTTTTATTATCAAGAGCTTAAGACTTACTAAGCTAGTAAGCTTACTTGTGTGAAATGTTCTCCTCTGTTTTATAGATTAGGTTCAGGCTACAAGCTCAACGGGATCGTCAAGAAAGTCGTCCACACTATCAATCTAATTTGGTACTCTTTCATTTTGGTTTTCGGATAGAGGCATGTATAGGAAAGACTTTGACTTTGTTTTGATGGAAACTTTTTGTTCATGTATATAATAGCCATGCGAATATGGCTAAATTTTCGGTTAAGTACGTTTTTCATGCTTTTGATATAATTGTTGGTTTATATCGTTAATGTTTGTGCAAATTCAATCAAGGTTTAAATCGAATATGGTAAGGAAATATATGTTTGTGAAATGAACATTTGAGTTGGGTAATGTGGTATGAATAATCATTTGTATACTCGATTATATTGAACCATTGTTGTGTTTTGTTCATAGGTTAATGATGTTAGGATTTCATGTGAGTGTTCGAAGTATAAGTTAAATTTGTATAAATTATTATGATGCATGGATATTATGAATTGTATGTAGGTATATTCGGTTATAATCTAGGTGCATATCTTATACATATATATGGATAGATATATAGGTTAGTCATGGCATATAGGCGTGATGTGTTTAGTTGTGTAATATTGATTATTAAATATGCATGTTTTGCTTAAATGTGAAATGTAGAAATAAATCTCATGAGTTATGTATTCGGCAATACATGGTATTAAGTAGAAAATATATTTGGTTTTGGATTTCATTTGTACATGGCTAATAAACATTATATGCTTGGTTCGAATATGTCATTATAATGATAAGCTCATGATTTATGTATGTATTTTAAGGCAAATTGTGTGACTTTAAGACATGTATATTGACTTGGTAAAATGATATATAATTGAAATGAATTCGATTGAACTGTGAGACATGATTAGTATATCAGGTATGACTAAACATTTAAGACTAATATTTAATTAGTAAAATGTTATATATATATATGCATTTGTGGATAAGTTCTATGTGATTATGTGAATGTATGAAAGCTGTATTTTCTTTGAAAATGCCTCGTAACCCAAATTCGGCGACGGATATGGGTTAGGGGTGTTACATTAAGTTATTACACGAAAGAAATACCAAAACTTTCTCGATAGTGTGACGAGCTTCAACTATGGTCCTCGAGCAAGAGATGAGCATCCAAAAGAAATCTACAATACATAAGCAACCACAATCGAAATAAGCTTCCCGAGCTTAGTAAGATTTAAGCAATTCAAACTCATACATATATATACATATGTTTGTTTGAAAATTTCGAAACCTAGTTTATTGATAACATCCATACCGAATATCCCAACCAATTTAAAAGTTGAATTCATACCCACATCACATGCTTATACTACCTACCGTATACCATCATCACATAATAATTAACTAACACACATATCATATACTTACCAAATCCTTTACTTACATTTCTAGCTACCAAAAATCTCAAATTAATAGGTATAATACAAACCTCAAGTTTACTTACCTCTCCTAACATTAACCGTTCATGCATGACCTGTCATAATATACTCGTACATTTTTGTATACTAAATATTCTAGTAACATATCGCTCACATAGAGTCGTTACTTAACATTTCTCGTAACGTATCGCTCACATAGAGCCGTTACTCAACATTTCTCGTAACGTATCGGTTACATAGAGCCGTTACGCAACTTTTCTCATAACGTATCGCTCACATAGAGCCATTACTCAACATTTCTCGTAACGTATCGCTCACATAGAGCCGTTACGCAACTTTTCTCGTAACGTATCGCTCACATAGAGCCATTACTCAACATTTCTTGTAACGTATCGCTCACATAGAGCCGTTACTAGCTTATTCGCACACATAGTGCTAGTTATAAAATTTTCTCCTCTTACACATAACATATATAAATATTCACATTTTATAAATATGATCAAACCTAAATATGCATATTCAAACCAAATTCTTCTTCTTATAATTTACCATTATGTTCGGCGCCACTCTATTAAACACATAATTGTATATTCCATCACCATATTACAATTGGCATCATCAAGAATATATATATATATATATCCCTTTCCACAATTTCGTATATTTGACCAACTCAATTGTTTATTGGTTATACATATGCACATGTATTTACTAACTCACCTCCGACTATCACCTATAATAATTCCTATGCTTATTCGGCAATTGAAAATAAAATTATTTATGTCACTCAAACATATACATTGTAATATAGGGGTAACTCAAATTAGTCCAATTGCTTAAAACTTACCTCCAAAAGTCGACAATTTAGCCTCCCCAGCTACTCGTTAATTCCGCACACTTAGTGCCTTGTGACCGGTATCGCACACTTAGTGCCAGGGTATGTATTTGTATACTCAATGACGTTTAACAATCATATATATATATATATATATATATATATATATATATATATATATATATATTATATCGCTACATAATTTCCAAATTTTAAATTAACCTCCAACTTTGTAAATGCAATTAAATAAATCCATATCTCCACTTGAAACCTTATATTCGGCCAAATTACAAAACATGAAATCATATTATAATTGCATATCACCATGCCATAATTTAATACTCCTCCAACTATAAACAACCTTAACATCTACAAATATTTATCCAAGCATTTCGAACTAGAGTGCCAAATAATATGCATTAATCCAAGTAGGAATTAACATCAAATTTTTCCTCACATTCGGCAATATGACATTTCGTACATACCTATTTTAACATTAACACACATAATTACAAGAAGGATAAGCTTAATAAAATTACTTAAACCTTACCTCGGATAACAACAGCTAAGTCTTCTCGATTAATCGTTCAACTTAGCTTTTCCTTTATCCACCCCTTTTTCCTTTGAATTTTGATCTAAACAATTTCAATTAAGCTCACTTATAAACGTTTCCATTCAATTTGATCCATAAACACATAATTTAGCAAATTTATGAATTTACCCTAACTTTTACAATATATACAATTTAGTCCCTAATGCCAAACTCATCAAATATAAAAAATTTGATTGTTTTCCCCTAAGGCCGAATCTTCATAAGGACTTTATAAGTCCATATATTCAAAAAATTTTCAATTTGACCATTCAAAATAATATTTTCACAAATAATTCCCTAATTAGCTACTTTCCTCAAAACTCAAAACAAAAGATGTTCATGTAGCTCCAATCTTAATTTAATACAAAAGAAATCATCATGAAATTCAACTTATAAGTGTTTTATTAAAATATACTTCTTTAATATATTATAAATGTTATTATTATTATATTACATATATATTTAATATTAAACACTTAATGGTTGCATGTTGTCTTCCACTAACCACTCAAATGGAGAATTTATAAATTAAGTCCACATATTAAAGGAAACAAATTAATTTAATCACTCAATTTAGATAAAGGCTATTTTTACCACCTTTGTAATTAAGTCCCTTGACTAAAATCAAGCATCCAAACAAACGAATTAACCTACCATATTTTAAGACATACTCAAGCACATAACATAGATATCAAATTAATAATAAAAATATTTTTTTAACCCGGATTCGTGGTCCCGAAACTACCGTTCCAATTAGGGTCGTAATTAGGCTGTTACATGTCAAAAATTAAAATATAAAAATTAAATTGTTTTGCATTTTAGTCCAAGTTTCGTAATATTTATGGAAAAAAATCAATTTTAGAGAGAGCGTGACAACGTATCCACCTCATATTAATGATATCTGTAAGCTTACACCCTAAACGAGTAACTAATTTTATGGTAGATTATAACTATTTTTTTTATCTCGTGCGATGCTTGAGTTTAGTTGTATGTATCAATTAAATATATTACATGTATTTTTGTAACGTTTTAAAAATTTTATGACCTAGAAAGTAAAAAGATACTCACTTAGCTACATAATTTTAATTTAAATTAGATTTTATTGATTATAAAAAACAACCAATATTATTATGAGGTGAGGTGACTCAAATCTCCATTTTTATTTAGGATTATTTGTAATTATCTTTAGGAATTTAAGTAGGACTAGTCTATGTAGCTTAGCACTATAAATAGTGGGGTGAGGTGACTCAAATTAATGTTCTTCATTTTTTTTTGTAAACACTCTCTCCCCAAAAGTCTTTTGTTCTTTCTATATTTCCTTTTAATAAAATCTCTATTTTTATTATATTTTTATATTCTTTTCCACCACAATCATGAACCACTAAAACTCATCTAGCCAAAGGTTTCAGAAAATCCCCAAAAAGGGTTCTTGAGGTTTAGAATCCACACTTAGTCTTCTCAACAGGGTATTCATCGTTTCTCCACACTACGGGACTGACACTTCCGTCCATGTCCCTTAAGAAGTAAACTTTTCAACGTATGCAAAGGCGGCCTCTTTGTTTGTTTTGGAAGGATTGCACAGTCGATTTGTTAACTTACTGCGTCAGAGGTTGGCGAGCCCAAGAGACAAAATGGCGTGGGATTCGCCATTGAGAAGCGTTGATCTAGCATAGATGACTCCACAAAAGCGATTGCAGGCTAGAGTCAGGTTCCACCAAATCAAAGTCTAAATCCTCGGAGCTGATGGTTGTAGGTGTCTTCTTCCACTATAACTGGCTTATTCGGTTTGAGAAGGATTATCTAAAAGCTAAGGATTGAACCCAAGGTGGATCGAGGCAACCGGAGGCTAGAATCTCCTCATAAGAATTTCTTTATCTCAACTCTATTTTCTATTTTTAATTTTCGCAATTCCAATTCGACTTCTCAATTCTGTTTTTATTTTATTTTATTTTCATTTCCAAATCCAAACTTTTAATTCATTTATTTTTTATTTTTACAGAAACACAGGTTTTCTTAGGCATGATTCTGCCCAGGATTTCGAGAAACAAGCATTTGTACAATCCGGTCCTTGAGGATTCGACACTACTTCCCCTTTACTGTTTTTTTCATTATTTTGCAGGGAATAGGATATTTTTTGTGCTTTCGTTGAAAGCATCATTTATCCTCCTTTTGTCATGCTTTGATAAGTTGTTGTCTAAACCTCTGTTTAATTGGTAGTTGATGTCTATTATGGTTGCCTTGTGGACCATCTAGAGTGCAAGAAATGATTCTATGTTTAGAGGAAAAGGTTTTAATTTGGAGTACATTTTTTCTCTGGTTAAATTAAGATCTTTGCAATGGATAAAAGTCTTTTCAGAATGTATGAATTTTGTTGAGTCAATGTGGGGGGAGGGGGTGTCCTCGAGATTGTGAAAGGAGTATTCGTAGCCATCATACCAAGCGTGTGACACGTTGGGAACCTTCAAACGATGGCTAGTTAAAGTTTAACGATGATGGTTCAACATTAGGTAAATTTGGCCCGACGGAGTGTGGAGTGAATTTTAAAAAATTCGAAACGTCATGTCATTACTATGTTTCAGGTCCCTAAGGCGTCCAAGATTCTAATTTCATTGAAATTATGGCGATTAAGTTAGCTCTTCATTTCTTCTTAGACTCCTAGTGCATTAAAGACTAAAAGCTTATGGTTGACTCCGACTCCATAGTCACGCTTACTTGGTGTATCAATGAGAAGTCTAGGCCTTTGGAAATATTGGCACATTTTTGCAAGCATTGATGAAATTAAGATGTCCATTCATGAGGTACTGTTTAGAAAAACTGGGAGAGATGCTAATGGTATGGCAGATTCATTGGCGAAATCAAGGTGCTTTCAATCTCAAATGTTTTTTTGTAGATTGGTGATGAGCATCGTTGAGTTTAATAGAGATGATAGTTTCATTGTTATTTCATCGAAGAAGATTCACCAAATCATTTGCAACGATTATTAGACTATCAAACAAATATTTTTTGTGCCTATTTGAACGTCTGTGTTCATTGTTTTAAGGTGTCTTTGCGATTTGCAATAATCATAACCAATAATTCTACAAAAATAATTAAGTTAACTAAGTTTGATTAAAGATAAATACTTTATTTTAAGATAGTTTTGGTAATTAAATAATGAAAAGAAATAATTTTTCTGTTATGAAAATATGTATCTTGTATCTGTTTCACTGGAAGCAATTTTCAAAAAGCGAGTTCAAGAAAACTTATCAAATCTTTGTAAAATGTTTTACATAAAATCATTAGGAAAATATTACATTTTTTTGGAAAAGCATACTATTTTAGAAAACATTTTCCATTTTCAACCAAACAAACAAACCCCAAATTTGATTGAATTATACAGGAGTTAAAAGTTCTGAGCAGCCGAAAATTATAATGATGCTATTGTCATCGCTAAAGATATTGGTTTTCCCCTAAGTTCTTACCATTACCACCAACAAGATTCTCACTTACAACACAAAGTCAGAACAAAATCAACAATATTGAAAATAGACACTAAAACTCATTCTAGTTTCCAGAATCTTTTATCACTGTACAATGGTTATGTACAAAATGATTCACATTTGCAAGTTATGATCTTTACACAATTTGTGAAACATTTCAGAGCAAGATTGATTTATTAGAGTATATGATAAGATCCATAAAGAAGGTGGCAGTGAATACATCTGCAGAAAAGCCCTTACCAACCATTTACGTAAGAAGTTGTCTTGCGCTTTGAGGTATAGTCATTTGAAGGAACCCCGAATCATTACATTATAACAAAGAATTTATCAAAGTGACAGTCATTATCTCCCATGCTCCCAAACAACTCTGTATGCTTCATCCGGCAATCCTCTTTACATCCATTAATCATTATAGCATATGTGCAAACATCCGGTTTTAAACCATTGTCCGAGAGTTGATGAAATAATTCCTTGGCAACCGATATGCCCGACTTTGCACAACCCATCAATTAGGATATTATACGGGACAATATTAAGTTCCAACCCTTTGCTGTTTCGCATTGCTTGAAAAAGTTTCAATGCCTCTTCGATATGACTGTTTTGCATAAACCATCCAAATAAAATCAGACAGTCACTATATCTCGAACTTGTCCGAAGCAAGCATCTTTGTAAAAGTTCACATGCAGTTGAAACTTTCCCTAACTGAAACATACTCTGCATAAGAGTGTTGTATGTGACAGTATTCGGGATTGGTCCCTTTCGAGATATTTCATGAAAGAGTTCCATTGCTTCGTCTAACCTTTTACCTTTACAATATCCATTGATCATGGTGTTGTAAGTAAATATATCAGGTGCACAACCCTTCTCAATCATCAAGTTGAAAACTCTTCTAGCTTTATCCATTTTGTTCTGCAAGCAATGGCCGTTGATTAATGCATTATGGGTAACAACACTAAGCTCAATGCCTCGCTTTATCATTACGTCAACAATATCCTCAGCTTCAGAGACCATTCCTTCCTTGCAATGTGCATCAACCAATGTATTATACGTGACAACATTAGGCTCAATGCCTTGCTTTCTCATCATGTCAACGATCTCTACAGCTTTAGAAATCGTTCCTTCCTTGCAAAGTGCATCAATCAATATAGTATATGTGAATATATTAAATGAAATATTGTTATCAACCATTTCATTCAAAAGCCTTGTTGCCTTCTCTTGCTGGCCCAAATTACACATACCATGAATTAAGCAATTGTAACTAAAGATATCTGGTCTAATGCCTTTAACCTTCACTTCGGAGAAGAGATTGAGAGCCTCCTTCAACAACCCGTTCTTACAAAGACAGTCAAGGATGGTATTATATGCTACAATATTAGGTACAAAACCTCTGCTTTCGATCAGCCTTAGAAACCTAAATGACTCTACCAGTATTACTAGGTCCTACACAACCCCTTAAGTCTTGTATTGTAAACAATCAAATTAGGTTGATACCCTCTTTCGGTCATTTCATCGAACCTACAAACGGCCTCAGAAATATTACTTTGATTACAAAGCCCATTTATCAAAGTTGAAAAAGTTACAACACTAGGTTCAACACCTAACTTCAGCATTTTCCCCAAAACAGACAACCCAAAATCAATTCGACCTAATTGACAAAAGCAATTAATCAAGATGCTCATAGAATAAACATTATGGGAAACGCCAAATAATTCCATCTGGCTACACATAGAAACAACAATGGCATAATTTTTCATTCTAACAATGGCTGCAAATAATTTAGTGAATTCAGAATCAAGGCACTTTGGGTACACGCAATCATCTTATTGAACAAAATCAAAGCATGATCAACATTCTCCAAGCCATCATCCCTTTTTCCCTTTCCTCTAACAGACATGGGTTTCTTACATAAGGCTTTGATGTGGGGAGCAATGGTGTTAGAAGAAGAAGAGTAGAAATTAGAAAGATGTCTTCCACCATTAACAAGTGAACGAAGAATAAAAGAAGAAGGAAGCTTACCCATATCTTGAAAGTAAGCAAAATGAAAAAAAAAAGGAAAAAAAAAACACAAAGAGAGCTGAGCTTGAAAATGAAACCTTATTTTGATTCGTTACTCTCCCGTCTGGAATAGCCGTAACAGAGAGGCTCCGGAGATTTCAGCTTCCTCACCTTAGTGTCTACTCATTGTGTCGATGGTGGATGGATGATTAGAAACATCAACGTTGGGCACCTCCATAGCCCTAACATTCAGCCCATTTGGCACCCATCTTTTGTTTCAATTCTAAAATTTCAATCCTCGCCAAGATGGTAGCAGTTAAGTTAAAGTTAAATTCTATTACTTACAAAATTTTAGATAACAAATATATTATTACGTGTTAAATATTATGTCAGCTTACTATTTTCGTATAATATTTATAAAAAATAATTTTATTTTAATAAAAAATTTATTGACTATCATAATACTGAATTTGTAAAATATAAAGATTGAAAATGATTAAATTAGATACATATCACGAGATTGATAATAAAATTTTATCTATCAAATTCATACACTAAAACTAAAACTTTAAAAATTAAATTTTTTTTAAGAATCTTAGTTATCTGAATCAAGGAATTACATTAAGGTCTAAATTTTAAAATATATTTAGGGTAAATTACACAACAGTCACCCAACTTCGGGGTAACTGACAAAACAGTCACCTAGGTTTCATTTCAGTCACTCAACTTTCGAAAAGTTATAAAACAGTCATTAATTAACAGTTATCGTTAAGGTGTTAACAGAATTGCTGACATGGCAAGTTGACCAATTGATGTGGCAAGTTGACTTATGACCCTTGCATTTTTTCTTCTTCTTCTTCTTGACCAAAGGATAGTACAGCCCTATCCTTTTTTCCTCTGCTTCTTTTGGAGAAGACCATTCTGGCCCTTCACAGGCAACATTAATGACCATTTGTCTTCCTCCACCGTTTTGGTGTTCTTAGTCGCTCCATTTTCCTCTATGGTTAACCCTATCAAAAGGACCCTTCGGTCGCTTTAGAAGTTAACTTCAAAAGGACCCTCTCTAACACCAATGTCATTTGAAAATCGAAGCTCCAATATTGTGATAAGAAAAAAGAATAAGAACATTTAGAAGTCCATGAAATCATCTTCCCTGTTGAAACTCCATCAAATGATCAGAAACATCCACCCAACTGCCAAGAGGATCAAAAAAGGATTAATAGATGTCTACCAAGCTAACACAGAGGACATGGGGTAAAAACCATTCCTCCAAAGTACATGCTCAATAAGTTAATTTTAAGCACTGAGCAAGACTGAATCCATTTCACACAAAAGAATAAAAGAACAAAGGGGGCCACATCAAAAACCAATAGTTCATAAGCATGTACACATCAAAATAAAGAGGGAAGCATACAATACTAATTCATGCACGTAACCAATGGATTTAACTTTCTTCACAATCAGTGAGGTTCCTAACAAATCACAAACACTATTGACCCCATATTTCTCCCAATATTCACCCTTTAGTTATTTAAACAGTTATTTAAGAAGTTATTTCCTAGAAGTTAGTGGCTGAAATTTGTCAGTGATTTCTTTTGAGAGTCATCGAAATTTGTTAGCGATTTTCTTTTTGAGAATCACATAGTATGTTTCTCCATAAATAAAACCCAACTGGCAACCCTTCTTATTGCTCAAATATGTCAGTACAAGATAAAATTCTTCTCCCAATGACAACACTTAGTTCATACACATTTGCTGCATTTTAATGCAATATGGCTAGTAAAGTTAGCGATCCCAAGACGTATAATGCAGTCAATCTACCCAAAATTTTCATTTTCCCTGAAGTATTCATGTCAAACATGTGTTCATCGCAAGACGTATAATGCAGTCAATTTACCCAAAGCGACCGGAGGGTCCTTTTGAGAGGGTTAACCATGGAGGAAAATGGAGCCTTTAAGAACAGCAAAACGGTGGAGGAAGACAAGTGGTCATTAATGTTTCCGGTGAAGGGCCAAAATGGTCTTCTCCAAAAGAAGCAAAGGAAAAAGGGATAGGGGTGTACTATCCTTTAGTGAAGAAGAAGAAGAAGAAGAAGAAGAAGAAGAAGAAGATGCAGGGGTCAGAAGTCAACTTGCCACATCAGCTGCTCAACTTGTCACGCCAAACAATCTCATTTATCACCTTAACGGTAGAATCGTTAATTAGTATTTGTTTTGTAACTTTTCGAAAGTTGAGTGACTGAAATGAAACCTAGGTAACTGTTTTGTCAGTTACCCCAAAGTTGGGTAACTGTTGGTGTAATTTACCCATATATTTATAATAAAATTTAAAAAAATTAAATAAGTCTATAATAAAATATTATGCTTAATTTATCTTATCTTTCCATTAATCCAAAATACATGAATATTGTATTGACTATTGAGGGTGTGGCTGAAATGTGAGAGGAAAAAAAAGAGAGGGGAAGTAGAAGTTATCATTGGTTGGGTCGAGTTCGAATCGGGTTTCAATAAAATTTTAGGCTGCTTTTTTAAGTTTAGGTTGGTTTAACCCAAAAATAGGCTTGAAAATTTACCCAAGTCTAGTTCAAATTATAAAATCATAATGCATGAATTTGACCCTAATCGTAAGCAGTAGTTTGGGACATTTAACTGAAATAAAAAATATAATAATTTATTTATTTATTTATTAAATTGAAGTCTATGTTAAGTGGTCAAGCATGTGTTAAAAATGTTATTTACAAATTTGTATGTTTGGGTGATTATTTAAGTGAAACGATTAAATAGTTAAAGAGGTAAAAGTAGCCATTATTAAGTGGCAGGATTTAATTTTAATGTATCTCGCAAGAATGGACTTGCATGTCAAATAACCCACTTCATATGGTAGTGGACGGCATGATGATTGCTAATATATTAAATTCAATTATTTTATTTTAGTAGTGGTATTATATTAGTTTTATAATTTAATTAAAATAAAGAGAAATAAAAACAATTAATGGAAATGCTCATCTGCTACCTTGGCTTCTTTTTCATTGCCGAATTTTAGAAGGAAAAAGAAGAGCTTGAGTTTTCATTTTCGACACTTGCATGCTATCCTAAGGTTAGTATTTGAATGTGATTATTGAAAATTCTTACATCTTAGAGTCCCTTGTCTTAAGGGTTGTTGAAACCATGTTGAAATTTTTAGATTGAGTATGCTATGAATTTGGCTATTGTTGAATGTTACGATTTGCTTTCTTTGGATGGAAATAATTTATATATGGTTGAGAATAACATATTTTGATAAGGAAGTTGTAAATGAAGTAGGGCATGATGGTTCAAATTGTAAAAAAATGTTTAATAATTGAGTTATATGGATTCGTGCAAGGGGGAGTAATATTCGGCCATTAAGGTTTAGATTTAAATTTTGAATATTTTGTGAGTTTTGCGGTTGGGGACTAAAAAAAAATGAAACTAGAGGGGTAATTTGTTAAATTGGAAAATTGATAAATTATATGCTATGCTTAATTTTAATTGTTATAAGGGGACTTAATTGAGCTTGAGGAGTATTCGGTTTAGCTCAAAAGTGTATAAATTGTATTAGATAAATTTATAAATAAAATTCAAGAGGGTTAAGAGGCTAATAAAGGAAGAATTGAATTATTATAAGGGCTAAGGGTGTTCGGCCCTTCATAAGTAGTTGTTGAATCCTGATATTTGGAGTCTTAATGCTATGAGGACTTGATTAAAAGAGTTGTAAATTATAAGAGTAAAATGGTAAATTTTCCTAATTATATGCTTAGGGACTAAATTGAGATGAAATGTACCTGAATGAACTAAATTTTAATGTGTTTAGATCAAGAACAAAGAAAAATGGATTTGGATCAGGGGAAAACAAAGGTTCTCGAGTAGCCGGTTTACGCGATCTGTCGACAGTCGAGGTAAGTCCTTAAGCGAACATATAGTAAAGAATTATTTACGATTTTAATGAATGATGAAATTAGTATATTCATAGTATAAATTCTTGAGTTGGCCGAATGTGAGGATAATAAGTTGGTTGATGGTAATTTTATTTAGTGTGATTCGAATAAGTATACTTGGTTTGATAAATGATTGTAATTTGTGAAACATGAATGGTGGTGAAGTTTGCATTATAAAATGCGGAATGAATGGTTAACTATATTTACAATCGGGCTTCGTACCTAGCAGGCTTAGTGCCGGTGTTATATTCGGGCTTCGTGCCTAGTAGGCTTAGTGCCGGTGTTATAATCGGGCTTCGTGCCTAGCAGGCTTAGTGCCGGTGACATATTCAGGCTTCGTGCCTAGCGGGCTTAGTGCCGGTGACATATTTAGGTTTCGTGCCTAGCAGGCTTAATGTCGGTGATATTTTAAAATGAAGGAACCCTAAGTTGCTCGAGGTGTAACGTAGTTAATCTATTGAGTTAAAAACTCAGGTAAGCATAAGTCTTATTTGAATTCATCAGAAATGAGGAAAGTTGTGATTAATGTTACTTGGGTTGAAATATTATGTTAAGAAAGGTGTTATGTGAATTTGAGCTTATAAACGACGTGTATGAATATAGAAAAAAATAGAATCTTTAGTGTGATAATGTAATGGATTTGAATGTTAAGATTACATGATTATAAACATGCGATTCATATAATACATGTACTTTGGGCCTTGATGAGTTGCATGTTAATGGCAGTGAAGTATAAGTAATTGAGTTAATATATTACTAATATTCGAATTTGTATCAGTTGCATATCGAAATATACGTATATAATGTACTATAATTTATTTATTATAAATGTTAAAGTGCTTGATTAGTGAATTGACTTTGGCTTAAGACTTACTAAGCTAATATGCTTACAATGTGTTCTTGTCTACTTTTATTTTATAGACTTTTGGTGCAAGCTACAGGCTCAAAGGATCTTTGAAGAAGTCAACCACACTATCGACTCTCTTTTGAGTATTGACAAACTTAGTTTTTGAATTAAAAAGGCATGTATAGGCTAGACTAAGCAGTATTACTAATGATACTTGATCATGTATATATATATTTAGCCATGCGAAGATGGCTATCTATTTTGGTTAAACTTAGTTCATGTGTTTTGATGAAATGGTTTATGCATGCTATGAATTATTGTTTGTATTCAAATGTGATTTAGGTACTATTTGAAATGTGAATGGGTGATACGAATGTTATGTATTAAATTGGAGAAAAACTTGACTTGGGTCGTTGTTGCTTAATATAGTTGATTAGGTTAGTAATATGAGTGATACTATGATTAAAGATTGTGTATGTAAGTTAACTTGTTAGATTCGTTGTTAAGTATAAGTAGTTATAAATTATGGAAAAGTGGTAATTAATATGCGGTCAAGGCTGGTTTATATGCTTGTGTTTTTAACTTAAGTTGGCTTTGAGACCTATGTTCATGTATAGTCAATTGTTGTACAATTAATAATATGAATTTTGCATGGATTATGGAAGTTTAATTGGCACATTCGGTTTTTGATCTATGCATATAACATGCAAAGTTAGGTTGTGGTTATGCATTAAAAGCTAAGGATATGCATATTCGGATATATTCATTATTGATAAGTGAAGTGAATTGTCTGTTAGTCTATAGACGTAAAGTCAAATGATGTATGCATGTAACCATATTGAAGCTTATTAGTAGTTCCAATTACAAGGTTCGGTGTGCTTTGATTCAAAATGAAATGGTACGTGAGACATGTTTGCATGAAATGATTACAAGAGCTGTGGTACTAAATAGGTGTCTGTATCATTGAATAAAATAGATAAATATGCTAATAATGAGGTTAGAAGTATATTGTTTGATTATTTTGTAATCGTGGATGATTACATTGAATATGTTTTAACTTAGTATATCAAGTATGTATAAATATATCATGCTCATGTGCTTTGTCTGTTTAAGATAAGAATTAATTGAAAAAAAAATTTTTTGGCTATTTAGTAATGCCTATAAACCTAATCCGGTGACGGATACGGGTTAAGGGTGTTACAAAATCTAAACTCGAGCCCAACCCGTATTAAATTTTTTATTATAAAAGTTGAGATACAAAATAATGTAAAAAATTAAAATATAAAAAATAAATTTTTTTGCATTTTAGGCCCATGTTTGTATTATTTAAGGGAAATAAATCGATTTTGGAGAGCGTGAAAATGTTTCCAGCTTATATTAATGATATATGTAAGTTTACACCCTAAACGAGTAACTAATTTTATGGTTGATTATAATATATACAACTATTTTTTTTCTCGTGCGATGCTCGAGTTTAGTTGTATGTATCAATTAAATATATTACATGTATTTTTGTAACGTTTTAAAAATTTTATGATAAAAAGATACTCACTTAGCTACATAATTTTAATTTAAATTAGATTTTATTGTTTATTTTATAAAATAATCAATATTATTATGTGGTCATTTTTGTCATTTTAAATTAATAAAATCTATAAAAATTCATTTGATGGGATTCAAACCCAAAACATTATGATATTTAACATTTAAATTTTATGATTTCAACATAAGTCTGATTTGTTTTTTATATTATTTTTAAAAATATATATTTGTTATATAATTTCTTTCAACCACATCCTAAGTATGCCATAATCTAAGATCATATTTATTGACTATATTATGTTTGTATTGTATTTTTATACTTGTGCCCTAAATTATAATATTCAAATTAAAAGTAATAAATAGCAAAATCTAACATAAACCACTAGCGGTGCATTTGATTTGTAGAATCTTGGATTATATTTCGTAATAAAATTATGAAAATATAATATTACGGATGGAATGCAAAATACATTGTTTGGTTCATTTGCTTGGAATGAAAGATTCATGTATTCGGCTGATGAAATTTAGGATTACCTAAAAGCAAATTTTACTATATTTTGATTGTTATAATTTTTCTTTTACAAGTTCACTTCCTTTAACCCTTTTTAGTCTCAACTTTTTCAAAAAATTATAATAACTTAATAAATTCATTTTATTTCACCATTTTATCATATGATAACGTTATCTTAAATGTTGTTATATCAAAAGCTTGGGGCATCAAAGCTAACAACTTTCATCAAATCAGAACAATTATAAAATTTATCTCAATGACTCAACCTCAATTTTAACAATAGCTTCAGATGTCTCGTGCATGACTTCTTTCCCATAAATTTGAGTTGCACTACTGCAGTATTGAGAAATTAATTTTTAATACTAAATTATATTGATTGATAAATGCAATAAAGAAAATATTAGTTTTTTGATATTATTCATGTCCGTTTTACAGTTCATGTTCAGAGCTCTTAGCTGCCCCTCCTAACAATATTGTCTCCAAAGTTCGAATATGCGTCTCTCCTTGGAATGTAATGTGCATTAACATTGGCATTTTCTAAAACAGGCAAATATAATTTTACCTCACTTTTGTTAGGAAGAAAATAAAGGTGTAATCTTTGGGAAAAATAGAAGGGTAAATTATACCAACAGTCACTCAACTTTGATGTAGCTGAAAAAAAAATGCACTTTGATTTCAATTCAATCACTCAACTTTCGAAAAATAACAAAATAATCCTTTTAACTATTTTTCGTCACAGACCTAACGAAAAAGTGACATGAAGGGTTAGCTATCATTTAAACAGCCCCATAGCCCTAGCTGGGCAGGAGAAAAAAAAGAAAAAAAAATGAGAAGAGAAGAAGAAGAAGAAGAAGAAATGGACATACCTTAGTTTTGTTCCTCCAAGGTAGAGTCACCACTCAGTTCGTTGTTATCTGTTGAATCTCTGTCCCCTTTTTTTTCTCTCTTTTTCTTAACCCTGGCCACTGTCGTTCTTGGCCTTCTCTGGCCAATCTTCATCACTAAATGGCTCTTCTTTTCCTCTTCTCAAATCTCAGTTTAGATTTCCCAATAAGCCTTAAAATCCCAAGATTAAAAACTTAAAGCTTCGAACAAGGCTTCAACAGATCTTCGCCGTCCACTATCTGATCACCATCATATTCCGGCCACAGCTTTTCTTCGACCAACCATGACTCTTAACTATTCAGATCATCGAACTGGCTTGAGTTCTCCAACTCGCAAAACCCCAAATGGGTGTGGGTTTCTTCTCTTTGGATTATCTTCTTTTTTTTTAGTTTTTTTTTTTTTTTACTTCCTTCTTTTGATGCAAGCCAATTTGGAATTCTTGCTCTTTTTTTGCTGGTTTGATTTTGGATGCTTGCTATTTGGTATTTTTGTTTTTGCTGAGTTTTGTTGTTTTGTCGTCGATTTTGACTTGAAGCTTCATAACATCGCCGCAAGCAGGAGCTTTAACTAAACTGATGTCGTTGAACGGGTTGTGATGGGATCTCCTTGACATTAGCCCAATCAATCGTTTTGGTGCCAGACTTGACATTTTTGCCGTCGATTTTCAATTTTCACTACTACGAAAATCATGCTTCATGATAGCTAAGAGCTTTTCTAGGTTCCCTCTGCCAAAATTTTTTTCCCAATTTTTTTTCCATTCTAGGCCTAATTTTAGGTAAATCCCATGTCAATATGCCACGTTAACTAATTGGGTTTTCAACGTTACTTGTCCACATCAACTAGTTCCTGTTAAGACAATAACAGAAAATGTTAATAAAGGACTGATTTGTCAGTTTTTTATAACGTTAGTGATTGTTTTATTATTTTTCTAAAATTGAGTGACTGAAATAAAATCTAAATGATTGTTTTGTCAGCTACCCCAAAATTAATGACTATTAGTGTAATTTATCCAAAATAGAATTTATTGCATCTTTATTTCATTTTTAATAATTTACAATATTAAAATAGTAAAATATATAATTTTATATTATTATCTATTTATTTTTATAATTAATTTAAATAAAATTATTTTAAAAATATTTAATTGAAATTGTGTTAGGCGGGTTGAAAACAAAAATAAATTCATTGATACACGAGTGGAATGGATCGTGGTTGTGGGAGTATACTAGGAATATGGGATGTTGCTCATTTGCTTGAAGTGAATTGTGGCTCATTTTGGATGGTATGAATCTTCTTTGCATCCAAGGCTTTAGGCGTGTGGAGATTGAGAGCGGCAGTCTTTGCTGCTGCTGTCCGCATCATATTGGATGAGTCTGCTGCTAAGCGCAGTATATCGCACAATTAGAGTTCTTTAGAATCGGCAAAGAAAGGTCAAGATACATCACATTGTCAGGGAAGCCTATGCGTTTGGCCTAAGCAGTCTTTGAATCCACCACCGCTTTGACCGAGGAGCATTCTTTGCAAGGACTGCATGACAGGACGGCCATGGATAAGTGAAATCACTACCCTCCTTTATATAAACATTCAACCCTTTATTACTCAACACACGTAAATCAATGCCATTAAATCACCTTAATATTTATTTCAATTCCTTTTATTCTCAACTCATGTTTAGTTGTTCATACAAATGCCCTCGCTTTAAAATTCACAAGCAATATTGGTTTTCCCTAATTTCTTAACATCACCACAAAAAGATCAAGAAGTTGCTAAGATCAAGATCAACAAGCTACACAAGTCGAGAACAAAATCAACAATATTGAAAATAGACACTAAACCTCATTCTACTTTCCACAATCTTTTATCACATGCAATGGTTATGTACAACTGATTCACATTGCAAGTGATGATCTTTACACAATTTGTGAAACATTTTGAGCAAGATTGATTTATTAGAGTGTATGATAAAATCCATAAACAAGGTGGTTTTTATCGAGTTAATAAAATGTTTTACATAAAATCACTAGGAAAATATTACATTTTTCGAACAAAGATACTATTTTAGGAAATCATTTTCCGAAAAAATGTTTTCAACCAAACAAACAAACCCCAAATTTGATTGAACTATACACAGGAGTTAAAAGTTACGAAAGCAATGAAAATTATAATAATGCTATTGTCATTACTACAGATATTGGTTTTCCCCTAAGTTCTTACCATTACCACCAACAAGATTCTCACTTACAAGACAAAGTCGAACAAAATCAACAATATTGAAAATAGACACTAAAACTCATTCTAGTTTTGAGAATCTTTAATCATCTGTACAATCGTTATGTACAAAAACGATTCACATTTGCAAGTTATGATCTTTACACAATTTGTGAAACATTTTGAGCAAGATTGATTTATTAGAGTATATGATAAGATCCATAAAGAAGGTGGCGGTGAATATATCTGCAGAAAAGCCCTTACCAACCATTTACGTAAAGAAGTTGTGCTTTGCGCTTTGAGGTATAGCTATTGCAAAGGAACCCCGAATCATTACATTATAACAAAGTGACTATCAAAGTGAACAATCATTATCTCCCATGCTCCTAAACAACTCTGTATGCTTCATCCGGCAATCCTCTTTACACGATCCATTAATCATTATACCATATGTGCAAACATCCGGTTTTAAACCATTGTCCGAGAGTTGATGAAATAATTCCTTGGCAACTTTGATATGCCCAGCTTTGCACAACCCATCAATTAGGATATTATATGGGACAATATCAAGTTCCAACCCACTGTTTCGCATTGCTTGAAAAAGTTCCAATGCCTCTTCGATATGACTGTTTTGCATAAACCATCCAAAGAAAATCAGACAGTCACTATATCTCGAACTTGTCCGAAGCAAGCATCTTTG